>OY728165.1:683868180-686335680 GCA_963277665.1 Viscum album
CCTAAAACCGTTGGGATATAATATCCCAATAGTTTCACACATTATAGTCATTATAGTCGTTGCAATAGTTCTATACCAATAGTGGGTGTCTAGGGGTTAGTGGGTTGTCCAAGAGGGTCAGGGGTGTCCACGGGGGTAGGTGTGTCTAGGGGGTGGGGTCTGTCTAGAGGGGTGGGGGATATGAAGATGGGTGGGGGCAGTCCAACGGTGTAGGGACTATCCAGAGGGTGGGGGGGGGGGGGGGCTGTCCAGGGGGTATGTGATACCCATGGTGTCAAAGGGGGTAGGGGTGTCCAAGCGGGTGGGGCCTGCCCATGTGAGTGTCTGTGGGGGTGGGGGTGTCTAGGGGGTGGGGAGTGCTATTCAAGGGTTGAGGAGCCTTACCCCATTTGACACCACAAATCCCTCGTGGACACCCTCTGGAAACCACCACCCCTAGACATCCCCCAACCCTTTGGACACCCCCACCCCCTGGATGACCCCACCCCATTGACACCCCAACCCCCTTGGAAAGCCCACTCACCCCCCCCTGAACACCACCCCCATCCCTACCCCCTTGGACAACCCCCTAGATACCCCCACCCCCTGGACAATACCATCACCCCTAGAAACCACCCCCACCCCTAGACACCCCTACCCCTTGGAATGCCCCCTCACCCCCTGGACACCAACCCCCACCCCCTTGGACACCCCCTAGTCACCGCCACCCGCCTTGGACAGAACCCACCACCTAGAACCGCCCCCCCCTCTAGACAACCCCCACCATTCTAGACACCCCCCTTTGGACAACCCTGACCCCCGTAGACAAACCATTCACCCCATAAATAGACCCTACCCCTAAATATCCCACACCACTCAGTACACCCCCTGAACACCCCCACACCCATGGATACCCCCTAGCCCCAAGACCGCCCACTCACCCCATGGACACCACCCCACCCCCTGGATACCCCACCCCTTAACACTACCCCCACCCCTACCCCCTTGGACACCCCCTGGACACCCCGACACACTAGATATCCCCCTCAACCCCATGGACACCACCCCCACCCCCTGGAAACCACCACCCCCTAGAAAACCCCCAAACCTCTGTCCAACCCCCACCCTAAACATCCCCCCCTCTAGACAACCCAACTCGTCTGGACATCCCCCACCACCTAGAAAACCCACCACCCCTCTGTACAGCCCCACCCCCTGGACACTGCCACCCCCTCGGACACCCCTAACCCCTTGGACAAACCACTCACCCCCATAGACACCCCTACCCCCTGGACACCTCTACCTGTAACGACCGAAAGTTTCATTAATGGAAATTCCTCTTGATCTAATTAAATGTCTCTTTATATTTATATGAAATGTCAACTTCTTGGGTTTTATGGTAAGAATTTTGACCATTTTCTAATATAGACGTCGAACAGTCATCACATTATTAGTATAAATATAGGACTTTAACAAATCCAATTTACTCAAACAAAGGAAGTGATGGCCTCATCCATTAGAATTTCCCCGTACGAAGCCCATTTATCAGATCTCGTAAAATAGATGGAATCTTTGGGATTTTGTCTTGACCAAGCCCAAGCTGAGCTTCATCATGTCAAGCTTGAATGGGACCTTCTATAGGAGAAGTGGAAGTTGATAGAAATTACCACTCGAGCGATGTTATCCAAGCCACCCCAAGAGTCTGTCGCCATCGCAAACCTTACCCATAGGTCTCATGCGGCTTTTTTAAGGGGTTATGTAACCAATAAGTAGTACTATGTTCATGTACAATTTTTTTATATAATAATTAATATAATTTCTTGTCATTTTTGATAAATTGTAAATAGTTTTTAAAGTACAAATGGTGTTTTTAGTTATTACTTAATTAAGAAATCCATTTTATTAAATTGAGGGATTTTTGATTTAAATAATATTTTAATAAAATAATATTATTATTATTAAATTAATTTTTATTAAATATAATTGATCTTATAATTTTATGAATGCAAATAAATTTTTTATTAAGGATTGAAATCCATTTCTGTCAAAACCCGTGAATTTTCGATAAATGTCGGTTTTTATTTTAAATGTAAAAATTAACATATTTATAAAATTATTTAGATAAAATAAATGTTATTTCGGGAATCAAGAGGTCAAAATTATCCAATGGTGAATTTTTCATAATTTTCTAAGACAGTCAAATTTTTGGGTAAAAATTAAATACCGTTTAAATATATAATGTGTTTTATGACATCATAATGACCCAATAGTGATGTAATAAAATAATATAATCTTTATTTTCGGCCAATATATGTTTTAAAATTAAAATAATGTGATTTTGGGTATCTTTGACTTACTTTTAAAGCATTAATGGACCCCTCAAGACTTATTCAATGCCTTGCCTTTTTAAATTATTTTCAATGGGAGTGTGACTCACCTCCTCTTAAGCAACCCTAATATTTTAAGAAATTCGGACTTTGGACTTATAAAATATTGTTTACGTCTTACCTTTTCCAAAAACCATGGGCAAAAACAATGGTATGGTTTGTGGTTTGGATTAATTTAATATGAGGGGTCCCAAACCTAAATAATAAAGAATTCCCTCACCTTTCCTATATAAACCCACCCAAGATCCCACTTTGACCTCACTCAAAGCCTTTGGAGTTCGTCAAAACACTGACCTACTCTCTCTAGAATCCTCCCAAGGTGCCCCAAGCTCCCAAAAATCCTCTCACAAGCCTCTCTCTAGCCTTTGAAAGCACACTTCCAAGTAAGGGTTTTTTTCTTCCTTTCTCTTTTTTGTCCAATTTTATTTAAGTTGTTTTTTCATTTTAATTTCAATTATGAATGTTGGGGTTTGGTTTCACACCTCCCTCATACTGCCCTATTTACGTTCGAATGATGGGATACCCCTTTCTCAGTCATTAAATGCCTCCCATGTACACCCGTTACTATGCTGAAATTCCGAAAGAAACTTCTCTCTCCTCATTTACATTCAAGAAATACTTTTGTATCATGAATCTAAATTCCATTAAAATTGTTGGTACATGTATCTATATGACCTACTTACTTTCCATTACATGTAAATATGATTAGGAACCCATTTCTCTCTCATCAACCATTTTTATGAATTCTTATTTCAAGCAGTTACGCTGCAGAAGTCGCACCGATTTTCTAAGCCAATGTCATTGTGTAGTGAATACCATGCCCATTTTTGCATCATGGGTATTCAACATTATGAACATTTACTTATTTATTGTAATGATTCATGTATGAATTCCACATTCTTTTATCGTAGAATAAATTATTATGTTTTATGGATCATGTTTTATGATCCATGTGGCACACTTATGCATGAAATGAAATGTTTAAGAAGGGTGCACCCTTATAGTGCTCCAATGCATTGGGTAAAGTATAGTATCATGATACGTCATGTGAAATGAGTGTTGAATCATCCTAATTAAAGTTCAATTATGGTTTACTCGTTCTTTATGTGCAATGAAGATTTACTCATTCTCCATGTGTAATGGGCCATGGCTCTTGCTAACTCCATGTTAAGTGTTGTTACCACATTTACATGTTATGATTATCATACTTTATCATGCCTTTATGTTCATGTTACTCTTGTTCTCTATTGATATGCCTAATGTCTAACATGTATTGTACTCCTCATGTTATTCCATGTGTATTCCCTTACTGGGCATTATATCTCACCCTTTTCTTATGCATGTCCTCAGGTTATTCCATCCAATGCTAAGTACGAGGGAATGTAGTGGTCATGTAAAAGAAGTTTTCAATAAAGATATTGTATTTCATGTTTTATGTTTTTATGTAATGATACTAAGCCCCAAATACACTAAACCTCTTGATCTTCTTTGTTGTATCAAGTGAAGTTTAATGTAATAAATCATGTTTAAGTTACAATAAAAATGAGGGTTGTCATAGTTGGTATCAGAGGATAGGTTAATTATTTTTGGGATTATTAAACCCTAGTAAAGCCTTAAATACAAGACTAAGTATAATAAAAACATCCCTAAGTTTTGGTAAGTACTGAGTAAGTGGTTTATGAAACAAATACATCCCTGTCTGGATACAAGCAGGTAGAGGCAGCTCTGGCACAAATGTATCCTTGGGGTAAAACCTAAAAACACTGTTTTGAGCTAGACTCGGATGGGAACTGGTGCACGACAACGGGCGTTGCTGCACTCTTGGTTATGCCACTCCTGGGGGATATGTTTAGATAAATTCAAAATATTAGTATGGACCCTTATTAAGGAAAATAAAAAAAATGCCCCAATGAATATATGTTAGAATGTAGATCATGAAAAGCCTATATTGAAGCCTATAGTCTCTTGAGTAAGGAAATAAAATTTTATTTATAAGCCATTAACTTTTTTCTTTGGATTACCCTTTATGTGTTACCCCTAACATTCCATTTATTCCATCCAATGGCCTGTAATAGGAGGACTCGGGCTAACAACTGATGTGAAGATCAGTGTGATGACTGTACTAATGAGATGCCCAATCCAATGGGAGCAGGAATCATGAACTTTTTCACGCTTCTCTCTCAGCTAAATCAATCATTGAATAGAAACACGGGTCAATAGGAACGTCCAAACCCCACTAAGAATGATCAAGTCTCTATTGAGATCATCATGAGCCAAAGGCCTTCTACTTTTAGTGGATCATCTGATCCCACGATCACTGAACAACAGATCAACTCCATTGAAAAGATCTTCTCCATCCTTCAATGATCTGAACAAGAGAAGGTTCTCTTGGCGGCTTATCGTATGGAGGGTGAAGCTGATCAATGGTTGACGTTGATCAAAAATATGAAGCCTGAGGACGAGATCGAGGCATTGGAATGGAAGGATTTCCAAAAGATTTTTTTCTATTAATATTTTCCGTGCACCCTCTGGCTTAAGATGGAAAGGGACTTCCTTTACCTCTTGCAAAAAGATGAAGAATCCATTGGAGCGTACGAGGAAAACTTCACAAGGCTTGCATGATACGCTTCCGACTTTGTTGTTACCCCCGAATGCAAGGTTTAATGATTCTTTGGTGGTCTGAAGCCTAGCCTCTGGAAAGAATTAGCGATCCGTGACTTCGACAACTATGAGGAAATTGTCTGATGTTC
This sequence comes from Viscum album, assembly GCA_963277665.1. NCBI lineage: Eukaryota > Viridiplantae > Streptophyta > Magnoliopsida > Santalales > Viscaceae > Viscum > Viscum album. The sequence goes on from OY728165.1 coordinate 683,873,297, forward strand.
CCTCATGGTCAAAATGAAGATCGGAGAATCACATGGGTATCATAGGTATAATAAGCGTAAGGTGGACTTCAATGCTGGTGGGCCGATGGATAAATCCAACGGTGCTAAGAGGATCCATCACCCCACATGCCCAATGTGCGGAAAGATTCACCTTCGATATTGCCTTAAGGGGACGAGGAAATGCTTCAGGTGTGGAATAGAAGGGAACCTAGCTGTTAAATGTCGGCAAGAATGACTCGCGCCTGCGACAAGGGATATGAATGCTCCGTTCGAACCTCAACATTTTTTTCAATGATACAAATGAAAAGAACCGGGTCATTTTGGAAATCAGTTCCCTAATCCAAGGGTTTTTGGAGAGAACCAACAACCTCCCAGGCAGCAAGGAAGAGCTTTTTCCATCACTTCTACCGAAGTGAACCCCGAAAATGAAGTTTTGACAGGTACGCTAGTTATTCATTCAACAATAAAGAATGTACTTTTTTTTCAGGTTCTATGCATTATTTTATATCTCGAATGTTTAGTAGAACAATCCCAGCACCACCAAAAATCATGGAAGTGAAGATTTCAGTGAGTACGGAAAATGGGGCAATCATTGCATCCCATGAATATAAGTCCTCCCCTATTATAATCTCTGGATTGAATTTCCTGGCGAACCTCGTCATACTCCCTTTGGTGTAATTTGATGCAATGCTTGGCATGGATTGGCTTTCCTTATATAGAGCCACCATAAATTGTCGGGAGAGGTAAATCACACTCCATATGGAGAATCGACCCCCCGATTCTTTACAAGTGTAAGGATGAAGATGAATCTCCTTTAGCTCCATCATCTCAAGTGTGGATGTTACTGCCTTATGAGCATGCATATCTGGCCTAGATGATTGAGTACAAGGAAGAAACCATCCTTGAAGAAATGTCTATTGTGAGGATATTCGCTGAAGTGTTTCCCGAGGAACTGCCCAGTCTCCCTCCTAGAAGGGATGCTGAATTCTCAATTGAACTTATACCCAGGGATTTACCCATATATAAGACTCCATATAGAATGGTTGTTGTAGAGCTTGAAGAGATGAAGAAACAACTACATTAGAATCTGGATTAAGGGATTATATGTCCAAGTTCTTCACCATGGGGTGCACTAGTCTTATTCGTCAAGAAGAAGGATGGGTCAATGCGGATTTGCATTGATTATCATAAACATAACAAAATCAAAATAATGAAAAAGTATCCTCTCTCATGAATTGATGAATTTTTCGATCAGCTTCATAGAGAAGAATTTTTCTCCAAGGTAGATTTGCGGTCGGGATATTATCAAGGGTGAAGAAGGAAGATGTCCCCAAGACTGCTTTTCGTACATGATACGGGCACTATGAATTCATAGTAATGCCTTTAAGACTCACCAATTCTCCAGCAATTTTCATGGAATTGATGAATAGAGTCTTTAGATATTACCTTGACAAATTTGTGGTAGTCTTTATAGATTATATTCTAATATACTCCAAAACCAAGTAGGATCATGAGGAGCATTTAAAAACTGTACTAGAGACTTTTCCCAAGGAGGATCTCTATGAAAAGTACAGCAAGTGTGAGTTCTAGTTGAAGGAGGTCTCATTCTTGGGCCATATCATCACATGAAATGGGATATCTGTGGACCCCTCCATAATAGATGCAATTGAGGGATGGCCGATGGAAACATCGGTAACAGATATCTATAGCTTCTTGGGATTAGCTGGATATTATCAACGATTTGTGATAAATTTCTCATGATTTTCCAAACATCTTACTAAGATAACTCGAAAGGGAGTAAAGTTTTCTTGGAGTGATGAATGCGAAGAAAGCTTCAAGGAGTTGAAAAGGAGGCTTATCACTGTTCCCATGCTCACTTTACCCACAAGTGGGGAGCTTTTTATGGTATTCAGTGATGCTTCGAAGAAGGTCTTAGGATGTGTGCTGATGCAGAAAGATAATGTGATATCCTATGACTCAAGGCAGTTGAAAATCCATGAGCAAAACTATCTAACACATGATCTGGAGTTGGCGGTGCTGTTCTTTTCCTTGAAGATCTGGTGGCATTATCTCTATTGAATGAAATGTGAGATATATACTAACCACAAGAGTCTTAAATATATATTCATACAGAAAGAGCATAATATGCGCCAGATAAGATGGATAGAGCTCATCAAAGATTATGACTGTTCAATCCATTGCCACCCTAGGAAAGAAAACAAGGTGGAAGATGACCTAAGTTGAAAGGACCCAGCAATTCTATCAATGATGAGAATTGAGAAGGATCCAATATTCTTAGACTTGATGAAGATGGACTTTGGAATCATAAAGAAGGGAACACCATCAATCCTTTCACAAATGATTTATCAACCATCTCTTTTAGAAAGGTTAAAGGATTCTGAAAATGATGATGTGGGAATTCAGAAAAAAGTGGAAACTATCAAAAAAGGGAAATACTCAGAGTTTAATGTTAATGAAGAAGGAATTGTGCGGTTTGGGAGAAGACTATGTGTTCCATCAAGTACAGAGCTGAAGAAGGAACTTTTGGATGATGCACATAGTTCAAATTTCTATATTCATCCCGGGAGCATAAATATGTATCATGATATCCGAGAAAACTTTTGGTGGGATAATATGAAGAAGGATATCACTGAATATACATCAATGTGCCTGGTGTGCCAGCAAGTGAAGGTAGAGAGGCATAAGTCTAATGGGATGATGAAACCATTTCCCATATCAGAATGGAAATGGTAGAACATCACAATGGACTTTGTTACCGGACTTCCATGGACATCCAAGGGCAACAATGCAATCTGGGTTGTTTTGGATCGTCTTACAAAGACTGCACACTTCATTGCTATTTGGGAGGATTTCTCTTTGGATCAACTGGAACAGATATATAACAGGGAAGTGGTAAGGTTGCATGGAGTACCACTATCTATTGTGTCTGACCGAGATCCACGATTCACCTCTATGTTTTGGAAGAGTCTTCAACATGCTCTGAATACTGAACTGAACTTTAGTACGACCTATCATCCTCAAACTGATGGCCAATCTGACGGACTATCCAAACACTTGAGGATACGTTTAGAGCATGCTCAATGGACTTTAAAGGAGGATGAGATCAACATCTTCCTCTGGTTGAGTTATCTTATAATAACAGTTTCCACTCGAGCATCCAAACGGCACCATATGAAGCCCTATATGGGAAAAGGTGTATAACACCGGCATGTTGGGATGAGGTCAGTGAACGTAAGCTTATTGGACCAGAAATGGTCGAGGAAATGGTGGAGAAGGTGAAAACCATTCAGCATCATATCAAGGCAGACCAGAGTTGACAGAAGAGTTATGAAGATAATCGTCAAAGAGACCTTGAGTTTAAAGTTGTAGAAATGGTTTTTCTATGCATATCTCTGTGGAAGATGGTCATGAGGTTTGGAAACAAAGGGAAGTTAAGTCCAAGGTACATCGGCCCCTTCGAGATTCTTGATCGTGTAGGGGTTGTGACCTATCGACTAGCACTTCCGCCTACTATGTCCAAAGTACATGATGTCTTTCACGTATCCCTCTTAAGGAAGTTTATACCATGCCCTTCACATGTACTCTCTTCTGAGGTGGTAGAATTAGAAGACGATCATTTTAATGAGGAGAAACCAGTGAAGATCTTAGATAGTAGAGAAAAATTTCTATGAAATAGGACAATGCCCCTCATCAAGGTGTTGTGGAGAATCCAAAAGATTGAAAAAGCGACTTGGGAATTGGAGGATATGATGAAGTTGAGTTACCCACATTTGTTTTAGTGTGGGAAAACGAAAATTTTGACGGAGAAATTTCTTAAGTGTGTAATATTATAACGACCCAAAGTTTCATTAATGGAAATCCTTCTTGATCTAATTAAATGTATCTTTATGTTTATATAAAATTTCAACTTAATTGGTTTTATGTTAAGAATTTTGACCTTTGCTAATATATACGTTGAACAGTGATCACATCATTAGTATAAATATAGGACTTTATCAAATCCAATTTACTCAGAGAAAGGAAGTGATGGGCTCATCCAGTAGAATTGCCCCACACGAAGCCCATTTTTCAGAGCTCAGAAAATAGGTGGAATATTTGGGCTTCGCTCTTGACCAAGCCCATGCTGAGCTTCATCATGTCAAGCTCTAACGGGACCCTCTATGGGAGAAGTGGAAGTTGAAAGAAATTTCCACTCGAGCGATGTTATCTAAGCCACCCCAAGAGTCTGTCACCATCGCACACCTTACCCTTATGTCTTATGCGGCTATTTTAAGGGGTTATGTAACAAATAAGTAGTACTATGTTCATGTACATTATTTTTTTATATAACAATTAATATAATTTCTAGTCATTTTTGATAAATTGAAAATAGTTTCTAAAGTACAAATGGTTTTTTTAGTTATTATTTAATTAAGAAATCTATTTTCTTAAATTAAGGGATTTTTGAATTAAATAATATTTTAATAAAATAATAATATTATTATTAAATTAATTTTTATAAAATATAAATGATCTTATAATTTTATGAATGCAATTAAATTTTTTATTAAGGTTTGAAAGCCATTTCTGTCAAAACCCGTGAATTTTCAATAAATGTCAGTTTTTATTTTAAAAGTGAAAATTAACATATTTAGGAAATTATTTAGATAAAATAAATGTTATTTCTGGAATTAGGATGTCGAAATTATCCAACGGTGAATTTTTCATAATTTTCCGAGACAGTCAAATGTTTGGGACAAAATTAAATACTGTTTAAATATATAATGTGTTTTATGAAATTATAATGACCCAAGAGTGATGTAATAAAATACTATAATCTTTATGTTCGTCCAATAAATTTTTTACCATTATGATAATGTAATTTCGTGTTTGTTTGACTTACTTTTGAAAGCATTAATGGACCCCTCAAGACTTAATCAACACCTTGCCTTTTTAAATTAATTTTCATGGGAGTGTGACTCACTTCCACATAAGAAACCCTAATATTTTAAGAAGTTTGGACTTTGTACTTATAAGATATTTTTTTCCTCTTCCCTTTTCCAAAAAACATGGGAAAAAATCATGGGATGGTTTGTGGTTTGGATTAATTTAATATAAGGGGTCCCAAACCTAAATAATAAAGAATTCCCTCACCTTTCCTATATAAACCCACCCAAGCTCCCACTTCCTCCTCACTAAAAGCCTTTGGAGTTCGTAAAACCACTACCCTACTCTCTCTATAATCCTCCCAAGGTTCCCCAAGCTCCCAAGAATCCTCTCAGAAGCCTCTCTCTAGCCTTTGGAAGCACACTTCCAAGTAAGGGGTTTTTTCTTCTTTTCTTATTTTTGTCCAATTTTATTTAAGTTGTTTTTCCCTTTTAAATTCAATTATAAATGTTGAGGTATAGTTTTGCACCTCCCTCATAGTGCCATATTTATGTTTGAATGATGGGAGACCCCTTTCTCTCTCATTAAATGCCTCCCATGTACATATGTTACTATGCCGAAATTCCGAAAGGAACTTCTCTCTCCTCATTTACATTCAAGCAATACTTTTGTATCATGAATATAAAAGGCATTAAATTTTTTTGTAAATGTATCTATATTCCCTAATTACTGTACATTACATGTAAATATGATGAGGAACCCATTTCTCTCCCATCAACCATTTTTAAGAATTCTTATGTCAAGCCGTTACGCTGCTGAAATCGCACCGATTTTCTAAGCCAATGTCATTGTGTAGTGAATACCATGCCCATTTCTCCATCAAGGGTATTCACCTTTATGCACATTTACTTATTTATTTTAAAGTTTCATGTAATAATTCCACATTCCTTTATTGTGTAATAAATGATTCTGTTTTATGAATCCATGTTTTATTATCCATGTGGCACACTTATGCATGAAATGAAATGTTTAAGAAGGGTGTGCCTCTATAGCGCTACAATGTAATGGGTAAAGTATAGTATCATGATATTTCATGTGAAAGTAGTGTTGACTCATGATAATTAAAGTGAAATGAGCATTTACTCATGATTTATATGCAAGAGGATTTAATCATGCTCCATGTGCAATGGGTCATGGCTCATGTTAATTCCATGTTAAGTGTTGTTGCCACATTTCCATTTTATGATTGTCATGCTTTATCATGCCTTTATGTTCATGTTCCTCTTGTGCTCTATTGATATTCCTAATGTCTAACATGTATTTTACTCCTCATGTTATTACATGTGTATTCCCTTACTAGGCTTTATAGAACACCCTTTTCTTATGCATGTCCTCAGGTTATCCCATGCAATGCTAAGTATGAGGTAATGTAGTGGTCATGTAAAGGAAGTTTTCAATAAAGATGTTGTATTTCATGTTTTATGTTTTTATGTAATGATAGTAATCCCCAAAGACACTAAACCTCTCGATCTTATTTGTTGTATCAAGTGATGTTTTATGTAATAAATCATGTTTAAGATGTAATAAAAAGGAGGGTTGTGACATTACCCCTTTGGATGACCCCCTCACCCCTAGGACATTGCCCGCACCCCATTGGACAACCCCCAAACCACACTGGACACCACCCCCATACCCCTTGGAAACCCATGGGAAACCCCACCCCCTGGATAGCACCCTCCTCCTGGATAACCCCCTAACACATGGAAAACACCCGCACCCCCTTAGACACCCCCTGTATGTGCACACACACATGATAGAACACAAAAAAATTGTAAACTTGCATTGTATCACATCCTAGGTTTATTTTACCATAAAATAGTTTATCATGGTATAAATGAACACTATGAAACTTACCATGATAACAAGAACAAATATAGAAAATTAACACCTCAAAAAATTAATTTAGGGAATCGCAAAAAAAAATTAAAGAGAGCCATGTGAAGCTAACTTGAGTGTTATGTGTCGACCTAATAGATCTCATGATAAAAAAGATGATTAATGATGTTTGAAAAAATGATTCTGGAGGGAACGACATTGAAGGATCATTTCTTGGTTTTCAATGTGAGAGACAAGAGTCACAGTTCACTCGATGATAGAAAATAGAACAACTGAATATGGGTCATGATAAATCATTTTAATGATTTTTCATGTAGGTTATTTAATAAAATATGTGATAAACTATTTTTTATGTTTATAACGCCAGATATTTAACAACCAAAAGATAAAATTATTTATCACATTGGTTATTTTATTACTGATGTGATAAATAGTGAATTATCATGTTGGTTCTTTTGATAACTGATGTTATAAATTGCCAATTTTTTTATCAAGACATTTATAAAATAACTGACTTGAAAAAGTGCACATATTCAATAGTTCAAGTAGTTTTTTATAACCGATGTGATAAATAAAATCTCAATAATATTTTAGTTTCATATAAAATAATCAATGAAAAAAATTGATTCTCATCAATTTAATACATAGGTTATTGTATAACTGACGTGACAAATATTTTTTTCATCTTTTCATGTTTGTTAAATAGAACCGACATAGAAATTTTTGATGTGTTAAACATTTTTACACTAGTTTAATTTTAAATCCCTATAATTTTCATTAAAATAATCATAAAATACTTTAATAGGATGTACATTCAATAAAATTAAAACAACCACAAAATATACCATATGTCTTTGTAAAATTTATTCGATATTATAAACCCTTACCACATGTTCTGACATTCATCATATAAGATCATAACTACCTATATGATAAATTTTTATTTATTATACATAAATGATAAAATAATATTAATACTTATCATATAATATATTATTACTTATAATAACTTAACATCCATTTATTAATAGTTCTTCTATAAAATCATTGTTTTAGGTTTTCAGGGTTCTTTTTTCATAAATTTTTTACTATGGAGGTTTTGGTCCTATTACCGTGGTCATGGGATCAATGTCTATAGATTCTAGACAATTTAATATGTAAAATAAATATTCATTATCAATACTTTAATAACCATTCAAATAATGTCTCGATGAGAAATGTATTTCCTTACATCCTAGTGGTGGTATATGCATGTGTAATGTTTTCATTTTATAATGAATGGAAACGAGAGATAAATACAAGTATTTATTTATAGAATAAAAATAATATAATAAAAATATTATATATTTATTAAATTTATCTGGGTTAATATCCATATAAATTGTAAATGAAAAAAGAATCACATCGCTTCATGTAAGTTGTAGTCCACACGTACTCATGAGTGATGTTATTATTTTACAACAGTTGGGAATGGTGAAAATGTAGATTATATTTTATAATACATAATCATATTAAATTTTAATGAATGAAAAATATATTATTCTAATAAATCTATAAACAAAACTATGATAGGGATTGATAAAAGAGAAAATGCATTCATTATGGAGACAGTTTTTCATATGTTTGGACAACAACATTATCATTTTTTATTGGGATGAATAATAAGTATATTGTGGATATTATATTAAAATAATAACATTTAAATAATATAATGTTACTTATTTCAATATTTTTTTTATGATTTAATAATATTTTAATGAGTTTAAAAAATAATAAACAAAAAAGATTCATTGATGATGTCTAACTCTTCCCTGAGAAGCCTCATTTGGATATCTTCTTAAAGATCATTTGGTTATTCTTTCAATAAAACCATTTCCTCTTGAATGTGACTAGGTATATTTAGAAATTTTTTGGGTAGGATTTTGTTCATGTATGTGCCACAATATGGTGTGTCGATGATGGTAAATGAGACCCCATTTTATAAGAGTTTTTTTGTGGAAATCATGTTAATATGTAAAATAATAATATATAATATGTTCTCAAATCTATTAAAATGGAACCAAAGTTCCATATATTTAATGATAAGTTGTGTAAGGTATAAATTAATTCAACCTGTAATATTTATACATATATATGTGGTATATGAAACCTTAGAACATTGTTTAACCCCCTCATAAACCCTTCTTACCTTTATAATGGTAACAAATTACATTGTATTTAAGGTTAAATACTGTCATTTGAAATGGGTTATTTGATCATATGTGTATAACAGTTTATTTAAATGACTATTTTCCATTAAATTTATAAAATATAAGATTTTTATTATAGTTAAAATAATTAATTAAATATATTTTAAAATACAATCTTCTAAAATTCAAATTGTTGTTTATTAAGATTATTTGAAATAAAAAACATATATATTACGAAGGAGTTCAAAAATGAATAATTAAACCACTACTCACCTTATATTTGGACCCATATTTATTTTCAAATATAATAAATTATACATAACACATAACTTAATATTTTATAATTATATTTACATTGACTTTTTACCTGCTTGCACAAGTGTAGCAACAAGGTTGTAAGTATTCTTGGAAATTATACCATTAATGGAAATTTAAAAAATAATATCATATAAATAATTTATTGATATTAAATATAACTATTTTTAACCATTAATAATATATTTCTATTATTATAAAATAAAATTAGATATATTAATATAACAGGATTTTAATTTTGAAATTATTATTAAATTGATATAATAGAAATGCCATAATAACATGAAAATCGGTTACAAGTACAATATTTTCAATATTATAATTATTATGGAAGAAATAAACACATCAAATGATATTAATTCAAGTGTTTGGGATATTTTAAATCCTTATCTCAAATCATTTACCTTCATCAACCCATTTTACACTATACTTTGGTGTTAAACTTTTACCATGGTCACTTTTCTTTGTTATAAAAAAATTATTTTAGTTGTTATAAATATTATTAAAAATAATTATTAAATAATGGGAATCCATTTTAAAATATTAAATTACATGAACTAGTAGAAGTAAATTCTAATATCAAAATACCTAAATATGGAATTACAACTTCAATAGAAAATATATTTTCGAGCATAAAATGATTTTATTCTCATTCAACACGTAGAAAAAATTATTATCTGAAATATGAATATTTTATTAAATATATGAAATATAAAATAAGTGAAAATAATTTATAAAAAGTGATTTTGTTAATTTAAAAATTGTAAAATAAATTTTACACATATTAAATATTTCTAAAAAAATAACTCTTTTTACCTTTGAATGAGATTATCATCACTTCTAACAAGATGATAATCAGTTTATGAATGACAAATAATTTCTTTTAAATTAAAAAAATATTATATTGTATTAATATACTAGTGCATTATTAATCATGATACATAAAATAAAGAAATAAAATACATTAAAATTTTGATAAATTTTTTTAAAAATGATTTTATTTTTAACTATTACAATTAAGTACTTAGTTCATTGGAATTAAAATTAATAATTTAAGAAACATTTTATAAATATCTTGAATAATATATTTATTCCACTTCATACCTTAACATATAATGGCTATTTGATAACTATCACATTTAAATAATATATTTTCATAGAATATGAAAGATCATTCAAAATTTGTGTTGTCTATGATATAGACTATCATAAATAGTGTTTATTTAAATAAAAAACTACATATTATCCATTTGTGTGAAATTATACTACCCATAATGGAATTTTGTCATCATAATTTTATATTGTTTCAGATAAAAATAGTTTAAAACATTCCCTTAATTAATTCTATATAGTTGAACATAAATATACCTAAATGTTATGAAATACATTTTAATCCAAATAGATCACATTTTCGTTTAAAGAAACATTAATATATATTTAAATATTAGTAAATTTATCATTTCCTGATTATTTTGTAAACATTTCATTTTCTATTGTGAGACGGGTAATTTGGAATATTTTTAATCATATATTTATAGATGTAAAATATTTTCCTATTATAATTCGATAGATTAATGTACCTCTTTCTAATGTTTGATGAATTAATTTTCTCTCATGATAGATAAATAAATAGAATATCATTTTTACTTTTCATCATAAAACATAATAGTTGGTTAGTTTTCAACTTCTTCTTCATCTTATAATTTATAAAATCATAACGATTTTATTATTTATAAACAATTAAAAATATATTTTAATTTATCCCACGATCTACAAAAGAATATAAATTTATTATTTCAGTTTATCCCCAATAAACAAAAAATGGTTAGAATATTTAAATCTAAAAGTAAATGTTAATAAAACATTATAAATCATTATCCAAAAACTAAAAAATTATAAATTTTTTCATAAACCATTTCATAAATAATTAAATTTAAATCTCAATATGGTTAATCAAATTCAAAACAAAAAACAAAAAATATTTGATCACATATCCTTTCCCGATCAACATAAAATTTGTCCTTATATAACATTAACCAACCATATTGTAACATACAACAAATTTATATGACCTAATCATATATTCTATGTTATATACAAAATATATCCCAAAAAAATGAATCCCTTTAAAATAATAGAAATACATATATTCATCTACAAGTGAACTCAATATTTATTCTTAAATGAAAGTCTCACATTATGATTTGGAATTTGATTACAGTAATCATAAAATGATCCCAATATAGTGAAATTAATCAAAATAAAACTTAATCACTTATCCCTAAAATATATTTTCAATCCAAATTATTTCTTCACATATATTACATTATTTTGATAACCCCGTAATTCCAATAAACCATTACTACGACGAATTTTATGAACACATTACACATAAATTTTATATGCTTGTCAAAACTATTGTCGAAAATAAATTCATCCGAAATAAAATTATAATAAATAACCTGTTAAACATAAGGGTAATAAAATCCTCGATAACTAATTAAAACCTAAAAAATATTTTCTAAAATTTCATTAGTCACTTTAAAACACCATACTGTAAAACCACAATAATGTATGTATACCTTTAATTTTATGATCATCCTTAAATGTAGTATCCCATAATAGATAACATAAATCCCAAATTTTTTTCATCTTAATCCATCCTAACATATAATGTTATTCAAAATCATATTTAATAAAAATTAAGACTTTTCAAAACATGTAAATTACCATTTATTACTGAAACCAGATTTTGAACATACTGGATTTGATAGCAACTACAATGAATTAATTTTAACCATCCATAAAGAAAAAAAGATTTAATTGAGTCACTTATATACCTGATAAATATAAGTATATAGTTTGAGAAATTAGGAAACACCCTTCAGGTAATTAAACCCAAGTATTTCTCATCAAAAATTCATTTTCAGAATTAGAATTCATTTTCCAATTCCATAATAAGACTTCAAAATATAAAAAAATTTAAGCTCATGATATACATCTTAAAATATCTTACATAATATCATTATACATAACCTATGGAAATTTAATCCTATTAAAGAATTATCTATAATTCAAATTAAGTGAAAAAAGAATATTTCAATCGATGATCATATGTAAGAAAAATATAAACATATTCGATGGAGAGAATATTCAAAGTGAAAGGGAAAAACAAAACCTAATTTATAACCATCAAAAACCTGTTCATAAATCATGATTCATATAAAAAATAATTAATATTAGAAAATTTTATATGAGTATAAAATAATTACCTATAAAAATAAATCTTATTTAACAGAACTAATATATTTCTTAACATGAATATGGAAACCATTTTAGAAACCAGGATATCATAATTTCATCATGGAATTACATATGAAAACAATTCTGACATTCTCTCAAGAGAGTTTTACATCCAATCATATCTTCCACATCTTATAAGTAAATTATATTTAGTAAATAACATCCTATCTTAGTTATAACATCTATATAGTTAACTCTATCACCATACAAAATGAATTGAAGAGTTATATCTAGCTCTCATGTCATCACGAGCTATATTGAACCCAACATGAATCCTAATTTTTTATTCATAAACATAACATGAATAATGTAAATATATATTTAATTTTATACAAATCTAAATTAAATAACCATCATTCCCTTTATAACTTGATTAAACATAGGATAAATTGAGTATAATGATTATTTCACCTAATGTAACTAACCCATATGAAATTAACAAGTTTCTTTGAACTATCCTTCAATTATTAACATCATGAACCATCATTTGAGAGAAAGTGGAATGTATCATATTATATTATCCTCATGAAAAATAACAATCCATTACATATATTTATATATATATAAGATATATTTAAAAGATAATTTTAACTTTTCCTTGAAAAAAATAAAAATATAATTTTCATTTAATATTTATAATATAAAATCTCATTTAATGTTGATAAAATTATTCTCATTCATATATATCATGGAAAAAAGTAAACAAAAAAATAAATAAATGAATATTAATTATATGACAATGTATTATTATACAGAAAATAATAAAGCATTTATTCACTGAACACTTTTTCAAAAAACAAAACAAAAATGATTCCTGGAAAATAAATTTATTTTAAAAATTAAATTAACAGTATAGACATGGTAGAAGATATTCTCAATAAATGGGTGAAATTATACTATCATTTCATAAAGAAAAATTATCTTGGTCTTCTTATGTAACAAATAGGAGAAAATGGAAATGATAATCCAAATAATTAACTAGAGAAAATGAAAATAGATTATTTTTAAAATATAAGGATCTCATAATTTCCATGATTGGAAAATTTACATAAAAAATATCTAAAAATGGGATTAGAATATAAACCCTTATTAATTTTTTATCTTTTTTAGATTAAAATTTCTAATATTAATCAAATAACTTTTTTCTTTCACGGTAGATAGAAAAACATTACATATACCACGGACCTAGAGGAACCCTATTAAAATGAAATGAAAGTAAATAAATATTTAAATACCATAATTATGATGATATTTATGATAAAAAATATCTTAAGGGTAGTATATAAACTATATAAATACAAAAATGTGTATAACATGAAATATGACATAATGAAACAACATTGGGATAAATATCCCTAACTCCATTAGTAATAAATAAATAAAAATCTCATGAATTATATAAAAAATATATAGATTTTATAATCCACATATTATTTACCAAAATAATCAAAAAATATATTTATAGTCATCAAATATACAACACAAAATATACAGGTAGTGAAATGGTATACGTCTGATAAGAATAATAGTGGGACTATAAACCCTTTGATCAATCCATGAGTTTATTCATAAATGATATGAAACTATAATATAATAAAATATTATTTAATATAAATATATAAAATTACCACAATCATAAACATAATATGACACACAGTTCATTTTTTATATCTTATAACCCTTTTATTAATATTTCTTCCTTAAAACCATTATACTTGGTGTTAACTGTTTGGTTTTTCATGATTTTTTTGGAATTGATGTTTACGTAATTTCACCATATTCATGTATTAATATTATATATAATATTTATCATGTCATAAGTATTTTTTTATGTACACATTAATATCCATTTATATAATGTTTTAATTTTAAATTAATTATATAACTTATAGATACATCAGTTCACACGTACTCATGAGTAATTGTTAATTCTCAACAGAATAGAAATAAAGATAGATTAATAAAAGTATAACATTTCCTAATTTTAAAAATATCATAAATATTATATTTATTCATTATATCAATTCATATAACCATCCATATAAATCATATTTTGAAAGCAATCACCTTGTTTCATGGACATGATGGTCCACACATAAACACAAGCACTATTATAATCTAAAAATTGATAAGGGAGTTAAATGGTAGATAATATATTATATGAATATAATCATAAAAGAAATTATCAACATAATATGTAAAAATTTAAATCCACATACATAATAATACATCAAAGTCAGTAATGAATAATAAAATATATCAATCATGGAGGAGGTAGTCCATACATACACACAACAATATTTTTATTTTCCATTTGGATGATTGTTAAATATATAATGGTTATTATATTAACACAAAATAATTTCTGTGATATAATATTTTATATTTCACTATCTTTATATTATTAATTAACATTTAGAGGTGGTATAATAAGAAATAAAAATAAAAGAATATGTTGATGATGAATTACTCTTCTTTTAGAAACCCAGACATGGTCCCATCATAAGGACCCTCTAGTTTTCCATTTTAGAAAATCACATCTATAATGTTTATGGGGAATTTTATATGAGTACTAGGTGGGGAATGGTCTATCTATTTTTCCAATAATTTTTATATTAAATTATAGATGTAGATCCCATTTATAAGTGATTTGAGTGAAAATATTGTAAATAGATTTAAAATTAACATATAATATTCACCTACCTCATGTAAAATAGATCTAAAGTGTTATAAAATTAATATATAGTGGATAAAGCATATATAATTTCAAAAGAAATATTTATACACATTTTAGAGGAATCTGTATCATAATCTTTTAGTTTAACCCCATCATTAACACTTTAAATCTAAACTATGATAATAAAATCACTAGTATTTTAGGTTAAATAAATCCTTATAAAATAATTATTGGATCATAAGTATAAAATAAGTGATATTATAGACCATTTTCCATTAAATTTGAAGCACATAATTTTTTTTAAAAAAATATTAATCAATTATTTTTAACAAAAAATATTTTCAATGTTATTTTCGGCACTATTTACATAACATGACATTAAAAACATCACGACTAACATTCTGTAAAAATTTGAATTTTAAAATATTAAATAAATTTCATTTTGATCTAAAAAAGCTGTGAATGACATTATCTTATCTAAAAAACATCACTATTAATATTTAAAAATATTTTACATTGAATTTTCACCCTATTGAACAAATGTCTCACCAACGATGTGTATTTTTTGTAATGATTGAATTGAATAAAATGGTAATATACTGAAATAATAAAATAAATTTATTCATATTGAAAACCACCATTTCTAACAATTAAAAACATTTTATTTTTCATATGAAAACATATTAGATATATTAAAATAAGGAGAGATACATTAGTTAATTAATATTTACTTTTAATAGTAAAAAGTTCAAAATCATAAGAAAATATAAAATAAGTTCCCATATATTTAGAGTTAAGATGATGATTGAGTAAATTTACTTATCTGATTAGATTAAGGTATGTGTGTGAGAGATATTGAAGCTAGGTCCAATAATTTTTACCTAGTTTAAAAATTTTAACATTTACCAAGTAATTAAACTTTTATCATGTTTAATATTTATTATGATCAAAAATTAATTTGATTATCGTAAATAAATTAATTTATTAGGACTCCAATAATGGGAAAAATTTTCAATATTATATTCCTAGAACAAGTTGAAATTATTTCTAATATCCATATACGAAAATATATTAAAACAATATTCCAAGAAAATCTATAGTTATATATAAATATTATTTTATTCTCATTATTAGACTAGTAAAAATAATTAGATTAACATTAACATATTTTATTAAATAAATTATATCTGAATTAATTTAAATATATTCATAAATATTTATTAATTTAATTTACTAAGAAAAAATATGTTGATCATATAAAAACATTTTCTAAAAGAATAACACTATTTTCTATCAAATGATTTTATCATCACATAGAAGTAGATAATAATAAATAAATTAACTAATGTAATTTTTTTAAAATTTAATAAATAAATACATTTATTGATAATTATTTTTCATTATTTATCATGATATATAATATATTAAAATAAAATACATGAAAAATTGATCTTTTATAATAAAAATATATTATTTTAACAATTAAAATTGAGTACTTTTTTCCTAGGAGTTAATAAAAACAATATTACTCAGGAAAAAAATTATACGAAATTCAATAATTTAGTTATTATTATTCTTAAGATCCAATCCAACGGTTAGATGATTATTTTAAAATTTAAACAATAATATTTCCATAGTATATCAAGGATCATTTACATATACTGTTGTGTATATAAATACAATAAAAATTTAATATTAATTTAAACTAAACTAAATTATAAAATATTTATATGTTAAAGCCTAAAATTTTATCTTAATCAATAACATATACTTGAAAATCACTAAAAAAGTGTTATGGTGTAAGTTACACATTCGTATATTACATCATTTATTTTTTTCCTCATTCTATTAATCTAGAATAGTTGATGATGTATTTGGGTTTTTATATTCCTTCTATTGTATTTAAGAAGTTTTTTTATTTCCTTGGAATCTGAAATTGTATACAAAATTGTTTCCATGTGTTTGATTCTCTAAAAAAGTGATTTGATACAATGAACATGTGTTTTGAAAATAGTAACAATCTATATCATAATGTAAAATATAATGTGGATAAATGTTAGCAACTAGATCACAATGTCTATAATAATTATATAAGTTAACCAAAATTGAGGTTCAACTTATTCTTAATCATAGGGTATAACTTGTTTTTATACTAAGGATATATATATTTTTTTTGATCCAATAGTTTTTCTATGTATTGTATTATATGAAATAAGTGATATATTATGATATGATTGAAATACGGTTTATGAATAAATAGTGAATTTTGTAACATTCCTAATATAGAATATATCACCAAATGTGATAGGAAATATTTAAGGGTATGGGGTTAATTGTTTATGGGATTCACTAGTTGTAACATTTATGTATTATTTTTCCAATGAGAATGATTATCAAACTATAATATATGATAGAGTGTATATCACTAATTATTATGGGAACATACAAAATGATATCTATAATACTCAAATATATGCGTTAGCTCATGTACAATACACTAGATTATACTGAAAGCCTGAAAAAAACATATGCAACCTACTTATCATATGAAACCATAGGAGTATCCATTACAAAATTTGACTAATTGAGCATAATTAATATAATAATATCAAACATTTCTATTATCTTCTATCATTTCACCTATTCTATTAATCTTGATTGAGGGAGAAAAAAATTATTTCAGAAAATTCAATTATAAATTGAATTATATAACTTCTTAATTGTTTATAGATTATAAGGAAATGTATTGTGGGATATTTATAATTTTCAAAATTGTCCATAAATAAATCAATTATAAATTAGTTATAATCAATTAATTAAATGTTTTTGAAATAACTATTAATACATTATCACACCTATTAAGTAGGAATATTAAAATATATTTTAGAATAAATGGGGTTACATTTCAATTAGATATAAAATGTTTATATGTAAATAATAAGAGTAATTTTTAATGGTTTTATAAATTAAAAATAATATGGAATAACATGTAAGAGTTTATATTTCTATTATCAATTGCTCATAATACATTATTTTCATTTTTCAAATTAATTGATTTTTCTGAAAAAACTTATTTTACCCACTTCAAAAGGTTCTTTCAGGATTGATTTAATCAAGGAATAAATAATATTATGTATATGATATTTATATTATGTAAATAGTTTAAATAAATGAAATTAAAATATGAAATGTTTATACTACATTTATAATCATACAGTAACAGAAAATAACATATAGTGATTAACATAAAGTAGTTTATATAATTAAATATATATAGATTTTTATATTCAAAATTAAAGAATTTCTTAAATGAAAAACTATTAGTTCCACTTGTTCAAATAACCTATCAGTGGGAGGGTGAATTAGGTCATTAAAAATTAAAAAACCTACCCCTTCAGATCATCATTCATCATAAAAAACACACTTATCTCTTTCTCCCATAGAAATATATGAACAAAAATGAAAGCATGCACAGGACCCAGAGATTTTACATGGTAAACCGTCACTGGGATAAATTCAACAAGAATACAATGGAAATGTGTAAATGTACCCAATCCAGTAAAGCTCAAATCTAATAACAAAGTTCATGCTAGATCACTTATATTCGTAGACTCACTGCCTTTACAATATTTTGGGTTTTCTCACTACATTCCCAAGGGTCACTACCTATATCTCTTTCTCTAGCTCATTCTTAGTGGAATGTATCATTATTTTCTTCTTCTTTAACACACTTCTCTTTAAAGTGATCCACTAATATTTTATAGACTTTTCGGTCCCTTAAGTTTCACGAATGAATGCATCCTTAACAATGTGTAGATGATCTATTGAAGTCTTTTTTCAAGTTCTATGAAATACACTATTCTGTCTACTGTTAAGTTGGAAGAAATTTTTTCCATGAACTATTTTAGGGTTTTTTACGGTTCTTTGTGTAATTTTTGAACCGTATTCCTTCCTCTATGAACTACATAGTGGGTATTCTATATATAATGAATATTCCGCGTACTGACACTTCTCTCATTCACTACTTCGCCTCCATGAACTGCCTCTATTTTAGTGAATGGTTTCTCATCTTTTGTGTATTGTTCTTTGTTTTTATACCACTTCCATCCCCTACCTACCATATTTTCATTCTCATACCTCTTGTTGAAATTCGTAATTTCATGAACCACTTATTCCTTTGTGGGCACTAGTTCCTCACAATATCCTTTCAATGAATTTATTCTGAGAACTTTGTCACCTTTTATGGAATTGCTTCCCTGAAATCCACTTCACTTCATGGAATCCTCCCTCAAAAACCACATGGGATATTTTATAATTCCTGGGGAAAAGATTTATTTATATAAAAATATATATTCTTTAATAAATGGATTATTGTTCGTTATATACGAAAATAGTCCCACAAAATCTACTAATAAAATATTTCCAAAATATTTAATGTGGTAATGCATTCACTGCATATAGTTTGTCTTCTATAACCACAATCATCCAGTGAACTCTTTTCCCTTTGCAGCCTACAAACTGCATCTCTTTGTACGTGGCGGCCCAAATAATTGTCACATTTTCTCCAATGATTCAATTCTCAACTCTTCCAATGACCACCTCATTTCTGCAAACGAAAAACTGTCCCACATAATGCAAGTCTCACGTGAACAATTTCCGCCTTCTATATACTACATGCCTTCCCTCCATTTGTTTTCCATTTTTTAAATCATTTCATCAACATGAAATATTTTCCATGCAAGACCTACCTACAATGCATCACTATTCACGTATCATCCTTCACATTCTATGATTAGTGATATCCTTTGCTAAAATCCATCCTTTTCAAAACTCAAATTCTAGATTATGAGGCCTAAATATTTTGTGAATGCAGGGAAACTGCGTAACCATAAACCCTTGCTTTGGAAAACACCAACCATAATCATTTTTTTCATTTTCCTTTATCAACAGACACAATCACACCCAAAACAAACAAAGAGGCTTCCTTAAGGGATTTTTCGCAAAAATATCCCCCTTTGAATTTGTCGATAATACATTCATAATTTGGTATCTTAGTAAATCTTCTTCCAAATTTTGCAAGAATTTTCTTCTTTGGATTAAGATATTGATCAAGGAATTTCTCAAAACGAAATCTAGGCCCATATGATCCATGATCGTCATGAGAAACAAGAGTCTAATTAAATGTTCACCATTAATTCACTTCATTCAATTACATATAAATTCATCTTATTCGATAATGATCCTCAACTATCAAGATATGTATCCTTTGATCGATCATGTCTAGAATTATCAGATTTAAATCTCCCCTGACATCAATGCTCCTGCAAATAGACTTAGCACAGCTTTGACTCACCCTATGTCGATATCCTTCCCAATAGCTTCTCCCAATGTCTTGATTATTTAATTTTCTCCACTTTTAAATCCCAAATTTCTCCAACATTTTCAATGAACCCAAAGGGTACATCACGATTATCTAAAATATTATAAAGATCATATATTAGAACCATATAAAAAACCCACCCTACCTCGTTGGAGGGGGTCCCATATATACACCTTTTCAAGTACGGGGAGTAGACTAAAGTCCCAAATATAGTCGATGCCATTCAAATTAATCTATGGGTATGTCCTTGGTAATAATATCTATAACTTTTGGGGTTTTAGGAACATACATCAACTTCCAAATCCTTTTCTCAATCTTTTCAATGATAAATTGATAATTTATTTCAATGTTCATTGTCCTTGAGTGAAATAATAATTTTCTTAAGATTTATAACACACGAATTATCACAATGAATTATGTTTAGAGACTTCACATTAACTCCCATGTACTGAAGATATTTTTTAATCCACAAAATTTTTATATATTCATTAGTTGGTGCAATATAATCAGTTTTTATAGTTCCCAATGAAATGTAATATTTATTCTTTCTTATCCATGAGATACACAATCCACCAATATAACATACACAACCCAGTGTTTATTTTTTTCACCCACTAAACCGGTCCAATCATCAATTGAATATATCAATATCTCTTGAAAAAATTCATCATTTTACATCAAAACAAAATTTATCATACCCTTTATATATTGTTTTATTTCTTATTTTATTTATGAATTTGTTTTTTTTTGATATATTTGAAACTTTGCTTCTTTGCATGTGAAAAAAACAATATTACGTCATGTTGTTGTCATGTAGAGTAGCCTACAAATTATTTTCCTATATTCTATAATATTAACTGGATTTCCATAACCATGCCTTGAAAGTTTCATTAGGGTTTCCATCAAAGTCTTCATCTCCTTGTAATTATTCACTCCAATCCTTCTCAATACTTCCTTGGCATATTTATATTGAAAAATTATTGTGAAATTCTTCATTTTGTTACCTATAAACCAAGGAAAAATGTAAGTTCATCAATCATTGACATTTTGAACTTAGGTTCATGAATTCATAAAATGTTCTCCACTTTTATCTATCTAATCTAATGACTATTAAGTCATCAACCTATTTCAGAACTATCATACATTTATCAAATCCATTATTGACAAAAATATTTTATTCAGATGCACCTCACTGGAAACCGAGCTATTTAGATACTTATCTAGCATTCAATACCTTGCTCTGGGTGCTTGCCTCACATCATATAAAACCATCCTTAGCTGAAAACCCCTGTTCTCAAATTAATGAGTGAAAAGACCATACAGATGATCAATGTAGACTTCTTATTCTAGAATCACATTAAAAAATAGTAACATAAATCCATCTAGAAAACCATGATCATTCGTTTCACTATAATATCCAACAATAATTTCATTGTATTTAGAATTTAAAAGGTTGAAAATGTTTCATCAACATCGATACACTCCCTCTGGGAGTACCTTTTTAACACTAATTGTTCTTTGATTTGAATAATAACACCATCTTCATTCAGTTTGTTACAAAAGTACCATTTGTCTAATGTTATATGTTTTCTTAGAAACAATCTCCCATGTTTGATTCTTACCAATTTGGTCATGCTCGTCATTCATATCTTAAACCCAATTCTCATATCCAGCTGCTTCATTAAGACAATTAGGCTCAACTTATGATATGTATTTTTCTTTCTGTAGATTCTTCATCCCACTTATATGCACTAGAACTATCTTATTACCACTTATGATTGGATATCAATTTTAGAACTTCTCCCTGGTCTCTATGAAGATACTGATTTATCATCATCCTTATCATCATCTAAGTATTATTCTAAATTAGCCTCTAAAACTATAGTATCCCATGATCTACTTATTTCTTCACCACTATCCTCTTGAGACTGATTATATATCTGCTGATGATTCTATGAATTCTCTACTATGGTTATATCATGGAATTAAAAAATAATTCTTGGCCATTTTTGAACCATTTATATTCTTTTCTTTCCTTTGAGAAGCCACTAAATATCCCTTCATAACCATGAGATTCAAACATCGGGTGTCTCTCCTTGTTTATAATGAAACACTTACTTCTGAAGATTCAAAATTACATCAATGATGGATTTTTTATATACCTTTTCTCATACAGATTCTTCTATTCTTCCATACATGTAAATTCTCTTTTTGAGGTGTAACTGTTGTCATCACTGCTTCTTTCCAAAATTTCAATGGGAGGTCTTTCTAAATGAGAATTATTCTGTCCAAGTTATTGAAAATCATATTTCTCCTCTCAAGTACTGCATTTCATAATGGATTTATTAACACTAGATAAGATTCATTGTCCCATGTTTCTAGATATGATTCTCTATTTTTCTATTTGGGATCTCTATTACACCATATATTCGGATCTTCTAGATTTTCTGACCAAACATCTCTCCAACATCCCATAAATAACTTATAATACATGTGAATACCTTAGACTTGAGGTCAATGATTAATACCCATTACATTATTTTATAATGATAAATAAAAATAACACAGTATATCCTCTAATCAAGATCTCTAGGTGAAATTGGTCTGCACACAATAATATGAACATTCTCAACAAATCTTGATGACCTTTTATATTTTTTATTTATATTTAATTTGAATGAGTATCCATTGTTTGAAGTAATTAGATATATTTGTAAGATCATGTGATAGTCTAGGAATATCTCGAGTAGAATCATATTTCAACAAATCATCCAAGGACATTTGGATCACATGTCCACGACATTTATGCCTCAACATGTTTTCATCTTCCTTGAAAAAAATATATGTTATTCACCACTCATGAGGTAGAGATTCCCTTTTTTATGTTTTCCTTATAATACAATGGCACCATCATTTTCATTGATGACACAAATTTTCTTGGAAAATCATATGGCATTTCATATCTCACACAATTGACATAAACATAATGATTTAGGACTAAAACCTCCAACAACCAAGAAATATTAATGTATCATGTCACTTCCACAAAACTACGCATTCACAGTGCCTATAATTTCAACCCTTCATCATTACCAAATATAAGGATTCCTTCTTAATCATACATGATTCTCATCACCATATCCTTGTTTCCCGTCATATGGGAGGTGCATACACTATCAATGATCCATATCCTAGTACGATCTAATACCTTGAATATAATATCTGTAACCACTGCCTGATCAGATCTTTTTTTATCAATGTTTCTGACATTATACTTAATATGGATTGATACTTATGAAATTACTAATAATATGATGGAACAACTTCATATTGTAGAGCTACAAATCGATTTTTTATTATTCAACCAATTTGATTATACATTTTTCTTCTTTTCATAACCTTCCTCAATCTACTTTGACACAATCTTCTTTAATGTGGTATGGAAATATCATTTGATGTGTCCAAATACTCCGCACCTAAAATAGCTACCATCAAATGAAGACCTGAAAAATTATGTTGTGTATAAATCCCTCTGTTGGTCATGCTCCCTTTTCAACCTCTTTATAGTTGAACAAACATTTTTTTTGAGTGTCTAATATTTCCTCAACAAGAGCATCTTATGTATTGTATATGCCTGTATGGAATAAATGTAGCAAATATTATCCCTTGGGTTTTATGAATCATATTATTATACATTGTTCCCAAATAAATCTTCAATATCAGAGTGGAATCCTGTGGTCAATCTCTAACAATTAATATTTTATATTTTTAATTAATCTTCATACCAGACACATCATTTAGATTTGACTGTTTCTTCAATTCTACTTGACAACTGCTCTAAACAATCATCATTCTTATTTCCTATGTTATATATATTCCAAATAAAGTTCGTTGAATTAACAATTTTTCATTATTCTTAGCAACTAATCATATATTGACAAATTCCACTTTATGTTCTTGAATACATTTATTTTTATATTTTCAAATTTTAGATAAACTATCAATCTCTCTTTTCTTTTCGTCAATTTTGTGTTTTAACTATTCCACCTTTTATGATATTTCTAGAGCTAAAGACTTAAATTTTTTAATCTACTAATTTATTATAAAATTATCTTATTAAAAATGATGTATATAGAGTTTCTCATCATGAACCCATTTTTTAGATTTCTATATTTTCTCTCTCAAAACATATATTTATTCAAGAGAGGATTCTAATTCAGCTTGAAGAATAAATCTTCCTCTATCTTCTCCTTATTAACTGTCTCTTTCTTATTTTTTATGGAATTTACTACAACTATTACCAAATTATCTACTTCATGCTATATACATTCCTCTAAATCTTTTTCCTCACATTCTTCTGAAATTTTGTCTTATTTTTAAATGATATTCCTTTTGGTTGAAGAATTTTTTCTTATTACTTAACAAACCTTTCACATTGATAGAATACTTATTTTAAGTATTATCATTATTGTCTTAATTATTTTATTAAATATTTAAAGAACACGTTTCTCAAAAATTATGAATCTTTATACATCTAATGCATTCAAATGGAAGTGTGAATTTTACTATCCATGTTAATGCTTTCATATTTGCTGACATAAATGACTTGAAATCAAATAAAATTTGTTCCTCATAACTATAATCAATAGAGATATACTTCATTGTCTTGAATGAAGCTTCGTTAGACATATCCTTTTACACTACATCATTATCATTTATTCACATTTCATATGAAATGATAGTACTATACAAGTTATCCAATGACTTTTCATTCAGTTATTTGTCATTCAATATGGAAACTAGTGAATTAAAAAAATGTGGATGTTTGTTCAAAATTTTATTTGAAATATTTATATCTTCAATAATATTGCTGAGATCGTGCATGTATTTGATGAAAAAATTCACTAGAAAAAATAATGTCTCAACAGACTCATTTGGGTTCATTATGAGATCCTCATATTTGTTCCACATTACTTGTATCTTCCCTTATCTGAATTTTGAGTCAACCTGATTAATGTTCAACCACTTTTCCGACATATAATGTTATTTTTTACATTAAATAAACCTCATAAAAATTGAAATTGATAGGGATCCACCTAAATAATTGATCCCTTAAGCATAATCATCAAATTACATTCTTTCCACTTCTGGTACAGAAACCACTATTGATATCATGTGATATTCCAGGAACAAATGCTATTAAGAAATTCATCAATAATGATGAAAAAAAGTTTTGAATCTGATTCTTCCATAGTTGAAAATTGATTCCATCCAATATTGGAATCCCATTGTGATTGACCACCTAAATTGGTTCTACTAAGAGAGATCCACTGACTTCTAACCATTTCCCTCTGATACCAATTGTTAGGTACACTAGGTCAAATACCATAAGGGGGTGGTGATCATGGTGTGATATATTAAAAATTATACCCATTTGGTTCATGTTTCTTTGGTAAAAACACAATTGTCTCTTTCTCTCAAAAAACTATATGAATAGAAATTAAATTAGGCACAAGAATCATCTATTTTACATGGTTCACCCTTACTCGACTAATTCCACAAAGCATTCAACGACATTGTCCCAATGTAAAAATCCACTAAATCTCACTACCAATTACAAGGTTTGGGATTAATCCATTATATTCCCAAGATCACTTCCTTTACAATAATTAGGGTTTTCTCACACCATTACCAAGAGTCACTCGCAATGTATCTTTCTCTAGATCACTACTAGTTGAATGGATCACCTGTTTCCTCTTCCTTTTCTCATTGCTCTTTGAAGGGATAAAATCACATTTTATTGAAATGTAGGTGCATTCATTTTTAGGAAGAATTCATTCTCAAATATAGGTATATTCATTACTGAAGTCCCTTTCTCACCCATAGATGAAATCTACTTTTTCACATATTGTTATGTTAGCATTAATTTTTTTGTAAACTCTTTTAATGTTTTTCAGGTTTCTTTGCATTCTCCGAGAACCATATGTCTTCTTCCATGAACTATGTAGAGTTTATAATACAAATATTTCTTTATATAAATACAAACTCATCTCATATGTATTGATTCTCTTCCGTTGACTAATTCTGGTTCTTCAACCCATTTCACATCTTCTATGTACTATTCTCTGTCCCCATACTGATTTCTTCTCCTACGTACTATCTTTTCTTCCGCATGATACCTGATGGATTCCATTTTTCTGTGAAACACATATTCCCATTCAGGTATTCGATACCAATCAATATATTTTCAGGGAATCTCTTCCATGAAAATTTTAACACTACAAAGAATTCCTTCCCTATAAACCACTTCACTTCACAGAATGATCCCTCATGATGTACATCAGACATTTTCAAATTTACGGAGTAAAGATATATTCTTATGAATACAACTCTACCTTAATGATGGGATTATATCAATATATATAGGAAAATAAATTCAAAAATAATCTAATTTTCGATTTCTCAAATCATTAATGTGATACCATCTTCATCGCATACCCCGCATCATCCTTGAACCAATTTCATACAGGGAAACATTTATTATTCATGGAATGCATAATTCATAACTTTATAAATGGCATGCCATGTCATCGTTATGTTTTCACGAAAATTCCCATATTGGAGACACTAATCACCACCTCATTTCCTCAAATGACAAACCTTCTTGAGTATTGCAAGCCTCCCATAAACTATTTCCACCTTCCACATTATGTGAGCCCTACCACAAAATGTTTTTCATTAAAAGAACCATTTCTACCCCAGAATCCATTTCACATATGATTTCCATGTAATGTGATTCATGTTACATATACCATCCTTCATGTTCTACAAATAGTATTATTCATTTCTGAAAACATTTCTTTGTGCAAACCAAATTCCCAATTTTGAGGCCACATAATTTGGAAAAAACATGGAAAGTACGCCCCCTTAAATAATAGCTTTGGAAAAAACAAAAAATTTAAAAAACATTATGACTAGTAATATTTTATGAACTATTTATAAATGTTTTTAAAATGTTTTCATATCTTATTTATTGATTTATTTAGTTGTTTTCTTTCATTTTCTTTGTTCGTTAATATATTCTTCATGTTATAAATTTTCATATGCACTATATTTAACATTATTGAAGTCTATATGCTTTTTCATGGATGAATCTATGGAGTTTCATTCTCTTTTTGATAATGGATTCACTTTTTATTTACCTCGACCTTGATTTATTATTTAAGTTATTAATTAAAATTTTGTTAATTAATATAGATTATAAATACTAATTATTTAATTAATAATGAATCTGAGTCACACTTTAGTAATAAATCCATTTGTAGAGGGACTCTATGCTAGACCTTCCATAGTCCTCAAGGTTTATGACATCTTATAAAAAGAGAGGGGCTTTGAAATCATTGGTTTTTGGATTACATTTGTAATTATTTATAATCCAATATAATTGAATTCCATTATATGAAAATTTCATGTGCCTTATATATAATATTCATGATTATATTAGAAAATATATTAGGCTATTATTTTTACTGTAATGAGAAAAATTGTATGTTGTGGAATGAGTTTCACTTCAATACTATTTAATTTTATTGTTTCTATTAAGGAATATGATTCCAAATTAAATCAAATAAATTATAAATATATTTAGAAGAATAAAAGTAAAAATTTGGTTAGATAATAGAACTATCAAACTACTATTAGATAGATTCCATCCACAGTTACACTTTTGAAGACCTTGATGATCTAGCTAGGTAGTTTTATTAGATATCTTGGATCCTGTGAATTATTTTCTGAAAGGAAAGAAAATAATTGGTGACCAAAAATAGATTATGTTCCTAGTCCTGGGGTAATAATTATAATAAAAATATCTCAAAAACCCAAAATTTTATGATAATATTGGAATTTATTTAAGAAAATTCACATGATGGATTTGAGAAAACTCCTTTCCACTCAACTATCCAAGAAACATATTTCATATAATTGTCATTATTACCTAAATAAATATATATTAAATAAAATTAAATATATAAATGATGAATTGAATATTGAATTACAGATATTTTCGTACTCAGGGACATGATGAATTTAAAATGATCCATAATTTTTGTTAGTGTACATTTAATAAAATTAATCATTAAATGTTCATAAAACATGATAATCATATAATAAAATATTTTTTTAGACAAATAAAATAATCACAATAAAAATTATATTTAATATTTTTACTTTAAAAATATTATCATAATGTATGAATCTTCTATGATGGATAACATAAGAAATGTTATTATCAAACAGATATTCTATGGGTTACCGAAATAAAATTATGAGTGACCATGTAATGAAGTTTTTAAAAAAATAATCTAGATTTTAATGGAATTAATGAATTATTAACTAAATTTCTCAAAGGATTTATATCAGAAAAAACTAAATAATTAGTTTATCCAATCATATACTCATTATGCATGTGTATGTTAATGAATTGATATGTCTATTGATTTAGCACAATTATTTTTTTAATTAAAGACTATAAATATCCTATATGGTTATTTTAATCATAATTTATTGTACATGTTTCCAAATAAAATTTATGAAAGAATATTTTTTGGTAAAATTGGTATGAAAGAAAGGTGTCAAATGTTTTTTTAACGTTACCACAAAATTTTAAATCAGAACAATGGAATGATTATTTTATGAACAATATAAATTTTCCAAAATAAGCCTATGTTGTTTAATAATGTTTTAAAAATAATTAAATAATGATAATTAAATATTATATTTTTGAAAAAGATAGATAAATGAAAAAAAAATCAAAGATAAATTCTCAAAAAATAGTTTTAGTTAATATTTTTTTGAAAAAAAATTGAGGAAATTGGATTGTGAAGAAGATAAATATGTATATTACAATTGAATTTTTTCTACAATTTAAATATTAAAGTATTATTGAGTTTCAAAAAAATGTTATCAATCATAAAAATTATGAGGTACCATAAAAACTTTGTAGGTAGAATTCATTTAGAATAGTTTCAAATAGTAATGTCTGTTTGATGGTTTGTAATATGGGAAAAGGAAAAAACATTCATCATATGAATAATTTTATATGATTTAAAATATTATTTTTCATATAAACTATCAGTGAGAATTTTTTTGCACTGATCAACCTCACAAAAAATGATATAAACTAGATAAAACATTCAAATTTAGTAATTATATGAATATTTGATAATGGAGCATAAAATATAATGTTTATACAAATGGTAAAGTAGTCCATCTATTCATTCAATTTATATATAACAGACCAGTAGAAAATAATTTTTTTGGAGAGAAAGAAATTTTTTTTTACTAACATTGTTCATATTTAAAAATAGTTGAAGAAATATAATGATGGATAGACTATCATAATTGAATAACTATAAAAATAAAAATGTGTGGAACGTAGAGTTGAAGAAAAAGTTTGAGTTGAAGATGTTTTCATACAAATAGATTATTTAAATTGTGTACAAATATTGTCAACCATATTCAGAACATTGTTCTAATATTTTCACGTGTTTGAAGAGAAATATAAATATTATAACTAGTTTTATCAGATAGATAGTTATATATGAATTTTTTTGAATATATTTTTTATAGGGTAATGAATGTCTGATGTTGTGATGTTATGAAAACTTAATGTCTATAGGATGGTCATTGGAATAGAATAACATGAAAAAATTGAAAAACATTCACAATATTATTGGAAAATGAATTTTTAGTTGAAAATTGTTTGAAGTGCACTAGATGAAGAGAAATTGGGAAAAAAATTATTTTTCAAAAAAAAAATGTCTTGAATTTTTTTTGAGGAAATATTATTTCTGAGGAACATTGTATAAATTTGAAATATCCAAAATTGATGATGATAATATGATATTTCTTAAATAAAATAATTTCGTTTTAAAATATTTATGATTTTTATAAATTAGTTTATTATCATAAAATGTTTCCATAATTTTTTTTAGAGAAATATTTTTAAATAAAAAATTATTATAAAATTATTAATGATTGAAGATATTTCTTGAATTGTTGAGAATTTTCCAGAAGAAATTTAAAAGCCTATGAATTTTGGATTTGTGAATTTTAGTGATAGGTAAATAAAAATGGATCTATAAACATTTATATTCTATGAGAACATATATAAATTGTGAAAAGTACAACATACATTACATTTTCTCACCCCTAAAAACTATTGGAATACTGAGGATCTTTTTTCAGAAGAGAGTACATCAGCTTTGTGTCAAAGAATTCCAGATAGTTTTTTTGATTTTATATTCGAGCTGGTTTTCATTTTTGGGAACCATACTGACATATTAGATAGATTTTCCATAAATAATATAAATTATAGTGGATTTTGTTAAATAAAATGGATCATTGGTTAGAAAATGAAATTATTTATTTGAATGGATATAGATTGAATTTTACATTTTAGAAGAAGAGTCAACCTAATGGACATTACAAATGGGAGGAATTTGATTTATATTTTAGATGAAAATTTTTGGATAAAAATTCTAACAATTTCTTGTAAATTTTTGGGTATCAGGTTTCATTATAAAAACATTGTAATTTAATAATATTTGGTATAATCATGCTAATTGACTGATTCTAATGAGAGTTTTTTCAAAATATGTATTCAGTTCTTTATTATTCTAAATTTCTATAGACCCATGTAAAAAATAAAATGGTAACATTTTAAGATATAAATCTGATAAAAAAATGTAAATATTATCTAGCTCATTTAAATATCACTTTTACTATAAATATTTTACTATTATAATCATTTATAAGGAAATTATCACAATAAAGTCTTTGGGGTTAAATTTCATAAACTATAGAATTTGTAAAAATAAACACATTTGTTCAACACCCCCACCTTTCACTATAGTTAAAATTAAATTACGATCATCAATTGGTATCAAAGCTATTATTTTACTTATTCAATCTTTATCATGGAATGTCATAAGTAATTGAATATAATAGATATTCAATCATTTTATAGAAATGTTATCATTGATGAAAAAAAAGAATGATAATGTATATTCTACCTCATGGATTTGATGTAAATGATTAAGTCATTCTAGGATTGATACAAATTGATAAAGATGTTTCTAATTTTCTTTTGTTGATAAGAAATAAATTTAAGTTGATGGAAATGATAGAAAATTATATTCTTATGCCTTTTCTGAAAAAGTATTCCTAAAGGTAATTGGTTTTAAAATATAAAAGGAAATGTTAAAAAAACATGACAATATCATTTATGGAAACCCCAAAATGAATAAATAAATGTTAAAAATCAGTAGAATTATGTTTGAAGATATTATAATGAGATATTAAGAAACAATTGATAAATGTTTCGCCAGAAGTACTGATGTTTTTTTATCATAATAAAGAATTGGATATGTCTTGAATGATTATAAAATAATTAAGAATCACATAGAAAACCTCCATGATATTTTTAATTTATGAATTTATGCTTTTTATGATTTATATGATTTATATCTCGAATATTTTATAACAATGTTTTTTCTATTGATATAATGAAATCTCAGGAATGAAAAAAGAAGATCAAGGATGAAATGGATTTTGATCTAATAAAGAAAAAAAGAAATATATTGGAAATATTGAATGTTGTGAATAAGAATAAAAAATTTATGATAAACTTAATTAATATACTACTTATATAATTTTTAAACGAATCAGAGTGATAGAGTAACGTATAGAGGAAAACAACCTCTAAAATTTTTTAACTACAGAGGATTTGGGGATTCTTCTATTAATTTCCCCACACTACAAGATGGGGAATATGATTATCATTCAGAATGAAAATATAAGTTGAATTGTTTTAAAAATTTATTCTATATAAAACAATAAGTACACTAGTTATATGGAAAATGTATGTTGTAAATTATAGAATCATGTTGAGTAAGAATGTCAAGTATGACTCTACTTCCAAAAAATAAACTGGAGATAAACGTTCATAAATTATCATAACCTTCATTAAATATGTTGATAAAAAATATATAGTCCTAAAATAGTGAGGATAATGAAGAATGTGATGAATGCTTCTGAGAATATCAATATATTTTAGAACTTGTTTCATGTCATCATAAAAACTCAAAAATAAATAAGGTGATTAAAATTAAAGAGACTGTAAATAAAAAAATAAATGAAATATTTCCATAAACTATAGTTGAATACATCACTGAGGTTGTTGACCTCAAATTGAGATATTATAAATAATGATATATAGGGGAAGATCACATTAAAAAACATGAATTCAAGGAATAAGAAGTTTGTAAAACTAAATCCAAAATCTTATTATTGAATGAACCTTAATTAATATGTATAAAAATTTCAAAAATTATTTAAAAACATAAATTTATGGAGAAACAAAATTATTAAAATATTAAATGACTCTTACATAGTCTTTAAGAAACATACACATATAGACTAGAACTCTAGTAATGAGTCCCTCTTCTAATTCATTAACGTAAGAGTGATGTTCTATTTTTAAAAAAAACTCTTAATTAATTTAAACAAATTTCAACCCACCTATAACTATGTCAACAAGATCCTTCATTACATAAACAAAATATTATGATACTCAATCATTATTCAATAGAATATAAATCATTTAACAACACCAAGGGTAACTCAATATCCCCTTTTAGATTATTTGTGAATTCATTCAACTATTAGAAAATAAACACATATAAATTTAAAAACAAATAATCTAATAAGATAATTATTGAATCATATCATATATATAAGGAGACATTTATTTCCCTATGAAACTAGACAAGGTTATGTTTTTTAAATAATTCCATCCATTCATGTGTTGAATGTTTGGCTATGTGACATAAAATAACTCATGAAAAATTCAAAATGTCCTTTCTCACAGATATTGAACTCCATAGTTTATCATTATAAAAATTATTATATGAAAATTTCTTGTACACTCATACCTTGATTAATAATTATACGCCTTATTATAGAGTATTTTTTTCACCATTTCTCCCCATATTTGTACTAAATCTAATAAAAAAAGATTGAAATTTTCAATACTTATTCATTTAAGAGGAGAGGGTTTAACATGAAGTTTATGAATATTCTCATAAAATGTATCTCTATCATTTTTTTTTCTAAAACCATTTAAAAACTTATTCTTGGGTAAAATATATTAAAGGATTATATATCCATTTCCACTACCTATTTAAAAAATTGTTCTTTAAAATTAAATATATTTTATTACTAAGTGAATCATTGGATTCATTGATCGATCAATAAACCTCATATTGTCATTTGAAATCTACAATAGGTTCTTAATAACTATTTTAAATCTTCCTATTCAACATGTTTCTACTTCTAATATTTGTAGGCTTGTTTTTATATAATATGTCATTCCACCTTTATACTTAAACCCAAATATTTTTTATTCTTCCATTGAAAAATCACACAACACTCACTAAGAAATAAGGCTACACAATTTGTAGAATTTTTATAGATATAATATCCTAACCAATAAATATATTTTTACCCACAAAAATGTAAATCTTTTTTTATACAACAAGCCACTATTGAGTGTTCCCTAGAAAAATAATAGAATCCTTTTTTTTACTATCATATATGATTCAATTGGATTATTCTAAAACCTAGTACATGGAATCACTAAAATATAATATCAAGGATTCATGTTGTGAGAAGATGTAGGAAGCCAATGATTATTATAAATTTTTTTAATAACACTCTCTCCATCCTCATTTACTGTCAACCATGGGACCAATTAAATTGGTGTGTAAAATTGTCTATAATCCCTCATTTAAAAAAACCATTCAAATATTTTTGAAGGGATAAAAAATTCAACTTGTTCCACATAAAAAATTACAATCTATGAAGTAAATAATCACTCCTAATAAGGAAATCTCAATATACTTCTTAATTTTCTTATAAAAGTATTCAAAAAATATGTAGGAACACTTATCTATATTATGTCTTAAAAATTATTCACAATAAATGTCTTACCATTAGTAGATTCTATCACAGGAATGTGTCTATCAAATTTCCTATTTGTAAATTTTTTTATTCTTTAAGACTCTAGCTATTCACTAATACTAGTATCATGGAACTTATTTTTTCATCTAAAAATCCATTATTTAATCTATATAAATAAGTATTATATTTAGTTATCTCAAAAAAAATTATATTCAAGATCATTGTGAAGAAAATATTAACTTCGCATATATTTGGTAAACTCTATATGTTTTGGTTATCATAGAATAATAATATAATTTTATATAATCCAGTCATACAACAAGAGAAAATTAATAACCTAAATATATGACATTAATTTGTGATTATCCCTTGAAAACTTGTCTGGTATTGAAACATGAAACTTCTATATTCATGGTGAGTTTGTTTTTCAATACTCACTTGTGAAGATAAATTTTTAATTTTCTTACATCATAAAAATCTCCTAAGTAATTTTATTATGAATTTTATCAATATATTTACTCTAGATTACCAATTATATTTTATTCCATTGATCCATCATTTTATAATTAAAATAATCTCAAAATCATTGGAAATCTGATATGAATAATCAACTTTTCAATTATGCACATTTTCTTCATGATTAACTGCTTCATTTTCAGCATTCTACTCACCCTTAGACTCTAAAAAACCATAATTTCAACTACGATAGTTCTAATAATAGACTAAATCCCTATAATTATAACATCACATAATCCAATTATTTTATGGTTATGTTCTTCTAATTGTTATATTGTTTGAATTATAATAATAATAAATGAAAATTTATTCATCTTCATATTCTTAAAATTTTCATAGACTAATACCCTTGATCCTTATAATATATTAACATCATAAAAACGAATTATTTTAAATTATATATTCAGTTAATCCAATAATCCTATGAATTTTTATTTTTTATAGGTTACGAAATTTTTTTTTTTGAATATGTAATTCAATAAATACATTTTCTCTTTAGAAAAAATTATAAATCATGATTTCAAAAATAACTTTTAATCATGATAAAAAAATTCATTTAATTTTTCACCCAGTTATTCAATTATATTGTGAATTTAAGGATACACTTAATATAAATATAATCATATTATTTTCTAGTTAATTTTTAAAATCATTTAATCAGAATTATATGTCATTATCTATTCCCACCTTCGAATTTTACACTCCTAACGCCATCTCAAATTTCCTTCTATAGATTTTAAACATTTTAAATTCATCATACATATGTCTCATGAGCATGACTACAGTAATATGAGTGAAATAACCAATTAATGTAATAATATTAAAAACATTTGTAGATGGATTCTTCATGGGGACACATATATTTGAATATATAATTTCTAATGGCCTCGATGATTGTTTCATCACTCATAAATGTGTAGATTATGCCATCTTTCCCATCCTCCATGTATCAAAAATTACCCCACCAAAATTATTATGTTGGTAATAGTAACTTACCATTTGATTCTTTTTTATTTTTCTCAGAATCCATGGGAAAATGTGGTCATTTATTTTTTCGACAATTCATTTTCTTATTTTTAACACATTATTAATGATTTATATGTATCATAATTTTAGAAAAATATTTCACTTTTTCATTCTCCTCATGTCATGATACTTCCATGTATATAATTCTCAATGAAATATTTATTTTATAAAGAGAACTTAGTTTATATTATCCATCAATTGTAATTCACTCAAAACACTATTTATGAACACTTATTTATAAATAACATCACTAAAATTGATCAAATTTTCTTTAATTTTAGACTATTAGATATCTCTAATTATTAGAAAATTATTATTTCTGAATGTAACCAGTCATATATAATTTTTTTAAAGGGATTATTATATCATAAAATGTATAAGCAATATCCACTATACAAAACTCTTGGAACTCCCCTCATACATTTCTTCAATGTGACTTCAATAATTATGGATTTTTATCCTTGATATGTATTTACTGGTACATTATTTTTTTGTTATAGAGAGGATTTCCAAAAAAATAGAGCTAAAATTATTTGTTCAATGTCCATTTTTTCTACATCTCTCAGATACTTCATATAAGAGTCAAAATATATTCTGGGTGGGCTAATAAATTTTTTTTTCTATAAAATTATTTTGTATTTTATGTTAATTTCTCTTTATATTCTCTATGTTTATCCACCATTATTCATACCTTCAACCATTTAAGGATATATTTTGATAGTATGAATAAACCAAATGAATAAATAGAAAAATTTATATACTACTCAAGGAATCCATGTCATGTATAGCAAAAATAGTCTTGACTTGAATTTTGATGTGATTGTTATAAAATAGATTCTTTTTTATTCAACCTCATAGAAATAGGTTTTCTAGACATTGATTTCTCCTTATATGAAGTAAATAGAGTATATATTCATCATTATTTCACTATAAATAACTATGTTTTAAATTTTAACCGTTATTTTTCTGTAAAACATATTTAAAATTATTCGTAACTATTGGGGATTTGACCTGAAGCAATGAGTTAAGGTTTTTGATAGACACAGAGGGAATAGAGTTAATTTCTCATATTTATTAAAATAAACTACGAAATTAATATTTTTTCAACATATGTATATTTATAGTATCTCTTAAAAATTATATCTTCTTTAAATTAAAATATCTCATCAATACCGTTCACAGTATTTTTTATGTTTAATTACATTAATCATGAAAATATAAATATCATGAGTATATTCATCTTCATTCATGGAATAGTCATTATAATATATATATTTATTTTCATTTTCATTATTAAAATATTTATTTTTGTTTTTGAGTGTTCTTTCAACTTAAGGAATGCTTCTTGATTAGGTTTTAGTACTTTGTTTCATATATGTAGAATTATAAATACCCACGGTGTTTCAAGTGTTTATGTTTTGGAAGATGTTTTATTATTGAATTGATGAGGGATTATTATGGATAAATGGAAGTCAAAATAGTAATTTTAATTATTAGAAGACATTTAATGGTTTTTTTGGATTTTATTTATGGACATGGTGGCGTCCAAGGTGTTAGGAAGTTCATTAGAGAAGGGAAGGGCGATCATGCTTCATTAAAATTTCCTTGGCATACCATTCATGGAATGAAAAGCTGTTCACACCATGAATGTATTGGGGATAGATATAACACCCATATATCATGCTAGATTAATGCATGAACTTTCATTACACCAAGTAAGGTTCCTAGAGATTTGTATTTGGATGGATATATTTTTCATTGGGTGGAAACACATGTATGGAGCTACATTCATTTGGTTTTCCCCCTTCTCTTCCACCTTTTCGTTCCACATTTATAGATAATAATTCATAGGGTGACAAAAATTTGGATAGAAATAGGGTTCCTATTTCATCCTACAATCTTTTTTACACTCTCTAAATTCAGAATTTTCATGACTTCAGTTCTTGTTTCATCGATACTCTGAATAGTGCATGGTGGAAATTTTCCCAATAAATAATGATTTTTATCAGATTAGGTAGAGAAGGACCCATAGTGTTGAATGCATGAATTTTGAGAGGGATTTGATTGAGCTATTTTCGAGACCTATTTTACTTATGGTTTTTTCTAATATATTATTAAATTAATTATTCAATAAGAAATAATTTTTGGGTTCTTTTCATGTCGAATCACCGAGTGCATCTCAATAGTGGACCACACCAAAATTATTGAGGTTTCAGTCAATAGAATATCCTTGAAGTTTTTTAAGGCATTTTGATTATTTAAATTAAATTCTATAATTATTTATAAATGTTTAGTATTAATTTATTGTGATTATTTATGTGTGATTGGGAATCAAAAGAGTAAAAGATGCCATGATTTCATGGGAAATGATGTTGGTAGCCTGGGGATGGGTTGAACATTGTATTAAAGTAAGTGTTCACTTCCAAAAAAGTCCATATATGTCTTCTTGTGTGGTATATTTCCATCATGAAATTTAAATTGGACTTGATTGATATATTGAGACCAAAAATTTACAAATTAATGATATTTGAATATGTGGGGAACTTTTGTGATTGGGAGGAGTGGTGTTTGCCACTTTGGATAGTGGCATTAAACAAAAACTATGTATCCATGAGAAGAGGTTGTTAGCTGTGATTATCTAAAACCATGGACATGTCACAAGTTTTGATATGTGACATAGGTTTATTTTAATGGTTACCCATTATTATATTTGGATATGTAAGATAGGTATTATGATATGATGTGATTAATGAGTTAGTCGAGTGTCTTAGGTGTAATAGGGAGCACACTTTATGGGTAGATTGGTATCATATATTGTTTTAATGAGTTGAGTTATCCTTCTAGGATTAGATGATACATGATAAGAGGGGTTTCCCCAAGTTGATGAGCAAACTAATATTTCATAAAATATGGGATACATAACCCTGTGTGGGTCTTTAAAATTTTCAAGGAATAGAAATATGTCTACCAAGTGTGAAATAGATTTTGTTGGAATACACCATGAGAGGGTAGGGATAAGATTATCCTATGAGTTTTGGTGTCATTTATGTGTAGAATATGTGGTTTTTTATAAAAAAGTATACATTATGATGGGTCCAGATGACCTATTGGATGCCCTTATGGGTGGGATAATAGGTTCTTCAATGATGGGATACGACTCAATATATTTGTACCCTGGGATCATTTCATTATCTATTTTATGGGTTAAAAGAATTATATGATACTATATGTTTTTTTATTCATTTTATTTGTATATGAAATTGACTATAATGTGGGTGATGGATCCTTTGGCCTTTCCACACTTCATGTGAAATATCAGTGGTGGGACTACCATCTTAATATGGAGTCCTTGATATATATGTGAATTCTAAGATCACCAGGATTGATAATTCGGTTCTTTGGACAATTACGGTCTTTAAATGTGTTAAATTACATTGTTGGGACTATCTTGAGTGAATTAGAATCCATGGAATTTTCACATAAGATATAAATTGAATGATTTTCCCACTATGAGCTCAATGGGGTCTCAGATGTGATATATAATATGGGAGTGATAGTGAAATCTATGAGTGATATGGGTTCCGTATGTGATAAGTGATCATATATATGGACCCTACTATGAGTGATAATCAATAATATGAGCATTGGAAGTGGTAAAAACATCAGTATGAAGGTTATTCAAATACATGGAAGTATGACCATAACCATCATTTATAGTAACATTCAAGACTTGGGAGATGAACTAACTTGAGTCCTTATGCATATTATAGGTTATGTGTAGATGAAATGAGATGATGAAAATAGAATTCTTGTATACCACCAAAGTAGGTGTGTCCTAGCTCTATAGCATCTTGGATATGAAACATTGACCTAATACATAGGGAGTCCTGTTTTTTTGTTAGCGCATTATTTTTGATATGGTTTTCTAAATTTTTTAACATTATCCAAGCATACAATAATATTATGGGATATAAAAAAATAACATAATGACATCCTATTAAGATATATTTCCCACAATATTTATAAATACTCTAGTGAAAAAAGAGTCATTATGTCTACTTTTAATGTTTAAAGCATGATATACGGTTGAATGTTTTAGTGTATCTAGATTTTTAGTTAGAGATAACTTCTGTTTGGTTTAGGGATGGTAGTAGATAATGTTTGTGTGCATGTGGGTATGGATTTTATATTTTTTTATTTTCTATATGGGATAATCCTAGAGGGTGATCTTTGTAAGCATAACTATATTCATCTTCATTGAATATTCTGTTATTGAATTTTGTTTTTTCAGTATTCGCATTGTGGTTATATGGGGGAAATTGTGGTTATTTTTTAATTATATTGATATATGATTTGAGGGAATATTCTCCCTAATATATGGATTAGTTCATCACCACTTTTTGGTAATCTCTTTTATATGGGGAGGCACTCTTGATGCCACAAGGCACACCAACTCAAATGATGGTTTAGGGAAGTGGCATGAATATTTTAATTTACATTATTATCTAGGGATATCATAAGTATACAGTCTATTAATTTTGAAAATAATTTTATAGAACTTTTTCTTGTGAGTCATGAAATTATTTCTAGACGTAATTGCTTGTTATGAAGGTTACATGATTATTGACCGTGGTTTGTTTTTTAATGATTAAAATGTTTCTGAAAATGATAGATTTTCTGGAGAGAAAATAATTTAATTTTTCAATTTGATCATTAGATAGTGGTCACGTACATATATTATACTTGGAATTTATTACTGACATGACCTATAAATTCTTTTGTGTTAGTATATTTTTAAATTTATGTTCATTTTTAATGTGTCATCCATAATATATACATCATTTTCCAGTATAACTATTTGGTTGAATTATAAAGAGATTGACCAAGGTATTTTATATAATCGAATTCCATTAAAATATACTTTTAGATGGTTTTATGGTGATCAAAATTATTTTTATTCATTATATGATGTATAGAGACAGTTAATATGATGGTGTAGGAATTTAATCCCTTTGTAATATTACTGTTAGATCCAGCAGGAATGATAGACTTAATGGGGGTGAATTAGGTTATAATAGATTAAAATAATTTACACTTTTATCTTGTTTCATTGTTATATAAAACTATCATCCCTATCCTTCTTGTTACAGAGTATAAACAAATATTAAATCATCTATAGGACATGGTAATTTTACTTGGTTTACCCTCATTGGACTATGTCCATTGAGCATAACCTGGTAATGTGCTGATGTACCAAATCCACTAAAATTGCACTATTGTTTAAATTTTGAAAGTGGAAAAACATTACCTCCTCATTTACATCCAATAGAAATTTGAAATATCACTACGCTGTAAACTGAAGAGAGATCAATAACTATTTAGAAGATCCACTCACTTTTTTTAAACAATATAGGTTTATTAGTTATCTCTATTGAATGTGTCCTTCACTGAATGTAGATTATTTGTTGATTTCAAAAATTCTTCTACTGATGAAAACCCCATTTCCACTGAATACTGAGAAATAAATTATCTTCTTTTTTTGCAGATCTCACTACCTTTTTGAAGCTTCTTTTTTCATGAAGCAAAAACTAGCCTTCTTGAATCACCTTTTTCGAAGCACAATTTGGCTTTTGTGAATCACCTTCTTTACATGTCATGAATTTCACGTGTTTTGGTTGGATTTTTTGGCCCATTGAAAAATCCATTTTTTCTTGATGCTCCGAACATTATCGTAGCCTATAGACTTTTTGAATGACTTTGCATACAACCTTCGCAAACACTTTTGCAAACTCTATGGCTTAGAATTCTCTTTGAGTATCTATTTTCTTTGTCATTTTTCTTGAAAGGGTAGCCTCATATTTATATGCTCATCTCTTCACAAATCTCCTCAACCTCCAGCAGGTTTTCCAGATTCTTCTTCACGGCACA
This sequence comes from Viscum album, assembly GCA_963277665.1. NCBI lineage: Eukaryota > Viridiplantae > Streptophyta > Magnoliopsida > Santalales > Viscaceae > Viscum > Viscum album. Next base: position 683,915,433 of record OY728165.1, read on the forward strand.
CCTCCATTTGTGAAGATCCATTGTAATTTTCTGTTTATGAATCCATCGTAATCACAAATCACTCTATCTTTGCAATGCCCATGGAAATCACAAATCCTTTCATCAATGACCACAAAGAACACTATAACCAATCAACAAGTTCCATTTTCTCAAAATTGTAAAGCAGGTTTCTTTCATGAAGACCTTCTCCATAATTATTTTCTCCTTCGTGAAACATAACTCAGAAATCCCATATTAATAAAATTCACACCTTTTCTATATTTTGATGACATTTTAGAGGAAATCCAATTTCCATGATGAAAACCAAACTCGTAATTTTGGACCTTAAAAAATTTCCAAACACTGGAAAATAGTGCCCCTTGGTATCTTTTCATTTGTACTTCTTCTAGATCAATCAATTCTTTTTCATGGTTCATTGTCAACATCGATTTTCAGAAAAATATTTGGATCATGACAATTAACCATGAAAACATTATTTTTCATCAATCACAACAAAATCAAAAATTCTACAATGTTACCATGAGGGATTTTTGACCAATAGTTACCTTTTTGGGTTTCATATTAGAATGTGATGCATGAGGGATTATATAAAGATGTGTACATGTTTTCTTATAGATGTGGGACCTCATTGGTCACTAGGTCCAGTTCAGGAAACTAATGTTTCAATGATAACCGATATATTGTTTTCCCATATAGATTCATGTAGAAATTATACTCAATAGAACTATGACGTTGTGAAAGAAAAAACCGATTTTTCTTGGGATGCATCGTATTATAATGATAGGATAACATGGTATCACAACTAGTTATGAGAGGGAATGATTAGAACTATTCATAGCTCATTGGTTTTATATATGTTAGGAGTTAGTTTATATTCATTGGTATTTTTAATGATTTTGTGTAACGGTTGATAATGTTGTTAGTAATGGATTGATTGATATTCATTGGATTGTTTGATAAGACTAGAATGCATGTGGGGTATATTCAATAGGCTGGGAATGTGAGACTGGGAGATGTGGGATGAATATCATTAGATAATTTTTATGGGTGTGAAATTGGGTTTTATGCGATCATATGACCATTGGGTTTTGGTAGGTCTGAGTGTGGTAGTGGATGGGAACCGGTGAGTTGGATCTCAATGGATTATTCTACCATAGATATAAGGATATTGGGATTTTTTGTGGGTATTAAAGAAAAATTCTTAGTGTATAAGGGAATGTACTTAATTTGAACATGTGGTGACTGTTTGGGCGTGGATTGATGAAACAATCAAGGGTTTCCTTTGAGATATTTTCATCGTATGCATGAACTTGAATGGTGATATTGTGGTAGTACAATGATTAAATGAAACTTGTAATAATGACCTAAGTATTTTTTTTCTTCATAAGGGTTTTTGGAAGGAGTGATGGTGGAACATATTCAGGTTAGTTATAGAGTTGTGATATAAGGAAATATATATGTTGTTAAAAACATCATTGGAAACTAGTGCTTGTCATTCTTATTGATATGGGAATAAGTGTGGGTTGGTTATTTTTTTTAGAACTCATTTTTATGTCGAATGATAACATACCATCATTATGTGAAATAATTGATTGTTCATGGGAAAAATATGGGTTTTGGTTTAGTGATTATGGGAAAAGATACCCCAATGATGGGGATAATCACATCAGTTGAAATCAATATAACACTAGTGTTGGATGGTTTATGGTTGAGGTGAGAACATTTTCTTAATGGTCAATGTGATATTGTTTTTTTGAAGTATGATAATATCCTATGTGATATTATTCCATACTGAACACTAGAAATATGATTTTGAATTGGAGTTGACTGGAGTGGGGGAGATAGAATTGAGCATGGGGTGGTCTTGGCGATTCATAGAGTGAGTTACATTATATGTGAGATGGTGTTCAGTGTGATGCCCTGATGGGTGGCACACGTGGTAGGTAATAAAATCATGGAATTACATTGAGATTCTGTTTCAAAAATCATAGTGGGTCTTTGAAAAATAACATGATTCTAAAAGGAGACAATCATTTTGTGAGTAAAATAGAATATTTTCAGTTGATGTTGTCGAAATGGTTTCTGACTAGTGTTTTTTCTATATTTTAAGTACATTTATGTAGAAACAATGTTGGAAGCATTGTTCAAAATGCAGTTTGAAGGTTGGATAACTAATGTAACTATAATTTCAATTGAATATTTTTATATTAGGGACCATAATATATTAATATTATTCTTTTTCATAAAGACCTTATAGTGGGGATCACCATTATCCTTGAGTTAAATTATTTAGATAAACAATAATTTCCTTGGTGAGACAGGATTTTTGAATAATGTATTGACATTTGCGATATTGGTGAGAATGTGGATCGACTGTGGGAAAATATTTTTTATTGTTTATGGGGTTACAAAAATGATGATCTTTTATCATTCTATATTAGAGAGTAGAGAATTATTAGTGAAATTATGAAAATTAAAGGAGGGATTTTGTGGTTTGAGATTTACTAAAGCTTCTCCAAGATGAGAAGTGTTATAATGGTGATTTTATATTGACTCACTAGTTATATGGTCTTTATAATTAAATGAAAATTTTAATTTTGATCTCTTGTGGGATTTTTTTTGTAGAACAAAAAATCATACTAGGATTATGGGAGTTTTGATATACTTCAATGTTTTTTAGAATATGATTAATGTTTTTGGGTGTCTCAAGTGTTTATTCAATAGTTAGAGAATTTTTTGGGATGTCGAGATGCTACAAAACTATAGTAGTATATAATTAATGATATGAAAAAAAATTCATTCCATTAATGTATTGTGGATAGTGGGAGAAAAAATATTCCTAGGTGGTTCACACTGTGAACCTGTTGCATGCTATCAAATGGGACATGTTTTTTGAAGAAAAATGGATCACCCACATGTTAATTTAGGTTGGATGTGCACACTGGGTGGATTATTCGACCGATATATCCCAAAATATTCGTCCCCTGAGTTTCCAAAAAGATAGGATTTTTTAATTTTGGATATATTTAAATGTAACTATGTTAGGATTACAATTTTTTCCTTGAAACTTCTTTCAACTAAATCCCATTTAATTTTTCTATATTTTGGTTAAGGTTTCCTAGTGATTTTCACCAAATCATAGTTGTAATAATCGATTTCGATGTCATTTTTTTATATTTTATAGAGGATGACATGGGGTGATGTTTAAATTCTGTTAGAAGAGTTTCTAGTTGAGGTAGAACACATCCCAAAATTTATAGGGTCTTTTTCAAAATATGATAACATTTTAACATTAATTTAGTGTAACCTTTGAGGGACTTATCATTGAATAGGAATAAGTGTGTGATGGGAGTGTACAACACAACATTTATCAAGGTTTTGGTGAGAATATATTTTTAGGTGAGTATTTAATAAATTTTAAAAATTTGAATTGAATTGAATAATTATTTATAAATTTTTATTAATAATTTTGTGATACACTTTTTGTAAGATGGGTATTTCGGAGTATAGAAGATTATCTGTTGTCATAAACAAGGCTCTATTAGAATAAAATAGTATATAACTCTATTATCAAGGACATTGTTCATTTTAACAATATTTTATAGAGTAGACAAGATATTATTGAAATAGAGTGCTGAGTTACATTTTCAAAAGTAAATCATATAATTTAAATATAAATTTTTAAACAAAATGATTGAGATATGATAAAAAGATAAATAAGTAATTTTGATCCATTATATAGATATTATAAATTTATTTATTTATTGATGAATAATGGAAAGAGACATATTACATTTATTCACTCTATTTTTGTTGCAATTTGTAAGGATAAAATGAGTTAAATTAATGGAAAGGAAAACACAAATGAAAAGGATTTTAAGAAAAACTATATCAAAAAATAATTTTCCATCCCAAAAGTAGATATATTTATATTATAAAGATCATTCCTTAATTTAAATGGAAATTCAAGATCCATAGCTATGGATTTTAATAGAGGCTAATCAACCATGTCTTGTAAATTTAGTAGATTCCAGACAACCAGCATCCCCTTACTTTTAATGTTATCTTAAGAAAAATAATCACTCACATTACTAATTATAAGAAAACATCCCCCACAAAAGGTTTTGAGATTATTAAAATGATGAGGTAATAATATATGATATTTTAATAGAAAATGTCATTTATATTGTTCTTGATCTGTATATATTAAATCACATATATGTTTTGAGAAATATATATATATTCAAAAAGGTGAAATCCTATTTCAATAAATTGTTGAAAATGGAGATATTTTACCACTATAAATGTATCATATAGTCTTCCAGATTGACGATAGTAGTTACCTGGAAACCAAAAATAGGTAGCTAATGGCCTACATAGAAACACCTAGACAATTAATACATCCATGAATTTTTTGGTGCACCTCCACTGGTTGTGATGTGGACACCTGAATAAAGAGAACATTATATTTGTTCCATCGTCTAGTCAGTGCTACCTACTACTCTTATAATCAAGAGGAGGTACTACCACTTCATTCCATGACCACAAAAAACGAGTCTATCTTCTATTCAAGGATTAAATTCATAAATTAATACAAATTAAATACCAACAATAACACCAAAATATATTCAATAAACACTAATATTTCACTAAATTCCATTAATTATTTCAATAAAAACATGATTTGGAATTCAATATATATTACTGAGAAACACTATTCGTAATTTTCGTAATCATAAAAAAGTTATTGTGATCAAGATAACACTATGCGTAAGAGAGAAATATGAAAATATCTAATTATTTTATTCTCAAAAATACATCCAATGACAAGATACATTAACGGGAAAATCAATAAATGAACCCATATAAATTCTATAATAATATAATTTTATGAAAAAAAACATGAATAAAATATAATAAGATATATTACATTAATAAGAGATAATAAAATATATAAAATGAATGATATATATGAAGATATATTTAATTAATAATATAAAATAAGTTATCTAACATGTATAAGTGATAATAAGAAATAAATCATTCACAATACATAATCTAAATTCATCTCAAAAACCATGAAAACATCTCCCTTTTGAAACTAAATAATTTTCCCAAATCATGTCAATCATTGAAAAAAATAACCTATACATATAATAATTCCAATCACATGAAAAGTCTTCCTATTTGGGATTATCAACAAGTAAAAATAAAGATCAAAACATAGTATTTCAAATGAAATTTTCATAAAAGGTAAAAATATACAACATTAAATATACCCCCCATAAATATTATCGATGATCTTCAAATAATTTATTCTATATAAATAAAATAATAATAATTTTATAATAATTATTCTCAATATTTCAATATTTTTAAATTTATGGAAATGAAAATTTGATAATGTATATGAAAATAAAATGTTTAAAAAATAAAATGTTTAAGATGATAGAAAAATAAATGTTATAAAAGTTATGAAAATAATATTAAAATAAAAATTATATAAATAGGAGAAAAAAAGTTAAAAGTGTAAGAAAATTTTAAATAGATTTCCAAATAAATTTAATGAAAAATAATATCAGATAGAGAGAGGAAAGATCTAGAAATATTTTCAATAGGTAAATAAAACAAATGATATAAAATTAAATATTTCCCACAAATATCATCCCAAAATCATCCAAAAGGTAAAAGGTTAGATCCCCCTCAATTGGAGAATTTAAAATGATATAATTATGTAAATATTTGTCCAATTATTTCATCTTTTTAACACCAAATTTATTAAGAACCATTATTTCCTAGATTAATAAATCTTGATGGAAAATCCCTACAAACAAACATCAAAATAATGTGCCATTTTTTATCCTTTTTGGTCTAAATATTATTCAAAACATAGACATATATAGAGAAATTATTTTGGGTCTTCTAAAATTGGGTAACAAAGATTTTTTCACCTAATTTTTTTGAAAGGTAATTTCATTGTGATATTTTAAATTAAATATAATTTAATTTTTCTCAAAAATATCAATGATGTTTGTAATGAAATTTAAAAATAATATTCATTAATGGTCTATAATAATAGAAAAACTAATTTTTAGACATACATATTAAAAAAGAAATTTTTTAAATATGTAATTAAATTAATAAAAAACCCATGACTATATAAATGTGAAATTGAATTCAAAGAATCACATTATAATTTTTTCACCTTGGATGATATTTGAAGTAGATCTTTTCATAACCTTGATTTGGGTTTTTAAAACATCAACATCAAGTGGATTTTTTAATTTTAAATCCAAATCAAATTTCTGTTTTAATTAATTATCCTTTCAATTTCATAGAATATTAATATCATTAATAAAAAGTCTATATTTATTTGAAATAATTTTTTATATATTGAATGATGTTCTTGAAAAAATATTATACGTTATTTTTCAATAAACAAATTGTAATAATACAAGGATGACTAAGAGGATAAATAATAATGAGAAGGTGAGTGATAACTGACCTCTTTTTAAAAAACTAGATATGAACCATGATTCAGATATGAGTTTATTATATTGATTCATAATTTCATATTTTTCCTCTCAAAGACTCCATGTTGAACCTTTTATAGATTTATTAACTTTCTTTTTAACTTTAGTCTTTTTTGTTCAATATAACATGATGTAACCCTTCTTTATAAATCCATTATAAGACACTTCAACTTCATAAATGTAGTTGTAATTTTATGTTTATTAGAAGGGAATTTTAATTCTGTTTATTTTTATGAATTGGCTAAATCAACTCACTAGGATTTCAATTTCACTTTCCATCCAATGGCATAAAGGGCTTCAATTTTTATTTATTTTTGATAATCCACCTTTGATGGGGTGAGGTGGAACCCTTACAAGGCCCGTAGGTGTAAGTATTACATGGCTCGTAGGCCTCAAAGGATTTCATTTTCCTGTAGGCTTGAATTTTACTTTGATTATTGGATATTATTTCAAAAGAATCATTAAAATTTTTCTCTTTAAAATTATTGAATGTTTTGGATTCATTGACTTGACACTTATTGATCATAATTTCAGTTCATAATGATTTTATATATCATAAGGGACAAGATGATTTATTTGAGTGTATATTAATTGTTTCATTCACTTGTTGGATCACAGTGAATTTGGGATCCAAATAAAAATGTATAATCCATAGTTTTTTTTCATGAGTGTCAATAAATACTAAATCATCAAGTTGTTTTTTTCCATTGAAATTTTTATAAAATATTGTAATGATATTGGGAATACATTAAATTTAATACATTGAAACACTCTAAAATACTTGTATAAAAATATACAATCAAGTTTTTATAACATTATTCATGCCTTTGAGTTTGGATTTTATGATTTTCTAGAAATATTTTGTGGTTTTACAAGATGAAATTATATTAAAATTATTTTGACAATAAATGAAATTTATGGAATTTAATGATTTTCCATTAGGTTCAAAAGTAGTAATATATTTTAGGTTCCTCTTATCTACTGATTCTCCAGTTTTTGTATAACCATAAATGACTATTTTTTGAACAAGATATAATCTACTAATATAAAATGAAAACATGTGATTTTTCCAAAATGATTTTTTAGAAACAATCATATGAATTTGAATTTATATCAATATAATTTTTAAATTACATTCATTTTTAAAATAAATAAAATGATTCGAAATTTTTTATGATTTTGAAAAACAATTTTCTATAAAATAACTGCCAATTTTAAATAAATATAACATCTCATTTACAACTATATATTTGTTGGAGTGGAGAGAAGAAGAAAATGGAATGAAGGTTGGTGAATTTCCACCAATAAAATAATGTGATAAATTAAAATGAAAATTATAAAATACAATTAGTATCATAAAAATAAAAAGATAAAAAAATAAATTCAATCCATAATAAAGATATAATATATGTTGATTAGTTTTTTAAGAACGGTGTAAGGAGACATATCAATATTTTCCATTTATGTGTATCAGGATTTTGGAATTATACAATGTTGAAAATTAAAGATAAGGTAAAAACAATTTATATGATGTTTTGAAGTAAATATAGAATGGACCTTATCTCTCCGCCCATTAATTGGAGAGATACTTATTATAAAGATCATCCCATTATTTTAAAGGAAATACAAAATCCCCCTAACTTGTTTTTAACAATGATCCAATTACAAAATCCAATGATTTTAGTGGATACCCATGAACCAACATTACATTCCTTTTAATAGTTATGAAAAAAGACACCTCCCTCACATTAATGGTTAGGAACACATATCCTTCACATGAGGTTGAGAAAAAATTGTGAAGTTGATACGAGAATAGAAAAGATTAACTCTTTGTAAATCATTTGAAAATTCATTCATATATTTCTCTAAATTGATAGATAGAAGTCAATATTTTAAGATAGAGACAATTTTGAGATCCTATTTGATTGAGTTAATATGGTTGGATCATTTATTGAAGGGAATAATGAAATCATAGTGGTTCAAAATTGATTCAGGAATGGTGTTATTACACACAACATGTTGTGAGATCAAATTTCCCTTGATCCTCTATTTATAATCCCCAAGATTTATGGTAATGTCTTGTAATCCCTTGAGTTTAAAAAGATAATTAGTGAAATCGGTTGGATTATTTTTTACCATCATTAATATTGAATAAAATCATATTTCTCTATGATAGTGTTTAGACTATATCCTCCAAAGGGAGTCCCATGTTCTGCCTAGAAATATTTTTACACTACCTTCTTCTGGCAGTTGGCAGTTTCACCTACACAAGATAGCCATCAAACATCTGGAAGAATAAACAATACTATCAATTCAATGGATTAAATTTTATTCAATACTAACATATCCTCATATGGAGACACTATCATTTGCATCCAATACTTTATATTGTTTTTATAACCACCATCCAAGTCCTCAAAAAAATCTAGTAATATTTATTAAGGATATTTATTAACACTTAAATGAATTCAATATAATTCCTTGATTTGTTGGATTCTAATAATTTATTCATTAAAAACATGATTTTGGAATATATTGATAAAACTATGAAAAACTCAATGAAATTATTATAACAATAATACAATGTTTTTTATAATTAATCACTTTGAGAGTTGGGGAGCTGGGAAAAATGAAAATTAAAATATGTTTTTATGGATAGACTCATTAATAAATACATGTTTCATGGGACAAGGTAGATGTCTATAGACTTTTAGTGTCCAATGAGATGTCATAGGATGATGTTGAGAATTTTATGATTTGGATGATAGTTTCAAATCACTTTAGTGAGAGGGATCTTCCAATTGAAACCATGTGTATTGGTTCACAGTTTATATAAGATAAGTAATTAGATATTACATGGGTGTGGCATGTGTTGTGGGTATCCTAGTATGTTTTTACCAAATTATAGTTGTGCATGATAAAGATTACATATCCTATGAGGTGATCAATAAGATGTTCGAACGTCTCGTGCATGGTAGGGAACATTAATTTATGTTGGATTCGGATCCTAGTAAGATTTATGAGGGGACAATAACTCCTAGAATTTGAAAAGGTATTCTAGAGAGGGGATTCATATAAGATAAAATCATATATATCTCTTGTAGTAGATTTCAGATGATGCCCAATGTGGGTATTGGGAGTTGTCAAGGACATAAAATATGGCTTTCAAGGGGTAAATTATGGTTTTAAACTCATTATATTAACTACAGGGTTGGTATTAGCCTACAGTTTTTACTGTAAACAAGGGGAGACATATATGTGATGGTATGGACGTATAGATATTGGGATGAATCTGGATGAACCAATAGATTCCCTTATAGAAAGGATGAGATTTTCTTTTGGAATGGATTATGTATCATGCTACATGCACCAAAGAATATATGTTGAGTTTTATGATGGGAAATAAGACTTGTTTTTTTCATGTGCATTTATGTTCTCTTTCATGTGCTAGTTGATCTACCCAAGTGTGGGTGATAAATCATGAGGCCTTACATCACCATGAGTGAGATAGAGTGACTTATGTATCTCTATGTGCGGTAAAGTCACCGATATATATACAATTATATTCTAAACAGTTCTTATATTTCATATATTTAGACTCGTTAGGCCTCAATATAAGTTATATTGCATTATATTGATTTCCATGCTCAAGATAGAGTCTCAATAATTGGTGCGACAACATGAAATAGGTGATGTTACACTATGAGTGTGAAGGGTCATGTGATGTGTTATCATCCAATATTGGATGAAAAAGATTTTAATGAGTGATATTGGGTCTAGATTATATTTGGTAAAATATATATGCACCCAACATTTAGTGGGAATATAGATATCGAACATTAAATTTGGGACTGCATTGAGTTATACTGTGACTCTAAAGATTGGTTTTCTACCCCTACCCTACTTCATTATATAACGTTATATAATTGGTTGATGAACTATCATTATTCCTAATGTAGGGGTTGTTTTACAAGGAATATGGAATTATGAGAAGATGAATAACTTTCATCATGACCCAGAATCTTGTATGATCTTGTGCTATGGTGGCCTGGTTAGCACCAAACAGCCTGATGAGTAGAGTTGTGGTGGCCCAGTTTAAACACGACCCTAGCTGTACATGATAAGGTTGTTTTAATTTCCTCATACATACACGTATATGATGGAATGTACTATTTTAAGCTGGACTATTCTATTTCTCACACAATTCATGGGAACCTTGGTGAAAGTGCAGGCCATATGTATATATTATAATTTCAACACGTGATGTACACTAGAATAGGAAGGTGCAACTTGTTGGGTATTTAGAGACAGACTTTGTGATTATTGGGTATGATAGTAGGTACGAAGTTCCTTTTTTAATGTGCGGTTTATTTTATATTTTGGATCAACCCATTGGAATATCAAATTGTATACAACTATAAGATTCCATATGGAACATTTTTTTTGAAACACCATGTTTATTGATTATGCATAATTTTATTATGTGACGGATGTTCTGGATATTTTTTTATTTTTGTATACTATGATTATTAACTGGATATCACTATAATTACAAATCCTCTGGAATAAAGGGAGCTGACTTGAAGAAAAATGTTATACTCTCTTGAATGTTGGTTCAGGCCCATGGTGTCCCAAATAAAATCTTCTTCACCATACTAATTTAATTATTCCTTTTTCATAACAATACAATCCATGGAATTTTGTGAATATATTGAAACAATATATATAATCTTAGATACAAGAAGAGAATCCATCCTATTATTCTATAATCATGAAATTTAGACATTTTCCTTCAAGGAATATCTTTTTTTACTCAATTGATTTTCAGTTCCCTTTTTAGTTATATATCCATATATTTTTTTGATTAATCTCATACTCATCACCATACTCACCACATTAATTTTTAAGAAAAAAATGGTAATGTTCCCAATTCCACACATCTATAGAATTTAATTGGGATTTTATATTTTTTTACCCCTTTTATAGTCCCATCTGATTTGTCACATGATTCTCCTATGTTGATAATATTTGAAATCATCATCATCAACGACACAAGGTTTATCATCTAAATTATCATTAATCTTCTACTACCCTATGGATTTGAAATTTATTTTTTTATATTTATTTTCAAATTATAATGTCTTTATCATTTCATATTCTTTTGAGAATATTTTTAATCTCATTAACATAAAAACCTTTATATCTTCTTCTGCTGATTTCATCAGATCAATCCTTTCCAAAATAATTCTTACATAATTTATTATATATAGTAGAGTCTAAAAAAATTTCAAAATAATGATTGATGTTTCTAAAAATTTCATTCTCTATATTAAAGAAATTTTTATTTTTTCCTTCTTTATTCATCTTGTTGTCCTATTTATTTATTCAAACAATTTGTAGTTTAGCTTAATTAACCCTTATATTTCCATAAATAGTGTTTTCAAAAATATCAAATTCATCCATTGATGATTATAGATCCATATAATTTTTATAATGTTTTTTATATGTCGAAATTATAATGACATTTTTCAATTGCTATCAGTTTCAAAATTAAAATTATCATTCAATGTCAATTGGTCATTTATGTTAAATGTTTAGAAACTAATTATAACAGTATCAGTTACTTGAAAGACATGTTCTAAAAGAAAGGGAAGAATATTATTATTTTTTATGTTGTAGTTATTTCAGTTGAATTTTTAAAATACTATTCTATTATCCAAATTAATATTATTCATAGAAAATTATATTGGGATCTAATAGAGGGAAATTTTGTTTATTGTAAACTCTTGGAATTCCCATCAAAATAAATAATCACTGAGAAAAGTGGAGGGATAAATTAGGGGTGGTTTTATTTTAAAATTTATTTATATTATAAACATAACTTTCTATTGTTAATAAACATTCTTCTAATGTAATTCACTCCACCTTACCAATATGAAATGAACGTGTATGAAAGACATGGAACACAAAAGTCTTCAAGGTTGATGCAACTTACTGTGTCCAACTCCCCCTAAGCCATGATTTTTTCACATATTTCTATGATATAATAAAACATTATAATCCTTGTATAATCACGTATCCTAAATAATAACTAACACAAAAACATTAATAGAGTATCCATATAGCTATAAAATCATCTGAAAATGTTGATTTTTTTAGTGAAAATGTTTTTCATATTAAACTATTCACAGTCTTTTACTATAGTATTGAACATTGATATAATCATATTCTCACATAATTGAGAATTGGTAGACTATATACTCTTTAAAATTAAAACCCAATCTTTATTCAACTAAATTCGCAATATCATAAAAATAATGTTAATAAAATCTTAATGTTAGGACGAATAATCTATTATTATTCCCTCAATTTTCAATAATATACCTGAATTTGTTATCTAAATATTTGAAATCCCCATATATGAAACATTTACAAAACACTTATAATTAAAATAATTCTAGATAAAGAATGTTATATCTTTTATTCTCTAATTATCATTAAATATAGTCATACATCATGTTCTTACAATGTATATTATTTTATTTACGTACAAGATCATTCACAAAGTCTCCAAATATTCTCCCTGTAATTTAAAACATTGACCCCAATGAAATTCCACATATACCCTTGTATATTGAAAATAGGTCACAGATTTGTTATAATTAAAAAATAAATGATTTTTTGAATTCATTTAATGCCCATCATATCTTTTTCATTATTACAATCAAACACTCTTTCTTTCATATTTTAATTTGATAAACCTATCCATATTTAAAAATTCATAAACACTATTTAATAAACATCCTAATGTGACTATATAATCTAAAATCCATGCGTTATGTTTCATAAGTGAATTTTTTAACTCTATGATGGCTTATTTTATTCACATTGATAATTCCAAAATGATTTCATGATGTTTCATTTTCTTAATAAACCCATCTTTGAGATCTAATAATTTTTTTAAAATAAACAATATCAAAACATAAAATCAATATTAAAAGAGACATACATTTTAATAACCTCACATAAATGTGATTCAACTGTATTTCATATTTTATGTACTACACTTTAATGATTAGATCATGAATTGTTTTATAATATTAACATTCATGAATCTTAGTTTACTAGTCCATAACCTTTATTAGTTTATGGATTACACTTATATAGGTCCATATTACCCTTTTATAGTACCAAAATACATTACATTGCTCATTTTATCAATGGTTTACCCTTAAATTTGTTATGTAAGACCTTTTCAAAGATAATTAAATAATAGATTACCCAAGAATGAGCCTTCTCTATTCAATGTTACATCTATACATACCAAAAAAGGATTTCAATCCAAGAGGGATTATGCTAGATCTTAGTGGATTATTCTCAACACCAATGCATTAAATTGAGTCATTCAATGACTTATAATAAAATATTAAACTATTAATGATTTCATATTTTGTCCTCGTGACTTGGATGGAGTTTTTTTCCAAAAAAAAAAGATGGCAAAATAATAATAAAATGATGATATGCCACAAGAATAGTTTCTGTAACACCCATATATAGAGACAAGAACCCTCAAACATATTTTTTTTTCAGAAGTCTTGCATAGGACTAATTACCTTTTTAAAAAATAAATATATAACAAATTAAAATATATTTTATCCCATATAGAACCGTATAAAAACAAATCTTATGTATTCATCAACATCCAAATATTCTCAACCATGTTGGATAAAAAAACCATTAATTTCTCGAAGGTACTTGATTATGTCTCACCATTATTAAAAATAAATTAATTCATAAATGTTACCAACTAAATAGTTTAGTTATATTGTTTTATTAGGTGGTATCATAATGGTTTATCCAAAATTACATTTAAATGTATTGAGTTAACAATTACTCATAACATGTAGAAAACACATGGATAATCTAGAAGTGTCTCATATTTGATAAGATTGAATGGAATTTATTTATGATTTCATTATATATTTTGTATTAAATTGTAAATTCAAAATGTTTCTAGTTATAAAAAAAATTACACTATATAATTCATACATTTTTTATTCATATAATTATATATAGATATATATTTCATGATTTGTCATGATTTTTGTCCTCAAAATGTATTATTTTGAGTTATAAGTAACTTATATTCATCATATATTGTTGATGTTTATAAATATATGTTAAGGTTAACATGGTTTAAAATCATTTATTAATATACAAAATATAATAATGAGGAATAAAAATAATTTCTTGTACTGGGTTTCCCAACAAGTATTCAGCAAAGTATGTTAAAAACTATTTCATCAATATATTAGGGGTGTGTGAATAATATTATGATCCCCCATTGTCTTTGTTTTTTAGATACATTATTTGAGAACCATCATACATTTTATTGAAGGCCTTATGTATTGACTAATCATGTGGTGTTTTGGTATGTTTTTGATCACATATACTAATATAGATTAAATAAAATAGGAATTTTCCCCATGTTAAATGATGGTAACATATGGTCCATCTATTGAGATAGAATAAGCATCTATATGAAAAAACATAGATAGTGTACGTAATGTTTTTTATATATTTTGTTGAGGTACATGTGATTTTCTAACATATAAAGAAGAATAAAATTTGATCAATTGATTGAACCGGTTAATATATTCATGGTGAATCTAGAATGTGTGAGTTGACAATAGGTGATTTTCGTAATCAATTTCCAATGGTCACTAATTTTCATAGCCAATGGTATTATATGAGATAGAATTATTGTAAATGATGTATCTAGTGAACACAAGTATAGAGTTACATTTCTTTTATGAAGATAAAACTAAATCCTTTTGCATAATGAGTAGCATAAGATGTTGGTGGATTTTAATCACTACCAATATTTTTGGAGCTTGTAATTTTCATTTTTAACCAATTAAATAAATTTATATGTTGTCCATTCTTATGAAAGAGATAAATAACTTCATTTTTTTCAATTTATGACTCAAAGTGATACACTAAATGTGTTTTATATGTTATCCAAAAGAGTATTGGATAATAATTAATTAGATATATCATATGATGTGATAACAATAATGTTATAAATAGCTTTCCAAATTTGTTTTGCAACATAACCAAGATATGTTTTGAATTTATTATGTCTATTTGTTATATGTGTTGTATTATAGGGTAAAATAGTACTATGTGTATGAAGATTTAGTGAAACTGGGATATTGATGGACATATATCCAATATCCAATAATTGATATGATTATTTATGTTGCCATATTATATTTTATAATTGATTCCATTAATATGGTAAAAAAATAAAGAAATATCAATTACTATGATATTTGTGAAATCCTAATTACATTGGTTAATTATTTCATCTAAATGTAGTGAAATGTTTTATAGTTTAACATTAAAATGAATTCCAATAATTATTTTTAATTAATATTTTTTAAGATGAAATGAATAGGGGTTTCATTAATATGATTAATTAATAACTAGTCATGGAATTACTCATGTTTTTTACAGCATGAGAAAATAAATATTCACAAAATAAGCACACTCAAAGTCTTTGTATGGGAAAATACACAATGAGATATTAATAAGATTATTTTTTCACATCCTTTTTTTATCTATCCATCACACATCTCTATTCAACTTATTCGTTTACACTATGAATAAATTGTATGGAATGGAGGGAGGAATAATCATTCATGCATGATGAGTGAATTGGAAAAATAAACTGATTTATTTGGAGGAGGGATGTCATTCTGTTACATATCATTTGATCTTTATAAATCAAACATAAATGAATATCGTAGCAGTATAATTTTGTTTTAGGGTATATATAAACATGTAAAATAATTTATAAATTGAATGACCTTGTTTTCCTAGAATTTCTGATAATAGATTATTGTTTTTATATTTATTCCACTATTTTACACATGTGCCATTTTGTAATATAAGACCCAGTAGAACATCAAAAATGGGATCTACGAAATTGTGAATTATATAAACTAGTATCTTAAAAAGTTATTAAATTAAGAATTATATTTTTAATTGATAAACCAAAATATGAATATATGAATGAATACATTTGAGTAAATAATATTAGATAGAAATGTTTGGTAAAGAATTATTTTTCTCACAGAAGAATTATGGTTAGATATATGTCATGTCAATAACTAGTTTTGGAACTATCAACAATAAAAAATAAATATTTTTTGAAATAGAGTTCATAAATTATATGATATGGAAAAAACGTTTATTGAACTAAATAAATAAGAATAAGGGGAAATATTATTTGGTTGGATTAGAAGTGAAATCCATATTTCTAATAATTTATTGATTCATTTATAGATTAAAATAATTGCTCTAAAGTATCATTTCATATAAATTCATTTGTAAGAGAGAGTTTTTACAATATATGTGTTTAATGGGAATGATAATATGTGATTCATGAATATAGAGTCATTTTTTATAATATTATTGGGTGCTATTATGCCTCAATAGTGTTGGGATGGTATTAGGTGATCATATGAACACTTGTGTAGTGAAAAAAAGGAATATATGATTTTGATGGTGTATGAATGTGGGGATTTGATGTAAATATTAGGTAATATTTTTCTAGGTTTGAATCCAATTTTGTGACCGAAATTATTATTTTTTAAATATTTAGTTCTAGTATATAATGGAAAAGTAATAAAATAGTGAAATATTTAAAATATTATATTAATGGAATGTCATTTTTGGTTGAGGGATAAATAATAGATCAATAAATATATATACATATTATATGGACTATAATTTTCTATAATATCAGTATGTATAATTGTTCAATGAAAAGAAAAATAATCCCTGGATGAAGAAATGTCCTATCAATATTCTTCACTTATTGATGAATAGTGATTGGATAATGAATTAAAGGTTTACATATAAATAGTTGTTCCCAAAAAATGATATTTTATGAGTATTTTTCTATTAATATTGTTATTAAGGCTATAATTTATATTTAGTGTATCTCCATATCAACTCTTTTTTTTTCATATTACATTTTTATCCATGAACATGGATTATATATTGAACAACAAATTTTTTTGAGTTTTTGATTGTGTGAGTATATCTTCGGTTGTTCTATTTTTTATTTTTACATCCCTTCCCCTAGTAATATATGTTTGATTGGTATCATGGTATGTGTATTAATGACTAAATAAAAAATATTTGGTTCCATATGATTTCTACACATTATTCTAAGTGAGGAATTGGATTGGGTGGATTTGGGTTGTTTGTATAATACATTCACAAAAAAAAATACATAATCTACGATTTTTTATTGAAAACATTAAACAGTATTAGTCAAAAAATATTTGAATCCTATCATCATTTCAAAGACAAGTCAAATTTGTTAATACACACTCAAATAACAATATGATTAATATAAAAATATTTTATCAAAGGCAGGATTTAAATACTAAAACCATTATTGATGCAGTTTTTTGGGGTAGTATAATGTGAAAAAGTATAACCAAATGTTTAATTTGTTATAAGATACTTCCTTTAAAAAAATTAACTAGATTTATATCCTGAATAGTAAAAAATAGATACATCCTTAGTAGTAATAATTTTATATCAGATTTTTTAACATTTCAATGATGACAGATTCTATGAAATTCACCTCGCTAGTATTTTTAAATTCTAAAAAATATCCAACTTGTATGGATTAGAATAATCCATGTTTTGAAAGATATAACATGGAAACATAATGTATACCTATCAGAATGGTGAATTATATATCAAAATCATAACCCTTTCCATAGTAAATTTAATCTATTTAAAAATGTAGAATATAAAAATATTTTTCAAACTCAACCATCTTGAATATAACATTAGAAAGAACTCTTATTAGATTATTTAAAGTCTAAATGCGCCACAAAAACCAAGAATCATGTCTAATAAAATTATTACATATGGAGTATGGAATCATAGATTAGATATCTTGAAAATCTTAATTTGGAATGGAAACTAGAGGAACCAACAAGAATTAACAAGACAGTATCACAGGGGATCCAAATATAGAAAAACTAAGGAGTGGGAGGACACATTCACCTACAAATTGGATGCTAATGATAGTAAAATATGTAGGAAAATATTTTGATCCTGAAAATTTATCGAATTAATAGAATATGACGTTGAAGGGTAGATTTATTATACATTATAATGATTGGAATGTCCCTAAATTATTTTTCCAACTATATTTCAATATCTTTTGATGAAATTGATGATAAATAACTAGTTTCTAAAAATTTTAGATATCACAAAAAACTAAATATTAATATTAAAAATGAATATTCCCTCCATAAAATTGAATCCTATAAAAATATTATGATGTATAGACATTATTATAAATTAAATCTAGAGTATATAGTTATTTTTCACCTTTGTAATGAACCTCAAGAAATGTTGGTGTAAAATATTTCACCAATGTATCAATACCGGTAATGTTTTTTTCATTATCAGACCATGTTATTTTTTTAAACATAGTATATATTTTTTTAAGCATTTGGAATATGAATTAATTCATATTTTTTAATAATATATGGTTAGAATCATTTAAAAAATCTTGATTATCACATCAATTAGTCACCTAATCAATTTAATAACCTACAGATGCACTAGATGTTTTCATAGTGAAAGTGGGAATGAAATTAGATGATTTTATCCTAATACATATGGATAAAAAAACACCTTCTTGTTTTTGGAATAAATAAAGTAAAATAAATATGTTTTTATTGATGTTATTCAAGGAGAATTGATTTATTATGATGATTTAGGGTGAGTGAAAAAATATAAAAATTTATCAAAAAATATTAGTGTATTTAATTGGATGAGTTTTTGTTCCATTTTAACCCATGGTGGTTTATGTGGAATTCCCTAAATTCGATTTGTATCCTTTATTTAAAAAATATTTTTTCATTGATCGGAAAAAAGTGTAAGTAATAAAAATTAGTTATTATTGTTTATATTTATGTAAATTTTTTTTAAAGAGTTACAAGTCATCACCATCATTCAATTATACATTTTTTATTGCATTAGTTTCCTTTGTGTGGTGCATACGTGGATACATAGGAATGTAGAGCCTTTATTGCGGAAAATCATCCCATATCTACGACTTTTTGTATTAATGGATTCTAGGTATAAATTTGTAAAACGATTTAGAAACATATCATTCAGTATAGAGAGTGTTGTGTCTATGTTTTGAGGTCTTCAATAGAAAACTAGGTTATTAATAGTCGATATGACACATCACATCATGAAAGGGTTAAATGATGTAAATTTATTATAGGGAAGATTTTTTGAGTCTGGTGATGGTGTAAAAAAATATACTCTCTAAAACCATTACATGACAATAAAACATTGTATTTTATTTAATTTAACCAGAAGCAATGAATTTTAAGTGTATTTTTAATTCATGGGATTTCACACTGTGAAAGGTATTCATTAGCTAAGTTTCTCAGCTTCATTAGTTTTAAAAATCCTACATGGAAGATTATTTATCTATTAATTGTAAAGGATTTACTCTCAAATCATATAGTGAAAAAAAGGTGATAACCCTCTTTCTGGATCACTATGTTTGGTGTTTAACACCCATGGTGGTTTGGTCACATATCCCTAGAAAATAATATTTATGCTTATTACTGTAATAGTTTGTTGTTGTATAATTAGATCAATTTTTTATTTATATTAAAAAGAGATTAATTTTTCTACTAATACATGATAGATTATTATTGTTTTCTGTATTTATAAGACTGATCCATGATTTTTTAATATTCATTTTTGAAGGTGAATAACTTTTTATTGTTCTGGTGGTGGGTGTATCCATGAAAGTGTTTCTAATTCTTTCGATTCTAAAAATTATTATTTACCTTTTATTGTTCTTCTTCGAAATGGAATTTTGTTAATGTAGAAATTTGTTTCTTTATATGTGATCATTGATTTTGTAAAGGGTTTTGAACAAAGCTAACCATATTGGGAACCTTCCATGTATCAAGAAATGGACAAAGGTAACCCTATAGTGTGTGAAACGATTAATGGTATCTTTTTCATATCAACATAAAGTGACATGAAATGATTTTTCATGTAACCAATATCATCCCTTTTTGGATGATTTTATGTATAGTATGTATTCTAACAGTATAGAGAACATATTATGTTCTTTTTTTATAGCCTCGTTATCGCATAATGGTTGAATTCATGGATATTTTCCCAGATGTTTAGTTTGCCTATTTTTATTTTATACCCAGAATATTCTGTAATTTGGTGAATAAGGGATGAATTTATGGAAAACAAAGTAATGATTACTAATGAATTTATTTATGAAAATGGTTTATAAAATATTTTTTTTAATGATTGAACATGATAATTCTCTGAATTATAACTTGTATAGATTCATTGGTGATAACCAATTTGGGTATGTTATTACATCATATATTATTATTTAGTTTTTTTTATAACATGTCTTTTAGGACTCAGATAAAGAATAAAGAATCATGTTGCATGTCAAGCCCTCTTATCTTCTATCTCCATTTTAGTGGGATAGAATAGGGGTGATGTATGGTCACTATGATACTTGTTTTTCAGATATATATTATATTTCTAGTTTTGAATTTGTATATTGAAATTTTATACCTCATGGATAAGTATTTGTATTGTTAGCATTATAATTTGATCTTTATTAATTTTTATATGATATATTTGGGTATTTTTTGTATCTCATCATGTATTTGATCATCTGGGATGAGATTTCTTGTTGAATGAGGATGATTCATTATAGGAAAAGGGTTGATAATTTTCGAAAAAATTATCTATGGGGGAGAGATCCATTAGAGTCCCCAATTTTATAGTCATAGTAAAAAATAATATAAAATTATTTCTTCCTTCTGATAAGAAAATAAGATCTTATAGATTTCGAAAAGAGGACACAAGAAATTAGGTGCACAAATATATATTATGAGGGGTATTATATTTTGAATGATTACTCGTTTTCTTTGTATAAGTATTAAAGGACACAATATAATAAAAATAATTATTAATTCTCCCATTAATGTTTTAATGATTAATGATATCATTAAAAAAAAATTTGGAATCATTTTTTCTATTATTAATAGTCCATGAGAGAGTCCCCTTAATATATTTAAAAATTGTAGAGTCATGGTCGTAAAAAAATTTTAAAAAAATTATATGAGGTGTATGGTAAAAAGATGGATTCTAATTATTAGTTATATAAATCCTAAAAATTTTAAAATGAAGGATCACATTACACTTCTGTTTATGGATCAAATGGTGGAATTTTTAGTTGGGATGAACATTAGTTACCTATTATATGGGTATACATGGTATAATAAAATATCTATTAAATCCATGAAATAAGAAAATATAACGTTAAATTTTCAATATAACAAAATTTCATATCAAAGAAAATGATTTAAATGATGTGATTCTTCCACCACATTCCAAATATACAAGGCACTTATACTCCGTGATATATAAGGGATAATTACTTATATATTATTTGATTACTTCTTAATCTAAGGTAATTCATTTTAGATATTTATAAGATATTTTTATCTTGTAGTAATGCGGATTTAGGTTAAAATTGTGGTTCTCAATTGGGAAAGAAATAATTTTATTATTTAAATTGGACATGCTTTGTTATATTAGCTACCAATATATTTTTTTGTGATGTATCCAAATGATTATTTTTCATTATGACCTACCAATTCCAACAGCAGTTATTGATATATGGAGTTTTCTCATTCATTCTATATTTTTTTGAATATTTATGAGAAAACTATCCAAAATTACATATACAATATCTTTTATTATATTAATGTAAACTATTTTAATGTTTATAAATTATGATAAAATGTATTTAAAATGATAAAATATATGTTACTTGGGGACTCTGTCACAAACCCATAAAATTTTGATTAATTATTCAATATTATGTGTAATATTAATTATTTTTTTGTTTTTTGGGAAATAATATTTCATATTTATCATAACATTTATCCCATTTACTATTCTAGAGGAACAATAAATAATGGAAAATTAAAATGCATTATATCTAAGAGTCAGATATTGGTTGTGGTATTTTCATTCAATTTTAATTATATATTTTTTTTATTCCAAGGATATAATTTATGTTAATTTTGTAGGGAAAATATTTATTGAAACTGAATGTTTTAAATATCAAACACACCTATTCAGATTGATTTCACCATGAATTT
The DNA here is from genome assembly GCA_963277665.1 of Viscum album. NCBI lineage: Eukaryota > Viridiplantae > Streptophyta > Magnoliopsida > Santalales > Viscaceae > Viscum > Viscum album. The sequence goes on from OY728165.1 coordinate 683,938,243, forward strand.
TATATAGAGTGTAAAGATATTAATTATTCTAGTAATATTTTTACTGATCATTTATAACACATGGTGTTTTTACATTTGTATTGTAACATGAAAGGGTGTTATGGGATGTTATTCAAAACTATAAGAATATTTTTTCTAATGAGATATAAATGTCATGGTATTCTTACTTTTAAAAAAATTACATGTAAATTATACTACATAAATCTATATTTTTTCTTGTAGAAGTAGATTCTAAAATAGGATAATCACTATTTATGGGAGGATCCTATTTTTATTTTAGTCACATTAATATAGAAATATATAGCAGTTTATTTAATTAATCAAATTTAAATGTGTGGTGAATTTTTATCATTAATCTCCATAAAGTGGTTATAATAGATATAAGCATAAAATTACCAATATATTATAATATAGTTTCGTTTATATAATAATTAATAATGAAGTTATATGTTTTGTATAGGGTTGTGATATTTTTTAAAAAATCCTTGACAATGGAAATATTGTTGAAATCTTGGGAAAAATAATATTTGAAGTAAGAATTTTATTAACTCTATTGAATTGATTTCACGGGGCCTTTAATAGTTTTATTTGATAATATTTACATTGTGGTATATGTATAATATTTTCTAAAATAGAATAAATTTATTTTAATTATCAACAATTTTGAACATTTTTTTCCCTTAGAAAATATTTTTGTATTCTTTTAGTTTAAAAATACATATATATATTATTAATTTTAATTCAAGAAATACTATTGCTAGAAAATGCACATTTAGGGAGTGGCTAAAAAGAAACACAAAATAATAAATATAATTTTAATTTTAATTTATCTAAAGTATAAATTATTTTTCATTTTCCCAAGACATAAAAATAATCAAACAATGTTTTTATTTATAGATTATTGCAGTTTGTGAAAAAATAACACATCAATAATTTCTAAGAATCCATATCCACTTGCTTCATATTCATTAAGATTTATTATTTAAAAATATTCCACTTATCAGAAATTATTCTTCAACATTAATGACAAGATCAATTTAGATAATGAAATTAATTATTTGAATGTAATCCCTATGCACATATATGATAGGTCAAATGGGTGATCATGTCACACCTCGTATTTTCTCAAGTAATTTCATGAACAATTTAGAAAAAAATTAACATAAATTTTACCATATCTAAAATGAAACTATAAATAATTGGGGACCTTTTAGTAGGAAATATAACTCGTATGAGTGATTCCAAATTCCCCCTGAGAGTAACCCCTAATGATATGTTACCATCCAAGATTATAACGTTTTTAATCATTCCATATTCATAAGAGAACTACCAAATTACTAGTTCCGATTAATTATCATAGAAAAAATCATAAACTACATTCATTATATACTATATCAAAAATATTCATTAAATAACAATGTATAAGAGGGATCATCTTCATTTCCCTTATCATAAATAGTTATGAAACAATCATTTCCTTTGACTCCTTTAAAATGGTTGTAAATGAATATAAGACTAGGATTTAAATGTATTTTATAATAACAACATCATTAGAGTCAGCCACCTATACATCCATACTTAATTCCAAATAAACCAATAATTAGGGTTGATTTTAACAAGCCCCAGTCAAAACAATATTATTCTCCATTTGATTAATTCTCCATATCCCACAAAAACTTTTATCAGTTTCATGTATCTATACTGCAATAATTTAAGGGAACATTTGGGATAATCAAAACATCTTTAACCAGTGTTGGATTGATAGACTATTAAAAAGGGGTCTTAAAAATCATCCTTAGAATATATTTTATATATTATAGGATTCACATAAAAATGATATTATTAATATCTCCATGTCTGATTATAAGTGATAATTGTAATAAATATTACAATAACATTTAAGAGAAGAATGATTAAAAAATATATAGTATAGTACAAAATGGTAGTACCCTACCATAGTCTAATAAATGGACAATTAAAAGTCTCTAATGTAGAGATCAATACATTCCATACGATTTTTTTTCATCTTTGAGTACATATTGTGTATTTATGTTGGATAAAAATTTATTATACTATATAAAAACATATTATTACTCTTTGTAATGTATATTTTATAAATGTTTTATGGGTTCCATATCATTTATATATATAATTAGAAATTAAAAACTATTGGTAAATGAAATATTATAGTATTTTTCTTAAAATAAGTAGATATATGAGGCTATTTTTAATTTTATAGCCACATGAGTTAATGTTCCAACACAATATTTTTTTAATTTGTTTTTCAAATAAATTTATTATCTTCGATATCTTGTACAACATGAGACATTGAGTTTTAACAAATTTCATTATAATGTTATTACAATTATGAAAACATGACAGTTATATCCTTGACATTAAACATGGTATTATGATAAGTAATAATAAACTGTTAAAAAATTAGTATAATTGTTTTATATAATTAAAATATATTGATAAATAAGTACTTTTTTTTGGTAAAGTCTTTATATTCATCGAAAATGTAATTCTTTTAAAAACATTATTTTAATTTCATATTAGAAAAAATTAATTATATTTTTTACAATAATGTAAAATTAATTTGAATATTTTAACATAATATTTTTAATAAATATTTTAAAATTATCATATGATGAATTTTTGATAATTTTATGAAAATATTAATTTTTTTGTGAAGAAAGATAAATATTTTTATTATTAAAAACTTCTTTTTAATTTAATAAATTTAAAAACCATTAATCTTTTTTTAAATTTGTTATAATTACCATTAGTTAAATTATATGTTATTAATCAAAAATAGGTTATTAGAATCAATTTCATTTATAAATCATATATAAATAATTTTTGAAATTTTGAATGAATTTTCTTTCTAATAGTTATTTTAAGAAGTCTTCCAATTTAATTTTTAATAAAATTATTATAAATATATTAATTAAATTTACAAAAAAAAAATATATTTAAACACTATAATTAATATTATATAATAAAGAAATATTTTTTTCTATAATAAATAAAAAATGGAAACAATTAATTTTTTCAATTAATGTTAAAAGTGGTGTACTATGGGTTAATTTTAAAATATAAGGGACGAAATATCCAAGAACTATTACAAATTTTATGTCCACATTTAAACTTTATATAATTTTATTTTATATAAATATACATTATTTATCCATTTCTAATGTTTTAAAAATGTGTATACCTTTTTCATTTCAATAGTTTCAAGTGAATATGCTCCCTTAATATTAATAGGGCACCCTATCTTCTCTCCTCTTCACCATACCAAGCCTTTTGGATCAGTAAATAAAAGAAATAATCTATTCCTAACATCCCCCCAAAAATCTTGGAGTCATTATTTTTAATTTCACGCCCTCCAAGAAAGGCATCATGTATAAACCTAAAAAAGGTTTTCCGAAGAAGTGGTATCATTCAAAACTGATCGATTTTTCTATTTAATAATCCATATCTTTAATAATTAAATATAAATATCATATATATATAATAAAAACAATATGAACCACATAATTATATTTTATTAAATTTATATTATAAAAAATATAAATATATATTTCCCACAAATGGAAAAAACCCCTTCAATCATGTGTATGGTAGCCGACAACCTCAAGAAACATTGTTAATTGTTTTCCAAATCCCACACTTAGGGGTGGATATAATAATTTAATTAATGAATATGTGTTATATATATGAACAAAATATATTTATGAATTTAAAATAAAACATATAAATTCTTATCCTCCAACCATTTGGAAAATAATAACATCGCTCGGTTGTTTGGTGAACTACCGCCTCATGAATAAATTTCGAGTGTTTTTTAGTTCGGTTTTACTTGTATGATAATAAGGTTAGAGGTAATGAATATATATTATATATATTATTTAAAAATTATTCATTTATAATATATAAATATTTATCTTTCTATCATTCCATATTTTTCTTAAATTGAAACAACATTGTGGCATATGTGCGACCTACAGTCTCCCTAGATGTTTTAATTCATTTTAAATCTCAAAAATTTATTATTAAGATAAATACATATATAATTATTATATTTGGTATTTTATTATAGATAAAATACTTTTGTGTATAGATATATGATCAAATTACTTGGGAAAAAATTATTTAATCAAAACATACATGAAAAATGAAACAGTTATCACCCATAAATGTGATTTCATTAATGAATTGTAAATTAACAGGTCATAAAATGGGTATAAAATTTTAATAAATAGTTTTATATAAATTACTTTGGTAATATAATATATTCATAATAAACATATATTTATTATACAGAATTTATTAACTTGTATTAATAAATTTCATTCCGTTGGTAATGGATTTTAGACTCACTTCTATTTTTTGTGAGGAATATACTATATTCACCACTTGTTTATTTTGTGTGGTGAATATTTATCGAATGAATTAATTAAATTATAATTATTATGATGATTATAGGATATAAATATTCATTTCTGTTTTTAAATTTAATGGTTTTTACAATTACATAGTTACAAAATTGGTAATGTTTTTATGTAATGACATCATTGTTTATGAGGTTTTTTTGTGAATAAGTTTTCGATGATTAAATATTACATTATATCACCCATAAAACACAATAATTTTATTATCCAATGCTTGTTTATTGAAATAAATTTTTTCAATTTGTTTTTTACTCTATAATAACTATATATTTCCAAATAATGTGTCTGTGGAAAATCAACATTATTTATCTCTTTTGTCCAACAACATTTCCCTTAAATATCCATGTTTTATAAAAATTACTTCAAGAATATTTTTACAGTTATACAATAATTATTAAAATTTATTTGATTTTTTTTGAATTTATAAAAATATTTTCATAGGGAATATTATTTTAATTTTCCAAATGAGATGCTTTTGAAATTTCATCAAATAAATATAAGGAAGATTTATTGCATCATGATCAGTATGAATATAATTTTATACCATAATGAATAAGAAATTTTTTAAAAAATATCATACATGTTTCTAAAGAAAATTTAAATGACAAATTTCTTTTAATATTTAAGAATTTATTAGATTTTAAATAATTAATTTCAATGTGGGGATTATATTTTCTGAAATAAATGTCTTATTTGGTTCTTAAAATTCATTTTTTGACTAAAATGTTATCAATTATTGTAATATTAAATATATTGAGTATATGATAAAATTATACCACCCTTATATTTTATATATACGGTTTATAATCATTATTACAATAATTTTATGAAACCCTTCCATTATCCATATGATATGATATAATAAAATGATTAATTGTTTATGATTCCTACTTATTTTCCATATGTATTCTATATATAATTTTTTTGTAACATATTTATTTTCATGGGTTCTAATATAGAGAATATTTTATAATCTTTTTGAACAAAATTTTAGAATTTACATTATGTGACTTTTAGTTCCATTAAAAAACAAAGTTAGTGGTTAATGTAAGAATTGGTGTCCTAAAAACAACTGTTTTTACTTTGATTACATGAATATAAAATATATTTAAATATTAAACATCATATTACATAAATTTTCTTTTTTTACATGAATATAGTGTATTTGTTGTAATGAATATGTCATAATAGATCCTCGTTATGATGATAACCTTGAATTTCTTTCAAAATATTTGTAAATATAGTTCTTAAGTTTTATGTCATACTATAATGGGAAACTTTGTACAGATACTGTCAAGTGTGAATACTCGTAAAGAAAATGAGAATTCTTCTCATGAAGTTCACAATTGGAAATCTGAAAGACTGGAGATTATGAGAACATGCCCGCTAGTAGGAATTCTATGTGATTTGGTGTCATCAAATAATCCTATATATGAGACTATGAACTGGTCCTTAGATATTATGATTCATTTATATGTGTCATGACTCGGGAACATTCATTTTCTATCGAAAAGCATGATGCCGATAGTTGGTGTGAAGTATGGTACATTGGGTGCCTCATGAATGACATGTTATTAATGGATAAGTCTGGGAAAAACATTCCCTTATATTTATCGACTTTGATATCCTAAGACATTGATTGAAAATGAATCGATGCAAGAAATTCCATGGACATGGGGAAACGAAATTTTTATTTCATGTATTCAAAGAAAACCATATCAAGAATAATGGTTGATGACAGTGTCATGAAACCATCTTGATGATATATTTAGAAAATTTGATAATACTACAGAGTGAGTGTTTATATGTGAGTGTCATTGTTGTGACTTTATGTTCATTCTCTTAGGTCCCCTGACCCATTGATAGATAGTAATAATTGATGTTAGTAAAGCTTACTAAATGCCAACGATAATGAATCCTCGGGGGTCACACACTAAGTGTTTATAATCATTTTGGTTGAATTCAAATTGTATTTTATTAATGGAATAAATATTATTATCAAAATAGAGGGATAATTTTAATCAAGTTAAAATGATTGTATAAATTACAACACTATTTATTCACAGGATTGTGAATAAAAATATATTTATTTATTTTATTGAACATCTAATAAAAATTTACTTAGCAGTTTTTAAATAAAATATTCATTTAAAAAATGATTTTTTATTCATTTATTTGGGTGTTCAATAAGTGGAATTGTAGTTTGAGAATACCAATAATGGTCCAGTTGTAAAATGATTATTTCCAAGATGGTAAATAATTATTTAACTAGTTGTCACAAATAAATAATAACACAGTAAAAATTATGCAGCACATGAATTAATTTATGATTCCATTTTTCATATGTTGTCACGCCACAAATAATGAATCAATTATTTATGTTATGTTTTAGTTGTTTTTTATAAGGTTATGAATGGATTTAATTTCTATTACACGATAAAATATTATAACTGAATCCCAATGTCGATAAAGAGACTGAAACGTATGTTGTGCCATGGATAAGTAAATAGTGATGTTAGAGAAATTCTAATTAAAAACATTCTATCATTCCCTCTTATGTTTCCCTCTAATGAATGATATATGTTCTTCAAAATCGATGAAGAGGTGATCAATATTGATTGGTACAAGACATTCACTTTACCGTTCTAGCACTCGAAAAGTGAGTGTCGTCAATTAGAGACCATTGCAGAAGATGTGGATCACTGGTAGAGGGATTAGGATTTGGATCCTCTCAAGTGCTATTATACAATCTGAAAGGCTATTTCTAGATGATAAACATCCTCAATAGATAATTTACCAAAGAACTGGGTATTTTATTTCATTATAAATTATTTTTAAATTTATTATAAATATGATGTGGAACAAAATCTATAATAATTATGGGCCTCTTCCTTATTTATCTAAATATTTGATTATATTCTTTGGAGACATGAGTTCATTTTCATATTGATCCCATAATAATCATCTATCATGGTAAAAATTAAATTTGGGTGTTGTCACAACCACTCTTCCACTGTTCCTAGAACATACAGTTACTGTATATCCATGGACATGTTACGTAATATCCTCAGATGGTTGTTATGTTATAACCATGAATGAGTGGTTACATTATACACTCCCATTAAAGAGACCTATATCTCGCGAAAATGAATTGGATTAATATTGATATCTCATTAAATAAATATGACTTTAATGGGGAGTAAACCCTCTTCCGTTGGAAAATTGTTTCACTCTGAAAGTGTTTGGATTGAACCATGACTTCTTTTATGGTTTGAAGAGTTGACCAATTTCGCAATTATAACCTTATAAGTGAGTCTTGAGTAGTAATGAAATGATTTTATATTCCTATGTGTACACCACCAATATTTGTCTAATTAAAATTTAATTATATCATTGATTGTGTTCTTTGATTATGTTATGATTCATGCCTTCTCAATAGCAAAGAGTTATTCCATGATACATTTTTATGATCTATGATCTATAGGGTATATATTTAAATTAATATTATCATCATCTCATACTATTAATCCGATGATATGCTGATTTATTTATTTTGTAAACAGATTATTTATCTTATCTCACAATTTTATATATTTCATTTCCCCATGTTATGTAGAAATAAATTTTGTAGGATATACTTTAAGAAGGATTTTAGTTAGGAAGAACATTGTTGGTGATGATGTTGTTCATTAATGGACCAATTTTTTATATATGCATGAATTCAAATCCATTATGACTATATGATTCTGATGTTTCTCATATTATTATTTATTTAATATTTATCTTTTAATATGTTATATTTATATGTAAAAGTGTAGGTCACTATATTTTTCATCATATAATATTTTTGTAAAACCGGGGAACAAATATGAAAAACAATTTTTAGGAACACAAAAGCTAATTCATGTGTATCAAAATATAATCTCATGTTGTAAAATGATAGAGAAAGTGGTTTCCATGAAATTATATAATTTTATGTATAGTTCATGTAAATAGGATCTATAATATTTATAATTAGGGATACTGACATTGTAATGGGTGCATTGGGATTTTAATTTCTCATCTCCTAGTGCATCGAAATGGTAATTTTTGTACACCATGTATGAAAATGTCATGGATATGTTTTTGGAGGTTCATGAACACATTATGAACCATCATAAGGTATTTAGATAGATAATTACTGATAATACCCTAGGTTACACCTCAGGTGTCATAGATTGAAGAGAAGATACATGGTTATTATAACCAATAAATTATTTTTTCATTATTATATTGTTTCCTACTATATTTTTTATTTTTCAAACTATTATTTTTTATTTTAATCAGTGGATGGATCCTAAAATAATAATGTGGATAATGCTTTTTATAGATAAATAAATGAGTATCCTCATAATAAACTGACTTTTATTGTATATTGAGGGAAAAATACTTTTTCTATGATCACATAACATTCATAATCAATGAATCATTATAAAATTCTAAATGAAAATAGAGGGGATAAATATTTTATGGAGTCCTTCATGAGGATAATCCCATTTTATATTAAAAATTTTATTGTTTTTTCAATTTTTAAGAAATAGATCAGTACCATTTAAATGAGGTTTCCGATCTTAAAAACATTGGAGAATGAAAAATTCATTCTAGATGTCAATAATTTATAAGGTGAAATGGAAAAATGGTGGACATTTATCAAAAATACGACGCAATGAGATGAAATTGACTCTATATAGTGGGATGTTTTCATGAGAGTATTTTTTAGTAATTTAATTCCATATATTTGATTTATGGGAATGGAAAAAGAATATAATAAGATAATAAAAACATGATGATATTATTAGAACCTATGAGTAAAAATTAAATGTTTTCACTATAGTCTTTCATGAATTTCATCCAACATGAATGTATGGTTGATCAGTTCTTTAGTAGATTAAAATAATGTCCCTGAAGGCTGTTATCCACGTGGTATGATAGAATATATATAATGAAACCATTCAATGTGTTCTGATTATTGAAATGGAGATCTAATTTAACCATCAATATCATGTGTTTGATAAGAAATGAAATTTTAAATTAAATAAAAATTATAATAAAAAATGAGATAAAAAGATCATATTTCCTACATACTCAACGTTTGGAAGGAAAAATGGATGAAATTATCGTAAGGGTACTAGTGAAATTTTTAGGCATGAAAAATTAGTACATCTGTAAATTTTATGGGTATAATTTTTAAAGATTACATATAATGATGGAAATAGACATAAATCTCCACAAAATGCATCATCCAAACTCTAGTGTTTTACTTGTATAGTATATGTTCATTATTATAACTAGTTACCAAAAAAGGTTAGTGGCTATGATTAAAATCATTAAACTCTTAATCAATGAGAGAAATTAAATATCTTTTGATCACCATTTACAATGAGGGTTATGACAACTATGTAGTGATAGGTATAATCATTATCCACTCTAGAACTTTTAATGTCTTATTTGACTCTAGATCTACCCAATCTTTTATATCATAAGAGTTTACTAAGGGTATAAAAATACCACCCAAATGGTTACATGTTGAATTATAAATAGAAACCCAAAATAGTATGATGATTAGATCCCATGTTAATGATTATTCTCAATTTATTCATTGTGGGAATTTGTTTCTATATAATTTCAATAATTTCCCACTCGTTGAATTTCATTATATCATAGGAATAGATTGGATTTATCTATATAGATCCTATATCAATTTACAAGAATGAGAAGTCGTGTTTATCATTTTGAACAAACCAATGATAATCTATTAATAAATTGAAAAATATGAAATTATGACAGAAATAACATATGTGGTATGGGTCATGATTCCCTTTTCAAAAATTTTAAAGGGATCCATATTATTTATATGTATAATTAGAGTATAAATAATATTAATCATTAAAATGACTAATATTTAGTCTAAAAATGTAAATATAAGAGTGTACGTTTACTAATTGATATAGATGAGTTAATGTAACAAACCGAGATTTTACCAAGTTATTTTTTTAAAATAAATTTAATTTCATTGATAGCTAGTGTACCACAAAACATTATGATGTAATAAAACATAATATACTTTTAATATTACAATTTAAGAATGATCACAATAACCTAGGAATTAAAATTGGAAATATAAAAAAATAAAAAAATGAAAATTATATATAGTCGTTTTAGATAAATCAAATTCATTTATAAATATTTACTTAATTTATTATAATATCTTCACATGCTACAAAAATAATTTTTTTATAAAAACACTTTAATTTTTTTTTAAATGAATAATAATTTTTTCCACTTTTAGAAAATTTAATTTTGGAATTTACTTAATTTTTTTAATCGACATTTAAAAATTATGATAGGGTGAATGTTTGTATAATTCTCTAAAAATATTAGTTTTTTAAAGAATAGAGAAAAATTCAAATTTTTAATCAAAATGTCCTTTTATTTTATGTGTATACATAGAAAAATGTTTTTTTAATATATTTGATATGTAAAATTAGTTGATTTAAATTATTAATAATCCAACTTTGGTCATTTTTATCTACTACAAGTGGATTTTTTTCTAAAAAATGTAATATTGAATGTTTTTTAATTGGAAAACTTTTTTTGATTGCATCTGCTAGTTTAATTATAAATTAACTTCTACCATTTATATTTTTTTGACATCAAAATTATAATAGATTTTTTTAATAAATATAATTTATAATTATAATAATAATAAAAAATTTCATAATTGATACTGAATATAGTAAAAAATTATTATTGCAATTAACGGAAAAAGGTGCTTACTACGGGTTAAAGTAATAAAATGGTTAAAATAACTAAAAATCATATTAAATTTTCCTTTTTTTAATTTATACGTTATATAATATACTATTCTTGAATAATGCATTTTCTATTCTTGTTCCTTTTTTAAATCAAGGGTACACCTTCTTCGTTCAAATATTCCAGTGTGTCATGTCCCCCACATATAAAAGTGAACCCCCTCTACTCTCCTCTTCACACTAAAATATACTTTTAAAAGAAAATAAAAACCTATATATCTTACTTAATTCCTTCATCACATCATAGATTACTTATATTTATTATAAAACTATCCTAGTATAGATATGGGTATAAATTTAATGAGGTTCTCTGAGGAAGAGGCATCGTTCATAAGCGAGCATAATTATAATAATTTTTCCACTAGATCCTTCAAATATTCTAAAATATTATGATATAATAACTCCATTTCCTCCAATATAATAAAATATTAGTATGTTAAAATATTAACTAATATCTATCGCCCCTTCCGTCATATGGGAAATTACTATCGATCGTGTGTATGGTGGATAACCACTACACGAACCGATATAATTACTCTTCCACTACTCCCTCTCACAGGTGGATATAAAATTATATATAAAATATACCAATTATATCGGTGAACTAATAATTATTATGAATTATTAATTTAACAACTAACATTTTACCTTCCATCCTATTGTATTATAATAATGTTACTTTTCTGCAATGTGGACTACCGCCTTCTGAATCGATATGAGATTATATACATTTCAGTTTTACAAGAATTTTAGAAATGATATAAATAGTTAATATATAAATATATATTATATCTATGATATAAAAATGATTCTATAATTTTAAATTTATATTTTTCAATATCTCATTTTATCCGTAAATAAAACAGGATGATCATTTATGTATAAATACGACCTATCATATCTCTTCACAATGTAATTAATTTTCAATGTCTATATTTTTCAGATTATAATAAATACATATATAATTTATATATATGATATCATAATATAATTATAATCATAAAGTATATTATGGATGTATTATAAATGTAAAATGGTTAAAAATACCACACCAAAAAATTTGAAAAAACAAACAACTACCATACAGAACAATGATTTGAATAAATAATTGTTAATGAACATGTGATAAAATCAATATAATAAAAAATAAATGGCTTGAAATTTTGATAATTACTCAAGAATATATTTATAATAAATAAATATTTATTATATAGTATTTATTAATGATTATGAAAAATTTGATAATTCTGGAAGGGGATATTTGTCTGGCATCTATTTTTATGGGACACGTTCGATATTCACCACATGGTTATTTTTTGAGGTATATATAATACCAATGAATATATAATGATTTGTATTTGGAAAATTATGTTTAATACATATACATATAATTTTTTTTTATTTCTTTGGTACTGTTATTCATTAGTTACGTATGTTTTAATGTTATTTTGATACAATTCACTGTTTATCAGGACTGTTGATAATTATGTTTATAATTATTAAATTTTATAATATCTGTCTTTAAAAACTCAGGAATTTTATTTTCCTTTAATTGTTCTATGAAATGAAATTTTTTACAATAATTTTCCACTCTCTTTGAATTAATTACAATAAGATAATTTTATAAAGAAAAATATACTTTATTTATCTCTTTCATCATAAATCATTTCTCTTACATTTCCATGTTTTATAATAAAAATAAATGAATGTTTTTATAATTATACAATGATTTTTTAATTGAAATTTTAAAATATTATGATTTAAAAAAAATTAATTAAAATTAATTATTATTTCATTTTTAAAATGTAGTTTTGTTTACTTTGCAATTTTTTTTGAAATATATAATTGTTTTAAAATACACAACAAGGATAATATTTTCATTCATCGTGACCTATCAATAATTTAAAATCTCAATTACATGTTTCTGAAGATATTTTAAAAGAAATAATTTTACTTAATATTTGGTTTATTTTTATATTTTAAAAAATTAATTTATAATAGGAAATGATATTTTACCCATAACATTCCCCATGTGACATTTCAAAATACCTATCCATATAATATGACATTCTTTGAGGATACATATTAATGATTTTATCTAATGATTCCATCATTTTTATTTTTTCTCTATGGTGTATAATTAATCTGAAAACATTTTTATAAAACCCATTTCTTCTCCATGGGTTGTGCTATGATGAATGTATAAATGTTTTTTGAAATTAAATATATAAAATGTAATTTGGTTACATTATAAATTAATATAGCGGTTAAATTTTTACCATGGATGATAGTTACGTTTTACACAAGGATAGGTAGTTATGTAACAATCTATGATGGATGGGACCTATATATCCTTTTAATTAATTGGGAAATGATTAATATTTCATGAGATAAATAAGAATACAATGGGGTGTTAACATAGTTTAGTAAGTTAATTTTCCCAAAATTATTGTCTTGGGAGTGAACCTTCAAAGCAATGGTGGTTTTGGGAGTGAAACCAATCCACAATCAATTCCTTGTAAGAAAAACATAACTAAAAAGTATCTGTTTTTCTGTGATTATGTGTATGTAAAAAATATATATCTTACACCAATGTTATTATGTCATGGATTATGTTCTTTTTTTTCTATATTATTCTTTTCTTATGAAATTTTAATAGTTATTAGTTATTCTTCGTTATGATCTAATATATTATGGGTATGGTTATGAAATGTCATTCTCATGTTCTTGTACCATTAATGATATAATTTTATTGACATATCCCATGTTTACCATTACTTAGCATATTATCTAAAAATATAATATGTTTAATTTCCCTAGTTTATTAAGATATTTATTTTATATTCTATGTTTTAATATGGTTTCTATTTATGAAGAATCTATTTGAAGATGATGTAGTTGACATATGAATCAATAGTTTTGTTGTCAATGTATCCAATAGAAGTAGACCTATATGATTCTTGTGGGTATCATTTTGTTATTTACTAAATATTAATCTATTAGGTAGTCATATCAGTATATGAAAATTATTGGTTTTTATGGTTATAGAGGTAAGTGTACGATAATATTTACATATATATTAAATATACAAATGTAGTAAATGATCTCATGGCCAGTAATAAAAAAATTTAACTAGGTGATAAGTTACTATTGCTAAATTCATTATTCATATTATTCTAATAAATGATATAATCATGATGGCCTACCCTATTTACTATTGTTCATGCCTTCAATAATAATTTATTGGGAATAATTGTAGAATAAGAGTAGTAATTCCAAGTTAACAGGAAATGCATCAAGTAATAATTCAATACCAAAAACAGTGTAGGGATGATATTCAGAAACTAATTTATATATGAAAATAGTAATAAAAATAAAATTCAATACATATTATATAAATCAAATCATATATTGTGACACCAAATTCCATTAAAAAATAATTTTTATTGTAGTATTTGTGTGTTTTTGGGTAACATGTTAGTATGTAATGTGAGTTTTTGGGTTTGAATATTGTTTAATTTTATATATTAGGAATATAAATTAAAATATAATTTAATTTAATTTTAATAATTTATGTATTATTATAACACTTTTGTAAATATTTTAATTTAATACTCATTTACATTGGGATGTTAATCCATTTCATAGCTGAGTCATGATTAGTTAATAATAAAAAATTTTATATTTTCAAAATATTGAGGCATTAGTTATTTAATAGGAAATATATATATTTATAATCATAAAATTTGTTCACTAATTTGGTTAATATCATGACAGTTGTGAATTCATGGGTGATATATTCTTAAATAACCATGTATCATAATTGTTCACTTGAGAAGGCCCCAAACATTAAAGATCATATCTCCCATTTCCTTCATTTCACCCCAATCCCTATAAAACTAGTAGGCAAATCAGCTCTTCCTTTAAAAAAAACACATATCCCCTATACTTTTGACCATCACCACATTAGGTATATATTTATTTTTAAAAATATTATCCATTTTTAGTAAAATGATGGTATATCTCATTTATTATTTTCTTATTTTTATTTAGAATGAGGTAACTTTTATAAATCTCTTCATCCGCATTTTTGAATCCTGAAAACATTTTTCTTCATATTAATTTTATTAAATTTCTTTTATTATTCTTATATATATATATATATTATACTCACCAAGTCTCATTTTTTGACCAAATTATTTTTATAAATTAAAAAATTTATTATGTCCTTCCAATAAGTGTTATATCCTATGAAAACTGCATATATTTTTTATTAAGTTTATCATTTTTAAATTTTAATTTATTCATTTGATTTTTTTTGTGATTTTAGAATACGGAGACTTCATTCAATCATTCCATTATTGATTCAGTAGCCCTCCATGTGGAATTCAGATATTAGATCAATGTCATGAACAAATTATCATCATCCTAGAAACCCTACATATATAGATCATTGTTTATCTAGTACACATAAAAATAATTAATTTAAAACAATTCCAAATAATCTACTATCCACATATAAAAATTCACTTCTAAATATCATTTAAAAACAAGTAATTGAAGTTTATATTGAAGCCTACACAAAGTAAGGAAAATATTATCTTTCTCTATATCTTAACCCACCTTCTAAAAATTAGTTCAAGAATTTAGAGATCCAATACCATATATAATGTTTTGATATAATATTTATGAAAATGAAACTATTTTAGAATATGGTGATGATCCCATTTTATTACTCAACTACAATGTCAATTTAACATTTTTCTAATTTTATATTTTCTCCGGAATTAACATTGGGTTTCATTACATAATCTTAATAATAAATCCAATTATATATATGTTGTGGGGATAATGATGTATAGAACATTTTTCCCCAATTATTTGACCATGATATACCATTTAAACCCAAAATAATCTCAATTAAACATATAAAACATATCTATTATATAATCCACCACTCCATAACAAAATTACTCACAATGTGACTATATAGTAGAAGTATGGTCAGGTTCACTGACAACTAATTTCATTATAAAAAGATAAGGTGGACCATAAAACATTATTTTTTATTTTATCAAGATATTTATCAAATTATATTGAATTAAAAAATGGTAAATGGTGGCGGGGCTTCATAATATTTAGGTTTTAGAACCTTGAATTTCAAGGCGTCCCAATACCTATCATGGAATTTAGTTTTTAACCACTATAATTTCAAAATCATGAGAAGTATTATGATTTAATAGCATAATGTGTTTCATTATTAATAAAAGAGGATAAAAAGGAAATTAATTTTGAATATTAATTTTTCATGATGGATAGTGGTTATTACCTCTCCCACCACATGTTATTTTACCTCCTATACCACTTGTGTCACCTCCGAAATCCACCCCAACATCTTTTATTCATTATTCAATTTCACCACCACCACTTCCTTCTCAATATTTTTTCACTAAATATGTTTACTAAAAACAAATCTAACAAAAATACACATATATTTATTATCATGGGTATCAAATGCACACAAAATTTTATTATAAACATATCAATAGTAACTGTCAAATCGATAGCAATTTTTATCTAACATACCACCCACCAAGTATTATTATTTTGATAATAATGTTATTCGACACCCATGAATTTCATAGTTTATGATATTTCTTGTTTTAGTTGTGTTTTAAGTGATGATGATGTAATTCAAGGTAATATAGGTGATAGAAATGTTACTAATTGGTTACTCTTTTGGGAAAGGATGTTAAATTATATTTTATTTATGTCCATGTTATCTAATATTTCAACGTGATAATCGATTTCATGATTTGAATATTTATGTTATTGGGTGTTTACATTTTTTTTTACACTTATGATCTATTTTATACATTGGAATATATTCATTAGTTCTTTTTTTTCATTCCTTGTTTGTACAATATCATACACAACATTGAGAGACATGATAAATTCACACCCTTAGTCTATAAGGGATCTCACTAATTGGTATCTATTTATTTAATCATATTATTTTCAATTATGTATTAATTATCTAATATATATATATTTCTTATTAATTATTTCATATATTTATAATTATATTTTATCTACTAACTAACAACATGTAACACCACAAAATTTTGGAATATATTTTTCTCTAAAGTAATGTAGTGTTAGATTTCATAATCCACATGTAAAACTAAATATAAAACAATACATTATGTCTTAGATGAATATTATTAAGAGAGTAATTAGAATAATTTATCTTCTATTTAATAAATATATTGATCTCAAATAAAATTTCATTCATTTAATGGATAAATACTTAGTTTTATTTAATAATAAAATTGATTGTTCGTTCCTAAATAACATTTACATTCCTCAAATTTAATCATATTTTATAAAAATAAATTAAATTGACATCTTTTAAAATATTATTATATTATATGAAATTATATATTAAAAAAATTAAATTATAAATCTATAATAAATCATATTGATAATACTTAATGTATAAAAACATGATTTCATTATAAAAAAATTATGTCATCATGTTTTTTATTTCAATTCATATGACAAATTCAAAAAATTTAGAACATGAATTTTATAAAAAAAACATATTAATATTCATATTTTCTTAATTATTTGTTTGTTTTAATTTAGGATTTTCCATATATAAATGAATTTTAGGTGAAGAGTGAAAAATATTTTTTTAACCGAAACAGTAAACCTTTTGAATATATTATTATATAAAAAACAATGATAAGATTATAAAATATTATAATTGGTCAAATGTGTGTTTTATATGTAAAAATATATTTTTGATAAATAGTATTTTGAATTTTAAAATTCTATGATCAAGATTTAAGGGATATAAGTTATATATTCCCATAAAATATTTTTTTGGTCATTTTATTAAAATATATATTTTTTAGGTAAAATTCATTTACACATTTCATTTGAAACCAGATAAAGATTATTTTAAATTACACTAAATAGATTTCTACTATGATAATCGAAAATATTGATAATTTTATAATACACATACATATTAGTCTAAAAAATATTGTATTTCTAAAAAAATAATTTGTACGCTTTATCTTTACTAATTTAAAAGTTAATTTTTCTCACAATTGAAAATATTATTATTATTAAATAATTATCAAAATTTAAATCATCCTATTAATATTTTATAATAATGTCAATATTAATATTTTAATTTAAATTAATATCTATTGTTAAAAATGAGTTATCAGGGTAAAAGATAATTTTGGTAGAAGGTAAAAATGAAAGAAAAAGGATAATATTACTCAACTATTTCAACCAAAATTAATAGATTAAAGGATTCTAGACATTGAAATATCCCATATTATATTAATTTATATTTTTCAGTTCATTTTACTTGTAATAGTTTCTTCAAATTATTGTAATATAATGAATATTTTAGAAATTTAATTTAGTTTACATATAGAAGGAGCTATCACCAACGCATTTCTCATCATAACATTTTCCAGTTATATTAAACCAAATTATTCTTTTTTATCTAAATAAAATCATTTATAATTACTAAAGGTTATTATATACTAAAGTTACCACCTCTCAAGCCCTTAATCCATTTTTTCAAAGGAGATTAACCCTGGAGTATGGAAAAATTTTCAATTACACCTTTTCTTTTTATTTTTATTTCCTTAATTTTAAACCTTCTCCTTATATAATCTCAAAAAAATTTCAAAATTATTTCATTATAATAATTATACTAAAATCTTATTATTTTTATGGGGAAAAAGTTTTCTACCTTCCTCCCAACCATTTAAAAAATGAAAAATGTTTTTTTATTACATATGCACTACGCCCTCCAAAATTGATGTGATACATTTATCATAACCTCCTTGCATGGATAAATAAAAGTGTGTATTGAAATTATTAATATGAAATTTAGAACATTATTTTATTATTAAATTATAATTCATACCATGACATTCTAATGATTAATGTAAATGAACACATTTCTCGTGTGTACGCAAGGACTAAAACCACCACCAATGTAACATATATATATATTAATTTAGTATATGGATATTTATGAAACAGTAAAATTTAATTGAAGATAAGAAGTATAAAAAAATTAAATAATAGAATTTTTCTTAATTCATATTTGTATTATTACAAAAAATTACTTTCTCATCCATATTGACCCATGGATTATATAATATTCATGTTTTTTTGGTTTAACCACGTATTTCAAAAATTATATAAACTAAATTCATATATGACAATTGTAACATAAATATGGGTGTCATTAGACATTAATTAACAGAAAATATTTTTTTATTATTTGATAAATGTTATAATAACATTTAACATAATACTATTAGGCCTCTCTTTTATATGTTAAAAATTAATGAAATAAGGTTGTAACAAACTTCATTACATAGAATCATAACATAAATTCTAATTAAATGAAATTATAAATTTGTAAATAAAATTTTAAAATAAATGAAATTAGTTATAATTATAGTATATTGATGATCATTGAATCTATATAAAAAAATTTATATTTCCATAGTGATGTTTTTACCACACTATCCATCATAATTAACTACTTCAGATAATGAAAATTAAATATAACTAACTAACATATCTGAAATAAATAATTATAAATTAGTTAAAAAATTTCATAGTTATGAAAAAAGCTTCAAAATAGGTTATTAGGAAATTCATTTTTACAATATAGGATGTCAGATCACTTTTGACTATGCAAGATTAGTGGTAATGACATTTTATCTCAGTTTAATATCTTTCTGATATGTTTTGTATTATAATTATGATTTCAATTAAATGTTAAATATAACAAAAAAATTTAAAATAATATCAGGAATTGTAAATTTATTGATTGTACTTTATTTTTAATTCAATTCTCTTCTTTTCAAGGGAATTTTATTAAAACAATTTTTGAGTCGTACTGGTTTTTCTTGAAATAAAATATTTATTTCAGTCATCATTATTCATCTTTGACTATGGGTTTACATGATTGATTTATTAAACTCTATGAAGAAACTATAATTATTTGAATTTATTAGGAAGGTACAAATTTAAATTCATATATCATAACATAATGAATTTTTTCCTAATAATCATATCATTATGGTGAACAATTATATCCACTTTGAAGATAATTATTCTTCCATATATATATCATTCACATCATATAAATGTTTAACTTTATATGTCAAAAAACATAATTGTGATATCATAGTTCTATTACATTTATATTATCTTGTTAAAAAATAATGTTTTATTACTCATTTTAGAATGTTGTGTTTAAAAAAAATATTATAATATTATTATTTGTTTTCTTCCATGACAATTGGTTATATATTTCTATCGGAATATGTGTTTGTCATCAAAATTTTAATAAAACTATAATTTAATTTCACCCAAAATTTTTTTTATTTCATTAATACAATATTGTTTAATTCAAGATACCTTTTAAAAATATAATTTTATTTTATAACTACATTACATTTATTAATAGTTTTATTTATATAAGACCATTAAAACGGTAATTAATTCATTATAATATAATTATAAACAATGTATGAAATATTTTTTCATAGTCATATATTTATAATATATGTGAATAGAATTTATTATAAATTGACATTTTATGTTGAATATGTGACAATGTGAATAGTTAAACATCCTTTTTACCCAGAAATATTACATTATCATACATTTTTAAATTTACATAATATTTATATTAATTTATAAATTATTTTAATAATATTTTATTCAGATTTTTAATTATACTAAAATAATCAATTAAAAATTTTTAATGATAGTTTTGATAATAAAATAAAATTATTAGATATTTTAGTTTTTTTAAAAAAAATTAATTTCTTATATATATAGTGTATTATTAAACTAAAGTTTTTTTTTATGATTTGATCTTTAAAAAGGTAAAAGGGGAATTAACCTAAAGTTTAATAATAGTGTATAATGATCATCACATTAAAAATATTTTCTAGATTGGGAATTGAAAAAGAATGTACACATTACTTGATGAAAAAGTTTGTAAATTATAAATGTTTCACAGGTATAAATAATTAATTATCTATAATATAATAATTAATCAATAATAATAGTTATAAATGAAACCACTCATACTAAAGTAAATATTGTTTTTTATTTAAAGAATATTTTCCCATGTTTTAAATTATTTTATTTGAAATTTAAATTTATAATGTTTTGATTTTTAATTCGTAAAATGGAATTAATCATTTGATTCATTAGAGTGAAATTAACTTATGGTGAATTTATATTTTTTTAAATGATTTTCTAAAAAAATCTATGAATAATATATGTATTAATACTATAATTTTTGTAAAATAATCATGATATAAATATATAAAAAATAATCAATAATCCTTTTTAATGAATTAATACTTTTAGGAGGATTAAATAGTTTTCATTAAATATAATAATTTGAATTTATAATCCTATATTTAAAATTTTAATGATATGGTTAGTTTTTATTACAATAAACAATTGCTTCAACAAATGTAATAATGTTTTACAATGATGAAATTCAGTTTTGGTATGGATTTAATATCAAATAGCCATCCATTATAAAATTTGAAACCAATATTGTTCGATAATATAAGTATTATTCATATATTCTACATCAATTAAAAAACAATCAATATTTAATTCTAATGTACCATTCCCCATGGATATATAAAAACCTCTCATTCTCTTACTAACCCATAGTCCGAAAAAATATTACTTTTCCAAAGAGAAACACAAATTAATCTCAAAACATCCCTTCCTATTTTCTTAATCACATATTGTAATATAAATCTCCTCCAATAATGACTTAGTTCTGAATACATATGAAGCAACATAAAAATTAATGTTATTGTTTTCATGGCTCTTTATAAATATTTTTTTTGACATTTTTTACCTTAATAACCATAAAATAATATACTAAATGTATTTCAATGATTCTGATATCATTCCATTCAATTAATTTGGATCTATAAATCCTTATAGATAATTCATTACCTCTATTTAAACACTTTTTTTCTAACTAGTTAACATGTTGAAATAATAGTTCATGAATTACATTTTTTAATTTATTTTTTAGAATTATTTTATTGTAACATAATTTAAAAACATTTTAATATAAATCATTGAATTTTTCAGGTTATAATCATAATTTTTATAAATCTTTAATTATATATTTCAAATTCTCTCACATAAATTCATTTTCATATGTCATTACTACCTCGGAATTTTCTTTTCAAATGTTGTCCCCTTTTACAACAATTGTCCTTTTAATCAATTCCCCAAAGTAATTAATATTTTTAATATAATCCCAAATAATATATATTAATTATAATAGAATATTTTTATAAAACACACATATTTATAGTGGTCTACAATAATATAAACTCTTTTGAAACACATAACTCATGCGTAGTGTTTTTAGGATCCATAAGTGAATAATGATGTTCTCTTAAATATATATATTTTAGGGTTATTATTATAAATTTAATTCATGACTGAATATAAAATTTTTACATTATTTATTTTTATGATTCTCTGATGTTAAAATATTAATGATAAAAAAATAAAATAAAAGTAAAGAATAAAATTCATTATTAATCATAAAAAATCATTTATCTGGGAAGATATATTTAATTTGTTACCGTTAACTAATATATTAATAATGATAAATTATAAAATTACATAAACCATATTTGATAAAAATTCATTAGCTTAGGGTACAATTTTCTTTTTACACCTAATTATTACAATTACATCAAAGCTGTTTTGGTATAATATGTAAACTACACCAAAACAACCAATATAGGAAATATTAATTTTGTAAATAAATTAAGAAAGATGAAAATTTATTTTTAAAAGATAATTATATTGAAATAAATATTTAAACTTTTTTACTCATGAAATTAAATAATAAATAATTATTGTCCAAGATGATTATGGATATACAATGATAATCAGAACTGAAGGTATGCATTTTATATTTAGTATCCATTCATATGATGTTGTATTATTCTATCACCTAAATTCAATTCTATATATCACATTCATTATAATAAAATATTTAGTATACTTTTTTACATTTATTTCGGATGGATTTGAAGTTAACTTTCCTCTGTTTCTGATTAATTCTCTATACTAACATTTTTCATAATGGATTTTTCATGTTCATTATCATTATTGTTGTTATAAATTATATTACTCTATACCAATCTCACATTCCATTTCCATATTTAATATATTTCATTATTACCTCTTTGATATATTTTCCTTCTTTTTTTATTTATATATAATCCTTTATGATTCCCTACGATTATGAATTTTTTAATTTATTATTTCAAATTTACTATATTCTTATCCACAATTTCTAAAAAAATCAATTAATTCTAAATCATCATTCCATAATGAATAATATTATTAAAATAATGTTTAAAAAATTATCTCAGGTGTAAATTTTTTGAAAATTTACTCATTTTTTTTTTGAAATTTAATAAAAATCATGATATATAATTTCACGATTTATATTCCAAATTCATATATATTCATATTTCAATATTCATAGTTATAATTAGGTTTTAAATATTTATTCATCAATTTTAAAAATATTTTTTTATTTATTTCATTAATTAATAATGATTTTTTTCTTTTTACTTCAAAATTTTATAAAATTTTTAGAGATAGTTTTATATAGAAATTACTCAACTAAATATCTTCCATTAAAATATTTTAATGTATGTTAATAATATATCATGTTTCATTATTTACCTTCTTCTTATGTTATATTTATGTTATGCTATCATATAAATAAATTGATAACACTCTAACTGAATATCCATGTTGTTAATATATGTTGTGTGTGTAAATGAAATCCTAATATGGGAAATTATTCATTAATTTATTTTAATTTATTTATTATTAAATATGAATAAACATATCCTTCTAGCCAATGTATTTTTATTTTGACCACTCTTACTTCCTTAATTGGATTAATGGGTGTTTATCTAGATACCAATACATTATATTTATTTGAAAAATTGTATACCATAACTTATACCAATTTTTTATATTATTTAAATAAAATATAATTCTATGTGATTTGGTGTCATCAAATAATCCTATATATGAGACTATGAACTGGTCCTTAGATATTATGATTCATTTATATGTGTCATGACTCGGGAACATTCATTTTCTATCGAAAAGCATGATGCCGATAGTTGGTGTGAAGTATGGTACATTGGGTGCCTCATGAATGACATGTTATTAATGGATAAGTCTGGGAAAAACATTCCCTTATATTTATCGACTTTGATATCCTAAGACATTGATTGAAAATGAATCGATGCAATAAATTCCATGGACATGGGGAAACGAAATTTTTATTTCATGTATTCAAAGAAAACCATATCAAGAATAATGGTTGATGACAGTGTCATGAAACCATCTTGATGATATATTTAGAAAATTTGATAATACTACAGAGTGAGTGTTTATATGTGAGTGTCATTGTTGTGACTTTATGTTCATTCTCTTAGGTCCCCTGACCCATTGATAGATAGTAATAATTGACGTTAGTAAAGCTTACTAAATGCCAACGATAATGAATCCTCGGGGGTCACACACTAAGTGTTTATAATCATTTTGGTTGAATTCAAATTGTATTTTATTAATGGAATAAATATTATTATCAAAATAGAGGGATAATTTTATTCAAGTTAAAATGATTGTATAAATTACAACACTATTTATTCACAGGATTGTGAATAAAAATATATTTGTTTATTTTATTGAACATCTAATAAAAATTTACTTAGCAGTTTTTAAATAAAATATTCATTTAAAAAATGATTTTTTATTCATTTATTTGGGTGTTCAATAAGTGGAATTGTAGTTTGAGAATACCAATAATGGTCCAGTTGTAAAATGATTATTTCCAAGATGGTAAATAATTATTTAACTAGTTGTCACAAATAAATAATAACACAGTAAAAATTATGCAGCACATGAATTAATTTATGATTCCATTTTTCATATGTTGTCACGCCACAAATAATGAATCAATTATTTATGTTATGTTTTAGTTGTTTTTTATAAGGTTATGAATGGATTTAATTTCTATTACACAATAAAATATTATAACTGAATCCCAATGTCGATAAAGAGACTGAAACGTATGTTGTGCCATGGATAAGTAAATAGTGATGTTAGAGAAATTCTAATTAAAAACATTCTATCATTCCCTCTTATGTTTCCCTCTAATGAATGATATATGTTCTTCAAAATCGATGAAGAGGTGATCAATATTGATTGGTACAAGACATTCACTTTACCGTTCTAGCACTCGAAAAGTGAGTGTCGTCAATTAGAGACCATTGCAGAAGATGTGGATCACTGGTAGAGGGATTAGGATTTGGATCCTCTCAAGTGCTATTATACAATCTGAAAGGCTATTTCTAGATGATAAACATCCTCAATAGATAATTTACCAAAGAACTGGGTATTTTATTTCATTATAAATTATTTTTAAATTTATTATAAATATGATGTGGAACAAAATCTATAATAATTATGGGCCTCTTCCTTATTTATCTAAATATTTGATTATATTCTTTGGAGACATGAGTTCATTTTCATATTGATCCCATAATAATCATCTATCATGGTAAAAATTAAATTTGGGTGTTGTCACAACCACTCTTCCACTGTTCCTAGAACATACAGTTACTGTATATCCATGGACATGTTACGTAATATCCTCAGATGGTTGTTATGTTATAACCATGAATGAGTGGTTACATTATACACTCCCATTAAAGAGACCTATATCTCGCGAAAATGAATTGGATTAATATTGATATCTCATTAAATAAATATGACTTTAATGGGGAGTAAACCCTCTTCCGTTGGAAAATTGTTTCACTCTGAAAGTGTTTGGATTGAACCATGACTTCTTTTATGGTTTGAAGAGTTGACCAATTTCGCAATTATAACCTTATAAGTGAGTCTTGAGTAGTAATGAAATGATTTTATATTCCTATGTGTACACCACCAATATTTGTCTAATTAAAATTTAATTATATCATTGATTGTGTTCTTTGATTATGTTATGATTCATGCCTTCTCAATAGCAAAGAGTTATTCCATGATACATTTTTATGATCTATGATCTATAGGGTATATATTTAAATTAATATTATCATCATCTCATACTATTAATCCGATGATATGCTGATTTATTTATTTTGTAAACAGATTATTTATCTTATCTCACAATTTTATATATTTCATTTCCCCATGTTATGTAGAAATAAATTTTGTAGGATATACTTTAAGAAGGATTTTAGTTAGGAAGAACATTGTTGGTGATGATGTTGTTCATTAATGGACCAATTTTTTATATATGCATGAATTCAAATCCATTATGACTATATGATTCTGATGTTTCTCATATTATTATTTATTTAATATTTATCTTTTAATATGTTATATTTATATGTAAAAGTGTAGGTCACTATATTTTTCATCATATAATATTTTTGTAAAACCGGGGAACAAATATGAAAAACAATTTTTAGGAACACAAAAGCTAATTCATGTGTATCAAAATATAATCTCATGTTGTAAAATGATAGAGAAAGTGGTTTCCATGAAATTATATAATTTTATGTATAGTTCATGTAAATAGGATCTATAATATTTATAATTAGGGATACTGACATTGTAATGGGTGCATTGGGATTTTAATTTCTCATCTCCTAGTGCATCGAAATGGTAATTTTTGTACACCATGTATGAAAATGTCATGGATATGTTTTTGGAGGTTCATGAACACATTATGAACCATCATAAGGTATTTAGATAGATAATTACTGATAATACCCTAGGTTACACCTCAGGTGTCATAGATTGAAGAGAAGATACATGGTTATTATAACCAATAAATTATTTTTTCATTATTATATTGTTTCCTACTATATTTTTTATTTTTCAAACTATTATTTTTTATTTTAATCAGTGGATGGATCCTAAAATAATAATGTGGATGATGCTTTTTATAGATAAATAAATGAGTATCCTCATAATAAACTGACTTTTATTGTATATTGAGGGAAAAATACTTTTTCTATGATCACATAACATTCATAATCAATGAATCATTATAAAATTCTAAATGAAAATAGAGGGGATAAATATTTTATGGAGTCCTTCATGAGGATAATCCCATTTTATATTAAAAATTTTATTGTTTTTTCAATTTTTAAGAAATAGATCAGTACCATTTAAATGAGGTTTCCGATCTTAAAAACATTGGAGAATGAAAAATTCATTCTAGATGTCAATAATTTATAAGGTGAAATGGAAAAATGGGGGACATTTATCAAAAATACGACGCAATGAGATGAAATTGACTCTATATAGTGGGATGTTTTCATGAGAGTATTTTTTAGTAATTTAATTCCATATATTTGATTTATGGGAATGGAAAAAGAATATAATAAGATAATAAAAACATGATGAGATTATTAGAACCTATGAGTAAAAATTAAATGTTTTCACTATAGTCTTTCATGAATTTCATCCAACATGAATGTATGGTTGATCAGTTCTTTAGTAGATTAAAATAATGTCCCTGAAGGCTGTTATCCACGTGGTATGATAAAATATATATAATGAAACCATTCAATGTGTTCTGATTATTGAAATGGAGATCTAATTTAACCATCAATATCATGTGTTTGATAAGAAATGAAATTTTAAATTAAATAAAAATTATAATAAAAAATGAGATAAAAAGATCATATTTCCTACATACTCAACGTTTGGAAGGAAAAATGGATGAAATTATCGTAAGGGTACTAGTGAAATTTTTAGGCATGAAAAATTAGTACATCTGTAAATTGTATGGGTATAATTTTTAAAGATTACATATAATGATGGAAATAGACATAAATCTCCACAAAATGCATCATCCAAACTCTAGTGTTTTACTTGTATAGTATATGTTCATTATTATAACTAGTTACCAAAAAAGGTTAGTGGCTATGATTAAAATCATTAAACTCTTAATCAATGAGAGAAATTAAATATCTTTTGATCACCATTTACAATGAGGGTTATGACAACTATGTAGTGATAGGTATAATCATTATCCACTCTAGAACTTTTAATGTCTTATTTGACTCTAGATCTACCCAATCTTTTATATCATAAGAGTTTACTAAGGGTATAAAAATACCACCCAAATGGTTACATGTTGAATTATAAATAGAAACCCAAAATAGTATGATGATTAGATCCCATGTTAATGATTATTCTCAATTTATTCATTGTGGGAATTTGTTTCTATATAATTTCAATAATTTCCCACTCGTTGAATTTCATTATATCATAGGAATAGATTGGATTTATCTATATAGATCCTATATCAATTTACAAGAATGAGAAGTCGTGTTTATCATTTTGAACAAACCAATGATAATCTATTAATAAATTGAAAAATATGAAATTATGACAGAAATAACATATGTGGTATGGGTCATGATTCCCTTTTCAAAAATTTTAAAGGGATCCATATTATTTATATGTATAATTAGAGTATAAATAATATTAATCATTAAAATGACTAATATTTAGTCTAAAAATGTAAATATAAGAGTGTACGTTTACTAATTGATATAGATGAGTTAATGTAACAAACCGAGATTTTACCAAGTTATTTTTTTAAAATAAATTTAATTTCATTGATAGCTAGTGTACCACAAAACATTATGATGTAATAAAACATAATATACTTTTAATATTACAATTTAAGAATGATCACAATAACCTAGGAATTAAAATTGGAAATATAAAAAAATAAAAAAATGAAAATTATATATAATCGTTTTAGATAAATCAAATTCATTTATAAATATTTACTTAATTTATTATAATATCTTCACATGCTACAAAAATAATTTTTTTATAAAAACACTTTAATTTTTTTTTAAATGAATAATAATTTTTTCCACTTTTAGAAAATTTAATTTTGGAATTTACTTAATTTTTTTAATCGACATTTAAAAATTATGATAGGGTGAATGTTTGTATAATTCTCTAAAAATATTAGTTTTTTAAAGAATAGAGAAAAATTCAAATTTTTAATCAAAATGTCCTTTTATTTTATGTGTATACATAGAAAAATGTTTTTTTAATATATTTGATATGTAAAATTAGTTGATTTAAATTATTAATAATCCAACTTTGGTCATTTTTATCTACTACAAGTGGATTTTTTTCTAAAAAATGTAATATTGAATGTTTTTTAATTGGAAAACTTTTTTTGATTGCATCTGCTAGTTTAATTATAAATTAACTTCTACCATTTATATTTTTTTGACATCAAAATTATAATAGATTTTTTTAATAAATATAATTTATAATTATAATAATAATAAAAAATTTCATAATTGATACTGAATATAGTAAAAAATTATTATTGCAATTAACGGAAAAAGGTGCTTACTACGGGTTAAAGTAATAAAATGGTTAAAATAACTAAAAATCATATTAAATTTTCCTTTTTTTAATTTATACGTTATATAATATACTATTCTTGAATAATGCATTTTCTATTCTTGTTCCTTTTTTAAATCAAGGGTACACCTTCTTCGTTCAAATATTTCAGTGTGTCATGTCCCCCACATATAAAAGTGAACCCCCTCTACTCTCCTCTTCACACTAAAATATACTTTTAAAAGAAAATAAAAACCTATATATCTTACTTAATTCCTTCATCACATCATAGATTACTTATATTTATTATAAAACTATCCTAGTATAGATATGGGTATAAATTTAATGAGGTTCTCTGAGGAAGAGGCATCGTTCATAAGCGAGCGTAATTATAATAATTTTTCCACTAGATCCTTCAAATATTCTAAAATATTATGATATAATAACTCCATTTCCTCCAATATAATAAAATATTAGTATGTTAAAATATTAACTAATATCTATCGCCCCTTCCGTCATATGGGAAATTACTATCGATCGTGTGTATGGTGGATAACCACTACACGAACCGATATAATTACTCTTCCACTACTCCCTCTCACAGGTGGATATAAAATTATATATAAAATATACCAATTATATCGGTGAACTAATAATTATTATGAATTATTAATTTAACAACTAACATTTTACCTTCCATCCTATTGTATTATAATAATGTTACTTTTCTGCAATGTGGACTACCGCCTTCTGAATCGATATGAGATTATATACATTTCAGTTTTACAAGAATTTTAGAAATGATATAAATAGTTAATATATAAATATATATTATATCTATGATATAAAAATGATTCTATAATTTTAAATTTATATTTTTCAATATCTCATTTTATCCGTAAATAAAACAGGATGATCATTTATGTATAAATACGACCTATCATATCTCTTCACAATGTAATTAATTTTCAATGTCTATATTTTTCAGATTATAATAAATACATATATAATTTATATATATGATATCATAATATAATTATAATCATAAAGTATATTATGGTTGTATTATAAATGTAAAATGGTTAAAAATACCACACCAAAAAATTTGAAAAAACAAACAACTACCATACAGAACAATGATTTGAATAAATAATTGTTAATGAACATGTGATAAAATCAATATAATAAAAAAATAAATGGCTTGAAATTTTGATAATTACTCAAGAATATATTTATAATAAATAAATATTTATTATATAGTATTTATTAATGATTATGAAAAAATTTGATAATTCTGGAAGGGGATATTTGTCTGGCATCTATTTTTATGGGACACGTTCGATATTCACCACATGGTTATTTTTTGAGGTATATATAATACCAATGAATATATAATGATTTGTATTTGGAAAATTATGTTTAATACATATACATATAATTTTTTTTTATTTCTTTGGTACTGTTATTCATTAGTTACGTATGTTTTAATGTTATTTTGATACAATTCACTGTTTATCAGGACTGTTGATAATTATGTTTATAATTATTAAATTTTATAATATCTGTCTTTAAAAACTCAGGAATTTTATTTTCCTTTAATTGTTCTATGAAATGAAATTTTTTACAATAATTTTCCACTCTCTTTGAATTAATTACAATAAGATAATTTTATAAAGAAAAATATTCTTTATTTATCTCTTTCATCATAAATAATTTCTCTTACATTTCCATGTTTTATAATAAAAATAAATGAATGTTTTTATAATTATACAATGATTTTTTAATTGAAATTTTAAAATATTATGATTTAAAAAAAATTAATTAAAATTAATTATTATTTCATTTTTAAAATGTAGTTTTGTTTACTTTTCAATTTTTTTTGAAATATATAATTGTTTTAAAATACACAACAAGGATAATATTTTCATTCATCGTGACCTATCAATAATTTAAAATCTCAATTACATGTTTCTGAAGATATTTTAAAAGAAATAATTTTACTTAATATTTGGTTTATTTTTATATTTTAAAAAATTAATTTATAATAGGAAATGATATTTTACCCATAACATTCCCCATGTGACATTTCAAAATACCTATCCATATAATATGACATTCTTTGAGGATACATATTAATGATTTTATCTAATGATTCCATCATTTTTATTTTTTCTCTATGGTGTATAATTAATCTGAAAACATTTTTATAAAACCCATTTCTTCTCCATGGGTTGTGCTATGATGAATGTATAAATGTTTTTTGAAATTAAATATATAAAATGTAATTTGGTTACATTATAAATTAATATAGCGGTTAAATTTTTACCATGGATGATAGTTACGTTTTACACAAGGATAGGTAGTTATGTAACAATCTATGATGGATGGGACCTATATATCCTTTTAATTAATTGGGAAATGATTAATATTTCATGAGATAAATAAGAATACAATGGGGTGTTAACATAGTTTAGTAAGTTAATTTTCCCAAAATTATTGTCTTGGGAGTGAACCTTCAAAGCAATGGTGGTTTTGGGAGTGAAACCAATCCACAATCAATTCCTTGTAAGAAAAACATAACTAAAAAGTATCTGTTTTTCTGTGATTATGTGTATGTAAAAAATATATATCTTACACCAATGTTATTATGTCATGGATTATGTTCTTTTTTTTCTATATTATTCTTTTCTTATGAAATTTTAATAGTTATTAGTTATTCTTCGTTATGATCTAATATATTATGGGTATTGTTATGAAATGTCATTCTCATGTTCTTGTACCATTATGCATATAATTTTATTGACATATCCCATGTTTACCATTACTTAGCATATTATCTAAAAATATAATATGTTTAATTTCCCTAGTTTATTAAGATATTTATTTTATATTCTATGTTTTAATATGGTTTCTATTTATGAAGAATCTATTTGAAGATGATGTAGTTGACCTATGAATCAATAGTTTTGTTGTCAATGTATCCAATAGAAGTAGACCTATATGATTCTTGTGGGTATCATTTTGTTATTTACTAAATATTAATCTATTAGGTAGTCATATCAGTATATGAAAATTATTGGTTTTTATGGTTATAGAGGTAAGTGTACGATAATATTTACATATATATTAAATATACAAATGTAGTAAATGATCTCATGGCCAGTAATAAAAAAATTTAACTAGGTGATAAGTTACTATTGCTAAATTCATTATTCATATTATTCTAATAAATGATATAATCATGATGGCCTACCCTATTTACTATTGTTCATGCCTTCAATAATAATTTATTGGGAATAATTGTAGAATAAGAGTAGTAATTCCAAGTTAACAGGAAATGCATCAAGTAATAATTCAATACCAAAAACATTGTAGGGATGATATTCAGAAACTAATTTATATATGAAAATAGTAATAAAAATAAAATTCAATACATATTATATAAATCAAATCATATATTGTGACACCAAATTCCATTAAAAAATAATTTTTATTGTAGTATTTGTGTGTTTTTGGGTAACATGTTAGTATGTAATGTGAGTTTTTGGGTTTGAATATTGTTTAATTTTATATATTAGGAATATAAATTAAAATATAATTTAATTTAATTTTAATAATTTATGTATTATTATAACACTTTTGTAAATATTTTAATTTAATACTCATTTACATTGGGATGTTAATCCATTTCATAGCTGAGTCATGATTAGTTAATAATAAAAAATTTTATATTTTCAAAATATTGAGGCATTAGTTATTTAATAGGAAATATATATATTTATAATCATAAAATTTGTTCACTAATTTGGTTAATATCATGACAGTTGTGAATTCATGGGTGATATATTCTTAAATAACCATGTATCATAATTGTTCACTTGAGAAGGCCCCAAACATTAAAGATCATATCTCCCATTTCCTTCATTTCACCCCAATCCCTATAAAACTAGTAGGCAAATCAGCTCTTCCTTTAAAAAAAACACATATCCCCTATACTTTTGACCATCACCACATTAGGTATATATTTATTTTTAAAAATATTATCCATTTTTAGTAAAATGATGGTATATCTCATTTATTATTTTCTTATTTTTATTTAGAATGAGGTAACTTTTATAAATCTCTTCATCCGCATTTTTGAATCCTGAAAACATTTTTCTTCATATTAATTTTATTAAATTTCTTTTATTATTCTTATATATATATATATATTATACTCACCAAGTCTCATTTTTTGACCAAATTATTTTTATAAATTAAAAAATTTATTATGTCCTTCCAATAAGTGTTATATCCTATGAAAACTGCATATATTTTTTATTAAGTTTATCATTTTTAAATTTTAATTTATTCATTTGATTTTTTTTGTGATTTTAGAATACGGCGACTTCATTCAATCATTCCATTATTGATTCAGTAGCCCTCCATGTGGAATTCTGATATTAGATCAATGTCATGAACAAATTATCATCATCCTAGAAACCCTACATATATAGATCATTGTTTATCTAGTACACATAAAAATAATTAATTTAAAACAATTCCAAATAATCTACTATCCACATATAAAAATTCACTTCTAAATATCATTTAAAAACAAGTAATTGAAGTTTATATTGAAGCCTACACAAAGTAAGGAAAATATTATCTTTCTCTATATCTTAACCCACCTTCTAAAAATTAGTTCAAGAATTTAG
The DNA here is from genome assembly GCA_963277665.1 of Viscum album. Lineage (NCBI taxonomy): Eukaryota > Viridiplantae > Streptophyta > Magnoliopsida > Santalales > Viscaceae > Viscum > Viscum album. The sequence goes on from OY728165.1 coordinate 683,972,794, forward strand.
AGATCCAATACCATATATAATGTTTTGATATAATATTTATGAAAATGAAACTATTTTAGAATATGGTGATGATCCCATTTTATTACTCAACTACAATGTCAATTTAACATTTTTCTAATTTTATATTTTCTCCGGAATTAACATTGGGTTTCATTACATAATCTTAATAATAAATCCAATTATATATATGTTGTGGGGATAATGATGTATAGAACATTTTTCCCCAATTATTTGACCATGATATACCATTTAAACCCAAAATAATCTCAATTAAACATATAAAACATATCTATTATATAATCCACCACTCCATAAAGAAATTACTCACAATGTGACTATATAGTAGAAGTATGGTCAGGTTCACTGACCACTAATTTCATTATAAAAAGATAAGGTGGACCATAAAACATTATTTTTTATTTTATCAAGATATTTATCAAATTATATTGAATTAAAAAATGGTAAATGGTGGCGGGGCTTCATAATATTTAGGTTTTAGAACCTTGAATTTCAAGGCGTCCCAATACCTATCATGGAATTTAGTTTTTAACCACTATAATTTCAAAATCATGAGAAGTATTATGATTTAATAGCATAATGTGTTTCATTATTAATAAAAGAGGATAAAAAGGAAATTAATTTTGAATATTAATTTTTCATGATGGATAGTGGTTATTACCTCTCCCACCACATGTTATTTTACCTCCTATACCACTTGTGTCACCTCCGAAATCCACCCCAACATCTTTTATTCATTATTCAATTTCACCACCACCACTTCCTTCTCAATATTTTTTCACTAAATATGTTTACTAAAAACAAATCTAACAAAAATACACATATATTTATTATCATGGGTATCAAATGCACACAAAATTTTATTATAAACATATCAATAGTAACTGTCAAATCGATAGCAATTTTTATCTAACATACCACCCACCAAGTATTATTATTTTGATAATAATGTTATTCGACACCCATGAATTTCATAGTTTATGATATTTCTTGTTTTAGTTGTGTTTTAAGTGATGATCATGTAATTCAAGGTAATATAGGTGATAGAAATGTTACTAATTGGTTACTCTTTTGGGAAAGGATGTTAAATTATATTTTATTTATGTCCATGTTATCTAATATTTCAACGTGATAATCGATTTCATGATTTGAATATTTATGTTATTGGGTGTTTACATTTTTTTTACACTTATGATCTATTTTATACATTGGAATATATTCATTAGTTCTTTTTTTTCATTCCTTGTTTGTACAATATCATACACAACATCGAGAGACATGATAAATTCACACCCTTAGTCTATAAGGGATCTCACTAATTGGTATCTATTTATTTAATCATATTATTTTCAATTATGTATTAATTATCTAATATATATATATTTCTTATTAATTATTTCATATATTTATAATTATATTTTATCTACTAACTAACAACATGTAACACCACAAAATTTTGGAATATATTTTTCTCTAAAGTAATGTAGTGTTAGATTTCATAATCCACATGTAAAACTAAATATAAAACAATACATTATGTCTTAGATGAATATTATTAAGAGAGTAATTAGAATAATTTATCTTCTATTTAATAAATATATTGATCTCAAATAAAATTTCATTCATTTAATGGATAAATACTTAGTTTTATTTAATAATAAAATTGATTGTTCGTTCCTAAATAACATTTACATTCCTCAAATTTAATCATATTTTATAAAAATAAATTAAATTGACATCTTTTAAAATATTATTATATTATATGAAATTATATATTAAAAAAATTAAATTATAAATCTATAATAAATCATATTGATAATACTTAATGTATAAAAACATGATTTCATTATAAAAAAATTATGTCATCATGTTTTTTATTTCAATTCATATGACAAATTCAAAAAATTTAGAACATGAATTTTATAAAAAAAACATATTAATATTCATATTTTCTTAATTATTTGTTTGTTTTAATTTAGGATTTTCCATATATAAATGAATTTTAGGTGAAGAGTGAAAAATATTTTTTTAACCGAAACAGTAAACCTTTTGAATATATTATTATATAAAAAACAATGATAAGATTATAAAATATTATAATTGGTCAAATGTGTGTTTTATATGTAAAAATATATTTTTGATAAATAGTATTTTGAATTTTAAAATTCTATGATCAAGATTTAAGGGATATAAGTTATATATTCCCATAAAATATTTTTTTGGTCATTTTATTAAAATATATATTTTTTAGGTAAAATTCATTTACACATTTCATTTGAAACCAGATAAAGATTATTTTCAATTACACTAAATAGATTTCTACTATGATAATCGAAAATATTGATAATTTTATAATACACATACATATTAGTCTAAAAAATATTGTATTTCTAAAAAAATAATTTGTACGCTTTATCTTTACTAATTTAAAAGTTAATTTTTCTCACAATTGAAAATATTATTATTATTAAATAATTATCAAAATTTAAATCATCCTATTAATATTTTATAATAATGTCAATATTAATATTTTAATTTAAATTAATATCTATTGTTAAAAATGAGTTATCAGGGTAAAAGATAATTTTGGTAGAAGGTAAAAATGAAAGAAAAAGGATAATATTACTCAACTATTTCAACCAAAATTAATAGATTAAAGGATTCTAGACATTGAAATATCCCATATTATATTAATTTATATTTTTCAGTTCATTTTACTTGTAATAGTTTCTTCAAATTATTGTAATATAATGAATATTTTAGAAATTTAATTTAGTTTACATATAGAAGGAGCTATCACCAACGCATTTCTCATCATAACATTTTCCAGTTATATTAAACCAAATTATTATTTTTTATCTAAATAAAATCATTTATAATTACTAAAGGTTATTATATACTAAAGTTACCACCTCTCAAGCCCTTAATCCATTTTTTCAAAGGAGATTAACCCTGGAGTATGGAAAAATTTTCAATTACACCTTTTCTTTTTATTTTTATTTCCTTAATTTTAAACCTTCTCCTTATATAATCTCAAAAAAATTTCAAAATTATTTCATTATAATAATTATACTAAAATCTTATTATTTTTATGGGGAAAAAGTTTTCTACCTTCCTCCCAACCATTTAAAAAATGAAAAATGTTTTTTTATTACATATGCACTACGCCCTCCAAAATTGATGTGATACATTTATCATAACCTCCTTGCATGGATAAATAAAAGTGTGTATTGAAATTATTAATATGAAATTTAGAACATTATTTTATTATTAAATTATAATTCATACCATGACATTCTAATGATTAATGTAAATGAACACATTTCTCGTGTGTACGCAAGGACTAAAACCACCACCAATGTAACATATATATATATTAATTTAGTATATGGATATTTATGAAACAGTAAAATTTAATTGAAGATAAGAAGTATAAAAAAATTAAATAATAGAATTTTTCTTAATTCATATTTGTATTATTACAAAAAATTACTTTCTCATCCATATTGACCCATGGATTATATAATATTCATGTTTTTTTGGTTTAACCACGTATTTCAAAAATTATATAAACTAAATTCATATATGACAATTGTAACATAAATATGGGTGTCATTAGACATTAATTAACAGAAAATATTGTTTTATTATTTGATAAATGTTATAATAACATTTAACATAATACTATTAGGCCTCTCTTTTATATGTTAAAAATTAATGAAATAAGGTTGTAACAAACTTCATTACATAGAATCATAACATAAATTCTAATTAAATGAAATTATAAATTTGTAAATAAAATTTTAAAATAAATGAAATTAGTTATAATTATAGTATATTGATGATCATTGAATCTATATAAAAAAATTTATATTTCCATAGTGATGTTTTTACCACACTATCCATCATAATTAACTACTTCAGATAATGAAAATTAAATATAACTAACTAACATATCTGAAATAAATAATTATAAATTAGTTAAAAAATTTCATAGTTATGAAAAAAGCTTCAAAATAGGTTATTAGGAAATTCATTTTTACAATATAGGATGTCAGATCACTTTTGACTATGCAAGATTAGTGGTAATGACATTTTATCTCAGTTTAATATCTTTCTGATATGTTTTGTATTATAATTATGATTTCAATTAAATGTTAAATATAACAAAAAAATTTAAAATAATATCAGGAATTGTAAATTTATTGATTGTACTTTATTTTTAATTCAATTCTCTTCTTTTCAAGGGAATTTTATTAAAACAATTTTTGAGTCGTACTGGTTTTTCTTGAAATAAAATATTTATTTCAGTCATCATTATTCATCTTTGACTATGGGTTTACATGATTGATTTATTAAACTCTATGAAGAAACTATAATTATTTGAATTTATTAGGAAGGTACAAATTTAAATTCATATATCATAACATAATGAATTTTTTCCTAATAATCATATCATCATGGTGAACAATTATATCCACTTTGAAGATAATTATTCTTCCATATATATATCATTCACATCATATAAATGTTTAACTTTATATGTCAAAAAACATAATTGTGATATCATAGTTCTATTACATTTATATTATCTTGTTAAAAAATAATGTTTTATTACTCATTTTAGAATGTTGTGTTTAAAAAAAATATTATAATATTATTATTTGTTTTCTTCCATGACAATTGGTTATATATTTCTATCGGAATATGTGTTTGTCATCAAAATTTTAATAAAACTATAATTTAATTTCACCCAAATTTTTTTTTATTTCATTAATACAATATTGTTTAATTCAAGATACCTTTTAAAAATATAATTTTATTTTATAACTACATTACATTTATTAATAGTTTTATTTATATAAGACCATTAAAACGGTAATTAATTCATTATAATATAATTATAAACAATGTATGAAATATTTTTTCATAGTCATATATTTATAATATATGTGAATAGAATTTATTATAAATTGACATTTTATGTTGAATATGTGACAATGTGAATAGTTAAACATCCTTTTTACCCAGAAATATTACATTATCATACATTTTTAAATTTACATAATATTTATATTAATTTATAAATTATTTTAATAATATTTTATTCAGATTTTTAATTATACTAAAATAATCAATTAAAAATTTTTAATGATAGTTTTGATAATAAAATAAAATTATTAGATATTTTAGTTTTTTAAAAAAAAATTAATTTCTTATATATATAGTGTATTATTAAACTAAAGTTTTTTTTTATGATTTGATCTTTAAAAAGGTAAAAGGGGCATTAACCTAAAGTTTAATAATAGTGTATAATGATCATCACATTAAAAATATTTTCTAGATTGGGAATTGAAAAAGAATGTACACATTACTTGATGAAAAAGTTTGTAAATTATAAATGTTTCACAGGTATAAATAATTAATTATCTATAATATAATAATTAATCAATAATAATTGTTATAAATGAAACCACTCATACTAAAGTAAATATTGTTTTTTATTTAAAGAATATTTTCCCATGTTTTAAATTATTTTATTTGAAATTTAAATTTATAATGTTTTGATTTTTAATTCGTAAAATGGAATTAATCATTTGATTCATTAGAGTGAAATTAACTTATGGTGAATTTATATTTTTTTAAATGATTTTCTAAAAAAAATCTATGAATAATATATGTATTAATACTATAATTTTTGTAAAATAATCATGATATAAATATATAAAAAATAATCAATAATCCTTTTTAATGAATTAATACTTTTAGGAGGATTAAATAGTTTTCATTAAATATAATAATTTGAATTTATAATCCTATATTTAAAATTTTAATGATATGGTTAGTTTTTATTACAATAAACAATTGCTTCAACAAATGTAATAATGTTTTACAATGATGAAATTCAGTTTTGGTATGGATTTAATATCAAATAGCCATCCATTATAAAATTTGAAACCAATATTGTTCGATAATATAAGTATTATTCATATATTCTACATCAATTAAAAAACAATCAATATTTAATTCTAATGTACCATTCCCCATGGATATATAAAAACCTCTCATTCTCTTACTAACCCATAGTCCGAAAAAATATTACTTTTCCAAAGAGAAACACAAATTAATCTCAAAACATCCCTTCCTATTTTCTTAATCACATATTGTAATATAAATCTCCTCCAATAATGACTTAGTTCTGAATACATATGAAGCAACATAAAAATTAATGTTATTGTTTTCATGGCTCTTTATAAATATTTTTTTTGACATTTTTTACCTTAATAACCATAAAATAATATACTAAATGTATTTCAATGATTCTGATATCATTCCATTCAATTAATTTGGATCTATAAATCCTTATAGATAATTCATTACCTCTATTTAAACACTTTTTTTCTAACTAGTTAACATGTTGAAATAATAGTTCATGAATTACATTTTTTAATTTATTTTTTAGAATTATTTTATTGTAACATAATTTAAAAACATTTTAATATAAATCATTGAATTTTTCAGGTTATAATCATAATTTTTATAAATCTTTAATTATATATTTCAAATTCTCTCACATAAATTCATTTTCATATGTCATTACTACCTCGGAATTTTCTTTTCAAATGTTGTCCCCTTTTACAACAATTGTCCTTTTAATCAATTCCCCAAAGTAATTAATATTTTTAATATAATCCCAAATAATATATATTAATTATAATAGAATATTTTTATAAAACACACATATTTATAGTGGTCTACAATAATATAAACTCTTTTGAAACACATAACTCATGCGTAGTGTTTTTAGGATCCATAAGTGAATAATGATGTTCTCTTAAATATATATATTTTAGGGTTATTATTATAAATTTAATTCATGACTGAATATAAAATTTTTACATTATTTATTTTTATGATTCTCTGATGTTAAAATATTAATGATAAAAAAATAAAATAAAAGTAAAGAATAAAATTCATTATTAATCATAAAAAATCATTTATCTGGGAAGATATATTTAATTTGTTACCGTTAACTAATATATTAATAATGATAAATTATAAAATTACATAAACCATATTTGATAAAAATTCATTAGCTTAGGGTACAATTTTCTTTTTACACCTAATTATTACAATTACATCAAAGCTGTTTTGGTATAATATGTAAACTACACCAAAACAACCAATATAGGAAATATTAATTTTGTAAATAAATTAAGAAAGATGAAAATTTATTTTTAAAAGATAATTATATTGAAATAAATATTTAAACTTTTTTACTCATGAAATTAAATAATAAATAATTATTGTCCAAGATGATTATGGATATACAATGATAATCAGAACTGAAGGTATGCATTTTATATTTAGTATCCATTCATATGATGTTGTATTATTCTATCACCTAAATTCAATTCTATATATCACATTCATTATAATAAAATATTTAGTATACTTTTTTACATTTATTTCGGATGGATTTGAAGTTAACTTTCCTCTGTTTCTGATTAATTCTCTATACTAACATTTTTCATAATGGATTTTTCATGTTCATTATCATTATTGTTGTTATAAATTATATTACTCTATACCAATCTCACATTCCATTTCCATATTTAATATATTTCATTATTACCTCTTTGATATATTTTCCTTCTTTTTTTATTTATATATAATCCTTTATGATTCCCTACCATTATGAATTTTTTAATTTATTATTTCAAATTTACTATATTCTTATCCACAATTTCTAAAAAAATCAATTAATTCTAAATCATCATTCCTTAATGAATAATATTATTAAAATAATGTTTAAAAAATTATCTCAGGTGTAAATTTTTTGAAAATTTACTCATTTTTTTTTTGAAATTTAATAAAAATCATGATATATAATTTCACGATTTATATTCCAAATTCATATATATTCATATTTCAATATTCATAGTTATAATTAGGTTTTAAATATTTATTCATCAATTTTAAAAATATTTTTTTATTTATTTCATTAATTAATAATGATTTTTTTCTTTTTACTTCAAAATTTTATAAAATTTTTAGAGATAGTTTTATATAGAAATTACTCAACTAAATATCTTCCATTAAAATATTTTAATGTATGTTAATAATATATCATGTTTCATTATTTACCTTCTTCTTATGTTATATTTATGTTATGCTATCATATAAATAAATTGATAACACTCTAACTGAATATCCATGTTGTTAATATATGTTGTGTGTGTAAATGAAATCCTAATATGGGAAATTATTCATTAATTTATTTTAATTTATTTATTATTAAATATGAATAAACATATCCTTCTAGCCAATGTATTTTTATTTTGACCACTCTTACTTCCTTAATTGGATTAATGGGTGTTTATCTAGATACCAATACATTATATTTATTTGAAAAATTGTATACCATAACTTATACCAATTTTTTATATTATTTAAATAAAATATAATTCTATGTGATTTGGTGTCATCAAATAATCCTATATATGAGACTATGAACTGGTCCTTAGATATTATGATTCATTTATATGTGTCATGACTCGGGAACATTCATTTTCTATCGAAAAGCATGATGCCGATAGTTGGTGTGAAGTATGGTACATTGGGTGCCTCATGAATGACATGTTATTAATGGATAAGTCTGGGAAAAACATTCCCTTATATTTATCGACTTTGATATCCTAAGACATTGATTGAAAATGAATCGATGCAAGAAATTCCATGGACATGGGGAAACGAAATTTTTATTTCATGTATTCAAAGAAAACCATATCAAGAATAATGGTTGATGACAGTGTCATGAAACCATCTTGATGATATATTTAGAAAATTTGATAATACTACAGAGTGAGTGTTTATATGTGAGTGTCATTGTTGTGACTTTAGGTTCATTCTCTTAGGTCCCCTGACCCATTGATAGATAGTAATAATTGACGTTAGTAAAGCTTACTAAATGCCAACGATAATGAATCCTCGGGGGTCACACACTAAGTGTTTATAATCATTTTGGTTGAATTCAAATTGTATTTTATTAATGGAATAAATATTATTATCAAAATAGAGGGATAATTTTATTCAAGTTAAAATGATTGTATAAATTACAACACTATTTATTCACAGGATTGTGAATAAAAATATATTTATTTATTTTATTGAACATCTAATAAAAATTTACTTAGCAGTTTTTAAATAAAATATTCATTTAAAAAATGATTTTTTATTCATTTATTTGGGTGTTCAATAAGTGGAATTGTAGTTTGAGAATACCAATAATGGTCCAGTTGTAAAATGATTATTTCCAAGATGGTAAATAATTATTTAACTAGTTGTCACAAATAAATAATAACACAGTAAAAATTATGCAGCACATGAATTAATTTATGATTCCATTTTTCATATGTTGTCACGCCACAAATAATGAATCAATTATTTATGTTATGTTTTAGTTGTTTTTTATAAGGTTATGAATGGATTTAATTTCTATTACACAATAAAATATTATAACTGAATCCCAATGTCGATAAAGAGACTGAAACGTATGTTGTGCCATGGATAAGTAAATAGTGATGTTAGAGAAATTCTAATTAAAAACATTCTATCATTCCCTCTTATGTTTCCCTCTAATGAATGATATATGTTCTTCAAAATCGATGAAGAGGTGATCAATATTGATTGGTACAAGACATTCACTTTACCGTTCTAGCACTCGAAAAGTGAGTGTCGTCAATTAGAGACCATTGCAGAAGATGTGGATCACTGGTAGAGGGATTAGGATTTGGATCCTCTCAAGTGCTATTATACAATCTGAAAGGCTATTTCTAGATGATAAACATCCTCAATAGATAATTTACCAAAGAACTGGGTATTTTATTTCATTATAAATTATTTTTAAATTTATTATAAATATGATGTGGAACAAAATCTATAATAATTATGGGCCTCTTCCTTATTTATCTAAATATTTGATTATATTCTTTGGAGACATGAGTTCATTTTCATATTGATCCCATAATAATCATCTATCATGGTAAAAATTAAATTTGGGTGTTGTCACAACCACTCTTCCACTGTTCCTAGAACATACAGTTACTGTATATCCATGGACATGTTACGTAATATCCTCAGATGGTTGTTATGTTATAACCATGAATGAGTGGTTACATTATACACTCCCATTAAAGAGACCTATATCTCGCGAAAATGAATTGGATTAATATTGATATCTCATTAAATAAATATGACTTTAATGGGGAGTAAACCCTCTTTCGTTGGAAAATTGTTTCACTCTGAAAGTGTTTGGATTGAACCATGACTTCTTTTATGGTTTGAAGAGTTGACCAATTTCGCAATTATAACCTTATAAGTGAGTCTTGAGTAGTAATGAAATGATTTTATATTCCTATGTGTACACCACCAATATTTGTCTAATTAAAATTTAATTATATCATTGATTGTGTTCTTTGATTATGTTATGATTCATGCCTTCTCAATAGCAAAGAGTTATTCCATGATACATTTTTATGATCTATGATCTATAGGGTATATATTTAAATTAATATTATCATCATCTCATACTATTAATCCGATGATATGCTGATTTATTTATTTTGTAAACAGATTATTTATCTTATCTCACAATTTTATATATTTCATTTCCCCATGTTATGTAGAAATAAATTTTGTAGGATATACTTTAAGAAGGATTTTAGTTAGGAAGAACATTGTTGGTGATGATGTTGTTCATTAATGGACCAATTTTTTATATATGCATGAATTCAAATCCATTATGACTATATGATTCTGATGTTTCTCATATTATTATTTATTTAATATTTATCTTTTAATATGTTATATTTATATGTAAAAGTGTAGGTCACTATATTTTTCATCATATAATATTTTTGTAAAACCGGGGAACAAATATGAAAAACAATTTTTAGGAACACAAAAGCTAATTCATGTGTATCAAAATATAATCTCATGTTGTAAAATGATAGAGAAAGTGGTTTCCATGAAATTATATAATTTTATGTATAGTTCATGTAAATAGGATCTATAATATTTATAATTAGGGATACTGACATTGTAATGGGTGCATTGGGATTTTAATTTCTCATCTCCTAGTGCATCGAAATGGTAATTTTTGTACACCATGTATGAAAATGTCATGGATATGTTTTTGGAGGTTCATGAACACATTATGAACCATCATAAGGTATTTAGATAGATAATTACTGATAATACCCTAGGTTACACCTCAGGTGTCATAGATTGAAGAGAAGATACATGGTTATTATAACCAATAAATTATTTTTTCATTATTATATTGTTTCCTACTATATTTTTTATTTTTCAAACTATTATTTTTTATTTTAATCAGTGGATGGATCCTAAAATAATAATGTGGATGATGCTTTTTATAGATAAATAAATGAGTATCCTCATAATAAACTGACTTTTATTGTATATTGAGGGAAAAATACTTTTTCTATGATCACATAACATTCATAATCAATGAATCATTATAAAATTCTAAATGAAAATAGAGGGGATAAATATTTTATGGAGTCCTTCATGAGGATAATCCCATTTTATATTAAAAATTTTATTGTTTTTTCAATTTTTAAGAAATAGATCAGTACCATTTAAATGAGGTTTCCGATCTTAAAAACATTGGAGAATGAAAAATTCATTCTAGATGTCAATAATTTATAAGGTGAAATGGAAAAATGGTGGACATTTATCAAAAATACGACGCAATGAGATGAAATTGACTCTATATAGTGGGATGTTTTCATGAGAGTATTTTTTAGTAATTTAATTCCATATATTTGATTTATGGGAATGGAAAAAGAATATAATAAGATAATAAAAACATGATGAGATTATTAGAACCTATGAGTAAAAATTAAATGTTTTCACTATAGTCTTTCATGAATTTCATCCAACATGAATGTATGGTTGATCAGTTCTTTAGTAGATTAAAATAATGTCCCTGAAGGCTGTTATCCACGTGGTATGATAAAATATATATAATGAAACCATTCAATGTGTTCTGATTATTGAAATGGAGATCTAATTTAACCATCAATATCATGTGTTTGATAAGAAATGAAATTTTAAATTAAATAAAAATTATAATAAAAAATGAGATAAAAAGATCATATTTCCTACATACTCAACGTTTGGAAGGAAAAATGGATGAAATTATCGTAAGGGTACTAGTGAAATTTTTAGGCATGAAAAATTAGTACATCTGTAAATTGTATGGGTATAATTTTTAAAGATTACATATAATGATGGAAATAGACATAAATCTCCACAAAATGCATCATCCAAACTCTAGTGTTTTACTTGTATAGTATATGTTCATTATTATAACTAGTTACCAAAAAAGGTTAGTGGCTATGATTAAAATCATTAAACTCTTAATCAATGAGAGAAATTAAATATCTTTTGATCACCATTTACAATGAGGGTTATGACAACTATGTAGTGATAGGTATAATCATTATCCACTCTAGAACTTTTAATGTCTTATTTGACTCTAGATCTACCCAATCTTTTATATCATAAGAGTTTACTAAGGGTATAAAAATACCACCCAAATGGTTACATGTTGAATTATAAATAGAAACCCAAAATAGTATGATGATTAGATCCCATGTTAATGATTATTCTCAATTTATTCATTGTGGGAATTTGTTTCTATATAATTTCAATAATTTCCCACTCGTTGAATTTCATTATATCATAGGAATAGATTGGATTTATCTATATAGATCCTATATCAATTTACAAGAATGAGAAGTCGTGTTTATCATTTTGAACAAACCAATGATAATCTATTAATAAATTGAAAAATATGAAATTATGACAGAAATAACATATGTGGTATGGGTCATGATTCCCTTTTCAAAAATTTTAAAGGGATCCATATTATTTATATGTATAATTAGAGTATAAATAATATTAATCATTAAAATGACTAATATTTAGTCTAAAAATGTAAATATAAGAGTGTACGTTTACTAATTGATATAGATGAGTTAATGTAACAAACCGAGATTTTACCAAGTTATTTTTTTAAAATAAATTTAATTTCATTGATAGCTAGTGTACCACAAAACATTATGATGTAATAAAACATAATATACTTTTAATATTACAATTTAAGAATGATCACAATAACCTAGGAATTAAAATTGGAAATATAAAAAAATAAAAAAATGAAAATTATATATAATCGTTTTAGATAAATCAAATTCATTTATAAATATTTACTTAATTTATTATAATATCTTCACATGCTACAAAAATAATTTTTTTATAAAAACACTTTAATTTTTTTTTAAATGAATAATAATTTTTTCCACTTTTAGAAAATTTAATTTTGGAATTTACTTAATTTTTTTAATCGACATTTAAAAATTATGATAGGGTGAATGTTTGTATAATTCTCTAAAAATATTAGTTTTTTAAAGAATAGAGAAAAATTCAAATTTTTAATCAAAATGTCCTTTTATTTTATGTGTATACATAGAAAAATGTTTTTTTAATATATTTGATATGTAAAATTAGTTGATTTAAATTATTAATAATCCAACTTTGGTCATTTTTATCTACTACAAGTGGATTTTTTTCTAAAAAATGTAATATTGAATGTTTTTTAATTGGAAAACTTTTTTTGATTGCATCTGCTAGTTTAATTATAAATTAACTTCTACCATTTATATTTTTTTGACATCAAAATTATAATAGATTTTTTTAATAAATATAATTTATAATTATAATAATAATAAAAAATTTCATAATTGATACTGAATATAGTAAAAAATTATTATTGCAATTAACGGAAAAAGGTGCTTACTACGGGTTAAAGTAATAAAATGGTTAAAATAACTAAAAATCATATTAAATTTTCCTTTTTTTAATTTATACGTTATATAATATACTATTCTTGAATAATGCATTTTCTATTCTTGTTCCTTTTTTAAATCAAGGGTACACCTTCTTCGTTCAAATATTTCAGTGTGTCATGTCCCCCACATATAAAAGTGAACCCCCTCTACTCTCCTCTTCACACTAAAATATACTTTTAAAAGAAAATAAAAACCTATATATCTTACTTAATTCCTTCATCACATCATAGATTACTTATATTTATTATAAAACTATCCTAGTATAGATATGGGTATAAATTTAATGAGGTTCTCTGAGGAAGAGGCATCGTTCATAAGCGAGCGTAATTATAATAATTTTTCCACTAGATCCTTCAAATATTCTAAAATATTATGATATAATAACTCCATTTCCTCCAATATAATAAAATATTAGTATGTTAAAATATTAACTAATATCTATCGCCCCTTCCGTCATATGGGAAATTACTATCGATCGTGTGTATGGTGGATAACCACTACACGAACCGATATAATTACTCTTCCACTACTCCCTCTCACAGGTGGATATAAAATTATATATAAAATATACCAATTATATCGGTGAACTAATAATTATTATGAATTATTAATTTAACAACTAACATTTTACCTTCCATCCTATTGTATTATAATAATGTTACTTTTCTGCAATGTGGACTACCGCCTTCTGAATCGATATGAGATTATATACATTTCAGTTTTACAAGAATTTTAGAAATGATATAAATAGTTAATATATAAATATATATTATATCTATGATATAAAAATGATTCTATAATTTTAAATTTATATTTTTCAATATCTCATTTTATCCGTAAATAAAACAGGATGATCATTTATGTATAAATACGACCTATCATATCTCTTCACAATGTAATTAATTTTCAATGTCTATATTTTTCAGATTATAATAAATACATATATAATTTATATATATGATATCATAATATAATTATAATCATAAAGTATATTATGGATGTATTATAAATGTAAAATGGTTAAAAATACCACACCAAAAAATTTGAAAAAACAAACAACTACCATACAGAACAATGATTTGAATAAATAATTGTTAATGAACATGTGATAAAATCAATATAATAAAAAAATAAATGGCTTGAAATTTTGATAATTACTCAAGAATATATTTATAATAAATAAATATTTATTATATAGTATTTATTAATGATTATGAAAAAATTTGATAATTCTGGAAGGGGATATTTGTCTGGCATCTATTTTTATGGGACACGTTCGATATTCACCACATGGTTATTTTTTGAGGTATATATAATACCAATGAATATATAATGATTTGTATTTGGAAAATTATGTTTAATACATATACATATAATTTTTTTTTATTTCTTTGGTACTGTTATTCATTAGTTACGTATGTTTTAATGTTATTTTGATACAATTCACTGTTTATCAGGACTGTTGATAATTATGTTTATAATTATTAAATTTTATAATATCTGTCTTTAAAAACTCAGGAATTTTATTTTCCTTTAATTGTTCTATGAAATGAAATTTTTTACAATAATTTTCCACTCTCTTTGAATTAATTACAATAAGATAATTTTATAAAGAAAAATATACTTTATTTATCTCTTTCATCATAAATCATTTCTCTTACATTTCCATGTTTTATAATAAAAATAAATGAATGTTTTTATAATTATACAATTATTTTTTAATTGAAATTTTAAAATATTATGATTTAAAAAAAATTAATTAAAATTAATTATTATTTCATTTTTAAAATGTAGTTTTGTTTACTTTTCAATTTTTTTTGAAATATATAATTGTTTTAAAATACACAACAAGGATAATATTTTCATTCATCGTGACCTATCAATAATTTAAAATCTCAATTACATGTTTCTGAAGATATTTTAAAAGAAATAATTTTACTTAATATTTGGTTTATTTTTATATTTTAAAAAATTAATTTATAATAGGAAATGATATTTTACCCATAACATTCCCCATGTGACATTTCAAAATACCTATCCATATAATATGACATTCTTTTAGGATACATATTAATGATTTTATCTAATGATTCCATCATTTTTATTTTTTCTCTATGGTGTATAATTAATCTGAAAACATTTTTATAAAACCCATTTCTTCTCCATGGGTTGTGCTATGATGAATGTATAAATGTTTTTTGAAATTAAATATATAAAATGTAATTTGGTTACATTATAAATTAATATAGCGGTTAAATTTTTACCATGGATGATAGTTACGTTTTACACAAGGATAGGTAGTTATGTAACAATCTATGATGGATGGGACCTATATATCCTTTTAATTAATTGGGAAATGATTAATATTTCATGAGATAAATAAGAATACAATGGGGTGTTAACATAGTTTAGTAAGTTAATTTTCCCAAAATTATTGTCTTGGGAGTGAACCTTCAAAGCAATGGTGGTTTTGGGAGTGAAACCAATCCACAATCAATTCCTTGTAAGAAAAACATAACTAAAAAGTATCTGTTTTTCTGTGATTATGTGTATGTAAAAAATATATATCTTACACCAATGTTATTATGTCATGGATTATGTTCTTTTTTTTCTATATTATTCTTTTCTTATGAAATTTTAATAGTTATTAGTTATTCTTCGTTATGATCTAATATATTATGGGTATTGTTATGAAATGTCATTCTCATGTTCTTGTACCATTATGCATATAATTTTATTGACATATCCCATGTTTACCATTACTTAGCATATTATCTAAAAATATAATATGTTTAATTTCCCTAGTTTATTAAGATATTTATTTTATATTCTATGTTTTAATATGGTTTCTATTTATGAAGAATCTATTTGAAGATGATGTAGTTGACCTATGAATCAATAGTTTTGTTGTCAATGTATCCAATAGAAGTAGACCTATATGATTCTTGTGGGTATCATTTTGTTATTTACTAAATATTAATCTATTAGGTAGTCATATCAGTATATGAAAATTATTGGTTTTTATGGTTATAGAGGTAAGTGTACGATAATATTTACATATATATTAAATATACAAATGTAGTAAATGATCTCATGGCCAGTAATAAAAAAATTTAACTAGGTGATAAGTTACTATTGCTAAATTCATTATTCATATTATTCTAATAAATGATATAATCATGATGGCCTACCCTATTTACTATTGTTCATGCCTTCAATAATAATTTATTGGGAATAATTGTAGAATAAGAGTAGTAATTCCAAGTTAACAGGAAATGCATCAAGTAATAATTCAATACCAAAAACATTGTAGGGATGATATTCAGAAACTAATTTATATATGAAAATAGTAATAAAAATAAAATTCAATACATATTATATAAATCAAATCATATATTGTGACACCAAATTCCATTAAAAAATAATTTTTATTGTAGTATTTGTGTGTTTTTGGGTAACATGTTAGTATGTAATGTGAGTTTTTGGGTTTGAATATTGTTTAATTTTATATATTAGGAATATAAATTAAAATATAATTTAATTTAATTTTAATAATTTATGTATTATTATAACACTTTTGTAAATATTTTAATTTAATACTCATTTACATTGGGATGTTAATCCATTTCATAGCTGAGTCATGATTAGTTAATAATAAAAAATTTTATATTTTCAAAATATTGAGGCATTAGTTATTTAATAGGAAATATATATATTTATAATCATAAAATTTGTTCACTAATTTGGTTAATATCATGACAGTTGTGAATTCATGGGTGATATATTCTTAAATAACCATGTATCATAATTGTTCACTTGAGAAGGCCCCAAACATTAAAGATCATATCTCCCATTTCCTTCATTTCACCCCAATCCCTATAAAACTAGTAGGCAAATCAGCTCTTCCTTTAAAAAAAACACATATCCCCTATACTTTTGACCATCACCACATTAGGTATATATTTATTTTTAAAAATATTATCCATTTTTAGTAAAATGATGGTATATCTCATTTATTATTTTCTTATTTTTATTTAGAATGAGGTAACTTTTAAAAATCTCTTCATCCGCATTTTTGAATCCTGAAAACATTTTTCTTCATATTAATTTTATTAAATTTCTTTTATTATTCTTATATATATATATATATTATACTCACCAAGTCTCATTTTTTGACCAAATTATTTTTATAAATTAAAAAATTTATTATGTCCTTCCAATAAGTGTTATATCCTATGAAAACTGCATATATTTTTTATTAAGTTTATCATTTTTAAATTTTAATTTATTCATTTGATTTTTTTTGGGATTTTAGAATACGGCGACTTCATTCAATCATTCCATTATTGATTCAGTAGCCCTCCATGTGGAATTCAGATATTAGATCAATGTCATGAACAAATTATCATCATCCTAGAAACCCTACATATATAGATCATTGTTTATCTAGTACACATAAAAATAATTAATTTAAAACAATTCCAAATAATCTACTATCCACATATAAAAATTCACTTCTAAATATCATTTAAAAACAAGTAATTGAAGTTTATATTGAAGCCTACACAAAGTAAGGAAAATATTATCTTTCTCTATATCTTAACCCACCTTCTAAAAATTAGTTCAAGAATTTAGAGATCCAATACCATATATAATGTTTTGATATAATATTTATGAAAATGAAACTATTTTAGAATATGGTGATGATCCCATTTTATTACTCAACTACAATGTCAATTTAACATTTTTCTAATTTTATATTTTCTCCGGAATTAACATTGGGTTTCATTACATAATCTTAATAATAAATCCAATTATATATATGTTGTGGGGATAATGATGTATAGAACATTTTTCCCCAATTATTTGACCATGATATACCATTTAAACCCAAAATAATCTCAATTAAACATATAAAACATATCTATTATATAATCCACCACTCCATAACAAAATTACTCACAATGTGACTATATAGTAGAAGTATGGTCAGGTTCACTGACCACTAATTTCATTATAAAAAGATAAGGTGGACCATAAAACATTATTTTTTATTTTATCAAGATATTTATCAAATTATATTGAATTAAAAAATGGTAAATGGTGGCGGGGCTTCATAATATTTAGGTTTTAGAACCTTGAATTTCAAGGCGTCCCAATACCTATCATGGAATTTGGTTTTTAACCACTATAATTTCAAAATCATGAGAAGTATTATGATTTAATAGCATAATGTGTTTCATTATTAATAAAAGAGGATAAAAAGGAAATTAATTTTGAATATTAATTTTTCATGATGGATAGTGGTTATTACCTCTCCCACCACATGTTATTTTACCTCCTATACCACTTGTGTCACCTCCGAAATCCACCCCAACATCTTTTATTCATTATTCAATTTCACCACCACCACTTCCTTCTCAATATTTTTTCACTAAATATGTTTACTAAAAACAAATCTAACAAAAATACACATATATTTATTATCATGGGTATCAAATGCACACAAAATTTTATTATAAACATATCAATAGTAACTGTCAAATCGATAGCAATTTTTATCTAACATACCACCCACCAAGTATTATTATTTTGATAATAATGTTATTCGACACCCATGAATTTCATAGTTTATGATATTTCTTGTTTTAGTTGTGTTTTAAGTGATGATGATGTAATTCAAGGTAATATAGGTGATAGAAATGTTACTAATTGGTTACTCTTTTGGGAAAGGATGTTAAATTATATTTTATTTATGTCCATGTTATCTAATATTTCAACGTGATAATCGATTTCATGATTTGAATATTTATGTTATTGGGTGTTTACATTTTTTTTTACACTTATGATCTATTTTATACATTGGAATATATTCATTAGTTCTTTTTTTTCATTCCTTGTTTGTACAATATCATACACAACATTGAGAGACATGATAAATTCACACCCTTAGTCTATAAGGGATCTCACTAATTGGTATCTATTTATTTAATCATATTATTTTCAATTATGTATTAATTATCTAATATATATATATTTCTTATTAATTATTTCATATATTTATAATTATATTTTATCTACTAACTAACAACATGTAACACCACAAAATTTTGGAATATATTTTTCTCTAAAGTAATGTAGTGTTAGATTTCATAATCCACATGTAAAACTAAATATAAAACAATACATTATGTCTTAGATGAATATTATTAAGAGAGTAATTAGAATAATTTATCTTCTATTTAATAAATATATTGATCTCAAATAAAATTTCATTCATTTAATGGATAAATACTTAGTTTTATTTAATAATAAAATTGATTGTTCGTTCCTAAATAACATTTACATTCCTCAAATTTAATCATATTTTATAAAAATAAATTAAATTGACATCTTTTAAAATATTATTATATTATATGAAATTATATATTAAAAAAATTAAATTATAAATCTATAATAAATCATATTGATAATACTTAATGTATAAAAACATGATTTCATTATAAAAAAATTATGTCATCATGTTTTTTATTTCAATTCATATGACAAATTCAAAAAATTTAGAACATGAATTTTATAAAAAAAAACATATTAATATTCATATTTTCTTAATTATTTGTTTGTTTTAATTTAGGATTTTCCATATATAAATGAATTTTAGGTGAAGAGTGAAAAATATTTTTTTAACCGAAACAGTAAACCTTTTGAATATATTATTATATAAAAAACAATGATAAGATTATAAAATATTATAATTGGTCAAATGTGTGTTTTATATGTAAAAATATATTTTTGATAAATAGTATTTTGAATTTTAAAATTCTATGATCAAGATTTATGGGATATAAGTTATATATTCCCATAAAATATTTTTTTGGTCATTTTATTAAAATATATATTTTTTAGGTAAAATTCATTTACACATTTCATTTGAAACCAGATAAAGATTATTTTAAATTACACTAAATAGATTTCTACTATGATAATCGAAAATATTGATAATTTTATAATACACATACATATTAGTCTAAAAAATATTGTATTTCTAAAAAAATAATTTGTACGCTTTATCTTTACTAATTTAAAAGTTAATTTTTCTCACAATTGAAAATATTATTATTATTAAATAATTATCAAAATTTAAATCATCCTATTAATATTTTATAATAATGTCAATATTAATATTTTAATTTAAATTAATATCTATTGTTAAAAATGAGTTATCAGGGTAAAAGATAATTTTGGTAGAAGGTAAAAATGAAAGAAAAAGGATAATATTACTCAACTATTTCAACCAAAATTAATAGATTAAAGGATTCTAGACATTGAAATATCCCATATTATATTAATTTATATTTTTCAGTTCATTTTACTTGTAATAGTTTCTTCAAATTATTGTAATATAATGAATATTTTAGAAATTTAATTTAGTTTACATATAGAAGGAGCTATCACCAACGCATTTCTCATCATAACATTTTCCAGTTATATTAAACCAAATTATTCTTTTTTATCTAAATAAAATCATTTATAATTACTAAAGGTTATTATATACTAAAGTTACCACCTCTCAAGCCCTTAATCCATTTTTTCAAAGGAGATTAACCCTGGAGTATGGAAAAATTTTCAATTACACCTTTTCTTTTTATTTTTATTTCCTTAATTTTAAACCTTCTCCTTATATAATCTCAAAAAAATTTCAAAATTATTTCATTATAATAATTATACTAAAATCTTATTATTTTTATGGGGAAAAAGTTTTCTACCTTCCTCCCAACCATTTAAAAAATGAAAAATGTTTTTTTATTACATATGCACTACGCCCTCCAAAATTGATGTGATACATTTATCATAACCTCCTTGCATGGATAAATAAAAGTGTGTATTGAAATTATTAATATGAAATTTAGAACATTATTTTATTATTAAATTATAATTCATACCATGACATTCTAATGATTAATGTAAATGAACACATTTCTCGTGTGTACGCAAGGACTAAAACCACCACCAATGTAACATATATATATATTAATTTAGTATATGGATATTTATGAAACAGTAAAATTTAATTGAAGATAAGAAGT
This sequence comes from Viscum album, assembly GCA_963277665.1. Taxonomy (NCBI): domain Eukaryota; kingdom Viridiplantae; phylum Streptophyta; class Magnoliopsida; order Santalales; family Viscaceae; genus Viscum; species Viscum album. The sequence continues at coordinate 683,994,839 of OY728165.1, forward strand.
ATAAAAAAATTAAATAATAGAATTTTTCTTAATTCATATTTGTATTATTACAAAAAATTACTTTCTCATCCATATTGACCCATGGATTATATAATATTCATGTTTTTTTGGTTTAACCACGTATTTCAAAAATTATATAAACTAAATTCATATATGACAATTGTAACATAAATATGGGTGTCATTAGACATTAATTAACAGAAAATATTTTTTTATTATTTGATAAATGTTATAATAACATTTAACATAATACTATTAGGCCTCTCTTTTATATGTTAAAAATTAATGAAATAAGGTTGTAACAAACTTCATTACATAGAATCATAACATAAATTCTAATTAAATGAAATTATAAATTTGTAAATAAAATTTTAAAATAAATGAAATTAGTTATAATTATAGTATATTGATGATCATTGAATCTATATAAAAAAATTTATATTTCCATAGTGATGTTTTTACCACACTATCCATCATAATTAACTACTTCAGATAATGAAAATTAAATATAACTAACTAACATATCTGAAATAAATAATTATAAATTAGTTAAAAAATTTCATAGTTATGAAAAAAGCTTCAAAATAGGTTATTAGGAAATTCATTTTTACAATATAGGATGTCAGATCACTTTTGACTATGCAAGATTAGTGGTAATGACATTTTATCTCAGTTTAATATCTTTCTGATATGTTTTGTATTATAATTATGATTTCAATTAAATGTTAAATATAACAAAAAAATTTAAAATAATATCAGGAATTGTAAATTTATTGATTGTACTTTATTTTTAATTCAATTCTCTTCTTTTCAAGGGAATTTTATTAAAACAATTTTTGAGTCGTACTGGTTTTTCTTGAAATAAAATATTTATTTCAGTCATCATTATTCATCTTTGACTATGGGTTTACATGATTGATTTATTAAACTCTATGAAGAAACTATAATTATTTGAATTTATTAGGAAGGTACAAATTTAAATTCATATATCATAACATAATGAATTTTTTCCTAATAATCATATCATCATGGTGAACAATTATATCCACTTTGAAGATAATTATTCTTCCATATATATATCATTCACATCATATAAATGTTTAACTTTATATGTCAAAAAACATAATTGTGATATCATAGTTCTATTACATTTATATTATCTTGTTAAAAAATAATGTTTTATTACTCATTTTAGAATGTTGTGTTTAAAAAAAATATTATAATATTATTATTTGTTTTCTTCCATGACAATTGGTTATATATTTCTATCGGAATATGTGTTTGTCATCAAAATTTTAATAAAACTATAATTTAATTTCACCCAAATTTTTTTTTATTTCATTAATACAATATTGTTTAATTCAAGATACCTTTTAAAAATATAATTTTATTTTATAACTACATTACATTTATTAATAGTTTTATTTATATAAGACCATTAAAACGGTAATTAATTCATTATAATATAATTATAAACAATGTATGAAATATTTTTTCATAGTCATATATTTATAATATATGTGAATAGAATTTATTATAAATTGACATTTTATGTTGAATATGTGACAATGTGAATAGTTAAACATCCTTTTTACCCAGAAATATTACATTATCATACATTTTTAAATTTACATAATATTTATATTAATTTATAAATTATTTTAATAATATTTTATTCAGATTTTTAATTATACTAAAATAATCAATTAAAAATTTTTAATGATAGTTTTGATAATAAAATAAAATTATTAGATATTTTAGTTTTTTAAAAAAAAATTAATTTCTTATATATATAGTGTATTATTAAACTAAAGTTTTTTTTTATGATTTGATCTTTAAAAAGGTAAAAGGGGCATTAACCTAAAGTTTAATAATAGTGTATAATGATCATCACATTAAAAATATTTTCTAGATTGGGAATTGAAAAAGAATGTACACATTACTTGATGAAAAAGTTTGTAAATTATAAATGTTTCACAGGTATAAATAATTAATTATCTATAATATAATAATTAATCAATAATAATTGTTATAAATGAAACCACTCATACTAAAGTAAATATTGTTTTTTATTTAAAGAATATTTTCCCATGTTTTAAATTATTTTATTTGAAATTTAAATTTATAATGTTTTGATTTTTAATTCGTAAAATGGAATTAATCATTTGATTCATTAGAGTGAAATTAACTTATGGTGAATTTATATTTTTTTAAATGATTTTCTAAAAAAAATCTATGAATAATATATGTATTAATACTATAATTTTTGTAAAATAATCATGATATAAATATATAAAAAATAATCAATAATCCTTTTTAATGAATTAATACTTTTAGGAGGATTAAATAGTTTTCATTAAATATAATAATTTGAATTTATAATCCTATATTTAAAATTTTAATGATATGGTTAGTTTTTATTACAATAAACAATTGCTTCAACAAATGTAATAATGTTTTACAATGATGAAATTCAGTTTTGGTATGGATTTAATATCAAATAGCCATCCATTATAAAATTTGAAACCAATATTGTTCGATAATATAAGTATTATTCATATATTCTACATCAATTAAAAAACAATCAATATTTAATTCTAATGTACCATTCCCCATGGATATATAAAAACCTCTCATTCTCTTACTAACCCATAGTCCGAAAAAATATTACTTTTCCAAAGAGAAACACAAATTAATCTCAAAACATCCCTTCCTATTTTCTTAATCACATATTGTAATATAAATCTCCTCCAATAATGACTTAGTTCTGAATACATATGAAGCAACATAAAAATTAATGTTATTGTTTTCATGGCTCTTTATAAATATTTTTTTTGACATTTTTTACCTTAATAACCATAAAATAATATACTAAATGTATTTCAATGATTCTGATATCATTCCATTCAATTAATTTGGATCTATAAATCCTTATAGATAATTCATTACCTCTATTTAAACACTTTTTTTCTAACTAGTTAACATGTTGAAATAATAGTTCATGAATTACATTTTTTAATTTATTTTTTAGAATTATTTTATTGTAACATAATTTAAAAACATTTTAATATAAATCATTGAATTTTTCAGGTTATAATCATAATTTTTATAAATCTTTAATTATATATTTCAAATTCTCTCACATAAATTCATTTTCATATGTCATTACTACCTCGGAATTTTCTTTTCAAATGTTGTCCCCTTTTACAACAATTGTCCTTTTAATCAATTCCCCAAAGTAATTAATATTTTTAATATAATCCCAAATAATATATATTAATTATAATAGAATATTTTTATAAAACACACATATTTATAGTGGTCTACAATAATATAAACTCTTTTGAAACACATAACTCATGCGTAGTGTTTTTAGGATCCATAAGTGAATAATGATGTTCTCTTAAATATATATATTTTAGGGTTATTATTATAAATTTAATTCATGACTGAATATAAAATTTTTACATTATTTATTTTTATGATTCTCTGATGTTAAAATATTAATGATAAAAAAATAAAATAAAAGTAAAGAATAAAATTCATTATTAATCATAAAAAATCATTTATCTGGGAAGATATATTTAATTTGTTACCGTTAACTAATATATTAATAATGATAAATTATAAAATTACATAAACCATATTTGATAAAAATTCATTAGCTTAGGGTACAATTTTCTTTTTACACCTAATTATTACAATTACATCAAAGCTGTTTTGGTATAATATGTAAACTACACCAAAACAACCAATATAGGAAATATTAATTTTGTAAATAAATTAAGAAAGATGAAAATTTATTTTTAAAAGATAATTATATTGAAATAAATATTTAAACTTTTTTACTCATGAAATTAAATAATAAATAATTATTGTCCAAGATGATTATGGATATACAATGATAATCAGAACTGAAGGTATGCATTTTATATTTAGTATCCATTCATATGATGTTGTATTATTCTATCACCTAAATTCAATTCTATATATCACATTCATTATAATAAAATATTTAGTATACTTTTTTACATTTATTTCGGATGGATTTGAAGTTAACTTTCCTCTGTTTCTGATTAATTCTCTATACTAACATTTTTCATAATGGATTTTTCATGTTCATTATCATTATTGTTGTTATAAATTATATTACTCTATACCAATCTCACATTCCATTTCCATATTTAATATATTTCATTATTACCTCTTTGATATATTTTCCTTCTTTTTTTATTTATATATAATCCTTTATGATTCCCTACCATTATGAATTTTTTAATTTATTATTTCAAATTTACTATATTCTTATCCACAATTTCTAAAAAAATCAATTAATTCTAAATCATCATTCCTTAATGAATAATATTATTAAAATAATGTTTAAAAAATTATCTCAGGTGTAAATTTTTTGAAAATTTACTCATTTTTTTTTTGAAATTTAATAAAAATCATGATATATAATTTCACGATTTATATTCCAAATTCATATATATTCATATTTCAATATTCATAGTTATAATTAGGTTTTAAATATTTATTCATCAATTTTAAAAATATTTTTTTATTTATTTCATTAATTAATAATGATTTTTTTCTTTTTACTTCAAAATTTTATAAAATTTTTAGAGATAGTTTTATATAGAAATTACTCAACTAAATATCTTCCATTAAAATATTTTAATGTATGTTAATAATATATCATGTTTCATTATTTACCTTCTTCTTATGTTATATTTATGTTATGCTATCATATAAATAAATTGATAACACTCTAACTGAATATCCATGTTGTTAATATATGTTGTGTGTGTAAATGAAATCCTAATATGGGAAATTATTCATTAATTTATTTTAATTTATTTATTATTAAATATGAATAAACATATCCTTCTAGCCAATGTATTTTTATTTTGACCACTCTTACTTCCTTAATTGGATTAATGGGTGTTTATCTAGATACCAATACATTATATTTATTTGAAAAATTGTATACCATAACTTATACCAATTTTTTATATTATTTAAATAAAATATAATTCGTTATCATATGTGAAAATTATTCACAAATATAGGTACTTCATTCCATTATATTTCTATATTATTCAATATGAAAATTAATTTAGGATTTTTTTGATTTATCCTTGTTTTAATGTTCATGTGGATCATATATATATGATATATTATGATGTAAAATATAGATATACTTTGATATTACCCCTATTGATTGGGTAATGATTAATATGTCATGAGATCACAATGTCTGGGTCAAGTGAAGTTAGGATCATCAAAAATTTCATTAGTGGTCAAGGTATAGTAAAAATTATCCATAATGTTATGGATGGAATAGTATAATAAGAATTATATAAAATATTATGCAAGGTCCGTGTTCAGTAAGCCTCATCCATAGTGATATGTGTAGTCCAGGTTTAGTTATCATCATCTACATTTTCATGGTGTCTTTGTACTGATCTTTGAAATATATATATATATATATATTATTCATTCCCATATGATGGTGATAAATTCTTATAGTGTTCATGATTTATTGGATCTTGTTAAATCTATTCTCTTGTACTCGGTTATTATGATTGATATCAATTTATGGTTATTTACAAAAATGATATATGACTCAATTTTATGTAATAATTTCTGATTATGATATCATGCTTCATTTTCTATTCTTATGATTTAATGATATTATTCCTTTAATCATTATAATTCTATCATGATAAAGTATCTTAGTTTTTTATTATTTCTATCTCATTAACAATGTTTACCCCTTATTGCATGTTTAAGACAATTCCTTTCTTGTATTTCCACATTCCATAGAATTTTATAGGAAATGATATGTATAAGAGAATTGTGTACAAAAGAAATTTTTTTATGTAATTGTTATTATATAGTGATGAATTATGTATTTGTTCCTAGTTCCCAAAGACACAATACAGTTGATCAGGGGAGTTGGTTTTAAATCAAGTGATGTATATATATATATATATATATATTATGCAATAGATATGGATGTGTGGTTCTAGGTAATATTATATTGATATTATAATTTTTTTGCATATTTTTATGAATTAGAAATAGGAATATTTTTTAATTAATCCTCATATTAATAACATTTAGATGTAGATTGAAAAGTTATTTATCACTAGTTTGACCTGACCAATATAACATTTATCATAAATTGTTGTTGAGGAATTTTATAACCAAAAAAATGTTAATGCTTATGATAACATTAGGTAGTAATATTATATTTTATTAAATATGAGATAAAAATAAATAGATTTTATCAGTGAGTAAAAGATGAGGAAATTATTTCATTATGGAGTGGAATATAATATCTCATATTTTCATTTATTTATAAATTCTCATTCTGAAATTTTAACTTTTAAATGAATTTATTTTAAAGATATGATATTATTATTTATATTTTTATATTAATACATGTATTTACTCAAAATTTTACTTAAAAAATAATTTAATTTTAAAAATAATAATTGTTAAATTTTTTTACACTTTTATATTCAATTTATGATATTTTTATAGAATACAATTTTCATTCATAACAATATTACTATTAATAATATTATTTTTTTCATGAGATCATTTAAATTGAAATTAATTCATGTCTATATAAATATATAAATCTCTATAGAAAATTATTCAATAGTTACACAATTTTAAATTAGAAAAATTTAATTTAATTTTATATGAAATATTATATAAAAAATCAGATAAAATATATCGATAAATATTTTAAAAATAATAACTTAACATGATATTTATTACATATACATAATAAATAATTTAATATCTAAATGATTGTAATTATAATCTATGTAGATATTTCATTATTCTAAATATATCTTCTTAAAATGTTAAATATAATGACCTTGATTTTAAAATTAAATATTATAGCAATTTCAACAAAAATGCACTTATTACATTCCCAAATATCATTTTAGTTTAGAGTTTGAGAGATTTAGGACCAAAAATATATTAATCCATTAGCATATAAAATTGATAATTCCAAATGGTATTAATTTCTTTCCTAATAATTTTTTTTAATATGTAAATTCTTTTTATGAATGTTGTTCATGACATTCATAATTTATTCTCCATTTCTCTTACCAATCATTAATCCCTATAAAAACATTTAAAATTCTGATATGAGCACAAATAACTAAATATGTGAAGAAAATAAAATGTAAATGTTAGTCCAATATTTTTTATACACATATTAAATCATTTCCACAATATATAATTATCACATATAAAGCATCATATACATAACTTTTGACAACATGATATTTCTATAAAACATAGAAAACATAACTAAAACCACATAGGTAACTTGTGTAATTATATGCATAAGATTATAATCCTCACAGAAACTATATAATTTTTATCCCTCGTGGAATTCATTCAATGTAAACCTCACATAACCCTTATGATGTAGATGTCATGACTAACTTGTGGAGTTCTCCTCACAGTCATATTTAAAGTAACCATTTCAGTAAACCTCCCACCGAAAAAACCATAATGCATTGGTGGGAGATATATGTAATTTCCTGAACCTCTATGGTCTATTACTTTGTGAAAATCTAGTGTTTAAGGTGTTTCGGGAGGTCAAGGTGACCTATCCCCAACACTATTCCAAATTTCCAGTTCTGTGAATAGTACGATGGTAGCCTTAGGAAAACAGTGCAATGGTAGCCTTAAGTGAATAGTGTAATGATATGCTTATGTGAACAGTACCAATGGTGAGGTTTCAATAATAGCCTCTTTCCATTTCCAAATTTTGAGTTCATGAATAGTGTTTCCAGAATGGTGAGGTTTCAACGGTGTGGTTTCAGCGGTGAGGTTCATGAACAGTGCATCTAAACTGGTGTGGTTTGGATGGTGAGGTTCATGAACAGTGTTTCTAGAATGGTGAGGTTTCAACGGTGAGGTTCGTGAACAGTGTTTTCCCTTTTCCATATTTTGAGTCAGTGAATAGTGTTTCCAACTTCCTATAGTTCTGTCGTTGATGTTTACTTTGTCGTAAAATGAATTTAAAACCATGTTTTATGGACTATAAGGCTGATTCAAATTCCATAACTCCAATATTAATTTCCCTAAGGCTCAGGAATTTTTTTACATGGTCAAAATTTATTGTTTAATAATATTCTCTTTTAATGTAAAATCCACCGTACCTTAAACTGTTGTTCCATTAAACATTCTAAAGGGATGAGATATCCTCCTACCTAATCCTTCCTCCTTGTTCTCAGGTGTGAGATGATCGAACCATTCTGTCATTCATGTAGGAGTGGTGCGATCTGGCTTTCCTCCTTGGAGTAGTTCCCCTCTGTTTCTGATGCAAACATGCATTATCGATCAATGTTTGATATAAGGTATTATCTATCATCATTTTTTGGGTCATCTCTTTCTGCTTCTCCTTTCCCTTTTATGGAAATTTACCCCCCATGTTACTAATAGGATTGTCTTGGGTGTTGGCCGATATAGTGGTGTCTCTATATCCTCGGGTGGATACAATTTTCACAAGGGAAGAGATCATAACACACTGTGTGTCTCGTTCTCGTATGAAGAACGTATAAAACCATTTGATGTAGGGGATTCATTTCTTCTCTCTTATTTTACATGTTAATATATATTTATCATGTTTTATCACACAAAATCACAATGTAATTGGAATAACAAATATTTGAAACAGATAAAATAAATTGATTTCTATTGTATGTTATTGCCTCTTGTTTTTCTAGACTGTGTGATATCTATGCTTTCTTTGTTTAGAATTTTGTTCTCAATTGAAATCAGTAAAAATTGTAAAGTCGGAATTAATTGATAATTGTTTAGATAGTGATAAAAAGACGTGTAAATGAATCTGGTTCTTCTTTTTGTAATTTTATTTTAATCAAATTGGTGTAGTAATAATGATTAATTATTTTTGATATATTACTGTTTATGTTTCCCAAAGATGGAACTTAAAAATAATAAATCAGTTAATCCAAGATGAATTAAAGATCTGGTTTTTTGATAAAAGATAATTCCTTATATGGTTCTGAGTTACCCTATTTCTTGTTTAAGGTCTAAGATCCCAATTGATATGATGGTTTTTTTCTTGCTCCTTGTGTTGTGATGTGAGCCTGGAAGGCTGTTGTAATATTTGGGGGTAGGGAGGCCAATTGGTTGTGGCAGCAGTTGATGCCTAGAGTGGTGAGATGCATCAGTTTATTCATGTGGGTGTCGGGGAGGACACCATGGATGATAGAATGAGTTGGATGTGAATGTTGTGATGTTTTCTAATCTTATTGGTTGTTTATCCACTTTACATTCCCAACTTCTCAAGGTAACTCTTTTTTCTTACCCTTCGTCCAAAAGAAGCGAAGACACGTGAGGTATGCCACATGCTATCGTTATTTTTATTCTCAAATTAGTATGGGTCTAGGATATTTCTATAGGTGGAAAAGACTTAACGGGTAGATCATCTACTCACTGAGTTGATCCCCCTTCTATTTAGAATCTTAGAATGTTTTTCTAGAATGCCTAGAATTTGGTAAAGTAATAATGTTCTTAATAGATGATTGGATAAATGATGTTAACCCAAGGGGTTGGAGATTGCTGGGATGCAATGCTGAGGACAATGGACATTGGGTGTGTTTTTAATGAAATTTAATGAGGAATTGTTAATGGTAAAATAATGTTTATTGAATTAATTAACCTAAAGTGCTATTGATAAAAAGGGAATATAGTAATGTAATAAATCTATTTAAATGGGTGTGTGATTATAGGATACCTAGTCTTAGAAGTGGCATCCTGGAGTCTGAGAGACAATAGATACAGTTGTGACTAAGACTAGGTTATGACCATAGTGTGGTTGTGAGATATAGTTTATTTTGTACTTTTTTTCTATACACTTATCCACCCCATCAGTTAGGGAAACTAACACCCTTGGGTTTCGAACCCCTGGGGGGTGTTTTTGCCAGCATTCTGGTGGGAGGATGGAATGATGACTATCCCATTTGGCCTCGCTCTCTTCTATTGGTACTTACATGTGCTGATAGGTAAAAGGTTATTTTTTCCCATATATGTGTGTAGAGGGATGTAATGGAATTTGTTTATTGACACACATATATTCTGGATATAGTTTTTTATAGACTACTATAGGTGTAATGTGTATAGGCTATGATGGCTTGAGGATCTTTACTCGGTGTATGGTCTATAATGAAATGAGGTTTAATACCCGATGTATGATACACATTTTTTGAGTTGCGGTGGTTCCCAGAAACTACCTGGTTACTTTTCTTATGTGAATATAGTGGTTTTTTTTCACGAGTTTCATGTTGTGGTGCTTTGACCAGGTGTCTACAAGAAATCCTTTTTGGAGAGAGATGCTTAGGGCAAGGGACATTAGGTAAAAGTGGAAAACCAGTGGGGAAGCAGCTATGGAGAACCCTTGATATTCATTATTATATTATATAATCTTGTATGAGATACATAGAGAGAGTATCTACGTTGAGGATGGGAACATAGTATACCTATTTAGGTGAAGAGTTAGTTTCACTTGTTGTTCACTGTTCTTCATCATACTTTCTTTACATTTGTATGAGAGGCTCTAGGAAGGATCCTACTAAATATACTATTATACTTACCCTATGTATATATAAATAGTTTTTCATGTCAATTGGAGCAGGTTTGAGATTAGAATGGTTTCCACTATCTATTGTTTGTAGGGGCTATTTGGGCTTCATGGTTGTTGTTGTATTACTATTCTTTTAGGTACTTGCAGTTTTCCACTTTTTGTAGTAATAGTTTAGAATGAAATTAATTTTTTGTACATAGGATTTCATTTATATTTTTGTATGAGTTGGATTTGGTTGGTGTCTATATTATCTCTCTCTTTCACATGTGTTCTCATAGTGGTTAATGCCTCCCATTTAGGAGTTTACTATACCTTCGGTTCTAGTCTCTAACACGTGACATACTGAAGGTGGGACTCGAGGGGTCATTATTTCCCTTTTCACATTGTCAGACTAAGAGGGGTACACCTTGTAGGGAGTGGGCCAAGAAAGAGTGGTATCAGTGGTCAGGTTGAGAGATAGGATGGAGTTGGGTGTTAGGCATAGGTGAGGTTGCATGGGTTGGTAGGGATATAGTATCAGTCATGTTCCTCAAGTGATGTAAACACTATAGACTGACTGAGACATTGGAATTTAGGGCCCCCTGTTATCTAATGTACGAATCATTATGTTTATAATGGCTACAAAATGAGTTGATACTAGTTGTAGGGTAGAGACCTAAGAAAGAATCAATCTTCATTTTTCCTTATGCATATGTTTTTATGGGTATACCTTGGGATAGGTTAACCTAAAATGAATAAAATAAAACAATTATTTAATTGATGCAATGTCTTCCATATTGCAGGTTTAGGAGCTCTAAAAATTTAGTATTTTGCAGTTATGGCTCTGGGCCATCATCTTCATCTGGATCTCATAAAAGACTTACCACAATTTGTACCGACAGATCTTCAAAAAATAGAGGTTTAAGACGACGACACATGGAGGAGTACACTCCCATAGTTTTAGAACCAAAGTCTACCGAAGTAAGAGGGTTCCATAGCAGATGTAGTCATGGAAGACTGGTTGGAGGATATCAAGATAGGCTTCAGTTCAATCTGTTCTTGGAAAGAGAACTTGGTGTCCTTGGCTGTGATGATGCTATGTAGAGCAGTGGTGAAGTAGTGGTTCATGTTCCTCGGGGATTGTGAGGAGTCAACACCATCATGGAAGGAGTTATAAGACATTTTTAGAGTCGAGTTTATTTCCTCGACTACGAAGGAATCCAGTCACCAAGATATTCTTACCATTCGATAGGGGATCACTATTTTGTGAGAGTTTGGAATCTGTTTCAAGAACCTTTTAGGACATTCTTCGGACCTATTTCCATATGAGGAGGCCAGTTCAAGGCATTTTGAGGAGATTTTGAATCCATAGATCTAGCACCAAGTCGCCCCATTTATTCTGGGGACATATCATGAGGTGCCAGAAAGGGAAGAGGACGTCGAGAGGATATTTTCTAGAATCTAATCATTATGATAGGGGAGTCCTCATGATTCCTCACGAAGTAGAGCTATGGTCCAGGGTTCCTAGTTTTTAAGGAAGATGTGTTTTCATTCGTCCAGGGTAACTCCCAGCCCTCAGCATCTCGTTTCTCTAGAGGAATCATCTCTCAGGGAAATACCAAGGAATAAAGGTCTTTTTTTCTTGTGTTAGTCGAGGTCATTAGCAATGAGAGTTTCTTACAATTGACAGAATCCATCGTGAACCAGGTGCTCCTCTCTAGGTTCCTCTGTTGAGGTAGTTCTGGATGAGCCAACAACCGAAGGTTGCACCAGATTTGGATTAGAAGAGGGTAGTTGGGGAAGGCATAGGATAGCCTTGTGACACTCCATGTCCTCAGAGAGCATTGTGTGGCCTAGGAGCTGGTCGTCATCAGGGTTAGAGAGGGTGTGGAGAAGGTCGTGGTTAGCTTCAAGCTTTAGCGTTGTCATCTCCAGAAGATCCAGACATCATTCGGGGTACCCTTTTATTCTTTTCTACCTTGGTGTATTCCATTTTTGATTCAAGAGAAACACACTCCTTCATATCACCTACCCTTGTCTATGCTTTTGGACATTAGGTAGAGAGGATTCAAGTGCGCTTGGCGTTGTCTACGCCAATTGGAAGCCTAGAGAACATGTTCGAAGTTTTTAGTGATTGTGAGCTAGTGTTGGGGTAGCACCGCTATTGGAGAGATTTGCTATGATTATAAATAAAATCATATTATTTCATCCTCGATATGGATTAGTTGTATTTAGTGCCGGATATCATGGATTTATTTAGGATCAAGGTTGTGTTCATTGATGCAGATAGAGATCCAGTGGTGTTTTTTGGTGAGAAAGACCCTCAAATGGGTCAGAGGTGTGTTATGTCCTTATCATTCATGATGGATGAGCCAATGTTCAGTTCTTCATAGGATCAATAATTTTAATTTTCCTGGATCATATAAGAGTACCCTGATGTCTTCCCAGAAGTGGTTGTAGCATTACACCCTCTACAAGAGATCACATTAGGGATAGAGCTACAACTAGGACAATATCCTATATCTATGTCTCAATATAGGATAGACCTATTCTGTGTTATGAATGTTCCATGTACATCTTGATAGTCTTTTAATGTGTGATTTTGTTTGACCGAGTGTGTCACCATGGGGTGGACCCGTTTTTTTCATGAAGAAGGATGATGATAGTTTGCATTTGTGTGTCTATTTTGATCATTTAAACAAAGAGACTCGGGATAATCACTATCCTCTTATGTGTATTGATGATTTATTAAATGAACTGAAGCGTGAAATTTTGTTCTCAATGATCTAATTGCAGTTAGGATATAATAAGATTCATGTGAAGGATGAGTATATCACAAAGGCTATATTCAATTGTCATCATGGAAAATATGAGCTCATTGTAATGTCATTCGGTGTGAAAAATGCTTTAGCTCTGTTCATGGGATTGATGAACACTATATGCCATGAGTTCCTGGACATGTTCATGGTGGTTTTCATCAATAAAATCTTTGTGTAATCTACATACGAGGAGTTTCATTCCGAGCATCTACGTGCCATTTTGGGAGTTATTTGTCAACATTAGTTGTTTGTGAAGTTGTTGAAGTGTGAATTTTGGGCTCGAGAAGTCCATTTCATGGGGAACGTTGTGTTCCATTAGAGATTAGTTGTGGATCCATTAAAGATAGAAGAAGTTTTCTCTTGGGAATCCCCCAAGACTATGTCAAAGATGTGATGTTTCCTTGGTCTCGCAGGCTACTACAGGAGGATCATAGTTGATTTCTCTCGAGTTGTGACTCCTCTGACTGCTTTGACTAGGAAGGATCAGGAATTTATATAGACTGATCAGTGTGAATAATCTTTTGAGTATCTAAAATAAAAGATAGTAAGGGCTCCATTTCTTTGTCTTGTAGTATAGGGTGTTCAATTGGATGCTTTATAGGATGCTTCACATCTGGGGTTAGGTTGTGCTCTGATGCAGCAATGTTTAGTTGTTTATTATGGGTCTCAAAGGTTGCATCCCCATGAACATAACAATGCCACCCAATATCTTGAGTTGGCAGTCGTTGTGTTTGCTCTAGAGTTATGCGGACATTACCTCATTGGTGAGTTCTTTGTGGTTTTCACCGATCATAAGAGTTTGAAGTATGTTTTCTCCCAGTGTGACTTAAACATACAACAACATCGGTGGATAGAGTTCTTATAGGAATATGAATTCAAAATATTGTATACACCTGGAAAGGGGAATTTTATAGCTGATTCCATGAGTTGGAAGTCATGTAGTGATGCAGTGCATGAATTCAGTGACTCTTGGAGGGTAATGGAAGAACATTAAACATTACATCTTGATATGGAGAAGTTGGGGGGAAGAGGATTTCTTTTTCAGATGACGGTGTTGTAATCTCTAGTGCAGCTGGTGGAAGTGTCCCAGTTGGGGGATCTAAAGGTGGAGGTCTATAGAGACCAAGTAGTTTGTGGCGAGACACCCGACAGTTGGTGAGAGGATGAACAACACCTAGTGTTGTATCATGGAATGATTTTTGTTCATTTGTCCAAGAATGAGATGGTTCTCAGATATATCAATGGTTCTCCTTTAGTGGTGCAACCCGATGTGAAAAATATATACCCAGCCTTGAGGAGCCAATTTTGTTGGCCTGGGGTGAAGTGTGCGGTTGTAGAGTTCTTGTCTCGATGTTTGGTTTAACAGAAGGTGAAGGCCAAACACTATGTTTCTGGTGGGCTTCTCCAACAGTTAGATGTTCGTTAGAATATGTGTGATGACATCTCAATGGACTTTGTTAATGGTTTACCTCGAGCTCAGGGAGGACATGATGTTATTTGGGTGGTAGTGGATCATTTAACAAAATCGTCCCACTTCATAATAATTAAGGAGCCAATCATAGTGGCTGTTTTGAAGGGGAAGTGTCTAAAGGAGGTGGATATACTTCAGGGAGTCCCAAGGACAATCATTTCTAATCAAGATCCTCATTTTACCTCTAGGGTGTGGAGAGGTCTGCAGCATGATTTTGGTTCTCAAATATTCCTTAGCACCACTTTTCTTCCTCAGACGGACGTTCATACTGAGAGAACCATCCAAACTCATGAAGACATGATATGCTCTTTTGTCCTATATTTTGGAGGTTCTTGGATGAGGCACTTACCATTGGTGGAGTTCACTTACAATAATATTTTTCACTCCACCATCGGTATGGAGCCGTTAGAAGCCTTGTATGGTCGTCCTTTCCGTTCACCACTCTGCTTGGATGGCTTCAGAGAGTCAGTAATTCTCGGACCGGAACTAGTGCAAAATACAACTGAGATGGTTTAAGTGATTCATGAGAGGATGGATGTAACTCACCAAGCTTCCACGGTATTCAACTCTTTGAATAATACAATAGTGTGTGTTGTACGCAACATCGAGTTCTAACACACCACAACCAATCAAACTAGCCATTATGAATAGTAATACCCACTTTTTGAAATTTTATAAATTTTATCTTGCAAAATGGACTTCATTTTTGGATTTTCAATATCGAAATTATCTTAGGGTGATTTTTTGGTTTTTTCTGAAATCTTTCAATTTTTGATGAATAGTGAAAAACACTGAGTTATAGTTTAAACTCAAATTTTTATTTAAATTTTTATTTATTTTTTTTAAATTTATTTTATGTCAAAATGGATATGTAATATGTATATAATTTCAATGTAATTCATAGAATTCAGTTTACTATAATTTTAGATATATAAAATTTTATCGAACTTTTTACCGTTTTTACCTACCTCCAAGGAGTATTTGCAAATTTACATAAATCATAATTTTTACGCTTCTTTTAGTTGAATTTATAAAATACAAGAGAAATGGTTAATATCAAGAAGTAATATGTGGTTTAATAAGATAAAAATAGTTTTTGGTGAATAGTAACTTTTTATGTTTATTTACCACGGTTTAAATTAAATAAGTTAATTATGGGTAAAAATGATATTATTATTACCCTAAAAGATGTTCAAATTCTATTGGATAAGTTTAATTAGGCCAAAAACAACATTAGGAATAAAATATGATCCTCTTTTTTCCACTTGGATTAGATTATGACATTTATTATTATTTAATTCAAAGAAATGTTAAAAGAGTAAAAATCATTGTTTAATAACTAAAACATTTTTAATATATGGTTAAAAATAAGATAAATTAGACTATAAATATTCATAAGAAATATATATATATATTTCCTACAAAATGGTGTTTTATTTATAATTTTTAAAATTAAATAAGTTAATTTATTTATGACACAATGATGATGCAGTAATTACATAATTAAATAAATATTAAAATAATTGATATTAAAAATATCCAAATAATTGTAAGTTGAGACGTTTTATGAATTCCAATAATTTTATAGATTATTATGACATATTAGTACTGGTTAGATGAATTTTTTTCGAAGTAATAATTCTGTTATAAATTTAGCAAAAACAAATTACCAAATACCGTCAAAAGTGACATTAAAGAGTATTTAAAACAAGTATTATATAATTAATTGATATTCTATTTGTAAAAATATAAGGTTTTTCAAAAGTACATATATAATGATAAGAGTGTAATTAATGAACCACTTGGGGTTTTCTTGGAAGTATATAGTAAGTTTATTAACCATATAATATAAAAATACAAAAAGACATGGTAAATGTTAAACTATTTAACTAAGAGTTAAATCTAAATGATATGGTTAATATAGTGACCTAAACCTGCCTAAAACCTTATGGTTGAGTGGTGTTCGACCCATAACCACATTATCCTTTAAATAATACACTTTATAGTCATTAGAAAACTAAAATGAGTTTATTATAAAATAATATTTCTAGGTTTTCATGAGGTGGACCTCACCCCTCTTATAAAAGGGCACTGGCCCTTCCCTCAAATTCACACCATCATAGCAATTTGTCTCGGCCAAACCCTTCCCAAATATCCTCCCAATTGTCCTCTGTTTTTTCTTGGAGGCCATCCTTTAGTCATAATGCCATCTTAAGGAGCCCTTTTGATCAAATCAAAAGGAAGAACCTAAAGGAGAGGTATATATTTCAACACCTCGTTCAAGTTCATTTCTTCTTCCACATCCTATTTCTTTGTTATTTCCATTATAATATAATAACTCAAATATATTATACATATTGTGATGTTATTATAAATATTGTACAACCATATTCGTTATTATATCCATCCTTTTAATGACATATCACTATACGTGCGTACGTACGGCTTACCGTCACCACATCGTGGTGTAATTGTTATTCAATACATTATTATTTAGATGGTTATAATAACGATTATTAATTGATTTAAATAATAAATATTACATGATAATGATTATATATATATGATATAATATCCTATTAAATATTATTTTAATATCAAAATAATAATATTGTCGCTCGTGCGTATGTACGGATTATCGTCTCCACGAATGTAATGAGATTCATTCCCCATCATATCCATTCAAGAATAATTTTTATTAGATAATTAAAAATAATGTTTAAAGACTTAATATCATTATGAATATTAATAAGATACATCCTATCTATAATAAAAACTACTTACATAACAAATCATATAAAGGAAAACGAATCAGTTAACACCTGAAACGAAGATAATTCTAAGATATTATTAACAAAGCAATGATAAAATACCACATATGATATCATATTATTATATATGGTTCTTGTATAATTTAATAACAATTATTTCACCATTATATTGGAGGTTCACTTACCCTTGACCAAGTAAAATTACAAGGTAAAGGTTAATTCTACAATCTCTTCATTATCTGAGGTTGTTTATATGTAATTATCTATTTGGACATCTTTATCGTCCACATCCATGTTTCTTAAAAATGTATTCCTAAACATTTTTAAAATTTTCTAGACTATGGGTAAAATTAATTTATACCCTTTTTTGACTTTTTATAAAATGGTTTGAATGGAATATTTCTGTCATTTTTCTAACAAGGTACCTTATGACCTTTTCGACAAAATTATGGTAAGAATGTTTTATTTAAAATTTTATGGTGGGTATGACTATTTTCTGTGATTATAAAATCTTCTAAGATTCTATTACAATATTATAAGAATATTAATAAATTAAATGTTTTATTTTATAATTATGTAACATTATATGATTTAAAAAAAGATATATTTATCTCAAATAGTTTTGATTTCGTCTATTTCAACATCCATTGATTGATTTTATAGTTGTTTGAAGTCAATTAAATATGATACAAATATTCCATATTGTATTGAAGGTTTTATGATATGTTTGACTGTGGATGTGTTATTTTCATACCATTCATGATTTATGGTTAAAGTATAGACATTTCGTATGCTAGTTTTAATACGAAGGTTTATGTTATATTTCAACATTTTCATATGAGGAATGTATTGGACTTAGTAAGTGACGTGTCGAGCCCACTATTGATCCTCGATGAATTGGTAGGTCTCATGAGACAACTAGACATGGAATAGTTTGAGGCCTTTCCCAATTTGATATTTTGTTTTGGCCGAGGCCTTAATCATTTTTCAACGCCTTAGTCGAGGCATTGACAAAATATTTCACAATTTCAGACATTATACAATCCCTCATTATGAAAGTAATATTGATAGTTCATATGGTCATTCAACTAGTTAAAATAAGCTTGATTATGTTTTATTATGGAATTATTACCTCATCCCATATTCCTGCAATAAAATTATTCATGTTTATTATTTGTAAGGGCATGTGGTGTCAATTTTTCACCATGATTAATATTTATGTTATCTTATGTTGTATTGCTTACCCATAATAAGTGTTTGAGCTCACCACTTTCTTATGTTTCATTTTCCCATGATATGAATAATTTAGTTATGATTGACTTGCAGGCATAATCTTGGAGGCTTGGATGTTTCTAATGGAAGAAATTCGTTTTTAATTTCTTTTAAAGTTGTAAAGATGAACTTATGTATGAATATTGATTCCAATAATACTATACAGATCAGTCTTTTGAGAAATAATTTCCTTGTGATCATTCCAATGTTATAGAATAATGCACCGAATCTGGGTAACTGGGGTCGGGGCATTATAGTTGGTACCAGAGGAAGTTTAATACAAGCAATGGAAATTAGATTTGGATAATCTATGATTAGAGCACATATCCATAAGATAAACATTGAGGATTAGTATATAAGAACTTACTATAATTTTGGTATTGTAGAGATTTTGTGAGTTTTCCAAGCAATACATACCTATCTGGATACGATCAGTTATAGGCGGCTCTGGCATAGATGTACCTAGGGGTAAAACCTGAAAACACCACATTGAGCTACACTCAAACAGGAAATGGTGTAAGAAAATGGTCCTTGCTGCACTCTTGGTTATGACACTCCTTGGGGATATGCTTAGGGTAATTTTCATATTCATTTAAAACCATTATGAAGGGTTTATTAGTATATAATTCCTCAAAAAAATTATTTTTATTATTATGGATTATATCCATAAACTGTTCAATTTATGTTAAGTGTTTTACAAGTTTGTATTTATGTATTGCGATTCATAAACTAATATAGTGTATGGCATTGATTATAAATGTCACATAGTGGTAGTAATGGAAACCGTATCAATGAACACACTCCATGTAGGTATTTCCCTCCTTCTTTATAAAATTATAGTGGAGCAGGTGATACAACTAGTTCTGATCATCTTATCACTATATTGAGACAACTCACTCAGGTTATGAATAATTACCTTACCCATATATAGCACCCTGATCCACAATGTGGAAGATCAATGATAGACCTCTTCATTTGGCAACAATCACAAATATTCAATGGGAGTAAACATCCATTAGTGGTTGAACAATGGATAATTTCCATAGAGAAAATATTCCACGCCCTGGGGAGTATGGAAAGGGAAAAAGTTGTCGTGGTAGTAAATTGCCTCACTGGAGATGCTGATCAATGCTGGTCATTGATTCAAACCACAAAGTAAGAAGATGAAATATCAAATATGGAATAGAGGGAGTTTAAATAAGTTTTTTTAGAAAAATACTTTCCTCATGACCATAGAGCGGATATAGAAAGACAATTCCTAAGTTTGAGGAAAAAGGAGGATGAGAATTTTGAAAAGTATTAAGCTAAATTTACAAGGATAGCGAGGCATGCTGTAGATTATATATGTAACCTAAGAAGTATGATTAACCGTTTCTTTTATCGTTTAAAACCATTTATCTATCGAGAATTAGTATCACAATCCTTCTCATCGAACGAAGATATTGTCTCATGTGATATCAAGACAAAAAAAGAATTATCGAACTCTTATGACTTTAAAGCAAAGGAAGAGAAGAAGTGATCTACTAAACACTAGAGGAAAGGAAATATGGAAACAGGGAAGAAGGGAAGAAATGAATTTCCACATTTTGATAATTGTGGAAGGAACCACCCTGGTGCCTGTCTAAAAGGAAAAGGATTATGCTACAGATTTAGATAGAAAATCCATCTTTCTGGTGATTGTAAGTGAAAAGAAGGCGCTACCAATTTTTAATGCTACAATTGCAGGGAGATGGGACATTATGAAAATAAATGTCTTAAGTGTCAAGGAAACATACCTAATAAATGGACAAGGGATCAAGGCCAAGATTATGCAATCACTACTGCTGAGGTTGAAGCCCCAAAAGACATGGTGGCTGGTAATTTAAGGGCTTCTTCAAGTTTAGTGAATGCTTTATTTGATTCCGAATCATCGCATTGTTTCATATCTTCTCAATGTTCTAAGAAAATTAGATATTTCCAATATGATTCAACAAGGGAGTTTTATGTAAAAACTCTTAATGGACATATCATTACTACAATTTTTTGTCAGTAAGTTCCCATTAGGGCATATAAATGTTCGTTATTTCTGATCTCATCATCATACCCATGATTGAATTTGATATAATCCTCAGTATGGATTGGCTATCAGACCATGATTCTAATATTTATTATAAGAAGAAGGAGGTTACTATTTTTGATGATGATGACACATAACACATTATCTTTAGAGAAGAATCGTTACAACCAAATTTTTAACTAGATCCACCCCCAGTAGTTCAACTAAATTCAATTATTGGGGAGGAAGAGAATGAAATAACATTGTGTGAGTAAAAGAATGTTCAAATAGAAGATATACCTATTGTAAAAGAATATATTGATTTGTTCCCAGAAGATGTACCTAGAAATTATCTAGAATGAGAAATTAAGTTTTCCATTGATTTAATTCCTAGATCAGGGCCTATATCAAAGACCCCTTATAGAATGGCCCCTGTGGAATTAGTTGAACTAAAGAAACAACTAGAGGAATTGAGTAGTAAAAGATTTATTCACCCTAGTGTTTATCTATGGGGAGCCCCAGTCCTTTTTGCTAAAAAGAAAGATGGATCTATGAGGTTGTGCATTGACTACAAGGAGATCAATGCTATAACAATAAAGAACAAGTATCTACTACCATGCATTAGTGATTTATTCATCCAACTTCATGGAGCTCAATATTTTTCAAAGATTGATCTTCGATCTGGATATCATCAGTTGTGTGTGAAGAAGGAATACATTTCGAAAATATCAATTCGAACTAGGTACGAGCATTATGTGTTTATAGTAATGCCTTTTGGATTGACTAATGAACCATCAATCTTCATGGATCTAATGAATATAGTTTTCAAGGAATATCTTGATAACATTGTAGTGGTATTTATTGATGATATTTGGTATACTCCAAAATCTACAAATATCATGAAAATCACTTGTGCATTATCTTGAAGACTCTGAAAAGACATGATTTATATGGAAAGCTTAGAAAGTGTGAATTCTGGATTTAGGAGATTTCCTTTCTTGGCCATATTTTCTGCAAGGATGGAATCTCTATTGATCCTTCTATTACCAAGGAAATATAAGAATGGCCAACACCGATGACTATAACTGAGGTACGTAGTTTTATTGGTTGGAAGGTTATTATCGAAGTTTCATCCATAATTTTTCCCAGTTGGCTAACACATTAACAAAGCTCACATGAAAAAGGGTTAAATTTGTTTGGACAAAAGCGTTTAAAGAATTTTTTGAAGAATTGAAGAGACTATTAGTGAATGATCTTATATTGACACTACCATCAGGTAATGATGTGTTTTTTATTTATAGTGATTAATCAATGAAAATACTTGGTTGTGTCCTTATGCATAATGATAGGGTTGTTTCCTATGCATCACGACATATAAAAATTAATGATCAAAACTATCCTACTCATGATCTTGAGTTAGCAGCTGTAATCATTACTTTGAGGATATGGAGACATTTTCTCTATAGTGAAAATGTGAGATATATACTGATCGTAAGAGTTTGAAGTATATTTTCTCATAGAAAGAACTCAACATAAGGAAAAGATGATGGCTTGAACTACTCAAGGATTTTGACTGCATGATACACTACCACCTGGGGAAGGAAAATAAGGTGGAAGATGCTTTGAGAAGAAAGGATCATGGAGTTTTGAACAAGATAAGAGTTGAAAAGGATCATATATACATGGATATAGTATATATGGACATGGGAATAACCATGGAATGTGAATAATCAATGATTTTTCAAATGGATGCCAAACCATAATTACTATAAAGGATAAAAATTTCTTAGGATGATGATAAAGTGTTTCAAAAGATGATTAAAGCTATGAATAACGAGAGATTTAGTGACTTCATATATGAATATGGAATTTTGATACATTGGAAAAGACATTGTTTTCCCGGTATACCTGATATAAAAAATAATTGTTGGATGATGCCCATAGCTCCAATTTCTCTATATATCCTGGGAGCACCAAAATGTATAGATATTTGAGGGAATATTTTTTGTGGGACTACATGAAGTGCTAGAATGCTGATTTTGTGTTAGGATGTTTGGTTTTTCAATAAGTGAAAGATGGAAGGCAACAACCTGGGGAATTCATTCAACCTCATCCCATATTTGAGTGGAAATGGGAAAATATTATGATGGACTTTGTCAGGGGACTACCAATGACTCCTATAATGAATAATGCAATATGGGTGATTTTTGATCGTCTTACCAAGTCAGCACATTTTCTTGCTATAAGATAAGATTTACCACTTGAACGATTAGAAATACTATATATTAATGAAGTTTTAAGACTTCATGGAGTACCACTATAGATTTTTTCTAATTTTTATCCCTGTTTTACATCATGTTTCTGGAAAATTATTCAGAAATACCTAGATACTGAACATTGTTTGAGCACTGCCTACCACACCTAAATAGATGGAAAATCAGAATAGACTATTCAAACCTTAGAAGAAATGTTGAGATCTTGCTCACTCGACACTCAGGGTATGTGGGATCAATAGTTACCTCTGGTAGAATTTTCCTATAACAATAGATTCCATTTATGTATTCAGATTGCACCATATGAAGTGTTATTTGGAAAGAGATGTCGCACACCAACCTGTTGGGATAATGTTGGTGAAAGAAAACTCATAGGCCCAGAACATGTGTAGGAAACAATGGAAAATGTGAAGGTAATATAAAGCCATATCAAAGCAGCTCAAAGTAGACATAAGAGTTATGCCAATAACTGAAGGAAGGATTTGGAATTTTAGGTAGGAGATCATGTTTTCGTGAATGTATCTCGATGGAAGGGTGTTATATGTTTCAATATGAAGGGAAAATTGAGTCCCAAGTACATCAGACCTTTTGAAATTCTCGAAAGAATTTGGTATGTAACTTACCATTTGGCAATGCTTCCAAGTCTCTCTGATGTTCATGATGTGTTCCACGCATCACTGTTGAGAAAATACATTCCTTACCCAACACATGTAGTCACATATGAGGAATTAGAGGTAGAAACCGAAATATCTTATTGCGAAGAGCATGTGAAGGTTCTTGATAGATGAAAACAAGTGCTGAGAAATCGGACGACTCATCTGGTAAAATTTCTATGGAGAAACCATAAGATGGAAGAGGGAACATGGGAACCTGTGGAACTTATGATAAAGAACCACCCGAGTCTTTTTACAAAGTAATACTCTAGAAATTTTGAGGAAGAAATTATTTAACTGAGGGGATAATGTTACACCTCAAGCTTCAACGGTACGCTTCTCTTTGAATAATACAGTAATGTGTGTTGTACGCAACTTCGAGTTCAAACACACCACAACCAACCAAACTAGCCATTATGAATAGTAATACCCACTTTTTGAAATTTTATAAATTTTATCTTTCAAAATTGACTTCATTTTTTGATTAGAATATCGAAATTAGCTTAGGGTGAATTTTGGGTATTTTTTTGAAAAGAATCAATTTTTGATGAATCGTAAAAAACGCAGAGTTATAGTTTAAAACCAAATTTATATTTAAATAATTATTTATTTTATTTAATTTTATTATAAGTCAAAATGTATAAATAATACCTATAAAAGTTCAATTTAATTCATTGGAGTCAGTATATAATAACTTTAAATATAAATAAAATTTGTTGAACTTTTTACCGTCTTTTACTTAACTCCTAGGAGTATTTGCACATTTACATAAAACATAATTTTACCGCTTCTGTGAGTTGAATTTCAAAAATCCAATAGAAATGGTAAATATGATGCAGTAAAATTTTTTACAATAAGAAAAAACAATATTTTGTGAATAGTAACTTTTTACATTTATTTACCACGGTTAAAAGTAAATAGGGTAATTAAGGGTAAAAATGATATTATTATTCCCCTAACACATGTCCTAATTCTATTGGATAATTTGTGTTCGGCTAAAAACATCCTTAGATATAATATATGAACCTTTTTGGTCTACGTGGATTAAATTTGGACATTTATTATAATTTAATTCAAAGAAGAGTTAAAATAGTTAAAAGAGTCAAAATCAATGTTTAATTACTACAACATTTTTAATATAGGGATAAAAATTATATAAATTTTACAATAAATACTCATTATAAATCTAAAAATATTTCCTACATAATGGTATTTTATTTATATTTTTTAGAAATTAAATAATTTAATTTATTTAGGACACAATGATGATACAACAATTACCGAATTCACGAAATATTAAAATAATTGAGATTAAAAATATCAAAATAAAAGTAATTTTAGACTTTTTATGAATTCCAATAATTTAATAGATTAATATGACATATTAGGGTTGGTTAGATTAATTTCTTTTGAATTAATTCTTTTGTTATGAATTTAGCAAAAGAAAAACACCAAATAGTGTCGAAATTTACATAAAATAGTTTTTAAAACAAATATTATATTAATAATCAATATTCTATTCCTAATAGTCTAAGGTTCTGCCAAATAACTTATATAATGATAGGTGTATCATTAATGAACCACTTGGGGTTCTCTCGGAAGTATATAGTAAGTTTATTAACCATATAATATAAAAATACAAAGAGACATAGTAAATGTCAAACTATTTAACTAAGAGTTAAATATAAATGATAAGGTTAATATAGTGACAAAAACCTGCCTAAAACCTATTGGTTGAATGGTTTTCAACCCATTCCCACCTTATCCTTTAAATTATACACTTTGGAGTCATTATAAACCAACAATTATTTTATTTTAAAATAATATATATAGCATTTCATAAGGTGCCCATCACCCCTCTTATAAAAGGGAACTCCACCTTCCCTCATATTCACACCTTCAAAGATATTTTTCTCTAACCACCCCTACCCAAATATCCTCCCAAATATCATCCCTTCAATCTAGAGGCCTTCATTTAGTCAGAAATCCATCTTAATGATCCCTTTTGATCAAATCAAAAGGAAGAATCCAAAGAAGAGGTAAATATTTCATCACCTCTTTCAACTTCATTTTTCATCCACACCCTCTTTCATTGTTATTTTCATTATAAATTAATAATTCCAGTATCTTCTATATATTGTGATGTTAATAAATTTTTTTTAGAAAATTTGTGACAAGAATTGGTTTCCCAATTCATGTCACCTATGGAATTTATTAAAGACAAAAAAAGAACAGTACAACATCAAGGTGTAAAGAACTTACACCAAAAGGGTTATAAAGGGGTTAAAAAAAACTCACTCATAATAAACCTATTATTAGAGAAATACCAGAATAATAACCATTCAATTTTATCTTTTAAAGATGGCTCTTCAAAAATACAGTCCATCCAAAAATTCAGAGGGCTATCCTATTTGAAAAATTAGAATAGCCTGAGCCTTCTCCCTTGTAGTCAGTATGAACTGCTAGAAACCATGAGGTGCAGAGGAAAAAATAAACAATAAGATAGTGATGTTACTATAAATATGGTACAACCATATTCATTATTCAATCCATATTTTTAATGACATGTCACCATACGTGCATATGTACGACTTAGCGTCTCAACGTCGTGGTCTAATTGTTATTCAATACATTATTATTTGGATGAGTATAATAATAAAGTGTAATTGATTTAAATAATAAATATAACCTGATAATGATTATATATATATATTATATACCATCCAATTATATATTATCTTATTATATAAATAATGATATTATCGCTCGTGCGTACGTACGGATTACCGTCTCCAAGAACGCGTTGAGATTCATTCCCCATCGTATCCATTCAAGAATAATTTCCATTAGATGATTAAAATTTATGTTTAAAGACATAATTTCATTATTAATATGAATAATATAAATCCTACACAATACAAACATTACTTACGTAACAAAGCAGATAATGGAAAACAAATCAGCTAACACCCGAAACGACAATAATACTAAGATATTATTAACAAAGCAATGTTAAAAGATCATATATGATATCAAATTAATATATATGATTATTTTGTAATTTAATAACAATTATTTCACCATTATATAGGTGGTTAACCTACCCTCAACCTAGGAAAATTACAAGGTAAGGGTTAATTCTACAATCTCTTCATGATCTGAGGTTATTTATACGTAATTATCTACTGGGTCCTCTTTATCATCCACATCCCTATTTCTTAAAAACATATTCCAAAACATTTTTACTATATACTAGTCTCTGGGTTAAAGTCATTTATACCATTCTTTGACTTTTTATGAAATGGTTTGAAAGTAATCTTTCCGTTGTTTTCCACAAAAGGTACCATATGACCTTTTCAAAAAAAATTAAGGAAAAAATGTTTTTTTAACTTATACGGCGGGTGCATATATTTTCTACTGGTATAACACCATATATGCTTCCCTTACAAGATTATAAATATTTTTTTAAAATAAATGTTTTTCTATAATTATTTAACTTTAAATTATTTACAAAAAAGAGATATTTCTCTCAAATAGTTTTGATTTTATCTATTTCAACATCCTATGATGGATTTCATAGTTGTTTGAAGTCGATTAATTATTATACAAATATTCCATATTGTATTTAAGGTTGTATGAAATTTTTGACTATGGATTTGTTATTTTTATACCATTCAGGGTTTATGGATAATGTATTGACATTTCGTATGCTACTGTTAATACGAATGTTTATCTTATATTTCAGCCTTTTCATATGAGAAATGTATTGGACTTAGTAAGTTATGGGTGGAGCCCGCTATAGCTTCTCGATGCATCGGTAGGTATCATGAGACAATTAGACATGGAATTGGTCGAGGCCTTTCCCAATTTGATATATGGTTTTGGTCGAGGCCTTAATCATTTTAAGGCGTCTTGCCCGAGGCCTTGAAATAATATTTCAGAATGTCTAGCATTATACATTCCCTCATTATGAATGTAATATTGATGGTTCATGTGGTCATTCAACTAGTTCAAATACCCATGATTATGTTTAATTATGGCATTATTTACTCATCCCTTATTCCTTCCATAAAAGTATTCATGTTTATTATAGTTAAAGGCTTGTGGTTTCAATTATTCACCGAGCTTAATATTTATGTTATCTTCCAATGTATTGCATACCCTTGCGGAGTGTTTGAGATCACCCCTTTCTTATGTTTCATTTTCCTAGGATATGAAGAAGTTAGTTATGAGTGACTTGTAGGCATAATCTATGATTCTTGGATGTTTTTAATGGAATAAATTTGTGTTGTATTTGTTTTCAAGTTGTAAAATTGAACATATATATGAATATTATTTCCAATAATACTATATAGATTGGAATTTCAAAAAATGATTCATTTTGATCATTCCAATGTTATGTAATAATGCACCGACTCTGGGTAACTGGGGTGGGGGCATTACAATGGAGATAGCACATGATCATCAAAAATCATTTGCCGATAAAAGGAGGATACCTTTAGTGTTTGATGTTGGGGATCAGATGTTTATATAAGTTGACTCCCCATCATGGGCTGTAAAGGTTTCGTCATGGGACAATGCTTTCTCCCCAGTTTTGTGGGCCTTTCGAGGTGTTAGCTTATGTTAGAGCTATGGAATATCGAGTAGCACTTCCTCAAAAACTTTGATGGATACACGATGTTTTTTATGTGTCACTGCTCCACTGTTAACTCCATGACGGCTTTCAAGTCATCTATTTGGGAGAGATCGATGTTGATGATGATTCCACCTATGAGGAGTGACCTGTAGAGATCCAATACCACAAAAAGAAGGTGTTAAGTGGGTGTTATATTCCCTCATTTCATTTCTTTTGGAGACACAGTAGAATAAAGGATAATACCTGGGAATGTGAGTCACAGATACGTGCTCAGAACCCAGATTTGTTTAAAGTTTAACTATTTTCATGTAACGATGTTCACTTTGTGGTTGTAGACCATTTGTTTTTATTAGATTGATTTCACTGGTTTCTTCTTGTGGTTATCTCTATTTTTAGAAGAATATTGATGGGTGGTTGTTCGAGATTATTTTCTATTTACCTTTTTGGTTGGTTTTGAATTCTCGAGGATGAGAATATTTTTATAAGTATGTGATGTAATGGCTCAGACCTCTATGGACCATTCCATTGCAAAAATTTGGTGTCTGATGTGTTTCGGGAGGTCAAGGTGTCTTATCCCCAACACATTTCCAAATTAATAGTTTTGGGAATTGTAAAACGGTAGCCTTAGGAAAATAGTGCAATAGCATCCTTTGGTGAAGAGTGGAATGGACGGCTTGTGTCAATAGTAACAACGGTGGGGTTCCAATGGTAGCCTCTTTCCTTTGCCAAATTTTGAATTCATGAATAGTGCTTCCAGAACAGTGAGGTTCCAACGATGAGGTTTCAATGGTAATGTTCATGAAAAATCTTTATAGAATGGTGAGGTTCTAACATTAATTTTTCAATGGAGAGGTTCATGAACATGGTTTTTAGAATTGAAAGGTTCCAATAGTGAGGTTCAAGAACAATGTTTTTCCTTTTTTAAATTTTGAATTCGTGAACAATGTTTCTAACTTCCTACAGTTCACCCCATTGAAGTTTCCTTTGATGTATATTACATTTAAAGCCACATTTTATGGACTGTAAGGACAATTCAAAGGCCATATCTCCTAAATTAATTTCTTTAATTCTCATATTATTTTTACTTGGTCAAAATTCATGGTTTAATAGGATAATCTTTTAATGAAAAATCTAGCATATCATAATCCGCTGCTATGTTTAATCTTAAAAAGGGATTATATATCGTCCTCCATAATACATCCTTCGTGTTCTTGGTTGTGAGACACTTGAACATTCTATTTCTTCCTGGAGGAGTTGTGCGATCTTGATTTCCTCTATGGAGTAGTTCCCCTCTATTTCGGATGCAACAATGCAGTATTGATCAATCGTCGATATAAGGTTTGATCTATATTCATTATTTTGGGTTCATCTCCTTATATTTCTAATTTTCCTTTTATGTATTTTTACCCCAATGTTCCTAATGGAATTTTTCTGGGTGGTGGTCGATGTGGTGGTTTCTCTGCATCCTCAGGTGGATACAGTTGTCACAGTGGAGAAGATCGTAACCCGTTGTGTGGTTCATTCTCATTTGAAGAACGTCAAGAACCATTTGAGGTGAGGGATTCGTTGTTTAAATTTTTTTACATGAAAATATATAGTCAGCATGTTTCATCCCAATAGATAACAATGTAATTGACATAATAAATATTTAAAGCAGATAAATAAATTAATAATGATCGTATGAATTTGCCTCTTGTTTTTCTAGATAGTGTGATATCTATGATTTCATTTTTTTGCATTTCGTTCTTGATGGAAATTGGTAAAGAACGTAAATATGTAATTAATTGATAATTTCTAGGATAAAGATAAAGAGGCATGTAAATGAATCTGGTTCTTCTTATTGTAATTTTATGTTAATTAAATTGGTGCAGTAAGCATGATTAATAATTTGTGATAGCTTAATTTTTAGGATTCCAAATGTTGGAACATACGAATAATAAATTGGTTAATCCAAGATGGATTAAAGAATTATTTGATTGACAAAATATAACTTCTTGTTGAGTTATGAGTTGCCATATTTCATGTTGAAGGTCCAAGAGCCCAATTGATATGATGGTTGTTTTCCTACTACATTGGTTGTGATGAGATATGGGTAGGTTGTTGTGATATGTGGCGGCAGGAAGGCCTATTGGCTGTAGTGGTAGTTGATACCTAGAGTGGTGAGATGCATTGGTTTATGCATGTGGTTGTCGGGGAGGACACTGAGGATGATGGAATGAGTTGGATGTGAATGTTTGGATTCTTGCTGGTTTTGTTGGTTGTTTATATTCATTACATTCCCCACTACTCGAGGTAGCTAGTTTTTCTTACCCATCTTCTAAAAGGGGCGAAGACATGCGGGGTATGCCACATGATTTTCATGTTTAGATTCACAAGGGAGGATGATACTATGCAATATCTATAGGTGGACAAGATATTATGGGTATTTCAACTACTCACCGAGTTGAGCCCCCATGTTTTTAGTAGCTTAGATTGTTTTCTTGAATGCCTGGGAATATGGGGAAGTAATGATGTTTGGCAATAAATGAATGAATAAATGATGTTAACCCAAGGGTTTGGAGCATGTTGGGATGAAATGCTGAGGATAGTGGACTTTAGGTGTGATTATAATGAATATTAATGTGGAATTGTTAATGGTTAACTAATGTTTAATGAATTAATTTATGTAAAGTGCAACTGATAAAAATGGAATGAATTAATGGAATAAATCACTTTAAGAGGTTGTGTGATTATAGGATACCTAGTCTTATAAGTGGCAGTTGTGAGTCCGAGAGACATTAGTTGTAGTTGTATCTATGACTAGGTTATGCCCGTAGTGTGTTTTTGAGCTATAGTAAATTCTATACATTTTGTGTTTCTATACAGTACTCCACCCTGTCAGTTAGGGAAACTGACACCCAAGGGATTTTGATCCCTAGGGGTGTTTTCTCCAACATTCATGTGCAAGGATGGATAGATGACTACCCCCTTTGTCCCCACTCTCTTATCTTGGTAGTTACTTGTGATGTTAGGCACGGTGGTTAGTTTTCTCCATATATGTTTGTATAAGGATGAAATATGTTGTGGTTATTCACACACAAATTTTCTGAATATTGTTTTATGTGGACTACTATAGGTATATTATGTATAGGCTATGATGGCTTTTGGATCCCTACGTAGTGTATTGGATATAATGAGATGAGTATTAAGAACCGACGTATGATACACATTATGCGAGTTGTGGTGGATCCTAGAAACTACTGGGTTACATTGCTTATGAAGACGTGGTGGTTTGGTTGCATCAGGTGCATGTTTTGGTGATTTTCCTTTGTGTCTGCGGGCAATAAATTTTTGAGAGAGATGCTTAGGACGTGCGATATTAGAGAAAAGTGGAGAACCAATGTGGAAGTTGTAGTAGGGTACCCTTGATATTATTTATTATATTATATACTCTTTTATGCGATACTTTGTGAGAGTAGCCATGGTGAGGCTAGGAACTTAGTATACCGGTTTAGGTGATGAGTTAGTTTCAATTATTTTTCACATTCATTTTGCATGATTTCTTTACTTTTTCATGAGAGGGTCTAAGGATAATACTATTGAGTATACTTTTGTACTCACTCTATGTATATAATTACGGTTTTTTAGGTCACTTGGATCAGGTTGGAGATCAAGTTGGTTTCTACTAGCTTTGAGTTGCATGAGCTGTTTGGGCTTCATGGATTCTTTTTTTACTTTCTTTTGGGTACATGCAGTTTTCCCCTTTTAGTTGTAGAAGTTTTTCATGACATTACGTATGTGTATTTAGTATTTCATTTATATTGTCGTCTGAGTTGGATTTGGTTGGTGTTTCTCTTATCTCTCTCTTTCGCATGTGTTCTCTTAGAAGTTAAATCCTCCCATTTGTGTGTTTACTATAACCTCAGTGCTAGTTGCCAACCCGGGGCCTACTATAGGCAGGACTTATGGGTCATTATCAACTTTGTCACATTGCTAGCCTAGGAGGGGTTCACCTTATGGAGAGGGGGTCGTGAGAATATAGGTCCCACACATTATCAAAATAAATTTCAAAAAACTATCTCATAATCATAAAACATTAATACTTACATCATAAAAATATTCCTTTTCAGTTTTATATAAATAGAAATTTAAAAGTGAATTTTTAAAGAAACTTCCTTTGCCTAAAGTTCATCTTCCTTAAAAAATGTTTAATACTCTTGTATAATGGTTCAAAGAGTGTGATTAATTTATTAACAAACTATACATAGGATTATACTACCATATATTACAATATTGTAACTAATTTACACCCATTTTTTAATAATATTTTTTTATTTTTATTATTTTGGGTACGTTCTTTTTCATTTTTTCCTTGGTTAGTTCATTATAGAGATTATTTTAAAATGGAATATGAAATAAATATGTCGTAAAAATGGTATTACTATGTTTCCATAATTATAAATGATAATTTTTTTTAATATGAGGAAGAATCATTTCAAAAAACATTAATTAAATTTGTTTAGTTCATTTTGGTTGTTTTAATGACCATGATGAACATAAATCATTTTATTTAATTTAATTTTTATATATTGGTTTTAGAATATTATATAACATTTAACATGTATAATAAAATCTTAATTAAACATAATAATTGTATTTAGAAGATCCTTTATTTCGGTAATGGAAAATGAAACTGTATCGTCCTTGATAGTTGAAAATCAACGCATCGTGGATGATGTTTTCATTTTTAGAATAAATGAAAGAGGATAAGGTGTTTGATAATGAATTTATCTATAAAAATGATTAAATGAATGTATAAATATTAAAATTTAGTTTTCTTTCCCCTTATATGAGGGTATGTGAGGAGATAACATGAAAAGAAAATAAATTGAAAAGAATTATATAGAAAATTCTAGAGGATTATACCTCTTGAATTATTATAATTGAGAAACTTATTAAATAACATGGTGGAGATTTTGGTTATTCCAACATGTATTGGATGTGGGTAAGAGGCTAGATAATGTATTTGGTCAAAAATTAAATAAGTTATAAGTCATTTAGGTTTGACAATAATATGAGGTGAGTGGTCGTACTAATAGTAGAGGAGAGGAATGTTTTTTGATTATTTTATTCATTACATTATTATATTGGATTAATATAATGAATTTTTTTATTACATTCACTTAATATACTAATATTATGAAGTATATTTAGAGATTATTTAATTATATCAACCATAAATCATCCATGACTAAATATTTCATTTTTAGCTTA
This sequence comes from Viscum album, assembly GCA_963277665.1. Lineage (NCBI taxonomy): Eukaryota > Viridiplantae > Streptophyta > Magnoliopsida > Santalales > Viscaceae > Viscum > Viscum album. The sequence goes on from OY728165.1 coordinate 684,028,649, forward strand.
TACTATAATTTTCCATATCTCGCAATTCACAAAAAATTCAAGTATCATAGAAAAATAAAAGAATTCATCACAGACCCTTTTTATGTATATAATTCATAAATGAACAATATTTTTTGAAAATAATTATATAAAAATGAAAAAAAAATTATTTTTCATTAAAGTCATAATTAATTCGACAAGTACAAATTTTAAAATAATATCATATTATATGACTCATAAAATTAATTAAGGTCTCATAAAATTATATTATAATCATAAGACAGTAAAGTATTAAATTATTAATCAATTTTATGAAAATACATTATCTTTTATATCATTAAATTATTTTAATAATTATAAATAATCATTTATGTTATAAAAAAATATGAAAACATTATATTTCAATTCCTTGAAATAAAATATCTTATTTTCACTAATAAGATACATAATTTTATTATACTTTCAAATGTGATTTTAATATTGTCTACGTATTTATTCCTTAATTTCTAAAAAACTAAATTTTTCATTATAAATTTATAATGAATTTAACTATTTAATTACAGAATAAAAATAAATTATTTTATAAGTTCATGGGTTTTTAGATTCTCCCCCTTTCGGGAAATTATATCTTTACATTTTATTCACTTATTAAGAAAGTGATGAAACATTTCCATCATATATTTTTTTATTCCCATGGTGATTATTAAGCCATGTGGTTTATCCATAAAATCATAACTTCATGAATTAAATTATTTTACAATAATATCTCTTTGTGATCAAGAATATGATGAAGTTGTTCTTCGTAATAAAGGATCACATCTCATTAAACTACTTTTGGGCTAAAAACCTATGGGGAATCTGAGACATACTTTCTAAACATTGAAATATGAAAAAAAAATTCACCTTAGGTAAACTCATAGGTAAAGATACCTAGTAGAAAACTAATCCGTCATTCAACATTATTTCATAGTTTCTAATGAACCATCATCTCAACTTTCCCTTCATTAAAAAATACATCACACATTTCCATGAAGAATCATTGAGAAATACATGATCACCTAACTCGAATGAAATATCCTTCTTCCAATTATGTACATATCTTTTATAACTAATCTATGTTGTCCTCACATGTTCATGGATCATTTTTATATTCTCATCCATTTTCTCTACTAATTATGTACATAATATCATCGTTTCTTTGAAATAAACCCAAACCAATGGAGTTAAACACTATTTCCATTCAATTTCACAAAATGATCCATATTTATAAAAAAATGAAAAAATTTATAACAAGAAAAATAAACAAAAGAAATATTCTAATCCCGATTCCCTTGAAATCCATTGAAAAATCTTGAAGAATATAGTCCAATATCAAGATAGTTCACTCTAACTATGCATCAGATTGAGGATGAAAGGTTGGGAATAAATTTAATTCAGTTCTAAATGAATTATTAAGCCCTTTTCAATAGTTTATGTGAACTAGGGATAGTGGTCAAACACAATGGAGATAGAAACTCTGTGTAATCTAGCTATCACATCGAGTCATTGTCATGAAAGATAATCTAAATACATAGTTGGTTTCAACAAGAATAGAATGTATCGATTTAGTCAATCAATAAATAATATCCAAAAACACATTATTACCTCAATATGCCTTTGGTATTCACACCACGACGTCCATGGATATATTTTCCCATTTCCACTCTAGCATAGGAAATGGATCAAAAATCCAATTTGGTATTTGTCTCTCAAAATTAACTTGTTTACAAGTCTAAAATGTCTGGGTAAAATCAGAAATATACCATTTCATTCCATCCAATCTATAATACTCTTAATGTTCCTTATACATCATAGTGATTCTAGGATGAACTAAAAAATGGGAACTATGAGATTAATAGAATAACTATTTTTTTAAATTCAAATCATAGGGCCCCCACAATATTTATTGAAATCTTGGAACAAAATCCTTATCACTATTAACTATTGGAAACATACAATTTCTCTTGAATTATACTTTTTTCTATAACTCATGATCTTCCAATTTTTAATTCTTAATTATGTTTGAGAGAGATGATTTCAAAAATACTTGAAACAAAATAGAGGAATTTCATGAACTAATAACTTCCATTAAAAATTCATCAAATCAGTAACCAACGGCCATGTTCTAAATTTTACATGGTTAATTTGAAATTATTATTTCGACTCAAGGATCTAGAAACATTTTTTTGTTTTCTTTTATCATAATTTATCATGAAATAATATTCATTTATCTATTGTAGCCATATTTTATGCATCGTGTTCAATTATTTTTGAGTAAATATATACATCAATGTTTTATAGTCAGTATATATTTAACTTATGGATCCATGTAAATGAGGTCTCAAATTTTCTAAAGTAGAAACAAAAAATCTAATTCCACATCATTAGTAGGATAATTTAGCACATCACATTTCATTTGTCTTGTAACATAACCTATTACCTGATCAGTATACATCGAAACACAACCACCATCCTTCAATGAAACATCACTCTATATGACCAAATCACCATTTCTAGAAAGATGGTCCAAAACTAGAGCATTGACCAATATCATCGTCAATTACTAAAATAAAATATTTATATTATTTTATCAAAATAAATTTTACACCTTTTCATGTCTACTTAGTTAGCGGGATAGATAGCCATGTAATTTTTTTAACAAACAATCTGTAGTATCCTACTAATTCATGAAAACAACTAATATTATTAACATTTTTAGTACTTGGCCTTTCATAAATTGCTTTTTGGGGGATAAAATATTATTCTATTCTTATTTAGAACATTCCCATGAAATGTAATCTATTGTAACTAGAAATAAAATTTTATAAATTTATTATATAACATCATTTCATTAAGTGTTTTAATAACAATAATTAGATGTTTATAATGGTCTTCATATATTTTTGAAAACACCATAACACCATTAATAAAAATAACCAAAAAAATTATCAAAATATTCCCTTAATTATTTAGTCATATGATCCACAAATATTGTAGGGGAATATCTCATACCAGATTTCATAACATAAAACTCTACAAAGGGTAAAAGAATATGGTTATTAGGAATTTTATTTCTACTGAAAAAATATCAATATTTTAATATTGTAATGTTCCATTATATCCCCTGGTCTTTTAACCATAAGCTCTTATTTCATTTCTTAAGTTGAAATTTTAAATTTTTTATTAAATTGATATGAAATAAAGGAATGTGTAGACCCCGTATCAAAAAAGTCACTTACAAAATCCGAGTAAAAATAAAAATTACCTAATAACAAATAGTTGGATGGAAAAACATCTCTTTAAGTAGTCATAAATGATTTCATTACACATTTGTGGTTATTATCAAGTTTCTTCCCATCAGTCAGATATTTCATTGGGTGTGTATTGCAAAATGACCTAACTCACCACTTTGAAAACACATTACAATTTTCTTACCATCTTTAAACATTCCATCAATAGTATCTTATTCATTGCATTGTTTGAAAATATTTTCAGAAATTCCACACTAAAAACACTTTCGAGATATGTTGTGGAATTCACCAGGATACTTTTGGCCACATTTACCACAAACTAGAAATTAAATTTTCTTACCTTCAAATTGTGATGATTAACTATTAATAATCACCTGACTTCTGTTACTCTTCTTATAATTGTTTTCAAATTACACATGGTCATTGTAAAATTACATTAATTTTGTATCATCACCTTATAGAGGTATCTAAAATAATTTGAATTCATGGGAGGTCAATTCTCTTTGGTATCTAGTTTCAATCCTGAGTAAAAAATATTGATTTTTATATCAAGATCCTGAATAAGATTTGGAGCATAGCTTGGAAATTAGGTGATGTTTTTTTCATAAAAATACTCTAAATATTTCTATTTTGGTTTCAATTCATGTAATTTACATTCCATATAATTTCAATGTACTTTAGTAAAATAACTCTCATGGAAAATATTATTAAATTCATCACATTTGAAGGCATAAATATCCAACTTATCTACGATATTCATGACCATTAACCACAAATAATTGGATTTTCCCAAAAATTGTATATATAAAGACAATAATTTTGACAATAGGAACATCCTATTACATATAATATATTTTCATTTGCTTTAATCAACACTTATGCTGACACTAATATATAATATCCATTAAAAGGATGATGGTGTTTCCTAATAATATGTTCCCCTATCATCATGTTCTTTTGTGATCTATCTGGTTGTTATTGTACAAGGATTACACTAAAATTTATAGCATGTCTCCACCAATACATCCCTATTTTGAATTTTTAGTTCCAATTCCCACCATTTCTAGTTGAGGATTCAGAAATATATCACCCTCTCGGTTACATCCTACATCACAATACTTGTTTATTATTTGGAAAAAAATGTTTTAATTGACATATCATAGATGAATAAACATGGTAATATTAAAATTATATATCATTTAAAATTTAATATAGATTAAAATTCATTTTTTAATGTTTATAAAAATAACTATAACATATAAATTTATCTAAATTGTGGTCTAGTACAAACTATAATGAACTGACCTTAAATATTACATAATCTTGTTAATTCATCAAGAATACACTTATTATATTTCAAATGATCTTTTCACAGTATTGTTTTATTGAATTAAGACAAAATAAATTTCAATATATAATAATAATAAGATGTTACTACAATGAAATTTATCAATTTATTTTATAATACAATGTTTTAAGTAAAAAGTAAATTCATTTCCTGAATATTTTTCATAACGTTTAGGTTGGTTTATTAATTTTTTTAACAATACTTAAACCCTGTTTAAATCATTTAAAAATGTGGGATGTGCACAAAAAATATCAATATCTAAAAAAATGATATAGGTAGCATTAGTCAATGAATTCTTATAAACACATGAATTTTTTTTACAAATATGTAATTCTCACCTATAAAGAATCATATTCATACTTTGTGAAAATAGAAGATTGCAATAAAACATAGAAAAAGTAAATAAAAACATACACGTAACTTACGAAATTACATACTTAGTAGTTTAACTCTAATTTCTACAATATGATTTTTAACCCTCACTACATGCTAACAATGTGACCATCGTAGATACCTTACGATGCAACCCTCATGTATACTATATTTTTTAACCAACACAATTACACTTGGGGTAATAATTATGTTCAACCTCTCTCATAAACATACCCATTGTAGTGGATGGAGATATAGATCCCATAGTTCATTATAAATAATTCCCAAGAACCATACCATAGTTACAAAACAAAAAGACTTAAATCATAAAAAAACCCATTTAGAATTTTGATATAGAAGAAATTTAAAATAGGATTTTTAATGAAATGTCACTTAACTTGGGTTTTTCTTACTTAAAACAAATTAAAAACTCTTGTATAATTTTTTAAAGAGTGTTATTGATTTTTTATAAAACTATAACCATGTCTATGGTACCTTTTATGACTATATTATAACAACTTTCCACCCATTTATTAGTAATATTTTTCGATTTCTATTGTTTTGGGTGTGTTCCAATCATTGTTTCCATGATCTATTGATTATATAATTTTTAATTGAATATTGGAAATACAATATAAGTAGAAATAAATGGTATTAATATGATTCAAAAATATTAAATTATTCTATATATCATTTTTTATATGAGGATGAATCATTAGATAAAATATTAATGAAAATTGTTTAGTTTATTTTGGCATTTCTTACAAACATTATGATCTTTAATCATTTTATTTAATATCATATTTATATATTTGTAACATAAAATTATATAATATATAATATATATAATAATATATTATTTAACCACAAAAATGGTTTTATAACTAGCCTTTATGGATGTAATGTTCTAATAAAATATTATAAAAATTCATAAATCATATATCATGTTCACATTTTTATAATAAAAGGGGGATAAGATGGATTTCAATGATTATTTTTTCATAATAAAGATAAAATTATATTAAATATAATATTATAGATTTTTTATTCCACTTGGATAAGGTGAGGTGAGGAGAGAATAAAAAAAGAGAAGAAATTGAAAGCAAAATGAAAGGGAATTTTTCCTCTTTAATTCATTCCCTTAAGAACCTCATTAAGGCACTTGGATTTTTCCTTTAACTGATATTATCTACTCATGGATGTGGGGATGATTGTTAGGAACTTATTTTTGAAATATTAAATAAACTACAAGAAATTTATGTGTGAGGAGAAGTGGTAGTGAGGGTGGTATTTATAGTGAAGGAGAGGGGTGTTTTTATGATTTTATATGTTAGTTTATTTTTTTGGATCATGACTACGAATTTTTAGATATTTATCACTAAATATACTAAAATAATGATGGAGAGTTCTATATTATTGACTTACAATTTCCATATATCATATGTGACTCAATAATTCATATATTTAGCTTATACTGCAAATTAATGTATTTCACTATTCAAATATCATGAATTTTAGGAAAAATCAATAAATTAACCCTAATAATTTTTCAGTTTTTATAATTCACCAACACTCTAAATTATGTTAAAATAATTTTTAAAAAATAAGATTTTTAATTTTTAATTGAAATTAGAATTTATTTGATAAATAAAAAATTTAATCTTATAACTGATTTTATAAGACTTTCAAGAATTATTAATGGTATCATAAAATAATGTTATAATCATTAAACAATAACATTTTAATTTATTAATCTATTTTATCAGAATAAATTTTCTATTAAAACCTTAAATAAATTATAAAATTATAGATAAACATTTATGTTTTACAAAAATACCAACACTTCATTTATCATTATCAAAACATTTATTTACATATTCCAATATATATAAATATATCACATCATTAAATATAATATATATAAATATTATTTTTAATTTCATAGGAGAGGTTAATATTCTAGAGGTATATATTCCTTAATTTCTATAAATATGACATTGTAGATTATACATTTATATTAAATTTAACTACTTAATTCTAGAATGAAAAATATATTTTAGATGTACATGGGTTGTTACATTAAATCTAATGTTTCATAATAAAAATACATTATAAAATATTTATAATTTTTATTTGAATAGGTAATAAATTTTTGGTATGTATTCTTATTATCAAAAAATTCATATTTCATTTTGTAATGATATTTTAAAAAGGTAAAATGGTCATTAACATGACACTGTAATCCTAAAATATAAATTTCATCATACTAAAAATGTTTTATAAATTATTTTTTAAAAGGAAACTGACAAAAAATTAGAAATAAACCTAAAATGAATATTTTTTACACCTGTGAAGAACTGTTACTTAATCATATAATAATTAACCAATAAAAAATTTATAAATTTTTTCACTTGTATCATAATAAATAGTTTTTATTCTAAGAAACTTGTAATTTATTATATTATTTAATTTAAAATTAAAATTTTATAATTTTATAATTTTAATATGAAAATTTGAACTTCACTTTTAGAGTCATTGTGTCGAAATTAATTTGAGGAACCCATGTAATTTTTTATGTGTTGGTGATACATTTTATTTTTATCCTTTTATAAGTATTGTTCTTTGATGGAATATTTATATTTTATTAGTTCATGTGGAAAACAAGTTTCTAATTTTTTCATGCATATAATGTTATAATTTTTAATAAATAAATATATTAATGTTTCCTAAACATTAAATTCATTAAATTAATATAATAATATAAGTGCTATTTAGTTATATTTCAATCCATTGATCTGAATCTGAGCTAGTACTATATAGAATAAATGATGGAATTTTGTGACCATTATGCACTACTTACATAGTATTAGGTTATTTATTCTGGACGTTCCAATCACATTATCAATAAATGAAAAACCTCAATGTTGTGAAATGTGTTACCAATAAATTACTTATAAATAATGTGTTAACAAAGAGAAGAATATTATCATGAGGAATATTTGGAAGTAGAAATAAATTATATGATGCTTATATAATAATCCATAGATAAACATCATGAATACTCAATGTAAATTTTTATTCATTATGAGTCTAGATGAGTGGATAATTTGAATTAATTTTATAGATTTCATTACTAGAATATCTTGATGGTAGAATAGAGAGGTGTAAATACTTAATCCGTAAGCATAAATGTGTTTGAATATTGAAATACTGTGATATGAGAATATTATAATCACATCATAAATGTGATTCTGAAAGTGAAAACAATACAATTATAAGTAATATAATCATGATATATAATTGAAAATGATATAAGCCTATTTATAAGGGTTATGAAATGAGTTATTGAGAAGTGTGGATATATAGAATAATAAGAATAAGAATAAAAAGTGGGTTATTTTTTATCTTTATTATTGTGGGTTGTGGATAAAATAGATGAACTAAAAGTGAAACATAAATTTTATCCATGAAGCAATAATCTTGAATCTATGGAAATTAAGGATATAGATAAATCTACATTAGAATGTTATTTCATCTAAATTATTTTTTATTTTAATGTAATTGTGAGAATTCATAAATATTCTTCATTGAGTAAATATCATGATTCTATGTTATTGATTCAATATAAGATTTTTTTGGAAGTATTAAAGATGACTAATAAGAGTTATACGTAAATACATCATAGTCATGCTAAAATTTGTAGAATAATTAAATATATAATTTTGATATATGCATAAACATGTGTTCCATGTTATAGATACAATATTACCTATAATTTTAAACATGTAGATAACTATAAAATGGGGATGAAATTTAGGGATAATATAAGATAATTTTAGAATATAGATTTAGGGAATCGACTTAATGATTATGGGAGTACACAATTGTGGTGGAATAATTCAATAGTACATACATTCAGAGATTCAATGTTGAGATTCCATATGATGATATTTTAAATGTTTTTTGTATGAACAAAATTCTAGTGGAACCAATATAATATATGGACAAGAGAAGACATGTTGAATGTGATAATGTGCTCCTTATGATTATATAGAAAAATTAGATAATGAATTAATTTAAAAAATTATGAAGGATCAGATAAAGATCATTATTTTTTATTGTAACATCCTAAATGAAATGTTAACTACCACCAGTTTTATGAAAATATTCTCTATAAATAAATTTTATATCTTTGATTGAATGTGTCACATGAAACACCAAGTTTAAATGAACTGTGATATATTATAAAAATATTATTATTTATTTTGATTGGTATCACCTAGCATATCGATTATGGGGTAGGAATAATACTAACCAAAATATAATTTCATTACACATGTATAAAATTATTTTTTTCTATCAATTGACATGAAATAAAAATAAAATAATTTTAATTTTAATTTAATATGTTTTAAAATTATATTATTATGAACAAAAAATATTTTTACATTAATAAATTAAATTAATAATTTTTTAGAATTATTTTAATTAAATTTATATAATATATACTAAATAATGTTTTTAAACATTCATCCAATATTTTTACTATAAATGAGATAATAATAAGTAATGTTTTATTATTAAAATAGTTTTTTCTTGAAAATGGGTTTCATATTTTTTACCTATAATTTTAATATTAATTTTTGAATCTTATAGGTTGTGAATTGGGAAAATTTAATTCCATATTTGGAATCTGGAAGTTCAAATTTGATAAATATGTACCGTTAATCTGTGGTTAAAACGAATAGTAATTGCATTACAATTTCTTACCTTAGAAAAGGGTAAATCAGGTTAATGTTGGTTGAAAGGAACTTATAAGGAATTAATTTATCAAGATAAATATTATTAGATGAATTTAATTTTACCATTATGATGACATGTTCAAAATTAATTATTATCATTGAAAAATTACGAGGAGAATTACCTATATAATACATAAAAAAATAAAATAAAATGTGTCTCTCTATGTTTTAAATATATCTTATGTTTTTATAGAGGAAAAAATGAAGGTTATTGATGAATAAAATTATCTATTTCATGAAAAATAAATTTTTTTACATGATAGTGATTTATTTTTAATTTTTATATATTGAATAATTACCCTGAATGCATACACAACAACGAAATAATATTTATTAAATTAATGGAAAAATAAATTAAATGATATTAATAATATTAAAAGATATTAATTTTCTATTTCAATAGGTGAAAATAATTTTATACAATTATATAACATAATAATGTTTTGTTAATTGATTGTATTATAATTTTATAATTTTATATATTTCATTTAAGTCAAATTCAATTAATACTATCAGAAATGATATTAATGATATCTTATCAAAATAAATTTTTATTAAATTATATAATAATCATAAAAATCTTAAAAGGGGACAAGATGGATGATATATAGGTTAAAATGTTATCTATTGGAATTTTTTAACCCAATTATTGCCTTATATTTAAGATTATAACCCATTATGTGTGAGAATGATTTTACCATGGTTAACATTAAAATAGGATAACCTAGAGGTTCATGAAAAATATATGGTCTAAAACCCCACATGATCTAGTAAAAAAATTAGTGTATGATGATATTTCTACCCCGTCATATATTATCATAAAGTATTTAGTCATTTGGAGTAATATGTTCTTGATAATGACAATATTATATTCATATATTTTAAGAAATCCCTAGAGTTACCCTACCCTAAATTATAAAATTTCACATAACCATTCCATTTTTAACCCTGAATTTTTTTACAGAATGTCCATAAATATAAAAAATTCCTTCTCAACATCCTTATGTATAATATAGTGTTTATAGCTTCCCAAAATACCAAACGTAGGTCCCGTAAGAGAATATCGAAAGTTTTTATTTCAAAGAAGAGTTAATTTCATTAAATGATAATTTTTTTACCTCATGTAAATATATTATATACTTAATAATATAATAAATTCAGAGGCATAAATAGATTAAAATTTTATTTTTAATATAATAACACCTTTTCCCATCCTTCTCCAATAAATGATAAGTGAATGTATCGCTTGGGAAAACGTACGGATTATCATCTCGACATAGCAATACAATTCATTTTTCATTTCCATAATTTTAGGATGGATGTTATGACAGTTTTAAAAATTATATATGATATAATCATTATTATTTAATGATTTATTATTATATACAATTCTTTTATTCCATTCATCAGAAAAGGAAAAGTGTTTTCATTCTTATATACATCATACTGACTCTATAAAGAATGTAATTTATTTTTCTATATATATCATTTTTAAATGAGTATAAATATATATATACAATATATATAAGATATTTATATCATTTTTAACATTCCATTGATTTTGTAAAAATTATCAATAGACAAGGAACAAACCTACCAAATGAAAACATCCATGAAAAATGAAGAATATGTCATCTAGAACCATGAGTTAAATAAAGAATTAAAAATAAAAGAGTAATAAATGGTTCTATGTAAATCATATATGGAATTATATATATTAATATGGATTATTAGTATGTTAATAATAAATCTATATTTATTATATATGAGGACAGATCACATTTGAAACAAGTGAAACTCGAGGTAAGGGATTCTTATCTCACTTTTTCAATCCATGAAACAAATTACATATTTTACACTTAATAATTTAATGTCTTTTATATGATTATTATTATTAAATTTATAGGAATTAACATAATAATATAATTTTATTTATTTCATGGGGATTATGACTCAAGTTCTACAAAAGTAATAATGGTTTTACGATAAAATCATGTTTTTTATCAAGATTCTTTATGATTAAGTTCCATTAGTGAAATAACATAATATAAATAAAAATAATCTCATAAACTTTATTCTACTATGGTTATTTTTTGAGAATAATTTTTTTCATTATTTTTCTCCACATTATGTAATAAATTGAATGGATATATATTTTTTAGGAAAACCAACATTATTTCTCTCTTTAGTTGAAAAATACATTATCTGACATGCCCCTGTTTTCTAGAAAAATTTCAAGACTTATTTCCTATTATTAATTTATTTTAAGAATTAATTATTTTCAATTTATTTATTTAAATTTTTATATAATTCAAATGTTTTTCTTCTTCTCATGAATTGTTCATTTTTTTATGTTTTTTAAAATTAGTGATTTTAATTCTTTCATTTAAATAATATGTCTTGAAAGACATTTCCAACCATTTGGACTTCACAATTATTTAAAGAATTCATGACATTATTTAAATGTTATTTAAGAAGAAACTATTTTCCTTATTCTATGGGAGATTTTTCTATTTTAATTAATTTAAATCTATGTAAAAAATATATATTCCTCACAAAATCAACATTATGGTCATCAATGTTATTTTCCATCTATGATGAAATCCTTTGACGTTTCATAACCATTACTATGAATATCTTCCAATTTTACCACACATATTATTTCTCTATTTCTATTGTGATTATGATGAAAATGTTATTATAAAATTAGATCCATTTCTATGAGTTATGATATGATTAAATTATTAACTGACTGTGAAACTAATTTCATTTCCTCGAGTAATGATATAATGAAATTATTATAAATCCTATTTATTTTTATGGATTGAGATATGATGAATGTTTTATGATATTATGGAACTGATATTCATGATTTTAATTATGTAATTGGTTTTACCATAATTATATAATCCTCCAATTCATTGGGTAAATAATGATTTTACATGAGATAAAGAGGACTTGAATAGGGTGTTAATGTTGTTTAGTAAGGGATGTTTTCCACTATGATAGTCTTGGTAGTAATCCATGACTAGTATGATGTTTTGGGGGCGAACCCATTCCACATTTATAGTCATTTAATGGATCCTTTACTAATATATATGTGATTTTCTATGATTATGTGTGTTCAAAGACCATATTTCTTATTCCAATTATATAATCTCATTCCTCATATTCGTTGATTCCATTATGATTCTTGTCTTATAATCTTCCGAGAAAGTTTCCATGACTCAAGACTATGATCTATGATATACATTCTGTGATTTTATAATGTTAATAACATGTCCTCGTACCCTTTTGAACAAGTTATGATCAAGTGACTATTTTTATATACCTTGTTTTTAATTATGGTTCTTCTGAACTCACCCTTATTATTTTTCCATTTCCATGGGTTATACAATCCCAATTTTTCTATTTTTCATATAATGCAATTTTTGTTTTAGTTAATTAATGAACCAATTTTTTATTTATCGACGTTTCTATAGGAATTAGAACTATATTATATTTTAACATATTTTTATCTTATTTTATGAATATTCATCTATTAAAAATTATTATCTACATATGAAAAGTATGGGGTGATATAGTTGGAATAATATAATTATTTAGTTAAAATTTAAAAGTTAGAAATATAAAACTCTAGCGATAATTCAAGGGATGATTCTAAGTATATGATAAAATACTACTGTTTTGGTAATTATCTTGGATAAGTAGGAAAATCATGAGGTTTCATAGATTAAAAAAATTGTATCATGATTTAGATATAAACCAAATGTTTTTCATTATTAGGTGGGTTTCTAAAAGGATTATTTTTCTCATATAATGGTATTTTAGTTCTACATAATTGTAATAACCCAAATGAATCAATATAATACTAAATGAAACTCTAAATTAAAATATTTCCATCTAATAAAATAAATTTTATAGGAGTTGGAATGAAAAATATAGTAACTCTTCTTACAAAAATTATCATTCTATTAATCATGATCAACCTAAAATAAGAAAAAAGGTGATGATTTTTTAATCTAGTACTTCATGATGAAATTTACACCTTCATTTAGTTTAATTGATGATCCCATATTAATTGAGAAATGGATACAAACCATTTAAGAAATACATTCCATTCTCTAATTTTCATTGGATGAAAATTTTGTTTTGGAATTATATCATTTGAACGGTGAAGTAGATCAATGGTGGAGTATTATAAAGAATATGAGAACAAAAGAAAAATTATAATCCATTGGTTAGGATGAGTGTTTGATAATTTTTAATAATTACTTCATAATATTTTTTATATTAAAATGGTGTATGAATTCCATTAGCTAAAATAGAATGATGTTGAATCTATTACTGACAAAAAATAATCATTTATGAGACATGAAAGGTATTCTTCTATTATATACATATATACTAAATGTAATATTGGACAATTCATTAGTTTGTTAAAACCCTGTCTCTGAATGAGGTTATAAATAAGAGTGTTTAGAAGCTAGGATTATATCATTTTATTATCTATCAATGTGAAAATAGATATTGGTGTTACTGATCCAACACATTGTTTATATAATATAGTAAAATGGAATTTTAATAGAATTAAAATAATCAAGGTGAAAACATTCTGAACATTCCTTTATGATCATAGTTGTCACAACCCGTCCCAGTGGGGCCCGAGCTGCAACTCCCCAAGCCCGCCTCAAATAGGCCAGGGGCTGGTGACTAGCACCGAGTAGAAATACCACTAACATGGGAGGCATTGCCTATAAACCTGTACACACGCACATACATCTCAAATCCCACAAAGATGATAAGTAAAAACTACTAAAAGGAAAAGATGTATGCATACACTAAAACCCAACCACAGAGTACGAGAGGAAGGTAAATGGAAAGAAAGTAAAACCCTTGGCCAAAAGTACAAGACCACCAAAAAGAATGTTTGTAAACAATTCCAACCTAGAAGAAAAGGTACTATGAATGAAATCTGTAGCGGTAAGACCACACCTTGGCCCGCTTGATCTCCCTGAGCATCGTCTGGTCCTAGTCCACCTAGAATCCTGTCAAAGGCTCTCTCGTCTGCACAAGACACAACACGTGCGGGAAAAGCCCGTGCAGGGGTGAGAATAACAATACCTATTAGGACACACTGAAACCACAATGGAAAATACAACAAGGGAAATACCACAAAGAAAGATACAGTTAGCTCTACATAGTATATGTCTACTGAACATAAAACAAGAATACCTAGATATACTCATACACAAATGACAATCGCGATACCACTGCTAGGATCCAGCTCGAAGATTTAACTAAGCATACAACTGGGAGAACATACTCCTAGGTCTGGAGAGAGAGATACAAAGTACTAGTTCCAGGTGAACACACTCCACAAGTACTTTGGGAACATAATGCTAAGATGAGGATCACAGCCAAGTCATGGGGTGATTCTGACAACTCAGTCTGAGCTAATCCTCTAAGCATAAGATCAGCGCCCTGGTAAAGTTTATCACGTCGATACTGAGAACCCTACCTAGGGTTCAAGGAATTAATAGAGTATTTGGATCTAAGTCTCATAGAGGGGATTCCAACAACTCTATTAAGGAAGTTATGCTTAAGGGATCAAACTCCTAAGTAATGGAAATGATACAAGAACCTTCATGGGAAAACCAAGGGTATGAACCCTAAGAACTAGTCCAAGTCACAGAAGACAACTGGCTCAAGCCATGAATAAAAGGTCACACGGCATGTAGTATGGTTACACGCCGTGTTCCTTGACCTCGGGTACATCCCGTGTAAACGGCCTATGTCATTCGTTCAAGCCGTATTAAACCAAACTACACGGCGTGTAGAAAATGTACACGATGTGTTCCTTGACACCGGGTACTGCCTGTGTAAACGGCCCGTGTCATTCTCTTTTTCAAATAGAAAGCAACTACACGACGTGTAGAAGAATCACAGGCCGTGTCTGAGCACCTGGACTCATTCCGTGTACGCTGGCCATGTGCCCGTACATGGCCTCTATCCGTGCCCGTGTCGCCTGCCTGTGTACCAGTACATGGGGTATCCCGTGTATCTGGCCAGGTATGGATGGGGTGGAGTACACTCAGCATGTCCTTGTCTATGTACCCTTCCCATGTCCCTGTACTCCTGGAGTACACATCATGTAACCCCGCTGATGAACACACGCTGTGTATCCCATACTACATGGTGTATAGTCGGGATTTATCCAGAAATGTCGTCTTCCTGTGCACACCTAGGCTGATACTCCAGATCTTGATCAAACCTTCTGATCATTACGAAACTCCATATTTGTGGTTGTCCCACCCCTACGAAACTGATTTTGTCAGTTTCGGGCTTCCAAATCGCCTTGAAGACGCATCCCGATCTGTCCTCACGAAAACACTCGAAGAACGGGAAATTCCGAACCATATCGATTTATCTTCCGCCATCGTCGTCGCACCTCCGATAGGTCACCTCGATGTTGGATGACTAATTTCAGACCGTTGCGCCATCAAACAAATTCACAACGATCGATTTTACCCAAGAACACGTAGAACGCGCATGAAGAACATGTAGTAATCGGGAGATAAAAACACAACAAAAATAGAGAGGGATGAACCTTGAATGATGTTCGCGTCGATCTTGGTTATTCACCATTAGAAGGTTGAACGATAACCAAAAAAATCTCAAGAATCAAATCCCACAATTCCTGCAAAATCCCATCCTGCAAGGACGATCGATTTGCGGGCTAATCTGTTCATGGATTAGTCCACACTCTTCGTGAGAATCTAAATCGGGAAAGGAAATCAAAATAAAATCATTCTACCAGGATTCCACGGCGTTCATTGGCGAAGATCCGGTCGCCGCGTTTTCGTTGCCGGAGAAAATTGTCAAGAATCGTCGTCGCCACATCGGGAGGTCTTCTCTAGAGCTCTCTAGAGAAAGATCAGAGTTATGGGAAAAGTAACCCTGATCCTCTCAGGGAAATATCTATTTAAAAGAATAAAATATTTGTTTCAAAAAGGATTTAAATAAAATATTTTAATAAAATATTTTATTACCGTTACGTCCAAAAGCTAGATTTCACCACCTACCTACATTGGCCAATGTTAGGCCTCCCCTAAGGTAAAATAGCTATTCCGAAAGAAATGGTGACCTCAGATTTCTGATCCGAGCACCCGTCTGAGAGTTATTATACTTTTTCAAGATAACCACATGTGCACACAATTTAATTATTAAATTAAATCCAAACATTTGTTCTGGGCTCACCGGGCCTTGGAACAGCACGCCGTCACAGATCCTGGTCTCTAATTAATTCCTATATAATATTAAAATAATACATGGAAAATTATGGTACATTACATCACACCCACCTTAGGGATTTTACATCCCTGAAAATCCAAAACAAGGGCTACTCAAAATGATGTGGGTAAAACACGCGAATCTAAGCCTACCGCTCCCACATTCTCTCCTAGAGATTCTCGTGCTGCCACTGGACACGCAGCAAGGGAATAGATCTCCCACAAATGATCTTCTCCTTCCGTTTCTCGATCTCAATCGGGTACTATACAAAGTTCACCCCATCATCGATGTCCAGCTTCCCCCAGTCGATGACGTGTGATGCATCATGCACGTACCTCCGTAGCTGCGACACATGGAAGACGTTGTGTACCCGGTCCATCTGAGGAGGTAGAGCCAAGTGATACGCCACCTTGCCAACCCAACTCAAAATCTGAAAAGGTCTCACGAACCTTAGAGATAGCTTGCCACCTCGGCCAAAGCTCCACAATCCCCATCGAGGTGAGACCCGAAGGAAGACATGGTTTCCTTCCTCGAACTCAAAGGGCCTCTGCCTCCTGTTGGCATAAGACTTTTGCCAACACTGGGCAGTCTTCATCTGCTCTTGGATGACATACAACTTTTCTGTAGTAGCTCTCACCATCACTGGGCCCATGAGTGCTGACTCTCCCAAGTCAGTCCAACAAAGTGGCAACCTACAAGGTCGCCCTTATAGAGCCTAGAATGGTGCCATACCAATAGTGAAATGATAACAGTTGTTAAAAGAAAATTCCACCAGTGGTACATGACCCTCTCAGCTACAACTGAAGTCAAGTATGCAAGCTCGAAGAATATCCTCCAGGACCTAGATGGTCTTTTCCGTCTGACCATCAGTCAAAAGATTAAAGGTTGTGCTCAAGCGTATCTGTGTCCCAAAAGATTCTTACAATCCCTTCCACAACCGGGAAGTGAAACGAGCATCACGATATGAGACGATCATGAATGTCACTCCATGAAGTCGAACTATCTCATGCACGTAGAGGTATCCCATGCTCTCTACTGAACTCTGCTCTCTTATGGCTAGGAAGTGGGCTGACTAGGTGAGTCGATAAATGATCACCCATATGGCCTCGTGTCCCCTAGACGTACGTGGTAAACCCATCATGAAGTCCATGGATATCCCATCCCACTTCCACTCTGGCACCTCAAGGGGCTGAGTCAAACCTACTGGAACTTGGTGCTCAGCCATTACTTACTGACAGGTAAGGCGCCGTGAGACAAACACTGCCACACCCTTCTTGATTCCAGGCCACCAGAACTGAAGTCAGAGGTCTTGATACATCTTTTCTATGCCTAGATTCACCTCCAAAGGGGATGTATGGAACTACCTCATAATCTCCTCCTGCAACGTCGCTGGTACTACTGTGCGCCCTCTTAAAAGAACAACATGCCCCCCACCTTGTGAATATCCATCAGCAGCATCGCCTATGGATATCTGAGCACATAGAGTCTCACAACTTGCATCCTCGTGCTGTGCTTCCTAGACTCGTTATAAGAGGGTTGGGGTAACAACCTTCTACTGAAGGTGAACTCCCTCATCTCCATCCATGAAGGATAACTTTAAGGAGGCCAACTGCCTCGTCTCCTCATCCAGTAACTGTGAACTGGATTTCCTACTGAGAGCATCGTCCACTACGTTCCCCTTCCCAGGAGTATAAACGATCTCAAACATGTAATCATGTAGGAACTCAAGCCATCACCTCTGTCTAAAATTCACATCCTTCTCAGAAAAGATATATCTGAGACTCTTGTGATCAGAGTATATGGTAAACCACTTGCCCATCAAGTAGTGCCTCCACATCTTCAACACGAAGACTACCGCTGCCAACTCACGATCATGGGTCACGTAATTCTATTCGTGTGGCCTCAACTAACGTGAGCCATAGGCCATCACTGCTTGAATCTGCATCCGGACACAACCAAGAATGGTTCCTAATGCATCACAGAACACTACGTATTCGACACCATCCTATGGTAATACCATGATCGGGGCACTCTTCAAACTCTGTCTCAACTGCTGGAAGCCCTGCTGGCATCTCTCGGTCCACACAAAAGGCTTCCCCTTTCGAGTCAAAGCATTCATGGGTGCTGTAATACTGGAGAAATCATGGATTAATCTCCGATAGTAGCCTGCCATCACAAGGAAACAATGAACCTCCGTCACGATTCGGGGTGGCTCCCATGCTAGCATTGCCTTCCCCTTTTCTGGGTCTACTGCTACACCATCTTCTAAGATAACGTGTCCCATAAAGTGGACCTCCTGTAACCAGAAAAGACACTTCGAGAGTTTCCCATTGTAACACCCCAGGTAAATAAAGAATATGAAATTTCATATTTATCCCTATTTGTGAATAAAATATTAATATTACTTTAAAGGGGACGCTATGATCGATGGCGTACCCAACACGCAACAACGAGTTTCTTGGGAATCTTACGTTGCACTCTAATAATATTATTTTAAATGGTAGTTAACATGTAGTCGTTTTATTGGTGGGAATGGATATAAATAACTAAAATATGATTATATATGTTTTTAAATGTTTTTATATTAATCCAATAATGGATAGAGGCTTAAAATACGGAAAGAATTCAATTTTAGGCATATATGCCCTAGTTTTCCCTAAAGGTCCACTTATCGCCTTTTGATGGCGAACCATCATCAAATATAGTTTTGTTCACTCTTATACATTCTATTGGACCAAATAAAACTCTTCTTAAGAATCGGGACATCAAAATTTACTTTGTGTAAATTTTTGGTATCTTTCCGATAATGTTCATTTTTTTAATCAATAGTGTAAAATGTTGTATTTTAATTCAGAACCTCTTTTTAATCTAATTTATTTATATGATTAGATTATATTTTGAATTGGTTTTAAAGTGAAATTAGAAAATACTTTTACCATTAAATCCAATAGTGGTCGTTGGAATTAATTTCACTTTGAAATCAGACTTAAACTAGTGTCAATCTTTTGATACTTATTGTTTTATAAAAACACGCTATTTGCTCTGACAGCGGGAATTAATTATTAAATTAATTAATGTGACTAATATGTTTTTAATTTTGTAAAACAAACTTCATTTTTGAATTCGTAATATCAAATATTGCTTAGGGTGAAGTTTTGGTATTTTTCTGAAAAACTCCAATTTTTGATGAATAGTGAAACCACTAAGTGGTAATCAAGAAAACTGATTTTTCAGTTAAATGAAAGTTTACCACTAATGTGTATTGAATTTTGAAAATCTGACATACATGGTTGTCATTAGTATGTAAAATTTGGTTCAATGGGATGAAAATAATTTTTTGGTGAATAGTAACTTATTAAGTTTTTAATCGCGATTAGTGGTAATTAGTGTAATTTAAGGTAAAAATGATATTATAAGAATGTGAAAACACCATGACACTTGTCCTACACCTATTGGGTGAGTCATGGCCGACCAAGACAATCCATGGGCCAACTTGGGGACCCCATGGATCCACTTTGGTTGGGAAATGACATAAATAACTTTTATTTAATGTAAAAGTAAAATTGACACAAACATGATATATTTTACTAAAACAATTTTTAAGTAGGGTTATACAAGTCATATTTTTGATTATAAATAGTCATTGGAAATCTAAAAATATTTCCTACATCATAGTAATTTTTTTATAATTTTTAGACATTAAATAAATTAAATTAGTTATGAAATCATAATGATGCAGTGATGACATCATTATTTAACGATTAAAATAAAATGGAAATATAATGTAATATCTATGAACCACATATGTCCAAAACTTATTGTATGGGTGGATTTCGAACCCTTATAACCTTATCCACGAATTATATCAATGTGGGACCTTTTAAAACCGAAACACATTTTCAAATAAAGTAATATTTCCTTACTTTCCAAAAGTGCCCCTCCTCTCCTCTTATAAAAGGCCCCCACCTCTACCTCTTTTCACACACTCATCAAGCCTTTGGATCGGCCAACCCCTGCCCATTTACTCTCTATCTATCCCTCTCCTCATCCTAGAGGATTCCCTTTGGGCAGAATCCTTTCAAAGGAAGCCTTTAGGCTCAAATCAAAAAGAGTTACAATTTTAAAGGTAATTCTTTCTCTCATGTTCATTTGTTTTATTTTGCTTCTCCAACCCCCTAAACTCTTTTTATTTATTTTTTTTGTAACAAAACCAGTATATTAAATATACTAGGATGTCGTTATAAGATTTATTCGAGCTACACTCTCACACAACTACATCAAATGGTTAAAGAACATACGGTTTCCGTGGATGGTGAAATTCTGCCTCCCGAAACGATGATTGTTCAATACTCATTTAACACTTTCAAAGGTGGCCATTATGATGTCACTATTTTTATATATGATATATAATATGTTTATTTTTTCCTTATTCTTATGTATTTTTCATTTTTGTCTTACCTTTATGGCTTCCATTATGGGTATACGCGATATCTTCATTTAAGGAAGTGCGGACTACCGCCCCCTCAAAGTGATTTGATTCGTTAAATACCATATGTGGGATGTATAAAGGATGGAAATATGATATTATATATGATATTATACTGGAATTATAATATACCTTTATATCATTATTATTCCATTCTATAAAATACGAAATAGAAATGAAAGTAGCGTTCATGCGTACGTACGGCTTACCATCTCCAGGAACGGTGCATTTCATTTCTTACCTCTAAATGATTATGTAATGTTATAAATGCATGCATGTACAGGATATATATGAAATATATTATATCTACATCATGAATACAATTCTGGATATAATAAACATTTGGCCACACGAACAACATGTAATTGTAAGAAGTCCACTTTCGACTTAAGAACCAAATATCGGCAAAACAAATATTATTAACTTAAATGATTACATAATGTTTATGACATGGTAATAATTGTTATAAAAGGAATAATGAACTTGAAAAAGGTTCTTAAGGAAGTAGAAATTGACTCAAGTTTATTATTCAGGAGATTAAAGAACGATCGAATCAAGTCGGACCCGAGGTAAGGGATCCTACACCTCTCTTTCTTTTTAAGTACACTCTTTTATGTCATTTTTTTAAGCTCATCTTTCTTATGATAGGGATGTTATTTTATATTAAATTTACTGTAATTTTTATGTTCATGTGATGAGAGACCCTATTCTCTCTCATCAATCCATTTTGGAAGTTTTGAGTGGCGCCGTTAGGCTGCCGAACTTTCGTAAGAGATCTAACCTCTCTCTTTCTTTTTAAGTACTCTCCTTTATGTCACTAATTTTAAACTCCTCCTTGCAATGTTGGGGGATTTCCTTTTATTACACTTTCTGTAAATTCTATTGTAATATTATGGGATACTCTATTTTATCTCATCAATCCATATTCGGAAGTTTTATGTGGCGCCGTTAGGCTGCCGAGTTTTCGTAAGGGATATTTCATCTCACTTTTATTCCCATGATATTTGTGCTACATTTGCCACAAATTCCATTGAGTGGTGTATGTACTGCCCATTATTCTACTCTTTGTGTAATATACTTTCGTTTATGATTATTTACATCAATGACCTATTGTCTTTCTTTCATGGGGTGTATGTTTTTAAAGATACCCAAGTCGGTAAGGGAACCTTTCACCCTCCTCTTTTTTAAAAGACTTCTTTTATTGGGTCTTTTAATTTACATATTTTTATGTTGGGATATGTTCTCATACATCCTTATTGATGTAAATTTTATGTCCAAGTGATGAGATACACTTTTTATCTCTCATCAACTCATTTTGATGTGATGCCGTTAGGCTGTCAAGGGAACTTTTTAACCCAATTTCGATTTCTTTGGGTTCAACTTGTAGTCATTGAAACTGTCATCCATTGAATATGTTTGAATGAACTTTTATTATTTTACACTTAATATACACTTATATTTGGTGTATATATATTTTTCACACATATTTTTGAGATTTATTTGTCCTTATTTTAGGGATACCTTCTTTATAAGGGATTTCATCACATTTGACATTTTTATTGAGGGTTCATTGTTGTTATGCACCAATTCACTCTTATATGTTGTATATACTGTCCTTTGGAGTATTATATCATGAATCCTTTTATTCTCATGATATTATAAAGTTCTGACAAAATGTTATTCCTCGATTATTGTATTCATGTTTCTCTAATTTTGGTAAAACCCCATTAACCAAAATATCGTTTTAAATGTTTTAATTATTTGTTCTTATTAATATCCATGTTTTCAAAATGGTTTTAAGGATTTATTTATATGGATGTTAATGGTTTAAAATGTTAAAAGCTTCAAGGTGGTATGGGACACTTTGATTGAAAAATCTCTTTATTAAATGTTTTAAATGGTTTTGGAAATGGTTTCTTTTTGAATGGATTCATTATTTCAATATCCTAAAATGTTATATTGTGATTGAAATTTGTAAATGTCATGTTTCCTTTATTCATATTTATGTGATACGATTATGTTATGGTTCTTGGGCATTGTTATGAAGAACGGGTGGTTCCGTGATAAACTAAGGGCGGGTGAGCCCGATATAGCTCTCCAATGCATTGGGTAACGCGAAGGAGTGAAACGTTAAGGTTTCTCCGAAGAGATTTAGGGAATATACTGTGATGGGTATTCCAAACGTAACCAAGAGGGTTACTCCCTACGTAAGAATGTTATGAATGCCTCAAGTTACCTTTTTGTCTTATGATTTCTATGATTTATTCATGGTTTGATGAGGTATGAAAGTGCCTTTGTTTTATGGGTAATGTATGATTTCATTCTTATGTATATATGAACTCATGTTTCCTTTCCATATTTTTATAACCCTTACTAAGCTTTTTATGCTCATCCCAAGTTTTTGAAATGTTTTTCACAGGTCAAGGGAAAGGTACATGATGTGATGATAGTTTCAAGGATGTGTCAAGAAAGAATCTGTGTTTAATTTTAAATAGGTTTCCGTTGATGGGAATAATGAATATTGTCTTTTATGTAACCACTTTGTTTAAATGTGGAATGTAATGAATATTTCATGATCTAATTCTCTAAAACTCTAAACCTGAAAAGATCCTCAATGTGTAATCTTGTAATAACTCAAGATTAAGTAAGGTTTAAGGCTGGGGCCTTATAGTTGGTATCAAAGGTTGGTTTAGATAACTTTAGAGGTTATGGTATTCTTTAAGCATAAGTGACATTACCATAATGGTTAGGATTTCAGAAAGAGTCCTAGTTTTAGATAAAGTGAATGAGTAAGTGTATCTTAGTGTTTACCTTCCTCATTAGTACATGATGGTTTTGTTGATATACTCACACTGACCTTTTTGGTTTTAGTAAATGGCTGGATCTAGCAGGCACCAAAGTGACAATGGGTTTCAAGGAAACTGTGGTGGTTCTCTGATTAAGATTCTGGATGAGATGGGGGATTCAATGAGGAATCTCATAGTTGTTCTAAACAAACTATCAAGGAGTCATGATCAACCACTTCAACCTTGGTGAGTTCTCTAATGCATCATGTATGAGATGGCCAACTCGATGTGGAAATTCTGGTAATAATTATTAAGGTAACCATTAGGGTTTATATGATCCTTACTTTTTAGGTAATTGTGGGTTACTCTATGATATGATGGAAAATGAAAGGAATGAGATAAACTTGAGGTTAAAATATGTTATGATTATTCTTGAAGATTTTATCTCATTTTGGGGAATGTTTTAAGAATTATATAGTTTTGGAAAAAGGACAACACGCAGACCGTGTGACATCCCGTCGCATCGGACAAAGCTGCGGGAATCGAACCCACAACCAAAGTGCGACTGGTATTTATCGCCTACAACTGGACTACGTGAAGTCCCTGGTTAGTTTGAATGATTCTTTCTGGTTATATGATTTTATGAATTAGGAGTAAGATGGTTTTGGGTTATTTATGAAAATGATTAACCTCTCATGGAGGATATGTGATTAGGTTAATTACTTTTCAATACGGGACTTTAGGAGCAACTGATGTTGTTTGGAGATAAATGTTACGATTTAACTTGGAAGGCTATGTGACTAAATCCTTAAAATTTTTGGGTTTCAATCATAGATTGGTTTACTTTGAGTAATTTTTATGGACAAATTTGTTTATCGGATGGTCCTCGTTGAACTTTGGATTTTGTTGGACAAATTTTGGAGATTCAGAATAGATTTTCTTTTTATAAAGGGTTATCCTTTTCTGGATTATCTGACCTTGTACTAACCTTTTTGGTTTTGGTTATGGTTAAGGTCTAATGATATGGGAAGTATATAGTTCTCTTTTGAGGATTAGGTGATTCTCTAGAAGTTGATTATAGTACTCTTAATGTGAACAAGTCTTCCTAAATACTCATCTTTTGGAGAAAATATGAGTTTGTGTAAGGAATCTAATAAAAGTTGAAAGTCAATATGATATGTGATTATGTTTCCTTACGAATAAATTCCTCATTAAAAATTAACATAAAACAAAAATGTTGTCTATTAACTTTTCCTACTGGGGAATCGAATACCGTTTAACCCATCACAAGTTTGTGATTTTCTCATGGTTAACTTTCTCCTAAACATGTTTTCTATCACTCTCCATCAGAACATGACCCTTTGTTTTTTCCTCCATGTCCATATTTTCATACTTGGAATCCTAGTATGGGTTAACTCGGGTGACCTTTATACTTATCTCTCTTTATTTTAAAGTGTTTGTTTTACCAACTCTTGTTCCGATGTGGGACTTTCAAGGATGTTTCCAAGCGCAATTTTAAAATTGCGAGGACGCAATTCCCAAAAGGGGGGAAGGATGTAACACCCCAGGTAAATAAAGAATATGAAATTTTCATATTTATCCCTATTTGTGAATAAAATATTAATATGACTTTAAAGGGGACGCTATGCTCGATGGCGTACCCAACACGCAACAACGAGTTTCTTGGGAATCTTACGTTGCACTCTAATAATATTATTTTAAATGGTAGTTAACATGTAGCCGGTGTATTGGCGCGAATGGATAGAAATAACTAAAATATGATTATATATGTTTTTAAATGTTTTTATATTTATCCAATAAAGGATAGAGGCTTAAAATACGGAAAGAATTCAATTTTAGGCATATATGCCCTAGTTTTCACTAAAGGTTCACTTATCGCCTTTTGATGGAGAACCATCATTAAATATAGTTTTTTTCAATCTTTTACATTCTATTGGACCAAATAAAACTCTTCTTAAGAATCGGGACATCAAAATTTACTTTGTGTAAATTTTTGGTATCTTTCCGATAATGTTCATTTTTTTAATGAATAGTGTAAAATGGTGTATTTTAATTCAAAACCACTTTTTAATCTAATTTATTTATATGATTAGATTATATTTTGAATTGGTTTTAAAGTGAAATTAGAAAATATTTTTACCATTAAATCCAATAGTGGTCGTTGGAATTAATTTCACTTTGAAATCAGACTTATTCTAGTGTCAATCTTTTGATACTTATTGTTTTATAAAAACACGCTATTTGCTCTGACAGCGGGCATTAATTATTAAATTAATTAATGTGACTAATATGTTTTTAATTTTGTAAAACGGACTTCATTTTTGAATTCTGAATATCAAATATAGCTTAGGGTGAAGTTTTGGTATTTTTCTGAAAAACTCCAATTTTTGATGAATAGTGAAACCACTAAGTGGTAATCAAGCAAACTGATTTTTTAGTTAAATGAAAGTTTACCACTAATGTGTATTGAATTATGAAAATCCGACATACATGGTTTTCATTAGTATGTAAAATGTGGTTAAATGGGATGAAAATAATTTTTTGGTGAATAGTAACTTATTATGTTTTTAATCGCGATTAGTGGTAATTAGTGTAATTTAAGGTAAAAATGATATTATAAGAATGTGAAAACACCAGGACACTTGTCCTACACCTATTGGGTGAGTCATGGACGACCAAGACAAGCCATGGGACAACTTGGGGACCCCATGGATCCACTTTGGATGGGAAATGACATAAATAACTTTTATTTAATGTAAAAGTAAAATTGACACAAACATGATATGTTTTACTAAAACTATTTTTAAGTAGGGTTATACAAGTCATATTTTTGATTATAAATAGTAATTGGAAAGATCAAAAAGATTTCCTACATCATAGTAATTTTTTTATAATTTTTAGACATTAAATAAATTAAATTAGTTATGACATCATAATGATATAGTGATGACATCATTATTTAACGATTAAAATAAAATGGAAATATAATGTAATATCTATGAACTACACATGTCCAAAACTTATTGGATGGGTGGATTTAGAACCCTTATAACCTTATACACGAATTATATCAATGTGGGACCTTTTAATACCTAAACACAGTTTCAAATAAAGTAATATTTCCTTACTTTCCAAAAGTGCCCCTCCTCTCCTCGTAGAAAAGGCCCCCACCTCCACCTCTTTTCACACACTCATCAAGCCTTTGGCTCGGCCAACCCCTTCCCATTTACTCTCTCTCTATCCCTATCCTCATCCTATAGGATTCCCTTTGGTCATAATCCTTTCAAAGGAAGCCTTTAGGCTCAAATCAAAAGGAGTTACACTTTTAAAGGTAATTCTTTCTCTCATGTTCATTTGTTTTATTTTGCTTCTCCAACCCCCTAAACTCTTTTTATTTATTTTTTTTGTAACAACACCAGTATATTCAATATAATAGGATGTTTTTTTAAGATTTATTCGACATAAACTCTCACACAACTACATCAAATGGTTAAAGAACATACAGTTTCCGTAGATGTTGAAATTCTGCCTCCCGAAACGATGATTGTTCAATACTCATTTAACACCTTCAAAGGTGGCCATTATGATGTCACTATTTTTATATATGATATATAATATGTTTATGTTTTCCTTATGCTTCTGTATTTTTCATTTTTGTCTTACCTTTATGGCTTCCATTATGGGTATACGCGATATCTTCATTTAAGGAAGTGCGGACTACCGCCCCCTCAAAGTGATTTGATTCGTTAAATACCATATGTGGGATGTATAAAGGATGGAAATATTATATTATATATGATATTATACTGGAATTATAATATACCTTTATATCATTATTATTCCATTCTATAAAATACTAAATAGAAATGAAAGTAGCGTTCATGCGTACGTACGGCTTACCGTCTCCATGAACGGTGCATTTCATTTCTTACCTCTAAATGATTATGTAATGTTATAAATGCATGAATGTACTGGATATATATGAAATATATGATATCTAAATCATGAATACAATTCTGGATATAATAAACATTTGGCCACACGAACAACTTGTAATTGTAAGAAGTCCACTTTCGACTTAAGAACCAAATATCGGCAAAACAAATATTATTAACTTAAATGATTACATAATGTTTATGACATGGTAATAAGTGTTATAAAAGGAATAATGAACTTGAAAAAGGTTCTTAAGGAGGTATAAATTAACTCAAGTTTATTATTCCTGAGATTAAAGAACGATCGAGTCAAGTCGGACCCGAGGTAAGGGATCCTACACCTCTCTTTCTTTTTAAGTACACTCTTTTATGTCATTTATTTTAAGCTCATATTTATTATGATAGGGATGTTATTTTATATTACATTTACTGTAATTTTTATGTTCATGTGATGAGAGACCCTATTCTCTCTCATCAATCCATTTTGGAAGTTTTGAGTGGCGCCGTTAGGCTACCGAACTTTCGTAAGAGATCTACCTCTCTCTTTCTTTTTAAGTACTCTCCTTTATGTCACATATTTTAAACTCATCCTTGAAATGTTGGGGGATTTCCTTTTATTCAACTTGCTGTAAATTCTATTGTAATATGATGGGATACTCTATTTTATCTCATCAATCCATATTCAGAAGTTTTATGTGGCGCCGTTAGGCTGCCGAGTTTTCGTAAGGGATTTTTCATCTCACTTTTATTCCCGTGAGATTTATGCTACATTTTCCACAAATTCCATTGAGTGGTGTATTTACTGCCCATTATTCTACTCTTTGTGTAATATACTTTCTTTTATGAGTATTTACATCAATGACCTATTGTCTTTCTTTCATGGGGTGTATGTTTTGAAAGATACCCATGTCGGTAAGGGAACCTTTCACCCTCCTCTTTTTTAAAAGACTTCTTTTATTGGGTCTTTTAATTTACATATTTTCATGTTGGGATATGTTCTCATACATCCTTATTGATGTAAATTTTATGTCCAAGTGATGAGATACACTTTTTATCTCTCATCAACTCATTTTGATGTGATGCCGTTAGGCTGTCAAGGGAACTTTTTAACCCAATTTCGATTTCTTTGGGTTCAAATTGTAGTCATTGAATATGTCATCCATTGAATATGTGTGAATGACCATTTATTGTTTTACACTTAATATCCACTTATATTGGGTGTATATATATTTGTCAAACTTATTTTTGAGATTTATTTGTCCTTATTTTAAGGATACCTTCTTTATAAGGGATTTCATCACATTTGACATTTCTATTGAGGGTTCATTGTTGTTATGCACCAATTCACTCTTATATGGTGTATATACTGTCCTTTGGAGTATTATATCATGAATCCTTTTATTCTCATGATATTATAAAGTTCTGACTAAATGTTATTCCTCGATTATTGTATTCAAGTGTCTCTAATTTTGGTAAAACCCATTTAACCAAAACATCGTTTTAAATGTTTTAATTATTTGTTCTTATTAATATCCATGTTTTCAAAATGGGTTTAAGGATTTATTTA
This sequence comes from Viscum album, assembly GCA_963277665.1. Classification (NCBI taxonomy): domain Eukaryota; kingdom Viridiplantae; phylum Streptophyta; class Magnoliopsida; order Santalales; family Viscaceae; genus Viscum; species Viscum album. The sequence goes on from OY728165.1 coordinate 684,058,528, forward strand.
TATGGATATTAATGGTTTAAAATGTTAAAAGCTTCAAGGTGGTATGGGACACTTTGATTCAAAAATCTCTTTATTAAATGTTTTAAATGGTTTTGGAAATGGTTTCTTTTTGAATGGATTCATTATTTCAATATCCTAAAATGTTATATTGTGATTGAAATGTGGAAATGTCATGTTTCCTTTATTCATGTTTATGTGATACAATTATGTTATGGTTCTTGGGCATTGTTATGAAGAACGGGTGGTTCCGTGATAAACTAAGGGCGAGTGAGACCGATATAGCTCTCCAATGCATTGGGTAACGCGAAGGAGTGAAACGTTAAGGTTTCTCCGAGGAGATTTAGGGAATATACTGTGATGGGTATTCAAAACGTAACCAAGAGGGTTAATCCCTATGTAAGAATGTTATGAATGCCTCAATTTACCTTTTTGTCTTATGATTTCTATGATTTATTCACGGTTTGATGAGGTATGAAAGTGCCTTTGTTTTATGGGTAAAGTATGATTTCATTCTTATGTATATATGAACTCATGTTTCTTTTCCATATTTTTATAACCCTTACTGAGCTTTTTATGCTCATCCCAAGTTTTTGAAATGTTTTTCATAGGTCAAGGGAAAGGTACATGATGTGATGATAGTGTCAAGGATGTGTCAAGAAAGAATCTGTGTTTAATTTTAAATAGGTTTCCGTTGATGGTAAGAATGAATATTGTCTTTTATGTAACCACTTTGTTTAAATGTGGAATGTAATGAATGTTTCATGATCTAATTCTCTAAAACTATAAACCTAAAAAGATCCTCAATGTGTAATCTTGTAATAACTCAAGATTAAGTAAGGTTTAAGGCTGGGGCCTTATAGTTTGTATCAAAGGCCGGTTTAGATAACTTTAGAGGTTAGGGTATTCTTTAAGCATAAGTGACATTACCATAACGGTTAGGATTTCAGAAAGGGTCCTAGTTTTAGATAAAGTGAATGAGTAAGTGTATCTTAGTGTTTACCTTCCTCATTAGTACATGATGGTTTTGTTGATATACTCACACTGACCTTTTTGGTTTTTGTAAATGGCTGGATCTAGCAGGCACCAAAGTGACAATGGGTTTCAAGGAAACTGTGGTGGTTCTCTGATTAAGATACTGGATGAGACGGGGGATTCAATGAGGAATCTCATAGTTGTTCTAAACAAACTATCAAGGAGTCATGATAAACCACTTCAACCTTGGTGAGTTCTCTAATGCATCATGTACGAGATGGCCAACTCGATGTGGAAATTCAGGTAATAATTATTAAGGTAACCATTAGGGTTTATATGATCCTTACTTTTTAGGTAATTGTGGGTTACTCTATGATATGATGGAAAATGAAAGGAATGAGATAAACTTGAGGTTAAAATATGTTATGATTATTCTTGAAGATTTTATCTCATTTTGGGGAATGTTTTAAGAAATATATAGTTTTGGAAAAAGGACAACACACAGACCGTGTGACATCCCGTCGCATCGGACAAAGCTGCGGAAATCGAACCCACAACCAAAGTGCGACTGGTATTTATCGCCTACCACTGGACTACGTGAAGACCCTGGTTAGTTTGAATGATTCTTTCTGGTTATATGATTTTATGAATTAAGAGTAAGATGATTTTGGGTTATTTATGAAAATGATTAACCTATCATGGAGGATATGTGATTAGGTTAATTACTTTTCAATACGGGACTTTAGGAGCAACTGATATTGTTTGGAGATAAATGTTACGATTTAACTTGGAAGACTATGTGACTAAATCCTTAAAATGTTTGGGTTTCAATCTTAGATTGGTTTACTTTGAGGAATTTTTATGGACAAATTTTTTTATCGGATGGTCCTCGTTGAACTTTGGATTTTGTTGGACAAATTTTGGAGATTAAGAATAGATTTTCTTTTTATAAAGGGTTATCCTTTTCTGGATTATCTGAACTTGTACTAACCTTTTTGGTTTTGGTTATGGTTAAGGTCTAATGATATGAGAAGTATATAGTTCTCTTTTGTGGATTAGGTGATTCTCTAGAAGTTGATTATAGTACTATTAATGTGAACAAGTCTTCCTAAATACTCGTCTTTTGGAGAAAATATGAGTTTGTGTAAGGAATCTAATAAAAGTTTAAAGTCAATATGATATGTGATTATGATTCCTTATGAATAAATTCTTCAATAAAAAGTAACTTAAAACAAAAATGTTGTCTATTAACTTTTCCTACTGGGGAATCGAATACTGTTTAACCCGTCACAAGTTTGTGATTTTCTCATGGTTAACTTTCTCCTAAACATGTTTTCTATCACTCTCCATCAGAACATGACCCTTTGTTTTTTCCTCCATGTCCATATTTTCATACTTGGAATCCTTGTATGGGTTAACTCGGGTGACCTTTATACTTATCTCTCTTTATTTTAAAGTGTTTGTTTTACCAACTCTTGTTCTGATGTGGGACTTTCAAGGATGTTTCCAAGCGCAATTTTAAAATTGCGAGGACGCAATTCCCAAAAGGGGGGAAGGATGTAACACCCCAGGTAAATAAAGAATATGAAATTTTCATATTTATCCCTATTTGTGAATAAAATATTAATATGACTTTAAAGGGGACACTATGCTCGATGGCGTACCCAACACGCAACAACGATTTTCTTGGGAATCTTACGTTGCACTCTAATAATATTATTTTAAATGGTAGTTAACATGTAGCCGTTGTATTGGCGGGAATGGATTGAAATAACTAAAATATGATTATATATGTTTTTAAATGTTTTTATATTTATCCAATAAAGGATAGAGGCTTAAAATACGGAAAGAATTCAATTTTAGGCATATATGCCCTAGTTTTCACTAAAGGTTCACTTATCGCCTTTTGATGGCGAACCATCATTAAATATAGTTTTGTTCACTCTTATACATTCTATTGGACCAAATAAAACTCTTCTTAAGAATCGGGACATCAAAATTTACTTTGTGTAAATTTTTGGTATCTTTCCGATAATGTTCATTTTTTTAATGAATAGTGTAAAATGTTGTATTTTAATTCAAAACCTCTTTTTAATCTAATTTATTTATATGATTAGATTATATTTTGAATTGATTTTAAAGTGAAATTAGAAAATATTTTTACCATTAAATCCAATAGTGGTCGTTGGAATTAATTTCACTTTGAAATCAGACTTAAACTAGTGTCAATCTTTTGATACTCATTGTTTTATAAAAACACGCTATTTGCTCTGACAGCAGGAATTAATTATTAAATAAATTAATGTGACTAATATGTTTTGAATTTTGTAAAACAGACTTCATTTTTGAATTCGGAATATCAAATATAGCTTAGGGTGAAGTTTTGGTATTTTTCTGAAAAACTCCAATTTTTGATGAATAGTGAAACCACTAAGTGGTAATAAAGGAAACTGATTTTTCAGTTAAATGAAAGTTTACCAGTAATGTGTATTGAATTTTGAAAATCCGACATACATGGTTGTCATTAGTATGTAAAATGTGGTTCAATGGGATGAAAATATTTTTTTGGTGAATAGTAACTTATTTAGTTTTTAATCGTGATTAGTGGTAATTAGTGTAATTTAAGGTAAAAATGATATTATAAGAAGGTGAAAACACCATGACACTTGTCCTACACCTATTGGGTGAGTCATGTCCGACCAAGACAAGCCATGGGCCAACTTGGGGACCCCATGGATCCACTTTTGTTGGGAAATGACATAAATAACTTTTATTTAATGTAAAAGTAAAATTGACACAAACATGATATGTTTTACTAAAACAATTTTTAAGTAGGGTTACACAAGTCATATTTTTGATTATAAATAGTCATTGTAAATCTAAAAAGATTTCCTACATCATAGTAATTTATTTATAATTTGTAGACATTAAATAAATTAAATTATTTATGCCATCATAATGATGCAGTGATGACATCATTATTTAATGATTAAAATAAAATGGAAATATAATGTAATATCTATGAACTACACATGTCCAAAACTTATTGTATTGGAGGATTTCAAACCCTTATAACCTTATCCACGAATTATATCAATGTGGGACCTTTCAAAACTGAAACACATTTTCAAATAAAGTAATATTTCCTTACTTTCCAAAAGTGCCCCTCCTCTCCTCTTATAAAAGGCCCCCACCTCTACCTCTTTTCACACACTCATCAAGCCTTTGGCTCGGCCAACCCCTGCCCATTTACTCTCTCTCCATCCCTCTCCTCATCCTAGATGATTCCCTTTGGGAAGAATCCTTTCAAAGGAAGCCTTTAGGCTCAAATCAAAAGGAGTTACACTTTTAAAGGTAATTTTTTCTCTCATGTTCATTTGTTTTATTTTGCTTCTCCAACCCCATAAACTCTTTTTATTTATTTTTTTTGTAACAACACCAGTATATTAAATATACTAGGATGTTTTTATAAGATTTATTCGGGCTACACTCTCACACAACTACATCAAATGGTTAAAGAACATACGGTTTCTGTGGATGGTGAAATTCTGCCTCCCGAAACGATGATTGTTCAATACTCATTTAACACCTTCAAAGGTGGCCATTATGATGTCTCTATTTTTATATATGATATATAATATGTTTATGTTTTCCTTATGTTTCTGTATTTTTCATTTTTGTCTTACCTTTATGGCTTCCATTATGGGTATACGCGATATCTTCATTTAAGGAAGTGCGGACTACCGCCCCCTCAAAGTGATTTGATTCGTTAAATACCATATGTGGGATGTATAAAGGATGGAAATATGATATTATATATTATATTATACTGGAATTATAATATATCTTTATATCATTATTATTCCATTCTATAAAATATGAAATAGAAATGAAAGTAGCGTTCATGTGTACGTACGGCTTACCGTCTCCATGAACGGTGCATTTCATTTCTTACCTCTAAATGATTATGTAATGTTATAAATGCATGCATGTACTGGATATATATGACATATATGATATCTAAATCATGAATACAGTTCTGGATATAATAAACATTTGGCCACACAAACAACATGTAATTGTAAGAAGTCCACTTTCGACTTAAGAACCAAATATCGGCAAAATAAATATTATTAACTTAAATGATTACATAATGTTTATGACATGGTAATAAGTGGTATAAAAGGAATAATGAACTTGAAAAAGGTTCTTAAGGAAGTATAAATTAACTCAAGTTTATTATTTAGGAGATTAAAGAACGATCGAGTCAAGTCGGACCCGAGGTAAGGGATCCTACACCTCTCTTTCTTTTTAAGTACACTCTTTTAAGTCATTTATTTTAAGCTCATCTTTCTTATGATAGGGATGTTATTTTATATTACATTTACTGTAATTTTTATGTTCATGTGATGAGAGACCCTATTCTCTCTCATCAATCCATTTTGGAAGTTTTGAGTGGCGCTGTTAGGCTGCCGAACTTTCGTAAGAGATCTAACCTCTCTCTTTCTTTTTAAGTACTCTCCTTTATGTCACTTATTTTAAACTCCTCCTTGCAGTGTTGGGGGTTTTCCTTTTATTCCACTTTCTGTAAATTCTATTATAATATGATTGGATACTCTATTTGATCTCATCAATCCATATTCAGAAGTTTTATGTGGCGTCGTTAGGCTGCCGAGTTTTCATAAGGGATTTTACATCTCACATTTATTCCCGTGAGATTTATGCTACATTTGCCACAAATTCCATTTAGTGGTGTATTTACTTCCCATTATTCTACTATTTGTGTAATATACTTTCGTTTATGAGTATTTAAATCAATGACCTGTTGTCTTTCTTTCATGGGGTGTATGTTTTGAAAGATACCCAAGTCGGTAAGGGAACCTTTCACCCTCCTCTTTTTTAAAAGACTTCTTTTATTGGGTCTTTTAATTTACATATTTTTATGTTGGGATATGTTCTCATACATCCTTATTGATGAAAATTTTATTTCCAAGTGATGAGATACACTTTTTATCTCTCATTAACTCATTTTGATGTGATGTCGTTAGGCTGTCAAGGGATCTTTTTAACCCAATTACGATTTCTTTGGGTTCAACTTGTAGTCATTGAATATGTCATCCATTGAATATGTGTGAATGACCTTTTATTGTTTTACACTTAATATCCACTTATATTGGGTGTATATATATTTGTCACAAATATTTTTGAGATTTATTTGTCCTTATTTTAAGGATACCTTCTTTATAAGGGATTTCATCACATTTGACATTTCTATTGAGGGTTCATTGTTGTTATGCACCAATTCACTCTTATATGGTGTATATACTGTCCTTTGGAGTATTATATCATTAATATTTTTATTCTCATGATATTATAAAGTTCTGACTAAATTTTATTCCTCGATTATTGTATTCAAGTGTCTCTAATTTTGGTAAAACCCCTTTAACCAAAATATCATTTTAAATGTTTTAATTATTTGTTCTTATTAATATCCATGTTTTAAAAATGGTTTTAAGGATTTATTTATATGGATATTAATGGTTTAAAATGTTAAAAGCTTCAAGGTGGTATGGGACACTTTGATTCAAAAATCTCTTTATTAAATGTTTTAAATGGTTTTGGAAATGGTTTCTTTTTGAATGGATTCATTATTTCAATATCCTAAAATGTTATATTGTGATTGAAATGTGGAAATGTCATGTTTCCTTTATTCATGTTTATGTGATACGATTATGTTATGGTTCTTGTGAATTGTTATGAAGAACGGGTGGTTCCGTGATAAACCAAGGGCGGGTGAGCCCGATATAGCTCTCCAATGCATTGGGTAACGCGAAGGAGTGAAACGTTAAGGTTTCTCCGAAGAGATTTAGGGAATATACTGTGATGGGTATTCCAAACGTAACCAAGTGGGTTACTCCCTACGTACGAATGTTATGAATGCCTCAAGTTACCTTTTTGTTTTATGATTTCTATGATTTATTCATGGATTGATGAGGTATGAAAGTGCCTTTGTTTTATGGGTAAAGTATGATTTCATTCTTATGTATATATGAACTCATTTTTCCTTTCGATATTTTTATAACCCTTACTTAGCTTTTTATGCTCATCCCAAGTTTTTGAAATGATTTTCACAGGTCAAGGGAAAGGTACATGATGTGATGATAATGTCAAGGATGTGTCAAGAAAGAATCTGTGTTTAATTTTAAATAGGTTTCCATTGATGGGATGAATGAATATTGTCTTTTATGTAACCACTTTGTTTAAATGTGGAATGTAATGAATGTTTCATGATCTAATTCTCTATAACTCTAAACCTGAAAAGATCCTCAATGTGTAATCTTGTAATAACTCAAGATTAAGTAAGGTTTAAGGCTGGGGCCTTATACCCATACAATTGGTGCTCTTGGAGTGTGTCCAGAACCATCCTTAGGTGTCTCGCATGCTCCTCCTCGGACGCAGAATACACAAGGATATCATCGATTAAGACCACTACAAACCGGTCTATATAGGGATGAAAGATCTAGTTCATGAGCACCACGAACACCTTCGGGGAGTTCATCACACCGAAGGGAATCTCCATGTACTCATAGTGACCATAGCGACATCTGAAATCCATCTTCGGTATATCCTCCTCCCGTACTCGCAACTGGTGATAACTTGATCGTAGATCAACCTTCTAGAACCATCGTGACCCTCTCAACTAGTCAAAGAGGTCGTCGATTCTCGGTAGTGGATACCGTTTCTTCACGGTCACCTGATTCAGTCAAAAGTAATCCACACAGAGCCTCAAGCTCCTGTCTACCTTCTTGGAAAATAGCACTGGGGCCACCCAGGGTAAAACACTGGGTCTCATAAAGACCTTCCTCTGCAAGTCATCCAACAGCACCCTCAGCTCATGAGTCTCTATAGGATCTATCTGATATGATGATGCTAATATCGGTGTCATCCTAGGTTGCAACTCAATGAAGAAATCTATCTCCCGACGGGGAGGTAGCATAGGGACATCCTCCAGAAAGACGTCCTCGTACTCAGCCACCACCGCTAGAAACTGGAAACTCGTAACATCTGCTACGCCAAGGGCTAGGCTATCCAATTGATGTGAAATCGGTTGTTCCTTCCTATGCACAAGTCCATATTGTGGTGCCAGGGTCTATCTTTCACCGATAAAAGAGAACCTCATTCCATCACTGCGGACACACCACACCCTTAGCCTAAAATAGTTGATCTGGGCATGAACTGTGGATAGCCAATACATACCAAGAATGACATCGTATGGCCTTGACGTAACAACCAAGAGGTTACAAACGAAACTCTCTCCTCCAAGGGTCAGGTCACACTATCTACAGAGGTGTGTGATATCTGAATCTTCTCCAGTCGGTGTTTCTAAGCATAAGGGTCGAGTCAACGGCTCCACTGGTATCTCAAGGTCTCGAACAAGGTAAGAAGCGAGGAAGTAATGAATAAAACCAGTGTCTATCAATACGACATGCAAGGTGGAAAAGTCCTAGATAGTACCTCTAATCATTCCGGGAGTACCTGTGTCATAAGACTCTGTCTCCTACAACTGTCCCTGCCTCTGTCCACCAGCTCCGTGGGCCTGGGGTGGACCTCTTGGGGGTGGTGGTGCAAAAAGATCAAAAATTCGGCCACCTCCAGCTGCTCTCCCAGCTCCCCTACCACGTCTGCCGCCCCACGGATCTGTCTTCTCCACACGTTGCCTCTGCCTCGGTGGTCCATCCACTGCTCCCGTGTCAGCAGTACGGTGGGTCAGACAATCCCGAGTGAGATGTCCCCATCCATCACATGAGTGTCATTTCCTATCTCGAGGCTAGCTAGATACGCCCTGCGAACCCTATACGGAAGATCCCCTATCCTGGGATCTCCTCTAAAAACGTCTCCTATGCCTGGGTCCCTGACTTCGGCTCCCTGCTGCCGAGGTCTCTGTCCCAGATCGCCCACTATTGACATCTGTCAGCTGTCTCTACTCTGCCAAGAAGATCTCGACCACCAAAGCCTGCTCGAGCACCCCAGCATAGGTAGGAATGATCAGAGGGATGATGCTAGCATAGATATCTCTACGGAAGCCGCGCTCCAAAGTTTGAGCTCTGAAGTACTGATCCTTGACCATATCCATCGAGTAATGTGACAGGTCGGTAAACCTCAACGAATAGTCGGCCACCATCATGGTTCCCTTCTAGAGATGAAGAAGCTCCTGTATATGTACTGCTCTTAGGGTAACTAGTGAAAAATCCCCTATGAAGAGACGCTCAAACTCTGAACATGCAAGTGTCGCCTCGTCGTGGGTCTGGATAACCAAACTCCACCATCGTCCAGCCGATCCATGCAGAGGGCTTGCTGCCTGGATCACCATCTAGTCGGTTGGTGTCCTTACGAAACGGAAGAGTCTGGTCACTGCCTCAAGCCAGTTCTCTACTGCCTAAGGGTCTGGCTCGCCTCGAAACCTGAGGGGTCTCTGTCTCTAAAACTCGTGGAGTGCGCTTAGCTTGTGCTTCTCCTCTACTAGCACAGCAGGCACTAAACACTACTTCACAGGTGGTGGAACAACTGGCACACCACCTGGTGGTAAAACAGGGGGATCCAGTCCTTGAATCGAGGTTTCATAACTGAGGGGGTCATCCTTTTTGATTGAGTTGTTGGATCCTAGTGGGTGTGCATCGCGGAGGCATCCTATAGAGAAACAAGATGTATCTCAGTTAGTGAGTATATCTGGAGAGCTGACTCAAGAAGGACATGGAAACCACAACCCATTCCTATATGATGCATGTACCATTATTTTTTCCTGTAACTAGTGTTTTCACGTTCTGAGTAGAAAAGAATGTTATTTGAGTTCTGGTGTATGGATATATCATCCACCCGCACCAACATTGGGGTCCCTGTCTTGAAAGACGAACTCAAAACACTTAACGATGTTTCCCCAAACCAACTCATAGACTCTCGGTCCAAAGTTAGAACTGACCATCTCTGATACAACTCTTTCACGACCCGTCCTAGTGGGGCCTGAGCCGCAACTCCCCAAACCCACCTCCAATAGGCCATGGGCTGTTGACTAGCACCGAGTAGGCATACCACTAACATGGGAGGCATTACCTATAAACCAGTACACATTCACATACATCTCCAATCCCACAAAGCTGATAAGTAAAAACTACTAAAAGGAAAAGATGTATTCATACACTAAAACCCAACCACATAGTACGACAGGAAGGTAATGTGCAAGAATGTAAGACCCTGGGCCAAAAGTACAAGCCCAAAAAAATGAAAGTCTGTAGAAAAGTCCAACCTTCAAGGAAAGGTACTGTGACTGAAATCTATACCCATAGGAACACACCTTGGCCTGCCTAATCTCACTGATCATCGTCCGGTCCTAGTCCACCTAAAATCCTGTCAATGGCTCGCTCATCTGCACAAGACATGACATGTGTGGGAAAATCCCATGTAGGGGTGAGTATAACAATACCCAGTGGGACACCCCGAAACCAAAAAGGAAAATAAAACAAGGGGAATACCACAAAGAAATATATAATCAGCTCAACATAGTATATGTCTACTAAACATATAACAAGAATAACCAGATATACTCATACACAAACGACCATCACGATACCAGCACTAGGATCCAGCTCAAATATTTCACTAAGCATGCAACCGGGAGAACATACTCCTAGGTCTGAAGATAGAGATAATAAGTACTCGTTCCGGGAGAACACACTCCACAAGTACATTGGGAACATGATGCTCAGATGAGGATCACATCCAAGTCATGGGTTGTTTCTGAAAACTCAGTCTGAGAAAATTCTCTAAGCAGAGGATCGGCGCCTGGGTAAGGTTGGTCACGTCGATACCAAGAACTCTACCTAGGGTTCCATGAATGAATAGAGGATCCGGATCTAAGTCTCGCAGAGGGGATTCCATCAAATCTATTCATGAAGTTCTGTTTAAGGGATCATACTCCTGAGTAAAGGAAATGATGCCAGAACCATTAGGGGAAAACCAAGGGTACGAACCCTAAGAACTAGTCCATGTAACAGAAGAAACGTGGCTCAACCCATGAATAAAAGGGTACACGACGTGTATCATGGTTACACTCCGTGTTCTTTGACCCTGGGTACTACCCATGTAAACGGCCCGTGTCATTCGTTCAAGCCGTATTAAACCAAACTACACAGCCTGTAGAAAAAGTACATGTCGTGTTCCTTGACCCTGGGTACTACCCGTGTAAGCGGCCTGTGTCATTCAGCTTTTCAGATATAAAGAAACTACACGGCATGTAGAAGAATCACACGCTGTGTCCGAGCACCTGGACTCGCTCCGTGTATGCTGGCCATGTGCCCGTACACGGCCTCTGTCCGTACATGTGTCGCATGCCCATGTACCAGTACATGGGGTTTCCAGTTTATCTAGCAGGGTCTGGATGGGGAGGGGTACACACGGGGTGTCCTTGGCCTTGTACCCTACCCATGTCCATGTACTCCTAGAGTACACGTCATGTAACCCTGCAGAACAACACACACCGTGTATCCCATACTACATGGCGTGTAGCTGGGATTTCTCTAAAAACGTCGTCTTCCTCTGTGCGCCTCATCTGATCCTCCGAATCTTGATTCAATCATTAAATAATTATGAAACTCCAGATTTGGGGTCGTCCCACCCCTACGAAACTTATTCCGTCGGTTTTGGGCTTCCAATTGGCCTTTAAAATGCACCCTGATCCGTCCGCACGAAAACGCTCGAAGAACGGGAAATTCCGAACCACATCGATTTATCTGCTGTTGTAGCATTCGCAACTCCGCTAGGTCTCCTCGATGTTTCATCTTTGATTTCAGACCTTTTCTCCAACAAACGAATGTTCAATGATTGATTTTACCCAAGAACGTGTAGAACGTGCATGAAGAACACGTAGGAATCGGGAGAGAAAAACACAACAAAACTCGAGAGGGACTAACCTCTATCAAAGTTCATGTTCATCTTGGTTCGTCACCGTTAGAAGGTTGAACAAAAACCAAAAAAATATCAAGAATCAAATCCCACGATTCGCGTAATATCCCATCCCGTAAGGATGATCGATCTGCGGGCTAATCTATTCGTGGATTAGTCTGCGTTCATCATGAGAATCAAAAAAGGTAAAGGAAATAAAAAGAAAAACATCCTACCTGGATTCCGTGGAATTTTTTGGTGATGATCTGGTATCCGCGTTGTCGTCGCCGTTGAAAATCATCAAGAATCGTCATCGCCACATCAGGAGGTCTTCTCCAGAGCTCTCCAGAGAAAGATTAGAGTTATGGGAAAAGTAACCCTGACCCTCCCTATGAAATCTCTATTTAAGAGAATAAAATATTTCGTTTCAACAAGGATTTAAATAAAATATTTTAATTAAATATTATATTACGGTTACGTCCAAAAGCTAGATTTCACCACCGACCTGTGCCGACCGACATTAGGCCTCGCATAAGGTAAAATCGTTGTTCTGAACACAACAGTGCCCTCAGATTTCTGATCCAATTCGGAACTGCACGCTGTCATAGATCATGATCTCAAATTATTTCCCATATAATATTAAAATAATACATTGAAAAATCTAGGACATTATAATAATGTAGAATAAAACATTATGGAAATTTTAGTAAGAGAAAAATTAATTGTTTTCTGTTTAGGAAGGATGGATATTAGGAAATTAATGTCCAAAGTGATGCAATGAAGTTATCTAAAGAATTAAATAGTGATATAACTCTATAGAATACACAACCCACACTCCAGTGTTTCAAATTAATTAAGTATGTGAACTAATATAAATACCTCTCAAATTGGAATGTTAATGATAATGACCAATGTCATAAACCTCTTCAGAATAGATAGACAGAGAGAGGGAAAAATCATAGGGGATCAATACTGTAGATGTGGAGTGTGATATAATGTCATTAATGTAACAGTTAACATACACTTTAGAACAACTAATATTTTTACTGAATATAAATCTTCCCACTATTTTATATCTCAATAATATTCTATGGGTAAGAAAATTCTACCATGATGATTAGCTGTTTAATTATAAGTAAAAATACCCATCAGTATGATGATGAAATATCATGTATAAGATTTTTCTACAATTGATGTTTTTAGGAATGTGCATCTTATAATTCATGTTATTCTCCCTATGTTTGAATTCGATGTTATATTGGGAATGGATTGACATTATTTACTAAATTCAAACATTAATTTCTAAGATATGGAAGTCACATGTGATATTCAAAACGAAAAACGATCATACATCACTTTGATTATAAATAATAATTTTTTATTGAAATCACATCCATTATATTACTCATGATACCAATAAATTTTTTAACCTCATATAGTTGGGGAGAAAATCCATATTGAAGATATATTTTATTTGAGGGAGTTTTTTGATATATTTCAAGAATAAATTCTTTGAATTCTGATGAATTAGGATGGTGAGTTTTTAATAGAACACATATGATGTGTTACACATATTTCAAGCACCCCATATAAAATATCAATTATTTAATTACATAACGCGATGAAGAAAATCCAGAATAATCTTGAAATGGGATTCATTAATCCAAGTGTATCCCTATGGTGTGAACCATTTCATATTGTTAAAAATATATATGAATAAATGTTACTTTACATTGATTATTTAAAAAATAACAAGATTAAAATAAAGAACAACTATCATCAACCCCATATTGATAATGTGTTTGATCAAATGAAGTAATATCAATAATTTTCTATGTATGACTATAGCTCTTTATATCATCAATTGGGGGACTACAATGAGCCTATAACTAAGACAAAATCTCATATAGTGTATGGTCACTGAAAAATTATATTGATGGAATTTGGTTTACTAATTTCCCCCATCTATTAATGGACACATTGAATAGCCTTTTTAATAAATTATGGTTGTTTTTGAATTATTTATAGAAAAAATTATAATATAGTCAAACTTTAAGGATGATCATGAATATAATTTGAGTTTTATTCAATGGTCATAGAAGAGGAATAATTTTATTGAAATATTTAACATGCCGGAATTCTATCATTTTAATGTTCTATTAAAGTGTCATATAATCTCATGTGAGGGTATATCAATGTATCCTTAAATGATGGATGTAAAACAATTCCCCATAAAGAACCAAAATGATTAAGATACATAGTTTTCATGGTTTGGACGGATATTATTTGATTATTGTGAATAATTTCTCTAGAATATATAATCAACCAACCGAGTAAAATCGAATGATATATTTGTAGATTTGGATTCATAAATTTGATGAAACATAAATGGAACTAATGAATTTTTTAGTGATCACACAAGTCCATACCATACCCTACAATGGATAATGGTTTTCAATCGATGTTGATTCCTCAAATAAGGGACTATGATGTGTTCTCATGAATAATGGTATGATGACATCTTATACTTGAAACCAGATTACGGTTCATCATAAAGAGATCCTAAGTCATGATATAGATTTTTTTAATAAATTTTAAACTAAACATATAGAGGCGTTATCTTTATATATATTAGTTTGATATATATTGATCATAAAATTTTAAAGAATATATCCACATAGGAAGACTAGAATATGGGAAATATAGGATTGTTGGGACTAATTGATGATTAAGGAAACTATATAAACTACCACATTGGGAAATAGAACATGGTTGAATATACTCTGAGTTGAAAGGATCACTCTAGGTTATCTATGATTTGGATTAGAAATATAAAATATTTCTAAATTTTAATATATCGTATCTTGAAATATTGAAGTACGGTGATAAATAATGTATTTCTAAAATTATTGTTCAACTAAGATATCCATTTTATGATTAATGAGTCTTGGAAGAAAGATGTGGAGATATTGAAGATGGTGGAAAATAATAGTCATTGAAACCTTGATTGTGATGGGATGAAAATGTTATGAAACTGTATATTTCCCTTTAAAAACTACATTTGAAGGGTATAATGGATGAGGATCATAGTTAACCATTTTCTATTAATTTTGGACGTATAAAAATATATAGTAATTTTAAAGACCCCATTATGGAAGGAAAACAGGGAAAGAGATATTGTAGAGTCTGTATATTTGTTGTTTTTATGCCAACAAGTTTACAATTAGAGATTGAATTCTAGTGGGATATTATATAAAATACCTATTCTAGAATGGAAATGGAAATATGATATTAGGGACATTGTCATCAAAATCCCCATAATATCTATGTTCCATAATAACATTTCGGTTTTAGAAAACTGCCTTACAAATTTATCACAATTCATGGTATTTCCGATTAAGATCATGACCAGATTGACTGGGGGTGAATTAGTGGTTACTTTTTCTATTATAATACTATTTGATAACACATTAATAGAAACTTCCATAACCTATAAAACTTGGTAAGATAATGATTCACTTAAATATAACTCACAACATATCATTTTGAATGCAACCAATATAAATAGAAGGAGTCGTATGATATTTAAAAGGATTAGTAAAAAATACATACTCAATACTATGTTAGATAGTCCCAAAAAACATGTATTATTTTTATTTATTACTTTTGAAAGAAAAAGGAATAAGAAAATGACAATTAAAAAAATCCCCATAGAAACATTCCAGGTATAGTTGGTTATACCCCCAATAATCATTTCCAGTATCCACTTCCCAAAATAATAATTTTCAAAAACTATTAATAATCCATAGTTACAAGCTTCTCCTTCATAATTTTTTATTTACGTAATAAATTATTCACCTATTACACCAGTATGTTTAAATAATCATTACATACAAACAAACTCTAATAAAATCAACAATTTTATAATGAACTTTTTGGCCTTGAATATTTTTCTAGAACCTCATTCTAGAAACCTCCCTCAATAATGTTACTCTGATCTTAAAATTAAAAAAAAAACCTCAATATGATGGTCTGTATCTAATGAAAATTATTATCTGATTCTCTATTTATTAATCCTTCTTCTATTGAGTAGAAACTCAATCAGAAACCCACACTTCTATGACTGATGAAACTTAGTAAAATGAAACTATATACAATGTATGTTTCTTTGACGGCTAGTATGGTCCGAGTATCCTTTCTTTAGTTGGATCTTTCTCAAATGATCGTATTGAATTTTTATCTGATTTTCTTCCTCAGATTAAACCAAAAACAAATGTTTTGTTGGGTACTCACTACCCATTGCATAATTTTTGGAGAATGAGTGGTTGAAAAGTCTAGAGTCGCACATATAAATGGACTTAGCCCGCCATTTATGGGGACTTCACATATGTTTTAGTAGCAGTTCTGAAAACCATTACCACTTATCAAATTTTCCAAAATATTCAATTCTCCTTAAATATCAGATTTATCATTGACTAATTAAATTAAATTTCAAGTATTCTAATCTTCATTTTTTTTATCTATCTTTGACTCAATCAATTATTTTTTTTAATCTTAAAATATCATTTCTTTTCCATTATTATATCCCAATATTATTTTTAATATAAGAAATGCTAGTATAATTTTTTTCCTTATGAAATCCATGAAAATTTTCTCCCTTAAGAAATCCCAGTATGATTTTTTCTATAAGAAATCCTTATACGATTTGTTTAGTATGATTTCATTAGTGATATTTCTTTATTATAAATTCTTTAATATTATTTTTCATGTATGAAAATCCATGTATGAAAATATCTCTATGATTCTCCCAATATGATATTTTCCTTCCAAAGTCTAAGAAAAATATTTTTCTTCATAATCCTTATCGACTTAGTTTTCCTTCCTGAGCCTAAATATATTATTTCAGAATCAAATTGTCCATAATATAATTTTCCAGATTATGATATTTATATGTATGATTATCCTTGTTATTATTTTTCTTGTTACAATAAATATGGATATGATTATAATTAGTATAATTTTTTTGAGTATGATTTTTAGTACTGTTTTCTTCTTTCTATCGAGATCCGATTAATATTAATACAATCGACCTAAATAACTATCACTCTTCCTTTCTTTCACAAATAATGAAACATATGTTCTACAAATCACTTATGAATTTTCAAAAATATAAATCATAAAATCATCTTCACATTTATGATAGAATTTATTACAACTTCCCAAAACTCCATCAACCATATTTCATTCCAACTCAACGTGAATACAACTATCTAAAATTCTTATTGGATTAATATGATATAAATGATTTTTATTAGATCCATTATGTTCCAAAAATTCAATCTAGAATCAATATGATTTCTAGTAGATTATTAAAGAAATCCAAATATGATAAATCATATTGACTCAAGACGATGTCTTGATATAATGTTGATGATCTATAGTATAATCTGATTTGATAGCATTACTCAAACATTTCATCATTTATTATTTACGTTAATACTTAAACATAGTTTATTACTCGAATAACATTATATTATTGATCTATTGAAATCAAAAACAACCAAAACTCAAATGTGGTGCCACAATATCCTCCTTTGTATTTTTTTCAGTGCCCACTTCAATATCATCGTTAAACCCCTTTAAAATAATAAGTGGTATTATATTAATTTCTCAATTATTCTTCTCTATGTCTTATTTTCCTACCCACCTATAAATTTACTCTCCCCGTCAATATGTTCCCTCCTCAATATTGACCATCACAGTGATAGGGGAAATCGTGATAAGTTTTCTTCCTTATTGAATAATTATCTCTTTTCAAAAGTCTGAATCGTTTCATCTCCAAAACATGAATCTATTCTTCATGAGAACATAGGTATCACATGAGATTCTTAACAAAGAGACATTGACTAAAAAACACTATGTTCACTTGGGTGAACTCGGTGTAGAAAACAAAATTATATAATCAAGGTTATCAATGATTCCCATTACACAACCTTTATGTAATACCTTTTCATGTTTCCTTAAACACTCACATTTTTAGAAAAATCATAAAAATAATTTATTTAAGAAAAATGTAAACTGTACCCATCTCAAAAAAAAAATTCCCTAAAATTCATGAGACTGAACAATAATTTCAAAAAAATTACATATCCCCATTGATTTATTTTACAATATTAGTAAGAGACTCACCATCAGCTTCACTATTTCAACTCCTTCAATTCCTTGAATGTTAGTATAAATAAAAAATGTTTTTGGAATAGAGATAAACCCTACATATTATCTAATGAAAAGTTCAGATATAGAGGCTTCTCTCTGTCTTGACATATTATTCATCAACATGGATTATCCAATGAGCTATTTCTCTTTCTTCTGATCATCACTCTCAGTTTTTGTAAAAAGTTTATTATCACATATATACTCTTTTGATAAAGATGTCGACTTATATTATCCTTTATTGAAAATTGTGTTACACTTATTTTTTAATAACTCTTTCATCCGTTCTACATATTATTGTATGATAGTCAAAAATATTTTAGTAAAATTCCTTTCATGCTCACATATATTTCATATTTTCTTTAATTATTAACCCATAATATATTGATACATTTTTATCAGCATAGATAAATCACCAGAAGCCATTTTCATACCCTTTTATTCATTTCATTTTTCTCTAATTCAAATTTTCTTTAAATATTGACATGTACTGGAAAAATAAACAGGTACTCTTTTTTTAGATTCAGCAAGTTTTTTTTCGTCACACTCATTACGTACTCATCCTTTTAAATATACTATGATTTCCTAATCTTATGTGTTTATTTTTTCAGTTTCACATAATTTTTTTGAAAATTAGATCTTATATTCTCATCCCATCTACCCATTGATTCATACAAATTTCCTATAAGATACATGTTATACCAACATGAAAAGTATTTGGGTCTGAAAATTCCACAACACTAATAATGACCTCTGAATCTTGATATTTTAGATTAAGAGTAAAACCAAACAGAATATTATTATTATTACATCTTTACAAACCATGGACCACATTAATCAGAAAGAAACATTCTTGCATACTTCCTATCATTCTTTATGAAATATGATCTCCCACAAACCTGATTTTATAATCCATTCTTTTCAACTTCATTTGGTGTTTCACCATTGAAAAAAAATTCCATGGTGATGTTTTCTATAATATTTCTTATGTCACTATGTATTGAAATAAATTTTTATTGTGTTTCTAAAAAAATTATAATTTATCAACAAACATACTTTTCATAAAATCAATAATTTTTTAAAATTCATATATATTTAATTTTTTTTAATTTCATCAACAAATGTTGATTCTATCTTGTTGAGATTATAATTTCTACTTTACTTTTCTTCATAACCTTTTATTTTTCCCTCAATGTCATGGTTCTAAAAAGTTATTCTTTTAACATCATTCTTCAGTTTAATTCATTCTTTTTCGAGTTGAGTATTATATTAAATTTCTTTCTCCAAACTGTTTTGGAGAAGTCATTCAATTTTGGTCATCTCATTATTCTCATCATTTTTGGTATATGAATCCCATTCATTTTTACCTTGGTAAATAATGTTGAGTTGTTGATCAGATTCATCATAATATGAAAAATCATTCTTCTTTCTTCGGAGTAGGTAAATTTTCTTCATTTTATAGTACGGAAATTATTCATAATGTTTTTTCACTTTCATTTCAGATGTTTCCCATCATTATCATTGAATGCATATTCTTCAATTTTTTTCAAAGAAAAATTCAGTGTGAAATTACCTTTCTTATCAAAATTATATCATATGAGAGTTATACTTTTCTATTTTTCCTTATTTTATCTCTTTGAAAGGACATAAATTATTGTATATAAATCTTCAGCATCTTATTGTACATATGAATCACATAGTTCATCATTAATTTTTTTATATTTTCTTTTCCCTTTTATCATATATTTGAAGGACATTTACAGATCAACATTTTATTTCATTTCAATAAAATTATCCCATTTAATTTGATAAGTAACAAGAATTCTAAGAAAATCATCTAGAGATAGGTTTTAGTATCTCAATCATCTAAAGGTGATTCCTCATCATCATTCATATCAGTAATAATTATTGATATCTTTTTAACAATACATGAGTCTTCCAATTTATATCCTAGTCATATTATGGTGCTATTAATATCCTTTACACTTGTAAAGAAGTTACAAACAGATTCATGATTAAAAATTTTTAGATCTTCATATTTCAGCCTCAAAATATGTAACTTTTCCTTCTTCACATTAGTATTTCCTTCAGAAATATTTTTCACCATATCACATATAACTTTGGTAGTTCTAACTCCATTTACTTTAAAAAACTCACTTTCAGTAAGTGATGAGAGTAATGCATTTTCTTCTCTTCCACCATTCTCAAGATTACTCTTATCATAAGACATCAGAGGGGTATTCTTAATAAAAGGATTAAATCATTCTATAGTAACATCCAAAACATCATTCCCCAGGGGAATAAAATATTAAATAATTCGATCTTTCCAGATATGATCATTATTTCCATTCAAAACAAGAATCTCTTTATAGTTCAATGAATTTAAATTCTATATTCCTGAGATAGATCTTTCATAGACAACCTTCCTATAATTCCTGCTGTTTTTCCCAAATGTGACCAAGATCACTATGAGTGGTTGAATCAGTGGCAGAATTTTATTTTAGAAGAAAGTTTCTCAAATCCTTAAAAATATATCCATAACCTCTAAAACTTATTTGAGTAATGATCCACTCAAATATAACTCACAACCTAACCATTCCTATGAAAAAAATTATAAAGAGAAGGTAGAACATGATATTTACAAGGTTTGGTACAACTACCTACTCCATAACATGATGTATTGTCCCAAAAAACAAGTATTATTTTAATATCTTCTTTCTAGTATTCAAAATCACAATAAAATAAAAATTATACAATTCATGTATAAACATTCTTGCAATATTTGGTTATACCTTCCAAAAATCGTTTTTAGTATCCACTTCTCAAAAAAAAGAATTTAGCAATTGATAAGAATATATAGTTAGAATCATCCATTTCTTCTTAATTTTTAATGATTCACTTCATAATTTCTTTACTTCCTTCACATGTAAGATGAATCAATATTTACATGAATACAACCATTGCAAACATCAAAAATTCTCTAAGGAACTTATTTCTCATGATACATCTTCTAGAACCGCATTCCATAAATCCTCATCCACAATGTAATTCTGATCTTTTTATTCTGGAAACCTCAAAATGATATCCTCTATTGGTTGGGGTAAGTCACATAAGAGGGTTCAATTGATCTCCCAATATTTGTTTTAATAATTATACTAAAATAAAAAATCCCTTAGTAAAATATATTATCCAATTAATCAAAATAGTATATCAATATAAGATCTATACTTTTATAATATTACATAAAGAGTCAATAAGACTCAGCTAAAATACTATCTTGATATAAATTATATTTCAAAATAAATTTATTCAGACAAAAAAATTAAACAATTGTTTATATTTATTATAAATGTAACAGTTTGGTTTATAGATAAAACATATTCTAGGATATAGTAGAAATACAAAACAATGACACAATGGAATAAACAAGGTTCTTAGTTTTAATATGTGAAATAATCCCATCAACTTTGAAATCACCTGTTTCCAATATGATTATAATTATTATAAGATATTTCCAAAAAACAAGATTAGGTATGAAATCAACACCTACAAGATGTACTGGCAAAAAATCCTCCCCCATAGTAATTCATGGGATGTTAGAAAATCATATGTCACACAGGTTCCTCTTCCAAAAACACAATGGAAAACATATGATGAAAAAGAAGAGAAAAACAGGTACTCTCTAGGTAGTTGTAGGAGACAGTGTCTATTGATAACAATGTAACAACACACTATACAAAATGAAACAAACTGATGAAAAAAAATAAATCATCAGTTTGAAATGTTTGAAATGTTCATAGTCATAATATAATTACTAGATAGAAAGTGTGCTTTGTTACTGAAATTCAGAGTAGATAGAAGATCATATAAAATCTGTAAAAAAATTAGTTGATCTCTATCAGCATCTCAATCAATATTGTTGGAAAATATTATGATTATGTTTCATTTGATCTTCACATAACATGAATAAGTATATTTGTGATAATTCACAGATTCAGTCACATGAAAGTATCGATTGAATAACATCATATTAAAGGATAGGGAGATACATACTTCATGTATATATAGTATTATTATATCTATAACCCTCTGATTGGTCTATGACTATTTCCTCAAGACTCTTTTGAAAATAACTCCATAATAAAGTTATAATTGATCCATTCAAACCATAGTCCTCATACAACAATAGTAATTCGAAGATGGTGGTGACTCATCATCTAGTATTTACTCACTATAGGTGGTAATTGTGACTCATGACTGGTGGAAGCTTGTTCTTGCAGAAACGAGGACTCAGAGTATAGTGGAAGGTCTCCCTGGTAGTAGCGATGACTCTGAGTCGGGAGGTAGATCGACTCAACGATGGATATTGTCTAGAGGTAACAGTTATTCCTAGTAAATTATGACTCACCATAAAAAAAAGTATAATTTTCATAAAAACAATAATATCATATAAAATGATATCAAATAACATTTGAATCATTATTACTAAATGAATCCGGGTTGGTGAACATTAAAATAAGAGAGTTTAAAAACATACTCCATTAGGAGAATCCAAAATTATCAAACTTTTTATGATAGAACGATATGGAATTTTATAAATCATATACTAAATGTTTAATTATCAATAATTATAGATGAATTTTAGTTTAAAAACAATCTAATTTTCAATATAAAACTAAATTCTTTTTTTATATCCCCTTCATTGATTATCAAAAATTAAAATAGTAGTAATATTTAAAAAGACCATAAAATAATATAATGTTATTACATTTAATTTTTTCCAAAAATATGGTGAGTGTAGATAAAAATGATGAAAAGTCAAAACATCATCCCTCTGAAAAAGACATTATCTACTCAGCTTCCCTGGTTAGAGGATGGTGGCTGATCAACCATGTCTTTACCTTCATCTATCACTTTGTCTCTATCTATGATCCAATATCTATATCTATCTTGGGGGATACAATAGAAGTCTATGTTAGGGAAAAAGTCATAATTGAAGGTATTGTAGTAGTAGGAGGAATCAGATCTTTTACAAGAACTGGTCTGAGGTGACTATTTTTATTGGTTGAGTATAACTAAAATCCAGAAATGGTGGAGGCATCGGACCATCTAAATAGGTTATCACAACAAGACTATACTAGACATGATCTCTGGTTGTTATAGAGAGAACTATGTTAATATTAGTTTCCTCTCTAGCAATAATAGTTTTCTGATTGACATGGGAGAGGTGTTTCTTTTGGATTATGTGATCCACAATTATATAACCTCATATCTTGATTTCATTAACTAAGACCTATTTCCCATATACGAATCTATTCAGAGATGGGGTTCAAACTTTTATCTAACTTACAAGTTCTTTGAATACCATTTTCACTGGTGGTAATCATAAATTATCTTCTAGAAATTTGATGTTATCAAAAACACATTCCTTTTATATAAATCATTGTCAGATAGTACTATATGGTATTCTTAATGACATCCTTTTCGGTCCATAGATCATTATCATATTCTAATATGATCGTAAATAATTTATCTCCATGAATATGTATCTGTAAAATACAGTCTTCATGAGTGGTCTCATAACCCATAAAATTTCTGATCTCATCCCTGATAATTTGTTGAAGAAGATCTATATCAAGTTCCATTGTATATGGAGGTGGTTCTGATGATGTAGCGGTAGAATTAGTTAGGTTTTCCAGCTTCTAAAATATGGAAGTAAAAATTTATGAAATAATGGATAACATGCCTTCTACTAATGATTCCAAACATTCAACCTCTGCAAAAATAGTTTTATTATCATGATCAATTTCATGATTATGAAATAATACATTTGGTTGTATATGAGATATAAAAAATTCAAAAAAATACAAATTTCGATCTTCACTAATTTGGTTAATTGAAGATGGTTGAGAGTTCAATAATTTTGTAAAATATGAAACCAAATTCCTTCTTAAATAGTCCATGTAATAATGCACCTTCAACTAAAAAATCCAAATAAAACTACATTACTACATACTGAGGTGGAATGGGTTAAGCGTGAGGAGGATTTAGTTTCTCACGAGGAACTTCAACCTCAGTTGATCTATCTATTTCTGTAGGAGTGAAATGATGTAACTCCCTAGATTTATCTATTTTATCCACTAAATATCATTTTATACACAAAATAATTTCATTCCCATCACTTAAATCACAATATTTCAATATATGTTTAACAAAATCTGGATACTACCCCCATTCCTCAAAAGAAATAACAAATGGTTTAATATAAGGAAGGATTAGAGAGTCTTTGGGTACTAGAGAACATTCACCATATTTAGTTACAAAATGGGAATGTTAGGTCTAATTGGTATGTATGATATCTTCCTATTATACATGAATCTCTAGAACTGGTTATTCATCATGATTTGCAGACACATCCCCTCACTTATAGATATTATACCTTCTATAGGAATTGTTGTGACATAAGGAATCCCAGTACCATTAGGACGATTTTATTATTTGTTGAGACAACATAACACTAGTGAACAAGGATGTTGTTTAACTATCTCTTGGTCATGAATATTCTATGCATCATCATTCGTATCACATACCTTGACATGATTTGTATTACCTTCTTTATTTTGATCATCTATGTGACCATGTCTACCTTCATTGTATCTTCCAACATGATCCTCATCATCATGATCCTTTTATCGTTACATTAAATTCTATCTAATTTATCAAGATCCACAATGTAAACTATTTCTCCATTCAAAGAATTATTAGCACTTCCCTTTATTTTAACATTGATGTTATAGTGGAAGAAAACTTAAACAAATCATGTCTAAAAATTTCAGTATCATCCTCATAATTTTAATGGAATATGAATTACTAAGTAAGCATAAAACCTTGAAGATTTACATATTTATTATATACTTTTGTTGGAGATTTATGAATCTCAAATTCACTCCCCACATCCACATAAAAGACTCTTCTTATTATTCCGCTATAGGTTAAACTCTTTTGGCATCAACATTAGAGTAATAAACTATCTCATCTAGTATGAGACTAGGATACCTAAACCCAGAGGTCTTGTTGGATGATTGATAGGGTGGAATTCCAAAAAAAATTCTCATTTTCTCTTACTAAGAATATCTTTGAGGGATTCCAAGTTACTTTTTCTCTATTACATATTTTTTTGGAAAGAAAATCCACCAAATATATCTTCAACATATTCTCCTTCTTTGACATATCCCTTTGCATCTAAGATTTATTATATCATTTTGGGAGATATGATGGAGTTTGATATTGGTCTCTTCTTTCCCATATCATACATATGAACCATCAAAAATCTACACCGTTTAATATTTCCCTTTTTTCATCATATAGAGAAAATAATCATCTCGATATTGTATTGTATTGAAATCTCCCATTATTAGACCTAAATCATGTTGCAAGAAATTGTTCAACATCTTAAACTCACCATCATGTTCATCATTAATAGGTCTCTTTAGGATAATATCACTAGTCAACTATAGGATACCCTCTTCATGTTTGATAATTTAACTGTCATTAGGTTTACTACCAGGAAAATCATCATATACTCCTTTATGAGGAACTTTAGGATTTTATCATATTACCTTGATGAAAAATTGACATCTTCTCTATCAATGTGACAAAATATCATATCCATAGTCTTTCCAAAAATAAATTATGCATTTTTATTAATGTTATATAATAACCTTGGATAATAAACGTGGTGGTTCGAGGTAAGCTAGTTCATCCATTTTCTCTTTTTGTTATCCTTTAATACTAGAGAACATCCAGTTTGGATCCATTGCACATTGATCTCTTTTTCTTGTTCAACAAATCACTTTACAATATACTGGTTCCATGAAATAAAATCCATGCCTCTTAATGATACCTTCTGTTTCTTATATGGACTTATCTCAATTGGATTCTATTCTGGTATATGATTCAAATGAGCCATTCATAGAGCGTGGAGGTTTAAGGGGGAAAGATTATCAGTTTCGAGAGGATGTTAATGTTTTGGGATATCAAGGATTTTATGGTAAGTGATTCAATTAGATTGTCCAAATTTTTTTTTCATTTAGGGATTCTAAATAAAAAATATTAACCAATATAAATTTAATCGGTAAATGAAAATTTCATTGGTAATAAATCGATGATAAAAAAGGAATTGTGACTTAAACAATGGTGACTCATCAATAGTTCCTTTATCAAGGATGAATCATCAATGATGACATATCAACAATGACATATCAATGATTACCCATCAATGGTGACTTCTCAATGGTTACTTCTTCTAAAGTGGCATATCAACAGTGACTCCATCAACGATGTCTTATCAATATGTACTCGTCAATAGTGACCTAGAAAATATTGACTTCATCAGTGGTGACATTTCAACAGTGAATTATCAATAGTGAATTATCAATGATGACTTCATCAACCTAAATTTATCAATAAAAATTTATAGTTTATATACTTTAATCTCTTATAATTCAATGTCTTTGGGAAGATATCAGAGGCTAATGTAATGTTCTAATACATTCTAAAGTTATTTTACCCTTTTTTAATGATCTCTCAAAATGTGATATCATTAGCCAATGTTTTTTGTTCTAGAGTGTGATACTAGTTTTTTAGAAATTTTTATCACACATGTGTTATAATAATTTATATTTACATGTAAAAATTGGAATCAAAAGTCTAGTAATATATATTTCATTCACATGTTTTTCGCACTGAAACAAACTGCAATTATATATTTAGATTCAGTAGTTGACAGTGCAATAGAATTTCATTTCTTACTACACAATGATAATAGATATTTGTCTAAATGATGACACATTCCTAATGTTTATTTTCTATCTAACCTAAAACCACTATAATCAGCATCTGAATAACTTAATAATTAAAAATCTTGTCATATTAGATAGAAAAATAAAAAATTGTTCTTATATTTTAGGTATTTTAAAATTAATTTGATATCTAATAAATGTGTCTCTTTTGGAACTACATTAAATAGGGAACACATAAATACACTTATCATAATATCAAGCCTACTATAAATTATGTAAAAAGAATACTAGTCATTCCACTATAACGATATTGATCTATAGATTTCCCAACATAATCAAAATTAAGTTTTATAGTGGTGGTCATCGGATTGGCACTACTTTTGGATATTTCTATACTAAAATATTTTGAAACATATTTAGTATATTTACATTTGTTTAAGATGATTCCATCTTTATTTTGAAAAATATGTAATCCATGAAATAATTTGAGTTCACCCATTAAACTCATTTCAAATTAATTTTTCATTCATTCTGAATTTTTAGAACATAAGAAATATATAGTAGATCCAAAAATAATATCATATATATATATATACTATAAATAATCTTGTTAAAATATATTTATAAAAAGAGTTGGATCATATATACCTCTTTAAAAAAATATTTTAAATAAGTTTAGAGGTAAGACTAGAATACCAGGCTCTATGATCCTATTTCAAACCATACTAATATTTTCATAACTTAAAAAATGATTTGTAAAATGTGTATTATGAAATCCCATGGGGTTATCATCAAAAACATCATCAATTATAAATTAATTTAAGTATATAATTTTAACATCGATTTTATATAGATTGAAATACAAATGTGATTCATAGGAAATAAGTGTCATAATAGATTTAATTATTTATACTGGTTAAAAATTTCATTCATAATCAATACCTTCTTCTTGATTATCAATATGTAAGATTATTCAATCTTTAATTTTTATAATAGTGACATACTCATCAAAGTTGATTTTAAACAACCACATTGTGTGAATAATTAAGGTGTCTTTATCTATGTTAATAAGTTCCCAAAAATTGTTTATTTGATATTTATTATGTTCTTTTTTCATGGTTGTCACCCAAGATTCATCATTGATATCATCATTAATGTTCTTAGTTTCATGCTGTGAAAATAAGACTTGTAATTCAATGTGATTCTCAATTGAATATCTTGTACGATTACGTCAATATAGGTTTCCTATAATTCATCTAATGGAAGGTTTATGTGAGTCCTATCATGTCTTTGATTAGAAGGGGTGGATTACTCATGGTCTTATTTGGGTTTGGGTTATGGGAATTCACTTCAAAAACTTTTTGTTTGTTTAACAAAACTTTTGTATGGTATAAAATTGAGATTCTGAGTTAAAAGATCACCATCATGTTTTTTTAAGATATTATCAGCTTCATTGGGATCAGTTTCATAAAATTATGGGAATAGAATCTTCCATCATTCTGTATCTCTTATGAAACACTCTATATACATCGTTGGTTGAAGAATACCCATGAAAAATCCCTTCATTAATCTTGGTAAAAAATTTGTCCAAATTATCGTTTTTATTTAGAATAAAAACATTGAAACCATAAAATATAATTTTATTAACCTTTGGATTTATATTATTCCCTAAGTCTAATGTTTTTTTCATTTTATGGAGGTATGATTAATAATTTGTTTATTGTTTAATAGGTTGTGTTGAATGGTGTATCCAAAAAGTAGATAGGTATGTCATACTCATTTAGTATAGTCTGAGATATCGGTTAAGGAGTCTTCTTTCATATTTATACCATGCCATTTTTTTGTGGTGTCCCAGGAGTAGAAAAGATTTGATTATAACACTTTTGAGAAAAAACTTATTCGAAGTGGTGATTTTTAAATTCTCGACCATGATCACTTCAAAAGGTTTTAATTATAAGTCCACTAGGATTTTATACATATTTGGAATACTTAATAACGAAAAAAATATTCAAATTTGTGAGATAGAAAGAATAAGCTATTGTATTTCGACAATTCATCTACATGTAAATTTAAATAATGTTTTCCATTTTTTATGGATACTCTACAATGTCTAATGTGGTCAATATGAATTAACTATAGTGGTTTAGAGCTTTAAAATTCATTAAAATATTTAAAATAAATATTATGATGTTTAGTTTTGTGAAGGGATCCCAAACTCTATCATTTTATAATTCAATCCTTAGTAGGACTATGACTAACCCATTAATATTTATCTTTTTATTATAATGAATATTAAAATTTCCTCGTCTATTAGGATAAAGGAATGATTATTTGTTAAAGGAATATAAGAATGAAATATTTTTGGAAGATAAAAATATTTTAATCAATATAAAAAATATTATCATTTCTTAATGTAGTAAACATCAAAACATGTTTATCATTAAAAATATGAAATAATTTATTTTCACATTTTACATAAAATCCATCATCTCATAATTAAGATCATCTAATAATTTTGAATCTCTAACCATCTACATATAAAACAATGGAAATTAATACTAAACTAGAATTACAGATTTGGAAATGGTAGATTATTTAACTTTAACACTATCACCAAAAGTGACATGAACACTATCAACATTGATTAAATTATGGAAGATGGAATTCACAAATGAATTATGTCTGGAATATCTAATATCCTGATACCATTTAATTTTTTTGTGGATTCCAAATAGGTTTCCAATAATATATTTATGCACAAAATTATTTTGGTATACAAATCTTGATGTGTATAGATATGTTATTATTAAGTGATTTTTCCATCCATATTTAATAAATTGGATTCTTATAAATAGATTGTATATTTCAATAAGTAAATACTATATTTGGTCTAGTTGTGTATGTATTGTAAGAATATGAATTTTTATAATTAGTACTTGTTGTAAATATGTTTTCTTAATTTTTCAATATCGTAGTTGGTAACCTATTCTAGTTATATACTAGGGAGAAACTTTATTTCTTTGTAATTGAGTTAATTTTTTCTTTTCATTGGTAAACCTTTCTATGCCTTTCATCAATTGTTCATTTGAAAATTTTAACTCTCTTTTAAATTTCAAAAGTTGATCATTTTTATCTTTTTTCATAGTAAGGTTTGTTATATAATTTATTATTAGTGCATGTTTTTTCATAAGTGACTTATATCTATCTTTCTACTCATGAAAATATTCTTCTATCAAGTTATAATAATCTTTCAGATCTTTAATGGTCATGATTTCATCATTAAAATCATTTTATTCATATTTAAAATTTTATGATATATTTTTAGGAGATACATTTAGAATATTTTGTACCTCTGATGTTTTTGCTATAAATTTTTTTCCCTATCAAATTTATCTTCTTGATGAATGTCTGAGTCACTCTATCTATCTTGAGAGGCACTCCATGTTGATTTCATTATTATCTTGTATCTTATATCGTTATCCTCATACCTCATTTTATATTTCAGTTTTGGAAAACCTACGTTAATGTTTCCTTTCCTTTTATATTCATTATTGGTGATTTCATTTTTAGTGTCATCCTTTATTCAAACCTTTTTTCACTTTCCTTTGTTATCATAATTTTTTAAGGATTTTCACTTTTTGAAAAACATCCTTTTCCTATAAAATTTATTGAATCATATATCCATATGTGTCATTTCATAATTATTATCATCAGGATATTATTTTTCACTAGTATATTTTGTTTTTACATTTATACTTCTTCTAGTGGTAGTAGATTTTAAAGATACTGAATTTTTTGTTTTATTTTCATCTATCTCTTTTTTAACATTAATATCTTCTTCATATATCATCGTATTTCCAATAAATTCTTTGATAGGTAGTTTAAAAACATCACATGATTCTATAATTGACTAAAATGTTTATATACTTCTTTATGGTAAGCATGACAATAATTTCATCACTTGATTATTGTATGTAACTTATTTTCCAATTGAGTTCACGGTATTTATTATTTCATTGAACCTGTTATTCATATCAGAAATAGGATCTTCAGATTTCATTTTAAAGGTATCATTATTTATTTTTATGAATTTAATCTCATTTTATTGACATTTCATGTTCTTTAATGTAATATAGATATGGTTTCCAAAATTTCAAAAGAATGTTTTCATGTAGATGTTCTATTCAATCCATCACCACCTATGGAATATAACAAAGCATTCATAGCTTTAAAATTATTATTGTAAACTTATTTTGTAGCATTAATCCATGTATTTGTATATGTTTTTGGAATTTTCTATTGATATTCTAATACAGTCAAAATTTAAAAGCCTATAATTTCTAAATGAATTTTCATTTAGATTTTCCATTGAGCCTAATTTGTACCATTGAAATAATGAGCTATGTTGATAGAAGAGACATCTATTATAATATTAATGATAAAATAAAATATTAAAATAATATAAATTTGAGATATTTAGAATAAAACAAGAATCATAGTTGAGAAAATTAAATTTTAAATGTCCTTTGATATCAAATGTTGTTTGTGGTGAGTAACGCAGGAGGGTATAAATTGAGTTCCCAATAAAAATTAATATTAATAATTAGACTAAAATATAAAACCCCATAACAATATAAACTAACCAATTAATCAAAACTGTAGATCGACATAAGAACTTCCCTTTAAAAATATTTATTATATATAGATTAATAATTAGTTAAAATAAATTTTAGATATACCATAAGTATTTAAATCAATTTACCTAGACAAAAAAAATATAAAAACTAGTTAATATTAATTATCAAAGTAGTATTTTTATGTCTATAAAAATTAATATATGATATAGAAGAAAAAAATGATAAAGAATAATAAATAAGAGGTTTGGTCTCATGGTGATATTTAATATCATCCACATTGAAATCACCAACTGCCATGCAGATTATAATTATAAGTAAATAAATCCACAACTTGGATAAGGAATGCAATCAATAGCTACATGTTTTCTAGGATAAAAATATTCCACCACAGTTATTCCTGTGATGTATGAAAAGAAAAGGTCATACATCGTCCTCTTCCTCAAACAATGTGTGGAACATGTTAATAGAAAGAATACAATGACAAGATTTCTCCGGGTAGGAGCATGATATGATTTATGTTTGAGAACAAGATTATAATGAACTACCCAAAAGAAAATATAAATAAAAATAAAGACTAGAAATTACTAGTTTCAAATGTTATGAATGTTTTTAGTCTTCAGATCTGCACTAGTTAAAAATCATACTTTTTTCTAGAAATTTAGAGCATAAATATGATCGTTGAAAATCATTAGAAATGATTTTTTTATCTCCATCAACATCTCAATCAATCTATAGGATGTATTATGTGATTTTAAAATGTCCATAATCACAAAATAAGAATCATTATGTTCATGAGAATTCACAGATTTGGTGGAACAAAAGTATAAATTCTTTAACATAATATCGAGAGTGGGATATATCCATAACCTATATATAGTTGTTGTAAATCCAAAATCCTTTCAATGGTATTTGACAATGTTCTAAATACCTTATTAAAAATAAATCCATAAGGAAATATCCTTGAGAAATTCATTCCATAGTCCTCAGTTTGAAATGTTGACAATAATCTAGTGGAGACTCAGTATCTGGAGGTGACTCCTCTAGTGGTAATAGTGACTCATGTCTGGCCCTTGCTCTTTCTACATTAACTGTTACTTAGAGTGTGGTAGTAGAATGTACTAGTTGTAAAGGTGACTCGGAGTCTAGTGGTAGCTGAATCCAATGATGGTTGAGGGATAATAGTTATGGTGATTCCTAGGTAAATGTGGATCTCTATTAAACATAGTAGAATTATCAATGAAATAGTGTTATCGTATAAAATTATATAAAATAATAATTGAATCATTAGTAATATAAGAATCATGGTTTTTGATACATAAAATAAGAGTGTTTAAAAACTTACTCCCTAAAGATGATCCAACATCCATTCTCTAGTGGATAGTATGGTCTGATTCTCCTTTTTCACTTCCTTCATCAATTTAGTAGAAACTCAATCAAAAACTCACAATTCTAAGTCTGATGAAACTCAGTCTAATGGAATTGGAAATGATGGATGTCACTCAAATGTCCAGTATGGTCCAAATATCTTTTAATTAGATATATCTTTCTCAGATGATTGTATTGAATATCAATATGATAATCTTCCTCAGATCAACCACAAACACAATGTTTGTTTCAGTGCTCATTACTTGTTACAAATTTATTTCAACCTATGGATCTTGGAAACTATATAGTCACACATAGCAATGAACTCATGTCCCCTTTTATAGGGGCCTCAAAAAAAATTTATACAGGGTTCTGAAAACCTTTACTACTTATTGAAATTTCCAATGTCTTCAATTACACTTAAATCTAGAATCTATCAACGACTCATTCAATTCAATTTTAAATATTTAAATATCTTTTTTTTATTTTCATTTTACTCATTCAAGTACTTTTTGAATCATAAAATATCCTTGATTCTCTATTACAATTTTTCATAATGATTTTTCAGGTAAGAAAACCCACTACGAATATTTCTTTAATAAATCCATGTACTATTTTTTCATTAAGACATCCCAGTATGATTTATTCCTTAATAAATTCATGTATGATTTTTTCCTTATGAAATCCCTGTATAGTTTTTTCATTATGAATTCCTAGAATGATTTTTTCAGTATGATTTCTTCATTATGACTTCTTCTATATGGATTCTTCAGTATGATTTTACCAGTATAAAAATCATGGTATGAAACTCTCGGTATGGTTCTACTAGTATGAACTTTTTCTTATTCCGGATCAGAAATATCTTTTTCTTATTGATCCTTATCAAACTTTTATCACTTATAACAAATATATTTGTTTGGAATACGATTTTCCTGAATAAGATTTTCTTGATTACAATATTTAGGAGTACGATATGACTAGTTACGATCGTTCTGTGTATGATCATTCTAGGTATGATTATTTTAATCATGACCGTTTGAGTATGATTTCTAGTAGCATTTTCTTTTTTCCATCCAGATATCATTATTATGAAAACGAATGGTTGGAATTCCTTTCACTCTCCCATTATTTCAGCATGATTACACCTTATGTTCTCTAATTAAATTATGATTTATGTCGAATACAAATCAGAAAATATCCTATCATTTATAGTGGAATGTATTGAAATTTCCCAAAATTCTAGAAACAATCTATCATTTCAACTCATCCTTAACATGATTTTCTATAATTCACATGGCCTAAAAATCATAGAAATGAATAAAATCATCACGATTATGGGATGAACAATCATTATAGACTCAATATGATATCCAACATCTTTTTGAAGAAATATATATTTTATAAATCATAATGACTCATGTAATAGTTTGGATCTAATGCTAATGATTCTATATATGGCATGATTAGAGAAAATTAATCGAAACCTTCTTCAATCCATATCTCCATTACCTTTTAAACATAGTTTTTTCCTTCAACATAATAATCATATTTATCTATTTACAACATGTACAACCAAAAATCAACTAGGTTCCAACAAAACATTTATATTGGATAATATTTTTCTCTAGATCAAATATCAAAAATATACATTAATAAAGTGGTATAGTCTCATGTATAAACTTATTTTATTGTATCATCTCGTATTCTGATGATTACATCGAATACCTAGAAAATATTTCAATAGTATTTTGATACAATGCGGAGTTTCAATAAGATTTATTATCCATATAAATATGGTCTCTCTAGGAGAACCATTAATACCTGATAAGTTATTTAGAGATCATTTCTTATGGGTTAAAAATGAGGGATTGATCAACAGCTTTATCCGGCATGGTTTTCATACTAAACTAGATTTCTGTGAAAAAATTAAAATGGATCTATATTAATCTATATATGTAAATAAATGTAGAAAACCAATTATTTCGGACGAAGTTTGAGAAAGAATTATATTGGTAACTCTATTAGAAAAAATCATTTATAAATCTTTATACAGTCAATATCACATATATAATGCATAGATTCTATAGAAAATTTATACTGATAATAGTAAACGTGATATGGAATTTGAAGACGGTGAAAATGTTATTATATGATTTTTTTCATGGAATAAGGTTATGAGATCCATGAAAAAAAAGGAAATCTAATCCCTTAATATATTTTCCCCCATCGTGATTCATAATTGAGTATGAATGGTATCATATCACATGGATTGTACATTGAACCTATATCATGTTCAGGATGTGTTATATATATCTCTTGCAAGGATACAAACAACTAATCCATCACATATTCTAAAAATAAGTGTCAATCCATGGGGGAATTATATTTCAAATCATGAATAGCCATTATAAATCGTCGATCATAGAAAAAAATTAATGGAAGAGTACTACCCACCTAGTGAATGTTATTTTCATTGATTATAAATCTAGGAAACTACTTCTGAACCATAGGAATTAATGAATGGATATATTAAAATTTTTAAATCATAATGATGAATTTCATGGGAAAAATTTATTTCAGGTGTGGGAGAGGGGGTATAATGTAAAACCATTATATTTTATCAAATAATTATATATAATTTTTTTTCCTTGATTACTTATGTTACACATGATATCAAATAACAACACACTATGGTGTGGTATTAAAATATTGTTATTTAATAAGAAAATTATTTCCTAGTTGCTGTATTAGAGAGTATGGATTGGAAAAAAATTATTATCTGAAAAATTTAGGTTTTACATATATATAAAATAAATCAATTTCTTATCAATTGATTACCAATAAAAATAAAACCATCTGAATGTAAAATTGATTTTTCTCTGAAAAATAGTTTTATGCGAATATGATATTTTTATCAGAATAAAATAAATTAATAGCTATTGAGGAATGATTTTTATGCAATTTTTATATAATACAATCAATCAAAAAATTTAAACATTAATCCAATATTTTTACTATGAATTAGATAAGAAGAAATCATTTTTTACTTACAATAGGTATTTTTCTAAAATCAGTATCCATAGGGTTTTGAAAACATATTTTTAAATGAAGTTATTATAATTGTTGTTACCGAATTGGATAAAATGGATTCTCTATATGTAATTATGATGTTATATTTATTTAAATAGGCTCTATTTTTTCAATAACAATATTCACCACGGTAAAATTTGTCACCTCAATAAAGGGTAAATTGTTTAACATCTATTAGAACAAACTGATAAATATTTATGTATTATTAATTAATATTTATTTAATAATTTCATTCTTCCCTTATCATATTATTCAAAAATTTATTTTAGTTCTAGAAAATGTTCCATAAAAATGGCCAATATAATATTCAATGAAATAGAAGTTACAAAATATGACTGACTTAATTATAAATATAGTTTATGTGTTCAAATATGGAAAAAATAAACACCTTATAGAATCCAAATGAATATCTTGTAAATAAATAACATATTTTTATTATCATTATTTACTCATCAAATTCAGTTTTAAATAACTTTTTTATTGATTTCACAACACCGAAACTATATTTATTCAATTACTAGAAAATAATATAAAATGATATTAAAAATAATAAAAGTGATAATATTTGACTATGTAAATGGCTGAAAATAAATTTATAAATGAAGATAAAATATTATTACACTTTTTATTTATTATATAAAAATTAATTTGTTTTTTAAATATTTTATGTTAAATTAAATTAATAGTATCAAAATTGACATTAATAATATTATATTAATATAATATATTATTAAATGAGGGATGTTTATTTTCTATCTCCTCTTTGGATAGAATCTCTCTCTTAAACGTGATTGCTCCAGCACTACAGGGTATGGAGATTGCTCTGGTGATATTAATCTTGATGATCAGATCTTTGGTCACTATGAATTATTTCCAGCTTCCTGTCGGAGTCATCAGGTTGAATCATAGCATGTAGATGAGATAAGTAACAAACACGATTCGTTGAAGGAGATATCTAGTCATGGAGGTGTAAGGGAAGTGACTGGTGGATGATGGCGTAAGGAGGGAGATGTTTCTTCTTGAAACGACGCCTTGATGGCAGTCGATAATGTCACCCCTGATTATAATAGGGTTCTGAAGTAATCAATGGATGGGTTTATCTTTCTTGATAAGCAGGATTCTCTCATGGTGGCCTCTGGGTACTGGTTTTCGATGGGGGGACCCCTTACATCTGTGGATCTGGATGGATGGTGATGGTAGGCATGGCTAGGGGCTCCTCCTGGCAGTGTGACATGAAAGGCGTTGCAGTAGTGGGATCTAGGTGGTGATCGTTTATGTGGATTTTCTGTGATCTTTGACGGGATGATGTTGTGCATCAAGACACGGCTGAAGAACAACATTTGTATATGAGTGAGTTGTGACAAACTGGTGGTGACGACTAGGATTGGGATGCATATCTGGGATCTTGGAGAGGTGACTTTGGAGATGGACTCCCGACGGTGGTATTCATATTAGGATGTCGATGATGCCCATTGGAGACATCAGGATAGTTATGGACACTATAACACTATGTGGGGGGTTTTGGTGGTCTAGTGAGGTGTGAATTGCTTAAGATGTGTCGTTTCTATAGGGTGGTGGTTGGTCTCATGTTTTATGGATCATGTGGTTATCACTTATAGTGTTTACCTCAGGGTATGGGGTGATACGGACATTAGAGACTTCTATTAGAAGTGGTAGGATCTGGATTTTATCGTTATTTTCTATTCTTTCATAATTGCAGAAGGGAGGTCACATGCTTCTAGCTAGAGATGAGGTGGATTTGGGATTTTGAAACTTGAACCAGTTTTTGGTCTGGATTAATGGGCCATTTGCAGTGGTATGTTAGATCATGAAAAATTTATAATCTATTACAACCTTGTGTGTGGGATTTATAGACTGCTATGGCATCTTGAAATTGTTTTTGATGTGTGAGTCTTCGGGTCTTTGGTGTTTTAGTGGCATAGTTTTTTCACTTTTTTGTTTGTTGGGGCTTTATATGTCTCATGTTTATTGGTTGATGTTTGTACTTTTTATTTTCCTTAATAATTTTTAGGACCGTGTACACTCAGTACCTAAAACATCTCTGTATATTATTAAATTTTTTAAAAGAGGAAAATCAGGATAATATTTGTTCTATAAATTTATCCATATTACGTTAATGAATGAATTTTTACATTATAAGTAAAATTATAACCTTATAAGAAGAACAATCATATACCAAAATTAATTTTAAAATTTAATAATAATTTGGTTCATTGAAAATATAAGGTTCAAAAACAACAAAATCTTATATAAATATCATTTTATTATGTTGTTTAAATCTCTTATTATCTTTTCATTGAATACCTATACATTTTTTAGGGATTTGGAATGGGGAACATATTTTCTTGTATTTCAATTTAAGAAATCCCAATTGTGTCCATCCCCTGAATTATAAAATAGTAACCATTATTTCTATTCTTAAAAAATGTGAGTATTTTGGATTGTAAATAATCTAAAAAAATTATTTCTAAACATACTTACCACATTTTATATGTTCTGGTCTACCCTATATACCAACCATAGGGACCTTAAGAGAAGATCTAATTGAGTTGTTCCAAAGAAGAGGTGATCTCCTTAATTGACCTCTTTCTCTTTAATATTTCCCTTACATCATATAAATATATTATATTCATTATAAGATAATAAATTTAGTGTAACAAAATCTACACAAATTTTATTATGGTTATTAAATCAACTTTACTCACCCGCATTCCATCAAATGGGAAGTGAATGTATCGCTCATTCATTCATACATTTTATTGTCTCTAAATTGTGATAAAATTCATTATTCATCACCATCATTCATGGTTGGTAATTTTTTTAGTATTTAATTTTATATACTATATAAATATTATTCTATAATTCTAAATTATTATTTACATATCATTCATTACATCCGTCAAAATATAGAAACACCATTAATCTGTATGTATGACATATTATCCCCATGTTTGGTGTATTTAATTTCTCCATATCAACCATTTATGAATTTATTAAATATGTATATAATTTATATACATTATAATAATATAATTATTGATATTATGTATATTATTTAACAATTATAAATGTACAAGTACTGAAATTACCAAACCAAAAATACATGAACACTGAATTCTATATCATCCAGAATAAAGATTTTAATAAATAATTTTTAGTAAAATGCTAATAAAAGGTTATAAGTATTTAATAAAATATATGATATATATTATTAATATAGCATCCCGCCTTTTTTATAACATAAATTTTCATTACATTATACAAAACTAAGGATCTTTTATGTTTAGTGTCTTGGAAAACAAGAACTTATTACATGAGAAACAAAACATTCTTCTTAAACACATGAAAGGATTCTTCATTTGTTCATCCTATGTCCATTACACCATCTCATAACCTGGGATCATACATCAATGGAAAGGGTGAGAAAAATTCCCAGTATGGGAAACAAGGGAAACATTTTACATGAGAACTTGAGATACATCAAAAGTCGTGAAAAATAACATTAAGACATGAGAAAGAGATCATGAGGCATATCTTAATAAACATAACGTGTTTCATAACTTGAAGATTTGGCTACAAAATTTAACATAGACAATCATTTCCATTTCACCAAGGTCCATCCCCAAGGTGTCATTAAAAATTATCAAGGTTATTCACCAAGGTATCAGTCTAAATGGTCATCTCTAGAGATTAAGTCTTTACCCAATGCATTGGAGAGCTATCAGGGAACACACTTAAATTTGTTTTTATTATCATGTGATACACATATATAATCATCAATCATTTCATAAACAACCCATATATCATTAAATAAATGGGTTTCATTTCATAGTCATCACATTTTAAAAACTGTTTTCAAGACGTGATCTTTATGTCACTTTAAACCCACAAAAAGTAAAGAGGGTTTCGTGTATATAAATCCCAGAATTTAAAATAGTAAATTTTGATATATATGTGAATATCCTTGTATGATAAAGAGTTTTTAGTATTCACTGACTAAAATTAAATAATTTGAGAAAAATATAGGGATATTTTGAGACGAAAAGAATGTAGCATAAAAGCTATGTTACAGCGTTTTAGAAGACATTGAAAAGAGAGGGGACATGGGTAACCCACTCATAAATTATCCATAAAATAGAAGGGGAAATAATATAAAAGATTTAAGAATATGGTAATGAATTTTGAATGATATACCATATTAATTTATGAACATGAAATGAAGACAAAAAATAAGATTTCTCTTATAGAAAATCGGCAGCCTAACAGCGCCACTTAAATCATCCAAATACTTAATTCAAGAGATAAAATAGGGTCTATTGTCAAATGATAATAAAATATCAGTATTATAGATAGAGATATCATACCTCACCATAATAAAATGGAACTTGAAAGACTTGACATGAAAGTAGAACTTTGAAAAATGAGAAGGGTTAAAGAATCCCTTAAAATTTCGGCAGCCTAATGGCGCCACTTAAAACATCAAAATATGAATTGAAGAAATCAAATAGGGTCTCTCATAATATGAACATAAAATATCAGTATGATAGATATAGTGATCATACCCCCAACATAATAAAAATTATCTTGATATACTTGACATGAAAGTAGAACTTTGAAAAATGAGAAAGGTGAAAGAATCCCTTAAAAATTCGGCAGCCTAACGGCGCCACTTAAAACATCAAAATACTGAATTGAAGAGATCAAATAGGTTCCCTAATCATATTAACATAAAATATAAGTATGATAGATATAGATATCATACCCCAAAATAAAGAAAAGGAACTTGAAAGACTTGACATGAAAGTAGAACTTTGATAAATGAGAAGGGTGAAAGAAACCCTTAAAAATTCGGCAGTCTAACGGCACCACATAAAACATTAAAATATGAATTGACGATATCAAATAGGGTCTATTATCATATGAACATAAAATATCAGTATGATAGATATAGAGATCATTCTCCAACATAATAAAAATGAACTTGAAATACTTGACATGAAAGTAGAACTTTGAAAAATGAGAAAGGTGAAAGAATCCCTTAAAAATTCAGCAGCCTAACGGCACCACTTAAAACATTAAAATAGTGAATTGAAGTGAAAAAATAGGGTCTCTCATAATATGAACATAAAATATCAGTATGATAAATATATAAATCATACCCCAACATAATAAAAAGGAACTTGAAAGACATGACCTGAATGTAGAACTTTGAAAAATGAGAAGGGTGAACGAATCCCTTAAAAATTCAGCAGCCTAACGGCGCCAGTTAAAACATCAAAATATGAATTTACGAGATCAAATAGGATCTCTCATCATATGAACATAAAATATAAGTATAATATATATAGATATAATACCCTAACATAATAAAAAAACTTGAAAGACTTGATATGAAAGTAGAACTTTGAAAAATGAGAAGGGAGAATGAATCCCATAAAAATTCGGCAGCCTAACGGCGCCACATAAAACATCAAAATATGAATTGACGAGATAAAATAGGGTCTCTTATCATATGAACATAAAATATCAGTCTGATAGATATAGATATCATACCCCAACATAACAAAAAGGAACATGAAAGACTTGACGTGAAAGTAGAACTTTGAAAAATGAGAAGGGTGAAAGAATCTCTTAAAAATTCGGTAGCCTAACAGCGCCACATAAATATTAAAAATACAGAATTGAAGAGATCAAATAGTGTCTCTCATAATCTGAAAATAAAATATCAGTATGATAGATTTATAGATCATACCCCAAAATAATAAAAATTATTTTGAAATACTTTACATGAAAATTGAATTTGAAAACGAGAAGGGTGAAAGAATCCCTTAAAAATTCAGCAGCCTAACGGTGCCAATTTAACATTCATAAAATGAAATGAGGAGAGAAAGAGAGGGTATCTCATAATATGAAAATTGAAAGGAAAATATTATGAATATAAAATAACATCCTCTATATTATGAAAATGGAGCATAAATGAAATGACATAAAAGAGTGTACTTGGAATGGAAGAGAGAGCTAGGATCCCTTACCTTAAAACGTATCTCTTAAAACTCAATGTTTGGGACCTTGAGGGCTTGGGGGCACCTTGAGAGGATTCATTGGGAGGAAATGAGACCATAGATTTGTTGGGAGAGAGTTTCGAGTGAAAACTAATGGAGGAAAGGGTGGGTATTTATAGGGAATGTGAGGGGGCAAGGCATTAATGGCCAAGGGACACCTCACAAGTGGTTTTCTCAAAGCCATGGGCTCTCCCATGGTATTTCCAATGAAGTTTGGAAGAATGGGGTCCCCAACAGAATAATTCATCACCTTTGTTTGGAAAAACCTTAAAATATCTTATTACATCATCATGACACAGTTCTGATGTCATTAAACATACCGAAACCCAAAAACTGTATTTTTACTACTTACTGAAAATTCAACTTTCGCAGAAAAATCCCAAAATTTCACCATAACCAAATATCAATGCTCTGATTTCAAAAATGAACTCCATTTTATAAAAATAATTTTCTAATTATTTTTAATTTAGTTTTTAAATAAATACACTATTCACTGAAAATTCATTTTTTTCAGAAAAATCCCCAAAAATTACCATAACATAATATTGATGCTCTGAGTTCAAAAATGAAATCAATTTTATAAAAATATTTTTCAAAAAAAATTTAATTTAATTTTTAATTGAAAAACACTATTCACTTGAAAAAACAAATACTTGACTAATAATTTCTGAAACAGTTATTTACCTATTTTATTGAATCTCATTACTTAATCAAGGTGACTATATTATATTAATACTTTATTTAAGTGAGATTACTAATCCATTTGGTCACATTACTAATCCTAAGAATAAAATCACTATTCATAATTTACTATTCTTCAAAAATTAAGTTTATATTATTAGATTCTAAATTTCATACTAAACATAACTGTAGAAGACCATTTTTTTTAAAATCATTACACATTTTTAATTATTTACGGTTAACATAAACATCTTTTAAATATCCTTTTTCGAAAA
Source organism: Viscum album (assembly GCA_963277665.1). NCBI lineage: Eukaryota > Viridiplantae > Streptophyta > Magnoliopsida > Santalales > Viscaceae > Viscum > Viscum album. The sequence goes on from OY728165.1 coordinate 684,101,580, forward strand.
TTCTTCAAAAATATGCATACGATATTTATCCGGAAATTGAAAATTCACAAACTTCACCATAAGATGAGAAGAGAATTATATTGATAACAAAGTATTACACAAGGCAGTTACAGTCTCATTATATAGCCCCTTTTAACACCAGTATAGGACCTAAGTGTAAGGTGTACTAGGGTGAGAGAATCTTGGGGCGGCTCAGCCAGCATTGCATGAGTATGAATTTCTATCTGTTTGAACTTATCGCGAAGGCGATTCCAATCTAGCTTCACATGATGAATTTCGTCTTGGGTTTGGTCCAGAGCAATGCCTAGTGGTGCTGCCTCCTTCCCAAGTTCCTTTAGATGGGCTTTTATTGGCCCGAGACTACTGGATGGGGCCACCGAATCTTCTTTCTATATTAATTAACCAATATCACTTGTATTTAGAGACAATAATCTAAACGTTTAGTTTCCAGCGGTCATATTGACCAATGGTCATATAACAGTCAAAACCCAATGGTCTCATCTTAATTATACTCATTTTATCAAATTAAGCAGTTTTTTTGAGTATAAAAATAAAATATCATACAAAATTAGGAAATAAGATTTATTCAAAATTTCGGGTCGTTACAATCTTCCCCCCTTAAGAAATTGAGTCCTCACAATTTTTAAAATTGGGGTTTGAAATTTCATTGAAAGTACCACATAGAAAACGGAGTCAGTAAAAATATTACTTTAAAAGAAAGAAAGGGAAGTACAATGGTCACCCGAGTTATCCCACACTAGGATTCCATGTAGGAAAACATGGACATGGAGGAGAAAACAAAGGGTCAAGTTCTGAGGGAGAGTGATAGAAAACATGATTAGTAGAAAGTTAACCACAAGAAAATCACAAACATATGATGTGTGTAAATGGTCTCTGATTACCTAGTAGGAAACGTAAACCAACAACGTTTTTTTTTTACGTTCCTTTTCATAATTTTGAGGAATTTATTTACTACATAGAACAAAAACATAAGGAAATATACCTAACTTAATGAAGAGTTTTATACTTTAATAAGTTTCTACCAAAACTAATCTTTTCTCCAAACGATGAGCCTTCAAAATTCTTGGCCTCATCAAAACACAAGAATCATCTTCTTGAGAGTCACGTAATCCACAAAAGATTAACTATCAATTTCTTCTATCATTAAACATTATCCCAAAATATAAAGGGTAAGACAAAACAAATCTTCAAAAAGAAAGAATCCCATAGGAAGGGAAACTACTTTTAAATTTTCAATGTTCCATGGTACTACCCAATGTTCATCATAGACCATTACATAAATAATTGTCCTCAAAATTCTTAAAAATAAACAAAACTAAGATTGAAACCCAATTATAAGAACGATCTCATAATAGAGACTTCCAAGATAGAATTTATCGTTCATCTCCAAACAACATCAACCACTCATGTCATCTTTTAACAAAATTAACTAACCTAATCACATTTTACCCAATATAGGTTAATCATTTCCATAAGTAACCTAAATTACTATAATTCCACCTTATATTCATCGATTCTTGAAAATATATTTCAACCTTTACTCCTAAAAGAAAATACCGTAGTCATCTATTTACCTCAATCACATAGGGTCCCCAAAATAGTGAACATCTTCCAAAATAATAATAATATTTTAATCCCCTAATCATCTCTATCATATTAATACAGAAATTGTCACATTTCCTATCACATTGGTTTTTGAGACATGTTCTTCCATTTCCCTCCATTAACTAAAAGAATAAAGTACAATTAGGAGCTTAAATACTTAGCCAATAATCATGAAAAGAACTTAAAGCATATTAGGAAATCATGTAGAAGAAATGTATACCCTAACATTGTGATCCCCTAGGTTCCAAACTAGGTTATCCATGATCATATATTCTTATGTGAATCATTATTTAATTTTATCTTTTTTCCTTTAATAATGGATCATACCAAGCTTATGAATTTACAAAAGAATATCCCCCGTGAGTGTCGTAACCAACAGTGCAGCAAGGCCCATTTTCGTATATCAGTTCTCATTCGAGTCTCGCTCAAAGTGGTGTTTTTGTGTTTTACCCATACATACATCTGTGCCAGAGCCACCTCTACGTACTCGTATCCAGACATGGATGTATTTTAATGGAAATACCTTACTCAATACTCGCCAAAATACAAGGAATATTTCCTATATTTAAAATTTTCTATATGGTTCTTCCTAGACTTTTCATATCCTAATTTCCACAAATAACTAAACCATCCTTTGATACCAACTATGACATCCCTCCTTTTTATAACATAACTTTTCATTACATTATACAAAACAAAGGATAAAATAGGGTCCCTCATCATATTAACATACAAGATCAGTATGATAGATATATATATCATACCCCAAAATAATAATAAGTAACTTTAAAGACTTGACATGAATGTATAATTATGAAAAATGAAGAGGGTGAAAGAATCCCCTAAAAATTCGACAGACTAACGGCACCACTTAAAACATAAAAATATGAATTGACGAGATAAAATAGGGTCTCTCATCATATGAACATAAAATATCAGTATGATAGATATAGATATCATACCCCAACATAATAAAAAGGAACTTTAAAGACTTGACATGAAAGTAGAACTTTGAAAAATGAGAAGGGTGAAAGAATCCCTTAAAAATTCGGCAGCCTAACGGCGCCACATAAAACATCAAAATATGAATTGACGAGATCAAATACGTTCTCTGATCATATGAACATAAAAGATCAGTATGATAGATATAGTGATAATACCCCAAAATAATATTTATTAACTTGAAATACTTGACATGAAATTAGAACTTTGAAAAATGAGATGGGTGAAAGAATCCCTTAAAAATTCGGCAGCCTAACGGCGCCACTTAAAACATCAAAATACTTAATTGAAGATGATAAAATAGGGTCTCTCATCATATGAATATAAAAGATAAGTATGATAGATATAGAGATCATACCCCAACATAATAAAAGGAAACATGAATGACTTGACATGGAAGTAGATCTTTAAAAAATTAGAAGGGTGAAAGAATCCCTTAAAAATTCGACAGCCTAACGGCGCCACATAAAACATCAAAATATGAATTGATGAGATCAAATAGGGTATCTCATCATATGAACATAAAATATCAGTATGTTAGATATAGATATTATACCCCAACATAATAAAATTTAACTTGAAAGACATGACATGAAAGAAGCACTTTGAAAATTGAGAAGGGTGAAAGAATCCCTTAAAAATTTGGCAGCCTAACGGCGCCACATAAAACATCAAAATACTTAATTGAAGAGATAAAATAGGGTCACTCATAATATGAAAATTAAATATCATTATGATAGATATAGATATCATACCCCATCATAATAAAAAAGAACATGAAAGACTTGACAAGAAAGTAGAACTTTGAAAAATGAGAAGGATGAAGGAATCCCTTAAAAATTCGGTAGCCTTACGGCGCCACTTAAAACTTAAAAATATTAATTGATGAGATAAAATTGGGTCTCTCATAATATGAACATACAAGATCAGTATGATAGATATATAGATCATACCCCCAACATAATAATAAGGAACATGAAATACTTGACATGAAAGTATAATTTTGAAAAATGAGAAAGGTGAAAGAATCCCCTAAAACTTCGGCAGCCTAATGGCGCCACTTAAAACATCAAAATATGAATTGACGAGATAAAATAGGGTCTCTCATCATATGAACATAAAATATCAGTATGATACATATAGATATCATACCCCAACATAATAAAAAAACTTTAAAGACATGACATGAAAGAAGAACTTTGAAAAATGAGAAGGGTGAAAGAATCCCTTAAAAATTCGGCAGCCTAAGGACGCCACTTAAAACATCAAAATACAGAATTGAAGAGATAAAATAGGGTATATCATCATATGAAAATAAAAGATCAGTATGATAGATTTAAGGATCATACACATACATAACAAAAAGGAACTTGAAATACTTGACATGAAAATAGAATTTGAAAATGAGAATGGTGAAAGAATCCCTTAAAAATTCGGCAGCCTAACGGCGCCACTTTAACATTCTTAAAATTAAATGAGGAGAGCAAGAGAGGGTCTCTCATCATATGAACACGAAAAGGACAGTAAGATTAATATAAAATAACATCCTCTAACATAAGAACATGGATCATAAAATAAATGACATAAAAGAGTGTACTTGGATAGAAAGAGAGAGCTAGGATCCCTTACCTTAAAATGTATCTCTTAAAACTCAATGGTTGGGACCTTGATGGCTTGGGGGCACCTTGAGAGGACTCCTTGGGAAGAAATGAGACCAGAGATTTGTTGGGGGAGAGTTGGGAGTGAAAACTAAAGGAGTAAAGGGTGTGTATTTATAGGGAATGTGAGGGGGCAAGGCATTAATGGCCAAGGGACACCTCACAAGTGGTTTTCACAAAACCATGGGCTCTCCCATGGTATTTCCAATGGTGTTAGGCCACATGGGGCCCCCAATACAATAATTCATCACCGTTGGTCAGCCAACTGTTAAAATATTTCATGACATCATCATGACAGAGTTATGATGTCATTAAACATACCGAAACCCTAAAACTGTATTTTTACTATTCATGAAAATTCAACTTTCTCAGAAAAATCCAGAAATTTCACCTTAACCAAATATCAATTCTCTAATTCCAAAAATTAACTCCATTTTATAAAAATAATTTCCTAAATATTTTTCATTTAATTTTTAAATAAATACAGTATTCACTGAAAATTCATATTTCTTCAGAAAAATCCCCAAAAATTACCTTAACATAATATCGATGCTCTGAGTTCAAAAATGAAATCCATTTTATAAATATAATACTCTAAATATTTTTAATTTAATTTTGAATTAAAAACACTATTCACCTGAAAAACTAATACTTGACTAATAATTTCTAAAACAGTTATTTACCTATTTTATTGAATCACATTACTTAATCAAGGTGCCTAGATTATATTAATACATTATTTAAGTGATATTACAAATCCATTTGGTCACATTAGTAATCCTAAGAATAAAATCACTATTAATAATTTACTATTCATCAAAAATATTGTTTATTTTATTAGATTCTAAATTTCATACAGAATATAACTATAGAATCCCATTTTATGAAAATAATTACAAATTTTTAATTATTTAAGGTTTACATAATCATTTTAAAAATATCCTTTTTCTAAAATACATCAAAAATATGCATACTATATTTATCTGGACATTTGAAAATTAAAAAATTTCATCATAAGAAGAGAACACAATTTTATTTATAACAAAGGATTACACAATGCAGTTATGGTCTCATTACATATCCCCTTATAATACTAGCATAGGAATGAAGAGTAAGGTGTGCTAGGGTGGTAGAATATTTGGGTGGCTCATCCAACATTGCAGGAGTGGTAATTTCTATCAGTTTGAACTTCTCGTGAAAGAGATTCCATTCTAGCATCACAAGATGAAGTTCGGCTTGGGTTTGGTCCAGAGCAGAGCCCAGTGGTGCTACCTCCTTCCCAAGTTCCGTTAGATGGGCTTCGATTGGCCCGAGACTACTCGATGACGCCATCAAATCTTCATTCTATATTAATTAACCAAGATCACTTGTATTTAGAGACAATAATCGAAATGTTTAGTCTCTAGCAGTCATATTGACCAATGGTCATATAACAGTCAAAACCCAAAAGTCTCATCTTAATTATACTAATGTTATCAAATGAAATATTTTTTTTGAGTATAAAAATAAAATAACACACAAAATTAGAAAACAAGATTTATTCAAAATTTCGGGTCGTTATAATTAATGTTATTTAATATATTTACAAATAAATATATATTAATTATTAAGGATTATATATTACATTTTATGTGATTAAATCTCTAGAAAATTTAATTTCATCTGACTTTTATTTCTATGAGTCAAATTCCATATTTAGGAGTTGTTTAATTGATGTGGTGTATATAATTCCCTTTAATTTCAGATAAAATGATTCAAATAAAAATTATATATATTTAAATATCCATAATTGGTTTGTAATTTCATGTGTCATTCAATTAAATTGTTTTCAAAAAGAAAATGGTTTTACATTACGATCTCATTATTTATTAAAATTGATTATAATTAATTTTCATTGATTAAATATTATGTTATAAACCTATAGAAACTAATTAATTTTATTATAAAAATTTCATTTATTAGGATACATGTATTCCATTCATTTTCATCTACCTAAGTCCTTTAGAAACTGAAAGTTTTTTTTATGTAAAAATGACATTATTTCCATCATCAGTCGAAATATACTTTCTCTTCTATGTCCATGTTTTTTAAAAATATTTTAAATAATGTTTTATAGCATTTTAAAATTATTTATAAAATTAATTTTAATCTATGATTGAAATTTTAAAAAAAATTTAAAATTTATCTCTTTTCATTTTCCAAAAAATGAACATTCAGAATTTTATATAAATGAATTAATGGAATGTTTTATAATGACCTATATGATATGAATGGATTTTCACACTCATAATGACCACTCAATACATTAATGTTTCATATAAATATATTCACGTTTTGTTAAAAATAAAATTATTTCCTTAATATTTTGAGAATTTTATGTCTTAAATTGTTCATCTCAAAGTAAAAAATATACTTTTTTCTCCTGAAATCTTCCAAATGATCTTTAAAATAATTTGATATATAATATCTCTTATTTTGATGTTTCTTGTACATTAATAGATATATTATCAAATAATACTGTCATTTTCATTTCTCATGATTGTTTATGATGATGATGAAATTATTTTCATTAAACCAAATCCTTTTTAATGGGTTATAAAACTAGGAAGAGATGAAAAGTATATAGAACACATTTAATATCCAAAGGATATACAATGGTGAAAATTGTACTAAACCAAATTCTTTTCATTATTTCTATATGATTAAAGTTTTATTAACTTACAGATGAAATTTTTATGATTTCCATTATGTGATGGGTGGGCGTGTAATTGTATCATTCTTTAATGAATTGGATAATTATTGATATATCATGGGATAAACATACATATAATGGGTTTTGTACCCTGTTTTGTACAGAAACATTTTCACAATGATATACTTGGGTGTAAAACATGAATATTATTATATTTTGGGGTGTAGACCCATTTTATTATGATAGACTTTAATGTGATCCTTGAATACTAATGAAATTTTTTTCTAGGATTATGTTCATGACAACAACATTTTTTATAAGATAATGTTGTGATATCACTGATCATATAGATGGTTTTCATTACGATTATTGTCCTATGATCATCCAAGATTTATTCCATGACTAACTATTATATTATTTGATTTTTAGGGTGTGATTTCAAATGTCATGCTCATTTTTTGACATTCTTGTGCTCATTTTATTATAAGGTGATCATCGATATCTCCATTTCTATAATTAATGGTCATATGAGCTAACCTTTTGTTATGATTTTTTTCCCCATTTCATAAAGAATGATTTTAAAAATGAAATATCTAATATGGGTTCCGCTTATGGTGAACTATGTGGGAGATAATTTAGTTCATTTCTGAACTAGTAGTGTATGTATCCATGTTTCCAAAGGAATATAAAAAATAAAATCATATAATGTATCATACTATTAATTAATGAATATTCATATACTATGAATTTATAAATATGTGAAAAAAATATGGGTTGTAACACATCGATGTTTCAAAGGAACACTTTGTTTGATTGCAAATAAAATAAGCATCATCGACCCTAATTGAATAATGAAATATTAATATTTAAATATGAATATTATGAAATAGGAAATAAATAGGATGATATAAATATTATTATACAAATTATGAAATATATATAAAGTACATAGTTAATAAAAATTAATATATTAATGTTTTTAAATAAGTAGTTATTTTTTATTAAATTGTTCTATGATTTATGATAAAATTTTATTTAAAAACGATTTTGTGGCTATTTGTGAGATGAAATTTTAATTAATTTGTACAAATTAAATATATCATTTTTCAAAAAATAATTTCATTTTTTAAATAATCATATAAAAAATAAATTTTGGTGAAAGTTTTGGATTTTTCTGAAAATATTATTTCTTTGTGATTTGTGAAAATTACCAATTTTTATTGAGAAGTGTATTTTTTTCAACTGTTGAAAAATATTAAATTTTTGATGGATTTAAAAAATTAAATTATTTAACTTAGATTACTAATAATTAAATTAATTTCATTGTAGTAAATTTTTTTATTGAATTTGGTATTATAATATTTTGTACATTAAAAGGATGTTTTAAAAAAAATGTATTTTATCGTATTATGTGTTTTTAAAGTAAAAAATATCACCCACTTATAAAAGTTGAAATTGATAAAATATGTTACATATTGGGAATCTCAATGTTAAATATTTTTAGATTAACCCTTATTATTATTTGTAAATATGATAGTGATCTTGGTAATATATATCAACCTGATATAGGGTAAATCGTGTTCATCTAAATTAAATCTATTTGATATGGTAATAAAATTTTATCTCAATTCTTATTTGATGAAGGTAATTCTACTCGTGTCACCCTTTTAGTTTAAAATATATAGTTTGTGGCCAGATATGGGAAAAATATGTTATTAATGAGTATAAATATTAATTTAATGCATAATAATGTTATCTTGATTATTATAATCTATTTATTATTTTTAATTATTATATAAAAGAATGATTGGAAAAGGAAAAACATTATTTATTCAATTAATAAGAAAATTAAAAAAATTATATTTAAATTTTTAAAAGTAATATAATATTAATGAGACATAGTTTTACATGAATTTTATATATTAATATTACAAATTAGTGTTGTTTCAAAGGATTGTAGTTGAATTTCAACTTTTTATTTATGTTCTTTGTTGAAATTAGGTAAATTCAATCAAAATTGACGTTAATAATATTTTTTTGAAATAATATTATATGGAATTATCTAAAAATTATTAATATCAATATTCAGGACAAAGGGATGATATATTGTCAAAAATTTCAATTCTGATCCATTTATGGGTAATTATATACCATATATGTAAATGTATTACAACTTTTGAGTGAAAAATAATTCATTGTGGTTTATTGCTCAAATAGGTAAATTATAGGGTCAAATTCTATTCTATGGTTAAAAATTAGAAAAATAAAATAAAATTTTGATGATATGGTCATATTTAAAGAAATAATATCATTGATTCTAATAACGTGAAATTTTTATTTATTGTTGGAGAACTTATTTATTATAATATTATATTTTAAAAAAAATCAATTTTACCCCTTTCACTACCACACTGCTCAAATACGACACAATTAAGGGAGTGAGATAATGACCCCCCGAGTCCCACCTCTATTAGGATCCAGGTTAGTTACTAGAACCGAGGGTATAAAAAACTCAATATATGGTAGGGATTTACCATTTATAAGAAAACAAGTTTAGAAGATTGAATGCGTCAACCCTAATCAACTCGATTAAATATATACAAGAAAACCAAAAATTATCCCACAATTCATGTGTAAATAATAGTTACACAGGTCAAAGTATCCAATGTAAATTCCCAAAAAAAGAGTGGAAACACAACAACCATCCAAGGGTTCAGAAAGTAACACCCAATAGAGTTGATGTGATCCTCCTAGAAAATAGAAAATTGTTTATATATACATGTGGTTAAAATACATGTGTACTCAGTTAGAAAACTATTGTCTTTTATGACCATTGGAATCGGTATAATAATGCATCCATGGGAAAATATAATAACCAAACTGCATATTAAAGGTATACTATCTGTAACCCCAACTTCACCAAGGTTGTCTCCCCAAATAATCCATCCATGTAATATAATATCAAATAAATAAAATCAGTGATAGGGTACCCCATACCACTTTCTCACTAATTATCCACTCTCACACCACAACTACTAACATACATTCACTCCCACATCTTTTGAATATATCACAGAACATCCCATCCACACGCACCAAAGTCACACCTTACAACACATCCTCACCAAACACATCTAGGACATACAATTCATCACATCACATCACATCTCACCTTCACATAGTTACACCACACATCACATCTCATATTCAAGACACCGGGGACCACACAATAAAACTCGCCCAGAGACACCTAGCATAATATCCTTTGGAATTGGGAGAAGTGAAGATCTTATGTCCATCCATCCATTCTAACACTATGAAGTTGGGAGAGACCACCCCCCCCCCCCCCTCGTGACATTGTGGGTCTCTACACATAGTTATTGATATGGGTCGGGGAGTATAGAAATCAAAACAAAATTATACATACATATATATAAATACAAATAATCCCATCTTGCACAATAATATCACCAACCATCTCACGAGGTCCCCCAAATCCACTTTCTAGACTACATGCATAACCATACATAAGTATAACACATTCCACAATTCATTTTCATTCTTTAATGATCAATAAGTCATTTTTGTACATTCTTTATTACCTACCCATTCCATTAAAACATGCTCATCTGTTTATATTCCAAGATCATTATGATCATCAACATACCAACTATTCACCTAAAACAAAATAGCATATAGTAAGAAACACATTGAAACAACCAAACAACAACATCCACCTCCACCTTTTATGACAACCACACTAGAAAACCATATCATTAAAACTTATCCCAAAAACACCATATCTCATACCTAAACACAATATATTTTCAATTATAGAAAAGGACCCCATATTCTATCTCACTTCATTAGTTATGGGTGTTATCACAAAATCCATTGGATCCCAGTAAATCCATTCCATTTTCCAAATATACTTGGTTCACAAATTATTAAAAATGATAGCGAATCATTCAAAAAAATGGATGTTTTAGTATGAAGTTTTTATAGATAAATCAAAACACCAAGAAGCATTATATTCATTAAGTAATAACACCGATAAAATTATAATTACAAAAAAATAAAAATATGTGAGATTACACTTCACAATCTCCTACCCCTTTGAATTCAATTTAAACAAAATATTTTTTCTTTTATAGTCCATATTTACCCATATCTTTAAGGATAATAATTATATACCAATATTGAATAGTACACAATAAAGGAAACGACTGAAAATATTAATTGGAAGGAAGAATCATTTCACGAGCTTGCTAAACTAAAACTGGGGGGTGCGCATACAAGAAGAAACTACTTTTATGACATTAAGAACTACAAACAAGAACAGTAAAACATTCAAATACTATATGGAAGAATGATTTGGAACCTCACATTACAAGGGAAATATTAAGTAATTGATGATTTGAATATCTCCAACTTAAAATTATTATATCTAAAACTAACAGGATTTGAAACAGTTTAGTAGACCATTAAAAGTGGATCACATTAAAACCATTCATTTTAACTATTTTAAAGGAATATATACTTTTTAGAATCTCATGATTCAATTGATCTATTTTAAAATGGATTTAAGAATCATTAATTACATTATGACCCTAATTTTTCATTAAATTTTTTAATATGACTATTATGTATTTTAAAAAAACAGTAGCATTATAGAAAAAATGGCAATATGTCAGCATGATTCAACAAAATGATGAGTCCCCACTCAAATGAATCAACGCTAGGATGGATCACCAACAGAATGTTACACCACCAATATGATTCATTTTCAAAGTGAGTCACTGTCAAGATGAGTAACTACAAGAATGATTCACGATTAGGATGCATCATTACTAGGATGAGTCACCACCGGGATGATTCATTGGAATGATGAGTCACTTCTAGGATAATTCTCTCCCAGGATGAGTCACCGCCCTGATGATTCTCCACCACGATTAGTCATGGATAAAATGAATCTACAAATTTATGATTCCTCTCCATGATTATTAGTCTCTAGAATAAGTCACCATTAGGTTGATTTAATTTTGGAAAACTGGAAATTTGGAAAACTATTGAAATTACACACTGTTGGAATGACTAACATGACCCATAACACCCCCAAACTCCCCACACACACCTCAATTATCATATTTGTGTTTATGAACATTCTAGATGTCTCATTACATTGAACTATATACCTATCAAACTATTATATCCCTCGATAATTTAAAACAACCCGGAAGGATGGAGAGAAATGTCCAAACAACCATCCCCCAAGATCCCTATCAAGGATCTCATTACTCCTAAAACACTTCCCTTAATAAAACCCTCTATCCAAAACACCCAAAAAACGAATCATACATCCTTGAATATAGAAATAAGATAATTCCATACATTATTTCAATAAATTATCCACTCTAGGTAGAATTGACTCACCCACACAAGACTAATCGCATCACAGTAAAAATCATCATGATTAAGAATCAGTTCATACCTATTTATCATATAGTTACATCATCACAGATAAGAAATAACAAATAATATCAATGGGAATAATAAATATCACATAAAACACAAAGTTACGAACAAAACATCACAAATAAAAATGTTAATGGAAAACTCAAAAATAAACTCCCTCTATTTTGATCGCATCTACGTCTCATTCTCCCAAGTAATATCCTTCAACAAACTATTCCTCTATAGCACACCAACCAGTGGAATTCTCTATCCTCTCATAACTATTTATTAAAGGTCTTGTATCTCTACTGGATACTCAATGAATTTCACATCATCCTCAATATGCAACAAACCCTAGTGAATGACATGGGATTCATCAGGACAATACCAACAGAGTTGAGAGACAGGGAAGAAATCATGGATCTAGTACAGCTGAGGTTGAAGTTCCAACTAGTAATTCAACTCAAAAACATGCCCCAACATGTTGAAATTCCCAACAAAATTGGAGTGGGAGCTTAAATCTCGTCCCCAATCATCATTTCCCATGTTTATGGGATACCTCGAAGAACAAATGGTATCCAACATCAAAATGTGGGGTCCTCCTACTACAATAAACAAAATACTTATTCTGTCCTTGTTCTTCCTCTATAATTTATCAATCCATCAAAACATTCAATATTATGCTCTATAGAACCTTTTGGTGATTAATTTATACCTTTTCAAACTTAATCCATCCTTGAAGAGAATGAAATATCTGTCTGTACAATGCCTCAAATGGTTCCATTCCAAAAAAGAGTGATAGATATAATTGTAAGATAACTCAACTGTGGGTAGGAATTGTTTCCATGATCCACCTATGTCCAAGACACATGCCCGAAACATATCCTTCAGCATCTAGATAATACTCTATACAGTCGCATCTATTTATCGGTGGAAGGCAGTGTTGAGGCGTAACTTAGTGATCCAAGAAATCTATACTCCCCTCAAGACACAAGAGGTAAAACATGTGTCCTAATCTGAGACAATGGACCTTGTAACTCTATTAAGTCACGCTACTTCAACCACATACCTATTTTCCAAAATATATAATGCGCACGACTCCTTGATTTCTAGAATGTGCACCTATTTTGTCAGCTGATCCATAATTACCCATAATGAATAAAAATTTCCAAGAGAATGGGAAATCCCTGTGATGATTTCCATTTATATTGTATCCAATTTTTATTTTTTAATATCCATGGGATCAACAAACCGCTTTCAACGTGATACGTATACATTACCTGCAAGAAAACCAAGAATACTAACACAAACATTGACACATTCTATATCATCATGGTCCCCCAAAACTAAATACAAAATTAGTGGTACGTCTTATAAAATACATGGATTAAATACAAAGGTGATCCATAGAACTCACAAAAACTCCCTTGCAAATTTTTAAAACAACAAACAATCATATTTGAAGAAACAGTTCTCTATGACTATCATATGACCATCTCTCCAAAGAATCATTAAAGACTAAACAATCATGAATCACCTCTAATTCTCCCCAATTAGACTCCTCAAATTTCCAAATTATTGGATTCTACATTGTAATATACAACATGGAACCTCCTCCATCGACCACCCTTTCATTCATGTTCAAGGATTCCAATTCCATCTTTTCTCTCCAAGATTCTATAGACTCATAAACAACATCCCATCATAAAATACAACAAATAAAGTCATCCATGAAAATTCCATATCTAGATGTGTTGAATAACTCAAAAATAACAGTAATAAATGAAATCATTCCACCTATACTATAGTATATTTAATAAATGCTGGGAATAGATATACCTCAAAGACTATTGATCTGGGAAGACCAAAACACACTCCCAAATATGGTAATGTATCCATCACATGATCGAAAAAAAACATATTCTAACACCAGATCATGGGTAACATTTTTTCAATCATGGGAGTGAAAAATCCTCGACCCATAAGAGATCATCACTTTTTAATATGTCAAGATTAATCCTATGCTCATCTGTGGGTAAATATTTTCTATCGGTCAATGATCCATTAATACAAAATTCTTATACCTCATGGTCAATGTTATGAATGGGGAAGCATCTTGAGTTATGTCGGAAAAACCCTCCAATAATATCCTTTATGAAGAATGATATTATAGACTACTTCCATGTTCTTGGGTTCCTCCCAATAAAATATTCTTGAACCATAATTGGGTCAACTGGAACATCGTGTTGAGATGCCACATGTACCAGAAAATGGACCCATAATGATAAATCCATACACTTAAACAACATACCATATAGATGGTGGAACTGAAGAACATGTAACACATCCCAGAGATGCTCCATATTTCCCTCTTCTGAAAATGAGTATATCAAGATATAATTGATGAATATTCTAAGAAACCTAGTCCAGTGAAAAAAACATCGAGTTCTGGGTCCCCATAAACCAGGATAGTGCATTCATAACACTGAATGACATGCCTACATGATCAAGGTGTTCATACCAGTATCAAAAAGCCCTCATCAAGATATCACCCTCCATCGCCTTTAACTAGGGATATCTAGACCATAGGTCCATTTTAGAAAAATAACTCACCACTATCATCTAGTTTAATATATCATCGATCCTCATAAGTAGTTAGTAATTCTTTATTATAATGTGATTTACCATTTTATATTCTTTACAAAACCCTTGACAACAATCCACCTTTTTGGATAACAACACTAGAGAACTCATGGAGACAGTGTAGGAAAGTTGATTACTCTATTTAATGGATTATAAAACTAAATCATATACTCCAATTACTCATAGGGGTCCATATGAGAAGGTTACATAATAATTTGATAAGCATTGTTTTTCATGTTTATCACAAACTGAACATCACGTCGAGGGGGTAATGCCACAACCCCCATTGAGAAAACCTCTAGGAACATTCTAAATACCCTATAATCCTTCACTTTTATAGAAATAACTCTGTTAATAGATATCTCATCCATAAAAGAAATATGGGGCTCCATGAGTCTTTTCCCACCTGAGATCTCAGCTCACCAATGAAAACAGTTAGTTTTCTATCCACATCTACGAACATGACTAAACTCCAAATGTAGTAAATGACAGAGTTGATAGAATACAACTAGTCGATGCCTAGTAAGATATCATTTGTCTTCATCTCATGTAATATAACTCACACACTAGACTGATGTTTCCCCATCTTTATTAAACATCCATGAAAAACATTAGACAAGATGGTCTGGCCTCTAACTGCTGCAGTCAACACTAGGGGCATGTGAAGACTTTATATATCTAGTCTCAAACCACAGACTATAGTAAAAAAAGAAGGGGTAAAAATATACAGAATAAAAAAAGCATAGATAAGCATAGATGATAAAATTATTAGACCTCTAATGATTAATGGACCGTATAGTGTTTATATCTCCTCTATATGAAACCGACCATGCCCAAATCCCCTACATCTATGTTGATGGACACCTCCAATACCATGATTGGTTTGAGGTCCCTCATCTAGAGGAACATCCTGAGGATGATCTATACATGCATAATTTGTTATAGCTGGACCATAATCTTATTGAACCTACAATTAGAATGTCCTCCATGGTAACTGATGCTCAGGATGACACCAAAACTATCTACCTCAGCCAAACTAATCTCAAGAAGGCACTATCTGCTAGTCCTACTGATGCACTCAAACCCATTAGAAGAAATGAATAATATAAAATCCCATTGTAAAGGTATGGAAACCATAAGGAAGAAACAAACTCTTTAGGGATCATATTCCATATTTTTGAATCATTGAAGGCCCGGGAACTTGTGGCCTACCCCCAAAATCTTTTCTTATTATTGAACCATGTTGGATTCCCTATTATGGAAAACCTCCTCATGAGTTCCACCAGTTGATCACATCTACATTTTTTTAACCTACAGGTATAGTGGGAAGATAAATGTTGTTACTACATACTTGATCGAATGATAGAGTTCCTTCAGAAGACTCATTTTTTGGGACTCCCTATTCAGAAAAAAAGATATTTGTTTCGACATACTAATTCCTTCAACATAATCCCAATATCCCACAAAAACATGCATCATTATTTAACTGAGAGTATCACCTAACTCTTCATTGTCTTCATGGTCGATGTGAGGAACTCTATACAAACTCATTCTCAAAGATGTCCAATGAAACATCTTTATCCCTCTCATGAATAGTGTACAACAGCCACCACTATCATATAACTCTTTATATACAACTAACTACCAAATGGGTATTGTACTTTAAATGATTTGATCAAACTAAAAGTGATCTACATCTTCTTTAGACAACTATCTGTTTCCATATAAAAATATCCCCTATTACTCTTATAGAACATGTCATTGAAATACATGCCACATCCTATGCCATTAATCATCATCCTCAGCCATATCAACCTACTATAGGTAAACCAGGTCACTTTTAGTGTCTCTACTACTGGATCCACATGAGGGTAACATTCATGAGACATAACTAAAATAGAAACAACGATTTACTATGCTTGGTAATATGAATTTTCATTGTAATATATTTTAATTAACATTAATCCATTTTATTTATTTTAAACGTTTTGAATTTCCCAAAAAACATATACAAAATTGAACACAAGTAATTATGATGCATGTTCCTATCCTATGTATCTACCCTACAAGAAGTCCCATCTCACATGGTAATTCAATAAGCCTAGAATCTGGGAACAAGATCATTGGGCCCCTAAAATCTCATTTCTTATCCAGTATTTTTGACATATTTTACTCACCAAGGTCAACTCACACTATTTCCATACCAACCCATGTATTATTCACTATTCTAGCCTCTAAAATCCACCCTATCTCTCAACCATTACTTGTATTCCACTCTATCATGAACCCCTCCTACCAATGATGTCGTAATTATGGGAGGGAGATAATGACACCTGATTCCCATCACAAAAATGCCCCTTTTTGGTGACTAGAAATGAGGGTATAAAAATATTGTAATAATGGAGGTATTTCCCTCTATAAGAAAACAAGATCGTGTGTTATTATATATCAACCATAATCAACTCCACAAAATAAATATAATAAAATCACAAACCATCCCCCAATGCATGCGTAAATAAAAGTGATACAAATAGAAGTCTCCAATGTAAATTCAAAATATATAAAATTATAGAAGAAACATAGAAAATATCCAAGGGCACTTTATGTAATGCCTATCATGGTCCACATAATCCTCTGAAAAACCTAAAAATAATTTCTATGTTAGAAGTGTGAGTATACAGGTATACTAAACAAGAAAACCAAAGTCTCTCACACATAAGTAGAAAGATCATACTAATGAACCCATAACAAAACAACATATACATAAAACACCAAAAGGTTAACTAATCTTAAATAGAAACTCACCAAGGCCCGGTCACCAAATAATGCATCCAGGTAATATAAAATAATATAAAGAACATCGATGAAAGGGTACACCAAATCACTTTACCAATTGTTATCCACTCTCATACCCCAATGAAAAGCATCATAGAACTCCCAAATCCTTCGAAAATATCACATCACATATCCTAGCACACACCTGGTCCACACCTTATAGAACATCCCTCCAACACACACATGCACCAAACATCACATCATGTCACACCACATCCCTTCAACACACACCTAGGATATGTATAGAATCTCATCTTGATGACACCCGAGACCACATATCACAAATTTTCTGAAGACATGTGCACCATTGTTTCCTTGAAGAGGTACATGGGAGCAGCGGGTGGCCAGCCCTCCATCCTCCCACCAGGATGTTAGGAAGGACACCCCTCGTGTGACTGTGTAGTTTTCAGAACATAGTGATCAATGTGGGTGGTGTTAGTATAGAAATAATAAGAATAATAAAATTTATACATCCATATATATAAAACCATTCAATCCCCAACTACGGGTTTCTAGGCATATCACTAACCAACTCATAAGGTTCCCCATGTCCATTGTAAAGACTAAATTAACAACCACACACTATCAGAATGAAATCCAGAGTTCATTTTTAATATTTAATTATCATTATAACATTTTCCTAGTTATAATTTAGAAACCCATTCATCTACAACATGTACATCATTTTATATTCAAATCATATTATTATCACAACCCATACCAACTAGGAAACTAAAAATATTTTTGGGGTGAATTTCACTTTTTAAAAATAATTTATTTTTATTTATCTCATATTATTTTCTTACTCCTACCCCCAACACGTGATCTCCTCCCCTAGGAACCTTTGGCTCCACTTCAAGCCTATTCTAGGAAAGCCAATAACACTACTATCCTTTTTCTGTTTTAAGCTCTGTTAGTTACTATGAATCAAAATAAAAAAGATCTCAATTCTTTTTAAATATTTATTTGATAAATATTCTATTAGGTTACCTATTTAGGTGATATCTATTTTTCCATATTTTTAGGGAGAAGGTCCATTTTAATGATTTGGTCCAAACCAGATCAAGTTAGACCTTGATATTTGACTGGTGAGTCATTCTAAGTCTGAGGTAGGTTTTGTATGAATTTTACATTATTTTTTTCATCATTTTATAATTATTATGGTTGTGAAACACATTTTCCATTTACAATAATTATTTTATAGTTTGATCTATTATATAAAAATGATCAACACATAAAGATGTATTTCTCATGATCATTAGTTATTAAATTAGATGATTATTCCCTTAAATATGGACACCCCTAGAGTCTACCTTTGTGAATTTTAGTTTATAATAAAAATTTTCAAATTCCTAGAACACCTTATATGTTCTCTTCATATATTAATAATGTTTCCCCCTTGTGAATAATCATCTAAATGATAACAGTAACCAATAAATTCCAATTTTACCGTTATGGTTTTAATAATCATTCTGGGTACTTTTCTTAAAATGATTCATTAATGAGAATTGAGTTATGAATCAAATGTTCGATTTTTATAAATTTGATAAATGATTTTTTTATGAAGAATGTCATGTTTTCTTAATAAAACCTCTTGATGGAGATTCACTTTCTCCTAAACCAAAAGGTATTGATTAGTTATGTAAATCATGCTTGGTTTGATGTTCTTTATCTCTATGTCTGTTTTCAATATTAGTTAAGAGTCATGTTTAGTACATGTCCTCTAATTAAATTCTAAAATAAAATTTCACTCCATATACAAAAGTTAAATGGAACTAAAATGCCATCTATGTGTATGGATTGGATCATTTCTAATTAATATTCCATTGAATTGAGAACCAACAAATTGCTTGAATTGCATTAAAAATTGGGTTAACCAAGTTGGTAAATACCCATATGAATTTGGTAACTCCTATGAACCGAATTAAAATTTTATAAATGAGATTCAATGTTTTATAATTAAATGGAATGTCTTGATTATATTGAATGGCATGTTTAATGTGATATTTCATACCTTTTTGTATAAAATTGAATTGAATAGGGTGGTACGACCAAACCAATTAATATAATTAAATAAAAATATCTGGCATTGAATTATTTTAATTATGGATCCCTTATTTATAATGGTTAATTTAAAATTCAAATAAACAGAGGTGTTGAATCATGTATTGTATTACATCTTTGATGATGCCTTCATATGGTCTTGATAAATGAATGGCATGAGAGGTAATTCATCATGTCCATTTAAAATAAATAGTATTATCCATTTACATTGTCTATATATGATGGTGAGGTTTATATTGATCACAGAGACTTCATTCTTCCATACATTGGTTGTGGAGAATGACTTCACACAATAGTGATACTATATAGTCAATGGGATGAGGTTCCATGTACACTAATTAGAGTTTTTCCATGGTGTTTCACTTATGATCCTGAGTGTTGTATGATGAAATATCTCACACTGTTGGGATGTAGGGCATGTACCATATTGTAAGATCATATAGGACTGTTTAAACGGGTAATGAATATTTTAATTATGTCCTAGACCAACCAAAAACTAGTATTCCAGGTATCCATCCACTAGGCATTAGAACACACTTGGATCATATCGGTTGATTAAATATATAACTGAAATATATATCTATATTAATATTTCAATATATATATATATTTATTTATTTACTAGACAAAAACCATATTCTGACTATGATCCAAAGTAGGTAGATCCACTATGTGTCCTTTATGAACATGAGAAGGCTGGTTGTTTATTTATTTCTGTAATATTTATTTATTCATATCACTTGGAATCTTACCTCACAGAAATAGTCGATTCTGTTGTAAATTATGAGGATGGTATCCTACTGTGATTTATATCTCACACCTTTATAGGACGACCATTAAACTGGGGAACATGATTATACCATATATTTATAAGAATTTGGTTGATTTCATGTGATTTTTTTATTCCTAGGAGAAAATATCACATGACTGAGCTCGAGGTGAAACTTCTCATGGAGATAGTCCTTTTGGATTTACTTCACTTTTATTTATTGACCTTAATTGTAACATGTAGCCTTTTTTCTGATGTTCTTTCAAATTTTTGTGTCAATATATGGACCTGAATGTATATTTTGTGTATTGGCATTGTCTGTTTTTTATTATTTAGTATATTTTGTTCTTCTATTACTCTATCATTTATTAAATGTTTCTTTCCCTTTTTTTCTGATGTTTATTTATGAAATATTATTTTTAAACTCTAATATGAGGGTTTGATATCCCCAATGTACTATCTTTACACACTCATTACTAGTTAGAGGCCTCCAGTGTATAAGGAGGCATGCATGAGGTCATGTGACTCACCGGTCCGACTACTATCATAGTGGTCTGTCAGGCAACAATTTTACAGTGTTACTTCAAGGATATTTCATTTACTTTTTCTTAATGCTTTTCTTAGGTAGAAAAGATATTAAGCATGTGTCAAATCATGGTAAATAATTTTGTCTATGATAGGTTACCCACCCATGTAGAATGTCCAAGTGGTTGGTAAGGGGTTTACTAATCATGTTATTCTCTATTAAATTTCATTATGATTTTACCTTGATTGGTTGAATAACTTTATAATACTTATTTTTTTATATAGTTTATGTAATTTTTACATTATTCTGATATAGATTGGATGAATCATTACATTCATCAATATAGGGGCATAGAGATTCACCTTCCATTAATTTTGATTCCATGTAGTTCCATTTTTAGATTCTGTATGGATCTGATTATGGTCCTTGAGTGTTATTACATGCATTTTATTCTTATGAATACATTTTTATATAATATACACTGTTTAGTTATTTATCATATTGATATATTTCAATTTTTAGGTTATTATATGACATGTTGTCTATTATTTATCCTATCTGAACTATATAATGTGCTTCTATTCTTATTATCTTGCCTCCGATGGTTATTTATTATGAAAACATTCTTCAATTTTATGATGAAATATATTTAAATCATATAATGAGATAAATTCATTAGTTATGATTAAATGGGAACCATTTTTTAGTTGAATGGTGTTCGGGTTCCTTATAACTGGTAAAAGGTGACATGAATACTCAAATTATCTCTACAGTTTTCTAAATAACTCTATAAACTATTGATTAAACTTTCAAAATTTACTGAAGTAAAGATTCAATATTTTAGGATTTCTATTAATGGGATCCATATTCCCAACATTAATGTGTATGGTTATTTTAGGATTGGTTAATGTCCACCCATATAACTGACACATTATGAATCATCGTGCTATATTTTGAAATGGTTACAAATTTAAAGGTTGTTTAATTTTGATTTAAAAATAATTGATTAATATTACTAAAAAAATATAAAACTGGAACCAAGTAATCCAGTCTATGAATGTTTTTATGAGATATACTTCTATGGGAGTTTAAATTATTACTGATTAAGTAACTACTATTACGATGAATCTTAATAAACCACAGCCGGTTTAATGTGACCTTTGTAGGTTTCCTTATCAGTTGAAATTATGTTTTGGAGAATTACATGTTCTTCCTTAGTCAACTAATTATATCTTTTACCAATTGATTTTGTTTCATAATTGGAGCTTGACATTTTTTTAAATCTTATAATTTATTAAAGATAAAAATTGATTCATCTTAATTAATATAAAATCAAACTTGTAGACACATCCTTATGTTTAAACCCACGTTTGAGGGTAGTTTAAAATAAATTTGAGGTTAAATGGAATGGAAGAATTAGAATTTTTCATAGGACATCACCTTTTTATAAATGGACTAGATGTTAGGGTGTTCAGTCGATGACTTCTATTAAAAATGACCTAGCGATAGGGTAGAATAATGTTCTTTGTAAGGGGCTAGTCTTGGTTGGAATCACCCTAAGAGATAAAATGACATAACAATTTCATTATATTCTCTGATTTTTGGTGATGTTTAGGTTTTATTGTCCCTCATGTAACTCCTAGTTTATAAATGAAACCATTTTTTATACAGGTTTTCTAGGTATGTTTGACCCTTTTTATCAGGGAGAGAATTGAGGATTTCTAGGTTTCAGTAGTTTAGGAATTCCTCAAGTATGATCGACAACTTTTTCAGTCGTTTTACCCTTTCCTCTTCCTTGTTGATGGATTTCATGGTACGTCACTGCCCACATTAATGTTCACATGAGGTAAAAATACTCTTGGTTATATCTCTTTTATGGGCCATCAAATAATTTAATGCGTAGGGATAAATGAATATAGATAGTATCAAGGAAGTTTCATCTTTTTTTTGTAACATCAGGGTAGTATGCATTCACATACGCCATTATCATTGAGTGTTACATGCTCGAAAAAACCCGTTGAGTTTTGTGGAATTGTTGAGCCTTTTTTGGAGTACATATCATGTTATCTCTTGAGAAGAGTGACCTGTGCATCAAAGGATTTTCTTGTACCAATGCATGAGATGACTTCCTTGAGGCTAATTTTTTTACATGTCAGTTGGGTTTTATTATATTTCATTCCAAATACTCTAATGTTGGGACATTTTAATTGTGATTTGGAGGTGAAACTCATGTACATTTAATATGGATATGACATATAATGTTTTTTAGTTTCTATTATATCTCTTCCTTATAGTACTAGTAAAATCTTAATGTGATAAGAATTTTGTGGAATCTTTTCTACGCATTCCCTTACTAGTATAAGGATTACACCCAAAGAGAACCATTCTATAATTTTTGGTTTTTTTGGAATAACTTTTCAGCTGGGAAGTGTAAAATGTGTCAGTTCTTTCATGATAGAATGGATATAATGTAATTGGATGGGTAAACAACCCTTTTGAAACACTTTTGGTCTTGGAGGTAATCAGTGGTTAAGCTTGAGTGATCATATGATGCCTCCAATGGTTTAGTATTGTGATTAGTTTTTAGTGGTTCTTTAGTAGGTGATGTTCAGCTACGTTCATTGGAAGATGACCAGTTGTGGTTCTACTGATCTCTTTCTGGTTTCCCTGGATTCCTCTTTGATTACTATGTTTAGAGATGCCATTTCCTCTATATTGACTTCATCCTTCATACACTAATAGAGCATTGTTCTTGACCAATGCTTAATCATCAAAGGCTATTGGGATTTTTTGGGTTGTTTTCACTGTGTTTCATGATGGATGCATGGTTATTTTCAAGGAACGATTAGTCTATAAAGAATCTGGGAACTTGAGTTTTATTTCCATAGAAAAACCCTTAAACACTAATCGTTCCTTCATTTGAATTTATCAATATGTGGATACTGAACATGGATCAGTGAATTTTCTAATGTTTAAATCATGGGTTTGTACCAATGTTTCACATATAGACATGGTGTTTGTAAAACATTGGTTAGATCCTTAGACTCCAACTAGTCGGTTCTAAAGTTATCCTAGACTAGTTTTTTTGGGCTTGGAGGTGTTTCATAAAATAGTAATATATTTAAGTGGTATGGATCTGTATTACACCCTTGTTCATTGGTAGTCATGATGGTTTAAATGAACAATTAACTGTTTCATCATAGAACTACATCAGGATCCATTTGTGGAATTCATTGAACATCCTCGCAGTGAAGGCTAGATAAAATAGGAGAAGGCATTAAGGTTCAATATAAATTATGTTTTCCATCTAAGATAAGAGTTTTTAGACTCGTTATCTAGAGGTGGATCAGCTAATTCTACCACTTATTAAGTGTATACAGTAGGATGAAACTATTTAGAGCATGTCACTAGTTTATGGTGGTGGGGGTCTAAAGGGTCGACATTGCCTTTTTTGGAAAGCATACATAGCAAGTTCTGTTAGGTTGATTGTGATTCGGTGATTTCTCTTAGTGGTGTATCTTTTATGAATTTAGATGAAATAAGTTTCTCCTATATAATGAATTAATTCAATGATCATAACTATAATTCTTAGAGGCATGCTTTGTAATGAAATTCCAATGGTGGGAAGTGTCGTGGCTTGGAATTTTTATTTTTAATGTTAATTGCTATGGTGGGGAGTACCATTAACTATATGACTAATAAGATGAATATGT
This sequence comes from Viscum album, assembly GCA_963277665.1. Taxonomy (NCBI): domain Eukaryota; kingdom Viridiplantae; phylum Streptophyta; class Magnoliopsida; order Santalales; family Viscaceae; genus Viscum; species Viscum album. The sequence goes on from OY728165.1 coordinate 684,126,562, forward strand.
GACCAATTATATAGTTCAATAGTCTCATGGAAGCCCCATTTGTATTTTTTAACTATGAAATATGCATTGGATCAAGTTTTGTTGGCTTAAATTCCATGTGCATAAATTAATGCACAGGAGGTACGTTGGGCGTTTGGAAATTCGAGATGACCATTTGAACGAAGATTCACAAAAATTATATGTCTTGTGATGGATTTTTTATTAATAAAGTAGTCTTGAGGATGAGAAGTTCTATGTTTGGGAGGTTGTAATTACCTATTGTTTGGAATGGATGAAAATCTAAAGGGAATTTGAATTTCATCATTTAATAGACATGATGTTTTTTAATCTGATCTTTAGAATGTTATTCTTGGAGTTAGAACACATACATTTTTTCTTTTTAGATATTCATAAAGAAATGACAGGATTCACATGGGTCTTGTCATGTTTTAGGAGAACCATGGATAAAAATCAGAGGAATGGGTGCTCTATTAAGGGAGCACGATGTTTCTATAATCATGAGGCCCTCAGCAGCAAACCACACAGCTGTAGAAAAGGAGCAGGAATTTCTCACATGGGCTTCAAAAGGTTTACCCAACCATATTCCTTTATCACATGGGTTGTATCACATAGGTAGTAACATATCACTATTCATACAATAATTGGCACACTGTTAGGGTAATTATTTTGGTCAAACCATGCAAGGTGGTTTCTTATAAAGGGGGTGTCATGCAGTTGGAACGTGGTTTGAACAAGCCTTGTGGCCAAACTGTGTGACATGGTTTTTTTGGGTGAATTTACCATTTTACAGTATCAAATATTATTTCATTATTTTCATATTCTATTTCATTACCCCACCACATGAGTTCCTCATATAGTCTCACAATGGGATCACCTTCATATATATTCAAGAAATATTGACAACTCCCTTAGCTGTTATCTGATTAAAGATATGTCTATCCCTATAGATCAACATCGATAAGATCTCAAGTCCTTTTGAATCATTCATCATTTAACTTCCTCTCAATTGTGATGATTAGGTGCCATATAATTTACCCAATTTTTAGTTTCTTGGTCTATTTTATATATTTTATTCAAATTGGATTTAGTTAAAACTCAATATTAGAAATGTTGGTTTTCTTACATATGAGGTAGGTGGTTTATGGATTTTTCAATAATTTTTTTCTTTGTTTTATAAGTATCTCAATTTCACTACACAATGATCATTCCCATGTGTTTTTTATAATAGTTTCTTTCAATGTAAAATGATAATATCACCTAGATACACTCTTTATAATCCTTATTTGGAAAGATTAAGGATGATTCCATCAATTATGCACACTCCTTAGGTGTTCCAGCATGGATTTCCCTATATAATAAAGTGTTCTAAATTATTATAATGCCTTATAACAATTTAACATGGATTGATAATGGTTTTCCCCTTTTATGTAATCATTAAAATTATAATGGAACCAAATAAATTCCATTTTAACCTTTATAGATTTAATATCCATGTTGGATAGTTTTCTTGAAATGTTTCATTAATTAGAATTGAATTATAACTCATGAGATTGATTTTTATAAATATGATAAATGAATTATTTATAAATAATGTGATGTTTTCTTAATATAACCCCTAAATTGAGGTTAAAGTTATTTTAAATCAAAATGTATTGATTATAGATATAAATGATGCATATCTTGATGTTTTTATTTTTCTATATCATTAATGTTAATATTAGTTATGAGGAATGTTTTGTACATGGACTCTCCTATGAATATAAAATATAATTTCCATCGTTATATAAATTTTAAATGGAATAATTTCACCTTGTATATGTATGGATTGTATAATTTATAATTAATTTAGCAATTAATATAAAACCTACAGTGAGTTTGAACTGATTTTTAAATGTGAATACCCAAGTAGGTAATGTACAAGATAACATTGGTACCTCCATAATTCCCATTTTATCCCTGCTAAATGATTATACGTGTTGTTTAATTAACTTGGATGTATTGACTATATTGAATGGAAATAATCATGATGGATTTCATTCCATTTCTTTAGAAAATAGAATGGAATAAGATAGTATGAACATCCCTCTTACTATAATTATATAAGAACAGCTTATAGTGAATTCTTACAATTGTGGAACCCTTAATTATAATGTGTTATTTTAAATGACATGCATGGGAGGTATTACATCAAGTCTTGCATTATAAATATGATTAAGCCTTTATATGGGATAGGTAAATGCAAGGAAAGAGATGTGTTGCCTCATGGACCTTTACTATAAATATGATTATTCTATAACATTGGTTGTGTATAACTGTAAGGGTTCTTTTCCACATGGAAGTATCATTCTCCCTTACATCAGGTGTTGAGCATGATGTCTCTCAATAGTGATCCTACATGGATGGTGGGATGATGCACCATGTACCATGATTAATATGTTTATATGAAGGCTCTCTCTCCATCCTTAGTGTTGTAGAATGATGTATCAAAATCTATTTGTATGTAGGTCATGTACCTTATTTCAAGATCTCATTGTCTAATTTAGACTGGTTATGGATGTCGGAGTTATGGCTCGGTCTCTCCATCAACAAGTATTCTTTGTATATCACTATTAGGCTTCGAAATACACTTGAATCAAATAGGTTTATTCAATATATAAATAAACTACATATATATATATATATATATTATTTTTACTATATATATATAGTTACAGTTTAAACATATTATTATATACATGAGCCGATGTAGGAAGATACAAAAGGTAACATTTAAGAACTTTTCCATGATGGTTTTTTTATTTATTTCACCGCTATTTATTTATTCACGTTACCTAAATTTCATACATGACACACAAACTGGGCTTTGATATAGACAATGTGGGTGGAGACCTAGTTGGATTTATTTCTCAAACCAAGATCGAGCATCCATTACACTGGGGTAAACATGTAGACTATATATTTTCTAGACTTTGGTTGATTTCCTCTGTAGTTTAGCTTATATGTTGATTTAGGAACACATGTCCGAGCTAGGTTATCGGATTGTCATGGAGATCGCCGTTAGGGCTCTAAATTTCATTTATCTCTTGTACCTATTTGTGACTTTTAGCATGTTGTATGTCATTCATTTCAGTTTGTGATTGTTTATCAAGACATGACTACATATTTTGTATATTCGTGGTGGATATTGTTTGTTATTCATTTAATATTTTTCTTCAAACACTTTTTAATTTATTAAATACAGCTTCTGTTTTTTGCTGATGTTTATTTATGTTATACCACTGTGCTACACTGATATTGTAAGGACCCGACCCCAGTTTCCCAGAGCTAGTGCCTTATTTGAATATGTTGGCATACATATAAGGAAAACAAATCCAAAAGGACAATATAGTTTAGTATTATTGGATACAAGATACATACATAAGTTCAAATTTATATATGGAAGGAAAAAACAATAATTTATTCCACTAGAGTCATCACATCTCCTAGATTGTGCTTACAAGTCATTCATATATTACTTCTTCATGTCTTGAGAAAATGAAACCTAAGAAAGGGGTGAGCTCAAATTCTCATTAAGAGTATGAAATACAACGGAAGATAATATAAACATTAGACATAGTGAGTAATTGAAAACAGTTGCCTTTAATAATAAACATGAAAACATTATGGCAGGAATATGAGCTGAGTAAATACGGCCATAATAAAACATAATCATGGGTATTATGGTAGTCGAATAACCACATGAAATATTGATATCTAAACTCATAATTATGGAATGAATAATTCTTGACATTCTGAACCATTTTATCAAGGCCTCAGCAAAGATGTCTAATGATTAAGGCCTCGGCTAAAATCTATATCACATTGGGAAAGGCCTCGGAAAATTCCATGTCAATTTGTCTCATGAGACCTACCAATGCATAGAGGGGCTATAGAATTCCCCACCAGTCACATAATAAGTTAAATTCATTCCTCATATGAGCGGGGAAAAACATAAACAACATATACATTCATATTGAAACTATCATATGAAATGTAACTAACTTTCCCCAATTATTTAACCCAAACACTGACCATTCAGAATAATATGGTGAATGGTTTTAGTATAGATTATCCACAATAAATTTATTTATAAACCATTAAATAAAATATGGTATATGAAATCATAAATTATTATCCCCAACAATAAATAAGAATCAACAAGAGTGTTGAATCAAATGAGAATAATCTTCTAAAATAATTAAGCAATTCTTCTGATAAATACTCTTTTATTTTAAAAAGAATAGTTCTTTTGGAAAAATATTTCTATATAACCAAAAGTGAAGTAAGATATTATTTTCATAATAAAATGATTTATTTTATAAAGATAATCGTTTCCAAAAATAGATTATAGAGTTCCCTTGAAAATAGGTAAGAATTTGAGAAATTCGCTTGAATCGGGATTGTATTTTTGAAACAATTTTGAAAGTTCTTTTAAAACATGTAATTATCCATAAAATAAAAAAGGTTCTGTTTTTTACAAATATATATGATGATTACATAACAATACATAATAATTTCATTGAGGTAATTAGACAATGAAATTATCCCGAATGAAAATGGAAGTTCGCGTGGAAAAAACCCTTACCTTAACTCCAAACGTGTTCCGCTCTTACTTAATCTCTTGGAATATGAAATTATAATTGTTAATAACTTATTTCATAACCTATTAGACATGTATTTATTTTACCATAATTCTTGTTAGTTCATTTATGTCTTTATTGACATGTTATTGTATTGAATTTCATCGTTATGGAGTGTTCGTTTCTCTTATTTTCATATTCGGTTCACTTGTTTTTAAGTAATGAAGTGGAATGGATGTAAATCTACAGAATTAAAATTATATATTATATATTAACCTAAATAGGTTTTTTTGTTCATTTATATTACTTGGTTACATGTAACGAATATGAATTATCTTATAGAACTTTTATGATAATTGTTTCGGTTAATTTGTGGGTTTTGATTACAACGAACTCATTTTTCTTTATAACCCAACACCATTTGAACAAAGGAATTTAAAAATATTAAATAGTTTATATTATATATAATAATCTGGGTCTACCATAACACGAATGGTTTCATGACCATAATTTAGAATGATAAAATAAATCGAAATTCCATCTTCCTTGAATGTGTAAAATTGACACATCTCGAATGGTGTTCTTGCTATTAGTATAAAAGAAGGTAAAAAGGGGGAGATGATGATAAATTATTCCACAATAATGAAAAAATTATAGTACATATATGGTACTGAATTCATCATAAAATTTAAATAAATAGAGGAAATATAAAAAGAAAACAAATGAACTTGAAAGGAAAGACATGAATTGGAAAGAGGAATTTACCTCTTGAACCAAACATCCTTGAGAAACTCCTTAAGGGAGAGGTTTCGGTATTTTAATGAGACTAAAGCTTTATGGAAGTGGGAGAGGATGTTGGTAGGGTTTTTTTACAGAATTTGGAGATGGCATAAGTCTTTAGAAGAGTGATTGGAAGAGGGGATGAGATGGGGTTTTATAGTGGAGGAGAGAGGGGATTTCTTAATATAAAACTCATTAATTTATTATTTCTTCACAAGACAATAAATATTAATTATTCCAGGACCAAGAATAGTATTTTTATCATGTGAATTTGGATTAATGATGGTGACATCATCCATGATGCTAGGAATGGTCTATTTATCAAATAATGTATATATGAGGTAAATTACCGTATTTTACTATTCATCAAAAAATCAAGTATTTCAGAAAAATACCAAATTTTTACCCTAACCATTTTTCAACTTGTAGAATCAAAAAATGAAGTCCATTTTTCAAAAATAATTTTCTAAATATTATTAATTTAATATTTAATTAAAATAATAATTTATTATCAAAAAAACCAGTTTTAAAACATTAATTAACTTATTCTAAAATATAGGAATATCATACTTTCAACGTGAATATTATTTATATATTATCATAGGTAAGGATACTATTAATTAGAGTATACCACTATTCATAAGGGTATTTTATTATTCATAAGCGTATGTTACTATTCACAAAAAATTATTATTTTTTAATTGGACTCTAAATAACTTTTTAATCGCGACTGTATATGTTAGATTTTTGAAATTCACATCACAGAAGTGACAAACTTATTTTTTAAGGGTCCCATAGACTTAATAGTTAATGTGATTATAACATATCTATAAGAATGTAATTCCCTTTATAAAATATTGGGTCGTTACATTCTCCCCTCCTTACAAAAATTTTATCCTCAAAATTCACAAAATATTAACTAATTTTTTTGGATATCTCTTTACCATAATCTCTTCTGGATCCCATGTTGCTTCCTCCATATTATGGTTCCTCCATAGAACATTTACCAGACGAGTCATCTGATTTCTCAATACTTGTTTTCTAGTATCAAGTATCTTGATAGGATCTTCACAATAAGATAGATCTGGCTCAAGTTCCACTTCTTCATATGTGAGAACATGTGTTGGGTCTAGCATGTACTTTCTTAACATTGACACATGGAACACATTGTGAACCATGTAGAGACTTTGTGGCTTTGCCAAATGGTAAGCTACTGCTCTAATTCGGTCCAGAATTTCAAAAGTTCTGATCTACCTGGGACTTAACAGTCCCTTCTTACCAAATCGTATAATACCCTTCCATGTAGATACCTGTAGGAAAACATGATCACCTTCTTGAAACTCCAAATCCTTCCTTCATTTATCTGCATAACTCTTTTTCCTACTTTGAGCTATTTTGATATGGTTCTGGATAATCTTCACCTTTTCCATTGTTTCTTCAACAAGTTCTGGGCCCATGAGCTTTCTTTCACCACCAACATCATCTCAGCGAGTTGGTGTACGACATCATCTCCAATATAATTCTTCATAATCTGCCATCTATATACTTGAATGGAAGCTATTGTTTTAGGAAAATTATACAAGAGGAAAATACTGATCCCACATGCCTTGAAAACCTTGTGAACAAGACCTCAACATGTCTTCCAATGTTTGAAAAGTCCGTTCTGATTATCCATCAATTTGTGTGTGGTAGCCAGTGCTCAAATGAAGATCAGTATCTAGGGCCTTCTGAAGACTTTTCCAGAATCTTGACATTAAATGTGGATGACAATTAGAAAGAATCGATAGGGGTACATCATGAAGTCTCACATCTTCATTAATATACAGTCTTTCTAGACGTTCAAGTGGAAGATCTTCTTTTATAGCATGGAAATGTTCTGACTTGGTAAGACAGTCAACAATGACCCATATTGCATCGTTCCTTATAGGAGTCACTGGTAGTCCCATGAAAAAGTGCATCGTGATATTATCCCATTTCCACTCACTTATAAGAAGAGGTTTCAATACTCTTCCAGGCTATTGCCTTCCAGCTTTCACTTGTTGAAAAACCATACATCTTGACACAAAATTAGTAATATACCTCTTCATGTTGTCCAACCAAAAATGTTCCTTCAAATCTCTATACATCTTAGTGTTACCAGGGTGTATAGAGAATTTGGAACTATGATCATCATCCAAAAATTCCTTCTTTAGATCAGGTATATCAGGAACACAAAGTCTCTTCCCAAATTTTAAAATTCCATCTTAATATACGTAGTCACTCAATATCCCATCATTCCCAGATTTAATCTTTTTTTGAAGCACCTCATCATCAACCCGAGAACTTTTTATACTTTCTAGTAAATATGGTTTGGTAACCATTTGAAAAATCATTGATATTTCACCTTCCATGGATATTACCATATCCTCCTTTATTAGATCCATGAAAATAGGATCCCTTTCAACTCTCATCTTCTTCAAAATTTCTTGATATTTTCTGCTCAAAGCATCTGCCACCTTATTTGCCTTCCCCGGGTGGTAGTGTATTGCACAATAATAATCCTTCAGTATTTCAAGACATCTCCTTTGCCTCATGTTGAGTTATTTCTGTGAGAAAATATACTTCAAACTCTTGTGATCAGTATAAATCTCACATTTTCACCATAGAGATAATATCTCCATTTCTTCAAAGTAAAGATTACAGCAGGTAACTCAAGATCATGAGTAGGATAGTTTTGCTCATGATTTTTTAGCTGTCATGATGCATAAGCAATAACCCTATCATTTTTTATAAGGAAAAAACAAAGTACTTTCTTTGAAGCATCACTATAAATAACAAACTCATCATTCCCCAGTGGTATAGTCAATATAGAAGCATTTACTAATATTCTATTCAGTTCTTTGAAATATTCTTCAAAATCTTTTGTCCAAACAAATTTAACCCCTTTACGTGTGAGCTTCATTACCAGGTTAGCCAGTCAGGAAAAATTTTGTACGAAACGCTAAAAATAACCTGCTAATCCAATAAAACTGCGTACCTCAGTTATGTTTTTTGGCGTGGGCCAATCATGGATTTAATTTTTCTTTGCAGGATCAACTAGGATTACATCCTTAGAGACAATATGGTCAAGAAATGAAATCTACTGAAGCTAGAATTCACACTTTCTAAACTTCCCATATAATTCATGTCTTTTAAGAGTCTTCAGGATAATGCGCAAGTGATTTTCGTGATCTCCATAGATTTTGTATTATACAAAGATATCATCAATAAATACCACTACAAAATCATTGAGATATTCCTTGAAAACTATATTCATTAGATCTATGAAAAAATAGGGTGCATTATTCAATCCAAAAGGCATTACTATAAACTCGTAATGCCCATACCTGGTTCGAAATGCTGTTTTCGGAATGTCTTCCTTCTTCAAAATCAACTGATGACATCCATATCGAAGTTCAATCTTTTAAAAGTATTGATCTCCATGCAGTTGGTCAAATAAATCATCAATGAGAGGTAGGGGATACTTGTTATTTATTGTTACCACATTAATTTCCCTATAATCAATGAAAAGCCTCATTGACCCATCTTTCTTCTTGACAAAGAAGAAAGGGGATCCCCATGAAGAAACACTAGGTCGAATAAATCTGTTTCACTCAAATCCTCTAGCTATTTCTTTAGCTCAACTAATTCCACAGTGGCCATTCTATAAGGGGTCTTTGATATGGGCCTTGAACCAGAAATTAAATCAATAGAAAACTGAATTTCTCATTCTGGAGGATGTCCAGGTTAATATTCTGGAAACACATCAACATATTCTCTCACAATAGGTATATCCTATATTTGAAAATTCTCTTCCCTACCCAAAGTTATTTCATTATCTTCCTCCCCAATAATCGAATTTAGTTGACCTACTGGGGGAGTATCTAGATGAGAATCAGGTGGTGACGATTCTGCACTAATGATAAGGTGTTATTTATCATCTTCATCAGAAATCATATCCTCCTTCTTCTTACAATAATTTTTTGCATCATGATCTGAAAGCCAATCCATACCGAGGATTATATCAAATTTAATCATGTGTATTAAATCAGTAGATAAATAACATTTTAATGCTCTAATGGAAACTGATTCATAGAACTTTGTAGTAATGATACTTATCTTAAGAGTTTTGACTGATAACTCCTTTGTTTAATCAAATTGGAAATATCTAATTTTCTTAGCAAAATGGGAAGATATGAAACAATGTGATGATCCAGAATCAAATAAAGCATTGGATAAGCATGAGGAAATGATCAAAGTACCTGCCACTACATCACGCAGAACTTCAACTTCTACAGTTGTGATCGCATATGCTTCTCCTTGCTCTCTTGGCCTCTTCTGTTGAATAATTCCTTGAAGTTTTGGACAATTATTAGAATAGTGACATATATCCTAACAATTATAGAATCAAACATCATTGGATTCCTTCTTTCCTTTGAAATCACCAGAAAAATGGCCTTTCTGACCACATTTGTTGCATACTCGTTTTCCTTTTAAGCACGTACCGTGGTGTTTCGTTCCACAATTGTCACATGGTGGAAATTCAACTCTTCCCTTGTTCCCTATTTCCTTATTTCCTTTCCCATGGTTTTCAGCAGCCCTCTTATTTTCTTTCTTTCCCATAAAATCATAAGACATAGAGAATTATTTTTAGATCTTCATATCACATGACACTATGTCCTCATGTGATGAAAAATTTCAGGAGACCAGTGCCTGTCAGAGGAATGGCTTTAGGCCATCAATGAATTGATCGATTTTTCTCCTTAGATTTTGTATGTAGTCTATAGCATGTCTTGAAAGCCTTGTAAAGTTGCATTCATACTTGAAAACATCTTCATCCTCCTTTTTCCTCAGATTCAAGAATTGCCTCTCCATATTTTCTTTTTGTTCTCAAGGGAAATATTTTCCTAATAATATTTCCTTAAAATCCCTCCATTCCATCTCTTATATTTCTTCCTCATCCTTTGTGTTTTGGATTAATTTCCACCATAGATCTCTATCACCCAATAGACGATATACTTCCATGATAACCTTTTCTATTTTATTACATCCCAAAGCAGAAAATATCTTCTCAAGGGAACATATCCACTACTATGCTATAAACGGGTTTTTAGTCCCTTTGAATGATAGCGGCTATTGTCGCATAAAGCGATCTAGCATGGCACCTCCACATGGTGGATCCGGATGTTCTATACGGGTACGTTTATTATTCATAACCTTAGTAAGTTGTCCATGTATATTTATGAGTTGCTCAGCACCAGTCACAGAACCAGAGCCAACTCATTGTCATTCGTCAGAGGTAAATCCCTACAGGGGACACATGCATTCATGCGATTTTCATTCCATCCACTAGGAGCCATATCTAGATAATGGAATATACTATATTAGGTTATGAATCACAATGTATAATCCTAACTTAAAAATACTCAAAAATTTTGAGATCCTACGCATGGCTAATCCCATATTCACAAAAATGGATTCTTTGAGGAATATTTCCATTAAACTCCATCATAATGGATTTTAAAAAAAATTGAATTGTCCTGAGAAAATCCCCTGGGTGTGTCGTAACCAAGAGTACAGCAAGGCCCGTTGTTGTTCACCAGTTCATGTTCGAGTCTAGCTCATTGTGGTGTTTTCGGGTTTTACCACTTGATACATTTCTGCCAAAGCCTCCTCTACCTGCTCGTATCCAGACAGGGATGTATTGCTTGAATGATTCACATAATCTATTCCTTTCCAAAATACCAGAACATTATTGTATGTATATACTCATAGACTAGCTTAGGTACTCTTCCCAAATTCTACATTTTCTAAATCGAGTTTCCAAATATTCTACTAAACTTCCTCCAATACCAACTGTAAGGACCCGACCCCAGTTGCCCGGAGCTGGTGCTTTATTTGATTACGTTGGAATACATACAAGGAAAATGAATCCCAAAGGACTAAGTAGTTTAGTAATATTTGAAACAATATACATACATAAGTTCAAAATTACATATATAATGGAAAAACAACACTAATTTATTCCATTAGATTCATCACGTCTCCTAGATTCTTCTTGCAAGTCACTCATAAATTACTTCTTCATGTCCTAAGAAAATGAAACATAAGAAAGGGGTGATCTCAAATGATAATTAAGAGTATGAAATTCAATGGAAGGTAATATAAACATTAGACATGGTGATTAATTGAAAACAGTTGCCTTTAATAATAAACATGAAAACATTATCCCAGGAATACGAGCTGAGTAAATAATTCCATAATAAAACATAATCAGGGGGATTATACTAGTCTAATAACCACATGAAATATAGATAGCTGAACTCATAATTATGGAATGAATAACTCGAGACATTCTGAACCATTTTTTCAAGGCCCCAGCAAATATGTCTAATGATTAAGGCCTCAGCCAAAATCTTTATCACATTTGGAAAGGCCTCGGCCAATTTCATGTCTATTTGTCTCGTGAGACCTACCTATGCATAGAGGTGCTATATCATTCTCTACCCATCACATAATAAGTTAAATGAATTCCTCATATGAGAGGGGATAAAAATAAACAACATATACATTCATATTTAAGCTATCATATGAAATGTAACTAACTTTACCCAATTATTTAACCCAAACACTAACCATTCGTAATAATATGGTGAATGGTTTTATGATAGATTATGCACAATAAATTTATTAATAAACCATTCAATAAAATATGGTATATGAAATCCTAAATTATTATCCCCAATAATACATAATAATCAACATGAGTTTTTTATCGAACGAGAATAATATTCTAAAATAATTAAGCAATTCTTGTGATAAATACTCTTTTATTGTGAAAAGAATATTTCTTTTGGAAAAATATTTTTATAAAACCAGAAGTGAAGTAAGATAGTATTTTCATAATATAATTATTTATTTCATAAATATAATGGTTTCAAAAAATAGATTATAGAGTGCGCTTGAGTATAGGTAAGAATTTGATAAATTCCCTTGAATCGGGCTTGTATGTTTGAAACAATTTTTAATGTTCCTTTTAAAACGAGTCAATATCCATAAAATAAGGAAGGGTTATGGTGTGTAGACATATATATGATACTAAAACAGAATATATGATGAGTGCAAAACAATAAATAATAATTTCATTGAGGTAATTAGACAATGAAAGTATCCTGAACGAAAAAGGAAGTTCGGGTGAAACAACCCTTACCTTAACTCCAAACATGTTTTGCTCTTGTAATTAAGCTCCTAGAATAAGAAATGATACTAGTTAATAAATTATTTAAAAACGAATTACACATGTATTTAGTTTACCATAATTCTGGTTTGTTCATTTATGTCTTTATTGAAAAGTTATTGTATTGAATTTCATTGTTCTGGAGTGTCCGTTTCTCTTATTTTCGTATTCGGTTCACTTGATTTTAACTAATGAAGTGGAATTGATGTAAATATTCTGAATTGAAATTATATATAATCTATGAACATAAATTGGGGTTATTTTTCATTTATATAACTTGGTTACATGGAAAGAGGATGAATTATCATATCGAACTTTAATGATAATTGATTCGGTTGATTTGTGGGGTTTTATTACAACGAACTCATTTTTCATTATAACATAACCCCATTTGAAAAAAGGGATTGAAGAATCATAAATAGGTTATATTATATATAATATTCTGGTTCAACCATAACAATAATGATTTGATGACCAGAATTTATAATGATAAAAGAAATATAAACTCCATCGTCCTTGAATGTGTAAAACTACCACATCTCGGATGGTGTTCTTACTACTAGTATAAAAAAGGTAAAATGGGGGAGATGATGATAACTTATTACAATATCATGAAAACATTATAGTACATATAAGGTACTGGAGTCATCAAAAAAATTTAGATAAATAAATGTAATTGAAAAAGAAAAAAATTGAACTTGAAAGGAAAGACAAGAATTGAAAAGTGGAATTTACCTCTTGAACCAAACTTCCTTGAGAACCTCCTTATGGGAGAAGTTTTGGTCTTTTAATGAGAACAAAGCTTGATGTACGTATTATAGGAGGTTGGGATAGTATTTGGCCATAATATGGGGAAGGAACAAGGCTTTAGAGGGTTGATTGGAAGAGGGGATGAGAGGGGGTTTTCATAGTGGAGGAGAGAGGGGATTTCATAATATAAAACTCATTAATTTATTCTTTCTTCACAAGACAAGTAATAGTAAGTATTCCATGAAAAATAATAGTAATTGTATCATGTGAATTATGATTAAGGGTGGTGACATCAACCATGATGATATGAATAGTCTATTTAGCTTATAATGTATATATACGGTAAAATGCCATATTTTACTATTCATCAATAATCATGTATTTTAGAAAAATCCCAAAATTTCACCCTAACCATTTTTTGACGTGTAGAATCCAAAAATGAATTCCATTTTTCAAAAATAATTTTCTTGATATTATTAATTTAATATTTAATTAAAATCATTATTTATTATCAAAACACCAATTTTAAAACATTCATTAACTTATTCTAAAATATAGGTATATCATACATTCAAATTGAATATTATTTATATATTATCATATGCAAGGTTACTATTCATTAGGATATATAAATATTCATAAGGGTATGTTATTATTAATAAGGGTTGGTAACAATTCACCAAAACTTAAGTTTTTCTTGTTAGACTCTAAATAATTTATTGATCGCGACTGTGTATGTCAGATTTTAGAAATTCACATAACCGAAGTGGCGAATTTATGTTTTAAGGGTCCCATGGAACTTAGTAGTTAATGTGATTATGAAATATTTATAATAAAGTAATTTCCTTTAAAAAATATTAGGTCGTTACAGATATGAGGTTATACTCTCCCACCATATCATATTTATACCATCACTTCTTTTCCTCAGCCTCTGACATACGTGAAGATGTACTTAAAGCCATGTAACCCATCAGTTTGACTACCATATTTGATGTTAGTAGATCTGAGAGATTACAACTATATATTGGTATCTTGTTCAGGTTATGAACAATAAAATTTATTGAATTGAGTACTGTAATGTGGTGTAAAAATATTACACCACATCATGCATTATAAACCATTCATCATTCAATGGCACAATAAATAAATTTTTAGGTAAAAAATATATAAGATCCATATAAAAGATAGTTCACTATTTAGGAATTAATAAAAGGGAGATATTTTTCATGGTATTGTTTTATATATTAGTGGATATATATTAATAGTGTTAATGGATTCATAACACTAAGGATGAGGGGGAAATAGAAGCCCTCTAATTGAAGAATTTTAAGGATCCTATCTTGGAAAATTGTTTTCTTCCTAAAAATTGAGATGATATATAATTTTGATTTACTTGTATAAGAAAAAAAATGATGTGTAAAATATTTCTAACTATGAATCTAATTTTACAAGTTTATAAAGGCATGATTCATACTACATTCATAATCCAAAGAGAGATATTCATAGTTTCATGGATGGGATAAATACAATCCTCTGAAGGTAAATAGTCCCCATATCATTATCATCATATGAGGATATAATATGATGTTCTATAAAGAAAAATATATAATTATCCAAGTCTTATATATACATAATAATGCACGAAAATGAAAGAAAGGAAGATAAAAATAGATAAGGGGAAGAAGAGAAAAAATTAATTTCCCACATGTGAAAATTTTCAAATGAAATATTATTGTAAATTATTAAAGGTAATGGTGATTTTATTCATGTATTGAGTGAAAATCTATAAATACAATGAATTAGTGTATATAAAATGAACCTCTAAGGTTTATTGTTTTGATTGTATAGATATGAGACACAATTGAAATGTATCCCTAAGTGTCAATGGAACATACCTTATATGAAAATGAGGTACCAAGCTCTATCTTATGTTATTTAACTTTATAAGTGAAATGATTAATGTTAGTTTGAGTTTGGATTTATTAATTATATTTTAGATTTATTTTTATCAGTTATATTATAACTACAAGAATCATGAAATGTATAAATATTTTAATATATTAGATATTATTTGAGTATTTCATATAATATGTTTAATGTTACAAATAAGGAATAAAACTGATTTAGTTTTATAGTTATATTCTTATATAATACATGAATAATGGAAATATAGCCCATAATATGATCAATATATTTTGTTAATAATTTTTAGTTGGGATAAATAGAAGATTAACATTGTCTAAGTAAATGAGAAAGTATTGGTGACCATGAAAATGGTCATTTATTTCATGAAAAATTAATTCATGATGAAGTTTACTACATTATTGTGTTTATGTCAGATAATATTATATTTTTTACAAAATAATGGTAAAATAATGTCTTCTAATTATTCTTGTATTTATTATGTTTTTTAGTGATTCATAATAGTGTCATTTAATAAGGGGATCTACATGTGACATATAAATTCATTTTAAGGGGGATTAATGATAAGTTGATTTTGTGAATTTAGTAACATTATTAAATAAAATTGGATTATATAATTTTATCAGACATATTTTTAGAGGATACCTTAATTTAAATATTTTTGGAATTTATTATGTTTAACATTGGATGTTATTGTTTGAGGATAAAGTATGATTTATCATTTAATTTTACAAATTATAAAAAATGTTTTTATGGTAAATGCACCTAGGATGAACGAATGAATTATATAAAATATGATTCATTAAAATATCATTTTAGTGCTTCATTCAAAAATTTACATCATTAATATTAATTTCCATGGAAATAGGGATGAAGCAAAAATTTATAAATTCACTACCATAGTATGAAATTGTTCTTATTATAAGGAAGGAATTCAAGTAGTTTTTATAATCTTATGTTCTTTTTCTAGATTGTAAAACAATAACTAAAAATTAGTAAAATGATATTAAAAAAATTGTTATCCATTTACATTTATTACTGATAAATCAATGGATATTAACTCATAAAAAATTTATAGTTTTTTTAGGATTAATTCTCTCATTTCCATATTCTATATAACTATTTATTAATACTTCAATTCTATTTTTCTATTCAATAAAAATATTTTCATATAACCACTAATGTTAACATCTTTGAAAACCTAATTTTTGGTGACATTCACACTTCCCTTTCTCTCTTTTTACATAGATATTTTATTATCAATTTTATGATGCTGGTTTTATAAAATAAAAATTTCAAATGATAACCATTTATTATCAAGAAAAACAAAAAATAGTGAGGAAAAATTATTAAAAGTTTTTATAATGAAACACCTTGATATTTAAACTAATTACACATTTAATATCATATAAAACATTCAACATTAAGCCTTAATGAATAATTAAATATTATTATATAAACACGACCGTTATTACATATGTGGTAAATTGAAGAATATGAATATTGTTATCAAAATTATTAAATATATATAAAGAATCTGATCAATAAAAATTCATTAATAAATTCTCAAATCATAATTACTCATTTTATTTAAAGTTTTTTTATACTTTAGAAATTATTTTTCTTCAAAATAAATTTTAATAAATTTTTGTGAGTAAAAATTATAATTCATTTTTGGAACATAAATAAATTATATCTTAGAAAAATAATATAATTCGTTAAATTTTCATAATAAATTTATCATAGGGTGTTGTTTTTTTCTTTTGAAATGATTAATTTTGTAGTTAATAATTAGTATATTATTTTTTAACCTATATATTCTTTCTAAGAATTTATAGTGTTAAATTTAATTTAATATAATATTTAATATTAATTTGTTCTATTATATTATCAATAATAAAAATTTCATCTATTTTTCATTTATGATTGAATAATCAACCTATATAAAAAATTAAAATACTTTAACAGTGAAAATTGCATTATCATGATTAATGTTAACATTTGTAAAATAAGGGGTAAAAGAATAGATAATGATTAAAACCCAAAGAAACCTAAAAATTTATTTGGATGATGATATTTTAAACCTATCCAACCCTATGTTAAATTTTTTATCAATTTTGATTCATTTTATTTGACAATAAAATATTTATAATTTAACATTTTACGAAATTCAAAAACTTCCCAACACCTCAATTTTTAAAGGGAACCTTCTCCAGTACTTATTCACACCATATTCAGCTATATATCTTAGCCTAAACCTAATAATTACACTTAAAACATTCTTATACACTTTTTACTGAGTTTTACCTTCTTATAGATCATCAAATAGTCACTTAATAAAAGATCCAATGGGATTCTACTAAGGAAGAGTTAATTTTTTTTACTGTATCATTCATATTAATTTATTCTTATACTTTTTATTAATATGTTTAAACCAATCAAAAATAATTAATAAAATAACATAAATTTTATAATATGTTATTATTATAATGGTGCAATAAATTTCCAACTATTTTTATTCTTATACTTCTTATGTATCCATTAAATTAATTTTTCATCACCACTTTACTTTGAAATTTTAAAAAATGTAAATAATTTTAATATATTATATTTATGATGTCATTAATATTTCGAAACAATGAGATCATATATATAATAATACCTTCCATTCTGTTTGAATTGATAGCATCACTCATGCTAAAGTTTGGACTACCACCTCTATAAAAGGATGATAATTTATTCTTTTATTTTTACATTGATTATAGTGAGGATATATTTCATGAATATATAATAATTATATGATATACTAGTGATAATAGAAATCTGAATTATTAATTATTTTTTTTCTTTTCATGCAACAAAAAATTAAAACAAAATTCATTCTTATGTGTGGCCTACAATCTCCATGAATAATGTAATTCATATTTTATCAATAACAATTTTGGAAGACTCAAAAAATTTATATAATGAATAGAAATCAAAATAATACCATGATTAACATTCTGCATATTATATAAAAGTCAGATAATATATAAATTTTCACTCAGAGACCATTCATGAACTTATACTGTTCTATAAGATTATAATTTAATGCATTCATTCATATTCTGAATGTTTAATAGAAAAATACATATTCCATATCAAAACATGGAAGTTGGGTTATCAGTGAAATGGAATAACTAGGAATTTATTCCAGACCATGCATATAAATCCTCTTTTATCAATATTTGTGGTATTAAATTCCTAGAGAACAATGTGATTGTCCGATTAGAGAAAATTAATGTTATTCGTGGCATGAATTTTGTTTCATTTTATAGACCCAAAATTCATTTCATGGTAAATTACAAAAATTTATTTATCTGATTTTTTCCAATGATCCAAAACATGTTTAATGAGGATGATAACACTAATTTTAATGATAAATATAAATAAAGTATTTAGTTTCCTTATGAAAATTTTTATCATATTAAAATTATTTAGAAAAATGAAAACATTATCCCCAATGACATTCCAATTATTAGAGAGAATGTAGTTGTGCTCCTCAAAGAAGTTGATGGTCCTACTACTTACCATAAGGTTGGGTACCAAAAAAATATACCGAAATCACTATAAATATCGATGATATTGTATAGAATATCTATTATTTCCCTTTAAGTGTAGAAGTATAAAACACAAGTGAATCTTGAAAAGGAGTTTATTTATCCAATTACATCACTATATGGTATACATGTTATCTTAATCAAAATGATTAATGGTTCATAACAGCCATGAATTAATTATTGTGAGCACAAAAAAATAGTGAAAATGGACATGTTTCCCCTTCTATGGATTGATGACTTGTTTAATCAGCTACATTAATTTTTACACATCTCTATTTGGGGTATTTTGTTATGATATTATCATAGAATAGTGAATAAGTTAGATATTCCCAATATATGTTTTTTACGAGATACATACACTATGAATTCATTTTAATTCCATTTGGAATCGCTAAATCTTAAAAAATTCATGGATTTTGTTACAAGAATCTTTATAGCTTACCTATATAAATTTATTGTAAACATTAACGAAGATAATATCTTATAAAATAATATAAATAAAGGACTATGTTTTGTTTTAATAATTTTATAAATAATTTTATGAAGCATATATTATAATGAAATATAATAATTATGAATTTCGGATAGATAAATAAAATTTCATCATAAATCTTGTCACAGTAAAATAGGTATATTTGGATCCTTTAAAGAAAATGGTGATTTGGGAAAATCCCATTCCAAAATCTATAAGTTATATCCATATAATCCATGTAGTATATGGTTATTATCATCGATATCTGAGAACATTCTTCTTATTTTCAAACCATATAAAAATTATTAAATATAAGGGATTTTTGTTCTGTTGAAAAGATGATTGTTTTGAGAGATTAAAAGAGTAGAACAAGAGGCTAATCACTAAACCTACACACAAACTGCATATAAGTGGGAAATGATATTTTATCTATACTGATGCTTCCAATATATTATTGGGTCATCAAATCATTAAAAAAAGATAATGTGTTAGCCTATTCCATTCTACATTTTCTGTTTCATGGGTGTAATTATCCAATACATGATATGGATTTTCATGTAATTATATTTTCATTTATGATATTGTCACATTACCTCTATGGTAGGAAGTGTAACATATATATATATATAGTTCATAAGAGCCTCATGTATATTTTTCAAAAATAATATCAATATGTTCCAATTATGGTAATTATAATTGAACAAGGATTTTCAGTATTCAATCCACTACAATCCTAGGAAGGAGAATAAGGTGGTAGGTGCTATTTGTATAGGGGTTCTTATAACTATATACATGATGAGTATTTAATTTTATACAATATTATTATACATAAGAGTTGTAAAAGGAATATTATCCAACCATCCTCAAATATCTTCTCAACTATTCATTATCAAGAAGTTCATGGAAGACTGGAATGTTGTTGTTTATCTAAAAAAAATGTCATAAAAATTCTTGAGTTCAATGTTGATAAATATAGAATTATAAGAATTTAATCAATATATGTGTCTCATAACAACTAGGTCTATAGGGGGAGAAATTTTTATTATTAATGTACCTCATATTTCTCCATTAATATATGGAGAACTATGAATTATAGATATATATAACAAAATATACAGTGGGTTAATATTAGAAAGAATATATTATTGTTTCTACCTCAATGATTATAAATCAATCAATTCAAGGCTAAATGATGGATGAAAAATGTATGATACAGATATTCGGATAGTACTATGGATATAGAAAAAAACATCAATAGATTTTTCATAAGAATTGTAGTACTTCTAATGACCATAACACCATTTGTGATATAGTAAATCTCATTAAAAAAGTTTTCACTTTTATTTCCATCTAGGAGGATTTCCCATTTAACTAAATAATGTATTTAAATATTATATAAGATTTAATATTGAATTTATTAGAACAAAATTGTATTTTATTGAGATATGATGTTTTCATCATTGATTCAGATATTCTTTTAGGAAGAATCTGATATAAAACTGAGTTTCAATACTTCTTAGTATCAATATACATAAGTTCATTGTGAGAGAACCATTAATACTCTAGAAGATATGATGAGATCATATTCAATTGATTTAAAATGAATTGAGTTATCTACCATCCCTTATTACAGTCATAATCTATGAACAGTTCCCATTTATTGGCTCATTATGAGGCTCTTCAAGGGAATAATTGTAGGACTCTAATAACATGGGATGAAGTTTTGAAATGGTAGTTGATAGGAACTAATCTCATTTGACATATGGATGATAAAGTTCAAACTAATCAACATAATAAAAAATCATCATGAATATGATAAAAAATATAAGCTAAAAATAATAAATAAAATTACTTACACTTTTATTAAATTTTAAATGTGTTTCATCATATATAACCATGGAAAATGTCATGAATTTTATAAATAAGTGAATGTTAATTCCAAGATATTTCGTCTAATTTCACATTATTTACCACATTATTGTTTTATAATAACATCTATAACTCACACATATCCTCTCTCAGGTAAATGGTGTGTACTACATATCCCCCTTGGGTATGTATATACCAAATCGCTCACATGTAATTAATCATGAGGTTGATCTTCTAGAAGATTATCATTCATGCGATGATTATACAATAATGATATCTGATCAATGATAAAATGTTTTATGAAAAAAGATTACCCATCTAGTAAAATGTTTCTCGAGGAAACATATGTTTTTATAGAAACATGGGAACCAGAAGAAGTTGTGAAACCCAATTCCTAAAATCTATATTAGTTATAAAATTAAATTTTGAGTGGGGTAGTTTTTTATTGAGGAATAATGTGATGACCCAGGACATAATAAATTAATTTTCCTTCTAAATTATTATATTATATATTTTGGAATGTATTTATATAATGTATTGTCACTATAATTAATTTTTATTTTAGACAATTATATAATATAGAGATAATAATTTTTTATGAAACTTAATTTTAAGTTTCATGACCATTGGAAATATATATGTTATATAGTGACCATTATGATTTGTATATAATAAGGATTATAATAAAATGTGATTAATACAAAATGAATAATTTATGGTCTTAACTAGAAGGATAGTACATTATGAGCATCATATATTGGAGCTATTATGTTTGTTGATATCGATTTGGGTTTCCCTGTGTCTAATCGCAATCCAACAAGAAATAATAAAAGCTCAAGAATAAACACTTACAATAGATGCTTCAGATTATATAAATCACACCCAAAATAAATTATGAACCACCACAATAATGTAATAGCATCTCACACCGTAACCTTATGGCATATGACAAAGTAAAAAATGGGTTTTAAATATAGACATCAATAGTTTGTAAAATTTATATATATTTAAATATAATTTTCGCTAATATTGTTTCTTTCTTATCAACATTAAATAAAAAATAAATGCAATTTAATAGATAATAGAAATGGAACATTTTATTTTTAACGAATGGACAACAAAATTTTGTTTTTGGAAATATATATACATTAAATATAATTTCTTACATTATTTTTCGGAATTTTAGAAAAAAACTAATTTTCATATAAATTATATAAAAATTATTATTTAGTCATTTATAAACAATAAAATAATTATATACTATCATAATTGGTAATTTTAATTAAAAAAATTATCATATTATAAAATTAGTACTTTTGTATACAAAATAAATTAATTTTAAAATTAAATTTCACATATTTAGAAAACTATTCTGATTATATAATTTTTATTTTTGAGTTTATCATAATTAAATTATTCAACAATGAATTTTCCATTTTTTAAGATAGTATAATTTTTTGGTAAAACATTTAATACAATGTAAATAAATGGTATGTATTATTGTTTCATTGTGGCCTAAATTGATGAAAAATATATAAATTATATTAATAAATTTTATTGTAACTTAAAATAAATTAGGTATTTTAGTGTGAAAATGATATTTTTCAAAACATACATAAAACCATCCAAAAGCTAATGTATATTTAAATAAGGAAAAATAATTCATTATTTAAAAAAATCACATCATTATCGTATTTCATATTATTATAATAATTTTTTCCCATTTTCCATTAAATTACTAAAAACCACCCCCCTCTAGTAAAACCTAGGGGTAAAAAACGAGAGATCTAATTGTTTTGAAAATTTTATAACATAGAGTCCAAAATATATGTTTAGAAATTAATCAATATTCCACTCTATTTTGATATATATACCCACTCATTTTCTAATTTCACTAAAATCCAACCCCATTTATCCTAATATTTGTATCATATATAGCTCTTTAAATTCAACAGAATTAGTTTCTAATTCTCAATGGATCTCTTTTAAAAAAATAAGTGGCATACTCTCATGGTAAGGGTTCTCTCTCCTCACATTTCCATTTAAGAATTTTATTTGTATTACTCCTTTTAATTAACTATTTCATATTTTTTATGTTATTATGAACATTTTTTTTACAATCTGTATAGTCCCCAAACGATGAGACACCACATTTCAATCTCATTAATCCGCTAAATGATATTTTATTTTAACTAATTTTATTCAGAAATAATCATTTGATTTTACATTATAAACATTCATAGTATCAATATCCATCCATATTTAAATTCAATGGAATTCACATATATTTAACAATCTTTCATTGATTTGGGAATTTGATGCATGAAATCAACAGACCATAATCATGGGGTTAATATGGAGAAATATGATATTATGTTATATAATCGATATGGCATGCATAATGTTAAAAAATATGAATTGTATGCACTAATATCATTCCACTACACTGGGTAATATGTTAATCTTATGAGATACCATATATGGTTCATTTATGGTTATCTAAAGAACACATTGATATTATGACTTGATTAATAGGCATGATTAAATCAAACAATGTGTCATGTTGTGTTTTTTACAAAAACCTTTGATGACTCTATCTAATAATATTGTATCATATCAGTATTTTATGTTCATGTATATTATTATCACCATTTAATGTTACCAAGATATGCCTCTTGAATGACATAAATTAGTTTTTTTGTGTTATTCATCGATTATTCTCTTACAGACATTTGAATATAACCCTATTCTTATTTAAATACCTTTTAAATCTCATGTAACATTAAGAGATCATGGGAAACTAAAATCACATCATATAGTTTTAAATAATTTTATTATTATTTATTTTAATTTAATGTCTTATTTATCTAATTTCCCAAATAAATTAAAAATGTTTAAGTTTTTGGGATTGTATTATGTAGGAATTTATTATAAAACATTAAATGAAATTTATTATTAGTATGGGTTTATATATATATTTTCTTGAAAATATAGAGAACATTATGGGTCACATGGAAAACATATAAGAACCTCAAGTAATGATGAGGAATGTAAAGATACATACAATTAAAAAAAGTTGACAGATGAAATTACAGAATTTAATGTAAAAACAACAAAACACAATAAGTATCCAAGACAACTATATTTTTAGAGAAATGACACTAAGATAATTATCAAAAAAAATAAGTTGGTAAATTTGAAGAAATTAATAATTTCAATAGGATTGTTATAGAGAATATAAAATGTATAAACAAATCAATGGGAAATTTTATATAAATGAAAAATAGTTAATTATTAGATAAATTAAAATGTATTGAGGATAAATTCAAATTATTAAAAAATTTAGATGGTTAAAAAGGATTTGGATATTTGGGATGAATCATATAAAAGTATTAATAATGATCACTACTAAATCACTTAAAATCAACTCCTACTAAAATTAATATAACACCCTGACCCGAGTTACCCAGAGTGGGTGCATTATTACATAACTATGGCATGATCACAAAAGATCAAGTCTCAAAAGACCGATTAGTTTAGTAGCCTTGGAAGTACTAGATAAATTATTAAGGTTTACATTACATCATAAATTCTAAAACATCAACAACATTGTTTCGATAGAAAACACTGAGATCCCATAGACTATTCATACAGGTCAGTCATAATATACTTCTTCGCATCTTGTGAAAAATAAAACATAATAAGGGCTGAGCTCAGATGCTTAGTAAAGATAACAATATAGTGGAAACTTTAATAAATAAGTATAAACATTTAAGGCAATGAATATAACTAAAACAAAATAAATTTCAACATAAACTTCATCATAATATGGAAAATATAAATCAAAATAATTCCATTTAATTACTCACATGTATATTCTACTAGTCGAATAATCCCACGAAATATCAATAACCACTTTCATAATTATGGAATGCATAATGCCAGACATTCAAAACCACATAGTTAGGGCCTTTTAGCAAGAAAACAAATATGATTTTTTCAAGTCCTTGTTCCAAGACAATAGTTTGTCTCATGAGACGTACCAATTCATAGAGGAGATATATCGGGCTCCACTCTTCACTAACTAAGTCCAATGCATTCCTCATATGAAAATATTTAAACACAACACAAACATTTGTATTAAGACTAGCATATGAAATGTCAATACTTTATCAATAAACCATGATTGTTATAACAATAACACATCTGTAGTCAAACATATCACAAAACCTTCAATAAAATATGGAAGTTTTGTATTATAATAAATCAACTTTAAATAAGTTTAAATTCTATAAAAGGATGTTACCATAGATGAAATCAAATCTTTTTAAGAGAAATATATCATTCTATTTGGAAATCATTTAAGAGTCACATAATTATAAAGAAAATATTTATTTTGAAAATATTCCTATAATCTTGTAAGGGAAGCTTAGATGATGTTATAATGGCAGAAAATAGCTGCACCTGCCTTGTAAGATAAAAAAACATTTTTCCCTTTATTTTATCGAAAAGGCCATAAAGTACCTTGTTATGAAAACAACAGAAATATTTCTTTATAAATATCATATAAACGTCCAACAAGGTCATAAATGACATAAACCTATAGTCTATAAAATAGTAAAAATGTTTTGAAATACATTTTTAAGAAACATGGATGTGGATGATAAAGAGGTCCCAGTAGATACTTACGTAAAAACAACCTTGGATAATAAAGAGATAGTGAAATCAACCCTTACCTTGTACTTTTCCTTTGTATAGGGTTGGATAACCTTTTGTATAATGGTGAAATAAATGTTACTAAATTATACAAGAATCATATATATTAATATGATGTCATATATGATCTTTTAATATTGCTTTGTTAATAATATTTTAGTATTATCGTCGTTTCGGGTGTTTACTGAATCGTTTTCCTTTCTATGATATGTTATGTAAGTAATGTTTGTTATGGATAGAATGTATTTTATTCGTATTCATAATGATATTAAGCCTTTATACATTATTTTTAATCATCTAATGAAAACTAGTCTTGAATGGATACGATGGGGAATGAATCTCATCGTGTTCGTGGAGACTATAATCCATACGTACGCACGAGCGACAATATCATTCTTTTGATGTTAAAATAATATATAATTGAATATAATATCAGATATAAAAAATCATTATAATGTTATATTTATTATTTTCATAAATTACACATCATTATTATACCCATCCAAATAATAATATATTGAATTGCAATTACACCACGATGTGGAGACGGTAAGCCGTACGTACGCACGTATGGTGACATGTCATTAAAAGGATGGATAGAATAGTGAATTTGGTTTTACCATATTTGTAATAATATAACAGTATTTAAAATATACTGGAGTTATTATTTTAGAATGGGAACAAAAAACAAAGAGGAAGTGGAAGAAGAAAGGATCTTGAAAGAGGTGATGAAATATTTACCTTTTCTTCAGGTTCTACCTTTTCATTTGATCCAAAGGGCTCAATAGGTTGGCTTTATGAATAAAGGAAGACATCTAGGATGAAGGGAAAACATTTGAAATGGTATTGGTGTAGGGTTTTTTGAGCCAAATGGCTTTGAAGGTGTGAATTAAATACAAGGGGGAGTTCCCTTTATAAGATGGGTGAGGGGCACCTTAGGAAAAGCTAGAAATATTATTTTATAGTAAAATCATTTTCTATTTATAATGGCTCCAAAAATAATTATTTAAATTATAATATGGGTATGGGTCGAAAAACACTCCACCAATTGGTTTTAGATAGGTTTGTGTCACTATATTAACTTTATATTTTAGATTTAACTCTTAGTTATATAGTTTGACATTACCATTTCGCTTAGTATTTTTATGTCATATGGTTAATAAACATAAAATAAACTTCCAAGAGAACCCCAAGTGGTTCATTAATGATAAAAATAAAATTATATATGTCTTTTGGCCAAACATAATATTTTTAGGAATAGAATATCAATTAATTATATAATATTTTGTTTAAAAACTCTTTTATGTCAATTTTTACACTAATTGGTATTTAGTTTTTTTTCTAAATTCATAACAGTATTATTAATTCGAAAAAAAATTCATCTAACTAACCCTAAAATGTAATATTAACCTAGAATAGTAGTTTAATTCATCAAAATTCTCAAATTACAATTATTTTTTATATTTATAATATCAATTATTTTAATATTTCATTAATTAGGTAATTAATCCATCATCATTGTGTCGTAAATAAATTTAATTATTTAAAGTATAAAAATTATAAATAAAATACCATTAGATAGAAAATAATTTTATCTTTATAATAAATATTTATTGTTTATTTTATCTTATGTTTAGCCCTATATTAAAAATGGTTTAGTTATTAAACTTTGAATTTAACACTTTTAACTCTTCTTTGAATTAAATAATAATAAATGTCCTAATATAATCCAAGTGGACCTAAAGGATCATATTTAATTACTAAGGTTATTTTTGACGAATTACACTTATCCAATAGAATTACTACATGTGTTAGCGTAATAAAAATATCATTTTTACACTTAATTACCCTATTTACTTTTAACCATAGTAAATAAAAGTAAAACATTACTATTGAAAAAAATTAGTTTCATCTTTATTGAACTAGATTTTACTTATTGATATCAACCATTCCTCTCATATTTTTTAAATTCATCTCATAGAAGCATTGAAATTAAGTTTTATATAAATTTTCAAATGCTCCTAGGATGTGGGTAAAAGACGGTAATAAGATCAATAAAATTTTTATATATGTAATATTATTATAAATTGACTCCAATGAATTAAATTGAACTAATATAGTTATTATGTAACTATTTTGACAAAAATAAATTTAAATAAATTTAATTATTATTTAAATAAAAATTCTGTTTTTAATTATAACTCAGCGTTTTCACTATTCATCAAAAATTGAACGTTTTCAGAAAAATACCAAAAATTCACACTAATCTAATTTTGATATTCCTAATCCAAATATAATGTCCATTTGGAACGTTAAAATTTATAACATTTCAAAAATTGGGTATTACTTTTGATGATGGCTAGTTTGGTTGGTTGTGGTGTGTTAGAACTCGAAGTTTCATACAAAACTAGCTATTGTATTATTCAAAGAGAACTGTATTGTGGAATATTGGGGTGTTAAATTCTCCCCTATTTAAAATATGTTCATCCTAGAAATTTCAAGAGTATTACTAAGTAAAAATAGTCGGGTGGTTCTTCATCATAATTTCCTCAAGTTCCCACGTTGCCTCATCCATCTTATGGTTTCCCCAAAGAACTTTTTCCAAACGAGTCGTCTGATTTCTCAGCACTTGTTCTCTTGTATCAAAAACCTTGACAGGATCTTTACAATAAGAATGATTGGGTTCCACTTTTAATTCCACATAGGTGAGTAAATGCGTTGGGTCAGACATGTGTTTTCTCAACAGTGATACGTGGAACACATCGTAAACTTTGGAGACATTTGGCAGCATTACCATACGGTAAGCTATAGCCCCAATTCATTCAAGAATATTTAAAGGTCTGATGTAACTAGGACTCAATTTTCCTTTATTATCGAAATGTATAACACCCTTCCATGGAGATACCTTCAAGAAAACTTGATCTCCTACCTAAAATTCCAAATACTTCCTTCGATTATTGGCATAGCTCTTCTTCCTACTTTGAGCTGCTTTGATGTGGGTTTGGATTACCTTCACCTTTTCCATCATTTCCTCCACAAGGTTTGGGCCTATGAGTTATCTTTCGCCAACGTCACCCCAATAGGTTGTTGTGCGACATCTCTTTCTGTATAATGCTTCATATGGTGCCATATGAATACTTGAATTGAATCTATTATTATAGGAAAATTATACCAGAGGTAAATACTGATCCCACATACCTTGAAAGTCAAGTGAGCATGATCTCAACATGTCTTCTAAGGTTTGAATTATCTGTTCTTATTTTCCATCATTTTGGGGGTGGTAGGCAGTGCTCAAATGAAGTTTAGTATCTAAGTATTTCTAAATACTTTTCCAGAATCGTGATGTAAAATGGTGATGATAATAAAAAACAATCTATATTGGTTCTCCATTAAGTCTTACAGCTTCATTAATATATATTCTTTATAAACATTCAAGTGGTAAATCTACTCTTATAGCATGAAAATGTGCTTACATGGTTAGAAGATCAATAATGAACCATATTTCATTGTTCCTTCTATGATTATTTGGTATCCCCATGAAAAATTGAATCATGATATCATCCCATTTTCATTTTGGTATGGGAAGAGGTTGCATGACTCTTCCAGGCTGTTGCCTTCCAGCTTTCACTTGTTGAGAAACCATATATCTTGACAAAAAATTAGCAATCTCCATTTTCATGTTGTCCCACCAAAAATGTTCCTTCAAATCCCTATACATTTATGTGCTCTTAGCATGTATAGAGAAATTGGAACTATGTGCATCATCCAATAATTCCCTTTTTAGATTAGGTATATCAGGAACACGATGTCTCTTCTCAAATTTCAAAATTCCATCTTCTTATATGAAGTCACTCAATCTCCCATTATTCACAGCTTTAATCATCTTTTGAAACACTTCATCACCGATATGAGAAATCTTTATCCTTTCTAGAAAAGATGGTTCGACAACCATTTGAAAAAGTATTGATGATCCACCTTCCATGGTTATTCTCATATCCATATTTACTAGATCCATGGGAATAGGATCCCTTTCAACTCTCTTCTTGTTCAAAACTCCATGATATTTTCTGCTCAATGCATCTTCCACCTTATTTTCCTTCCCTGGGTGGTAGTGTATCGTGCAATCGTAATCCTGGGGTAGTTCAATACATCATCTTTTCCTCATGTTGAGTTCTTTCTGTGAGAAAATATACTTCAAACTCTTGTGATCAGTATAAATCTCACATTTTCACCATAGAGATAAATTATCCATAACTTCAAAGAAAAGATTATTGATGCTAACTCGAGATCCTGAGTCAGATAGTTTATTTTTCATGAATTTTTATCTGTCATGATGCATGGGAAATAACCTTATCATTCTGTATAAGGAAACAACCAATTCCTTTCTTTGATGGATCAATATAAATAACAAACCCATCATTCCCTGATGGTAGAGTCAAGATAAAAGCATTGGCTAATATTCTCTTCAATTCGTCAAAAAATTATTCACATTATTTGTCCAAACAAATTTCACCCCTTTACGTGTGAGCTTGGTTAATGGGTTAACCAATCGAGCAAATTTCTAGAAGAAACGCTGAAAATAACCTACTAAACCAAAATAACTGTGTACCTCAGTTATACTCATCGGTGCTTCCCATTATTGTATTTATCTTATCTTATAAGGATCAAAAGATATTCCATACTTATTGAAAATATTTCCAAGAAAATAAATCTTCTCAAGCCATAATTCAAACTTGCTAAACATCCCATATAATTTGTGTCATCTAAGAGTCTTCTGGATAACGTGAAAGTGATTTTCATTATCTTCGTAGCTTTTGGAGTATAGCAAGATATCATTAATAAATACCACTACAAAGTCATCAAGATATTCCTTGAAATCTCTATTCATTAAATCGATGAAGACAGAGGGTGAATTATTCAATCCAAAATGCATTACTATAAACTCGTAATGCCCTTACTTGGTTCGAAATGCTGTTTTCGGAATGTCTTCCTTCTTCACACACAACTGATGATATCCCGATCGAAGGTCAATCTTTGAAAATTAATGAGCTCCATGAGGTTGGTTGAATAAATCATCAATGTGAGGTTGGGGATACTTGTTCTTTATTTTTATATCATTTATCTCCCTATAGTCAATGCACAACCTCATAGATCCATCTTTCTTCTTGACAAAAAAGACAGGGGCTCCCCATAGACAAACACTAGGGAAAATAAATCCATTATTACTCAATTCACCTAGTTGTTTCTTTAGTTATACTATTTCCATAGTGGCTATTCTATAAGGGGTCTTTGATATGGGACTTGATCTATTAATTAAATTAATAAAAAACACAATTTATCATTCTAGAGGATGTCCAGGTAAATCATCTGGAAACACATCAACATATTCTTTCACAATAGGTACATCCTTTATTTGAACATTCTTTTCCTCACCCACAATTATTTCATTCTCTTCCTCCCTAATAATTTAATTTAGTTGAGCTAATGGGGGTGGATCTAGATAAGAATTATGTGGTTATGATTTTGCTCTAAAGATAATGTGTTCTTTATCATCTTCACCAAATATAGTAACCTCCTTCTTTTTACAATAAATTTTTTCATCATGGTCCGAAAGCCAATCCATACCGAGGATTATATCTAATTCAATCATGGTTATAACGTTGAGATCAGCAGATAAAGAACATTTATACGCCCTAATGGGGACTGATTCACAAAACATTGTTGCAATGATACATACCATATGAGTTTTTACTGAAAACTCCCTTATCAAATAAAATTGAAAATATCTAATCTTATTAGAAAACTGGGAAGATAAGAAACAATGTGAAGATCCAGAATCAAATAATGAATTTTATAAATTTAATAAAACCATTAAATTACCTGCCACTACGTATTTCAAAGATTCAACCTCAGAAGTTTTGATATCATAAGCTTGGGCTTGATCCCTTGTCCTTTTCTGAGGTAAGGTCCCCTAATTCTTAGGACATTCATTCACATAATTACCCCTTTCTAGTCAATTATTGCATTCAACATCGATAGCCTCTTTCTTCCCATTGCAATCAAGAGCTTAGGGGCCTTTTTCACCACCCTTGTAATAGACTCCCATTCCCTTCAAGCAAGTACTTGGGTGTTTCTTACTTTATTTACTGCAGGATGGATATTCAACATTTACTTTCTTCCCATTATTTCCATTTCCAAAATTTTCAACAGATCTCTTCTTCTCTAGATTTACTTTAAAGTCATAAGACATAGAGAATTCTTTTTCTGTCTTGATATCACAGTAGAAAATATCTCCGTATGACGAGAAGGAATGTGAGACTAATGCTCTATAGAGAAATGGTTATAACCCATCAAATAAATGATCAATATTTCTTCTTGGGTTACGTGTATAATCTGTAGCATGCCTCACTAACCTTGTAATGTTGCTTCATACTTTGCGGAATTCTCATCCTCCTTTTTCCTCATACTCATAATTTTCCTTTCCTTATTTACTTGATGGTCATGAGGAAAGTATTTTTCTAAGAAAATTTCTTTAAACTACATCCATTCCATTTTTGATACTTCATCATCTTCCTTTTTGTTTTTATTCAATGACCACCATTGATCAACATCTCCAGTGTGGCGGTAAACTTCCATGACAACTTTTTCCCTTTTACTACTCCCCAAGGAGTGGAATATTTTCTCTATTGAAATTATCCACTGCTCATATACTAGTGGATTTTTACCCCCATTAAATGTTGGTGTTTTTTTCCTCATTAAGAGATCTAACATTGATCCACCACGCTGAGAATCAAGAGGCTCCATATTGGCAATTTTTTTATTCATAACCTGAGTAAGTTGTCACAGTATGGTGATTAGATGATCAACACTATTTTCATAACAAGATCCACTATAAATTTCTTTACCAGTATGGAAATCCCAAAATGGAGTGTTTTCATTGTTACGGTTTGTATTCCTTCCACTAGGCTCCATTTCTAAACAATGTCATAAACTAGATTAGTTTATGAATCGAAATACATAATTCCAAACCTATAAAATACATAATTTAAACTGGACAGTTTATGGATATAATCCATAATCATAATAAAATTATTTGGGGAAGTATATACTCATAAACCCTCAATAATGGTTTGTAAAGAAAATGAGAATTATCCTAATCATATCACCTGGGAGTGTCGTAACCAAGGGTGTTGCAAGGCCCATTGTCGTGCACCAATTCCCGTACGAGTCTAGCTCAAAGCGGTGTTGTGCCAGAGCCACGTCTACTTTCTCATATCCAGACAAGGATGTATTGTTTCGAAGAACTCAAAAAATAATTAAAATACCAAAATTCTATGAAGTTATCCTATATTAATCCTCAAAGTCTATCTTGGGGCTATGTTATCTAAAAAGATTTTATCTAAATCTAGTTTCCATGGTTTGTACTAAACTTCCTCTGATACCAATTATAATTCCTCGACTGTAGTTACCCAGAGTCGGTGAATTATTAAATAACATTGGCATGATCACAAAAGATCATGTCCTGCAAGACCGATTAGTTTAGTGGCCTTGGAAGTTATAGATACATTCATAAGGTTTATATTAAATCATAAAATGGAAAAATACAACAACATTGTTTCCATAGACAACAGTAAGATCCCATAGACTATCCCTGCAGGTCGGTCAGAATATAGTTTTTTCATATTGGGAAAAATAAAAAATAAAAAGGGGTGATCTCAAATGCTCAGTAAGGATAACAATATAGCTGAAAATTTAATAAATTAGCATAAAAATTTAAGGAAATGTATAGAACTAAAACAAAAGCCATTTAAACATAAACGTAATCATAATATGGAAATTATAAATCTAAATAATTCAATATACTAACTCGCATGGATATTCTACTAGTTGAAGAATCACATGCAGTATCAATTACCGCTTTCATAATAATGTAGTACATAATGCCAGACATTCATAACCATATAGTCAAGGCCTTGTGCCAAAACTACTAATAAGATTTTGTCATGGCCTTCTACCAAGACTCTAGATTGTCTCATGAGACCTACCAATGCATCGAGGAGTTATAGTGGGCTCCACCCGTCATTAACTAAGTTCAATGCATTCCTCATATGAAAAGGTTTAAACATAACATAATCATTTGTTTTAAGAATCGAATACCAATTTTCAAAACATTATCCTTAAACCATGAATGGTATAAAAATAACACATCCACAATCAAACATATCACAAAGCCTTTAATTCAATATGGAAGTTTTGTATCAAAATAAATCAACTTTACATATGTTTAAATTCTATAAAAGGATGTTGACATAGAAAAAATAGAAACCTTTTTTGAGAAATATATCTTTCTATTTTGAAATCATTTAAGAGTAACATAATTATAAAGAAAAAATTTATTTTGAAAATATTTTTATAAGCATGTAAGGGAAGCTTCGATGATGTTATAATTGTAGAAAATATCTACACCCGACATATAAGATAAAAAACATTCTTACCTTAATTTTGTTAAAAAGGTCATAATGTACCTTATACTGAAAACGACAGAAAGATTCATTAATAAAAATCTTATAAAAGTAAAACAAGGGTATAAAGGACTTTAACACATAGTCTATAAAATAGTATGAATTTTTTGAAATACTATTTTATGAAACATGGATGTGGATGATAAATAGGTCACAGTAGATACTTACGTAAAAACAACCTTGTATAATAAAGAGATTGTGAAATTAACCGTTACCTTGTACTTTTATTTCGTAGAGGGTAGGTTAACCTCCAATATAATGGTGAAATAATTGTTATTAAATTATACAAGAATATTATACATTAATATGATATCATATATTATGTTTTTATATTTCTTTTTTAATAATATCTTAGTATTATCGTCGTTTCGGGTGTTAACTGATTCGTTTTCCTTTATATTCTTTGTTACATAAGTAATGATTTCTATGGATAGGATGTATCTTATTCCTATTAATAATGATATTAACTCTATAAAAATTATTTTTAATCATCTAATGAAAATTATTCTTGAATGGATATGATGGAGGAAGAATATCATCGCATTCCAGGAGATGGCAATCTATACATACACACGAGCGACAATATCATTCTTTTGATATTAAAATAAATTATAATTGGATGGTATATCAAATATACAGAATCATTATCATATTATATTTTTTTTTAAATAAATTACATGTAATTATTATACCCATCCAAATAATAATGTATTGAATAACAATTACACCATGGCGTAGAGACGGTAAGCCACACATACGCATGTATGGTGACATGTCATACAAAGGATGGATAGAATAATGAATATGGTTGTAAAAAATATATAATAACATCACAGTATATATAAGATATATTAGTTATTATTTTATAATGGAAAAAACAAAGAATGAGGATGTGGATGAAGAAAGGAACTAGAAAGAGGTGATGAAATATTTACCTCTTCTTCCGGTTCTTCCTTTTGATTTTATCAATGGGGCTCCATAGGTTGGCTTTCTGACTAAAGGAAGGCCTCTGGGATGAAAGGCAGAGAGTTGAGAGGGTATTTGGGCAAGTTTTGTCCTAGAAAAAGTGTTTTGAAGGTGTTAATTAGAGATAATGTTGGGTGCCCTTTTATAAGATGGGTGAGGGGCACTATAAGAAAATCTAGAAATATTATTTTATAATAAAATCATTTTCAGTTTATAATGGCTCCAAAATAAATTATTTTAAGGATAAGGATGGTATGGGTTGAAAAAAGTTCATCCAATAGATTTTAGACACGTTTGGGTCACTATATTAACTTTATATTTAAGATTTAACTCTTAGTTAAATAGTTTGACATTTACCATGTCTCTTTGAATTTTTATATTGTATGGTTAATAATATTACTAAATATTTCCAAGAGAACCCCAAGTGGTTCATTAAAGATAAAAATATCATTATATAAGTCTTTTTTCCTAACCTTATATTTTTAATAATAAATATCAATTAATAATATAATATTAGTTTTAAAAACTCTTTTATGTAAATTTTGACACTATTTGGTATTGTGTTTTTACTAAATTCATAACAGCATTATTAATTCTAAATTAATTTATCTAACCAACCGTAACAAGACATATTAACTTATAAAATTATTTTAATTCATAAAAAGTCTCAAATTACATTTATTTTGATATTTATAATATCAATTATTTTAATATTTGTTTAATTATGTAATTACTACATCATCATTGTGTCATAAATAAATTTAATAATATAATGCCTAAAAATTATAAATTAATTTTAATTATGTAAGAAATATTTTTCTATTTCTAATTAATATTTATAGTCTAATTTATCTTATGTTTACCCAAATATTAAAAATGGATTGGTTACTAAACTCTGAATTTAACAATTTTAACTCTTCTATGAATTAAATTATAATAAATGTCCTAATATAATCCAAGTGGACCTAAAGGATCATATTTTATTCCAAAGGTTGTTTTCGGTCGAATTACACTTATAAAATAGAATTATGAAATTTTTTAGGGTAATAGTAATATCATTTTTACCCTTAATTACCCTATTTACTTTCAACCATGGTAAATAAAAGTGAAAAAGTTACTATTCACAAAAATTATTTTCATCTTTATTTAACCTCATTTTACTTACTGATATCAATTATGCCTCTCGGATTTTTGAAATTCATCTCATATAATCGGCCAGAATTATGTTTTATATAAATTTGCAAATGCTCTTAGGAGGTGGGTAAAAGACGGTAAAATGTTCAATAACATTTTTATATATCTATAATTATTATAAAATTACTCCAATGAGATAAATTGAACTTATATAGTTATTATGTATCTATTTTTACATAAAATAAATTTAAATAAAAATTTGGTTTTAAAATATAACTCTGTGTTTTTCACTATTCATAGAAAATTGATGGTTTTTAGAAAAATACCAAAAATTCACCCTAAGCTAATTTCGATATTCGGAATCCAAAAATGAAGTCCATTTTCAATGATAAAATTTATAAAATTTCAAAAATTGGTTATTACTGTTTATAATAGCTAGTTTGATTGGTTGTGGTGTGTTAGAACACGAAGTTGCGTACAACACACATTGTTGTATTATTCAAAAAGAACTGTACCATGGAAGCTTGGGGTTTTACACTAAAAGTTAAATCTAATTTTATTTGAAGTGTATTTCATAAAACTATAAATTTGGGGTTATGGGATGGTAATAATTATGGGAATTATACTTTTATAACATTTTAATATGATGGAAACATAATAATAAATATCTCATTAAGGAAGAAAGTAAGAATAAATTTTTTCGAAA
This sequence comes from Viscum album, assembly GCA_963277665.1. NCBI lineage: Eukaryota > Viridiplantae > Streptophyta > Magnoliopsida > Santalales > Viscaceae > Viscum > Viscum album. The sequence goes on from OY728165.1 coordinate 684,163,873, forward strand.
AAAATTTGTACTATTTTGTAATACAAACAGTCAAAGCTTATTTTTGGTGTTGTTGTAAATTTTTTAAAAAATTATTTATTTTCTAGAAGAACATGTCATTAAATTTTTGTACGCACAAATAATGGTTTACAAGAAAAAAATAGAAATTTAAAAATTTGTGTAGATGTGGAATAATATTTTTAGTGAAAAAATATAAGAATAAATGATTATAAGGTACCACTATTTAAAACATATTTTTTTATTTATTGGAAATAAATATATGATTAAAAAACATGGTAATTGTGTTTAAGAATGTATGAATTCATGTCCATATTTTTCTACTCATGTTTAAAGAGAATAGGTTGATTATCAAAGTAAAAAAGGTAGAAAAGTCTTTAATTTTTTATGATGATTACAAATAATGTAGTAAATGGAATCCTTGAATACATTATAATTTTTATCTCTCCATCATTATAGGAAATATAATTATTTGGGAGTCCATAAAATTATATGATATATGTTTAATAATATTTTTTAATGGAAGTTCATTAAAAATAATAAAAATTGATATATTGAGTATAAAGTCTCAAAAACTAAAATTCAAATATAATTTATTAATTTATGGGATAATTAAAACATTATTATGTGAAAGGAAAAATTTGGTGATGTGAATGAATTTATTTTCATAATCAACTATTTATTAAATATTTCAATGAAGATAGATTAATAATAATTATTTTAGAATGATGATGTGTTAACATATTCCAAATATTGAATACATGTAACTCTTTATATCTAAGAGAATAAGATGAAAATATCTATTGTTATAGACTTGGAAATCTTGGTTAAAATATCCTTATAAAAAAATTAAATTAATATTTTGTAACAAATCCACCCCAACTGAAGAGTGAAATTTATATTATTTGTGAAAAATTTCATAAGGGAATTCTTGTTCTTTGAAGTAACAGTTTGTTAGATTTTTTTAATATGCCACTAGAAATAAATCATTCATATTTATGAGAGAAAATGATACCTCAATCCTCTAGAGGTGATTTTTACTTGGTTTCATTAATTGTGGATTTCACTATAATTATTGGTATAATATCCATTAATAAAATGCATGAGAAAGTGGAAATGTTCAAAATATTCAAAAAAAACATGTTCAAAAAGTGTTGGGATTTCACATAAATAAATTATTCACAGATAATTGAATATATTTCACGATATATTATTTTTAAACTAATAATTTTAATCAATGGATTAAATATAGATATAATGATCATTATACATCATGAAAAGTGTAATTGTAGAAATCAAGAATAAAAGCATGTTTGAAATTCGATGAAATATGCCTTCTTAATTAAAACTCTCAATATTCTTCTAGAGGGTAGCTTTATATATTTTAATGAATATTCAATATATATTTCTGTTGACCATAGATAAATATGAATTATAATGAAATGTGTTATAAGAAGACAACTATTTTAAAAAAAACTAGATCTTTTTTATTTCAATTCTTAATGAAGATAGTAAATTAAACTTTTGGAATGTTTAATGAAAAAGGAGAGTATTCTGTTTTCGTGGGATACTTATCCATTGTGCGTCAGTAAATGTGTTAGAGTAAAATAAAAAAATCTGGTAAATTTCTATGACATACAAATTAATGACAAAATATCATTTTGTGAGAGATATATGAATAAGATAATAATAAATTTTTTGTGGAATGTTTAATTATTAAAGAGTTATTTAAAATTATTTTCATGAACATAATAAAGATATATTTAATTAAAATTAGTTTAATGTTAATAAAGATGTTTTTGGAAAAGAGTAATCTGAATTTCATAGGTTATAAAAGAATATTAATCCCGAAAAAATTATTAGAATATAAAAATATGTAATTTGGTCTTGGAGAAAAAATAGGCTTGAAAATGAATAAACTCTTGTTTCATAGGATGAACCAAAATTAATTTTTGATGGAATTGACTAGAAAGAGATGTTTAATTTTAGAAAGTAGGAACATTATAGAATAAAAAATAATGACACATGGGTTATTTTCCCAAGAATAGATCAAATTAATGTTATAGCGGCAGTGTTCGTGTTCAGGACTAATCTCAATGAAAAATGTATAATTTTAGATAACAAAGACCAAATTATTTATACTGTTTATTCTTAGGTGGAAGGTGGAGACCCTAATGAATCTTTTTTTATATTTATAGTCATTATGATATTAGAATGTTTATGTTTATTGTACCTCATAGTCACAATAATGATTCTTAAATAGAAATAAAGTATACTTCAATAATTTTAAGTCCTAAATATATAGTTTTTATAGAGAATCAGGAAATATTTTTCCCCTAATAACTAAAAAGAAAACAATATTGGAGAAGAATCACTCAGATGGTGAAAATCAATTATTTTATTTATATTTAGGTTTATTTATTGAAATAATATATTATGATAAAAAATATTTAACTATAATCACATTCAACACACAACCAAACACACACGTAAGGATTATAATGTTTTTAGTTTGTTTACCTCTTTAATTAGTATGGTTAATCCTTCACATGAGTCAGATTCACTTTAGATCAGACAGTCCACTAGTTTGATTATGTGCATTACAAATGATATGGGTTAACAATTGAATCTGTGATATAGATGTTTTTCCACAAAATATAAATACATCTACACGAATATAATGAATTATATTTTATAAAACAGTATGAGGTTATTCCACTGATTAAAAATTCAATTTTTTTGTCTTTTTCTACTTATATTCTCCAACTTCTACCTACACAATTGTAATATTATTCATATTCATGTTTTCTATATCATGAATAAAATTGGTGATTACTCTCTTTGATAAATTGAACATGTGACATTATATTTTTATTTACGCAATAAACATTTCCTATAATTCTCATTTCATGAAAGAACCATGTTTTATTTATCACTCAAATAGATGTTTTGTGATGACCTAAACTGTTATAAATGAAATTTATCATGTGGTTTAATAAAATTTTCTATTAAAAATATGGTTATAGAAAACACATGTACTTATTCTGTTTTAATATATCATATCTGATTCAAATGATTATTAAGCTTCATTTCCATTGATAATATAGCCAGTGAATAGTGAACACATGATTAGTATAAATATTGGACTTTAAAAAATCCATTTTACATAGAAAAAGGAAGTGATGAATTCAACTAGAAAGAACATACCATATGAGCACCATTTATAGGATCTCTAGTGTGAGATAACATCTCTGAGATTTTCCCTTAAATAATTCCATGCTAATATCCAACAACATAAGTAGGATAAAAATCATTAATGGAAGAATTTAGAGCTCGTTTATATCACATCGAAAACCAAGTACAAAAAACCTGACCATGAATGTATCACTTCTATACACTAATAATCTTAGTGTGTTTTATTATCAATTAATGGGATATGTATCAAGATCCAAGATATATGAGTATGTACATTAGTCTGAATAGAATAATGTATATTTTTTCATCATATTATTACTATATTTTAAATTACTTCTGTTTCAATACAATAAAACAGAAACTTTTATTTTTGGGTTATATTCAAATTTAGTTAATGATTTTTTTAGGAATTAATCATTTCTTAAAATAAATTATATTTTAATAAAATATTATTATTAAATAATTTTAATCAACTATAAATAATCATATATGTTATTTGAATTAAAAAGTAATTTTTATATGTGTTTAAAAAACACTTAATATCAAAAAACCTTAAATGTATCAATAAATTGGGATTATTATTTTAAAATTGAAAATAAAAATATTTATAAATGTATTTAGATAAAAACGAGTAATATATTTGAAATTAAAATTTGTAATAATCCAATGGTGAATATTTTAAAAATTTCAGAGATTCTAAAATTATCAGGTAAAAATTAAATATCTTATAAATATATGGTGTGTATTATGATAGCATATTGACACAAAGGTGAATTAATAACTACAATAGATTTTATACACCAAAAATTATATGTTTTCAATTTAAAATAAGGTCATTTTATGGTTATTTTATTAATTTTACAAATCAATTTTGAATCCTCCAAAACCATTAATATGTTTTACGGTTTTGAAATCATTTATTTATGAATATAGAACACCTCCACATAATAAAGTGTATTATTTTATTATGTTTTATCCTTGGCCTAATAAAATAAATAAAACAAAATTTAATCATAAACATGGAAAAAACCATGATAATATTTGTGATTTTGGATATTTAATTATACAAAGTCCAAAACATATGTTTCAAAAATAATAATGAATTATCCACTATTTTAAAATATAACCTACCAATGATCCAATTTTTATTCACTAAAAAACAAGTCTCATATACTTACTATGCCATCCCATCATTGGGGTCCTCCCAAGGATCCATAAGCATTCATAAAGCTCCTCCCAAGCATTTTCAGTCAGACACTCAAGTATGGGATTCCCATGTTTTCTTCATTATTCTAGTTTCATTATTATATAATTCCTTCTAAAATATATTTACTATATTTGGGATATTTATTTTCATTCCCCTATAATTGATCACTTCATTTTGAAATTTTTTGGGTCCCCTTTATCTCTCTCGTCCCATTTTATGAATTTTTATGTGATGCTCTTATGCGGCCGAAATTTCACTGTAATTTTTCATACCAAAAAAATGTGTAGTGAATACCATACCCATTTCCTATAAACGGTGTCTACCTTTATAAACTATTTATTATTAGACATTGGACTTACATTTTTCTATTACACATACCCTAATTTTATAATAAATTATTATATTGAATGATTCCATGTTTTATGATCTATGTGGAACTTTTAAGCATGAGAATGAAATGAGTGTGATCGGTGCACCCCTTTTTATATACTGTTCCTATGCATTTTGAGATGTTTAGTCTCATGACACATCATGTTGGAACATCTAGTGAACCTAACTCTTTTATAGAACTTTTTCAACCATGATTTCTAGGATTTCAACCATGAATAATGTTTATTATGTTGTTTTATATTGTTTCCACATTTCCTATTTTTTCATTTTTGATTACCATGATATATCAAACCTCATTTTCCATGTTCATGATTATCATCTCATTTATTACCCATTAACATACATTTTTTCTAACATGTATTACCATATTCATGTAATTCCATGCTTATTCATTTATTGGTCTTTATAGGTAACCCATTTTTATGTATGTCTCCATTTTATCCCTTGTAGTTTTAAAATCCTTGTAATCTTAGAAGTTTGTAAAATAAGTTTTAAATAATGTTTTTATATGTAAAGACCCGTAAAATTCAAGGGAAATTTTTTCTTAATTTTCTTTGGATTTTACAAGAGCGCAGTTTCTGACGGCACCTGATTCCGAGGCCCGGTGTGCCCGGAATCAATTTCCGAAGTTTGGCTCGGGTACGTTCAGTGAACGAATGAGCGGGAAATTCTAACTTTTGATCCGGTGCTCGGAATTGAAATCTGAGGACACCGATGAACTCGCAGCGCCGATATTCGTGTAAGGAGACCTTTTCCGAAGTTGCGTTTATTGCGGGACGAAAGTTAGTTTTTGGGAGATTTATAAAAAAGTTAAATAAAAATGTGGGACACTTTTTATTTTTCTTACTTGTTGGTTAACTCCTCTCAAAGGAAGTTAATGGTGGGACCAACATCCACTTAACCTCCCTTGGGAGGATTAAGTGTGGTGGGGCCCACACAAAACCCAACTTTCTATCTCCTCTCAAAACTCCCTTAACTCCCCTTTTAAATGAAGTTGAAAACTTAGCTTATTAATTGGGTTGAGTTGTTTAATCTTTTTCAAACCTTTGAATTTCAAAAGGTTTGGTTGAGTAAATAAAATAAGCTCTTGGCTTATTTTATTTGGTTAGAATTCTCTAGCCTCTTGAGAGTTTTGAAGCCTCCTCCTTCTTTTTCTCCTTCTTCTTCTTCTTCTTCTTCTTCTTATTCTTCTTCAATCTTGACGAAGAACGTGAAGAACCTTAGAACTCCGACGAAGAACGCCGCTCCTCTCTTCTTCGTAGCCGTTGTTTCCGAAGATCGACGACGTCTTCCATGTCAACGAAAGGGAACGCTGCTTCCTCGTTGGACTTCCTTCGTCGGCTTACGAAGATTTGCCAACGACGTACCTCTTCAGACGTACCTCTTCGTCATCGGATTTGACGAACGATTACCGCGACGCCCGACCTCCGCGACGTTGTCTTCCGCGGGTCGTTGTCGATCTTTGAACTTGAACCCAAGGTAGGGGTTTGTTGTGGTTTATTTCTTTACTCTCGTTCTTGGTTCTAGAATGATAATCTTGTGATTAAATATTTAAGAGTTATCATCTAACAAGAGGGGGGGTCGGACCGCACAAACACAGCCGAATTCCCCCTCCTTTGTTCTTGGTTATTTATATAATCTTGTGGATGAACGAGAAGGCGTGGTGCCATCGCACGACGCAGGAATCGCCCGGTTTATTTACGCGACATCGTCGCGTCGCGCCGTGGAAGGATTATCATGAACGCGACGCCGTCGTGCCGCGTCAAAGGGAATCAAAGGCGCCGCGGCCGGAGCCGGGCCGCGACGGAGGGGCGCGGTGCCGTCGCACCGCGCCGGACGACGAACACCACGGCCGGTTCCGGACCGCGGCGAGAGGGGAAGACCGGCGGCTCGCCGGGCCGCCGGTGTCGGAAGCCGGAAGGGGACCGGCTCTGCCAGTCCGTTGAAGAAGAACCGGCCGGCCAGGTTGGCCGGCCGGAAAGAAAAAACCGGGGGAATTTAATTCCCCCGGTCAACTCAAATGCCCCCACATTTATGAGGGGGGGGGGGCAAGCGGCCCCCGGTATTCCTCAAGCAGGCCCCCACGAAGGGGGCCGGTTCTCCAAAAGGCGCGGCTTAAGCCGCGCCGCCAGCCAAGACAAGCGGGGGCCTTGCCCCCCGCGCGCTGCACCCGTGCGGCGCCAGGCCGCCGCGCCGCCGGCCGGACCAGGTCGGACCCGGGTTGGGTCGACCTGGTTCGGGCCGACCCAGGGGGGGTCGGGCCGGGTCGGCCCGGACCCGGACCCCCCGTTTTCGAATTGACTTCGGTCTTTTGCTAATAACATGAGCTACAGACCTCCGATTGACGAACCGTCTGTGGCAACGCGATCCTTGGATCGAGACGGTCGTTTCGGTATATCGCACTCAGGGTTTCGGAACACTTTGAGTTCGGCCGGGTTGGTACGTACACGAAACCAACCGGGCCTTCGGAGCAGAAACGCTCATATCTTGAGCTACGGATGTCCGATTGACATGTCGCCAGCTTTGTTGTGTTCCTCTTAGTGAGACGGATCTTTTGAGCTACGCTTATATCTTTTGGTTTTGCCTTAGAAACCAACCGGGCCCCTGGGACGAAAAAGCCAATAACTCTCAGACCGGGCGTCTGATCGACGAGCCGTCTGTTGCTTTGAGTTCCTGTTGACGATACGGAACTTTTGGATACATCAACTCTGGACTTTGTCACAGTTGATGTATCAGCCTCTCGACTCGTGGAGCGGACCCTCTGTGCGAGCTTTTTGTGTGCGGGAACCCTAGTGCTGGCTGCGACTGTTACTGTGACTGCTACTACTGCTACTGCTACTGTGACTGCGACAACGACAGTACTGAGATCCTGTGTGGATTTGACGACGACTACAACACTCAGCGATCCTACGTGGATCAGTGCTACAGGTCCTATGTGGGCCCGATCCTGTGTGGGTCTTTGCGCTCAGCGGTCCTGTGTGAACCAACACCTACAGGTCCTGTGTGGGCCCGATCATGTGTGGGTCTTTGCGGGGGTTAGTTACCTATCGATCCTTCGTGGGTCCGACGACTTAGATGGATCAGATATCATCTTTATCATCCTTTGAAAAAGTATACCTGTGTGAGCTGAATCCTGTTACTTTCCTGTGTGGATTGAGTTGTACTTGGGCTCGGAGGTTGGAGCATATTTGAAATTGATGACTTAGGTATATGTATGGGCATATACCTAAGCAGTGTCGGTTGTTACTTCGTGATTGTACCTTTCTTTGTGATTTATCCTTTGTGGATTTTGAGAGACCTTCAGGGGTCTCGGGGTCCCTACTGAGTAGCTTATACTCACCCCTGCACGGGCTATGCCCACACTACGTTGTGTTGGTTGCAGACGACGGACAACATTGATCTTGGATGAGGCTTGCAGAGCAGGACGATACCTGGAGGTGGACCACTAGGCGGGACGTGTTCGGAGCGGACGACGGGACCCATGGAGCAGTGGAGCTATCTGTACCCATCCTTCAGGTGGGATCTCTAGTGGACAGCTTGGTGTAGAGGCTTTTACTTACAGTTGTTGTTTTCCCTTTCGAGTTTTACTTTACTTTCAGTTTGGGTTTGTATACTGGCCCATTTACTTTTCCGCACTTTCAGTTGTACTCTGTTTTTACTTAGTGTTTACTTTCCGCTTGCTTACTCTGTGGTGTTTGTTTAGTTTACAAAGGAAATGCCTTCCATTTTTACCTGGATTTACGCCTTGGTGCTAGTCGCCAGCCCCTGGCCTATGGAAGGCGGGCTTGGGGTAGTCACGGCAAGGACCCCAAGGGCGGGTCGTGACAAATTTGTATCAGAGGAGTTCGGTTCTACCGCGAACTCTAATCTTTTCTATGTGAAGCAATAATGTTTACCGTATTGAGTGTGGTTATCAGTCCAGGGAGTCCAGTGTTTGTGCGGCGGCTGACGTATCCGTACACCAGGACCCTGACTTCTGATTTCCAACCTAATGCACGAAAACATTGATTGCGTGTTTGTTTCAAAGTTTTCTTTGTGATTACTTATATCAGCTCACAAGGTATATTGTTCTGACCGTGGCGCACCTGTTTCCTTTTTAGGATGGCCCCACGACGGCAGCCAGCTAGGGTTCCGAGAGTCGAGTGTGATGACAGCCCACCGAGCGACGAGGCCTCGGTGTAGGGCCCTTTTTCAGCAGTGGCACTGGCGGTAGCTCTACCCGCCGAGCCCCCGATGCTTCCAGCACCAGCTGCTGACGATGCACGTCGCCTCAGCACACTGCATGAGTTTCGGCGCCAGCGACCACCCAGGTTTCGCGGGGAGACGGATCCCCAGGCAGCCGAGGACTGGCTGGAGGCAGTGGTACGTGTGTTTAGGCTAGTGAGGACACCAGAAGACCTCATGGTGATCCTCGCTGCGAGCCTACTACACGCAGCAGCAGGAAGATGGTGGAGCTTGATGCTCCAGGTGCAGGATGAGGCATCTCTACTTTGGACAGACTTTGAGAGCCTCTTTCGCTCAGAGTTCGTCCCAGCCACCCTTCGTGCGGTGCGTATCCACGAGCTTCTTCAGTTGTGGTAGGGCAGCATGACGGTCGCTCAGTACTCTGCGAGATTTACCGATCTCTCGCGCTACTCGACCGGCATGGTACGGGACCCATTCTTCCAGTCCCGGACCTTCGATCCGGGTTTGAGACACGAGATAAGGGCATCGCTGATCTCCTTCAGCATACCGACTCAGACAGGAGTACTGGAGCATGCCCTTTTGATCGAGAGCTTCCTTGCTGAGTCTACACCAGCACCGAGACCCACCGCAGGGCGGCACGTGGCAGAGTCATCTGCAGCAGGCAGTCGACGGATGACTCAGGGGTTCAGGCAGACCAGACCTTCAGGCAGACGACCTCAGGACACTGGCTCAGCAGTGCGGGGCACACAGCGAGGAGCCAGTCTTTCGAGAGGCAGGCAGTGCTACTCGTGCGGCGGGCAGGGCCACATGGCTCGTGACTGCCCGACCTTCCATGCCGAGGAGCAGCAAACAGTTGAGGGACCACCGAGGCAGAGGCAGAGGGTCGACCGTGGCGGTCCGTAGGGAGGAGGCGGACGAGGCAGAGGAGCTGGCCGAGCAGCAGGTGGTGGGAGACGCTTTGAGGCTCTGCCACCACCACCACCAGCAGGTCCACCCCGACCACAGGGAGCAGGCGGGCTAAGACAGGCACAACTCCAGGCAGCAGAGGCCTATGACCACGGCGCACCCGAGATGATTCGAGGTACTATCTGTGTCTATTCCACCCTTGCTGTAGTTCTTTTAGACACAGGAGCAGGTCACTCTTTCATAGCCGCTGCCCTTGTTCGGAGCTCGGAGATTCCAACAGAGCCGTTGGCTCGATCCTTACGGCTAGAGACTCCTACGGGAGAAGACTCGACGATTACGCACTGGTGCCGGCAGTGTGAGCTCACTCTAGGAGGCGAGAGCTTCGGCTGGGATCTTCTTGTAGCAGCGTTGAGGCCTTACGACGTCATCTTGGGCATGGATTGGCTATCTACGGTCCATGCACAAATTGACTGTTTTAGGCGCAAGGTGCGATGTGTACGCACCGACGAGAGCAGGTTCACCTTCACCGGCGAGAAGGGATCCTTTGCATCACATGATGGACATCCGTGGAGGAGAGGACATCCCATCACTCATCAGTTGGCTAGCCTCATCCTTGGAGCAGTTGACGTGCGGAGTCCTGGTTTTCCTGCAGCTGTGGATCAGTTTGCAGACGTTTTTCCCAAAGACGTTCCAGGGATACCTCCTCGCAGATAGGTAGACTTTTATATTTACTTGTACCCCGGGACATCCCCGATATCGACTCCAGTATATCAGATGGCCCCCGCCGAGCATCGAGAGCTACGGGTACAGTTGGAGGACTTGCAGGGAAAGGGGTTCATCCGACCCAGTGTTTCACCCTCGGCTTCCCCGATATTGTTCGCCAAGAAGGCGGACGGGAGCTTGAGACTTTTTGTTGACTATCGTCGCCAGAAACAGGTGACAGTGAGGAACAAGTATCTGCTTCTGAGGATTGATGACCTCTTTGATCAGCTCAAAGGAGCACGGTGGTTCTCGAAGATAGACCTCAGGTCAGGCTATCATCAGCTCAGAGTCAGAGACGAGGACGTGCAGAAGACGGCCTTCAGATGTCGGTATGGCCATTATGAGTTCTTGGTTATGGCTTTTGGCATAACCAATGCTCCAGCAGTGTTCATGGACCTCATGAATAGGATCTTTCAGCCATACCTCGATCGGTTTGTCGTGGTCTTCTTCGACGACATTCTGATTTACTCGACGACTGAGGAGGAGCACGCCTATCACTTGCGAGTTGTACTAGACACACTCCAAGAGCACCAGCTTTATGGTAAGCTCTCGAAGTGCCAGTTCTGGATACGTGAGGTCCACTTCTTGGGACATGTTATCTCTGAGGCGGGAGTTGTAGTGGATCCTGCGAAGATCGAGGCTGTGTTATCATGGGAGCCACCCAGGAGCGTTACTGAGGTTCGGAGTTTCTTGGGACAAGCTGGATACTATCGGAGATTCGTGCCAGACTTCTCTAGAGTTGCACCACCACTCAAAGCTTTGACGAAGAAGGGGAAACCCTTCGTGTGGTTAGACAGATGACAGCAGAGCTTCCAGGAGCTGAGACAGAGATTGACCAGCGCACCTATCTTGAGGTTGCCTGAGGAAGGAGTAGGGTACGTAGTCTACTGCGATGCATCAGGGACTGGACTCGGATGTGTTCTGATGCAGGAGCGGGTAGTGATCGCCTATGAATCGTGTCAGTTGAGGCCGCATGAGAAGAACTATGCTACCCATGACCTGGAGTTAGCAGCAGTGGTCTTCGCTCTGAAGACATGGCGACACCATCTGATGGGCGAGCGCTTTACAGTCTTTTGTGATCATCAGAGTCTCAGGTATATCTTCTCGCAGAAAGACCTGAACCTGAGACAGCGGCGATGACTCGAGTTCCTCCAGGACTATTACTTTGAGATAGTCTATACTCCTAGAAAGGGGAACGTAGTAGCCGATGACCTCACCAGGAGGACGGGCATTCAGCTACTTGAGGAGGCGACAGAGCAGCTAGCCTCTTTACAGATATCCTTCGTGGATAGAGATGGAGCAGCCTTCCTCCAGTCTCTCACAGTCACCCCCCCACTACTGCAGCGGGTCAGAAAGCCATAGCATGAGGATGCTGACTATGAGACACGGCGTGCACAGATATCCTCGGGACATGCACCTGATGGTTTCTCCCTTGGAGAAGAGCACGACATCCTTTTCAGAGGATGTAGCATGGTACCAGTCGCTTTGCTAGAGGAGGTGCTGAGAGAGTTTCACACTTCTCCTTTAGCGGTACATCCTATAGTGGCGAAGATGTACCAGGACCTCAGACGACAGCACTGATGGCTGGGCATGATGAAGGCAGTGGCAGAGTTCGTTTCTCGATGCCTCACCTGCCAGTAGGTGAAGACAAAGCATCAGGTATCAGCAGGATTGGTACTGCCCTTGGAGGTTCCAGAGTGGAAGTGGGACGACATATCTATGGACTTCGTGACTGGACTTCCACGCACTTCCAGAGGTCACGACTCCATCTAGGTGATTTTTGACCGACTAACCAAGTCGGCACACTTCTTACCCATTAGAGAGCAGGGCTCAGTGGAGAGCTTGGGACGTCTCTATGTTCAGGATATTGTGCGGATCCACAGCGTGCCATCATCTATCGTCTCCAATCGAGATGCTCGCTTTACTTCCCGGCTTTGGAAGGGGTTACAGGAGGCGTTCGGGACGCAGCTACGACTGAGCACAGCTTTTCACCCCCAGACGGATGGTCAGACGAAGAGTACCATTCAGACTCTCGAGGACATGGTTCGCGCATGTGTCCTCGACTTTGGTCATAGATGGGGGGACCACCTACCCTTGTTGGAGTTTGAGTACAACAACAGCTACCACTACACCATCGGGATGGTACCGTATGAGGCGTTGTACGACCGACCTTGTAGATCTCCTTTGTGCTGGACAGACCCTGGGGAGTCAGCACTTGTGGGACCGGAGATGGTCCAGGCCACAACAGAGAAGGTCCGGGTCATCCAGGAGCTGATGAGGATAGCTCAGAGCCGGCATAAGTCATATGCTGACAGGAGACGGAGGCCACTAGAGTTCGAGGATGGCGACCACGTCTTCTTGCGGTTCTCACCTCGACGTGGTATTCAGATATTTGGCCGAGGCGGCAAGTTATCTCCGCGCTTCATCGGACCCATCCAGGTCCTCAGCAGGGTTGGCGAGGTGGCTTATCGCCAGGCTCTGCCACATCAGTTGCACCGGGTGCACGACGTCTTCCACGTATCCCAGCTGAGGAGATACGTGCACGACCCGACGCAGAACATTGACCATGGGGATCTTGACGTTGACGATGGGGTGACTTTTACTGAGGTCCCGGTGGAGATAGAGGATCGACAGGAGCGGGTCCTACGTGGGCGATCGATTCCTCTTGTGCGCATCAGATGGCAGCACAGGAATCTCCAGGAGAGAACATGGGAGCGGGAGGATCAGATGCGTTCTCAGTACCCTCATTTGTTTCCCTAGTTTCTGATATATCTTTACGGGGACGTAAAGCCCTGAGGTGGGAGTAATGTAAAGACCCGTAAAATTCAAGGGAAAATTTTTCTTAATTTTTTTTGGAATTTTACAAGAGCGCGGTTTCTGACAGCACCTGATTCCGAGGCCCGGTGTGCCCGGAATCAATTTCCAAAGTTTGGCTCGGGTACGTTCAGTGAACGAACGAGCGAGAAATTCTAACTTTTGATCCGGTGCTCAGAATTGAAATCCGAGGACATCGATGAACTCACAGCGCCGATATTCGCTTAAGGAGACCTTTTCCGAAGTTGCGTTTATTGCGGGACAAAATTTAGTTTTTGGGAGATTTATAAAAAAGTTAAATAAAAATGTGGGACACTTTTTATTTTTCTTACTTGTTGGTTAACTCCTCTCAAAGGAAGTTAAAGGTGGGACCCGCATCCACTTAACCTCCCTTGGGAGGATTAAGTGTGGTGGGGCCCACACGAAACCCAACTTTCCATCTTCTCTCAAAACTCCCTTAACTCCCCTTTAAAATGAAGTTGACAACTTAGCTTATTAATTGGGTTGAGTTGTTTAATCTTTTTCAAACCTTTGAATTTCAAAAGGTTTGGTTGAGTAAATAAAATAAGCTCTTAGCTTATTTTATTTGGTTAGAATTCTCTAGCCTCTTGAGAGTTTTTAAGCCTCCTCCTTATTCTTCTTCTTCTTCTTCTTCTTCTTCTTCTTCTTCAAGCTTGACGAAGAATGCGAAGAACCTTCGAACTCCGACGAAGAACACCGCTCCTCTCTTCTTCATAGTTGTTGTTTCCGAAGATCGACGACATCTTCCGTGTCAACGAAAGGGAACTCCGCTTCCTCCTCGGACTTCCTTCATCGGCTTACGAAGATTCTACAACGACGTACCTCTTCGGACGTACCTCTTCGTCATCAGATTTGACGAACGATTACCGCGACGCCCGACCTCCGCAACGTTGTCTTCTGCGGGTCGTTTTCGATCTTCGAACTTGAACCCAAGGTAGGGGTTTGTTGTGGTTTATTTCTTTACTCTCTTTCTTGGTTCTAGAATGATAATCTTGTGATTAAATATTTAAGAGTTATCATCTAACGAGAGGGGGGTCGGACCGCACAAACACGGCCGAATTCCCCCTCCTTTGTTCTTGGTTATTTATATAATCTTGTGGATGAACGAGAAGGCGTGGTGCTGTCGCACCACGCGGGAATCGCCCGACTTATTTACGCGACACCGTCGCGTCGCGCCGTGGAAGGATTATCTTGAACGCGACGTCGTCGCACCGCGTCGAAGGGAATCGAAGGCGCCGCGGCCGGAGTGGGGGCGCGGTGCCGTCGCACCGCGCCGGACGACGAACACCGCGGCCGGTTCCGGGCCGCGGCGAGACGGGAAGACCGGCAGCTCGCTGGGCCGCCGGTGTCGGATGCCGGAAGGGGACAGGCTTTGCCGGTCCGTTGAAGAAGAACCGACCGGCCAGGTGGGCCGGCCGGAAAGGAAAAACCGGGAGAATTTAATTCCCCCGGTCAACTCAAATGCCCCCCCCCCCATTTATGAGGGGGGGAGGTTTCTTTAAGGGGGGGGGGGCAGGCGGCCCCCCGGTTTTCCTCAAGCAGGCCCCCACGAAGGGGGCTGGTTCTCCAAAAGGCGCAGCTTAAGCCGCACCGCCAGCCAAGACAAGTGGGGGCCTTGCCCCCCGCGCGCTGCACCCGTGCGGCGCCAGGCCGTCACGCCGCCAGGCCGCCGCGCCGCCGGCTGGACCGGGTCGGACCCGGTTCGGGCCGACCCAGGGGGGGTCGGGCCGGGTCGTCCCAGACCCGGACCCCCCGTTTTCAAATTGACTTCGGTATTTTGATCATAACGTGAGCTAAGGACCTCCGATTGACGAACCTTCTACGGAAACACGATCCTTGGATCGAGATGGTCGTTTCGGTATATCGCACTCAGGGTTTCGGAACACTTTAAGTTCGGCCGGGTTGGTACGTACACGAAACCAACTGGGCCTTCGGAGCGGAAACGCTCATATCTTGAGCTACAGACGTCCGATTGACGTGCCGTCAGCTTTGTTGTGTTCCTCTTAGTAAGACGGATCTTTTGGAATACTCTGCCCGAGGTTTGGACGTAGTTGGAGTACGGTCGGGTTGGTTTTGCCTTAGAAACCAACCGGGCCCCTGGGACAAAAACGCCAATAACTCTCAGACCGGGCGTCCGATCGACGCGCCGTCTGTTGCGTTGAGTTCCTGTTGACGAAATGGAACTTTTGGATACATCAACTCTGGACTTTGTGACAGTTGATGTATCAGCCTCTCGGCTCATGGAGCGGACCCTCCGTACGAGCTTGCTGTGTGCGGGAACCCTAGTGCTGGCTGCGACAGTTACTATGACTTCTACTACTACTACTGCTACTGTGACTGCGACAACGACAGTACTGAGATCCCCTGTGGATTTGACGACGACTACAGCACTCAGCGATCCTACGTGGATCAGTGCTACAGGTCCTATGTGGGCCCGATCTTTTATGGGTCTTTGCGCTCAGCGGTCCTGTGTGAACCAGTGCCTACAGGTCCTATGTGGGCCCGATCCTGTGTGGGTCTTTGCGGGGGTTAGTTACCTATCGATCCTTCTTGGGTCCGACGACATAGATGGATTAGAGATCATCTTTATCGTCCTTTGAAGAAGTATACCTGTGTGAGCTGAATCCTATTACTTTCCTGTGTGGATTGAGTTGTGCTATCCTATGTGGATTTCGTTTTGCTTTCCTGTGTGGAATACGTTTACTTTCCTGTGTGGACTGATTTGTACTTGGGCTCGGAGGTTGGAGCGTATTTGAAATTTATGACTTAGGTATATGTATGGGCATATACCTAAGCAGTGTCGGTTGTTACTTCGTGATTGTACCTTTCTTCTTGATTTATCCTTTGTGGATTTTGAGAGACCTTCAAGGGTCTCGGGGTCCCTACTGAGTAGCTTATACTCACCCCTGCACGGGCTATGCCCGCACTACGTTGTGTTGGTTGCAAACGACGGGCAGCATTGATATTGGCTGAGGCTTGTAGAGCAGGACGGTACCTGGAGGTGGACCACTAGGCGGGACGTGTTCGGAGCAGACAACGGGACCCGTGGAGCAGTGGAGCTATCTGTACCCATCCTTCAGGTGGGATCTCTAGTGGACAGCTCGGTGTAGCGGCTTTTACTTACAGTTTCTGTTTTCCCTTTCGTGTTGTACTTTACTTTCAGTTTGGGTTTGTATAATGGCCCATTTACTTTTCTGCACTTTCAATTGTACTCTTTTTATACTTAGTGTTTACTTTCTGCTTTCTTACTCTGTGGTGTTTGTTTACTTTACAAAGGCAATGCCTTCCCTTTTTACCGGGATTTATGCCTTGGTGCTAGTCGCCAGCCCCTGGCCTATGGAAGGCGGGCTTGGGGTAGTCACGGCACGGACCCCGAGGGAGGGTCATGACATTATATCTCATATTTCATTATTTTATGTAACGTACCTAATTCCAAAAGAAACTAGACAAATATATCTTCTTGGATGTATTATTGTACTTTTACGTAATAAATCAAGAATTTATTTGTAATAAAATTAAGGGTTATATAGATGGGATCAAAGAAAAAACTTAGTTATTTTTCGGATTATCATTCTAAAACACAATTACAAGCCATAGGAATAAGAATAGTTATATGAAAAAACCCTAGATTTTAGTAATTATGGATTAAATGATTTATGAATAAAATACATCCATATTTGTATACTAAAACATGATTCAGCTGTAAAAATAATACAGATATGAGTACAACTAAAAAACACTATGTTGATAATGACTTGTCCAAGAACTTGTTCATGATAGTGGGCCTTTCTGCACACCTAATTTGAAATTTATAGGGTATATTCTTTAGTAAATTAATAATCTCATTACAATACATTAATATGGATAAAAAATTCCCAATGGAATATATGTAATGAAATAGATCATGAATAACATAGATTGATAGATTGAAATTAATATATTAAGAATGACATATAATTTATTAGTTAAATAATTAATCTCACTGGATTCACATTTATTTTTTTAATATTTTATAAATATTCATCCCCAATTTTTCCTTTTATTATAGACAATGTCCATAAATTAGAGGAATCGGGTAAACAATATTTGTGATGGGAAATGTGATGACTTCTCCAAAGAGATGGCCAACTAGATGGGAGATGTAATTAAGAACTTTTTTAAAATACTCGTTCATATGGATTTGGTTAATAATGTAATCCTAGATCTGGAGGATCACCCAAATCCACTAAATAAATAACAAGTTATAATTTAGTCCTTTATGTTAAAAGGCCTTTAACTTTAAATAGATCATATGATCCTCTAATCCAAAAATAATTAATCTAAAACATTGAGAAGATCTTAACCATACTTTAATGTTCGGAACAAAAGAAATTTCCTTTTAATGATTATTTTATGGAGGGATAAGCTGGTTAAAGGTGGATATTAATAAATAATAAAAATCCTAAGTATGAGATCAAAGCGACCGAGTGGATGAAATTACTAAAATGTATTTTCAATAAGTATTTTCCTCACTCAATCTGACATAAAATAGAAATGTATTTTCCAGACCTCAATAAAAAATATGATGTATCTATACTCGTGTACATGGTAAACATTAAAAGAATTTTAGGATAAAAGTTTGGATTTTTTGTTACCCATTAAAGAAAGTTTGACCACTTCTTTGGTGGGATAAAACCTAGTCTAAAAAATCTATGGTCATCCAATATTTCAATAGCTATAGAGAAATTTTTTGATTATCCCTCAATGTTGATATGGTGATTAGTGAATCCCAAGGGTATTACATGGATAATAAATGGAAATGGGAGTTTAGCTCTGGTGTTATAATGGAGAAATATAATGGTGCTATGAAATTACAACATCCCACATGAAAATGGTACAGAAATAAGAACCCTAGAAATTTCATAAGGGGGAAAAGAAAAGTCATTAGGTATTGGAAAGAAGAAAACATTGTTAGAGATTGACAATAAGAGAAACCTTAAAATAAAATATAGGAAAGAAATTCAATATTAATCCATCAACACATTGTTCATTCCTTCAACTATAGTAAACCAATAGTCTTTTCATACCATTGGACTAAGAAAAGGGTTTTCATAGAAAACCAACAACCTCCCAGGCATCAAGTGTGAGATTTTCCAACAAAACCACTGAGGTGGATACATAAAAAGACATGGTGACATGTACATCATATATTAATTCAGGAATAGAGAATTTTTATTTGATTATTCTTCTATGCATTTCATCATATCATGAAAGTTTGATAGAACTATTCAAAAATAACCACAAATAAATGAAGTTAAACTGTCAATGTAAATGTCAAATATGAGTATTATTTCATCCCAAGTATATTACTCCTCCCCTATCAAAATTAGTCGGAAGAAATTCACAATGAACTTTTTCATACTCCCTTTGGTGCAATTTAATGAAATATTAGGTATGGATTGGATTTCCGTATATATATCCATCATAAATTACTGGAAGAAGAAAATCACTCTCCACAGTTGGAGTCAACCCCTGGTTCTATACATGTTGATGGAGGTGGGTGAATCTATTTTCACGAAAATCTCAAACATGTGTATTATTTCCTTAGGAGCATGCATATATAACATAAATTATTAAGTCTAAGAAAATAATCATCCTTAAAGATATTCCCATTATGGAAGAATACACTGATCTATTTCCCAAGAAATTTCATTATATTCCTCCTAGCCAAGATATGGAATTTTCAATTGATATCATACCTAAGTTGTTACCATTATCCATGACTATGTATAGAATGGTTATTGTATAACTTCAAGAGCTAAATAAACAATCTATGATAATATGGAAAGGCTTTATACTCCCAATTTTATCTATATAGGGTACACCAGTACTCCTTTTCAATAAAACATATGAGTCAGTTTACATTTTCAATGATAACAGTGAGATAAAAAAGATCATGATAAAGAAAAATTATTGTCTACAATAGATTGATGACTTCTTTGATAAGATATGTATACTAGAATACTTTTGTAAGGTGGATCTATTGTTAGGATAATATCTTGTTAGGGGTGAAAAGGGCATATCCCCAATACTTTTTTCGAACAAGGTACATGCACTAGGATTTTATAGTAATTCCATTTAGACTCACAAATCCCCCAGAAATAATTATAGACATAATGAATACAGTCATAAGAGATTACTGTGAAATAAGTAATTTATTATATATAGATTATATTCTAATATATTTTTAAAACCATTGAGGAGCGTAGGAGCATCTAATTACTATCCTATGTACATTTAAAAAAGTGATTATTTATGCCATGTTTGGAAAATTTCAGTTATGGCGAAAGGAAGTCTCATTCATGGGTCACATCATTAGAAGGAAGAAGATGTCATTGGACCCTTAAGAGTATGAGAAAATTATGGATGGATGATTCCAACCTCTATGACATATATCCATAGTTTCTTTGGATTAGTTGGGTATTATCTTCAATTTTCTAGAAATTTATCCCAATTATAAACCACTCTTACAAAGCTAACTCATAAGGCAATCAAGTTTTATTGGAAAGATGAATTTGAAGAGATATTTAAGGATATGAAAATGGGTTTTATTACTATCTGTATGCTCAAATTATAAACAAGTGGGGGAATTTTCATAGTATATAAGGATGAATCATAGAATGGATTGGGTTGTGTGTTAACTCATAAGGACAAATTCATATCCTATGATTTATGGATATTGAAATTTTACGAATAGAACAACACAATGCATGACATCGAGTCTGTTGCAATTATATAAAATTTTATAATATTGTGGAATTATCTATTTGGGGGGGATTTGTGAAATATATATGGTTTAAAGAATCCTCAAGTATATATTCACATAGATAAAGATGAATATTCACCACCAAGGATCGTTAGATATGACTAAGGACTATGAAAAATCAATCCATTATAATCGTATTAAATAGAATAAAGTAAGAGATTCTATTAGTAGAGCGGATCTTGAAATTTTATCCTTGATGAGAATTGATAATGATATAATCATATTAGATTTCTAATGGATGGACATGGGAATTGTAAGGGATGGGACATCATCAATCCCTACAATTTTTATTTCTTAAAAATCCCTTATAGATTGGTTAAATGATTCTCAAATATAGGTTGTGTGAATTCAGAATAAAGTGGAAACTATAAGGAAAGGGAAACCTTCATAGTTAAATATTAAAGAATGAGTTCTGAGATTTCGGTCATGACAATGTGTACCATCAAATCTTGAGTTAACGAAGGAATTTTTGGAAGATGCACATATATTGAATTTCTCTATTTACCCAGGAACCACAATGATATGTTGAAATCATTGAGTGTAATATTGGTGGTATAATATGAAGAATGATATTATTAAAATACTTTAATGTGCATGTAATGACTTAAAGTAAAGGTTGAAAGGTGGAATTATAAGGGGATGATGCAACCATTAACCACACCATCATGCGAATTAGAAACAATCGCCATGGAATTTGTCCCTAGACCACCAAGGACATCCTATGGTAATAATTCTATATGATTTTATTGGATCATCAAACAAATACAAATCACTTTTTTAAAATTCAATAATACTTATCATTAGATTAATTTTCAAAGGTATACCTTAGAGAAGTGGTAAGGCTGCATTAAGTGCCTCTATCAATTATATCCAATAGAGATCTGAGATTCATGTAAAAGTTATGGAAAAGTGTTCAACATGCTCTTAAAATTAGGCTGAACTTTACTATGACCTATCATCTTAAATGTAATGGCCTATATGATAATAATATTTACACACATGAAGAAGGATTGTGTTCATTTTCTATGGACATCAACAGATTATGGTACAAACATCTACCTCTCAACAAAGTTTCATTGAATAACAGTTTACAAAAAAAATACAAATGGATCCTTATGAATCCCTTTATGGGAATATTTGTGGAACACCAGCATGCTGTGATGAATTTGGGAAACACAAGCTTCTAGGTCCTAAAATGGTTGAGGAACTGATCTAAAAGGATACTACTATTTAGCTACACATCAAGGTGTCTCAGAGCTAATAGATGATCTATGGTAATAATTGTCGATAAGACCTAGTATTTGAAATTAGAGAAATAGAATTATTCTTCATATCTATATGAAAGAAACCAAAATAATTTGGGAAGAAGGGAAAGGTATATTTAGAATAAATCAGCCCCTTTTATATCCTTGATCACATGAGAGTGGTGGCCTACAAATTAACAGTTTCACTAAAAAATCTCTTGTATTTGATTTATTCCATTTATCCCTCTTAACAAATTACATACCAGACCGCTCAAATGTACTCAATCCAGCAATGGTTCTATTATAGAATGATTTATCATATAAACATCATCTGTTGAAGTTATTATATTTTAGATAAAAAGTTTTGTGAAATATAATAGCGGAATATTTCAATTTTCTGTAAGGAACCCACACAATTGAAGATTCAACATATGAATTAGAGGGGGTGGTGAAACTAAGTATTCAAAAACTATTTTAGTATACGAATATAAAATTTAAATGGTGAAATTTCATAAGGGGGAATATTTTAATAATATAATCTATTATAAATAAAATTTACCTTGTGATTTTATTAAATGTCTTATTATGTAATATGGTTATAGATAACATATTCAATTATTTGGTTTTTATATATCTTATCAGATATAAATGTTGTGTATCTGTCATTACCATTGATAATATATCCTTTCATAATTACCATTGATAATATATCCATTTAATAAAGATCACATAACTAATATAAATATATGGTTTTAAAAAATACATTTGACAGAAAATGGGATGTTACGACCTCAACCATTAGGATCACACCTTATGAGGAACATTTATATGATATTCGAAGTGATATATCATCTCTTTTAATTTCCCTTATCCAATCCCAATATTTGATTTAAAATCAAAAGCATGACCAAAATATTTTATGAGAGAAGTTCAATATCATCAAGATCACTATCCAAACCATGCATGACGAACCACCCCTTGAAAGTCTCATTATATGCGCCTTAATATTATAGACATTACTGGTGTATTAAGTGGATATGTATCAAGACCCTAGAAATATGAGTATCAAAATTATTTTGTATATAACAATGAAATTTTTTTAATCATGTTATTTTTACTGTATAAATGTTTTTTATTTTGATACAATGAAACACAAATTGTATTTTTGGGTAATATTCAAATTGAATTATGGAAGTTACTTTGATTATTTAATTGAATTTAAAAACAAATTATATTTTAATATAATATTATTTTGAAATAATTCTTATTAAATATAAATGATAATAAAAATTTGAGGAAAATGTAAATTTTATAAGGTTTCAAAAAGTGTTATTCAAAAACCTAGAAATTCCCAATAAAATAAGATTCATATTTTAAATGTGAAAATCCACATATTAAGAAAATTATTTATCCAATATTAATATTATTTTTTCAGTCAAATCATAATAAATATCCAAAGGTGACTCTTTCATAATTTTATTATATAATCAAATTTTTAGGTAAAAATAAATATTGTATAAATATAAAATGTTAATTATGAAATCAAAATGAACCAATAGTGATTTAATAAATTAAATAAATGTAAGAAACTACCAAATATATGTTTATCATTTAAAATAAGGTGATTTTATTTTTATTTGATGTTTTTTATCCATTTTGAATCTACCAAAACCATTAATATACGTTTTGGTCATAAAACAATTTCTTTAAGAGTATGAATCACCTCATCATAAAAAAGGGGCTTATTTAATTATGTTTGGTCCTTAGACTTATTAAATAATTTAATCCAACCCAATTTGGATGAAACCATGGGAAATTTCCATATGAAAGATTGTGATTTCAGTTATTTTTATATATAGAGTCAAAATCCTGTGTTTGAGAAATAATTAATAATTAGCCACTCTTTTCCTATATCATCCCACCCAATATCCCCTATATCATCACAAAAATACATTTATTATGACATTAGTCTTCAATCCCCTCTATAATTTCATTCAATAGTTCCTCCAAAATCTCAAGAAGTTTTTCCTCAAAAATTTGGTTACATAATCATGTAAGGGATCCTTAATTTTATTCTTTATTCATGTTTCTTTGTTATCTTATGCATTCTATTTTCCAATTTCTAATGTTTGGATGTGTCATTTCATTCTCTAATAACCTCCAATTTCATTTACAAGTTATTAGATACCTCATTATCTCTCATAATCCGAATTTATGTATTTTTATGTGACATCGTTATGCTCAAAAAATTTCACCGTGATTTTCCATTCCAAAATAATTGTGAAATGAATACCATACCCATTGTATATAATGGGTGTTAAACATTACTAACTTATACTTATTTGAATTGGTACTTAAATTTACTTATTCTACACCAATTGACCGTGGGATAAATTATTATGATGAATTAATACAAGACTTATCATCTATATGGAAAACATAGGAATGATAATGAAATGAATGTGATGGGTGCTCCCAGAGTTGTATAACACTCCAATGCATTGGGTAATGTTTGGCTCCTGATACATCATATTGTTACAGGGAGTGACCCTGATTCCATTATGGGAAATATTACATAATTATTTCATGGAATTTTTTCTGGACCTATTTTTGTGATGAAATGTTTTTTGTTGTTTCCACATTTCCCATTTTTTCTTAATGATTATCATGTTATACCATGCCTCACTGTTCATGTTTATGAATATCACTCCTTTAATTCCTCATTGATATAACTATTGTCTGTCATGTAATACCTTATTCATGTTACTCCATGATTATTCCACTACTACGATTTATAATTAACACCTTTATTATGTTTTTCCCCAGGTTATCTAGTGCGGTTTTGAAAGACAGTGAATTTTTGATGATTGTGATGGACGTTTCCAATATATTTGTTTATCGCTTGTTTCAAGATGTTATGATATGTACCAAATTACCAAATAAAAAATATGTCTCAATTTTATGAGTTTTATTATGTGTAATTTTATGTAATAAATCATTAATTAATATGTAATAATGATAAGGTTAATTTTAAGTAGAATCATATTAAAATTTCAGTCTCAATTCCCAATTGAAACTGAGAAATTATCCACAAATATCATTAGATTAATTTCCCTAATTCATGATTATTTATTATTCCCCAAGTTCAATTTTTTTCATCACGATCAGAAATTATATATCACAGTGTGGTCAAAATGATAATATTAACTATAACATTCTTATAATTCCATCATAGTTTAAAAAACAACTTCACAATGTGATCCTTCCTGCAAACAAAAATAGTGTATGAAATGTGTCCAGACATATTTATCACCCCACAAGAATCATTTCAACATATTCAAATCTACATGATCATGGTGAATCATATCTTTCAGGGAACAAATCACTTTTTCCTATAATCACAAAACTATATTTTTATTTAACGCATAAATAGCCAGCTTTATCATCCTTTATAATTAGAACACTATTCTATCCTGGAATTTAGAAAAATAAAAATCCTAAAATGATTATATTAAATATTTATTTAATCTCTAAAAACTCTATAAGAAAAAATATTCTTTAAATGTAATACATATTACATATCCATAGTCAGATATCAATCATATGACATATTAGACTGAATATCTTAAATACTTGATCCAATGATTCAATTCTTCAAACAAATTCAAAATATTCACATCCATGTTACATTGGTAGCTTCAGCATCATATGTACCACCAAACTTATAAGACATGATTAATAATCATATATATTAACAAAACATCAAATTAAATATTTCATTATTTAGTAAATTTTAAATTTCAACATCAAAAAATATTCTGACATATTCTCTGGGAAATTTTCAATATTCTAACCCTTTACTATATTTCTAAACCAACTTGGATAACGTGATATGTATTCTAAAAATATTTATATATATCATTTTAACATTATATTCGTGAAATTCCTGTGAAAAATTTTGGCCTCAACTCATTGGTGATCCAAACATATACCTTTACCATGTAAATTTTAAACATCATTACTCAAACACAACTTATGAATATATGTTAATTATTTATTTTCTACCTCAATCCACTAATAAATAATAATTATCAATTAAAACATTTATAGATTAAAAATATGAATCTTTTTTAACTCTACAAACCACTAAAAATATTATATAAAAATCAAAATCACTTCTGAATAACTATAAAATTATTAACATCCTTTAGATCACTTTAAAACAATATTTTAAGATATTTTGGAAAATATTTATATATCAAAAAAGAGAACACATTAAAAATAATTACTTCATATTCTACAATTCTTCTTCTTAAAACATAATACTAAATACTAAAAAAAACTTCTTAAGTTGCATATCACACCTAATTCAACATGGGTATCAACAATACCCCAATAAATCAACAACTACAAAAACATCTCTTCATCACATTATTATTCTAGTTTTTATTTTTATAGAATCCATGTTATGAAAATAAATTTCAGAATAAATATATATTTCAATGAATTGTCATTAAATAATTCTAATCATACAATAGTTAACATAATAGTGGAAATAAGAAAATAAAATAATTTTACATTTCCTTCCATGAAATCAAGAATTCTATCCACTCACATATAGCTCTATATATTCTGGATACAGATTGAAATTTACTGTTTTCTATAAACATGATACCACTTGAGATCCAGTGGGAACCAATACATATTGAAATAATTTTTTTCAATGAAACATTTTTATTATAGATTCATCTGTCCATGCTGAATAAATTTTTTTAGAGATTATAAATTAAAAATACCCACACAACACCTTATGATAACCTCATAGTATTATCCTTTTAATAACTCAATATATAAGTATACTCCCCTCAAACAAGACATATTATCTCTATTTAATAAAACAAATGTCTTCAGATTCCATTCTAAATATTTTTCTCCCCATATTTATATAAATTTTTTATATACATTATGGAATATATATCAAGATATTTATGTTATCTTTATACCTATTTAGGAAAACATCAATAAAACAATGTGGGATGGTATAAATTAAACAAAACATATACATGGAAGGAATGAGGATGAACTCTCATAATGAAAATAATTATTTTAAAAGTATAAATTGGTAGTTGTATACAAAATCATAATTTATTTTTTCATTTATTAAATTAGTTATTGGATCCATATATATTTCCTTATAATATCATTGATAAGTAGATATTTTATATCAATTTTATGTAATGTTGAATGTTGAATATTATTTATTGTAAACTAATTTATCTTTCATTATTACATCACTAGAAAATTGGCATCATTATTTCTAACCTAAGATCATATAATTAACATATCCTCCATATGAATTGGGTTATATCTGTAGTGGAAAAAATGATAATTCATATGTAGTTCTCAAGGTCAAAAATATTTTTTCTTTGTGTTCCAATACACGCACCATTAAATAAATAATATTACTCTACTATATTTATACATTCTGTCATTTAAATTTAAAACTCAATATAAATCTATATATGCAAATAGATAATGATATCCAATTGATTGATATCTCAGTCTTTATTGTTGTACTATTTTAATATACCTGTGAATCCTATATATAACCATGAAAAGACATTCCTTTGATGAAATTTGATTCCAAGATTATAATGTAGCAAATAATACAATTTTAATCATAGAAATTCCTAATTAATGTAAATACCCAAAATATCTACAAAATTCTATTGGATTATATTTTTTCACCAAGATACACATAAATAGATTGGTTCCTATTAAGATAGGGTTAATAAGTAGTTTTTGTCACTTAATAACAAACTTCAATAAAACATCTCGTGTATATATATCGTCAGAACAAAAAAGATTATTCTTCCACATTACTAAATTTTAATCCTATAAAACATAACTTTCTCGTAAAATGTTCATATCAAAATAGCATTATTCAATCTAGAGAAAAATCATCGAAATCACATTTTTCATTTCCATCTAAAATGGTAAAGTATATATATAAATTAACAATGAGTAAAACTTATTTTTACCTTAAATGTTGATATTATTGTTAGCTCATCATTTCATAAACATCAACTATTTGAAGAAAATATCTAACTTGGAATAACATGATCGTTGGGATTACTCGACCCATATTGACCCCTTTTAACATAAAAATATATATTTATTTATTTACTATCAAATTAAAAAAACCTGGTTTCTCATTATATAATTCATCTTATAATTCTATATCATGGAATTTATACTTTAAATACTTTTCAAAAATCATATATTACTTTTATGTAGTAATAGATAAAAATATCCTAATAGTATCTCTTAAAGAAATCATAGGAAATACCCCATCAATATAAATTATGTCAACATGTTACTACCCCTTACACAATACTATTTCCTTAATTCCAAAAAAATTGTCCCTTTTTATTATTATTGCTTAAAAAACCTACATTGTTTCAATAATTTTAATTTTAATAATGGTAAAAATCCCATGTTCCATTTTTGTTCAAATGATATATTTATTCATTCACAACATCAAATGACTCTGGATTCTTCAATACCGCATTTACATATCATGGTTTAATATGTGAAAAAAAAATTCTATGTGTTTTTAGCATAAAGGTATTCTAGTATAATTCTATTTTCCTGATTAGTTAATAATATTTTAGACCTCCATATTACTTATAATCCCTATAGAAGATGAGAGATGCTTTTATTCATCACTTGAAATAGCTGAATAAAAATATTTATCAGGCACATCTTCGAAACTCACATTAATCTAAAATTTCTATTTTTATTTTTTTAACTAAACCATCATCACTTCTAGAACACTATTAATCATGCATGTTATAAATCATTGATTTTTACAACACATTCATAAAACATATATCAAAAAAATTATATATATCATTGTTTTCATAATTTTATCCTCTTCTCTTTAGATGGTAACTATGGAATATTTTATCATATTGTTTTCCAAAGACATTGAAATATTTTATCCTTTCACATTGGTTTTGAAGGGGAGACTAAAAAATCAAAAAATTTAAAATCATCAGATTTTTATATAATAAATCTATTATAATTTCATATATGATTTATTTATGTAAATAAATGTTTTTGAAGTGAAATTCTACACAAACACCTTGAATCTAGAAATTAGGGGAGGTATTATTATCAACAAACATAGTCTATGAAATCTCCATTGAATAACTGTTCACCCATTAAAATACACCATTGTTGGTGTTGTATATGGTTCATTGAGTTTATAGTGAGTATAAAACTTTTCTACATAATAATAAAATCTTCCACTAGTATATTATTTAATATTATTTGTATGGATATTATTCAAGGGGGAACCACACACTCTTTTATCACACCATAATAAACTCATAAAATCATTATATATAATAACATTTAATTTAAAAATATAGTGAATGTGATAATGGTAAAGTAAGAAATAAATGAAATAAAATAATTATCTCCAATTTTTATTATTTTCTCGTAGTACTACAAATATCTAAATGAAAAATGTATAACAAATTTGATGTCTGAATTTTATCTTTATTGTGTTGATAATTAATAATATTCAACTTTTAACATGTAAATGACATACAATTTTCCAATATTTTAATCATCAAAGGTTAAAAAACATTTTTTAATTTTGTTATCATTATCATATTATTTTCTTAAGATAATAAAGTTTTCAATTCCTTAATTAATACACCTATGTATATCAAAATATTTACTAAAAATCTATAATGACCAATGTTTTTGACTGGGATGAAATTTTCTAATGGGGATTATATTTTCAGTTTGGTGGGTGGAATGAATTTAAAAACCAGTTTCATAATGAAATTAAAAGATATGAAACACTTAAATATTTTTTTTTGAATTGGTATTAGGACGGATTGGTTCCTTGGGTGTTTCAGTGTCTATTAAGTGCATCGAACCCGAAACCTGTAATCTGGAGATGAATGATTATAGAACATGGTTTTTATGAAATTGTGTAGACCCTAGTGAAAACTAGGCAGCTGAACTAGTTTCTCGGTAAGTCTCACATGATTCAATCTAAACATGAAGAGTAGTCGATTAGCCATGTTGTTTCTATAGGTTTCTTAACAATGGAAAAGGGGAATAGTTTTCGTAAACACGTGCACGAAACTTGTGATCCCCCTACATTAATAGATGATAAACATCATTAAAATATATTTTGGAAAACCATGTGGAAGAACCATTCATATAATTAAATGGGATAACATTTATATTTTTCCCTACCAACATTTTAATTCTTTCTCTACTCTTTTTCTTCACCTCCTCCACACACAGCAGTACAGTGAAGGTTCCCTCTTCCTGTTCTCCTTCCAAAAAATATCTACTCCATATATTATAATCCAACATCAATAAGTTCTTGTGTAGACATTAGTGAATAAAATACTCATTTTACTTCTATTCATTTTCTTCTTTCCATATTATATTCTATTGTAGTGTTAGCTAATTCACCATATTTTCAAGGTATTTTCATATTTCATTGATTTATCTCAAACCAAATCAATTCAAGCCTCAATATTGGATGAGTAGAGATTTCTATGATTTAGGTAGGTGGAATATGGATTTTTCATGACATCAAGTTCATTTGTAAATTTTTACATTGTATCAGGCTCGTATATTTATATGTGACGCCACTTCATTATGAAATTAATTATACAGAACCTAATTACATAAATTTTGTAACAATTTTATATTAAATTGGAATCATTTAAAGTCATGTTACTCTAGTCTTAATCATGATTAAAGAGGTTTCCATGGAATTTATTTAATTAATTGATATATTTCCAATTAATCCCCTTTTAGAGGTGATTTTTATTATAAAATCTAATGAGAAGATTATTTTGAATGTTGAAGGGTATCTACCTCCATTATATTAACTATTATTCACTAAAACACTACCATCGGGGTCTAAATATTATCTTATTAAATGAATTTTATGACTAATGTGTGGTAGTATTTTGAGTAAGTACTATTCAATACTACGTTCATGTATGGTGTTATCATACCTAGATAGTCCACCTAGAATTGACACTTGAATCCAATGATTATTATTCATTAATAATTGAGTGACCACTTAATGAATTAAATAAATTTCATAGGAATAAAATACTTTCTATATCTTGTAATGTGTTTTTGTGTTCATATGTACATGGTATTTTTAATTATTTACCTGAAATGGTAAATGGGTATTTCACTCAATATAAATATTGGTGTTTTGGTTTATCATAAGTAAGACCATGGAAAAATATATTAATTTATAATCAATTTATGTTGAGGAATTCTTATGTACATGGAATTTCCTCTTATTTAAATTTATGTTGGTAACTAAATCATGAACACATTGATCGATACTAATTCTCAAACTCATGGACCACTAGGGACATGTTCATATGATGATTGGACTATTCCATACCATGTTGGATACTTGGTTTTACATTTTATAGAATGATATTAATGGGATCATGGGTTACTTTTTTTATTTACAACAAAATAGAAACTTGATATGCATTGGATCGGCTCACTTGGCATTTTTCCTCCATATGCTTTAGAGATATGGGTTCTATATGGGAGACCTCATGGATGGGATCAGTGGATAGATGATTATAAAAAGACACAAGGGATAATTGGTATCCTCTAAAAGATTATTGGGATGGTAATGAAGGGATTTTCTTTTATGTCATACTGAGAGTGATACAAGGGATTCCATTAACTGATCACATTTTATGGACTCTTGTGACTTTGTGTGATTATAGTTCCCTCCTGATAAATAATTGGGTTTTTTGGATAGCATAAGATAAACTCCAAGTGCCTCTAATTGAATTCTAATAATTAATTTTATATTATATACGTGATATTTGTAGTTGTTTTCTAGGGATGAATTTTCCACGTCAAATCACATGTAACAATGAAGTCCATATGTTGGAAAAAAAATTGATTACCCTTTATTAAACCTATATTGATATCTATAAAGGTTCTCCAATTTCCATAGGCATTATACTTTAGGCTGAAGTAGTTATGTTAAACCATGTTTCCTTTAGGAATTGGAGATTACTTGTTTTCATTTATTTAGTCACTAATTTACTTTTCATACCAAAATATTTCTATTGATTATATTAAAATATAGGATTATAATTTAGAAACCATTGGAGGTTGTATAATAAGTATATCTCATACCCTGATCCAGCCTCCATTGCATAGGGGTACTTAAAAAACCTCATGTTCATTGGTCCTTGTATGATTTCTTATGTTGGGAATTGTACATGGGAGATTATGATCACATCATTCAGCTAGTAATTAGGATTCATGTGGATATGTTTCATGGGATTTATATTATTTTCTTTGTTCATGTATTGTATTTTATTTCCTATTTAATTTTTTATAAAATAGATTTTTCAGCATCACTTGTCCATGATTGGATGGTAGTATATTATATAATGTGGCCATTTTTAATGAGTTTCTATATTTATCTTCAACTGCATTGTCTTTATTTATATTACTTTTGATGCTGATTTATTCAATTTTTAAAGAATGTGGTTCATTGGTCGAATGGCCAAAGTCGAATTTATTAATAGAAAGCAATAAATTACAAGAGTCTAAAATTTTGGATCATATTACAATCGTTCACATGAATAGGAAGTAAGTTGTCTAGGAGGTCCTCCAGCCATGTTATGTCTGTAGTAACCTCTTTATTCGTGATACTATGAGCAATCATATTCTCCTTCATTTATTATATTTTATACCAATGTTATAATCAGATAATTATGGTATATAATCCCTAATATACCATTATTAGACCCCCACTACTAGTTTTCATCCTCTGGAATATAGGGAGGAGTGATTGTGGTCGTGTGGCTACTAATCTAACTACTTGTTTAGTATTCAGTCCAGTCATCATGATAAAAAGCTGTATAAAATGTTTTTTTCTTTTGTCATACTATTTTTGGATAGTAGATAGTACAGTAGGAAAATGTCATTTCATGTTAAACATCCATGTTTGTAAGTGATCAACCCTTGCACATGGAAAATTTAAACTGACAAGGGATGGGATTATTATTTGTGTTATTCACTATTATAGTTTATTTTGATTTTACCTCATGTTATTAGTGTATTTTTCACTACATACAAATTTATGATATTTATTATATTTCTTATTTGGCCTAGTATTTCAAGGAAGTAGCATTACATATATTTTTATAGGCACATAGAGATCCACATTGCTTGAATGTACCATTCTGTGCAGATATCATTTCTATTCTATTTTAGATTGTTGATGTGCCTTATTTTTTTAGTATGCATGTTAAATTCCATGCTAGGTATTTTAGTAAAATTTTATAGTCTATAATTTATTATGTGTTAAATTATAGTTATTGTTTATAAAATATGTTGTGTGACTTATTTAGTTTTTTGTCACATTTTCATTGCTTTATTTATAATTCCCCATTATAATTTTAATAGAAATTGGTTGTTAAAATAAAAATACTAGACTAATGGGTGTTTTCCACATATAATGATGGTGAAACCTTATCTAATAAATTATTAAATGTTTTATCCATGAATCTTTGGATGAATGAACTAAAATATATTGGTTACAATTAAATGGGGGAATATTATAAATTTATATTGTTTATGGGATCTTTATAAAATTAAAATTGTATCCCCATAGAATCGTGAAATTATATTATAGAATGAGATACCTTAAGAATGTGATAAATATAAAATACATTAAATCATATCATTAAAATGTATTAGTTTCCCTTATATGTGATTTTACCTCTATCAATTTGACATTAATTCATGTATGAAAAAATTCAGAAATGCACAATTGGACCCAAGCAGGTCTATTGGGGAAAGTTTGTAGTGAGTAAAACCATGAAGGGTGTTTTAAAAACATGATATTTACTAACTTTAAGGGACCATTTTAGCTATCCATACATTTATATTACCTAATAAATGATCCCATTTGGTTATGTTTAAACTATAGAGGATGGTTATTTAAAATTATCAAAGCATCATATATGGAGTCATATAAAGACATATTGTGGAAAAAAACATGACCATTGACATAAATACTAATTAAAAGACTTTTTATTTTATTTTAATATTTATTTATATGATGTGATAGTAAATTAAAATAACAATTTAACCATAAATATTTTTTCATCTATAGATTGTAATTGAAATTTTATCTATCTATGCCAAATCATTGAGAAATACTACTGGAAAATGACCATATGCCCATAGTTTTGGATATAACTGCAGGTATAGGGATTGGATGGGAACCTATAGCCACAAATTTTGTAAGATGTAAATATAGGTTTTAATGTTTCACTTATACTCACATTTTAAAAAAAACAGTGGTGGAGATAAATTTTCAAGACCTATAGCCATGAGTTTTGAAATAAAAAATGGGTATATTTTTTTTTGAATCCTTATAACCTTGGTTCCCATAATTCCATAAGTATAGGTTATTACAAGACCCACAGTTATTCAAAATAGTGGTCATAGCATTACTATATTACGTATAGGAAAAAATATTTTCGTAGGATAAAAAAATATTATTGGGAACACCGATTACCATAGTTTTTGAACAATAAACATGATTGATATATGTGTGTGTGTGTGTAAATAGATATTTAAATACCGATATGTAATTTTGGTGTAGTGGTTAGGTAATATATTTTTATAATGTTGGTCTGGGGATTATAACTCGTGGTTGGATATTTTTTGAAAATGTTTACCCACTGTGGGAATATCCTATACCCATGGTTTTGGGGGCTATACACATTGTTCAAAACAATGGGTATGGGTGTCTTATCCAATACTGCAACTTTTTTGACAAATAAAATTAATAAAATGAATTTATAGGATAAATTGACTAAATATAAGTGGATTTTATTAAAAATATTAATGTTTAAAAGCATTTTGGACCTAGAAAATTCAACGTTTCCTTGTGGGTTAGAGAACTATAATACCAAATCATGTTTTCCATATAACTCATACTAGGGGATTAAAATTTGATTTAAAATAATTTTCGGTTTTGTGTAAAAAAGTATTTCATTCATAATAAAATAATAAAAATTTGTTTCCATATTTAACCCTCATGATAGAGTACTCTCACTAGTCCCCATGATTTCCTTATAATTCGAGTGTGGGAATTACCAATAGACATATTCTTTCAAATCTTGAACCTATGTTCTAGGAGGTAGATCCTAGTGTAATTTTCAGGTGTTACCCCATTGTATGGTAAACTCATTATGTTTTTAAAATGGGATAGACCAAGGTAGGTAGAACTATAAAAACATTAAAACCATTAAATATTTTATATGGAGTTTTAGTCACGTGGTGAAGTTATCGTGTTATAAGTCCCAAGATGGAATCTTAGATCCTAAAATGGCATCTCATAAGGATGATTGGTCATTCAGTACATTGACCATTGTTTTAGTCATTAAAATAATTTAATTATTTATTTTTGTTGAGTGTACATTCAGAGGTCATGGTTAACCACTTAGTAGGTTTTTTTACCATATTATCCTCCTTAGTGAAGGAAAAATCCGTTGGTCATTATCATATTTTCTATTTTTATGGAATTTAATAACTTTAGAATGATATTTTTTACTATCTATTAGTTACTAGATTTATATGTCTAATAAACCTATGGATGGTTTCAGACTATCTGCCATTATGAAATTGAATTTTTGGGAAGTATGTGATGATACACATGTTAATCAAAGAGTTTTTTAAATAGTGATTCAAATCATTTGATGTTGATTGAAATTGTTTGATCCCTATGATTTTATGATTTAATCAATGGAAATTTCTAAGGTATATATTCCTATAAATTCATGGAGACCTTACTTCCCCTAATCCTAAAGACAATGTTGTTAAATGACCAAGTGGTGTGACAACACAAGCCATTTTGGATTGGATTTTACTCCATATTCTATGGCATGTGAAGAAATAACATTGGAGAAGTTTCACATGTGCGTACAATATAATTATAGGTCATTACCATTATTATTAATTAGTTTTATTTTCTTTTGAGTGGATATATAGTAGAATCATATTATCCAGGCCAGAACATTCTCTTAGGGGTCGAAGGAACATGTCCGGTGGGATTAGCTTCCTTTTCCAATAATTGATGTCTATGAAAATCATAAGGTGGGGAGAATTAAATCAATCATGACAATATTTTTTGGTCCCAATATCAGGAAAAAAATCCAAAATTGACCATTTCAATATGGTCAATTCATATTTTAAATGTCTATGGGGATTGTATGATTTTAGATGTTTGGATTCATGGGAGGTCACTTGATTATATTATGGTTGGATATTTATGTTACAATTGAAACATTGATTGTGTCGTTGGGCTCTGGTTTCCATTAATGACAGATTGTTGGAAGCATCAAGTGGTAAAATCAATCATGTTTATTGATTGTTGATGCGTCGATAAGTGAAGCTGATCCATTCTAAAATAAGTCATCCAGAGAGGTCCAATTGACCTTTACATATTCTATTTAGAAGG
Source organism: Viscum album (assembly GCA_963277665.1). Taxonomy (NCBI): domain Eukaryota; kingdom Viridiplantae; phylum Streptophyta; class Magnoliopsida; order Santalales; family Viscaceae; genus Viscum; species Viscum album. The sequence continues at coordinate 684,199,974 of OY728165.1, forward strand.
GTTTGTTACAAATAGTACTAGTCATTTAATATTGGAGATGATGGGGTTATCTATGGATATCTCGATATTGTCTTAGTCTACTCTTTCCATAGTGATAATCATGACCCAAGCCTTGTCGTCATCCATGATACATTGAGAGATCATAAATTATATGCTATTCTAAAATATTAATTTCCAATTTTGATGTGATAAATATTTTTCTTTAGAGTTTCACACTAGAAGAACGGTTTGTAATGATGCATGGTTTGTTTTGTGTGATACATGGGATCCCACGTTGGAATTTCTTTTACAGACACACAAACAAAAAGCTACTTCCTTCTATTTTGAGTCCCCAGCTTTTGGAGTTTTTTATTGTGATCAATTTTCTAGATGTGTGGATATTAGCTTTTTACCGAAACTCACATGTAAATTCTCGTGTTTAGATTACCTAGAATGAGGCCCTTTTACTTTAGTTAATTATTCCATGGATACCATATAAATCAGTTGTGATTTGAAGGGAAATTTCAATGGGTAATCAGTCAAATGTGTGTGATCATGTATATATCATGTTCATGGATGGAAATTATAATATAAATAGATGTTTTGGAGATAGATATCACCAAAATATGGATTTCTGATTTGGTGATCATTCTTAGTAAAATATTTAGATTCTTACATAAAAGGGAACTGGTATTAGATTTTGAAATGAACAAGATTTATAAGTCTATTATTTTGAGGTTATTTATACAGAGATAGTAAGAATTGACATATATCTCTAGAAATATGTGATCGATGGGGAACTAATTTAAGAACATTGTCAGGATGAGGTGACTATTCTGTTGTTTAGAAGAGGCTTATATGAAATGATTCACATAACCTGATAAATTTGGTTGACTAGGAGTTGATCATTTACTCATGCTAGTAATCATGTCATGAAAATCATTAAAATTTTATGGGAATACATAAATAAATAATTATGAATATGAATACACTCTGACTTGGAATCATCCTTAAAATAGAAGAACCAATTTGTGGATATACATAGGCTAAATGGTCAAATACAAGATGATTTGATTGTACATCTATTTTGAAATACGTGGCTAAGACCCATCTCAATGCTTTAGTTTTTAATTATAGTGTTTAATTAAGTTTATACAGCTCATGTACCATAATCATAAATGGTTATTATAAGTGAGCTTGGAATTTTAAAAATCAAAATGACTATTTAGAAAATATATCATGGCTTGTGTAGGTTGGGTGTTTTTTTGTCTCCTAATATTAACATGGATTAAAATATCAAGGTTGTGGAGGTTGAAACATACCATGTATTGGAAAAGATTGAAATTTTATAAAGGATATTTAATTTTTAGTTTGGAGGGTGGGATGAATTTAAAACCATGGTTTAGAATGAATTATCAAGAGATTGAACACATACATTTGATGTTTTTAGACTTTTATGAGTCCCAATAGTTTCCGTGAGCATTTAGTTGGGATGTCAAGTATTTTAACCTAAGTCCTAAAATCTGGAGAAGGATAACAGGGGAACAAGGTTTATATGAAACCATTCTATCGTGAAGAGAAAATATTTAGATGATACAATAGATCTAGATCTCTCACATGATTTGGAATATCCATGTGAGAGGTAATGCGTGGCCATGAACTTTATATATGGTTAATTATTGAGGGAAACAACATTCATTGTGCAGGATTTCCCAAAATTATTCACATGATCCATGAAATCCTCTACTTGGATTTCAGATCAAGCATGGTTGGTGCATGTTTAATCCAAACATATGGCCTAACAGTGTGTCTCATTAAATGTAGGTGAAACCAATATTTTTATCTTATAGAAATTTAATTCATTCTCCACTAATATTCTTCTCCTCCCCAGTGTGAAGTATCCCAATGAGGGTACCCACCTCTACTTCTCCTCCAATGAAGAGATATCCTCCATCAGGTATTATAATCATTTGATTTTAGAAGAATTATATCTCTCTCTATGTGTTAATGAATCATCCTAATTTTTATATTGTTTTCACTTGACATCAAAAATGAGATTATGGTGTGAGATAATTCCCCCTATTCTCATGGTATTTGTATACTTCATTGATTTATCTCAAACTGACTTGATTTGAGCCTCAATATTGGATTATTATATTATATAAAGTATGTGTTTTGAGGTATATATACATTTTACATGATATGTAGTTTCTTTATAAATTTCTCCATTATTAGATACAATGAAATTGGGGTATGATTCTTATTCACTTTGAAATTAAACCTGTAGTGAATAATATAATAATTTCCATTTCCCTTATATGTTAAATTTGTATCATTGAAGGAAATTGACCTCTATTTTTATCCACTCATAATGGTGTGTCCCTTGAATTCCTTTAACTAATTAATTATCTTCAATAAGTCCCCTCATTTAAGTTAAATGTACTATAAATTTAATATGATAATTAATTTTAATGTGGAAGGGAATATTCCTCCACTATATTATCTCTTGTTGACCGAACCACCACCAACTGGGTTTTTTCCTTCTCTTATTAAATTGATTTGAAGTCTTGTCATTAGTAGGATTGTTATCATGGATATTATAATTCCTCATTCCTATGTGGTTTTATTTGTCATGGTAATTCCTCATGTAATTAGCTCATTTATCTAATGATTAGTATTCTTTAGTAATAGAGGGACCACGTAATGAAATAAATGAAATATTAAGGTAATGGACCCATTTTGGGAATTTTAATGGGCTATTTCATACATAATTAAAATTCCATTCTTATTCACCACTTGAAATAGTAAATGGAAATGACCATAAATCAGTATAATTGTCTTGTGGTGTGGTGTAACTGAGTACACGACCCACTATATTTTTGAAAGTTTATTTTGGAGGAGTAATAATTATCCATAGGTCCTTTACAACTATTTAATCATAACTGAATAATTAAATCTTCAACACATTTATCAATACTCATGTTCCTTCTTATGGGACACCTTGGGAAGGATCATATGATCTTGACACTATACCATTCCATCAAAGATACATTTTTTCTTTTTTATGGAACTCATTAGATGGGATCATAGGTTACATTTTTATAATATTCCCTGGGTGATTCTTTTTATTTCATGGATAGTCTCACTGAGTATTCTTTCTACCTCTGTAAGATCGATATTGGTTCCCTGGGGGAGACAATATGGATGAGATCAGTGGATGGATGGTTATACTCTACCATGAGTGATACTCAGTACCATATGTTAGTATACTAGGATGATATCATAATGATTCATCTTTAAGCCATTCCAATAGTGATAAAGGTGATTCCATTTATTGAATGCCTTAGACGGAGTCTTGAAGAGTTTGGTATTTATAGTTCCCCTGGAATGATACATGGGAATCCATTTCATATCACCTTGGATGGGATCAGGATTTTGATGATTTAATTTTTTAAATTTTTGTTTTATTAAAGACATTATATTTATAGATTTTATCCATGTTTGTGTTCACTAAGAAAAATTATAATACCTAGTGATTTTTTAAAATATTTTTTTTCAAATTAGTAAAATCATTTTGATATTTTTTATTTTAAGCAAAACTCAAGAAAGTCATTTATATATATTAAATCACTATGATTTTTATGAGTTATATGAAATGGAATGTTAATAGTGCTCTACACGAAATATAAATTTATTTCTTACAATATTGGGAATATAGAGGTAAGGAAAACTTCCTTAAATGGTTTTCATAACATGTAACACATAGTGTTACCGATCAATAATATATTTTTAATATATATATATTAATATATAACCATGAAATTATACTAGATTTTATGAATATTATTTTCTAAATTATATAAATATATGGTCTTCATATAATATAAAATGAATAAATTATTTAAAAAAGAATATAAGAACCAAAATAAATATAGAGGGAGTATTTTATAGAAAACTATAATTATTCTCAAAAAAAATTTATAATAAATTAAAATAATTATAATTATTGAGTTATATTAATGTAATATAAATATTATAATCAAATATTTTTATATCATTATATTATATTCAATTGGAATAAGAAAAGAATAAACCCGATTTTATGTATAAAAACTATAATTTTTATTAAATTACATTAACCACTTTTTAATTGTGAACCATTTTAAATAAAAAAATTGTATATTTTCTAGATTTAATACGTGAAAATAATATTAATATTTGGATGAAAAAAAATAAAAATTAGGTTATGAATCTTTTTTGGTATTTTCCTGTTAAGTTTTATTTTTTAATGAATAGTTAACAGTAATGTATTTCACTTCAAAACTAATTATTGATATAATTATTTTATAAGGATAAATTAAATTTTAGATGGGTTTAAAATTTTAATTAAAAAATATTTTTATCATTTATTCCAATTTAGTTCATCTTAATAAAAAATATTAAATTGACCATAAAAACTTATAAAACTTTTAAACATTTTTCCTTCAAAACCACTCATTGTCGACCTAACTACGGTATTATTTTTAAACATATTTCAGAAAATTAATAGATTAGAATCTAGAATAATGGATTTCATATTACTAATTAGAAGAAATTATAATTTATAAAAGGTTCTACATATTTTTTGACCAATAATATTCGTAAAGTACTTAAAAATTTATTACAACGATTAAGGTTAAATGAAGAATAATAAGGGACTAAAACATAACATTAATGCCCAAAACGACTTATTCACTTGTCCTAATACCATTATATAGAAATTTTTATCATATCCTACCTTCTCTTGACCTTAACCAATAATTAAACCACATAAAATAAAAATACATGGGCGGGATTCCTTTGCATTAAAATAATATAAGAGATTCCACCCTCCCCCGTATTATAAAAATCCTCTTTCACATCCACTTCCTCACACTGATCAAGACCCTTAGGTTCCACCAAAATCGTCCAATTTCACTCCCCAATATAGCTCACTTATACATTGATACAACCCCTTGGGGAGAAAGAAATCCAAGGAATCCTTTTGGCTCAAACCAAGAGGAGTTACCTAGTCAAGAGGTGACACCCTCCCTCAAAATCCTTTCATTTCATTCCTTTATTGAATACCTCAAATCATTTTATTACATTTTAATATAAAAAAATGTATCCAAAATATAATATGATTTTTTGTGTTAATAGTTCTACCTTAATTAACACACACATCTATCTAATGGGTAATGAACATATTATTTGCGTGTATGTAGACTACCACCACCCTAAACGATGATTATTCAATTTTCCATTTCATCCTCTCGTGGTGGCCATTATGAATGAAATTATTTCATATATATGTTATGTATAATTTATATTATTACTTTAATATCTTTTAATTATTTTATAACACACATATTTATACAATCCATTTTTCATTAATATAATAATTTCTTTTTAGTAAGTGTGGACTACCTCCGCCTCGATGAGATGTGATTCATTAATACACTATGTGGAATGTATTTTTCATAGATATATTGAATAAATATGACATATATGATATAATAATGATACTTTAATAATTACAAATATATACATATATTTTTTTAGTTTCCTTCATTCAACACGACAATTAAATGAAAATAGTGTTCATGCATATGTTTGGATTACCGTATCCACGAACAGGGTATTACATTTGATATTTCTATATTATATGTATTATTATAATACAAATATAATAGATATATAATATTTTTATATCATGGTTTTAATTTTGGAACCATGATATAATTATAAGGACCAGCAATGTAACAAATGAAACCACATGTGAAGAACAAAGTGAATGTTATCAAAAGTGTAACCTTAACATATTATGGTTAAAAATAATGTAATATGTGGTCATAAAAAAGTTGATATATGTTATTAGGTATAAGAATATAGTTATTTAACATATTTACAACAAATTTATATTTATTATATAGGTGTTTTTAATAAGTAAAATGGGAGTCGGTACTCAAGGTAAGAGGTATTTCATCTCAATTTTTAATTCTGTTAGATACAAGTTATGTTCGCCACTCATTAATTTTGGTATGTTGTATGAACTACCTATGATTGTATTCAAATATTATTAATTTTAAATTTTTGGTTCTTTACATATAATTATTATGATCTTTCTTTCACTGGTTTTATTTTTTAAATGATACTGAATCAATAAAATAGTTTTATCTCAATTTTCATTCTTTGAGATTCATGTATTGTTGTGCAAATAAATTTATTTTAGGTGGTTATAAATTTAAATTTAGTAATATAATAGGTTTTAATGGAGTTATGTATCATTTTTTTTAGTTTATATTCATTTAAATTTCCTTTTCTCTAAGAACTTAAGCTGGGTTGTGTGTGGATTTGTTTATTTTCACTACTGGAAATCTGACCTTTCCCAACGCTTCTATACCAATGGTTCATAAAAACCGTTGGTATAGGTTCCCTTTCCCAACGGTTTGGCCAAACCATTGGGAAATCCCACTTTGAGGCCACCTTTCCCAATGGTTTGGGCAAACCGTTGGGAAAGCCCGCATTGTGGGGACCTTTCCCAACGGTTTTGGAAAACCATTGGGAATGTTATACCCTTTCCCAACAGTTTGGCCAAAACCGTTGGGAAAGGTCCCCCATGGATCAACCTTCACCCAGAATCAAACCAAGGCTCAAATCTTTCCCAACAGTTTGCCAAAACCGTTGGTATAGATCCTTTGATTTTTTATCATTTCTTCTTTCCCAAAACATTATATAAATCAAAATTTAATATAATTATGAGAATACATATATATATTTATGTAATTATATACACAAAAGTCATGTTAGGTTAGTGGTTAAGTGGTTCAATAATAAACTAGGGGTGCTGGGATCAAATCCCAGTGAATGTTTTTTTTTGAAATACATATACCAACGGTTCCACAACCGTTGGTAAAGATTTTCATATTAATTATACCAACGATTTCCAAAACTGTTGGGATGGGTCTATACCAACGGTTTTGGGAAACCCTGTTGGTATAGACCCATCCCAACGGCTTACATGGCCACGGATCTCCAAACCGTTGGTATATGTTAGTTTTCCAGTAGTGTTTTTAGAATGAAAAGGGAAAAATTATAAAGGCTAGTTGTAGGCTAGATACACGTCATGTACTTGGCATATACATCATGTACCTAGACTACACATCGTGTACTGGACCATAATTATGTGTTTCCTTTCCGTTTTATAAAAATAAATTCAGTAAGTACACGTTGTGTACTTGAGGTACACTTCGTGTACTTTCCCACAAGGTTTTTTTAAAATAGTTGCAGTTATAATGCCCAAAGGTTTTTATGAATTAATTAAATAATATTTATTCTTCAGTAGATTAATTATAAGAAATTATTTATTTTAAACAAACTTTGGTATTCCATTAATATAAAATTACCATTATAGCCTAGCAGTTTGGTTAGCGGGAAGAATTATAACTAACTTATAAAAATGAATTATGAAAAATAAAATCATTTAGATATTATTATTTTAGAGTGAATTATTTTTTAATGAAATTAGTAATATATATTTTAGTTATATATTTAATAAAATATTTTTATATTAATTCAATGAATATTTCAGTCATATATTTTGAATAAAACCCTATTTGATGTATTTTTTTAAAAATGGTAAATTTTACACATTTGAATGGAGAACCCATTTAAAATTAAGACATCGGCACATTAATGATTTTTATTTGAAAAAATAAACATTTTTTTTGATGAGGGGTATAAAAATTTGCTTTGGATAAATTTTTGATATTTTTCTAATAACATTCATATTTTGATGAAAAGTAAAAATATTCTAAATTTCAATTAAAAAAACATTTTTCATTGAGAAAATATTTATGGTTAGATTATAATATTGTATGGTTTTAATATATAAATAGAATATTCTTTTACCATTTAATATAATTTATGTCATTATCATTAATTTTACATTGAATTCATTATTAACAACATTTCAATGTTTTGAAATGTGTTAACTCTTAAAACCCGTTTTCTCAACAATGAGATTAATTTAAAATTAATTACTGAAAATTTTGTGTTTTGAATTTTAAAAATTTGATCCATATTTTGAGTCATTAGGTCTAAATTATGTTAATATTATACTTTTTTCATTATTAATAAATATGTTGTAATTATTTTTATTACCATGGTTAATGGTGAATCGGGTAATTAAGGGTAAAAATAATATTATAAAATTACCTTAACACCTGTAAAAATCATATCAGATGAATAATTTCAACCCTTATCATCTATTGTTCGAAATTAAATCCCTTTATTGATACTCACCTATGAAAATGACATGATTGTAATAATAACTAATGAAATGGACAAAGTGTCACAATCTCTTTTTATATATGTGTAATACTTTTAATATATAGATAAATAAGAGAAAAAACGACTCTAGATACTCTTTAGAAATCTAAAAAATTACACACATCATAAAAATATATTTGGAATTTTTTATATATTAAATAAGTTCCATTAATGATGATACGATTGTGATATATAAAATATTTTATTAATATAAATATCAAATAAATGGGTTTAAAATGATAAAGGAAATATCATATGAACTAATTAATATTCACTATGAATTTTCAAGGTGAAGATAAAATGTTAGAAGTGTATTTAATATTTTTATTTCAATTTATCTTTTGTAGGAATTTTATTTAAATACTAATAAATTAATAATGTCAATATTGATAGTATTGATATTTTATAAACATCACATTTTATTAAATTATATAAAAATAATAAAAATATTGAAAATTACAAAGTGATAATATTTAGGTAAAAATATCATAAGTATATATTATTGATCAATTAACACAAAAAAATTAAATATTCATTACCATTATATATTTAGAATGTTACTACCAAAATTAAACGTTAATAGGGCAACTAAGGGTTAATAAAAAAGATAAGTTTTAAATTGACAAAATAAGTTTTCCAAAATAAATTGGTTGATAACAATAAAAATATATCTCATCTAATATTCAAATTAGGGACACATTTGTGGTTTTTAGGTAGGGTTTAGTTTATTTTAAATTAATATTTGTGAGAGTTTCCTAAAGTTCCCCTCTCCTCTATTATAAAAGGGTACCTCCTCCCTATCCTATTCTCTCCATTTTATCCTTAAATCTTGAAAAACCATGCACATTACTCTTTTAAAATTCTCTATAAACCTTCTGGAGGTTCTGGTCTTCTCAAAAGGTCAACTCTAGTGCCCTAAGTGGAAATTGAAAGGAGGCACATTGAGGAAGAGGTAATATCTTCTACTGATTCTTTCAAGTTTTATTCTTCTTCTACTTCATCTTGTTTTGTTGTTTCATTATAAAATAATAATTTCAGTATCAAAAATATATTTATATGTTATTATAAGTATTAAAAAACACTATTTCACCTTCTATCCATCCTACGAAAAAAATGAAATCATTGCGTGTGTGTGCGTACGATTTATCATCTCCAAGCTGTGGTGTAATCTGTTTTTCACCACCACATTACATGGAATGGTATAATAGTGTAAATAATACCTATATATGAATAATATAACATTACAATAATAATGTTATAATATAAACCATCCACTTCAATACCATTCAACAATTATGTGAACGATATCGTCGCTCGTGCCACTATACGACTTACTGTCTCCACGGTGCGATGTGATTTGTTCTACATGATATTCTTTAAAACCTGATTATACAAATTAATTTAATGATTAAATATTATATATATTGAGATAATAAATTTTTTTAAATGATATAAAAATAACCTACAAAAAGAAACAAGATCTTATTCGACAAAACATACTTAAGAACATAAAGCAGGTTGTACATGAAAAACGAGTAACAATGAAATGTGACTGACAAATGGACGGAAATATGATCATTAATGTTATCATAAAAATTATTATGATTATGGAATAAATCCATAACACTATTTAAAATCATTACATATGTGGTTCGGATACATATGAAGCATATCATACCTAAGGTAAGGGATAACATTTCCAATCTCATTTTTTTCCGAGATTGATTGTTCGTAAGTATTTACTGGGGTTATATTTTTCATCCATGTACATGTTTTCTAAAAAAAATTCATAAGTTTATTATTATTTTTTCATGTATGTTTAATGTTAGTTTTAACCTTTGTTTACTTTTACCAAATTGTATGGAAGGAATATTTCTTTTATTTACCATATGATGTACTCTTTGACATTTCCAAAAAAAATACGAGGAGAATGTTTTTCTAACTAATATTGCATTAAATTATTTTTACACTTTCGTAGAGAATTATTTCCATGAATATTTCTTTAATAATTTTCACGTTTATTTTTAATTAACTTATTTTCCTTTAATATTGTATGTCATATTGAGTAAATGAAATGTTTTTTATGAAGAAAGGATATTTTTCTCAATAACAAAGTTCAAGTGTTTTATCAAAATTATTTTCCATCTGAAATGATATAGGGTTATGTTTCTATCACAATTATTAATTTTATTTGATTATGTTATGATGTTACTATTTTTATAAATCCATTTTTTCCTTATATGGATTTTGTTATGATGGCATGATGTTTAAGAATCCCATTTTATTACATGAGTTATTATAGATGTATGATTTATGTTTTAGTAGCACACATAAGAATGGATTCATTATGAGATGGGCAGGACCTATATATCCATCCAAATAATTGGGTAATGATTTATATATTATGAGATTGACATGGTTGGAATGACATAAAAATCTATATTAGTGGTATAGGACTGGAATGAGGAGTAAACTTGGTTTAGTTATGGACTTTGTCCTCTATGATGGTCTTGGAAATGGGCCTTAACTAATATGAAATAATTTTCTATGCTTATGTGCATATGCCATAGAGTTTCATGTCTTATTTTATGATTTTTGGGAATACATTACACTTCTATGAGTTGTCCCATGAAAATTCTGTATGATCTCTTATGCCAGATAATATTTTCAAATTTTATGTTCTTATGAATATGATATAATTGATATTTCTTTTATTTAGCCTTAATAAGAATTTTATCTCACCCTTTTTTAAGTTTCTTTTCCCCATTTCAGGAAAAAGGGTATTAAATATGATATTCCAAAAATCATTCTAGTAATGATAAAATAAATGGGAGACAATATAGATATTTTATGAACTAGTTGTTTATGATTCATATTTTCTAAAGACCTTATACATATATGGTCTTCTCATGGATTTGTTTTATGATGTAAAACATATACATCAATTATGATGTAATAACAAGGTATGTAAAGTATGGGTCATTATATCAGTAGCCTTATATTTTTAAAAAATTGACGGTTTCTCTGGTTTTTTAGAACCTAAACCATATAAAATGGTATTTAGGTTTACATGTTGTCTAAACTCTATTTCTCCATTGTTTTGTCTCTTTGTAACAACATATATATGTACTTGATTCTTTTTAAGTCATTCTCGGTTCTTTAGAACAACGAAAACACTATTTGTATATAGGTTCATATTCCCTAATATCCCATTCATTATCTGTTCTTCAGATTTATTTCAAACTATGAAAAATAATGACTTTATATTTGATAAGCTATCTATGACTGAGATGAGGTAGGTGTTCTATACATTCTTCAGGATTATTGGGTGCTTTTTAGTCATTCTTCCAATTTTAAGCCCATCAGACTTTCTATAGAGGCCTTGTTTTTTAGTAGTTTTCTTGCAGTAGGATTAGTTGGACCTAGTGAGGATTCTCATAGGTTCTGTTTAGGTGTGTTATCAATGATTACACAATTCAAGGTCACCCAAGGGGTTCTCCTTTTGTAAATTACTTTTTTATTCCTATTTAGACCACCCAAGGGGTGTGTGAATGTCCTTTCCTCGATAGAGGAAGTCATAGATACCTGAATGGATTAAAATATCTCGTTTGGAGATGTACAGCTTCTTTTCTTAATGATTTAATATGTGATACCATTTCTATTTTGATATTTATTTCATGTAAAATGTATATATTTGGTGGGTATACCTATATAAATTTATAATGGCATGTTAAATGGTTTATATGGTATGGTTGGCCCATATGCTTTAATTAATAAATGGATTGAATGAGTGGGTATTCTCATGGCTTGTACATGTTAATTTGAGTGGTTATACATATATATAATTGAAAATTTAAATTGAATTCTTTAATGAATGGTTTGATAGGTTCTATGGACTACTCTCCATGGATCTGAAATATGGTAGTGGACACCTTGGGTTGGCTCTGCCCCTTGGGTATTGATTTTGTGGGATGCCTCGGGCCTTGCTACCCCACAGATTTAGATTGCTTGGTCTCACAAAGGAAATTCTATTTCCATGAACCTGGGACCCCAAAAATTTCCTAAACAGGTTTCCCATATGACGCACAAGGGACTCGATAGGATGCCTTGGACATGCTCCATGGATTCTGCTCTCTGTGGTCTAGATATATTACATGGACGATCGGGTACATAACACCTTGGATCTGGTACTTGCGGTCTACTTTTAAATATACAGCGTGATCTTGGTATTCTACTCGTCACTATACGGCATGGTAGTGGGACTTTTGAATTATTTATATCGTGTGGTTGTGGAATTTTTGGTATTGAATGATTACGAAATTGTCTTTTGAGTTGTTTACATTTCTTTTAGCTGCCTTGTTAGGAGATTGACCTTTTGTAGGCATCCTTGAGGGATGGTAGGTTCTACTTACTATTATAGAATTATTCTATGGGCATATAAACATTACTTTACTGGTTGATTAAACTTTCTAGCACATTGAATATTGATGTTAGAATAGTATAGATCAGTGTGGGTGCCTACTAGGATATTATCTTCCACCCTGTTTGGTCCTCCTAGGGGACCAAAACAGATTATATGGTTGTGGTTTATGATATGGGATAGTTCTGTAGTACATGTCATTTATTGTGCCTTGGTAGTTGGGGAGTATAGGACCATGATAAGCCTTACGATATTGGTATACATTTTTTTCCTTTTTTTTATTTTGTGATACTTTTACTCTATTACATTTACATGTATTTTTTTGGATGATTTCTAGATACTGTTACTATCTGTAACATTGTTTATATTATACACTTTTGTTTATTTAAATGTATTCTAGTCTTGGAAAACTATCAGTTGATTGTTTTTTATTTCTATTCCATAGTTTAATTTATTTTTACCATCCAATGTTATACTCTGGTAATGATGTCATAGTATCCCACTTACTCACCTAGACTATCACTGCTATTATGTAGCATCTTACATTTGGGGAGATTCATGTGAGACCATCTGGACTACTGGGCTCGGTGCACCATATTATGGCATTTGGGTCTGGGACATCAAAAAGTTGTATTAGACGACATTATTCTATTTTTTCTTACTATTTCATGACAGTAGATGGTGATAGGATGAAAATATAGGATGGTAGTAAACTTTTCCAATGAGTAGCTACCACATGTATAGGGAAAATCCAAATTGCATCAAATTGTGTTCTAATATTTGGTATTTTGACTATTATAGTTGATTCGATTTCACTGTTGGGTGACACACATGATTTTGGATATTAATATTTATGAAATTGTTGGTTTTATTTATGTTTCAACCCGATGAGATGAGTGTGTTCCATCCTATTTATCACATATACCATTGTTTTAATAACTTTCCATGCATTATTCCATGCCATCAAGGATGCATTAGATATTTCAGGTTGTTTTGATAGTTGTTGTGTTAGTTATTCTTACTATTGTGTTCGATGGGTTCATTAGACAAAGTTGTGATTTCATCATTCAATCCATGAGGAGTATGGGACCTTATGAACTGGGAAAAGGCGCACTGATGGAATGTAAATGTAAAATGAACATGTTACATGTATGGTTTGACTGGGAACCATGGTTGGGTTCGTGTGGGGTTATGGGACATGATGGATTCTAAATTGGTAACCCATGGTGACATTTCATGGGAAACTGAATTTGAAATCGAAGGGAAATGGAATAATAAATGATGAAAAATATATACTTCACATACACCCGACATTGAGTGGGAATGAGGCATAGTTTCTAGTGTTTTGATGATTGGTCTTTATAATGTTCTAGATTTATGAGTAGGTTGTGGGGTAGACTTGGCTATTATGTGTTTTTTTCAAGTCCAATGATTTGAGCTTTGTGATTTGATGTTTTTCCATACGGTGTGGATTTCTCGTTAAAGAGACATGCCACCACGATGACCTTCAACGGTACACCGCGAGGCAGGCTATGAGCATACATCAGAAACGGTGGGCCACTGGCTACCGGTTGATCCACCTTTGTGCCATCTATAGAACCTGAGGGTGTTCTGAAAATAGGTGATGAGGAACAATTCCATGAGGATTTCTTTCAGTGTATGAAGACAATCCAATGATTACCCCAGCCAACCTTGACTATGGATGAGCTGACACGGGTGTTCTAGAAGCAGAATCATCCATCGTTTTTAGGAGATGGGGGACCAAAGGTTGTAGATCTAGGGTTAGAGACTACATTAGGAATTTTTTGAGAATTTGGAGACGCCTTCATAGATCTGGGTCAATCTTGTGACTTACATACAATGTGGTGCGACAAAAGAACTAGTGTTTCTTTTTGACCAGGGAAGATTGCCTATAGAATATGGGTTGGGATGAATTCCAAACCCAATTCTATGACTACTTTTACCCCCTGAATCTGGTAGCAGAGTGGGATATTGAGTTCATGCATCTGGATCAGGTCGTGATGATGGTTATGGAATACATAGTTCACTTTATAGATATGCAACATTTTCCATTGATTTATCTTAATGATGAGTTTTCAAGGGTGAGGGGCTTCGAGGAAGGTCTCAGACATGCTATAAAATCTCAGGTCAATATGTTCAGAATGCCATCTATCAATGAGATTGTGAATCTGGTGATAATTATAGAGTGCACCCAAAGGGGAGATGGGGGTACAAAATAGGGGACTGTTGTTTTTCACGCAAGTGGATATACATATTTAGGCAAGAAGCATATTTCAGAGGAATCCCATTATGTTATTGATATTCAGGCTATTTGTGGAGAAAGATTGGTGAATTTCCATCAGTGTGTTAGGTAAGGCCACGTGAAAAATCAGAGCAACCGTGACCTAGTCTAGTTCCGATTTTTCAGTATGATGTGGAACATTCAATAGTTTAGCAGTACATTCCCTAGCTACGAGTGGAAGGGGACATCTCTGAAGTTGGGTTCACGAATAGGTTCTTCAACCACACATCAATCTTGTATATGGAGCAGTGTAGGACAGTTAGGCCAGCGCGGTGGTGGTTGTGGTTGTGGTAGCCAGACACCGACTTCTCGGTGATAGCAGGTTGGATCATCTTAGGGTATCTAGGTAGGGTCACAGGGTCATGGTGCATGGAATACATATGCAGTGCAATAGACCAAATAGTGGTAGGATCCCAAACCATATACAGTGAGAGGTACGATATTAGAAGTTTCTACTATTTAATTTATTCTCTCTGATAAATGTGAATCAAATTTTTTTATCCCTACATAATTTGTAAAAATACTAGGGCTTGTGGATTTTCCTTTTGAGGTTGTTTTGACTCTAGACACATCTTCGAGAGTCAGAATGGGTGATGTGGGTTAGTGTACAGAGTGTCCCCATGATGTCGGATGGTGCCACTTCATTTGAGATCATTATTTCATTTAGATGATAATGTTTCACATCATTATTGATATGGGTTGGCTCATATTTATCGAGCATACATTGATTTCAATCGTTAGAGGGTGACTTTGACTTTACTATAGGATGTAGTGTTTATTCACAAGGGTGAATGTGATGTCCAGAAAAACAAAGCTGACCTGAGCATCGTCAGATGGCTGGGATGATAGCCTAGATCCCTTGTTCGTTTTTGGATGATCAGGGTTTCAGTCATGTGTACATCTCTCCACTGCTTGAGAACTTCCGGTACGTCTTTCCTGATAAATATTCTAGGATAACTTCTGAGGGGTGTTGTAGTTCTCCATTGATCTAGTTCCATGAGCTATATAGGAGTCTATTCCTCCTTAAAAGATGTTTACGATGGAGTTACATGATCTCAAGAGGCAACTAGAGAATATGAAGTCAAATGGGATTATTAGACCTAGTACTTTTCTATGGGGTTCGCTGGTCTTATTTGTGAAAAAAGGTGGACACGACTCTTAGGCTATGCATGGATTATCAGAAACTGAACCATCTAAGGGTTCAAAAACAATATCCTTTTCCATTTATCGATGAACTTTTTAATCATATTTAAGGAGATTGAGTGTTCTAAATGATCTACATGAGGTTATGATATCATCAGGTGCATGTTCGAACTTCATAAATATCTCGTATGTCCTTTTGTATCATCTATGGGTTATATGAGTATATGTTTATGTAGTTTGGTAACATAAATGCACCAATGTTTTACATGTATTTGATGATCTAAGTGTTCTATCCATACATGGATTGTTTTTACGGTGGTTTTTAGGGATGATATCTTTGTGTACTCCCCCAATCAACACGATCATTCCAACCATCTTTAGATCAATTTGAATATACTAAGAGAGAATGAGTTATATTCCAAGATTGCAATGTTCCACTTTTGGATGGATCAAATTCACATCATGGGTCTCATCATCTCAAATAAAGGAGTGTAAATGGACCTAGATAAGGTGAGAGATGTATTTTCCTAGGAACATTCCATTAACGTTTTTCACATACATAGTTTCTTGGGGGAATCTAGATACTACATGCATTTTATAAAGGACTTCTCACTCTTAGAAGCACCATTGATGGGATTGAGTAAGAATGGTGTGAAATGTTTGTGGTCAAAATATTATGAGAAAGCCTTTTAAGAGATTAAACTGAGGTTGAAAATAGTCCAATTCCATATTATTCCATTGTAGGGAAAAAGCTACATGGTGTACTGTGATGCTTATGGTATTGGGTTGGGTGTAGTGAAAATGTAGGGAGATCAAATCATGGCATACGGGTCTCGACAACTAAGGACTCCCAAAATAAACTACCCTATAGATGATCTCTAGTTATCTATAGTTGTTCATGAGTTCTATTTTTGGAGGCACTATTTACATGGAGAGTGATCTTTGAAGTATAACGACCATCAAATCCCCAAGTATATTTTTACACAACATGATTGGAATTTGATGCAGTGATGGTGGGTGGTGTACCTATAGTACATTAAATTATATCTTGCCTATATTCATGGAAAGGGAAATGTAGTGGAAGATGCACTGACTAAGAGGACTCAGATGTAGAGGGTGAATCATGCTAGTAGCGAGTAGAATCTTATGGAATTTTTTCTTGTATTCATCTGGAGGTGAAAAAAAGATAGGGGAAGACTTTTTTCAACCTTAGCCTTACCTCCTTCCTACTGGCTAGAGTTAGGATGAGGTAGCTATCAGATTTAAAAGGCCTAGTTCTATAAGAGTGTGTGTCATGTGAGGACAATCCAACTAGTCAGACAGTATGAAATGATGAGATTATTTCTATCCATTAATGTGTTTGGGTTCCAATGGATATATGTGTGTAAGAGATGTGGGAGTTGCATGCTTCATCATTGGTAGTGCATCTCAGTGTCACCAAGATGTTCTGTGAGTTGTAAAATCAGTACAGGTGGCTAGGTATGAAGAGAGAGGTAGATGGTACTATTATGAGGTGTTCCACCTATCAGTAAGTGAATGTGGAACATAAAAAATCACCTAGAAATTTGTAGGAGTTACCTATTCCAGAGTGGAAATGGGATGATGTTGTATTTGTTTTTGTGACTGGTTTATCGAGGTTTCCATGAGGTATCGATGTTGTTTGGGTTTTTTTAGATAGGCTTATTATGGTCTCTCATTTCTTATAGATCAAGGAGACCTTTAGTGTTTATTATCTTATAATTTTGTACATCTAAGAGGTGGTACGAATTCATGGGGTCCCACACACTATTTTTCAGATAGGGATTCCCTCTTTACATCTCATTTATAAAATAGTTTCAAAGGGAACGTGGTACATAGGTACATCTAAGAATATCATACCACCCTCAAACTGATGTCAAATTAGATCATATGTTATAGGTACTAGTGGACATGATGCGAGCATGAGTCCTAAATTTTGGGGGATCTTGGGAGAGGCACAATCCCCTAGTTGAATTCTAAAACAATAATAGTTATTATGAGATTATAAAAATGAAACTATAGAAGGAATTATACGGTAAGAAATATCATTCACCCTTATGCTAGTTAGAGGAAAGAGAGATATATTTACTGGGAACTCGTCTAATGCAGGAGACTTTTGAGCATGTCTAGATGATTTAGAAGTTGATGGCTACTGCACAGTATCATCAATAATCATGCGCTGAATGTCACAGATGACCTCTAGAGTTGTAGGATGAGGATCGCATTTTCTTGTGTGTCTCACCATGGTTGGGGAACATGTGGATTTGGAGACAAGGTATACTTTCACCAATATATGTTATGACATTCATGATTATTGAGAGATTCGGCCTAGTTGACAATCGGTTTATGTTACCTCAGTGGTACTGATCCATTCATAATATCTTCAATGTATCTTAGTTGAGATGATATCACTAATACTCATCTCAATTTCTTCAACATGAGGATGTTGATCATTAGGTTGATGCCTCCTTTTAGAAGTATCCAATAAAAATCATTGATAGGAGCACAGAGGTTCCCTAAAGCATAGATGCATGCTAGGTAAATTTTGTGTACTTGTCTTACACATCATGTATATGGCCTACACGTTGTGTACTATCCCATCATTATGTGTATCCTTTCTGGTTCAGACAAAAAAATCGGGTTGTACACGTTGTGTACTTGAGGTACACGTAGTATACATTCCTACTGGATTATTTAAATATAGTGGTAGTAGCTTCATGTTTTTATAGGACAAAAGGTTTTTCTGATTTTTTAGATCTCAACCCATCTAAAATGGGTTTTAAGGTTTAGAATTCATCCAAACTCTGATTTGAGGATGGTTTTTTTCATTGGAAACACAACATAATGTACTCGATTCCTTTTTAGTAATTCTTGATTCTTCAGAAAAATGACTGCACAATTTGGAATTAGGCTCATATGCCCTAAAAACTCATTCGTCATCCATTCTTCATATTTCCCTAAAAACAGGACTAATTAGAATCAGATACATGATGAAATCTCTACAAATGAGGTGATGTAGGTGGTTTATACTTTCTTTATTCTTTTCAGGTGATTTTAGGGTGTTCAGCCAATTTTTCACCCATCATACATTTCGATAACGCCTCTTTTTATAGAGTTGCTTGTCATATGATTTTTTGGACATAATGAGGATTCTCGTAGGTTTGGTTTAGGTTTGTTGGAACCTGTTACTTCACTGAAGGTCACCAAATAGGTGATCCTTAACGAAATTCATTCTTCATGCATGTTTAAACAACACAAGGGTTTGTGCATATTCTTTCCCAGTTAGTGGAATCCCATAGATACCTGAATGGTTTGAAATATCTTTTTTAGGATATGTATTTCTTCGTTTCATAATTAATAGTATGTGATTCCATGTCTATTTTTATAGTTTGGTAGGTTAAATACATAATGTGGGTGGGTATAGCTATATAAAATTATAATTTCATGTTAAATGATTTACATGAGAGGGTAAGACCATATTCATATAGTTGATAAATGTATTTCATTAGTTGGTATACTCATGGCTCATGAATTTTTATGTAAGTGGGTATATTCAAATGGAATTGAATGTCTAAATTGAATTAATGAATGAATGGTTTGATCAATTCCATGGAATCCTCTCCATAGATCTAGAATGTGGTATTGGATGCCTTGGGATGAATATTCCTCTTGGTTCTTGATTCTATGTGATGCATCAGGAATTTGTACCTTGTGGATCTATCTTGCAAGGGCTCACATTGGATATGCTATTTCAATGCTCCTAGGACCTCAATCAGTTCCTAACCGAGTTCCCACTAAGACTCCCATAGGACTCAATATGACTCCATGTAAAATCTACATGGATCCGGCCCTATGTGGTCTAGATATATTACAAGGATACCCTGGTACATGACACCATGGATCCAGGCCTTCGGATCAACTTTTAACTATATGGCGTGACTACATGATTCTACGCTTCACTATATGGCGTGTTCATGGGACTTTGGACATCATTAAATAGCGTGGTTATGAATTATATGGTATTGAAGCATGTATGGTATGGATGTGTTACTTGATTTTTTCTTTTAGATAACATGTTAGAAGATAACTCTTTTTTATGTATCCTTGAGGTCTGGTTAGTTTTACTTACTACTATAGTCGTATTCCATCGGAATCCACACTTACTTTACTGGTTGTTTACACTTTCTAGCAGTTTGTATATTCTTGTTAGAACTATATAGACCTTTGTGTTTTTCAAATGGGATGTTATCTCACACCGTGTTTTGGCCTCGTCGGGGACCTTACTAGATTATATAGTTGCAGGTGATGATAGGGGAAAGGGCCATGATACATGTTGTTGACTGTTGCTTTGGAGCAGGGGAGAATAAGACAAAGTTCAGGATTGCAATTCTAGGACACTTTTTTGTTATTTTGGTTATTTTGTGATAATTATACTATATTAAATTTAAATGTACTATTCTATATTCCTTCAAGATACATTTACCATCTGCATCATTTTCTATATGATAAAATTCTTGTTATAAATATATATTCTTGTCTTGACTTGCTCTTAGTTGACTGCTATTTATTTCACTGCCACTATTTTTTATATGATTGAATTATGTTGCGATACTCTAGTAATGATTGAATAGTCTCCACACTAACTCATCTAGTCCCTCCATACTAGTCGGCAACCTCTAGTGTTTGGGGATATGTTCTTGAGTCCATGTGGCAACCGACCTTAGAGAACCATATGGTGTCATCTGGGTCCATGACATTACATATTTTACATGTTATATCATGAATATTATTATTCTAATGATATTTTGACCTAATTAAATTTCTTTATCTTAAATGGAGACTATGATCCAATACTACCAAGTTATAAGAGTTTATCGAGATAATCTCATTTCTTTTTTAGATTATTTATGTTTATGCTTCCATGATGAAATTGTTTGTTCCACGTCTCATTAAGATTAATTAATTTTATTATCCTATGTTTATCCTTGATATATATTTATATATTAAACCCCTTGGTACATATTATATTTAATAATTTATTTTTAATAAAACTCAAATTTTCCCTTCTTTCAGTTTGAAATTTGTATTTGATGAAAATTATGTTTTCTAAAAACGTTTCCAAGAATATTATAATATTATATTATGATAATTAAAATATATTTTTACCCATTACTTCCATTTTAATGAAAAGGGGTTACTAAAAATGAATCTTCCTTTCATTTTATGGTCAATGTACTTTTCTAAAAAATTTACCGTGTAAAAAAGAATATTTTTTTACCTTGTATGACATGTATGGATTTATGTGATTTCATTTTATGGGATATTACTTTAAATGTATAAAATTTGAATTTTTATGATTTTTTTAAAATATAATTTTAATGAAATGTTTATTTACTCATTTTAAAGCTTTCTTTATGTTGTTTGAACGTATTTTTCAAGGAAGGTGGCTTTCAAAATGGATTTCAATATTCATCTATATGTTTTAATAAAAAATTCTATTATCAAAAGTTTTTCAATATCATATAACACTTTTTAATGGAAAAATAATTTAAATATGTTATCAATGCGTCCTTTATAAGATTTCATGTCTATTTTCATGAAAATGGTTTTCAAACGGTTTTATGACTTAAAATTAAATTTACAAAGAAGAAAACATATTTTCCCCAAATTATGTATTTAAAATAAATTTCACAATTACTTCCCATTTATGAAATTATCTATTAGAGATACATATACCATTATTGGGATATTATTAAATTTTTTCATTCATATTATTTCTCTAAATGTGTTATGTTTTGATGTCATGATTTTTATGAAAACTATTTCTCATTCAATTGTTATATAATTTTGAAACTCGCTTCATTGATTATTTTTATGATTAAATTATTTTAAATACTATAAAATTATTTATATATTAGTATATGAATACATATTTATGACACCGATTTAATTTCATAGGGAAAGATATGATATTCTTTTAATGATCTTTTGGAATATGTATTTATGATTTCATAATGAGTTTGGTTGGACCGATATCTCCCTCCAATTAATTGGATAAACATTTACATCTCATGAGATAGACATCGATAGAATGGTAAAAGAAGTTAGTTCCATAATATGGGGCTGGAATGGGGTTTTAACTGGTTCAATAATACTGACCTAGAACAGGGGTTTACCCAGTTCTGTAATATAGGAATAAAACAAAGGTGTACTCAGTTCAGGAATGGGCTTTTCCCCATAATATGGCCTTTGAAGATATTCCTTTTATACTATGGTAAAAAATATTATGGGATTTTATTTTTTCTTCATTTCAATGATTTATTCCTATGTTATGCTATCATGGCTTATGTCTTTGATTTCTTTATGATTCTTGTCGTATGATTTTCCCATAATTATTCCTTGATTTATATTTTTTGATCTTTGATATTTAGGGTACTCTATTTTATTTTCATGACCAAATTCTTAAACCCTATTCTCATACTTATTCTTGATTTAATTCCTTTATTACCCATACCATGCATTTGAGATCACCCCTTTTTATGTTTCCTTCCCCGGGTTATAACGATATGAATTATGTTTGATGTGTTTATGATGGGTGATTGTAAAGAAGATCTTAGTGGGAGATGGTGTAGTCCTTTTAAGTATATGTGTTTATGTTTCCATGTTTCTAATGTAACAAGACTAATATGGTCTTTGGGAGTCTATTTTTATAATTTTTAAAGTATTACACAATTTTGATGTAATTTCTATCTATGTCAAGACGAGGTTTTTATTATTGGTATTAGAGAAAAGGTTTAGTAAACCATTGGAAACTTGGATGAGAAAAACATAGGGAGAACTTCAAGGACATGTCTAATGATAATTATATGTATATGGAATTGTATATTAAAATGTACTAGAATTATGGTAAAAGAAAGAGTGTGTGGTTTCATATAAATACATCCCTATCTATATACTAAAAGAGGTTGTGTCAAAAGAACAAATGTTTCTCAGAGTAAAAACTCTGAAATGATTTTCTAGGCCTCATTCAGGGTAATCTGGTTCACGACAACAGGCCTCGATCACAACTAGATTAACACTCTTGGGGATATTATTTGGAAATATAGAAACTCTTCCTAAACCATTATGTAGGATCTGAATAGAAGATTATTATGGGTAAACTAGGATGAGCCTATGATGTTGTATATTAAAAAAGTTCTCATGATTTCTAAATCCTAAAAATAATCCATTTCATGACTATGTTGTTTTACTCAATAATCTGTAATGCTAACACTATGATTCTAGTTTTAGTAAATTGTGGGAACTAGATTTAAATGGATAAACATTGAATGTGATGGGCGATTTGATGATGGGCATTCAAGTAGGATGATACTATATTTAAGGATATTGTGATCATGCCTAATAAGATGTCACATAACATGACTAACAATGTCTACCTTAAACAATTCTCAAACTCACAAATGAATAAAAAAGTAATTCACCAAGAGTTCAAGTAATAAAGACTATAAAGGAAAGATGATTTAGTTTCCTTTAGGAGAAGAATGTGGAAATAATAAAATATGTGAATGTATAAGAGAAATATGAAGGTGTTTTTACTTTGGAGAATAAGTACTGAAAGTAAGTAATTGTATGGAAAACGTTTGGAATTTAGTTAATGAAATTCTTGAAAAAAAATTCCTCTCTAAGTCATCATCGATGGTTATGTGTTTTTGGGGTTGAATAAATGGTCATTATGAAACTCAATGTCCCATGGTGAAAGGTCCTAAAGGGAACAAGCAAGGTTGTTCATGTAATGGTTATATTGTGTATGAAGAAGAGGCTACTGATGAAATGGGAAATCAATGAGGTATTGTGTAATATAATGAGGTAGGTTTCTTATATATTTCTTTATTGAAGTGAAATAACCAATGTTTTTTTTGTATTTTTATTCAAAATTTATGTCATATGAATGATAAAATATATATGGATTTATCTAATTACGTTTATTTCTTAGTATTTAAAAGATTATTTGAAATTTTTATGACGGAATGGTGATGTTATTTAATGACAAGGTGATATTCTGACTAAGGGAAGGTAACACTTCATATGTTCTATATGTTAAGATAATGGTTTTTTGAAAATTATTGGTGGGATATGGATAAGTAAACTAGATGGTACTCATTACCATTTAACTAATTAGTGATATGCTGATAGGTGGTTTATTCAATCATTGTTGAAGACTACAACATTTTTTTGATTTATGATTATATCCAGTAATATATAGAATATGGAAGCATGTGTGTTTTCCAGATGAATTTATCATAATTCAAATGATTACCATGTATCAAGAAAATCTATTATGAGGGTATTCAAATGTTTGGAATGTGACAACAAAGATCTTCTTTGTGATTTATGTGGGATCAATGTTTACTTGATTTCATGATTTTCATTCTATGTTTTTGGATTCTTCATCATTTAGAAGGGTTATAAGGTTAACCCTTTATGGGATGTTTTTGTTAAAAATCAGATGATGATTGCAATATACATTATTTTCTCACCACCTGAGGATTGATGCATATTATTTATAATTTTCAAACTATATTGTGTTTATGGTAACTAAGGGGATGGAATATCTTGGGTCTCATGATCTATCCATACATTAGGAATGAAAAAGTCACATACATTTATTGAAATGGCTGAAATATATCAACGAGAAAAAGGGGTAATGTTGTCCTAAAATCATTAAAGTATATCTTTTCATGAAAATTCTTCAACATTAAAAATGAATGACATTGAATATAAAAATATGTTGTTGTATAACTATGATTCTGATGAATTAGACGACCCCTTAGGTGATAACAGATTTTTGTCTTTGTTATTATTATCATTCTCATAACATTATTCTCCATTACTGTCCATCAGAACTTGATGGTATGATTTCTATTCTGTGTCAATGTTTTAACATCCCACATATGTTTTTCAATGTTGAAATCTCATTATGAGTTACTTTTGGTAGCCATTATGTTTCTAACATTCCTACTTAAAATGATGTTTTTTGTCCTTTTTTGTGATGTCGGTTTATGTGAAAGGAAATACCAATAAGTAATCCATTAATAACCCAAATTAATTTTTAGGGTGAAATTAATCTTAAGGGAGTTAGAATGTAACTCCCTTAGATTTTAATGAAAAAAATTTCAAATTAATCTAATCTTTTTGATATTTTTCATTTCACACAACACTGAAATTAATGGTTATATATATATATTAATGCACTAAGATTGGATTTCATTATATATAATTTTTTGTTAATCATTCACTTAAAATAATAAAAAGGTTCTCTTCCACTATAAGGAACATTGACATAAGACTAAATCCCTACATTGGCTTGCCTAACAGGCAAGATCGAGTGTTACTAAACAATAATATATTATTAAATAATATATAATAATATATATAATAGAAACATTAAACTAAATTTTATAAATACTATCAACTAACTTATGTATATATATGGTTTTCACAAAATATAAAATTAATTAATTATTTGGAAATGAATATAAGAAACAAATTGAATATAAAGGAAGTATTTTTATAGAAAACTCGTATTGTTCTCACAATGTTGTTTTTGTCCTCAAAAATTTAATTACTTACAATTATTGATTAATATTAATGTAATATAAATATTATTATCAATGATTTTTTATATTAACCTAATAGTTTTGATAGGTAGAAGATATGAAAAAACCCAATTTTATGTATAAAAACCTATATTTTTATTAATGTAATTTAAAAACATTTTAATGGAGAACCCTTTTAAATAAAAAATTTGTAACATTAATATATTCAATATTTCAAAAAAAACATAAAATTGTTAATCGAAACATAAAAAAAATTTAGGAAATTTATTGTTATTTTTCTGTTAAGTTTCATTTTATAAATGAATAATTAAACATACAGTATTTTAGTTCAAACATACTTTTTGATCTAATTTATTTATAATGTTAAGTTAAATATTAAATTGTTTTATTGTTTAATTAATTATTTTTATAAATTATTCAAATATATGTAATTTTAAAGCATTTCATTTTGAAATTTGATATAAAAACAGTGCAATCTTTTGATTGTACATGGACATTACTTTATTTTTTAGGAATACTTAATACATAACAAAAACCAACACTCAAGGACCGTAATAGTTTGGTGTCTCTGGAAACTCGAAACATAATCTTCTAATCGTGGTGAAATATCTTCAACATCTCCCATAAAGATCATCTCCTTTTTTTCTTACCTAAGACCTTTCTTTATATCCTGGGGAAAATAAAACATATAAAGGGTGAGCTCAAATGCTCAGTAAGGTTATGCATGGAGAAAATAAAACAAACCATATACATTTGAACTTAAAAACATGAACATAATGTTTAAACATCAAAATATTGAGAAATTAAATAAAACATGGCATTACGTAAGGCATAGATCATAATGGAACATCAATCATGATAAAATAGAATGGGAAAAAAGCATGTAATTTTGGAAAAACATTAATCAGTTGATATGACTTCCATAGTAGCCAAGTCATTGCTGCCAAGACCATCTTAGTGGACAATGTCCCTTACTAAATCGAGTTCACTCCTCGTTCCAGCCCTATATCACTGAATCAGATTAACTTGTTGTTCCATTCATGTCTACCTAACGATATTATAAATATTTATCCAATTCATTTGATGGATATATAGGTCTCACTCATCTCATAATTAAATCATTCTTACGTGTTCCACAACATAAACATAAATCATTCATCATAACCCAAAGAATAAAATGGGTTTCAAAAACATCATCTCACCATAATATAATCCATATAAAACAAATGGATATCATTTCATCATAAGAAGAATCAATCCATGTAAATAATAGAGATATTATACTTGAAACATAATCATACTAAATAATGTCATCTTAGATGGAAAATAGTTTTGACAAAACTCTTGAAATGAATTCTTGAGTAAAATATACTTTCTTCTTCAAAATCATTTTCTTATCACAAAATGCCATGAAATTTTAAAAGAATAGGATTTTGTAGAAAATAATCATGAAATCTTGTAGATGAAGCTTCCTGAAAATAAGGCGTTATGATACCATAAAAATCGATTCAATCCGTAAATGTTAAAAAAACATTCTCCTCATACTTTTTTTAGAAAAGTCAAAAAGTTCCTTGTATAGTAAACTAAAGAATGATTTATTCCATAACATGTGGTAAAAGTAAAAAATGGGTAAAAAGGACTTTAAACATACACAAAAATATTTCTAGATAATATGGACATGGATGACAATAATAACCCCAGTAAATACTTAAGAATAACAATCTCGGATAAGAATGATATTGGAATAGTTATCCCATAACTTATGTCTGATATGATCTGTATATATCTGAACCTCCTGTATAATGATTTAAATAATTTCATTGACTTATCATAGAATCTTAATCATTATTATGATATCATATATGGTTCTCATATGACTTTATATTACCCGTTCTTTTGTAAATTCCATGTTAAAGTAGCATTTTGGGTAAAATCGTTTCATTTATCGTACATGTTTCAACTTGTGTTTCATGATATTATTACTTATATCCTGATTTACATAATTCCAGAATGTAAAAAATTATTTATATATAATATATATTCAGCATATAAATATATATTATAGATCGAGAAATGGAATGAAATACACAGTTCATGGAGACTGTTGGTCGTACGTACGCATGAACTCTGTTTTTCTTTCATTATTTAATTGAATGAAATTAAGTAAATGAAATATATATGTACATAAATCCAGTATAATTATTATGTAATATATTTCATTATTTTTTATTATATATACTTTATAACCATATTTGAATGGTTAATCAAGGAGAAATAATCTCATCGCGTTCGTGGAGACGTTAGTCCGTACGTACACACGAGCGATAATATCGTTCCCATGATTATTGAATAGAATTGGAGTGGATGATATAATGTCTCAGAGTAATTATGATGTTATAATAACCATATATAGATATTATATAAACCATTATACATATCCAAGTAAGGTGATGGTGGAAAAAATGATTACACCACGACATGGAGAAGGTATTCCGTACGTACGAACGTGCGGTAATTTCGTTTTTCGTAGGATGGATAGAAGGTGAAATGGGGTTGTTTCATATATATAATATCATATCAGTATATTACTGATACAGATTTTATTACTTTAGAATGAAACAACTAAAGAATAGGAATATGAAGAAGAAAGAAACTAGAAAGAATCGGTAGAAGAGATTACAACTTCTTCGACGCACCTCCTTTAAGCATCCTCTTAAGGGGATATTGTTGGTATTTTAAGATGTTTATAAGGAAGTGCAGAAGATAAATGGGTAGGGGTCGGCTGATCATTAAGTTTCAAAGTGTTGTGAAGAGGAGAGGGAGGAGGTGCCCTTTTATAAGGGAAGAGAGGGGCACCTTTGGAAACCTCAAAAATATTAATTTATAATAAATCAAAAACCACTTAAAACCCTCAAAAAATGACTCATGTTATAATATTAGATGATATAGGGTTGTAATATCATCATCCAATAAAATTTAGACTCGTTGGAAATTTATTTTAAACTTTATCAACTTGATTTATCCTTATTTAATCTATTTTATTTTATTTGTGGTAATAAGATTCTAAATTTTAAATTGTTATAAATAATTACTTATGTGTTGTTAATTGTCCATAATTTTATAGATTATGACATTTTCTACCATATATATTTTAATATATAATTTCTAAATATTTTTATGATTTTAAAACAATTTTATAAAATGTTACTTTTATAAAACAACAATAGTGTCAATTTTGACACTATTAATTTATTTGAATTTAAATAAATTACACATAGAGGATATATTCGAAAAAAAATCATTAATAGAGTCCTAAAATGTCATAATAATCTATAAAATATTTGTATAACATTAATTAGTTCATATATATTTAGTTTAATAATTTTATAACAATTTATTTCATATTTCAATCAATAAAATAATTTCTATATCACTATTAGGTCACCATTAATGATACATATTTAATCCCTAAAAATTATAAATAAATTCACGTGATGCAGATAATTTTATTATGTTTCTAAAGACTATTAAGGTTCTAATTCTCATGACTTTTATCATTAAATTAAAATTATTATACTTATAAGATTTAAGAGAGTGACATGTTGTCATTTTCTTTGGTTTTAATAATAATTAAATTATTTTCATGTCTAAAAGTCCATAAAATGAATCGATTCTGACCCTTAGGTGATATGGGTCTACTTTTTTTCATCCAATATAATTTTTTCAGGTGTAATGGTAATTTTATAATCTTATTTTTACCCTTAATTACATGATTTACCTTTAACTGCCTTAAATAAAAATTATCGTAGTTACTATTCATAATATCAATAAAATAAAAGTAACCTATTAACATAATTTAGACCCACTGAATTAAAATATGGAATAAATTTTTAAAAATTCAAACAAAGAAGTTGCAGTAATTAGTATAAAATTAATCTTATTGTTGAAAAAAACATGTTTTTGTTTCAAACATCACAAAAGATTGAATTGATTTAACCTACGAATTCAATGTTAAATCAATTCCAATGACATAAAATATATTAAATGGTAAAAATATATTCTATTTATACTTTAAAACAATTTACTATTACAATTTATCCATATAAATTATCTCAATGAAAAAAGTTGTTTTTTGTAAAATTTAGCGTGTTTTACTATTCATCAAAATAAGAACGTTGTCAGAAAAATATCAAAACATTATCCAATTTAAATTTTTATATCATGATTCAAAATAAAAATTTTATTTTTTAAAATTAAACTTATAAAATTTTCAAAAATTATATTTAAAATGGGTGCACCATTAAAAGGCGGCAAAGCTGTATTTTTTTGAAAAAAACTTATTTTACCCGAAAAATTTATTTTATTCTCATACCATGTTTTAGAAAATGGGTATGATGAATTAAAATGTTAAAAAATTTATAATTATATTTATACTATTCATAATGGCTAGTTTATAATAATATTATAACCATATATCATTGTTTAGTGAAACCCGGTATTGCGTACAACACACGCTATCGAGGAAGGTCGTGATTGCGTGTAATGCAAGCGAAGTCAGGGATGTGTGTAGTGCAAGACTCCTTTGTTGTTTCTTATAAAAAAATCCAAACATATTTCATTTATATGTTGAAAATATATATATATATACACATATATATACACAGTCAATATTGAGTAGAATAACTACTATCAAACAAACTTGAAATTTGTGTGCAACACGATCCAAGATTATTGTTTTGTATGCTGCAAGCTAATACAATGTCACGTATAGCGCAAGATAATCTTAGTGTAGCATAGAACAGATAATATGAATGAAATTAAAAAGAATATATCTTATAAAATATCAAGGTGTTACGTTCTACCCCCTTAAAATGAATTTATCCCACAAAATTTGTTGGGGTTATAAATGGTTTATTACATGAGAGTTTATTTCATATAAACCAACATCATAAAAAGGAATACCAGAACTTATCTTGAAAAACTAAAGTAAAAAACGTAAAGGTTACCCAAATTAACTAATCACTGGGTTTCTACATAGGATAATATAGGTGAAAATATGGATTTGAAAAAGAAATATAACCATCAAGTTCTGATGGAGAGTGGTAGAGAACATGGTTATGCAAAATCCAATAATCAAAATGCCATAAATTTGTGATGATATAACGTACCATCTGATTCATCAGAAATGAATACACTAGGAAGACAATTTTTTTGTTTTCAAGATCATTTCCCTAAATTTGAATAATTTGAATTAGAAGAAATACTTACATTATTTTGGTATAATCTCACTATTGTTCCTACCTTGAACAATTTCCACTTCATCTCTTAAATAAATGAAGTTTAATTTCAAATTCATGATGTGTAAGAAGATCATGTGATAGAATGATGGGTTATTCCATCTGTCTCAAACAAAAGGTTAGCCAAAGTTTTCAAATATACATAAGTCCATCTATGGTGAGGTTAATCATATATGATTCCAAAAATGGACTTATACTTCATCTATCATACCACTTAATAAAATAAAACTACATTCTTCTTACCAGGGAATTCCTATAGGTCAGAGGTAGGTGATAAAGGCCTGTCGCACATCGGTTGTGGGTTTGATTCCCACAACCTTGTCTGACGTGACGGGTTGTCGCCCATCCTGACGGTTGTCCTTTTTTTTAAACTACATTATTATAACATTCCTACAGTAATATCAAAAAAAGTTCTACACTTAAACAATACTATATTATGTCCAACTTAATTCATTCCAATCTTTAGGCTTATCCAAAATACTTTGGTCCAAGATCATAGTATAAAGAAAATGATTACTCGAAAGGTCACATAACAAGCATGTGAATACTATCATTTATCTCCCATATATCATAAGATATATCTTATTGGTAACATTACAAATATGTGAATACCTTAATCATGTATTCTCATAAAAAAATATGAATACCCACTGAACATTAGTGAAAACAAGAATGTTGTCAAAAGTTTACTCTTTACAGATACCAAAATCCCCAAAAATAATTTATACTCAAACCATGATGTCACTTTGTCCTTATATCTGTCATGAGATCATTTCATTTTCTCTTTATCCCTTCATTATGCGCATATCATCTTCTTTCCAAAAATATTTCAGTCACTTTTCATGGTTACTGATACCATATAATTATTTAAAACCAATACATAGATATTCCAAAATTCCACAATAACATAAATGATATTCCATGATACTATTTTGAAATCCCATTACATAAACAATTAATCGTTCCATAACATCATTTTAATAATCAACATCACAAATAGTTTTCAAATGTGACTTCCCTTTTTCCTTTTCCTTATGAGGTTTCTCACGTCGCTCATCAGTAACCCTTGGATTAGGGAATTTATTAGTATAATTCCCCATTTCCTTGCACATGAAGAATTGAAGTGTTGGTGGAGCGTTCTTTGTATTCTTTTCTCTATTCACATCATTAGCTACATTTTTCCATTACTTTGACACTCAACTGATCGATGACCTTGTTTTCCACACTAAAAACATGTTTTAGTACCTTTTAGACAGCCTCCACCATGTTTCGTTCACCACTTTGAGCATAAATAAACATTCATATTCTTTTCACCACTGTTCTGAGATTTCTCCTTGAACTCCATCTTTCGTTTCATGTCAAAACCATGAGATGAATATTTAACACCAACTTGCATTTGTACCTTTATAGCACAATGCACAATTTCTTCATAGCTTCTGAAGTCTCTTATAGCTAATACCATTCGAATATTTGGTTTTAATCTACTGAAGAATCAATTAACATTACTTTTAGGTTGGATGATAATGCAAGATGCCAACCTTGCAAGCCTTGTAAAATTCGATTCGTACATACCAACATATTCATCGTGCTCTTTCTTAAGCTCAAGGAACACCTTTTCCTTCTTTGTTCGAAGAATATGTGGGAAGTAATTATTGAAAAACAAGTTCTTGAACTCATCCCATTCCATTGATTCAATTTCATCGTGGGGCCCTGTATTATTAATTAGAGTCCACCACTGGTCTGATTCACCATCTAAACAGTAAACAGCGAGACTGAATTTTTCATGTTATGAACAGAGAAGTATGGAAAATATCATTTCAATGCTACTGATCCATTGGTCAGTAACATCTGGATTAGCAGACCCACTGAAATAAGGTGTATGTTGCCTCATGAAGGACTCTATAGAATATTATTCCCTTCTCTGCTCATTTGGAAGTCCATAATGATTCATAGATTGTGTAAGTATAGAAATAATAGTTTTCACTCCATCTCTCATAAAATTGGTTGTTTAGAAGGAAAATCATTTCATTGTCCATTACATTAATCTACACGGTTCCTTCAGGTTCCTGCCATCGTCTAAAACCAAAAAAGAATAGTGTGAGAGGCAAAAATCATGCTATGTAAAACAAAATAATAAAGGGGAAGTACCTTCAATATCTAACATCTTAGGTTTAAATATAATATCTTTACCATAATTCTAGTACTATAACCTATACATATACTTAACCTTAGGGACATCCCTAGACATACCTTAGAAATATCTCTAGGGATTTCACTAAAGTTTTCGCATCCTAGTTTCCAAAGGATAACTAAAACTTTTCTCTGATACCAACTGTAGAGACCCAAACATGATGTACATGGACATTAAATTAATTTTTTGGAATACTTAATACATAACAAAAATCAACACTCAAGGACCGTAATAGTTTAGTGTCTTTGGAATCACGGAACATAATCTTCTAATCATGGTGAAATATCTTCAACATCTCCCATAATGATCTCCCCCTTTTTTTCTTACCTATGACCTTTCTTTATATCTTGGGGAAAAAACATATAAAGGGTGAGATAAAATTCTCAGTAAGTTCATGCCTGTAGAAAATAAAACAAACCATATACATTTGAACTTAAAAACATGAACATAATGTTTAAACTTCAAAATCTTGAGTAATGAAATAAAATAGGGCAGTACGAAAGGCATAAATAATAATGGAACATAAATCATGATAAAATAGCATGGTAATAAAGAATGAAATTATGGCAAACCATTAATCAGTTGATATGATTTCCATAGTATCCAAGGCATTGCTACCAAGACTATCTTAGTGGACAAAGTCCCTTTCTCAATCGAGTTCACTGCTCATTCCAGTCCTGTATCACTGAACCGGATTAACATGACATTCCATCCATGTCTATCTCATGATATATAAATATTTACCCAATTCATTGGAGGGAGAAATATGTCCCACCCATCTGATAATAAAATCATTATTACGTGTACCACAACATAAACATAAATCATTCATCATTACCCAAAGAATAAAAGGGGTTTCATAAACATCATCCCATCATAACACAATCTATATAAAACCAATGGATATAATTTCATCATAAGAAGAATCAAGCCATTTAAATAATAGAGATATTTTACTTGAAACATAATCATGCAAAATAATGTCCTCTTAGATGGAAAATACTTTTGACAAAACTCTTGAGATGAATTCTTGAGGAAAATATTCTTTCTTCTTCAAAATCATTTTCTTTTCACAAAATTACATGCATTTTTAAAAGAATAGTATTTTGTAAGAAATAATCATGAAATATTTTAGAGGTATCTTCATGAAAATAAGGTGTTATGAAACCATAAAAATCCATTCATCCTATAAAAGATAAAAAAACATTTTCCTCGTACTTTTCCAGAAAAGTCAAAAAGTTCATTGTATGCTAAACAAAAGAAAGATTTATTCCATAACATGTGGTAAAAGTAAAAAATTGGTAAAAAGGAAATTAAACATACATGAAACCATTTTTAGAAAACATGGACATGGATGATAACAATAACCCTAGAAAATACTTACGAATAACAATATCGGATAAGAACTAGATCGGAATAGTTATCCATTATATTATGGCTGATATGCTTCGTATGTATACGAACCTCCTATATAATGATTTAAATAATTTCATTGACTTATCAAGGAATCTTATTTATTGTTATGATATCATATATGGTACACATATGACTTTATATTACCCGTTCATTTGTAAATTCCATGTCAAAGTAGTGTTTTGGGTAAAATATTTTCATTTATCGTACGTGTTTCGACTTGTTGTTCTTGATATTATTACTTATATCCTGATTTAGATAATTATATAATGTATAACATGATTTATATATAATATATATTCAGCATATAAATATACATGATAGTTTGATAAATGGAATGAAATACACTATTCATGGAGATGGAAGGTCGTACGTACGCATGAACGTTGTTTTCGTTTCCTTATTTAATTGAATGGAATTAAGTAAATGAAACATATATGTACATAATTACAGTATAATTATTATGTAATATATTTCATGATTATTTAATACATATACTTTATAATCATACTTAAATTGTTAATCATGGAAAATTAATCTCATCACGTTCATGGAGACGGTAGTCCGTACGTACGCACAAGGGATGATATCGTTCCCATGATTATTGAATAGAATTGAAGTGGATGATATAATGTCTCAGAATCAGTATGATGTTATAATAACCATATATATTTATTATTTACACCATTTTACCCATCCAAGTAAGGTGATGGTGGAAAAAACTTATTACACCACCGCGTGGAGACAATATTCTGTACATACGCACGCGTGGTGATTTCATTTTCCGTAGAACGGATAGAAGGTGAAATGGGGTTGTTTCATATTTATAATATCATATCAGTATATTAATGATACTTATTTTATTAATTAACTATGAAACAACTAAATAAGAGGAAGATGAAGAAGAAATAAACTTGAAAGAATCAGTAGAATAGATTACATTTTCTTCGATGCACCTCCTTTAAGCTTCCTCTTAAGGGACTAGAGTTGGTATTATGAGAAGACCAGACCCTCCAGAATTTTTCTAGGGAAGTGGAGAAGGTAAATGGTCTAGGTTTGGCCGAGCATTAAGTCTCAATGTGTTGTGAAGAGGAGAGGGAGGAGGTTCCCTTTTATAAGGGAGGAGAGGGGTACCTTTGGAAACCTCAAAAATATTAATTTATAATAAATCAAAACCCACATAAAGACCTCCAAAAAATGATTCATATTCGAATATTAGATGATATAGGGATGTAATCTCATCAACCAATAAAATTTATACATGTTGGAAATTTATTTTAAACCTTATCAACTTGATTTATGCTTATTTAATCTATTTAATTTTAGCTGTGGTAATAATATTATAAATTTTAAATTATTATAAATAATTAATTTTCTGTTGTGAATTGTCCATAATTGTATACTTTATGACATTTTCGACCATATAAATTTCATTTTATAATTTTTAAATATTTTTGTGATATTTAAACAATTTTTTAATATGTTATTTTTATAAAACAACAATAGTGTCAATATTGGCACTATTCATGTATTTGAATTTAAATATATTCCAATCAGAGGATATATTCGAAAAAAAATAATTAATAGAATCCTATCATGTCATATTCATCTAGAAATTTTTTGGAGAACATTAATTTTTTCATATAATATTTATTTAAATATTTTTAAAACCATTTATTCGATATTTGAATCATTAAAATAATTTCTATATCACTATTGGGTCACCTTTAATGATACATATTTAATCCCTAAAAATTTTAATAAATTTACATGATGTAGATAACTTTATTATATTTTTGGATACTATTAAGGTTCGATGTTTCATGAAGTTTATCACTAAATTAAAATTATTATACTTATAATATTTAAGAGAGTGACATGTTGTCACTTTCTTTGGTTTTAATAATAATTAAATTATTTTCATGGTCAGAAGTCCATAAAATGAATATATTCTGAACATTAGGTGATATATGTCGACTTTTAGTCATCCAATATAATTTTGGCAAGTGTTAGGGTAATTTTATATTCTTATTTTTACCCTTAATTACCTGATTTACCTTTATCTGCAGTAAATAAAAATTAATGTAGTTACTATTCTGGATATCAAAAAAATAAAAAAACCTATTAACATAATTTGGAGCCACTGAATTAAAATATGGAATCCATTTTTGAAAATTCAATACATATAAGTTTCAGTAATTAATTTAAAATTAATCTTGTTGTTGAAAAAACGAGTTTTTTTTTAAAACATCGAAAGATTGAATTGATTTAACCTACAAATTAAATGTAAAATCAATGATAACGACCTAAATTATATTAAATGGTAAAAATATATTCTATTTATAACTACAACAATTTACTATTATAATTTAACCATATAAATTATCTCGATGAAAAAAGTTGTTTTTAAGTAAAATTTAGCATGGTTTATCTATTCATCAAAATAAGAACGTTGTCACAAAAATATCAAAACTTTATCCAATGTAAATTATTATATCCTGATTCAAAAGAAAAAGTTTATTTTGTAAAATTTAACTTATAAAACTACCAAAAAAGTGTATTTTAAATGGGTTCTCCCTTAAAAGGCGACAAAACTGCATTTTTTTGAAAAATACTTATTTTACTCAAAAAATTTAGTTTGTCCTCATACCATGTTCTAGAAAATGTTTATGTTGAATAATAATGTTATAAAATTAAAAATTAAGTTAATACTATTCATAACGGCTAGTTTATAATAATATTATAATCATATATCATTGTTTATTGAAACTCGGTATTGCGTACAACACACGCCATCGAGGAAGGTCAAGATTGCATGTAATGCAAGCCAAGTCAGGGTTGCGTGTAGTGAAACACTCTTTTGTTGTTGTGTATAAAAAATCCAACCATATTTCATTTATACGTTGAATATACATATATATATACACACTCAATTTTTCATAGAATAACTACTATCAAACAAACTTGAAATTTGTGTGTCACACAGTCCAAGATTAGTGTTGCGTATACTGCAAGCTAATATGTTGTTACGTATATCGCAAGATAATCTTGGTGTAGAATTCAACAAAAGATATGAAAGAAATTAAAAAGAATGTATCTTATAAAATATCAGGGTGTTACACAAACTCTCTCCAACACCTCAAACTGCATGACGTACTTTGGTGAAAGCTTACCTTGTCTCTTAATCCTCTGGTGTCCCAACCTCGGTGTGACACACACAAAAACCTAGTCCTCGACCTCGAACTTCAGATGTCTTCTCCGTCGATAAACATAAGACTTCTGTCGAGACTGTAAAATTGACATCCTCTTTTGAATCAACTCTATTTGCTCAGTGGTCTCCGGGACAAGACGAGGTCCCAGCATAGCTGCCTCTCCTACCTCCAGCCAGCATAAGGGTGATAGGCCTGGCCTACTTTACAATGCCTCATAAGGTGCTATATGAATAGTTTTTTGAAATCTATTAATGTAGGAAAACTTCACAAGAGGTATGTGCTTCTCCAAAAAACCTCCATAATCTAAGATGAATGCTCAAAACATGTACTCAATCACCTAAATCGTACGCTCGGACTAGCCATCTATTTGGGGATGGTATTCCATACTCAGAAGTACCTCTATACCTAAAGCCTTCTACAATCCCTGCCAGTCTGGAGAAGTAAAACCGGAATCTCTATCAGAAACAATGGAGTGTGGAACTCCATGTAAACGTACAATATCTTAGATGTAAAACCATCCCAGTTTATCATCACCGAAGGTCTCCTTGATCGGAAAAAATGTGAGAATACTTAATGAGTCTGTCTATGACAACCCACACTGCATCGTTCCCTTGAGGCTACCTCTGTAAACCTCTCAAGAAATCCATGGTGACATCGTTCCACTCTCTCTCGGGAATGAGTAACTCCTGCAAAATCCATGCTGGTCACGGATGCTCTACCTTCACCTACTGATAGGTGGAACACCTCATGAAGAAACTAGCAACATCTCTCTTCATACCTAGATACCAAAACTAATGGTGTAGATCACAATACATCGTAGTGAATCCAGGATGCACTACCCAAACTGAGGATTGAAAGTCTCACATTATCTCCTCACGTATATCCACTGGCACCCATACACACCCATGATGATGCAAGATCTCATCCTCGCCTATGGTACATCCAAGAATAGTTTCCCCTATTGACACACTTTTTCGTAGGACCAGATCTTCTAAATTTGATACTATCCTCATTCATACTTGATCATGTAGAGTAGAGGTAACAACTACAGATGAATCAAAAGCCTTCCTTTACCTGTCGTCACCTCCAAATGCATCTCATTGAATAGATCCATAATCTGACACTCACTTTTGGCCACCTGAACTACCTGTATCTGATTCCTCTTTCTCAACGCATCAGCCACAATGTTGGACACCCCAAGCGTGTAGGGAAGATCAAACTAAAAGTACTGAAGGTACTCAACCCACCTTCGTTGTCTCAAATTCAGATCACGCTGAGTGAAGATATACATGAAACTCTTGTAGTCTTTGAAAACCCCAAAGTGGTCTCCCAGAAGATAATGTATCCAACAACGTAAAGCATAAACAACTGCATCCAGCCCGAGATCGTGTGTCAGTTAGTTCCTTTCATGTGGCCTCAACTGTGGAGACCCATACTCAACAACCCCTTCCCCTAGCATAATCACTACTCCCAGCCCGATACATGATGAATCATAATAAACAATATAGCTCTTTCCCAGCACTATAAATACTAATGTTGGTATTGAAGTCAACATCCCTTTAATCTACTGAAATTCAAACTCACAAGAATATCGCCACGAGAACCTTGTTCCCTTCTTAGTTTGGCTTGTCAGTGGTGCTGCTAAGCATTAAAAGTCTTATATGAAACGTTTTTAGTAACCATATAGCCCTAGAAAACTCCTTAACTCAAAGAAAATCTTCAGCTGCTCCTAGGAAACTACTTCCCTCACTTTCTCTAGGTCTACTAATACTCCTGTCTTTGAGATAAAATGACCCATGAAGTGAATCTAGTGCATCCAAAAGTGGAATTTTGAGAGCTTAACATATAACTGATTCCCTCTCAGTATACTCAAAATTATCTCATGATGTGTGGAATGGTTGTGTCGAGTGTGAGAGTACACCAAGATATTATCGACGAATAGTACCACAAAAGAATCCAAGATGAAACACTTGGTTTATCAGTTCCATGAAAACCGAAGGCGCCTTCTTGAGACTGAACAACATAACCACATACTCGTATAGACCATACCTACTCCAAAATGTTGTAAGAGGTACATATGATGGTCTAACGTGAAACTGAAGGTAACCAAATCTCATGTCAATCTTAGAGAACACCCGACCTCCTAGAAGTTTATCAAAGAGATCATCAATCCTTGGAAAGGGATATCGGTTCATGACCATCAACGGGTTCAACTTATGATAATCCAAAAAAATTCAAAGGGTACCATCCACCTTCTTCTGATCCACGCATGTATATTCCCTATAGTTCTTCCTACTATCAATACGAGGGATACCGTCTCTGGATGTCGAACCGTCCTGGCTCACCAGTCAAGAATCCCTCAGATTTTGCTCCGTGATTAGCGCTTGGTTGACTATAGAAGTGATGGAAGTCAACCTGAAGATGTTCACCTGAGATCCGATGTCGTGCCTGAGACCATCCTCAAACTTCCTTTCTAGAAATAACTCATCACCTTGTTGAATAGGATTGAAGCATTGCAGCTCTGTGAAGCAAGAAAAATACTCCATTACAGAAAGAGTACCTTGTTCCAGACTCATGAACTCTTGGGCTCGATCGGGCATCAAGGTATTAGGGTAAAAGTAGTCATAGAAGGAACGCTAGAACTCATCCCATGAAATAACCTGTTGGTTTCCCGCCTGTGAGATCACATCCCACCATATCTTGGCAGAGTTCCGAATAATATACGTAGAAAGATTCACCCTCCTCTCTGAAGGTGTCTCCAGATGCTCAAAAAAAGATAGCATGGATTTTAACCATGACTCTACAGCCTGAGGTCCTCCATCCCCTATAAAGGTGGGAGGATTCTTCTACTAGAAAACCCACATTAACTCTGCCATAGAAGGGGTAGGATGTGGTACTCCTCATAAGGTCTGAATGAACCTTATGAGTCCCTCTTAGAACAAAGCATCGACACCTAGATCTGGGATAACGGTTGGTTCCAAGACAGGCGCATCTGGAGGATCTACTGGTAGTCCTTGATGATCTATATCAGGAGTCTGATCACTTCCCTATAACTAATGGACAATCGGAGGAAATATTAGTGGCATGATTCTACAAGGTCAAGATCACACCTATGATCATGATTAATAAAGGCTTGAACTTATTAGTGTGATAAGGGAACACGAGAAATAAAGAATTCAAGTTTTTCAAAACATGGATACACTATCTGTATCATGACTACATGAAATGTTACATTAATCCTTTACATGGGCATGTACTTTTTTCCACCATAGGTTGTGTAAAACCACACACACACGGCGGGTTTCCCCAACACATGAAGTGTACTCAAATCTTCTTTCCCTATCTGAGTTCTTATAAATATCTAAGCCACACGGTTCTACCAGAACATGAAAACATGGAATTTTAGGGAAAAACATGGTGTGTACCAATCAAACCTCACCAACCCGTGTTGTTAGTTACACGAAAGGATACTAGGGTTACACTACACAATGTGTTCAATCTTGAAAAGGTGTGTTTATCAAAAGTTTTATCCATCTGTGTCATTAATCACACGGGTGGACACATGGTCTTCACAATATACTGTGTACATCAGGAACACGATGTGTTCCACAAAAGATTTCCCAACCCCCTCTTTTTTCCAACACAGTCCATGAAACGGTTTGAGACTACACAAGACGTACATATAGTACAAGGCGTATACTCAAGAAAAATAGTTCCTTCTGAAAAGGACACATGGCGTGTATTCATCATTACACATCGTGTATTTTGTGTTTTTCTAGACAGTAAGCCTAAACTACTCCAAACCCCAGAAAAATAGTGAAACAAACAATAAAGTTCCAAATTCCAATCTGTGAGGGCCCATACATCCTACTAATCAAAAATTTGCATCTTATAGATGTCACATATGAACAAAACAGAAAAATGATCCACCAAATTCTGGTCTATGAGGGCCCATAACACTTCAAGAGCCAATGTTTGGAATTCATTCAAGTGAAGCCTTAGAAATTCAATACCCTATCAAAAGCAGGTATTCAATCAAGGTATCTATCAAAACAACATGCATATCTAGCACAACATCTATCACAACAACATGAAATTACTAATGCAACATAAATGGCATAGAAGGAATGAATGACATGTGATTTTTAAAAAGTTCTTATATGATTCATGAGATGTAATAACCTCATCTTATCAGGTTGCAACAAAAATAGAACTTCAATAACATCAACAATAACAGCCCAAAAAAGTGAATCACCCAACATCGAAATCAAATCAACTGTAAAATTGTGAAACCGTAAAAATATATATAACAAGGTAGATTGGATATTCCCTGCACATGGGTTAGCTAATACAAGGAGAATCTAATTAACAAGTACTTATTCCTTCATATTCCTAGCTATAGGCTCCAAACAGTAACCCAAGAATAAATAATTTTACTTATACTACTTTGTAATGTCCTGGTTATGGATGATCCCCAGAGGTTCCCCGTACTTGGTGGGTCACATGGCCTCATGTTCATTCCCTCGAACACCAAAGGCTCACAACTAGCAGTGAGGGCCTTGGGTGTGATAGTGGGGAAACTATTCCCACATTGGCAGAGTAACACAGTGGATGTAAACCCCACAGCAATAGTGGAATCAGCAAAATATGCAATAGGAAAAGAGTTAAATTAATAAACAACTGGAGCACACACACACACATTTATATATTATGCAAGATACATATGTCTAAGAAAGTATATAAATAAGTCACAATGCTTGAATACCATACTAAACCAATGTTCAACATAAAATTGGAAAAAAAACCCACACCATCCGAAGCCTCGGCTTGGTCCCATGCAACCCAACTCCGCAGCAATCAAGTACCTAAAGTAGAAGGTCACTTTCCCTTATCTATACCTACAACAATATGATATATTTGGGACTAAAATCAAGACCCAAATAGGGTGTGAGAATAATTAAAAATAGGCAACCACCCCAAGATATGTGCCAATTAGTCAGTTAATTTATATTGTAAGATAAAATCAAAATAAAGTAGTAAACCAAGATGTACTCAAATGTAAAAAATACTATAGTTTAAAATGCATTCAATAATTAGATATCAAGTAAGTAGCTAATCTTATGAATGGAACCCTCTGGGGTGTACTCACAGCCTAACCCATCTGGTCCAACCAAAACAAACATAAGCAACCCTTTGGGAAGTGCACACAGTCTAACCCCTATGGTTAAGCTTTTGCATAGACTCTCTGTGGAAGCAGTCACTGTCAATTTCCTCTATAGTATCGTATAGTTAAATAGAAGTCTCTCTGGGGAAGAACTCAACGTACAATTCCCCCTATGTTCAACATCAAGGAACTATAGACACTATGAGGAAGCACTTACGTCTATTACCCCAATGGTCTCACATCGTAATTGGAAACAGAAACTCTAGAGAAGCCCTCAACGTCTATTCTCCATATGGTCTACTATATAAAGTCCTCACAGCCCTATGTAAGTCAATCGATCACAAATATATATAACAGACAAAGTATACCTCAAGAAATACTTGGATAAATTCTATACAATATAACATCATGTCAGATAAATAATATTACTCCATCCTATCATCATTAGGAAAGGAAAATAAGCAGCCTAACATGCTATGAAATACCAAATGGTCATAAAAAATAGAAGCATGAGCTAGAATTACATAGTATATAAATTAACCCTATTCACATTAAATTGACCACTACTCAAGCATATAAATCATTTAATGAAATAATAGGGTTAAATCTGTAAACACGCAATACCACAAACGGGGTATTGGGAACTCTTGTACATATAACCTAAAGACTATATAATGAAAGGCACAAACCAACTACCTCATCACTGTATGATCGATATACTCTAGCTTTGTCCCATGGATCGAACGAGAATGTGTTTGATCTACAAAAACGTCTTAAATATTCTATGATAGATTACTCACGAGAGAAGAGAAATAAGGAAACAAGGATTAGGAAGATGAGTGAACTCGCTAATGCTATTCCAGCACAACCAACAGAGTTTGATTCAGAAAATGGATGCTCGATCTGGGGCTCAGGGAAGGATCAGCACTGTAAAGATTCTCTCAGTCGAAAAAAGAAGACACTTATTCCAATTAGACGTGACCACAATTCATTTAATGAAAAAAAGAAATTACATGGCGTCTAATTTAGAAGTATATAGCGTGTACTTTCCCTTACCATCCCCCGAATAAGGTGGTATCCATGTCACCACACATGG
Source organism: Viscum album (assembly GCA_963277665.1). Lineage (NCBI taxonomy): Eukaryota > Viridiplantae > Streptophyta > Magnoliopsida > Santalales > Viscaceae > Viscum > Viscum album. Next base: position 684,244,175 of record OY728165.1, read on the forward strand.
CTGTGTGCCCGGACGTTACAAGTCCAACAGATGCCTACATGTGGCAAAATATTACATGTAATTTACATATAAGTACATGGTGTGCACTTCAAAAATTTCAAGAAACTACTCTTTTTATCTAAAACACCATAGAAGAGAAAAACATACCTAAAAAAGATCTGGCCCTCTTACACACACGCCTTAGATAAAGAATATAAGAAAGGAGATAACATAACTAATTGAAGGTGAATGTATGAAAAATCACTAATTAAGGAATACTACCCAATCAACATGCTTTGATGGAAAAGTATCAACAAGTTCTCATGTATAAGTTTCGTGCCATTTTTCAAGTATCTTTTAATTTCACTCTATAACCCTTTAAAGATATAACAAGGAAGGATAATGATGCACAACCAATACATTTTAGAGTTCAGGATTCACTTTATAATGGATATCCATTTTCAATGAATCAGTGGACATACACCTATCAGAAGAACCATGACCCACTTACATATACATTAATGAATCCACTCGATAAATTACGCATCCTATCCTATGAGGGAACATTCCCTTCATGAATTGAGGCAGTAAATCAGTCGATAGAAACCAAATTAATACAAGTACATGTAAACTATCACAACATCACTCAACAATCACAAGCATATTAACTAATTAAAAGTAGTGAAATCTACCTATATGGCATGGCACTATACATGACATGTGAACTCTATGTGCCTATAATGATGCATGTAACAATAATCCTTGCCCTCATATCATCTTGATAATGATAAAATAAATTCTCAAACAGAGTAATAATCAAAAACACCAAACAACATTTGTGCCAACCAATGGTGAAATAATATAAACTATAATTGGAAAATTAATAAGAACAAATATAATTCTGACAAACATGGGTTTTACCCCGAACATGGGTACGTGATGCCCAAGAATAACATATCACAAAGAAAAAAAGAATTCATATTATCTAATCTACATTATATAAAAATTTAATAAAGAAAAGAAACCGCCTTTAATACCACTTTGTGAAGTCCTAGACCCGGATGCCACATAATGGGTTCCCGAAGCCCAGTGGGCCACATGGACTCAAGTGTATCTCCACAAATTCTAGAGGCTTCTGACAAGAAGATAAGTCCTAGGGTGTGTCTGTCGGAAGAATATTCCACCATTAGAAGCATGTTTCATTGATTAAATAATATAAATGAATTGTAAATTGAGGAATCCATTAAAATAAATAGCAGAAGCAAACAGATGAAATAGATAAATGATAATAATAATAACATTATCAACTGGAACAATGATTATCTAATGTCACGTCACTAGAAAACTAGAAAAACACGGATACAGGACATCGATCATAACATGTTCCAAAAAGTAAAATAAAATAATGTATACTCCAAGAATCATGAGATCCTACTCTGTCATCTACTATCAAGATCTGTCCTAATAGCACAGAATCATGTGTTGGAAGTTGTATGCTTAAATTTTTTAAAACCTGTGACCATCAAATCTATTTCGGGTACCAAACAACACCAAGGGATGGTGTGAGATAAATCTCATTGTCCACCACCAATGGTGTCTATAACATTCAGCCCTTGGAATGGCAGATAGCACTATACAGGCATGTGTATATAAAGTACAACAAGCAGTAAAATGTTACTAAATACCACATTACCAATTTAAATCCTTGTCTGGTGTCTAAACATGTAACTAGTTCATTAATTTAGTAATCTCCATTAACTATTAATAGACATAGGAGCCATACCCAACACTGATATCACCTCATGATAATATAGGTAGTGAAGGTCCGATGAAATGACAAGAAAACCTGAAAATGATATCTAGTGGAGGAGTTTCAGGTTAATAAACATGGTAATTTGGATCTCACAGAACGCTAACTATGTAGTATCTAAGTCTAGCTAAGGGGTAATAGTGTAATCCAAGGAGCTCAATCCAAGGAATTTCACAATAAATTGCCTACTGAGTCCAAGGTGATCAACCATGGTAAAATGTGTCTAAGCAAATATAGGGCCGTATAGGCTTTCACAATGGAACCCACTAGTCAATTATTGATCCAAGAAGGGTATCTGAGGTATCATGTAATAATATAATGGATCTTAAGGTTGTATTCTAGGAATCTAGTAAATAGATAAGAACCACAGTCTAGGTGGTTATCAACCTATGAAAACTACATTCTTGAATCGAAATGGGGTTCTTGAGACCCAAGGTATTCTTCACTTAGAATCCAAAGAGAGCCAAAGTCAGTCAATTTCTATTTTATATTGAAGTAATGTAATAATTCATTTGGTTCTTTTCTTTCCTTCCATTAGTGTGGATATCTCAAGTATATTTTCAAATATTTTGTTATTGGTCCAAGAATTCTCTTTCATTGAAGTTGATATGCCAAATAGCCTTACAACCATTTAATCATGTCTTAATTAACCATTAAGGAATATTCAATTAGAGTGGTTCACCCCAATACCTTCTATTAACATAAATAGAGGGTGCTATGAACATGTAACCCTTATTCAAACTCATTTTTATGGCCATGTTATATACTTAGTATACTTTCCATTTTACATTTCACATTTAATAATACTTTGGAAGAACTTACCATAGGCAGGTCATGTGGTGATTATAAATGGTACATACCATTATGATATTCTCATTAATAAAAAGTCTTTTATTATTGAGAGTCTCTCCATTAGGATGGTTAAGAAATTTCACACCCGAAGGGTGGCTCAAACATGCCGAAACACTAAAAACACAAATATGAAATAACCTTAAACATGGTGAAGATAGAGTTATGGGTGTAAATTTTAAAAACTAATCACATATTTAGAGAGAGAATAACCATATGATTCTAAAACGTATAAAAATTTCTTGTAAATTTAAGAAATTAATTCTGATGAAATCAGTGGGCCTCGTATGAACATTCCAAAAACAAATACTTTAGGGATATGTTATAGACCACCCACCTTAGGGTTGTACGATCCTCCTCCTACGTTATAGGCCCCTGATTTTCCTCAGATCAGAGTAGATATATAAAAAGGTGAAAATGATCACATTATGAATCCTAGGTCGAAAGAAATAGAGAAGATGAATGGATAAAGAGGTCTAGAGTACATACCGTTGCACATCCAACGTGATGAGAAAAATCACGACCGGATGCCGGAAAACGGAGGTCTCTTGATCACTAGATTTGGACTTAAAAAAGCTCCAAAATGAAAGGAAAAGGGTTTAATCCCACAGGTTCATAGATTAGGAATTATGGGTTAGATTAATAGATCATTAAGGGAAAAATTGGAAATTTACACCGGATTTTAGCCTGCGCACGGTATGTCAAACCGTGCCAAAACCATGCAAGATAGTTCTGCCTGAAAATACATCCTCCTAACGGTGTGATCAAACTATGAGCCATGAATTGGTACCTAGGTAAAAAGTGGTGCATGAACAGTTAAGTAGAATGACTGTCTAAAAAAATACCATCCACATGGTTAGGAAAAATTTTCGGAATGCCCTCTATGTTTACTCTAAATCATGTGACAAAACAATTTTCCTCAAAAAGATGGTTTTTGGGCTCCACACAAGCCCCAAAAACACACATAACTATTACTAACTCATTTTGAATCTATATTATGTCCAAAGTATATATTTAATCCAAAAATAAAATATCTATACCTGAGTGAAACACTAGGTTCCTACATTAAGTACTTGTGTTTATGTTTCAATGTTTTCAAAGGCACTAGAGAAGTACAGTCTTTGTGCATCTGTTTTTATAATGCTTTAATTATTCTCCAAATGTTGTGTAATGTTAGTGTTTTTCAATAATGTTTTGTTATGAAAATAAAATGGATTCATTTTGTCAATCTTCTGGTACAAGTTTTTGGATTCCCCATTATTAAACATATAATTATATCTATAATGTTTCACCTATTTGCAGAGTCATTCCAACTTAGGAAAAATAATATGCGGTTAGCCATGTGTCCTGGATGAATATGAGATGACTTTTTTATTTTATTTATTTACTAATTTACTATCATAACACAATGATTTTTTTTATTTTCATAGATTATTTTTTGCTTTAAAAAACATTGGTGATGGCGTACTGAGTATATATTACACCCTAGATGGGCCTCCATTACATTGGTGTTCCCAGAAGGCCTCATGTTGATAATTCCTTGGATTAATGAATGTGGTGTGCATTGTACATGGGATATTAGAAGAACATGACTAAGAAAATAATCAAGATGCTTTTGGAGATCGCCCTCAGGTTTATTTTATTTTATTATGTATTGAATACATATTCCCCTTATATTCTTTCTACATGAAATTTTTTGGCATCACGTGGACATTCATGCATGGTTGCATATTATTTATTGTGTAATTTTTTATTTAGTTTTTTTATTCATCTTACATTTATTGTATTTATTTATACTACTTCCAAAATAGATTGATTCATTGTTTTCTTTTATGCTGTTTTTCTTCTCTTATCATGATGGTAATGTCACCCCACCAAACCATCATTAGGCCCTCACTGCTAGTCAATAGCCTATATCAGATGTGGAGGAATGATTTAAGATATGTGGTAATCGTTATAAAAATTGTTTTAGTAGTAATTTGGGATGATATGTTATAGAATCTATATTTATATAAAACTAAATCATAATACTCATTTAAAAACTGAAATAAATGAATGGATTCTTTTTCATCCCATCAACATATGAATCGTTCTAAGATTAGAACATTTCCTTCCCAATGAATACAAAACCAGATCCTTCAATTTTGGGAGGCTGATAATTTCTAGAGTACACTGAACCATCATTTAATTTTTTTACATCTTACATACTTTTTAATATCCTATGATTTTAGGAGCATTCACTATCAAGAATCATTAGATGTTATATCATAGATTAATTAAGTTCTACATTAACTACAAAATCCATTTCCCTAACATTGTCTACATTATTATAAACTTTTTGTGTATTCTAATTAAAATTAAATTGGGATTATTGGTTTTTCATAAAATCAATTTTATGGTTTCCCAACTATAAATATCATCAAAAAATATATTCAAAATTATGAAATTAATTCGAAAATATCTATTCAATATTTTAATTTGCCTTCAGAACTTTTCATCATTTAGAAGGACCACTCCCTCTGAAAATTTATATACAAAAACTTCTAAACACATTAAATATTTATAATTAAAATAAAATAATCATTACATATTATGAAATCCTCAAAAAATCTAATAGTCCATAAAAAGGAAATATATTCATCTAAAAACTGATTGTTTTTTAGAAGATCACACCTTATTTTTCAACTTATTTTTCTGATTGATTTAGGTACCATTTCCCCCAAAAAATATTTTTATAGGCTCTATAAAATTTAATATTTGATATATACTTATTTATTTCCCTTTTAGTGTTTTTATTAATATATTTTTTTCATTTCACTTGCGTTTTCCTTAAATTTCATGATTTTTGAGAGTGACTTAGTTAGGATAAATATTTATTTTAATGACATTTTTATTCAATTATGAATTTCCAGAAAAACGTTAAAGATAATCATAAACCATTATGTATAATATTTTTTATTGAAATTTAACTTAATTCGATGATTATTTAAAACTTTTCATAGTTTTATTCTTAGAAAATTCTCTACCTTATTGATTAAAATGCATGATGATTACTTATACATGTTAAATTATATTTAAAAATTCATGAAATTAAATTAAATTGATTAAATATATTAAATTTTGATTAATATATATTCTAATTAATTTTTTCTTTCCTTTTTATTAAGAGGATTATTTAGAAAGTCAATCAATTTCTATAACATTGATTCTTCTTAATCATAAACAGATTCCTTTTTTCTTGAAATTTTATTTTCTATCTCAAAAATAATGATAACATTTTCATACATTGAAATCATTAAAAATACCTTTATGTGTAATTAATTCAACATAAACTTCATATTACTTTCTTCACTAATCCCGGTATCACTAAATTTATTCGTACTAAATTCTTCTCGTTTCAAATTAACAATAAGTAATTTTTCACCAACATCACGAGAAGTATCAATTTCATCTTCATCACAATTTCTTTAATCATAAAATAATTTATATATAAAAGTTACATTTATGATCTAGGGAAATAATTACCATTAGATATTTATGAAAAATTTGATTAACCAATTTATTTTCCTTCTCCATAATAAATCCCCTTGGCCTCCCTTATTCCTCATCCCTAGATTAATTTTCTTCCAACATTTGATTTTTTTTTGAAATTTCCAATTTCTAGATAATACATACACATTATCATTAATTTTACCTTAAATAATAACATTCCTCTTTATAAGCATGTAAATATAATATAAAATAATATTAAACATTAAAACCACAACCATCATCATCATTTTTATTCTCAATAAAATATTCCACTTATCTTTAGTTTGTAATTCTGATTTTATTTTAATGCTTCCCCTAACATTATAAAACACTTCCCTTAAAAAATATTTTGCATTAATAATATTGGGTATATAATCAAAAGGAAGTGTACATATATCATGGTCATTATGGGATGATTTATTATCATAAAACATATCTATAATAATGGGAAAAAAGATAATTTTTAAACCCATTGAATACTTTAAATTATAAAAAAATATATTAAACAATGATTCTTGTAATGAATTCATATATTATTTGATCATACTTCATTGTATGTCATCATTAAATAACCTCAATGATTATTTTTTATCTTTATTTACCTTTTTATTTCCTTTATATAGGTTTCCTTTATCACCCATACATTCACTTTTATCTTAATCCCTCGTACCGTTAGAAAATACTTTGATGAAAGAGATGATAAAATGAAATTTTGATCATATCCATCATTCTATATTTTCATACAATAATTTATTTATATAGTTAAACTATATTAATGAGGAAAAAATCCCTTGGTTTCAGCCACAAGCATTTTAAAAATGATTGATAAAATATTTGGTTATAACTTATCTTTCTATATATATTTCATTTTACCATAAAAATGTGAATACCATTTTTGTTAACTAATTGTAGACTTTCTATATAAACCTAGTAAATTTATTTAAAATAAAATAAATTATAAAGGAAATGAAATCCTCTAAACAGAAGATCATTAATTAATAGAACCAATGTCATATAACACTTAAAAATACCCTTATGTTATGTAATAAATATCTGAGATGGCTGAATCACTTATCTAAAATATTTTCACATTTCTTCTTAGAAATATTATTTTTCACCATTTTAAGTGTTAAATTTGATCAGAAAAAATATTCACCCAAACACACATAAATGTAATAATAGTTTTTTATAATTTTAACCACTCAAAACAGGAAATCCAATCTATAGTATGATCTAGAAGTAACTAAGTTCATATAGTACACTAGTTTCATTATGTGAATTATAAAATAGAAGTTTTTATCCATGACCTCATGATATACATAATAATCTTGATTTTGTAAGTGATCCCATATAATTACAATGATATTTAGAAATATAAAATTATAGAGTCTTACACCAAATAAAATTTTCATCGAGTTGTTTTCTTGTGCTTTTTTGTTCCTTTTATACTTGCATTATGCTAAGTACATTCGTCTTTCACTCCAAGTTAACCTATATAATTATTCCCTAAAATATGATACACTTGATATAATATAATATTTTTGTATATTACACTTATAATATACCCCTCAATTCACGAAACATCCCAATTATACTTAGTTCACCCACATCTATAGCTGCTCATTAGAATTTGGATGTAAAATTGCAATTCAAACAGAAGATTTATCTTCAAATGATATTTACTTATTTCATAATTTTAAAACCTCATTAATCAACATTCAAATATATTACAGCATATCATAGTAAAATATTATTTAGAATAACATGGTAAAGTAGATATAATGAAATGTAAACTCAGAAATTTTCAATGAGATTGTAAATAAGTTATTTATATTGAAAACATTATTGAAAATTATGAAACGTGTGAAATAATGTTTCCTTGGTTTTTCATTATGATGAAAATATAATTTAAAACTCTCAAAATATTTATGTATATGGAACAAAATTTTATACATGGAAAAAGGACTTTTTTCTTTTGCTTGAATCACATATTCACTTTGAGATATTTTAAACCAAAAATGATTAGCTTCATTGTGATCTGATTTTGAACTCTGAATTATCCTCAAATTTAAGTAAATAAAAAATTTCAAATTATTCCCTTTTGAATTTCCAAAAACCCAATAAAATATCAATGAAATCAGATTTTGGATTCTTCACCCAAAATTTTAATGACATGTTAGATATTAGTAATATGTAATAGTATATGTTATGTATCATTTTATTTTTTAACTATATTGATCTTCAAAAACATATTATATTTGAATCGTTAAAATCAATTGTATCGTTAATATTTTTAGCTATATTCAAACTACATTATTATACACTTCATATCATAAATAATGTTTAATTATTCTTCCAAAATTATCCTGCAACATAGAGAAATAATCCTACATTTTCTATGAAACACTATACAATTTCAATCCATTTGGGAAATTTCTTCTTCAACTAAGAGAAAATGTAAAAATTTCTCAAAATATTCCTTTTCATAATTTAACCACCTTATGCATAATTTTTCATAGAACAATTTCTTCCTCATCTCCCAAAATAAACCTATATATACCATGTCTTTGACGATTTTATACCCCACCTCTCAAACACATCTTACATATCAATTTTGAAATATCCAATTTATATATATGAAATGATTTAAGTATAAGAACCTATAAAAATACCAAAATATACTAAATCACATCAGAACACCATTTAATATCCCAACAACCATTATCTCACTTGAAAGTAATTATTTAATGAGATTTTGAATTTAATTTATGTATTGAGAAAAAAACTATGTTGTTCAGCATATCTACTCTATCATCTAAAATTATTCTTATCATGACATAATATAATATTATAGGGGAATATTCTTAAACACCATATCATAGAAACTATATCTTTGGTCTCAAAAATATCTCAATAACTCCACATATTATAAAATATTCATAGAATATAATGGTAGAACTGTGATTTTCAAATTTAAGTAATCCATGTTCATATTAAAAGAAGGTTCTAGAGTTTGGAATTTTAAATTTTATAATTTCATTAAACAATGGAAATATTGTAGTAAAAATTTGGGTATTAACATATATTTTATGAAGGTGAGTATAATATAATTTTACTAAATTATGTTAATGAAATAATTTCTAGGGGTGAAAAAATTATTCTTGTTTGGAACTCAAAAACCAAATGAAGTCTCACTTATAGATATCAATTCATGAAGTGAGGAATTTATTTCATGGGTTATATGTTCTGTAAGAACAAAATTTGATATAATTATATTAGAAAAATATTCCATCAAATTTTTTAATATATTTAGCATAGAATATTATAATTAAGATTCAACACCTGTAACATATTGTGTGATGTTCATTAATGATAATGAAAGAAAAAAGTATAATTAGAACGTATTCAAAAAAATGATTGGAAGATTTCAATGTGGTACAATATAATGATAAGAAATTGTTTATGTTGTAACATTGTGTGTTGTATATCATATGTATTGAAAGGAATAATAGATGATAAACACTAGGATATTCCTTATATATATCAAAGGAATATTGACTTAGGGTCCACATTATAAAATATTTTATTAATATATCTTTAATGGATTTAATAATTAGGATTATAATGGAAATTTTAATGATATAAAACCAATTTTTATATATTATACATGGATTGACATAAAATATTTGGGTAAATGTACAACTAGAATAATTGAAGGTGAATGTTGAGAAGTTATTGTGGATGTACTATGATAATCAAAATCTAATGGAGTGTTAAGAAAATATAGTGCCATACTAAATATAAAAACACATTGATATAAAGTATCATTTCATGAATATTATTATTATAAAGGGAAATATGATTTTAGAGTATAGAAACACAAAATATAAAATTTATGATATTTTCACCAAGATTATAACAAAAGTCTGATTTAATGTGTTAGGGTTGGATATTCATGTTCAGATTATTTCTCTTACATAATGAATTGTTATCATCCTGTAAACTTCTTAAATTTATATTTTCATTTAGAGAGGAAGGTAAACTAATATTGTTACCTTACATTGAATAAAAAGATAGTGTTATTATAAAAAGTGGTAGAAAAAAGTGAGTTGATTATTTTGAAGAACATTAAAGTCACCAGCCACAAATTTATAATCCCCAAGCGATGGAATTATCCAAAAAAAATCCTAACCTAGAGGTATACTATTTAGACACTTCTTTATGATTGGGGTTGTGATTTGATGGAAATTAGTTTAATTTTATGTTGTTGACTATAGGTTCTGATCGTGGATAAATTCATTTTTGAAGCCTGGAAAAAATTGGATATTAATTTTAATAAAAAATAAAATGTAATTGACCCCATGAATAATCATCAGGATTAATAAAATTAATATGATAATTAAGTAATATAATTATACAATTAAGAAGATATAATATTTTCTCATATAATTCTAACATATTTTATTTTATGAATTAAAACCATTTTTCAAAATTATTTCATTGATTTTAATGAATTTTTATACCATCATTTTCATATCATAGATCCATCATAATAATAAATGGAATATTTGATCTAACGGTGATACAAACCAATCAAAAACTCCAATCATCGTCATAAAATCGACTGAGTGCTAGTAAAGATGGTTATAATTCATACAGTGATCAATTTTAATTATAATTGAATCATTCAATAGAAAATGGATTAACACTAGTAGAGGAGGTAAAAATATTTTTGTTCCTTAGAATAGTTTAGGGGATAACTATCTACGTGTTGATATATTTCTCTCTAAAACTTAATGTACACAATAAAGGAAATGAGGCTCTCAATTCCACACCACCCCAAAATATTTCATAACCATGTTTAAAAAACTCTATACTTATAAAATAATATTTATGTAAGGTTTAATATAATTTTTCATTATACTTAGTGAACTCCACGTCTGAATAATAATATAATTATTATCATTTAATTTATATGTTCTAAATTCACTAGAGAAATAAATATTATTTTTATTGAATAAATAAATAAAAAATTTATTCAAATAAAATTTATTTAATATTTAAACCCCCATATATATTCACCTGAATAAATTTTGATTTAATATTTTTTGTCATACTAACATAAATAATAAGTAATTTATGTGAGGAAATAGTATTTATCATTCATGTCAAATTTATATGAAATTTTATTCATGTTCACAATATATTTAATGTATCTCCATATAGGGAACATTCTCACTATAATTAGGGTACACTGCATAAATTCCAATGTTATCATCAAATAACACACCAAGTATCCCATAGAAATGTAGATATTTTTATAATTAAATGTAATAACATTCTTATGTATACACTATAAAGGTATATATGTATCTCATTTTCTCTAATTAAGATGTCTTCATACTTGTGTCATTAACTTTGTTCTTAATATAACATAATTTTAATTTATAGAATTTTTTTTGAAAACACCACGGTGGCCATTGAAATCATCATGAAGTTAAATTCACCTCAATTGACCTTATATATCAAATTATCATAAATATTAGAATTGATAAATCCTTCCTTAAATAATTTATTTTCATAATTTCAGTTGTGGAGCATCCAATGTAAATAACATCACCACATGAATGTTTCATGATAGTTCACATCATTACATCAAATTACACAACAAAAGATAGTTTTTATGGTTATCTTAAATGATAATAATCATTACTAATGTAAAAAGAAGGAAAAATCTAATAACACATGTAAACATCGGTTTTCTTTTATCTTATTATGTTATTATAATATCATGAATTGAAGAATACCAGGGGAGTACACCATGAGGACGTGCATCAAAGTAGTTTGAGTCCCAACTGCTGATACCTTGTATCAATTTTGTCATATATAATGATATCACTCATCTATAGAAAAAATATTTATTAAAATTATTGGGTAACATCTACGTTCGCATCATTACATGATGATTCTCAACAATTTTAGTGAAACTAGTACTCTTAATACATCATCCCATACTATGTCACACAGAATTATAGGCATGTTGTGATCTGATATTTTATTAAAATTAAAATACAAGAATAAAAGTAAACATAATGAACATATAATTTTGTTCTTGGGAACCAACACTAACATAATCGTCTATATTCTTCGCATATGCGGCCTTATTCAAGAGTTCTATGAAATTTTTATCCATGGGAAATATGATCAATGTGAAATCAACCTATTTTGAAATAACCTTGACAACATGATATTTTTATCATATTTGTTTTATATTGATGACACCTTAGATCCACTATAAGGGATAATGTTTCAAAACATTCACAATAAAATGTGATATGATCATTTCATTTAGGAACCACATAATGATCTTGGAAAAAGTAACAAGATCCAAACAATATCATTATCTAAATTAGAAACCAATATATAATTTGAAACCTCTATAAAATTACAAATAACATTCTACATTGAATAGTTCCTACTCAAAATACCTCCTTTAAAATTTAATACATTTTAGGAATGTGAATTTGGATCATTCTGACATATTTGGAAACTATAATTACAATATCATCTGAAAAGTAGTTTCTCATCCCTTCTATATACTATGTATGTATCTTTAGTATACCTAGAATACATAAGGTTAACCATACTAATAATTTAATTATATTCTCCTGGATATAAATGATATCTACCAATAGTTCTTAAATCACAGGTTACATAAATTCCAATTCTTTAATTAATATACATTATATATCTTATCACAGTTGAGTACGAGATCCTACTCCTTATCTACCTCTACACTTGTGTTTGATGAAACATTTTTATTGAAAGATGTATACCATCTGAAACTAGAACTTACCCTCTCTTGGATTTTTCTATAATAAATCTCTTTGTTATCTTTCCAATGTATACCCCTTGACATAGTTTAAGTAGACTCTTGGATCTATCATTAATGATATTGATCATTGGATTATAATCTGTTTTAACTAGCTTCATTATATATATGCACTTGTTTAGAAGTCACATAACTAACTCTTGGATTGAAATTCTTCTTCCATTATGTAATATTTCATTAAAATTCCTCAATTTTAATATTAACACACTCTCACTAAGCCTCGTGTAAAAACATGTATAACTATCATTAATTATTAAACAGAAATTTATTCTAGATTTATTGATATAAATGTTCCATAACTTTGATTTCTATATTTGACAAATAAAAAAATATACTTAAAATTGAAATCATGTTGTAATTAACTAGGGTAAAAAAACCTTAAATTTTTTTCATATTGTCATCTTAATAAAGGTTTACAATATGGAATTCTATTATCACATCCATATACTAAACCTCAATATCAAGATTTTTTTTTGGAAATTACAATTATCGTGGATTTGAACATGGTAACTAGAGAAAACGTTTCTTATTAGTCAATAACATGATGTTATTTAAACCATTTAAACATTATTCATGATTTATAGGTACATAAATTCACCTCAATTATGAGTTTTCCCACGAATACCCATTTCCAGCCAATGATATTTTGAATAATTGGTTGATTGACTAGAACTCAATCCTTGTTTTGATACATTTAATAATTCTCAAAATTCATGAATTATTTCTAACTTGTATCTTATAATATATCTACTACATACTTTTAGTAAATAGAGTCTATATATTCAACCATTAATGATTCACTAACTTTGGTGACTGGAAAATCATGTCTTTCTGATTATATATCCTCTCTGATTATCCAATTTAGTACTTGTGTTTAAAAAACAAGATCTTCCATGGGGACCTGTAAAAAATTTACATGTATCATATCTTTTATATATTGATTAATAATTTTATCAATGTAAATATTTCACCCACTAACCTTTTTGGGGATGTGTCCTTTCTAATGAAAAATACATTTTCAAATAATAGTCAACTTCTTATTTGAGGGGTAATATTTATAGTATCTTCTTGTTTCTTTTGGAAACCATATGAGGTTACGAAATCATGTTAAACAAAAATATTACATTATTTAATATGAATACTCATTAAATTTCATTACGATCCATGCTATAATTGTAACATTTTTTGACTTTGAAATCATAGAAACATAAAAAATGTTTAAATAAAACTACTAAATTGTCTCTCACAAAGTTCTTCACAACTATAAACCATCTCAGTAATTTCATACATAAATCTATTAATGATATCATAGGGAATGGGAAAAAAGGGTGATCTCAAATGCTCATAAATGTTATGCATTGGATATATCAGTGATCATTTAAGAATAGTATGATCATAAGGTTATGGGTACATGATCCTAAAAATTAAAAATTATACCAATAAGATCAATATAATAACCAAAATTCATGGAATAAATATTTTTACTTCATAATACAATAATCATAAATTAATTGATTAACATAATCCACTAGACAATAATAATGGTATTAAGTCATGTCTCCAATGTATGTAACAAATTATAGGATGATAATAATCATATAAATATCATGATATAGAAACCCACCTAGATATTAATTACATATAAAGATTTGGATAACCACCTATGAACATGATTTAGGCCTTGGATATCCTCCAATGTACCATCTTTTGTGTTGGGTATAATTTCTCATGAGCCCTATTTTTTTATTCAGATAACTGCTCATATTCCAAAATTTTGGATTGGGATTACCTCAACTATACCCTATAATATTTTAAATAATTAATCATTACCCAATGAATTTTATGGATATAATAGACTCTCATTCCCCATAATCGTAATCTATTCATACGTATTCTACATGTTCATGAAACCAATTATCATTCCTTCATAGTATAACAGATAGAAAAGAGAAAAAAATTAATCAATATTTCATTATCAAAACCATAAACCATCTATATAAATAATAATAAAGGTTATAGTGACTCAAATCCATGTGAATAATTGATAACATCAATGGATGTTATCAATGGTTAAAAATAACTTTTAATGAAAATTTTATCAATTCTTTAGAAAAATTCCATTTTCATTTAAAAATTACTTATTTAAGAAACCTTTAATATCTATATTATTATTAGATAAAATTATTATAATTTATATCAGTAACCTTAAAATGAATCCAAATATCATTTATAATTAATAATTATAGGAAATTCTAATTATGTTGTGCATGTAACAATAGAAATTCAATTAACTTTTTCAGTAGAATGTAAAAATTAACTTTTTTGGAGAATCTCATGAGTATTCCTTTTAAAAAATTCTAAAATGTAAAACATTGATAAAAATGACTAAAATAAATCATATTAATTTAGTAAAAACATTTTTCATGTCATTTAAATAATGACATGAACATGGAAGAAAAGGATTCTTGACCGAGTTATAAAACAAAGTCTAGTATTCTTAATAATGTTATATCAAACTCATCAGTATATAAAGACATGAAAATTAATTGAAAACATATAATATTTAAAATTAAATATATTAAAATAATTTAAATAATGTTTTGGAGAGAATGATCAGATAATTTCGTGACCATAAATTTATATTCAAAAATCCAAATAAAAAAGTGATTGTAACATAAATAATTTACCTCTTTGGTAAATTATGAATCATTAGTCCAATGAATGAAATAAAATAATATGAAACATTAAATAATATCAAAATATTTATAGTAATGATAAAAAATATCATTGGTTCAGTAAATAGACCACATAAACATAAATAGGTTCATATCATCAGACACGTCTCAGTGAAATTATATTGATATTAAGAGCCTTACAACTTTTTTGAAATCAGAATCAAAACCTCCATAAATTGATAACATTATATGGATTTTTAAATCCAAATATTTATCATTACAATAATCATTAACTATATTCTTGTGAAGTATATACACAGCATAATGAAAATCCCATGGGAATATGGAATATGTCTCACAGAAATAAAACTGAGACGAGAAACCATTACATCAAGTATAAATTACCCTTTATGACATATATCCTCATGTAAAATAAATAAAAATTTATTATAAATATAGAAAACCATATATATACTAATAATATCATAGATGATCCAATTATAACATTTTAATAGCTAGTTAATTTTAATTTTCTATTTCAATCATCAATTATAGATGTTAGATGTATTGTCTTTGTTATATGTATTAGCTTATTAGTTTTGTTCCTTATGTTATGATCATGGTTCCATCATATACATAATTTTAATAACATCATGATTATAATATTTAATCATTATATGGACTTTTATGACGACTCAAATTGTAAATTTCCCCAATGTAGCACTCCCTCATATTTCCATAAAGGGTTGGTTAAGAGAAGTCAATCATGACTCCCTATATGCTAGAGGATACTAACTAGAAGCGTGGGTGTGAAATTTATAGTAAGGATACTATACTCCACAGTATGAAGTTTCATGATAGTATAAAAATTCGTTATGAAATAGAAATAATTAATGTAATGATGCAGTTGAAGATAATAATAAAATTTAACAAAATAATCTCTTAAATAAAAAAAGGAAATAGAGTAATGATGTTATGGAATGTGACTAAATTTAAAGCTAGAACAATTAATGAAAAATAATATCATACTCATATAAATGATTTAATGTCCTGGGTCTCAAACCCTAAGTCGATCCCATCTCCAAACTATTTCCCAACAGCAAACATATAATCAATAACAATGTTCTTTTCCCTT
The DNA here is from genome assembly GCA_963277665.1 of Viscum album. Classification (NCBI taxonomy): domain Eukaryota; kingdom Viridiplantae; phylum Streptophyta; class Magnoliopsida; order Santalales; family Viscaceae; genus Viscum; species Viscum album. Next base: position 684,261,046 of record OY728165.1, read on the forward strand.
GTCCAAACCTGCATCCACGAAATATGCTCAGGTTCCAAACAAATCCTAAATAGGATGTGAGTATAACTCAATCAGTCGACGCTAGAATGTATAAACTAATCAGTTTGTTATATATTATATTGAATAATGGGATAAACATGTGTATTAATTAATTCAATAATTCATAAAATACAATAAGGACATGCTTCAACTCCATACCAGAATATCTTAGAGCACGACTTATGAACATTCCAACCAAAACTGTAACATCCCAGGTAAATAAAGAATAAAAAATTTTCATATTTATTAATATTTACGAATTAAATATTAATTTTATTTTAAATGGTTTGCTATGTTCGATAGCGTACCCGATACGCAACGATGAGTTTCTTTGAAACTTACGTAGCACACTAGTAATAAAATAATATTATTTTAAATGTTAGTTAACAAGTAGCCGTTGTACTGGCAGGAATGGATAGAAATAACTAAAATATGATTGGATAAGTTTTAAAATGTTTATACATTTACCCAATAAAAGATAAAGGCTTAAAATACAGAAAGAGTTCAATTTTAGGGCATATATACTCTAATTTTCACTAAAGGTTCACTTATCACCTTTTAATGGTGAACCGTCATTAAATATAGTTTTTATCACTCTTATACTTTATTTTGGACCAAATATAACTCTTCTTTAGAATCGGGACATCAAAATTTACTTTGTGTAAATTTTTGGTACCTTTCTGATAAAGTTCATTTTTTTATGAATAGTGTAAAATGTTGTATTTTAATTGAAAACCTATTTTTAATCTAAATTATTTATATGATTAGATTATTATTTTAATTGGTTTTAAAGTGAAATTAGAAAATATTTTTACCAGTTAATTCAATTGTGGTCATTGGAATCAATTTCACTTTGAAATTGGACTTAAACTGGTGTCAATCTTTTGATACTTATTGTTTCACAAAAACACGCTATTTGTCATGAGAGCGGGAATTAATTATTAAATTAATTAATTTGACTTGTATTTTTTGAATTTTGTAAAATGGACTTCATTTTTGAATTCAGAATATCAAATATATCTTAGGGTGAATTTTTGGTAATTTTCTGAAAAACTTCAATTTTTGATGAATAGTGAAACCACTAAGTGGTAATCAAGCAAACTGATTTTTCAGTTAAATGAAAGTTTACCACTAATGTGTATTGATTTTTTAAAATCCGACATACATGTTTGTCATTAAGAAGTAAAATGTGGTTCAATGAGATTAAAATAATTTTTTGGTGAATAGTAACTTTTTTTCATTAATCGCGATTAGAGGTAATTAGTGTAGTTTAGGGTAAAAATGATATTATAAGAATGTGAAAACACCATGAATCTTGTCCTAAACCTATTGGGTGAGTCATGGCAGATCAAGACAAGCCATGGGCCAACTTGGGGACCCCATGGAGCCACTTTAGTTTGGAAATGACATTAATATATTTTTATTTAATGTTAAAGTGAAAATGACACTAACATAAATTGTTTTACTATAATAATTTTTGAGTGGGGTTATACAAGTCCAAATTTTTATTATAAATAGTCACTGGAAAGCAAAAACTATTTCCTACATCATAGTATTTTTTTTATAATTTTTAGACATTAAATAAATTAAATTATATATGACATAATAATGATGCAGCGTTGACATCATTATTTGACGATTTAAATAAAATGGAAAGATAATGAAAAATATAAAACCTAAACATGGCAAAAACCAATTGGATGAGTGGATTTAGAACCCTAATCACCTTATCCACGAATTATATCAATGTGGGACCTTTTATAACCGAAACACATTTTCAAATAAAGTAATTTTTCTTTACTTTCCAAAAGTGCCCCTCCTCTCCTCTTATAAAAGGCCCCCACCTCTACCTCATTTCACACACTTCTCAAGCCTTTGGATCGGCCAACCCCTGCCCAATTACTCTCTCCACATCCCTCTCCTCATCCTAGAGGATTCCCTTTGGGAAGAATCCTTTCAAAGGAAGCCTTTAGGCTCAAATCAAAAAGGAGTTACACTTTTAAAGGTAATTCATTCTCTCTTGTTCATTTGTTTTATTTTGCTTCTCCAACCCTCTAAACTCTCTTTATTTACTTCTTTTGTAACAAAACCAGTATATTCAATATACTAGGATGTCGTTATAATATTTATTTGAGCTACACTCTCACACAACTATATCAAATGGTTATAGAACATACGGTTTCCGTGGATGGAAAAATTCTGCCTCCCGAAAGGATGATTGTTCAATACTCATTTAACACCTTAAAGGGTGGCCATTATGATGTCAATATTTTTATATATGATATATAATATGTTTATTTTTTCTTTAAGCTTATGTATTTTTAATTTTGGGCATACCTTTATGGTTTCCATTATGAGTAAACACGATATCTTCGTTTAAGGAAGTGCGAACTACCGCCCCTTCAAAGTGATGTGATTCGTTAATGCCATATGTGGGATGTGTAAAGGATAAAGTTAATGATATTATATATGTTATTATACTGGAATTATAATATACTCTTATATAATTATGATTCCATTCCAAAAAAAATACGAAATAGAAATGGAAGTAGCGTTCATGCGTACGTACGGCTTACCGTCTCCATGAATGGTGCATTTCATTTCTTATCCCTAAATGTAATGTACTATTAAAAGTACATGTATATAATGGATATATATAATTAATGATTTATCTAAATGATGAATATAATTCTGGAATTAAAATATACATACCTCTCATTTAGTTTTAATTCCATTAATATGACAAAGAAATGAAATTAGGGTTCATGCGTACGTACGGCTTACCGTCTCCATGAACGGTGCATTTCATTTCTTACCTCTAAATGATTATGTAATATTATAAATACATGTATATGCTGGATATATATGATATATATGATATCCAAATCAGGAATTTCATTCTGGATATAAAGAACTTTTGACCACACGAACAACATGTAATTGTAAGAAGTCAACTTTCGACTTAAGAACCAAATATTGACAAAACAAACACTATTAACTTAAATGGTTACATAATGTTTATAACATGGAAATAAGTGATATAAAAGGAATAATGAAGTTTAAAAAGGTTCTTAATCAATTATAAATTAACTCAAGTTTATTATTCAGGACGTTAAAGAACGATCGAGTCAAGTCGGACCCGAGGTAAGGGACTTCATCTCAATATCCTTTCATTGAGGAATATTTCGTTTTACACACAAAATTCTTTTATACGGTGTATAAACTCCTTTGACTTTTACTTTTATACAAAAGGAATATTTTTCTACGAAGCGTTTTACTAAATGACAAAAAGGAATGTTTTTTTAACGTACGCGGTGACAACGACCTTTTCCGCCGCCGCGAGTATTATTTGATCTTTGGCTTTCTCAACAAGCCGTAATGTTTTTAGAATAAAATAAATACCATATACTCTTTTATGTATTTTGGTATTGAAAATGGTTTTGAAAAAAATATTCTATTATGTCAATATATTGATGATATATTGTGATTGAAATGTGGAAATGTTATCATTCCTTTATATTGGTTTTATATTTTATGATTTTATACTTGTACTTGGACATTTTAACGGGTGGTTACGTTATAAACCATATGACGGGTGGTGCCATGAATACCAGGACGGGTGGTTACGTTATAACCTCCAATGCATTGGGTATGGAAGTCGGTCGTATGGCTATTCCATTAAGTATGTATAGAAATTGGCCGTATGTCTATTCCATTAAGTGATATGTGTGGAAGTCAACCGTATGGTTATTCCACTTAAGTATGTTTATGTCCCAAGTTACCTTTATATATTCTATGTGTTCTTTATATGGGTTTTATGGTAATCCTTTGGTTATAAAAAGGTAAGTAATGATACTTTATTCAGTGAAGATTTTTTTACTACTTCATGAAGGTGAAGGTATTACTTTGATATAGTATATATGGTTTACTTGATGTTTGAAAAACTAACAGTTTTCATTCTTTTTGTATCCCTTACTGAGCTTTTTATGCTCACCCCAAGTTTTTCAAAAAAAAATTCACAGGACTTAAAGTGGAATAAGGTCAAGGATGGGATCAAGGGAAAGTCATGCTATATAAAACATGGAACTAGACACGTTTCTTTTTAAGAGTTTTTTTTATTATGGAAACTTAGTAGAAGTGACTACTTTGTAATCTTTTGAGATGTAATAGTTATGTTCTAATTCTCTAAAACTCTAAACCTGAAAAGATCCTCAATGTGAATTATTCATTTAATTCAATTTTAAGTAAGGTTTAAGGCTGGGGCCTTATAGTTGGCATCAGAGGACGGTTTAGACAACTTTAAGAGTTATAAAAGTGTTAAATTATAATATGATTGAAATGATATAGCATTTACGGATTACCATGTTTCTTCGCCTAAGATATTTCTGTGTTCAGAATGGTTTTCCGCAGAGGAAACAAAGCAGCTATGTTGGGACGACATCAGAAGGAAGATAACCTTCCAAATCAGCAACCTGAGATGGTCGGAATCGGAACTGAACAGTTTGTTGCAGTGATGGAATAGTTGAATCAGGCTATAAATGGTGGTGGTATCCATGCACGAGATCAGCCAGATCAACCGCAGAGGAACATGTCAGTGGTGGAACATTTCATGAGGCAACATCCCCCATCATTCAGAGGATCATCTGACCCTGTGCAAGCTGAAGGGTGGATTAATGCACTGGAGAAGATTTTTGATGTCATGGGGTGTTCAGAACATCAAAAGGTTAGTCTTATTGTTTACCGTTTTGAAGGTGAAGCTGATCAGTGGTGGTCGATGGTGAAAAATATAAGGGATAGTGATGAGATTGAGGATCTTCACTGGGAAGAATTCAAAGGTATGTTTCTGGAGAAATATTTTCCTAAGGTGGTTCGTCTTAGGATGGAAAAAAAGTTCCTAGAATTGAGGCAGGAGGATGATTCAGTGGCTGCTTATGAAGAAAAGTTCACTCGATTGGCAAGGTATGCTCCAAAATTCATATGAGATCTTGATAGTAAAATAAACCGTTTTTACTCAGGGTTAAAGCCAAAGTATCGAAGGGCTTTAGCTTCTCGTGAGTTCAAAAGTTATGAAAAACTTGTTCGATGTGCGGAGAAGGTGGAAATGGAGTTTGCCGATGATCAGGTGTTCTATGACAAACAATAGAATAAGAGGCCTAGTTGGCAGGCAAAGGGGAAGAATTCATCAAACAAGCAAGGAGGTATGAAAACCAAATATCCATCCTGTGAGAAGTGTGGTAAAATGCATCCTGGAGAATGTTTATCCAAGTCTGGTAAGTGCTTTCGGTGTGGTAAGTCTAGTCATATTACTCGTAACTGTAAGGAAGATGATCAAGAAGGAAATGAAAAGCCAACGGTAAGATGTTTTAAGTGTAATGAAATGGGTCATTATGCAAACGAGTGTCCAACGAAGAACTCAACTGGGGGAAATGCAGCCAGACTAGAAGAAGAAAGTGGTGGCGAAATCCTTTGCAATAACTTCAGCAGATGTTGGGCCATCGAATGAAGTGGTCTCAGCTCCAGGAAGCTCAGTATTTTTCGAAGATTGACTTGAGGTCGGGGTACCATCAGTTGAAAGTAAAAGAAGCAGACGTTCCGAAGACTGCGTTCCGTACTAGATATGGCCATTATGAATTTTTAGTTATGCCTTTTGGGTTAACCAATGCACCTACTATATTCATGTACCTTATGAATAAAATTTTCCATGAGTTCTTGGATAAGTTTGTGTTTGTGTTTTGAGGTTTGGGAAGAGGTTATGTGTGCCTTGTGATTCACAGTTGAAGAATGAGTTGTTTTTTCATCCTGGCAGTACTAAGATGTACAGAGGTCTGCGGGAGTATTACTGGTGGGATGGAATGAAAAGAGACATTTCTGATTTTACTGTGAAGTGTTTGACATGTCAACAGGTTAAAGCAGAGCAGCAGTTACCGAAAGGGATGCTTCAGCCTTTACCAGTGCCAGAGTGGAAATGGGAAAACATATCCATGGACTTTGTTGTGGGGTTACCGAGGACATCTCGAGGTAATAATGCAATCTGGGTTATTGTTGATCGCTTGACCAAATCTGCTCATTTCCTTTCTATACGAGATACTTTCTCTCTAGATCAACTTTCCCGTTTGTATCTTAAAGAGATAGTCAGGTTACATGGAGTTACTCTCTCCATTGTATCGGATCGTGATCCCAGGTTTACTTCTAACTTTTGGAAAGGCCTTCAGAAGTCGTTGGGTACTGAATTAAATTTTAGTACAGCTTTTCATCCTCAATCAGATGGGCAGTCAGAACGAACAATTCAGACATTGGAGGATATGCTACGAGCGTGTTCTATGGATTATCAGGGAAGATGGGACCAACATCTTTCTTTGGTTGAATTTTCATATAATAACAGTTTTCATTCTAGTATACAGATGGCACCATTTGAGGCATTATATGGGAAGCGGTGTCGAACTCCAGCATTTTGGAATGAAGTGGGTGAAAGGAAGCTGATGGGACAAGAATTGGTAGAAGATATGGAAAAAAAGTTCAGTTGATTCAGAAAACACATGAGAACAGCTCAGAGCAGGCAGAAGAGTTATGCGGATAACCGGAGGAAGGATCTATCTTTCGAGGTAGGTGATCATGTTTTTCTCAAGGTTTCTCCTTGGAAAAGTGTGATGATATTTGGTAAGAAAGGAATGATGAGTCCAAGGTTTATTGGACCATATGAAATTCTGGAAATATTTGGATCAGTTGCATACCGGGTGGCTTTACCTCCGAGTTTATCTCAGGTACACAATGTTTTTCACGTTTCGATGTTGAGAAAGTATATGCCAGATCCATCTCATGTTTTGAGCCCAGAGGTAGTTCAGTTGGAAGAGAACCTATATTATGAGGAACAACCGGTCCAGATTCTTGACCACAGGGAGCAAGTGTTATGGAATAAGGTTATTAATCAGGTAAAGGTTTTGTGAAAAAACCATGTGATTTAAGAGGCAACGTGGGAATCTGAAAATGCTATGAGGGATAAATACCCCCACTTATTTTGATAAGTGAATAAAATTGCGAGGACGCAATTCCCAAAAGGGGGGAAGGATGTAACATCCCAGGTAAATAAAGAATAAAGAATTTTCATATTTATTAATATTTACGAATTAAATATTAATTTTATTTTAAAGGGGTTGCTATGTTCGATAGCGTACCTGATACGCAACGATGAGTTTCTTTGAAACTTACGTAGCACACTAGTAATAAAATAATATTATTTTAAATGTTAGTTAACAAGTAGCCGTTGTACTGGCGGGAATGGATAGAAATAACTAAAATATGATTAGATATGTTTTTAAATGTTTATACATTTACCCAATAAAATATAAAGGCTTAAAATACGGAAAGAGTTCAATTTTAGGGCATATATACTCTAATTTTCACTAAAGGTTCATTTATCACCTTTTAATGGTGAACCGTAATTAAATATAGTTTTGATCACTCTTATACTTTATTTTGGACCAAATATAACTCTTCTTTAGAATCGGGACATCAAAATTTACATTGTGTAAATTTTTGGTACCTTTCTGATAAAGTTCATTTTTTTATGAATAGTGTAAAATGTTGTATTTTAATTCAAAACCACTTTTTAATCTAAATTATTTATATGATTAGATTATTATTTTAATTGGTTTTAAAGTGAAATTAGAAAATATTTATACCAGTTAATCCAATGGTGGTCATTGGAATCAATTTCACTTTGAAATTGGACTTAAACTGGTGTCAATCTTTTGATACTTATTGTTTCACAAAAACACGCTATTTGTCATGACAGCGGGAATTAATTATTAAATTAATTAATTTGACTTGTATGTTTTGAATTTTGTAAAATGGACTTCATTTTTGAATTCGGAATATAAAATATATCTTAGGGTGAATTTTTGGTAATTTTCTGAAAAACTTCAATTTTTGATGAATAGTGAAACCACTAAGTGGTAATCAAGCAAACTGATTTTTCAGTTAAATGAAAGTTTACCACTAATGTGTATTGAATTTTGAAAATCCGACATACATGGTTGTCATTAAGAAGTAAAATGTGGTTCAATGAGATTAAAATAATTTTTTGGTGAATAGTAACTTTTTTTCATTAATCGCGATTAGAGGTAATTAGTGTAGTTTAAGGTGAAAATGATATTATAAGAATGTGAAAACACCCTGAAACGTTTCCTACACCTATTGGGCGAGTCATGGCCGACCATGAAAAGCCATGGGCCAACTTGGGGACCCCATGGAGCCACTTTAGTTGGAAAATGACATTAATATATTTTTATTTAATGTTAAAGTGAAAATGACACTAACATAAATTGTTTTACTAAAATAATTTTTGAGTGGGGTTATACAAGTCCAAATTTTGATTATAAATAGTCATTGGAAAGCTAAAAAGATTTCCTACATCATAGTATTTTTTTTATAATTTGTAGACATTAAATAAATTAAATTATATATGACATAATAATGATGCAGCGATAACATCATTATTTGACGATTTAAATAAAATGGAAAGATAATGAAAAATATAAAACCTAAAAATGGCCAAAACCAATTATATGAGTGTATTTCGAACACTTATCACCTTATCCACTAATTATATCAATGTGGGACCTTTTAAAACCGAAACACATTTTCAAATAAAGTAATATTTCATTACTTTCCAAAAGTGCCCCTCCTCTCCTCTTATAAAAGGCCCCCACCTCTACCTCATTTCACACACTTCTCAAGCCTTTGGCTCGTCCAACCCCTGCCCAATTACTCTCTCCACATCCCTCTCCTAATCCTAGAGGATTCCCTTTGGGCAGAATACTTTCAAAGGAAGCCTTTAGGATCAAATCAAAAAGGAGTTACACTTTTAAAGGTAATTCATTCTCTCTTGTTCATTTGTTTTATTTTGCTTCTCCAACCCTCTAAACTCTTTTTATTTACTTCTTTTGTAACAACACCAGTATCTTCAATATACTAGGATGTTGTTATAATATTTATTTGAGCTACACTCTCACACAACAACATCAAATGGTTAAAGAACATACGGTTTCTGTGGATGGCGAAATTCTGCCTCCCGAAACGATGATTGTTCAATTCTCATTTAACACCTTCAAGGGTGGCCATTATGATGTCATTATTTTTATATATGATATATAATATGTTTTGTTTTTCTTTAAGCTTCTGTATTTTTCATTTTGGGCATACCTTTATGGTTTCCATTATGGATAAACACGATATCTTCATTTAAGGAAGTGCGGACTACCGCCCCCTCAAAGTGATGTGGTTCGTTAATGCCATATGTGGGTTGTGTAAAGGATAAAGTTAATGATATTATATATGTTATTATAATGGAATTATAATATACTCTTATATAATTATGATTCCATTCCAAAAAAAAATACGAAATAGAAATGGAAGTAGCGTTCATGCGTACGTACGGCTTACCGTCTCCATGAACGGTGCATTTCATTTCTTATCCCCAAATGTAATGTACTATTAAAAGTACATGTATATAATGGATATATATAATTAATGATATATAGAAATGATGAATATAATTCTGGATTTAAAATATACATACCTCTCATTTAGTTTTAATTCCATTAATATGACAAAGAAATGAAAGTAGCGTTCATGCGTACGTACGGCTTACCGTCTCCATGAACGGTGCATTTCATTTATTACCTCTAAATGATTATGTAATATTATAAATACATGTATATGCTGGATATATATGATATATATGATATCCCAATCAGGAATTTCATTCTGGATATAAAGAACTTTTGACCACACGAACAACATGTAATTGTAAGAAGTCAACTTTAAACTTAAGAACAAAATATTGACAAAACAAACATTATTAACTTAAATGGTTACATAATGTTTAAAACATGGAAATAAGTGATATAAAAGGAATAATTAAGTTTAAAAAGGTTCTTAATCAATTATAAATTAACTCATGTTTATTATTCAGGACGTTAAAGAACGATCGAGTCAAGTCGGACCCGAGGTAAGGGACTTCGTCTCAATCTCCTTTCATTGAGGCATATTTCATTTTATACACAACTTTCTTTTATACGGTGTATAAACTCCTTTGACTTTTACTTTTATACAAAAGGAATCTTTTTCTACGAAGCGTTTTACTAAATGACAAAAAGGAAAGTTTTTTTTAACGTACACGGTGACAACGGCCATTTCCGCCGCCGCGAGTATTATTTGATCTTTGGCTTTCTCAACAAGCCGTAATGTTTTAAGAATAAAATAAATACCATATACTATTTTATGTATTTTGGTATTGAAAATGGTTTTGAAAAAAAGATTCTATTATGTCAATATATTTATGATATATTGTGATTGAAATGTGGAAATGTTATCATTCCTTTATATTGGTTTTATGTTTTATGATTTTATACTGGTACTTTGACATTTTAACGGGTGGTTACGCTATAAACCATATGACGAGTGGTGCCGTGAATACCTGGACGGGTGGTTACGTTATAACCTCCAATGCATTGGGTATGGAAGTCGGCCGTATGGCTATTCCATTAAGTATGTATGGAAATTGGCCGTATGGCTATTCCATTAAGTGATATGTGTGGAAGTCAACCGTATGGTTATTCCACTTAAGTATGTTTATGTCCCAAGTTACCTTTATATATTCTATGTGTTCTTTATATGGGTTTTATGGTAATCCTTTGGTTACAAAAAGGTAAGTAATGATACTTTATTCAGTGAAGATTTTTTTTACTACTTCATGAAGGTGAAGGTATTACTTTGATAGAGTATATATGGATTACTTGATGTTTGAAAAACTAAAAGTTTTCATTCTTTTTGTATCCCTTAATGAGCTTTTTATGCTCACCCCAAGTTTTTCGAAATGTTTTTCACAGGACTTAAAGTGGAATAAGGTCAAGGATGGGATCAAGGGAAAGTCATGCTATATAAAACATGGAACTAGACACGTTTCTTTTTAAGAGTTTTTTTTTATTATGGAATCTTAGTAGAAGTGACTACTTTGTAATCTTTTGAGATGTAATAGTTATGTTCTAATTCTCTAAAACTCTAAACCTGAAAAGATCCTCAATGTGAATTATTCATTTAATTCAATATTAAGTAAGTTTTAAGGCTGGGGCCTTATAAAAACAATATAACCAATGTAAAATAACATACATCAGCACCATGCTATAATATCTCTATTAATATCTTATGACCTTTCATGACCCATCCCAGTGGGGCCCGAGACGCAACTCCCCAAGCCCGCCTCCAATAGGTCAGAGGCTGGTGACTAGAATCGAGTAGACATGTCACTAACATGGGAGGTGTTGCCTATAAACCAGTACACACACACACACACATCTCCAGGCCCACAATGATAAAAAGTAAAAAACTACTAAAAAAGGGATTGTGTGTATACACTAAAAACCCAACCAAGAGAGTACAACAGGAAGGTAAAGTACAATAATGTAAAACCCTGGGCCCAAAGTACAAGCCCACCAAAAAAGATTTTGTAACAACGTCCAACTGGTAAAGAAAGGTACTCGGACTGCAATCTATAGCCATAGGAACACACCTAGGTCTATCTGATCTCACTGAGCACCGTCCGGTCCTGGTCCGCCTAGAATCATGTCAAAGGCTCGCTCATTTTCAAAAGACACGACACGTGTGGGAGAAGCCCATGTATGGGGTGAGTATAACAATACTCAGTAGGACACCCCGAAACCACAAAGGGAACACAACAAAGGAAAATACCACAAAGGAAATATACAGTCATCTATACACAGTATATGTCTACAGAACAAATAACAAGAATATCCAGATATACTCATACATGATCTATTATCGTGAATACCACCACTAGGATCCAGCTCGATGATTCCACTAAGCACGTAACAAGGAGAATACAATCCTAGTTCTAAAGAGGGAGAAACAAATTACTCATTCTTGGAGAACACACTCCATAAGAACTTGAAAATATGATGTTCAGATGAGGATCACAACCTATAGCTATGGGGAAATTCCAACAACTCACTATGAACTAATCGGCTAAGCAGAGGATCGGTGCCTGCGTAAAGTTGGTCATGTCGATACCAAGAACTCTACCTAGGGTTATAGGAATTAATAGAGGATCCGGCTCGAAGTCTCACAGAGGGGATTCCAAAAACTCTATTCAGAAGGTCTTGCTGAAGGGATCATGCTCATGTATGTCTGAAATGATACTGGAAACCTTCAAGAGAATGACCAAGGGGATGAACCCTAAGGAAACTAGGGCAAGTCACAAAAGGTAACTGGATAAATGCATGTAAAATAGGTTACACGGAATGTAGTATGGTTACACGCCGTGTTCCTTGACACTGGGTACTTCTCATGTAACAGTCTGTGTCATCTATCCAAGTTGTGTAAAACTCTTCTACACGGCGTGTAGAAGTATTACACACCATTTTCCCTGACTCCGGGTTCTACCTGTGTAAATTTCCTATGTCTAGAATCAAATTCGTGTAAGAAAGCATATACACGGAGTGTATGTCAAAGAAAAAGCCATGTCCGACCAACTGGAAAACACCCGTGTACCCTGGCCCTGTGCCCGTACACAGTGTCAGTCTGTGTCGCCTGCCCGTGTACCAGTACACGGGGTATCTCGTGTATCTGGCTGGGTCTGGCCGGGGAGGGTTACACACGCCATGTCCTTGGCCGTGTACCCAACCCATGTTCGTGTACTCCCGGACTGCACGCCAGGTGATATGCCGTCGAACACACGTTGTGTAGCCCATACTACACGCCGTGTAGTCGGGATTTTACCAAAACATCGACTTCTTCCTTGGGCTTCATCTGATCTTCCGGATCCGCGATCTCTCGTTTGTTCATCCTGATGCTTCAGGTCTTGGTTTGTCCCATCATACAAACACTGAATCGGGTGTTTTCGGTACATCGATCGGGTCATAAACCTCTAACGATCCATCCGAAGAAAAATTCCCAAAAACGAAATACCTCTCAATCTCCTCTAAATCGTCTGCTGAAATTGTCGTCTCACCTCCGCGAGATCGTTGTGGTGTTGATTCTTCAATTTTGGATCGTTGCGTCGAAGAACGGATGTGCAATGATCCATTGTTCATCGCCCCGCGAAGAACGCGAAGAAGAGAAAAGGGGATACATCCAATGAAACAAGTTTGAGGAATGAACCTCTGTCATCGTTCTGCTTGGTGTTGATCCGCTCCAATTAATAGGATTAAACAGAGCAGAATAATAAACAATAATATATCAACATAGATTGAATTCCCAAAAATCCCCGCAAAAGCCCATCCGGCAAGAACGATCGATCAGTGGGCTGATCTATTCGTGGATTAGTCCGCATATATCGTTGAAATAAAGAACATGGAAGAAAACATAAATTAAAAATCCTACCTAGATTTACGGATTTCAATGGAGAAGATTCAGTTGTCGCGTCATCGTTTGCTGGCGAAGTTCTTCAAGAACATCGTTGATGCGCCGGGAGGTTTTCTCCAGAGCTCTCTAAAGAAATTCAGAGTTTTGGAAATTGTAACCCTGACCCCCTGAGAAATCTCTATTTTAAAAAATAAAAATATTTTTCTGCAGAAAAGATTTAATAAAATATTTTAATAAAATATTTTATTACGGTTACGTCCAAAAACCAGATTTCGCCACCGACCTCCGCCGGCCGATGTTAGGTCTCTTCCATGGTAAACTCGCTGCTCTAGACGCAACGGAGCCCTCAAGCTTATGATACGAGCACCGGTTTAGGATTTATTCCCCTTTTTCATAAAAACCACATGCACACGTTATTTAATTATTTAACTTAATTCAAAAATCTGTTCCGGGCTCACCGGGCCTCGGAAATGCACGTCGTCTTGATGTCTGGTCTCGAAACAATCCCCACATAATATTAAAATAAAACATTGTAAAATCCGAGACATTACATCACACCCACCTTATGGATTTTACATTCCCCAAAAGACAAAACAAAAGCTACTCAAAAAGATGTGGGTACTGTACACGAAACTGAACCTCCCGCTCCCACGTGCTCTCCTCGAGATTCTAGTGATGCCACCAGACACGCTACAAGGGAATAGATCACCCACGATGGATCTTCTCCTGCCAATCCTCGATCTCCACTGGGTACTCAGCAATGGTCGCTCCACCATCGATGTCCAGCTCACCCCAGTCGATAACATGCAATGGATCATGCACGTACCTCCGCAGCTGCGACACATTGAAGACGTTGTGTACCCGTTCCATATGAGGAGGTAGAGCCAAGTGGTACGCCAACTCACCAACTGTACTCAAAATCTTAAAAGAGCCAATGAACCTCAAAGATTACTTGCTGCCTCGGCCAAATCTCAGTAATCCCCGTCGAGGTGAGACCCGAAGGAACACATGGTCTCCCTCCTCGAACTCCAAGGGCCTTCATCTCCTGTCTGCATAAGACTTCTGCCGACTCTGTGCAGTCTTCATCTACTCCTAGATGACCTGAACATTTTCTGTAGTAGCTCGTACCATTTCTGGGCCCATGAGTGTCGACTCTCCTGGGTCTGTCCAGAAAAGCGGTGACCTGAAATTTCTCCTGTAAAAAGACTTGAATGGTGCCAAACAAATAGTGTAATGATAACTGTTGTCATAAACAAATTCCACTAGTGTTAGGTGATCCTCCCAACTATTACCAAAGTCAAGTATGAAAGCTTATAGCATATCCTCCAAAACCTGGATGATCTGCTCTGTCTGACCATCAGTCTGAGGATGGAACGTTGTGCTCAAGCGTAACCGAGTCCCAAAAGATTCCTGAAATTCCTTCCACAATCAGGATGTGAATCAAGTATCATGATCTGAGACGATCGTAGATGGAACTCCATGAAGTCGAACTATCTCTTGCACGTAGAGGCATCCCATTATCTCTAATGAACTCTGCTCCCGTATGGCTAGGAAGTGGGCCTACATGGTCAGTCGATCAACGATCACCCAAATTGAATTGTGTCCCCTGGATGTACGTGGTAAACCCATCTCAAACACCATGGATATCCCGTCCCACATCCACTCTGACACCTCAAGGGGATGAGTCAATCCTGCTAGAACCGGGTGCTCGTCCTTCACTTGATGACAAGTAAGTCACTGAAAAACAAACTGTTCAACAATCTTCTTCATTATTGGACACCAGAACTGACGTCGGAGGTCTTGGTACATCTTTTCCACGCCTGGATGCACCGCCAAAGGAGATGTATGGAACTCTCTCAGAACCTCCTCCATCAACATCAATGGTACAACGGTGCGCCCTATGAAAAGGAAAATCTGCTCCCCACATTTTGAATATCAATCAACATCATCACCTACAGATATCTGATCACATAAAGTCTCGTAGATAGCGTCCCCCGAGATTTGTTTCTTTGACTCACTGTAAGAGTGGAGGGGTAACAACCATCGACTGAAGGTAAGCTCCCTCGTCTCTATCCACGAAGGGTAACTCTAAAGAGGCCAACTTCCATGTTGCCTCATCCAGCAACTGCGAACTGGATTTTTTGTTGAGATCATCTTCCACAACGTTCCCCTTCCTAGGAGTATAAATGATCTCAAAGTCGTAATCCTAGAGAAACTCAAGCCATCACCTCTGTCTCAAATTCATATCCTTCTGAGAGAAGATATATCTGAGACTCTTGTGTATAGAATAGACGATAAATTTCCCACCCACCAGGTAGTGCCGCCACATCTTTGACGAGAAGAATTCCATCGCCAACTCAAGATCATGGGTTGCATAGTTTTACTCGTGTGGCCTCAACTGACGTGAGCCATTGGAAATCACTGCTTGCCTCTACATCAGGACACAACCAACCCCGGTTCCTGATGCATCATAGAACACTATGTACTCGACAACCTCCTTCGTAATCTCAAGATCGGGGCGCTCGTAAGACTCTATCTCTACATCTAAAAAGTCTACTGGCATCTCTCGATCCACACGAAAGGCTTCCCCTTTCAGTAGAAAGCTGTCATTGGCGCCAAAATTCTAGAGAAATTTGGAATGAATCTTCGATAGTAGCCCGCCAACCCAAGGAAACTCCGTACCTCTATCATGCTCTATGGTGGCTCTCATGCCAACACTTCCTCTACCTTGGTTGGGTCCATTGTTACACCATCTGCTGAGATAATGTGTCCCAGAAAGTTGACCTCCTGTATCCAGAATTGACACTTCTAGAGTTTCCCGTACAACTAGATCTCTCGGAGTTTATCCAAAACAATCCTCAGGTTCCCCATGTTCTCCTCCTCGGATGCAGAGTACACTAGGATATCATCGATGAAGACCACTACGAACCGATCTAGGTAGGGCTGAAAGATCCGGTTCATGAGTCCCATAAACCCTGCTGGGGAATTCTTCAATCCAAAGGGCATCATCAAGTACTCATAGTGACCGTAGCGACATCTGAAAGCCGTCTTCGGTATATCCTCATCATGTACTCTCATATGGTGATAGCCTGATCGTAGATCAACCTTCGAGAACCATCATTCCCCTCTTAACTATTCGAATATATCATCAATTCTCAGTAGTGGACACTGATTCTTCACGGTCACCTAATTCAAGGGCTGGTAATCCACACATAGCCTCAAGCTCATGTCTGCCTTCTTGGCAAACAACACTAGGGTCGCCCAGTGTGAGACATTGGGTCTCACAAATCCCTTCTTCTGCAAGTCTTCCAGCTGCACCCTCAGCTCACGAAGCTCTTTACAAGCCATCTGATATGCCGATGCAAATATTAGTGTCATCCAAGGATGCAACTCAATGTAGAAATCTATCTCCCGATGGGGAGGTAGCCCAGGGCATTCACCGGAAAGACGTCCTCGTACTCACCCACTACTACTGGAAACCAAAAACTCATAAAATATTTTGAGCCAAGGGTGAGGGTAGCCAAATGATTTGTAATTGGTTGTACCTTCCTAAACACAAGTCCATCCTATGCTGCATGGGTCTCCTTTTCACCGACGAAGGAGAACCTCATTCCATCACTACAGAAACACTTCACCCTTTACCTAAAACAATCAATCTGGGCATGAACTTTGGATAGCCAATCCATTCCAAGAATGAAAACATAAGTCCTCAACACTACCACTAAGTGGTTCCAACCGAAACTCCCACCTCCAAGGGTCAGGTCACACTATCTGCAAAGGTGTTTAATATTTGAATCTTCTCCAGTCGGTGTTTCTAAGCATAAGGGTCGAGTCAACGACTCAACAAGAATCTCAATTTCTCGAACAAGATAACATGCTAGAAAAGAATGACTTGAACCTGTGTCTATCTGTGTGGAAGCCAAAGTAGAAAAGACACAGATTGTTCCTCTTATCATTCCGGGAGTACCTCAGTCATAAGCCTCCACTAACTGCAGTGGTCCCTGCCTCTTCCCACCAACTCCTTGAGCCTGGGGTGGACCTCATTGGGGTTGTGGTTGTAAGAGGTGAAAACGACGCCCACCTCCAGCTACTCTACCACGTCTTCCCCCCTACGGATATGTCAGGTCCACACGTTGTCTCTGCCTCGGTGGTCCATCCACTGCTCCCTTGTCAGTAGTATGGCGGGTCGGACAAACTCGGGTGAGTTGTCCCCTATCGTCTCATGAGTAGCATCGCCTCTCTCTAGGCTGGCTGGATGCGCCCTGCGAACCCTTCACAACAGCTCCCCTGTCCTGGGATCTCCTCTGAAAATGTCTCCCACACCTGGGTCCCTGACTTCGGCTCCCTGCTGCCAAGGTCTCTACTCCAGCTTGCTCACCACTGACAACTGACGGCTGTCTCTTCTCTTCCATGAAGCTCTTAACCACCAAATCCCATTCGAGCACCCTCGCGTAAGTAGGAATTATCATAGGGATGATGCTAGCTCAGATGTATCTGTGCAAGCCCCACTCAAAAGTCCGGGCTCTTAAGTACAAATCCCTGACCATATCCATCGAGTACCATAATAGGTCGGTAAACCTCAATGAATAGTCAGAAGCAATCATGGTTCCCTTTTGGAGATGAATAAGCTCTTGTATACATAATTCTCTTAGGGTAACCGGTAAAAACTCCTCTTTGAAGGGACACTCAAACTCTGACCATACAGGAGTGGCCTCGTCGTGAGTCTGTGTAACAAAACTCCACCATCGCCCTGTCGAGCCCTGTAGAAGGCTCGCTGCAAGGATCACCATCTGGTATGTTAGAGTCCTAACCAAATGGAAGACTCTGGTCACTACCTCAAGCCAATCCTCTGCTGCCTGAGGGTCAGGCTTGCCTTGAAACCTGAGGGGTCTCTGTCTCTGAAACTCATGGAGTGCGCTCAACCTGCACTCCTCCTCCACTAGTAAAACAGGCACCAAACACTACTCCACAGGTGGTGGAATAACTGGCCCACCACCCGAAGGTAAAACTGGGGGATTTGGTCCCTGTATAGAAGAATCATCACTGAGGGGGTCATCCTTGTGATCGAGCTGCTGGATCCCAGCGGGTGAGCGTCACAGAGGCATCTTGTAAAGAAACAAGATGTATCTCAATCCGTGAGTATATCTGGAAAGATGACACAAGAAGGACATGGAAACAACAAATCATTCTTATATGAACTATGTACCGTTACTTTCCCCTTCAACTAGTGTTTTCATATTCCGAGTTGAGAAGTAATTTATCAAAGTCCTGGGGTATGGATACGTTGGCCGCCCACACAAACACTGGGGTCCCTGACCCAAACGCCGAATTAAAAACACTTGACACTGTTTTCCCAAACCAACTTAGAGACTCTCGTTCCTAAGGTAGAACTGACCACCCCTGATACCACTTTGTCATGACCCGTCCCAGTGGGGCCCGAGCCACAAATCCCCAAGCCCGCCTCCAATAGGCCAGGGGCTAGTGACTAGCACTGAGTAGGCATGTCACTAACATGGGAGGCATTTCCTATAAACCTATACACACGCACACACATCTCTAATCCCACCAAGATGAAAAGCAAAAACTACTAAAAAAGGTATTGCATGTATACTCTAAAAACCCATCCAACAGAGTATGATAGGAAGGTAAGGTACAATAATGTAAAACAATGGCCCAAAAGTACAAGCCCAACAAAAGAGAGTCTGTAAAAAAGTACAACCTGTAAGGAAAGGTACTAGGACTGCAATCTATAGCCATAGGAACACACCTCGGTCTGTCTGATCTCACTGAGCACCGTCTGGTCCTGGTCCACCTAGAATCCTGTCAAAGGCTCACTCGTCTACACAAGACGTGACACGTGCGGGAAAAGCCCGTGCAAGGGTGTGTATAACAATACCCAATAGGACACCCCGAAACTACAAAGGAAACACAATAAGGCAAAATACCACAAAAGAAATATACAGTCATCTCTACATAGTATATGTCTACAAAACATATAACAAGAATATCCAGATATAGTCATGCACGATCGACTACCGTGAATACCACCACTAGGATCCAGCTCGAGGATTCCACTAAGCACGTAACAAAGAGAATATGCTCCTAGGTCCGAAGAGAGAGAGATGAAGTACTTGTTCAGGGAAAACACACTCCTCGAGCACTTGAAAATACGATGTTTAGATGAAGATCACAACCAATAGCTATGGGGTGATTCCAACAACTCAGTCAAAACTAATCCGATAAGAAGAGGATCAACGCCCGAGTAAAGCTGTTCACGTCAATACCATGAACTCTACCTAGTGTTATAGGAATGAATAGAGGATCTGGCTCTAAGTCTCATAGAGGGGATTCTAACAACTCTTTTTAGAAGGTCCTACTGAAGGGATCCTACTCCTGTAGGTCGGAAATGATACAGGAAACCTTCAATAGAATGACCAAGGGGACGACCCCTAAAGAAACAAGTCCACGTCACAGAAGGTAACTAGATCAATCCATGTAAAATAGGATACACGGCGTGTAGTATGGTTACACGCCGTGTTCCCTGACACCAGGTACTGCCCGTGTAATGGCACGTTTCATCCGTCCAAGTTGTGTAAAACTCAAATACATGGCATGTAAAAGTATCACATGTCGTGTTCCCTGACTCAGGGTACTTCTTGTGTAAAAGACCCGTGTCTGGAATCGATGTTGTGTAGGAAAGCATATACATGGCGTGTAAGTCAAATAACACGTCGTGTTAGGTCAACTGGAAAACACCCATGTAATCTGGTCGTATACCCATACCGGGTGCCTATCCCTGTCTCCTACCCATGTACTAGTACACGGGGTATCCCGTATATCTGGCCAGGTTTGGCCGGGGAGGGGTACACACACCGTGTCCTTGGCTATGTACCCAACTTGTGACTGTGTACTCCTGGAGTACACGCCATGTGATCCACCGACGAACACACGCTGTGTAGCCCATACTACAAACCGTGTAGTCATGATTTTACCAGAACACCGTCTTCTTCCTCGCGATTCGGCCAATCTTTCAGATTCACGATCTATCGTACGTTCGTCCTGATGCTTTAGGGCTTGATTCGTCCCATCATACAAACACTGAATCTGTTGTTTTCGGTACTTCAATCGGTTCATAATCCTACATCTATCCATTAGAATAAAAACGCTCAAAAACTATATATATCTCTATCCGCTCATAATCATCCGTAGAAATCGTTGGAGCACCTCTGTGATATCGATGTGGTGTCGATTCTTCAATTTGGGATTGTTTCGTCGCAAAACAGATGTGCAATGATCCGTTGTTAATCACCCTGCGAAGAACGTGAAGAAAAGAAATGGGGATAAATCCAATGAAAAAATTTTGAGGAACGAAACTATGTCGTCATTTTCCATGACATTGATATGCTCCTGTTAATAGGATTAAATGGAGAAGAAAAATCAACAACAATAGATCAACACAGATCGAATTCCCCAAAATCCTCACAAAAGCCCATCCTACAAGAATGATCGATCCAAGGGCTAATCTGGTTGTGGATTATTCCGCGTACGTCGTAGAAATCAAGAACGAGGAAGAAAAAACAAATTAAACATCCTACCTGGATTTGCGGTGTTCGATTGCGAAGATCTGGTTGACGTGTCGTCGTTACCGGCATAGTTCATCAAGAACGTCGTTGATTCTTCAAGAGGATTTCTCCAGAGCTCTCTAGGGAAATTCAGAGTTATGGGAATTGTAAACCTGACCCCCTGCGAAATATCTATTTTAAAAAATAAAAATATTTCTCTGAAACAAGGATTAAATAAAATATTTTAATTAAATATTTTATTACGGTTACGTCCAAAAACAAGATTTCTCCACCGACCTGCGCCAGCCGATGTTATGTCTCTTCCAGGGTAAACACACTACTCTGGACACAACAACGCCCTCAAATTTATGATCCGAGAACCCGTTTAGGATTTATTCCACTTTTTCAGGAAAACCACACTCGCGCATTATTTAATTATTTAATTTAATTCAAACATTTGTTTTGGTCTCACTCGGCCTTGGAACTGCACATCGTCTTAAAGCCTGGTCTCGAACCAATTCCCACATATTATTAAAAGAAAACATGGTAAAATCCGAGACATTACATGACCATTCCAACCACAACCATATAACCATGGTAAAATAACCTAATTTGAATCCAATCTAGAATTTCTTTATGCATGTCTTACAAACATTCCAACCACAACTATATAACCATGGTAATGTGAAAAAAATTTTGGTCAAATCACTATATGAATTACAACATTTCTAGGACAAATCCCAAAAAGAATTATAGAATTTTTTCATACCCTTTAAGCCTTACATCATGGAACTGGGAATATCCTACTCTCTATAAGCATTACTACATTATACTGGGCCAAACCCACTCAATATCAGTGTTACAACATATATGTGGGAATTTTCTAGAGATGAGACTATTATAAAATAATTAAAGCATGAAACACATTCCATGGAATACCACATGGATATCACAATATCACATCACAATTCACAATGGTAAATTATGTGAAATTCCATTCTTCTTACATATTCCTCTAGAAATTTTATTGACAATTGATTAATAATTATATCAATATAAAATAAGAAGTAGTTTTTGAATTTTATAACATGAAATCACTCGAGTGAACATGTAATGATAAACATACATTATGACATTATCTAATTTAAAATTCATTTGAATCCAAATGAATTCAAGTAATAATGTCATTCAATTAATTAATTGATTCAAACATACTCAATGATGTCCCAATAACAATATTTCATAAACTCTGAAATTATCAAACATAGGGTTATGATTTACACCATCGACCTTTAACCGACAATCCAACAATTCTCATAATGGAAAACCCCAATGAGAATGAATGTTCAAATGATTGTGAAGAGGTTTTGTGATAAAAAATGGTAAAGATCAAAATAAAAAATTCAACTGAGAAAAGGATTCCGCTGCAAAAGTCTGAGAAGAAGGAAGAGAAAGATGAAACAAGACCAAACCCTCTTAATAGGGATTTCTCGCACAAACGGGATGTCCAAATGGGAATTTGGAAAACCAAAATCACATGGGGAATTTCATAGGGTCGATAGAAGAGGATATGTAGCTGATTAGAAAGAAAATCAGCCACACTAAATATTGATAAAAGTGGGAAGAGAATTTACAGGTCGTGTAATGTCATTAAATGTCATGTTACTATTTTTAATCAAATACACCCAAAAAACATTTCATCATATTTATTTTATTAAATCCCTTAAAAAATTACAAGATGTGTAATAACATTACGTGGAGTTTAAATCTTATTTTAGTTTATTTTTCATCCCCTTTTTTCTTTTTAAACATCTCGAACAACCTTCAATGATTCTAAACATATGAATAATTAATGTAACACCCAACCCATTAATTCATGGACCACATTAACTCAAAAAACCCAAAACCCTAATTATTTGGTAATTTTTTTCAAATAAGGGATCTCTATATCAGAACAAGACTTTTCCACCAAGGCTCAAATGAAAAACTCAAAGAGAAACATATATATATAAAGATGGGATCTTACAACAACACCATCTTATAACATGTCATCCAAGAGATTCTCCATGATTCGCTATGAGGTGTCATCGAATAAGTCTGTACATTGTGTTTCAATATCATAATCCCTCCCACATGTCTCCTTCTGAACTCAACCATTCTTCCACTTCAATAGATCCAACTGTATAGTACAACCCAAAATACATTTCTTACTGTGATCCATAACCCATATCTGATGCTCCTCAAAAGACACGTTCTCGTAAAAGTCTACGTTTTTTATGTATATCACATGGGGTGATTCTTGATGATATTATCGTAGTTGAGACACATGGAACATGTCATGCATGGAACTATAGCATTGTGGAAGGGATATGGGGTATGCCACTGGACATGCTCTTTTACATATTTAATATGGCCTAAAAAACATTACTGATATCATTCCTTATTTCCCAGTCAAATTTTTCCCCAACTCAAGTGACAACGAAAGGAAAATAATCAGACCAAACTCGAATTCTAGAGGTCATATCTAATGTCCAGCATATGATTTCTTCGTGCTATGCAGCGTCATGAACCATTGTTTGATCAACTGAAAATATTCAGATTTCTCCTTGATGAGACTATTCCCAACATGTGTTGACTCACCCATCTTTGGCTAATAAATTGGTGATAAAAAATGACTACCAATCAAAACCTAAAATGGTTCCATTGGAATCGATACCTAGAATATATTTTTATATGAAATATCCACAAGTTCCATATGTTTTTAACATGTCCTCAAAAATCCAAAACAAATGTTTATAACATATCTTCCATAACATGAATAGTCTACCTATATTGGTCATATGTCTGATGATGATATGTTGTTCTTAAAAGGATTCGTTATCCTAGGGATTTCTATTGACCCTACCAGAAATGTGATGTCAAATGATGATCTATATTCAAAATGATACTCCTTATATCACTATCCACCTGAACCACCTCACACATTTAATATTTTATAGACCATTAACTATAAAGGATTCCATAGTAGGTATGAAGTAAGATTGTTTAGTCAATCGATCCACAATTACCATAATAACATCATTATTAATTGTCATCCTAGGTAGTGTTTTGAAAAAATACATCATGAAATCATCCAATTTAATTCAGAAATGGGTAATGGGGGAAAATCCCAGGTGGCCTATAATAATAGGATTTTACCAACTAACTTTTGAATCATCTAGCCACGAAACATGTCACACCCCTCTTCATTCCTGGCCACCAGAATTTTCTATAAATCTCTTGACTCAACTTTGTTAAACCATGATTTACAACCCATCTAGAATCAGGAAACTTTTGTATCTTATCCTCGTTCATTGTTGTAGGAACCAAAACTCAACCACAAAAAAAAGAATATATTTCTAATGTTCAATAGGACATCTAGATAATTTATCCCCACCACATATATTTTTAATCAAAACTAACACTTTTGGATCAGACAACTACTTGGTCTTAATTTGGTGCACAAGTATAGGTATAAAGGATGCCGAGGTTAGCGAAACATTGAGATGTGATTGCTAAAAATCCTTTAGCGTGTCTAAAAAAGGACTATTGTCTTCCACTTTCTAAAATAATTTTGTAATGCCTCTTTTTGTGTATTCTCTCAAATAATCGACAATGAAGTTTCCCTTTCATTGTTTATATTACAATTCAATGTCATATGACTACACATATTCTACCTTCCTCCAATTCCCAATCTAGAGGCATCATAGTACATGGTATATGATTTACCCAGTATAAGTATTTTTAGGATTGGTGATGAAGTCATCATTCGTTTAATATGTTGAAATACTATCTTAGATGTATTGGACCAAACAAAGTTCACCCCATCCTTTTTCATCATAGAAAATTGTGCTATAAAAAAGAAATATTTGATAAAATAGTAGTAATAACATGATATTCCAAGAAATATATGAATTTATAAGTCATTATTAGGGTAACCCCATGATATAATAGTTTTGAATTTCTCTAGGTCCATGAACACTCCATCTTTGGATATGACATGGCCTAAGAATTTCACACCAATAATATAGATAATGCATTTTTTAGCTTGGTGTAGAGATGATGCTATCTCAATATACTCATGTTCATGTAAAGATGTTTGGAATGGTTTCCTAATATTTAGGAGTAAAATAATACATCATTATTTAAAACCACCAAATATATATCCCAAAAACGCTATAATATCTTATTCATTAATTCCATGAATACTTCAGATAGATTAGTCAAGCCAAATAGAATCACACAGAATTAATAAAAGCCACACCTTATAATAAAAGAATCCTGGAAAACCTAATATAGATTCATCATTATGTGATTATATCCCTATATCATGTCAATATTGGAGAAAATATTATAACTTATCAACAGATCCAAAATATTTTCAATTCACCAAAATCGATATTATTTCTTGATAATCCTCTAGTTCAGCATCTTATTATCCACACATATTCAAAAAAATACATCAGCCATTTAGAGGAGATAAATAGAGAACCCCAAGAAGATGTACATGGACATATGTATAATTTAGGTTATAGATCCTCCCATTGAACTTTCAACTCTAGAAGCTCTACTGGTGCCATTCAGTACAGTGGGATAGAAATTGGCTATCCTCCCGACACCAACTCAGTCGTCAAGATGATCTCATTATCAAGTGGTGTGATGTAAAACTCTTACAAAAATATATCCCAATTTTTTTACCAGTGTAGTAAAAAATTAATCCTTCGTTACACCATATTCTAGAGTAAGACTATTGATTTGAGACATGAAACAATCCTATCATTACTAAATTGGTCCTGCATGACCGGCATGAAGTTCCCGCTCACCCTGGAGAGAATAGATACTAATTTCTAGAGATAGGAAGGTAACTCGCCTCCTATAATAGTTCATATGAACATGTTATAGAACTAAACAGCCCATACCAAGAATCAAGTGGAATCATTTATTTTACTTCAAGAACCATTCCCAAAAGAACTAGTAACTATCAATCTCTAGAGAACATGCGTTACAAGATTTGTTATTTGAAGAACACACTCCCCATAGTGTTTCAATTTTTAAAACATCATCTCTGATGTCTACATCCAGTGACAAAAAATTCAAAAAAAATTATAAAATAATTTAATTCTCCTTATCAAACAAAACAAAAGAAAATGTATATGATACAAGAATTGTACCTCTCTAAGTAGACAATCTTGCATCCACGTTATTTGTTGTAGTATACATGACCTGAAACTAACTTGTCCATATTCTCTAGTATCCATTATACCTACCATGAGCTATTTCCCTTTCTTCGTATTGTTTCCTATTAAGATATTTACCATTTCCCTTGCCTTATTCTAAACATCCTGTGAAACTCCAACTTCTAGTGCACCATGACTGACCAAACTTGTCGTTCAAAAGAGGTTATGAATGGTATTAACAAAATTTTGACCTTTATATAATCCTTATAATTTATGAATCTATATTGTGAGATTCCTAGACATAATTTATGAATAAACTGAATTTTTTCAGATAAAAGAAGAATTTTTGAAAAAAATCAATTTTACCACCTTTTAATGGCGTACCCTCTTTAAATACAATATATTAAACTTTTATATATTAACTTTTAAATAATAAACTTCTTATTTATAATCAGGACATTAGAATTTAGTTTTAATAAATTTTTTGTTTTTTTCTGATAACTTTCATATTTGGGTGAATAGTGAAAATACTATATTTTAACTGAAAACAACTTTTCTAATCAAAATAATTTATAGTGTTAAATTATAATTTTTAATGGTTTGGAAGTATAAATAGATTATATTTTTAAAATTCAATCCAATTCTGGTCATTGTAAGTAATTTCACTTTGAAATTGGACATAAAAAAGTGTTAATCTTTTGATAGTTATTATTTCTTAAAAATACGCTTTTTGGTCTTGACAACGGGAATTAATTTTAAATTAATTAATGAAACTTATATTTTTTAAAATTTTTAAAATAGAATTTAGTTTTAAATTCAGAATATCAAAATTCTCTTAGGGTGAATTTTTGGTATTTTTTTGAAAACATTTAATATTTTGATGAATAGTGAAAAACACTAATTTTTTGTTTGAAACTGACATTTTATTTAAATAATTATTAATTTTATTTAAATTTATTTTAGGTCAAAATAGATATATAATACGTATATAAGTTAAATTTAATTCATTGGAGTCAGTTTATAATAATTTTAGAAATATAAAAAATTTATTAAACTATTTACTGTCTTTTACACACCCCCTAGGAGCATTTGCAAATTTACATAAAACATAATTTTACGGCATCTGTGAGTTGAATTTCATAAATCCAAAAGACACTATTAATATCAAGGAGTAACATGTGGTTCAATAAGATAAAAACAATTTTTGGTGAATAGTAATTTTTAACTTTTATTTACCACGGTTAAAACTAAATAGGGTAATTAAAGGTAAAAATGGTATTATTATTACCCTAAAACCTATCCTAATACTATTGGATAAGTATAATATGAACAAAAACAACCTTATGAATAAAATATGAACATGTTTGGTCCACTTGGATTAGTATAGTACATTTATTAATATTTAATTCAAAGAAGAGTTAAAAAAAGTTAAAATCAAAGTTTAATAATAAATAATTTTTAATATATGGTTACACAAAAGATAAATTCGACTATAAATTTTAATAATAAAGCTGAAAATATTTCCTAAATAATGGTATTTTATTTATACTTTTTAGATTTTAAATAATTTAAATTATTTATGACACAATGATGATGCAGTAACTACCTCAGTAATGAAATATTAAAATAATTGATATTATAAATATCCAAATAAATATAATTTGAGACTTTTTATAAATTCTAATAAATTTATTGGTTAGTAAAACATGATAGGGTTCATTAAATTAATTTTGGTCGAAGTAATAATGTTGTTATGAATTTTCCAAAAACAGATTACCAAAAAGTGTCAAAATTGACATAAAAGAGTTTTGAAAACAAATATTATATTATTAATTAGTATTATATTCTTAAAAATCTAAGGTTCATCCAAAGGGATTAAATACTATTATATATTTCATTACTGAAACACTTGGGGTTCTCTTGGAAGTTTATAGTATGTTTATTAACCATATAGCGTAAGAATACAAAAAGACACGGTAAAAGTTAAACTATTTATCTAAGTAATAAATCTAAAAGATAAGGTTAAATTTGTAACTTAAGCATCTATAAAACCTATTGGTTTAGAGTATTGCGACCAATAACCACCTAAGGCTATATTTCAATTCATTTGGAGCCATTATAAATTGAATATTATTGTATAATAAATAAATACTTTAATCTTTTCCTAAAGTGCCCCTCACCGCTCTTATAAAAGGGCACTTCCCCATCTCTCAGATACACACCTCTAAAGCCATTTGGATCAGCCAACCCCTTCCCAAATATCCTCTCAACTATCCCGAATTCATCCTAGAGGCCTTCCATTGGTCAGAATGCCAGCCTATGGATCCCTTTTTATCAAATCAAAAGGAAGAACCCTAAGAGGAGGAAAATATTTCACCACCTCTTTCATGTTTCTTTCTTCTTCCACTTCCTATTTCTTTGGTATTTCCATTCTAAAATAATAAATCCGGTATCTTCTATATAATTTTATTTTATTATAATTATGGTACAACCATATTCATTATTTTATCCATCATTTGAATGACATGTCACCAAATGTGTGTACGTGTGGCTTACTATCTCCACGTCGTGGTGTAATTGTTATTCAATACATTATTATTTGGATGGGTATAATAATGATGTGTAATTGATGTAAATAATAAATATATCATGATAATGATTCTGTATATATGATATAAAATTCAGTTATATATTATTTTAATATCAAAATAATGATATTTTCGCTTGTGCGTACGTACGGATTACCATCTCCACGACGCGATTAGATTAATTTCCACATTCAACATTCATCGAAAATTATAAAAATATATATTACTAATAAGTATTTAATATATGAAATAATAATGCTACTGGATATATATATATATATATCTACTTACATATATATTATTCTCCTAGATCCGTTCAATACGATATGAAAACGAAAATAGTGTTTATGTGTACGTACGGACTACTGTCTCCATAAATGGTGTTTTACATTTCAATTATATGTCATATATACATATTTATATTCAAAATATATATAATATATAAATCATGATTTATATTCTGGATGTATTTAAATCATGATATAAGTGATACAATCAAGTGTAACAAGTTAAAACACGTACGCCAAAGAAAGCAATTATTACCCGAAATATTAATTTAACATGGAAATTATTATTAAATGGGTAGTATAAAATCATAAATGAATCATGTATTATGTCATAAATATTAATATGGTTCTGGTATAATTTAATAACATACTACAGTCTTTATACAAGAGGTTAAACGTACCCTTGACTAAAGGAAAGTGCAAGGTAATGGTTATTTCCTCAATCTCATTATTATCTGAGATTGTTCATGTGTAAGTATTTTATGGGAAATTATTATCATAGATACCCATATTTCATAAAAATAATTTCCAAAAAATCTATTAAAGTATTATGGTAGGGTCTATTTATCTAGATAATCATTTTGAATGTTTTAATGATTTATCTTTTCTAAACCCTTTTAATTAACGCCCATATTTTCAAAACAATTTTAAGGATTTATTTAAATGGAAATGAAAGTTTTGAAATGATAATTATTTTAAAAAATTATAATTTTTATGGGATAATTTGATTCAAAAATCTTGTTTAAATTACTTCCTTTATAAATTGTGTGACTTACAAACGATTTCATGAAAAGGGGTATTTATCTCAAAGAATTTTACTTATCATTTTCATATATGTCAACGTCCTTTGATAGATTTTAAACATGTTTGAAATTGATTTATTGTGATACAAATATTCCATGTTGTATTGAATATTTTATGATATGTTTGACAGTGGATGTGTTATTTTTATACTGTTCGTGGTTTACGGTTAAAGTATTGACATTTCATATGCTAGTTTTAATACGAATATTTATGTTGTATTTTAATATATTCATATGAGGAATGTATTGGAATTGGTAAGTGATGACTGGAGCATTCTATAGCTCCTCGATGCATTGGTAGGTCTCATGAGACAACTAGACTTGGAATTGGCCGAGGCATTTTCCAATTTGATATATGGTTTGGGCCAAGGCCTAAATCATTTTTAGGCATCTTGGCCGAGGCCTTGAAAAAATGTTTTAGAATGTCCGACATTATGAATTCCCCCATTATGAAACTAGTTATTTCATATGATTATTCTACTGGTATAATATCCATGATCATGTTAATATGATAATTTTTGATTTATTTTTTCCATATTATGTTCATGTTTATGTTTAAATGTCTGTTGTTTTTATTACATATCTTTCCTTAAATGTTTATAGCTTCCACTAAATTATTTACCTTTTCTAAGCATCTGATCTCACCCCTTCCTTATGTTTTATTTTCACAAGATTCCATGAAGTGTTTTATTTTTGAGATGCAGGGTTAAGCTAA
The DNA here is from genome assembly GCA_963277665.1 of Viscum album. NCBI lineage: Eukaryota > Viridiplantae > Streptophyta > Magnoliopsida > Santalales > Viscaceae > Viscum > Viscum album. The sequence goes on from OY728165.1 coordinate 684,291,636, forward strand.
GGGAATAATGGAGTTCTCAAAGGGTTATTTTTTTATTGTATGTTAGAAAGTGTAATGTAAATTTCATGTATGTAATATATTTTACAAGACTGTTAAACTGGTCAGTCTTTTGGAATTTGATTCCTTGTAATCTTTCAAATGTATTAAAATAATGCACCGACTCTGGAAATCTAGGGTCGGGTCATTACAAATATGACACTTGACTATGGGGTAAGGACACTTTGTCTACTTTGGACGAATCATGCCACATTGATATCACTAGAATGAAACATGATCTTAATATGGTTTTCCACAACTTTGACTACTCTGTGCACTAATACATTGGTACAAACTGGCATAATGGTGATTTCTACCACTCAAAGAAGAATGTCCAAATAATCATGTTCGAACAACCATTCCACTACTTGGGGCCTCACTCACATTACCTTATGTGATAAGTTCTTGATTCATCAAATCGATAATGATTATTGAATGTGATATGTTTACATGTGACACGATATCATAATGAAGATCATCCTAGATAAATCTAACCCATGAGTTCTCATCAGTTCCCAAAAATGGTGTAATGTGTTGTATGTCAGTAAAACATCAAGCATAGTCCATCATTGACAATGCCAATTGAGTAAAATGCATGAACAGAAAATATTTTTCATCCTTAAGATCTTGGGATATAAATTGATTATAAAAATAATCCATATTTCCTTCCATGATAGTAAATACTAATTCACATCATTCCTTAGAATATCACACAATATCTTGGTAGATCAACAAAGAATATATGCAACAAGCAACACCCTCTAATAATTTGGTGTTTGGAGATTCTTACAGATTGTATATACTGATTCAATCCAAAACATAGAAAACTTGGCTCCCCATTCCAATTTAATTATAGAATTATGATAATGTTAAAACATTCTTGTCTAATGATACATCAATGGAATGGTACGAATAGTCTCCATTTTAATGGATCACCTAATCCTCTGTATGATGTGACAAAGATCAAAATAAATCTTCTCCTATGGAACTATAGGATTGACTGGTTCAAATGGATTTGGGGAATGTTGAAAGACAATCTTTTGAAACTTGAGTCAAAGGTGATGGGGAAGCATTTTCTCTATAATAAAAATCCACACATTATATAACAATCATGGAACAACGTCGACTAAAAAAGTTTACTACAATAGAGAGCCACCAACTCTTGGTCTCTTTATACAAGGATTACAAGTATTTTACCATGACATAACAACTCATATCATATATCTAGTGAAATAAATATCTCATATTATAGCTCAACCATCATTTATATATAACACATAGAATTATAAATCAACTTATTATGTAAAATTCATGTTAATAAATTCTTATGTACCAGTTATGATGCATGAATTCTCATCTATTTACATACCAGGACATGAGTCTAATATCAAGAAATAATAACTTCATAAAACAATATCCTACACAATAGGTGAATCACCCAAGGTGAACTAACCTAAAATGTAACAAGAACACAGCACAAACAGCAATCCCATCATGGGTCACTCAGACATTCCCATGTGTCTTGGGTAGATACTCCCATCCACAGGATCATTACCCAGACCCAACATATCCTAGTATCCTTTCAACCATTTCAAAACAATAAGGAATAAATAAATGAAATCCTGATCTTTTAATACCACATTGTAATATCCCCAATGTATCACTATCTCACATGGCTAAGAAGGGTTGGTATGAAGAAATCAACCATGCCTCCCCATACTCCAAAGGCATCCCACTAACTGTGGGAGACTAAAAAGTATAGTAGGAGGACTATAACCCCTGTTTTGAATGTCATAAGAGTAGAATAATTAATAATAATATGGAATTTTTCAATGTAAATACATAACACAAGAAAATATTATTATCCACCTCAATAATCCACAAAATAAATAAGGAAATAATGTAATGACATGTTATAAAGTAATCAAATGTCATGCTTGAACAATATAAGAAAAATACTAGCGGACTCAAATAAAATACACAATGTATTTGGTCCCAAAACCCACTCTGGTCTCACCTGCTAACAATATCCCAACCACATACAAGAAACCAAAAGCAATTCCATTATCCTTTTTTCAAACCAGCATCCATTCAATCTACTCAGGTACCAACTGATGGACCAAATAGGGTGTGACTATAACTCAGTAATTCAACACCAACATGTTTACAGTAAATAGTCTGATATAAAGTTTATTTAAAAAAGAGGGATACATGTGTATTAATTAAGACAACAGTTAATAAAATACCACAACAAACTTATTCATCTATGTACCAAAATATCTTGGAGGATTTTTTATGATCATTCTGACTAGAACCGTATCACAATGGTAAAATAACCTACTTTGGTGCAATTATGGATGATTATTGAGATTGTCTTAGGACCATGAAAACCATAACCATATAACGAATGCAAAAAAACATTCTTTATCACCATACCAGAATATCCATGAGGATGTCTTATGACCATTAAAACCCAAAAAAATATATGCATGGTAAATTCAAAACAATCTGGAAGAAGCCCTATAATCATTACAACATTTAATAGAAAAAGATTTAAAATCATTAATGAAAATTTGTGTAAAATTCCTATAATCATTACACCATGGGACAAGGAATATCATTTTCTCTATAAGTATTACAACATAGTATTGGGCCAAGCCTTTTCAATATCAGCATTAAATCATATTAGTGTCCATGTTCGTAGGAAAATATCAATAAATAACAAGTACAATGCGGAACACATTCCCTATCATGCATCATGTATATCATAATTTCACATCACTATTATTGATGGTTAATTATTTGAATTAGAATTCTTCAGTCATATTCTACTATCAATTTAACTAACAATTGATTGAAAATTATATCAATATTTATATTACCCAACTTAGTGATTCTATAATAATAAATCAACCTAGGTCACATGTCATACTAAATATAATTTCTTCCATTATCCAATTGAAAATCATTTTCAAACAAAAAGAATTTAGAGATTAATCTCATTAAATTATTTAATTGATCCAGACACATGAAATAATGGAATGATAACAATATTGAATAAACATGGCAATAATCCACCATAAGATTATAATTTATACCCCTTACATTTATCTGATGATCCAAAAATGCTTCAAATGTCCAACTCTTACTTTGATAAAGGTATATACACTTGTGAAGAGGTACCGAGATAAACACTGATCAATATAAAAATCAAAAATATAATTAGGAAAAGGATTTCAGAACAACTATTAGAGAATAAGGTTGAGGAGAAAGAAACATGACCAAAACAACTTACCAAAGATATCTCACACCAACAAGATGTCCAGAAGGGATTTTGGTACCCCAAAATATGTTTTATAATTCTCTACGGTTGAGATAAGTGGAGCTACAGATGATTGAAATTAAAATTATCCACACATAATGTATAAAATAGAAGGTCATTAATTTAAACATAGTGTAATTTGATTAGTTGTTGTGTAAATTTTTATAATGGAATACTCAAGAAACCCAATCACCATGGATTTATTTTATTAAAATCCTCAAACAGTTACAAGATTTTCAAACACATTACACAATGTGTAAATGTTCTGTATTTAATTTTTCATACCATTTTCCTTTTTAAACAACCGAAACCCCGTTTTATGGTTATCAAAGTACCAAAACACCATGAAACTTAGAACCCATTTTTACTTGGTAGTTAATAAAAAAAATAATACATCCATGAACAGTATTTTATTTTATCTAAAAATGGATCTCTGTCATCAAACAATGCATGAACATCAAGGCTCAAATAAAAATTTGAGAGATAAATCTACATAGAAAAAGGTTATATCATACAATAATAATGAGGTGATGAAATATAATGTACATTATTTCATTTCAATGGTATTCTATACATATGCAGAAATGATATTTCCATTATCAGAAGGATTTAATGAATTAATTAAAATCAAATTGACCATGAGATAACCATAATAATATCATAAATATGTTATATGTTTATTAAATCAATCATTACAGAAATCATTGTGGCGGAGGTGATGGAAAAGTAAATATATTTCTTTGTATAGATGGTAATCCACGTATACAAATAAGTGATAATTTTATATCCCATTTGGTGAAAAAAATAAGATGAATAAGATAATTTCATTAACATAATATCATTTCAATATATTTTATATAATGGTGTTATTATATTATGATGGATTGTATTGAATTGGAAGAGGTAAATGAAAAAGTGAAATAAAAATTTGTGGTAAAGCCAATTATCTCTTCCACAAAGAACATAGTTTGGATATTACCATGTAGTCCCTAGGGATAGTATTTTATGAATAAAAAAACCTATATAATGTAGATAAATGATTTTGTAAAGGGCACTTTTCAGGGTGTGAATGAGGAAAATTTCACAGAATTTTAACACTCAGAACTGTTAGTATACAAGAATAATAATCTAGATAATGCTCTTATAATGAAACATCGAGAATTATGTGTATTGTAATGTATTATAAAAATTTAATTATGTATTTGTATCCTTGCTATTGATTTGATAGGGGTAAACATAAGTAACTAAATTATAATATATATATATATATATATTAATCCAACTATCGAAAAAATTTATTTATTAATCAATTTGAAATAAACATCCAATTATTAGTGAATTAATTTTATGATTCAAAAATTAATTTAATTTTAAAATTTTTTATTTCATTTTTTGCATGAAAATATAATTAATTTATAAAAAATTTACAAAATGAATTTTAAAATATAATATTAATATTTTAAATCATCATATCAAGATTATATTATAGATAACTTCTAAAATTTAAATAATTATTTACATTTAAATGAATAGTGATAAATGTTGATTTTCATAGAAAACAAACATATTATTTAATAAAATTAAAAGGTAATTTTTATTTTAAAATTGTTTGTAAAATTATTATTTCATGTATTAAAATAAATAATTATCTAATTATGGTCATTGTTATTAATTTTAGGTTATGTTTTCATATAAAAATGTTTTAAAATTTAGAACACATATTTCTTGAAAGCATCTTTTTATTTCGCATTGTAGGTTTAATGTTGAATTATATTATTACAATAATATAAATTTAACCCTAAAAATGATAATATATTTGGAATTAAAAGTAAAAAAATTTGTAAATATTTTCCTTTTATTTTTTTCAATATAAATAATAATCAAGGAAAATACTTTTCCTCTTGATAAGTGAAAAAAGTGTAAAAACTGGTTAAAACATTGGGATAAAGAATTAAAATAATATACCATTAATTGTATCCAGCTTGATGAGTTTATTTGGTCCATTTCTAAATATTATTTTAATATTTGGAAACATTATTCAATTTTATTTAGATTAAGGCCTTGATATTATTTTATGAATAATTTAATACAATATGTTAGTCTCTTGACTTTAAAATAGTAAATATTTTTATATTAGTATAAAAAATGATCTGTTATATTTTAATGTTTTATTTAAAATATGAATTATTATTATATAAAATTAATTTACTTTTAATTATTAGATATTTAATAATAACCGTGAATTATTAAACAATAATGACATAGTATTTATTCAATTAACAAAATTAAAATTAAATAAATGATTCTAAAATATAAAAATTAAAAAAATTGTTAAATTATTATTTTTAAATGTATTGTTAAAACAAATTTAATATATTATAGATGTAAAAAAGGTTAAAATTCTAATTACAGTATTTTCTTGTAGTCTTCAATGTCATATTTTCTGAATTGTATTTATAATGAAATTAATTGCATGTTATATTAAATATATATTATTAAAATATATAAAATAATAATAATAATTAAAGAGAAAAATTATGATGATAAATGGTTTAATATATCATCTCTTATCTAGTTATTTTCTAATTTTTAACTTATATGTATAATAATACCATTTAATATTAATAATTAATTACAATGTTTAAGGACAAAATTTGTTAACCAAGGGGTTAAGCTGAAAAATAACAATTAAAATTTGATATAAACCTATAAAAATTATTTTATGACAATACTAGGAAAATATAATACTTATCTTTTAATCCAAGTCAGTTTATTTCCCTTTATCAATAGTTAAAAAATTATTATATTATAATGCTTCATGTAATTCTAAAATTCCCACTAATGATATTTTATAATAAAATATATATTATAAACCAATTTTAAATTAAACAAATAATAATATAGTTAACCATGTTAATGGGATATACATATAATATAAAACATGTTCCATTTATGGGTAACATATATTTTAATGGTAATTCTCTTGACCCTTAATGAGTAAAAAATATAGATATTTTTGTAATTGTCCAAAGGGGTATGAGGGGGCTAAAAAGAGATAATGGTTAAAACACAACCTAAACATGGAGAATATTTTTTATATAATTATTTATACTTTTTATCACCATATATTCTGAGTATATCAATTTCTATCTACAAAAACCAAAAAATTAATTTATTTCAATTTAATATATTTAGTAATTTAATGTGCCTCACTTACCTCATAAAAGGACACCCCTTCACTCATTTAAATACCCCACATTGATCCATATAGCTAGAAAATACCCTGAATGTTTCTTTTTTTTTTAAATATGTATCATTGAATGGTTGTTTTTGTTTCTTAAAATATCATTCTAAGGGTCCTTATGAAGAATCAAAATGAGTCCTTCCAATATATTTAATCATCTTACTCGACCCCTTTAAAAATTTTTCATCTTCTACCAATTTTAATTAGGAGGTATACATCCTAAAACAATATTTTATGTATCATAAATATAATAAAAGTTCAATATGATCATGGAACCATGAATATCCATCCTATAATAAAAAAATTTGAAGCAAATGTATTTCTCATGTTTATGTATACATTACCACCTCCACATTGTGATGCAATTCATTTTTCGTCACCATATTTTATGTATGGTTATAATGATTGGTTGAGTTTTTATACATGATATTTATGAAATTATTATTATTATATATTTATAATATACATTTTACCATTTTACCTTCCAATATATTATAAAATGATAACGTCACTCGTGCGTACGTGTGGACTACCACCTCCACAAAGCAATGCGATTCATTTATAATTTCAAATTTAAAATAATAGTTATAAGGTTTTATTTAATTAATATATATTATATAATAACTATTCAATAAATTTTATTTAATTATTAGATTTATTTTTTCAATCCATCGAGACGTGAAAATATTACTTATTTGTATGTAAGGATTATTGTCTTCGTGAACTACGTAATTTATTTTTCTAATCTCTATATTTTATATATTTATATATTTAATTAATATATATTAAATTTGTATTTGGGTTAATATTCAGGATATACTTAATCCATGATCAAATTACAAGGATCGAAACTACTAAACAAAAATTCTTGTGAGAATCAAAATTGTTAACACCTATAAACAGTGATTTAAATTAGGAATTATTGAGAAATGGGAGTTAAAATGATATAAGTGGGTAATATATATGATATTATAATAATTTAAATGATTATATTATTTATTTAAAACAAATTTAAAATTATTTTTTTTAGTTAAGTTAACATTTAATTAAAGTCAAACTTTAGTTAAGGGTTTTGTTTTACAATATCATTGGTTGCTGATATTGTTTATGAATTAGTTTCCGATGATGAAATTTCATGATCTTCTTTTTAAATATATTGGTAATTTTTTATAGTAGGGTTATTTTTATATGATACATGTTTTCATTCAATTTTTATCTCATCCATTATTATAAATAATAAATCAATATTTTTATGTCAAATTGTATTTATTCCTATATTTGGTCAAATATCCTTTTTTCTTGAATATCCTGGTTTTCAAAAACTATTATAAAAAATTTAAAACTACTATCATGTGGTTCATTAAAATTATTTTTTTCTTATTATTGACTTGTAAAAACGTTTGAAAAATAGTATTCATTTTGTTTTCTGAATGATGTGCATTTTTGTTTTACCAAAAATATTGAAGGAAACATTATTTTAACATATACTACATGAATGGAAATTATCAAAATCATGGAAAATTAATAATTTAAATTTTATTTTATATTATTCCAATATTATTTTTAATAAAATTGTATCCTTAATATTTTAATTTTCATTATATTTTAAATAATATATTTAAAAGTATTAAAGGTATTTTCTTCGACAAATGTTCTAGTGATCTTCTAATGAAAATTTTAAAAATGAAATAATCGTTTTAGGATACCTATGATTTACTGTGGTATGATAAATGGATACCACACTTATTATTTCCCCATATGGTATATTATTAAGATAATTAAATGATGAAATGTTTATTATACCTCTTTTATTTTCACAGGTTCTTATATTATAAAATGATGAAATGTAAATATGACTCATATTCATTCCAATGTTTATGATATATTGAATATTTTATGGTATTTTATCACATATACATATAATTTTCATTATGTGAAGGGTGGAGCTAGAATTATATAGCCCTGAAATTTATTGGGAAAAGAGAAAACCTCATGAGATAAGAAGCACATTAATGAGTGGTGTACCAAGTTTATAAATGGTCTATATATGCTATTATAGTCATGGGGGATATCCTTGACAAATGATATAATTGAATGGGGGAGTGTACCTGATACCCAATGATAATATTAGTGTGGATCCTTGACATATATAATTAACTACAACAATTATGTGTTTTATACAAACTTATGTATTATGCCATTATTATGTCCTCATGGATCATTTTCTTTGATTACATTAAAATTTATGTCTTATGATTTTACATGATTTGGGAATTTACACCATATTATGATCTATTATGCTGGTTTTTAAATATTTATATTATGGTATCATAGACTTATTCTTATGTTATGTTTAATTTATTATTTATATTCACATTTTTAAAACTTATTGAGCATTAATTAAAACCATTTTTTATGTTAACATTCCCTTGATTATTAAGAATAGTTTTACATATTATATGTATTAGAAGGATCCTAGTTTTTAATAATGTAATCAGATCTGATGCATATCTCTTATGAAAAAAATAGTTTATATATCTATGTTTTCATATACATTATACCTATATAATTATGGCATGGATATTAATGTTATGTCATGAATAATCATCAAATAAGATGTCTTATTATATATAAAATTTATGGGTCACTATCATTGATATTAAATAAGTTATTAATTAATCATTGAAAATTATATTTATTGAACATTGTGAAAACACGTTGGTGGAAGTCTAAGTATAGGAAAACCTCCAAATTTTTTATTCTGGTAGAGATTATATGATTATCCAAGAAATAAAACATTGTCTAGATAATATATGTGAATGAAGTTTTATCACATATTAAAAGAGGGTTTATAATCCTAAAAATAACTAGTCAATGTGCATCTCAAACATAATACTTGGGCATTGTTACTCTTCCCTTACTACACACCTAGTTTTGAAAATCTAGGGGATATGGTTGGGAAAATTCATATCTTCATTAGGACCAATTTTTAAGGAATTCAAATGATAATTACTAAGGATAACACATGATAAGACTATGGGGTATTTGATTGAAATGAATGTGTGAAAATTTAGATATAATATGAATCAATATTCATGATTTCTCACTATAGATAGTGTTTCCACATGGTATTTTTTTGTCATTCGATGGAAAAATGATGAATCATGTTGAGAATGTATTTAATGGTAAATGAAAATATTGTCCTTATAAGAAGCTAAATGAGATGAGAACTTGAAGGAGAAATACTATGATTATTCCTTTTAGCTACCATTATATTTTATCAAAAAATATAAATAAGGGTGAGTCTCTGGACACGTTAAATTTGATAAAATGGCCTTTTGTTAAAGTTTATGTGGAAATGATCATGGAGTATAGAATGATTAATTTAATTAATTTTAATTATGTAGAAATAATCATCTATAATCATATCTCAATAGAATATAAAGATGTTTTCTATATGCTAATAAAAGGAATAATGAAATTAATCGACAATAAGTTTGATATCTAAATTGGGAACATGAAAAATATATGATTCAACATTATAATCCAAGGGTTATTTCCATCACCATAGAATGACATATGATATAGATATCTATTTTTTGGAAGGAATTAAAGAATTTATATGTAGGAATTAAAGAATAATGATATTTGAGTTATTATAATCCTTAACTTTTTTTCTGTAATTATATTTCATTATTAAATTGAAAACGTACGTTGAATAATACTCATAACTAAGTAGTGTTTTTTTGTATGGAGGTATTTTTGGAAAACTCGTGTTTAAGGGAATCAAAACCATTAAAATTAACCTGATGTTGAGTTGATGGTTTTTTAAGATAAAAACCAAATAAGATTTAATAATGTAAATGGGATAGTATTAGTAACCCTAAAATTTATTAGTGACTTGATCAAAAAATTATTTAAGTTATAAATAATGAAGATTATTAAAAATTTATTTTTATAGAAAATATTAAATAGTCAATGGTTTTTACTTGAGTTACATGGATTGTGTTAATTTTTGGGTGAATACATATTTTCATTGAGATTTTGTGGGGATCCTTGTTATTATCAGGTTATAAAAGAAACAAGTAATTAAAATTTTTTATGTGACATTATGAGATAATTTATGTTTTTTTGATTAAATTTTAGACCAAATATTTCTGATTTCGGGGTTTTGAATTTGGTAAGAAATATTTTTAGGGATTCATAAGGTTAACTATATATATAATGGATAATGTTTAACATTGGGAGTTTTTTATAAGGGTGGAATGATTAATGCATTTAAACATATAGGATAGATTATGCAAGATATATTTGTTTTGGTATACATTGTTTAAGAATATGTAATGTATTATGGATCTTATGATTCGATAAAATTTATTTTCAATACATTATAAATTACAAATTAATTGTGAATATTCATTTCTTGGAGTAAGAGATGAATTGGAAATTGATCGAAGCGGAACGAAATGTTGAGATTATTCCTATGAAATAGAATTAATTCAAGTAATAATATTTTATCTTGTTCCCTATCATAATAGTAATCGAATCCTGGATCTTTTGTAAAATATTCTTGAACTAAAAATATTATATTTTTACCATAATTTATAATTAATTTATGGCCTGTCCACCCCCTCACTTATTTTTTGTCTTTGTGGTCATCAATATTATAATGAATATTTTTTACCTTTCTCTATTATTTACTGGGTTTTTTCTCTTACATGTTTACTTTTTATCTTCCACCATTTTAATTCATTTGATGGTCTCGATTATGTTTTAACCTTTATCCATCCAACTTCCATCTTTAAAAAAATTTATATAATCTTGTTGTGTGATGTTTATTTTCAATTAATGTATTATCAAATATAGAAACTTTTAGGATAGTGGTAAAATAGTAAGGGTGAAATTTATTTAATTGGGATAACAAAAGACCCAAAAAATATTGTGTGAAATAATAACAAGCTTCATAGCCTGATCAAAATGCAACACTGGGATTTAAGTGAATTGTGAGGTATCATACGAAAAATAATAATTACTAAATGTGACCTAATTATTTAATTTGTGTGTGTTAATATGAATAATCACATTAGTTAATAAATTTATATTGGTACTACTAAATACAAAAATTAATCCTGAATTCTTATAAAAAATGATTTTTTTAGAAAAGTCATCTTCTACGTAAAAAATGAATTTTCGTGAATAGCTTTTATGGAATTTTAGAATTTTTTATAATAATTAATTTATTTCTATATTTTGAATTAAATTTTAAAAATTATTTTGTTTTTTATAAATAGAGACTCAAATATTTCTGTATATTTGTTTTTTATAATTTCAAGATATGATTGTTTTTTAAAGAAGAGTGAAAAATATTATTTTTTATTGAAAATTTCCTTTACTTATATATTATTGAAAATGGGCCATATTATTTTTAAATTATTTTAAAAAGTAAAATTTATTCCTTTATTTCATGAATAATAAAAATAAGGTAATTGAAAGTATAATTTTTTTGGGTATAAAAACGTATATTGAATCAGAATCCATTTTTGAGAAAACAAGTTTTCTTTACATTTTGTGATTTTAATATTTAATTATAATCTACCAATTTTATTATTTTAATCATAAAAAATATAGGGCACATATTGAAATTTGGTGAATCAATTTTTTTTAAAAGGACCCTTTAAAAAAATTGCTTTTTGAATAGTAACACTGGTAAATATTTGTCATTATAGTATGTGTAAAATAAGTATAATTTGCTTAAAACATTGGGATAAGAATTTAAAATTTCAAAAAAACATGCCTTTATCCTATTGGATAATTTTAGTTCATAAATTGACATAAACGTATCAAGGTAAGGAATATTGATGCCATTTTTCTTTTTTTACTGCCTTAATATTATTTTCCAAAATTAATAAATAAAAAATTTCACTCTCTTGACAATAAAATCTCTAATGATTTTATGTAAGGATAACAATTTTTTTTTTCAAATAAAGTGTTTATTTGAATCATGAATTAAAATTTTTATCATATTAATTTATTTTTAAATTTTATTGATGGAATAATTATAGTTAATACATTAAATACACAAAACCATATTTATCTAATTATAAACAAATAAAATAATTGAATTTAAAAATATTAATATTAATAAAATTTTATTGAATTGTTGAGTTAAATTAATTACTTAGACAAATATTACATATTAAAATAGTTTATAAGGGTTAGGTAGGAATTATATATATTTTTATTTACTTCTCATAGTCAAATAATGCCAATGTTACATAACATGAAATTAATGTATTACATATTAAATACAATTTATTAATATTTTTGAAAATAACTAAAATTTTATAAAATGTAAACTAGGAAATAAATCGCCAATTACTTTATCCCTTTCCCATTTATGATCCATTTTTTACCTTATAAGTATAATTATAACCCTTTAGTAATTACAACTTGTTACCAATGGTAACATTAAAATTGGCTAACCAAGTTGTTAAACTAAATGATACTATTTAAAATGACATAAAAAACAATAAAAAATTTATTTTATTTTTATATTAAGATTACATATTACATATCAAAGATCAATGTCATTTCATAAAAAATCTTCATGTGTTAGATAATTACTATTATAATATTTCACATAATTCAAAAAATGTCATTAATGATATTATATAATAAAAAAGTTATTTATTAAATAATTTTAAATTCATAATAATCATGTCATCAACAAAGAGATATGGATATGGTTTAAAATATCAATCAAGGTTTATTTATGGGTCAATTGTTTATTTTATGGTACCTCCCTTGACCCTTAAAGAATAAAAATTTTATATTGTACTAACTCAAAAAGGGGGTAATGGGGAGTTAAAACAAATATATAATGGTGATAACAACATTTAGATATGTAATTATTTTATTTTATGAGATTATTTCAAATAAAAATCAACCTATATTCTAAATATATCAGTTTTGAGCCGATCAAACATTTAAAATTATATATATATGTTTAATACATTATTTAATTCTATTTGTGTCATTTCCCTCCCTTATAAAAAGAAACATATTCCCCCTATTCATTACCTCACATTGAGTATTATATATTAAACAAGCCTTTTTAAATTCTATCCTTAAATTCTATATCAACTATTTATTGGATATAGTCATCTTAATATAACATTCAATGGGTCCTTATGAAATGATATAAAGGAATCCAATCGCTAGAGAGGTAATCATCTTACGCTACCATTTTCAATTTTTATCCTATTATACTTCATCCAGTTAAGTGGTATTCATCGTATAATAATGTCACTATTATCCTCAATATAATGGTATTTTATTATGTTTATATAACCACTAATATCCTCCCTATATTCTATAAATTGTGATGTTGGAGTATCTCTCATGCATACGTGGGGATAACAACCTCCATGTAGCAATGCAATTAAATTTTTCATCACAATATTTAATGGATGGTTATTATAATGGGATTAATTTTTATACATTATATATATATAATTTTTATGAATCATTAATTATAATATCATATCTATATTCTTACCTACAAATCTGTTGGAAAATGATATTGTTGCTTGTCTATAGGTGTGGAACACCCCCTCAATGAAGAAATGTAGTTTACTTATTATTTCATATTTACAAGGATATTAATAAGGATATAAATAATTATTATATATATTATTAATATTATTCCCAATAATTACTTTTAAATATAAATTATTTATTACCATTCCTTTATTCCATCTATCTAAATGTTATTACAATCATCTATACGGATGTATTTCCATTTCAAGGAATAATTTAATTCATTTATCTATCTCTATCATTTAGGGATTAATATTAATTTTTTATTTATCTACTATATATAATATTTATATAATTATAAAAAATCGATATATTATGGAACCATGATCAATGTACAATGACATGAACTACCTATCATAAACTCCCCTAATAAATTAAACATCTAACAGTAGAAAACAATTATTTTAATAATGAATATTAATAAATAGTTGTTTAAATATTTTTATTCGATAATATTTTATTTTAAAAGTATGTTATTGATTTTAGTATAGAATTATGATAAATTAATATTTTTCATATAGTATCTTATAGATCGTTTAATTCATATCAAAATTGTGGAATATGATTTATGTATCTATCAATTTATTTTTCAGGATTAATTATTATTATATATGTAATGATAAAATTTAATAACATACCAATCAATAATAAAAATAATTGTCTTCTGATATGGTAATTTTTCTATAATTCATATTTTCCTTTAATATCTCTCTCCTTTTGAACTCATAAGATGAAATGAATATTTTAATGAAAACTGAGATTATTTCTCCCTTCGGTCAAAAATCTGTATTCTTTTAGGACTATGTTTTAAAATAACTAATAATATATTTATATTATCATATTATTACATAAAATTTAATATTACACATGATTGAATGTTAATTTATTGTTTAAAGGAAATATTTTTTTAATTTTCCATAGGGGTTACTTTTTTCCTTTTATTGAAAATTTGGAATGTGTCTTCATTTTAACATATAAATCATGAAGGGAATTTATCAATTCCATGAACAATCAATGATTATGAGTGTCCTTTACATATTTTCGAGGATATTTTTGAATAATTATTTTCCTTTGTTTTGATTAAAATTTTAGATTTATATTACATCCCTTTATCTAGAAATATCTCATGTGGCCAAATCGCATTAGTGACAAGACCTCAAATGCACCTCCCCATATGCCATAGTCTACTGAATTATAGTAGATGTGTAATAAAAATATTATGATGACTATACCCAATCCTATAGATTTACAACATTGCAGAAGTAAATTATTAATAAAAAATATCAAGTTGATAAAGAATATTGGAAACCATATATCATATAACTAGAATGTAATAGAAAATCCATGAAACTAATAAGGTTGAATCATGGAATGACATGATGAGATGAATCTAAATGTAAAACTGGAAAAAATAATAATAAAATGACCTAACATAAAATAATCCCAATGACACAAGTCTCAAATTATATGTTAGACACTTTAAAACCCCCATCCCATCTAGAATGAAATAAAAATAAGATACAAATTCTGTTTCCCTTGTCTAAAGATGCATCAATGTAATCTACTTTTGTACCAAACAATGACCTGAATAGCTGTGAGAAAAACATAGTAGGTTGAATCCAATATATCATAAAAAACATTTTTATAAAATTTTAATAAAATAAATAAATAAAAATTTATTAATTAATCAATTAATATAATACAATGGTCGACCTAATATAGCATGGTGTCATAATGTTTTTGAGCTTCTAGCACAACCACGAAAACCATTTACACAATCCCATGGAATAAATGACCAATTGTGAATTTCCCTTTGTATAATAATATCATCCATTAATCATATACTTATATATATGAACATCCTCGTAAATTAGTCCAGGACCTTAATATAAACATTTTAGCATGTACCACTTGGAATAGCCAGCTATATAAGCATTTCACCCCTTGGAAAAAAACTATAACTAATCATTTTAGCATGTAATGTTATGAATGGGACACTGTATAAGAATTTTATCCTCCATGAAAAGACCATATATAACTAATTCAGTATCCACCAAATAAGTCATAATTACAAGGATACCATAATATCGCATCATAAGCCGTAATAGTTGATTGTGAAAATTACCATTTTCGTTCATGTACACATTAATTTTTATATCAATAAATCATCAACCATATCAATATATCAAAATAAATTACCTAAGGGATTATATATCAATCAATAACATAAAATATGATGTCATTTTAAACACACATTAAATAATTATTTGTGTTCTCATTTATAAAAGTGTGTTTTTACTCCATGAGTAGGTATATGACATGTATCATAAACTATTGAATCCAAAGGGATCTAAAAAAGTTTCCAATCAAAGATTTACCATTAATAAATTAATATATTAATTAGATATCATGTTATGTTTGTGAAATTGGAATCGTTAATATAATTTTAAAATAAATAGACTATTTGGTCTCGTTAAGACCCCATATCATTATCTGTCAAATAAAAAACACATCTAACTATAATTTATAACAAGAGATGAGGTGAGGAAGGTCACATGAAGGAACCTATATAATGATAGATCAATAATAAAACCCAAAATATTCAGTCATTATATTTAAACTCCAAAATCGATGATAAATGAGGGTAGAGAGGGAAACCTTGTCAATAAAAGCCTCCAGAGATCAGATGCATGATTAGGACATCTAAAAGAGAAAAAAATTCCAAAATATCATATAACATATCCAAGGGTTATGAAGGAAGAGGTTCCTCCGAATGAATAAAATATTTATTTTAATTTCCCACTTAAAACCATTGGGTTCATGGAATACACTATGTGTAATCATTCCACATATATTTAATCATTTTTTAGTTATGCCAAAAACACCATCACCCATGGGTTAATATTCTCTATCTATAGTTACACAATTTAAATTTGTTCCCAACCTATAACCACTTCACATCATTAACCAATTCACAACATGTTCAGAGTGAAACTTACCTATCATGTATTACATATGGGACATGTAGTTGTATGGTGAATATATTTCAACCCAACTTTTTGGAAAGTGTCTAAACCAACACTGAATCCATCCAAACCCATAAAAACCCAATAAAACTCATTTAACATTTTTATTACTTGACTCCATTGATTTAAATAAACATACATCCATTAAAAGTATGTCATTTTCCCAAGAAAAGGATCCTTATCTGAGAACATGACATGGAAACCAAGGTAAAAAATAAAAAATAAAAAAAATTAAGTTCAAAGGAAAACATAGAAAGGGTTTTAACTAGAAAATATAAGATACCCAACCTCCTTGAAATATAATAGGTCTTACTGATATGCTTTATAACTTATTGTGGGTACTCTGTGAACTAAAATGGTTGTTGTTTTCATATATCATATTACCTCATCCAGGTCACCTCCTAAACACACCTATGTTGCCACTACACTCAGACCAGAAGTGTATTCAAATGCGAGAGATAGTTATCAATATGGTCCAAATCCATATCACATTCTCCTCAAATTAAGAATCATAAAAAATATTGATTTCCTTAATTTTTACCACATGAGAGGGGTAAATATTATATTTCTAATTTTGTGAGATTAAAAATACACCATGAATGGAATTATAGAACTATAGAAAGGATATTATGTCATCCACTGGACCAACCATATCCACAATATCAAATGGACCAAAAACATTTTTCACTCAGTTTCCAATTTTCCCAATACATCATTTACCCAACAAGGTGGTATCCTAGAGAAAATATGAAAACCGAAATCAAACTCTAGTGGTCATCACTGATGATCAGTGTATGATTTTGGCCTTCTTTGTAAGGTCACCAACTACCTCTTGATCAAATGAAAATTCTCAGATGTCTACAATACAATAATAGGGCCAACATTCACTGTCTTGCCTTCCTCCATCTAACATAGTAGTGAATAACATGACCATCCATTAAAATTTTCAAATGGTGCACTATGGATTGATGCCTTGAATTTATTATAATATGGAAACATCACATGTACCATATTTTTGTCCCTTGAACCACCAAAATTTAAAAGACAATATCCTTAAATATCCTCCAAGAACATGAATAATACAATCTAATTGATCATCAATATATGGATGATAGAGTGTGGTCAGAAGAACATGCAATCCTAGAACCTCCTAAAAACCCTTCCATAACTGTAATGTGAAACAAGGTTCCCTTTCTGAACTGGTACTCCTCAAGAAACTATTGAACTATGTTTTCCCATCCACATATATAATTCCAAGATCATCAACAGTTAAAGTATCCCTAATATGTAAAATGTGGTATACCATCTGTAGTGGATCCAATATACTGATACGACAATTATCTTATGTAGTTTCCTCAGTAATCCTGTCATAAATTCTATAGTGAGATCAACCTATTTCTTATCACAAATAGGCAGATGCAGCAATAGACAAGCTAGCCTCTACTATCATACATTCACTTGTCGATGGGTGAAATATCTCAACATATATCCCTCTATATCCTTATTTATTCTTGAAAAATAATACGATTTACAGATATCATGATACATGTTTTTAAAACCATGTTGCACCTCCCATCGAGAATCATGAAACTCTCTTATAAGATCCTCATGTTAACCTGTAGGAACCCCTAATCATCCATGGAAAATAATAGTACCTACAACTCCAAAATACTATCTTGATGGAATACCCCCATCAAATAAAATATATTTTATAATTATTTCATCTAAATATGATAAATTCTCTATCTTGATGTTGTAAAAAAGAATATGTATAATTTATTTCAAAGTCAGAACAACTCATCACAAAAATTCATAGACGTTTAGATGCATGTTTTGAATGAGTTCCATCATCAACCACTCATAATAAGACACTTTTACTACCTAGTTATACATCTTTCAAATCAAAGAACTAGTCCAGAATTTAACCTTTCCCGATGTATAAACCAAACCAATGTGAAACGACTGTAGATACTAAACCCAACTCCTCTTACAATGGCTCAAGTTTTACTGAGAAAAACGAACGTGGCCTCTTGTGGCTTTTGTATACAAAAATCCCTTTGACCATAATTAAATGTCTCATAAATCTTATAAAATGTATCACTATAGGTAAAACCAGATCAGGAGTAGGGCAATTCATTTGATGTGGTCTCAGTTGTCAACAACCATGAAAAAACATTCAATACTCTTACATCAGATATGATCTATGTAAAAATCCATATGTGTCAAAATATAAGTTATTTGATTTACCAATGACAATTAATGTGAGGATAGGTTCTTATTTTAGACAACCTTATACTCCAAAAAATAGTCTCTTACAAGAATTTGACCAAACAAACTTTATTCCCATCCTATTTTTCCCATACATCAATGTTACAAGATTGGAGAAGTATTTAATAAATCACTGATATTGACAAACTAAACATAGAAAACATTAAATCTCAAATAACTTCATGGGTCTCCCCCAAGATACCATGTCTATAATATTATTTAGATCCACTAACTCTCTTTCCCCTGAGACGACATGGCCTATGAAGTTCACTTAATCAATCTATAAACATGATTTGGTTTTCGTGGTGTAAATTTGATGCTCTCTAAATGTTCTCAATATGATGTCAATATATTTTTTCTGACCTTATGCTTACTATAAGTGCACTTATATTTAATAATGAAACCCACAAAAATTAGGGTAGAAAAGGATGAATGAGTTGATTCATCAAAGAAATTAATTTCACCAGTGTATTTCTCATACAAAACCAAATCAAAACATATGTATACAATCTATACATGCTCATAAACGTAGAATAAGGTATTTTTGAGGATCTCATCCTCAACATTTTATATCCAATTCTGAAATAAATCTTTGATTGGATCATATAACCACTTATATGGTTGATTAGATCATTGTTACTTCAAAGGGGATACAATTTGTTGATTATAATCTTGTTAAATCTCTGATAATGAATAGATAGGAATAAATAACTACCAGACATCATTGAAAAATGTTCTTGAGAATTCCATGGAGATTATCTAAAATATATGGAACCTTTATCTTCTCAATCATGAAACTGAACTTTCAAGTCCCATAGCTCTTCTAGTACCATTATATATAGAAGGATATAAACTAGATCTGCTCTTAGAATAAATTCAATAGTGAACTCAATCTCTTTCTCATGAGGTAAGTCGTAGTACATGACAAGAAATACATCATAATAATGGTCCAAAACAAGATAAAATGAATCCTTCTACATTCCTCCGTCAACCAGAACTATGAAATCTATCTAATATGTGAGACAACCTATTATGAATTGAGTTGGTGCTACAAAACAATCCTAAGAACCCCACTCACACTGGTAAATATAGATACCTCTTTTGGGAGAGATAATGTTAAATATATTATGGAAAATTAAAATTTGAGCTTGTTATATAAATATATAATCTATAACCACAATCAAATAAAAAATGTAATTTTCATAAGTAATGGATCCTAAAAAAAAGGGAACCATGCCAGAACCTTCCTCGCAATGTTGGATATTCTCTTAACGCACTCCCAACTACATTTTAATGGTCAAAAAAACATCCAAGATTTCCACATTCATTCAAAACCCATTTTCAAAACGAGAATATTGAATTGAATGTGATGATCCTATTTCAAAAAAATTGATTGAAAGGGTATAATGTACAATAATCATACCTATGAAAATCAAAGGTACAACTTCCACAATATTTGGAGTAGTATTCAAAAACTGCAGATGACCATCTTCTATGTCATGGGATACATCATAACTCCCCTAAGATATCCCTTTAGAAGAGTACTTTAATTCCTGCACTGGGGTACCACATCCCCTTCCTCACCCATAACAAATTGTAGAACTCTACCTACCGATATTCTAAAGAGTAACACATTACATTCTAGACTCAGGTATTTTTCATTATCATCTTCCACTACAATTCAATGATAATATCATAAAAACATGTTGATAATTTTCTTATCTTCCATAATAATGGGACTCCAGATTTGGGTGAAGACATTGAGCTCTCCTATTGGTCAACATGCCATAAATAAATAACAGAAATAGAAAATTACATTGTGTTATTCACCCATTTCCCTAACTTGTTTTCCCATTTTTTCTTGGATAAAATATCCATACTGAAAATTCATACAACTACAATAATAGATCATAGTTCACCTTACTGAAAAATCATGTACATTTAATGGAGACTATCTCAAATTATCTTTTATGGGAAGTTCTTAATTCATAGATTCTAATAATTCTACTCAAATGAAAATTTTTCTCCTTTTTAATGATCTCTTAGTAAAGACCATCCTCAAAATAACATTCCCTAGAGATCGTATCAGATGCTAAGGATTTCCCAAATCATTGTAGGTTAGTGAAGCATCTAATGAAGTAAAACACTGAAATTCCATCCTATTTCTGATGCATGAACTAAAAATATTTCTCATACCTCAATATCTTTGGATATAAGTGGACCATGAAATTAACATAAATTTATAACCAAGATAACTACTCCTTTAAACCAATATTCTCTAGAATGTCCCACCAATGAATGACATGTTCACTGAGCATATAAACCGAAAACATAACCTTGTTATATGTGGGTGTGTCATGATGCTTGAAGATCAACTAGAATAAATAAATCAAAAAATCATCTTCCAGGGCCCCCATCCCCCACGAATGTTGGTGTATACTACAGTTGAAACTCTCTCATCAGCTAAGATATTGAAGTCATGCGGAAAAAAGTCTCCATTTTCATGAATCACATGCCATTTAAGAAACTGTTATGAATATGAACATCCATCTAATCCTCATGATATATAGGAAGCATCAAAATTATTATATTAGGATCATACTGATTTCAAATCTCTAAATGTTCAACATGAATTTTTTTTTTCTAATAGACAAGTACACACATTAGAACACTTGGTATAAGATCAATATCAACCTTAACATATTAAAACAATAGAGAATAAATTTTATTTTCCTCTCTAGATATGTTTTACAAGTGTTTTTTCATTCCATAATAGTTAATTTAATTTCACATGTTAGATATAATAGATATATAATTTCATAGTTCAATCAAGAAATTATATCTCATGTTATAAATATATTCATTTTGTGAACAATGCATGTAAATATATATGACTATCTTTCTATCATGATGAACTCCTAATAATCTTATACTAGAATTTCAATGAGTATAAATATCTTGAAACAATATCATCATACAAAATGAGAATCAATAAAGTTGAAATAACATCTATTGTAATAATAGAACATCTTCAACATCAATCCCATCCATGGGAACTCAAAGTTTCTCCCATTTATAGGTTTCATACAACCATGTAAAATCTCATTACCAAGTCCCAACACATCCAAGGCTCCCTTATACCATTAACAAACTATAAATAAAATGAAAATAGAATCCTACATCTATAATACAACATTGTATCATCCCTCATTCCAGCACTATCTCATACGACCAAAATAAGTTGCTGATGAGACCTAAATCATGACTCTATGTATGCTAGATTTTACCAAATAGAAGTAAGAGTGTAATAAATATAAGGGGAATACAACACCCTTGGTATAGAGATAAAACAAAATGTAAATAAAAATTTAATAAAAATTTTCAAAGTGATGAGGAATATGGTCAATTAGAAAGAAGTGGACAAACTAATAAACGAATAATGGAGAATCATGTAATGACAAAGAGAGATGTATCTTAATGTACACTGAATACAATAAAAATAAAATAATACCAAATTACTTTATACCCCATGTTGGACCCATATCCAAACTGAAACCCATTTAACAAGCAAAAAAATCAGAAACAAGGTCCATTTCCCTTGTCTACACATACATCCATGTAATATGCTCTGCGTAACGAATGATGGGATAAATAGTATGTGAGTTATGCTCATTAGGTCCGCACCACAATATGTAAAAAAATATGTCTGATGATATGTTCATAAAAAAGTGATAAACATGTGTATTTATTAATCAATTAATTTAATACAATAACTAACATTCTTTGGAACCATGTATAAATGTATTTGATAATGTAGAATAACAATGAAAAACATAGTCTTAAACCCATTGTATAAATAACCAACTAGGAATAGCCTTATGTAAAAGAATTTTAGCCATTTTTTATAACATTATATATTATAATTTCATAATAAAATGGACCTGACCTTCTATATAATCATTTCCCCATGTAACACTAGCCATTTACCAATATATAACAATTTAATCCTTTAGAAATAGATATATATATAAAAATTAAAATATGTAATACTATCTAGAGAATAAAATATAACCATTTCATCCTCCTATAAAATTACTATATATAATCATTTCATCATTAACTCATCAATTCATAACTGTAATGATACCACAATAGCATTTCATAAGCCTCTATGGATAATTATGGGAAATACCATTATTCATTAAATTACACTTTAATTGATATATATAAATTTTTCAATATACACATAAATATCGCATAATATATTTCCAATGTGATTCAATATAAATAAATCATCTATAATATCATTTCATTCTAAACAAAAGTCAATCCATTAGCCATGTTCTTATTATTCTAAGAGTTTTCTCACCCACAATTGTCCATATTTCATGTTACATCACCTATTGAATCGAAAATTATCCAACCAAAATTTCAATTCATTATTTACCATTAAAAATTTTTTGTTTTATTATAGAACAAGTAATATTTATGTAATCATAATGATTCATAAATATGGGTATTAAACAAACCATATTGTTATATTTAGACTACTTACCATCATCTGGAAAGTATGAAATCCATCTGACTGGATACTCCCACAAGAAAGGGCTTGAGGAATTTCACAAGAAGGAAACATGAAAAAATCATATCCAGATTTAAATCCTAGAACATCAATGTTTAGTATATTTACACTACAGTGATTGAGGGAAATCAATGAAGACAGGGTGACCAAATCAAATATACTCGCCAGGGCTCAGATGTGTGAACGGGATGTCTGGAATGAAGAAAGAGGATTAAAAAACAAAGAAATATTTATAGCATCATGAGAAAATATGATAAACCATATAAATTGAATAATCACACACACATTACACATAAAACCACTAGGTTCGAGGAAAATATGGAAGGAAATTATTTCACATTGTTTGTTTCCTCGTTTTTGAGTTATTCGGAAAAAACCATCACCTTAAGATCAATATTCCTCATCGACACATAAACTACATGAATTATGTTCCTGACATGTAACCAATTCACATCATGAAGTAGTTTACAACCTATGTCTAGTGGAAGTTACACATATTGTTACATATACCTGATCTGTAGTTGTTGAGTGAACAGTTTTTATCCTAGCTTATATGAATGCACATTAACAAACTCGAATTCCTTTAAAATCGTGGGAAAACCTCATAATCCATTTTTTATATTTAAAACTAGACTCCATTAATTATAATAATCATTATTCCCTGAATATTAAGTCATATTCTACCACATTGTATCTCTATCTCTAAATAAGACTCAGCCAACAAGGTTAAAGAAAAAGATAAAAACCCACCAAAGGGGATCGATAAATTACCCAAAAAGGTGAATTCTTAGAAAATGAGAGATCATACATTTGATTTATGTAATTTCAAAGTGATAATGGTATTTATCATGAGAATTTATATAGATTCATTTTAATGTAATTTTAAAAAATATAACAACATTTGATATCACCTAGGTTTACTGAGGATATGACAAAAGCATTCAATCCCCATTATTTATCTGTATTTTTTTATGATTATGATGTTGGAATGATGAAACATTTATGAAATCGATTTTTTTCATAAGGGTTATGCCAAAATGATATAATTAAATCTATCTGAAACTAATTTCCTTTCAATGGGTTGTTTTTTTATTAAATTTCTATGATCTTGGGGTACACATATGTATGATCTTCATTATCTAATGGGTGGTCCCATAAATATATTTTTATCTAATGCATTAGGTAAATATGGATATCTCAGGAGATAAAAAGGACTATAATTTGGAGTTAACTCAGTTCAATAAGGAACTCTTTACACAATGATTATATTAGTAGTGATCCTTGAATAATGATACAATGGAATGGAGAGTAAACCCAATCAAATATGATAGTCTAGTATTGGATCCTTTAAATAGGAAATGATTTTCAATGTTGATGTATATTCCATAAATTCAACGCTTATTCCTATATTATTCTTTGTATATTACATTTCTGATTCATTTATGAATCATGTCTTATAAAATTCCATTCATTATTCCATGAATTATGATTATGATATATGATATCCAATACAAGGTATTTAAATATTGTGTTCATATTTTCATATACTTATGAAAATCATTTGATTAATTCATCATTGATAATTCCATTTTTTACCCATACTGGGAGTAATAGATCACAATTTTAGTTGATTCATTTACCAAAGTTATGATTAATGGTTTTAAATGTTTTATTTTTAATAAGGGATCTAGTTATAAATAACATAGTGAGATATGGTTCAGATCTATTATGAAAAGGTGATTTATATATCTAGGATTTCAATGACAGTAGAATTATATGATTCTTGAAAATATTATTTTATTATGTATTGCAAATTAATCTAATATGATGTGATAATTACGTATGAAATGTAAGGTTCTCTATATATAGTGTGGGGATGATAGGATAGTTGGTGTCTTTACAATAGAAGGTATAGAGGAACCCTTGAAATTACTTAAATTATTAAAATATTATTAATTAATTTTCATGTTAATGAGGAACAAAATTGATATTATTTTATGATAGGAATAATATAAATCAGAATAATATTATATAATAATATTTAAAAAAATTTAGGTAATTTATTAACTCTTCTCTTTTATATTTAAACACAATTAACCCTTATTGACGATTAATGTACTGTCAATTTTTCACTCTTTAGTGGACATGATTTTTACTATAAAATAAAAACCATCTATAATTGTAAAATTTTACATCTTATTTACTATATCCCATTAACCAATCCATATAAATTAATTTTTATTGTTTTTTAATAATTAAATAAAATATTACATGACATAAAATTTCTTTAAATAATGTTTTTGGTTCTAAAATATATAAGAATTTAAAAAAATGAAATGTAATTCGAATATAAAAATTAAAAATATCTTTAAAAAATATATTTATCTACAAAATTTACAGAACAACATAAATAATATTAAAAATATTAATTTTTATGTTTTTAAAATAATTTACCTTGTTTACCTACTCCGTCATCAGGAACTGTGTCTGTTTTGTGTTACAGTATAAGGTAACAATTACATCACTGAAGAAAAAACTTAACCTCCTAATAAAATTTATATTCTAAATAACCATTTATAACTGAAAATAACCCCCTACTATCCTTATAAAAAATATTAGTGTTATTGAGAAAATGAGAGTGGAATTATGGATTTATTATTTAGTTAAAATAATACCAGGGTCATTAAAAAATATGAATTCCCAAAAATTCCCATATCATTGGATTGTGGATGATGATGGAAATGATATTCTCATCCAATTGAAATATATTAGCATTATATATATTTTTAAAGTCTTCTCACATTATTTATAACCTCATTTAACCCATTTACTATTAACATGGTGACATAAATTTAACACATTTACTAATCATAAACTTCATATAAAAATTTAAAATATATTAAAATTTTGGAAATTATTATTCGAAATATGTAATAAATTTTATTAAATTATATTTCAATTATTTCTGGAAATATAGTTAACATAATCCCACAAAATTTGATTAAAAATTTTCTAGAAAAAAATCCATTTTTAAGTAAAAAATGAATTTATAACTAATATTATAAAAACATATTAACAGTATTAAATTTAATTGTATTAAATTTAATAAATATTAAATATTTCTTTTTTAAATCAATTTTTAAAAATTACATTTTAACCACTTCAATGGAAATGAATGTTTTGTATGAAAATTATATTTTTTCACTATTCATTAAAAAGTAATCTTTTAAGAAAATTCAAAAAATTTAAAATTTAAATAAATTTCATAAGTAGATTTCAAAAATGGTATCACTTTTATAAGATATATTTTCAAAAAAAAATAGTAATTTATTATAACATTCACTCCAAAAAATAACATGAAACCATTTTTTATGAAAACATGTCTTTAATGAATTAAATATCTTTACTAAATATTTTATGATTATTTTCTTATATTTAAATAGTAAATTTGTATTAAGTATTATAATTAAACATATATTTCATCATGTGGTTGCTCCTATTTTTACCCACTAATTCAATGTCTAGTTTATAATTCTCATCAGTAAATAATAATATTTTTTTAATATTTTGAAAATTTCTTAAAGCACAGTGTTGCGCAATAAGAATGATATCATACTTACAATTCCTCTAAACTAAAATTACATTTTTCTCAACCAATTATGATGATATTTATTCAATGGGTGATATTTTTTGTATGAGTTGGCCTTAACTAAATTTTAGTAACCCCATTCATGAATATATGAAAAATTGATATTCTTTACACTACATAACTAGTTCGGAATGCTAATTTCCTCTTTATGTACTACACAGTTTAGTGTGTATACAGAAAATTTTTAATTAATATCACCAAAATGATAATTTATGTCTTTCATGGATCATCATTTAACATTTCATGCTAAAAACATTATGGTTCCCTCGTAAACTATAACCATTCCACTATGCTGTATAAGGAGAACTATTTTTTATTGAATATTAAACTAACATAAAAATTCAATTAATAATTTTCCAATATGCTCACCATCCCTTTAAATTCAATGATTCTTTTTCTTATTTATTGTATTATTTCATACTCATTTCCTTAATTAATTGAATTAATCTAATGATTTATACATATACATAATTTTTTATATATATCTATATACAATTTAATCATTAGTAAAAATAAAAAAGTAAGAATTCATAAATGTATATTCTACTAGAAATAGTCATAACACATAAGCATGTAATGATTATAGAATAATTATAGGTCATTCAACCTGGTCCACCAATACGTGGCTTAATGATTTTTTCTTGTAAACAAATATTACATCTACCAATAGGATTTTTCTCCATGAAGTCTAAGAAAATAACATGATTTAGATTTTTCAAATTCCGAGAATTTACATGAATAAAATATTGATGTCGTAAATGGGTGTGAAATGAGTCATGAAAAATAATTTTTTATCCATTTAAAATAAATATTTTTCATCATTATATATATAGTTATTTAAATGTTTTATTCCATAATATATTTTATCTTAATAAATGAATCAGTTTTTAAATGTAAATCTGAAAATAATACCACCTATTTCTAGGGAGGATAGAAAAGTTTTTTTATAAAACCTTTGTACAAAATAATATTCTTTTAAATCCAATAGAAAAATAGTTGGAAAGGGAGGGTCATATTCTTCAATAGTGAGAGTGGACAACCTCACACAATAGGAAGAAAATAAATCCACACTTCTTTTAGTAATATTTTTTAAATATAAATTTTTACAATATTTGATTATAGATGTGATCACCATAAAAAATATTTAATAGCCAATGTGTATATATATAAAAAAATTACTTGATGATGAATTCACTTGAAACTTCTCAAGTGATATATAATAGGAATGGGTATTGGGAAACTTCTACTTTTTCGTCCTATTTTAATTAACATTCATAACTATCACATTTTCATTACCCATGCCTCTATGAACATGGGGAATCAATTAAGGGAGTTCTGAGAAAGAATTTTCACTATTTACGATATTATAATAAATAATGAAACTGGAGAAGGTCTTAGGTAGTGAGGACAGAATGAGATATATGTGAATTTCATAAAGGATCTTAAATCTCTTGATTTCCAAGGACTAAATATATCATATCATATTTACTACATGATACATAGATGTCATGGACATGTGAAGTTTTCACATGAATAGTGAAATGTAGATTACATATATCACTCATCTCACATTCTCTTAATAAAAATAATGATGGTGATAACAAATGAAATATGTTTACATATTCAAGTGTTATTGTAAAATATTAATGACCTTATACAAAAGCATGAAACATCGTAAATTTTTTAAAACATCCAAATTAATCTTATAGAGGGATAATTCTTCCTCATTGGCCTATTATTCTAGGTTACATCGTAATATGGTTTTGAAGAATATAATATTTCCATTCACAGAATAGTATAATACATAATAGAAAATTTCATTTCTAGAAATTCTAGTTACTGAGAAGGTTATTCTTCCCCAGAATGGATCACAATAATATGGTAAATGCCATGTGGGTAACCATTTAAAAAATAAATAAGATTATAATTTAAATACATTATATGGATTTCTAAATTAGATGAAATATTGTAAATTTATTATTTTCCCACTATTTTTTCAATAATTAATCGTCATCACTATTAGTATTAAAATATCTGGCATCATAGATATTCTAGTGGAGATGATCCATCATCTACTTATTATAATAGAGACTTGGGATTGAAATGTTATTTTATGGTTTTTAAGTCGGCATATAAAACATTCTAAAAAATTAACATGAAACTTCTTTATTAGTTGGGAGGACTCCTCAATCCAAATTTATGAAATAATATTTTCCTCAACACTTTACCTCTTAGTTACAATACATCCATCTTTGGAATTCAACCCTTGATGTGAATTAAGTTATATCAATCCATGAAGTCAACTCATAATTCAATAATAATTGAATGAACCTTGAATTGGGCTAGTCAATAACGTTGAAACAAGGTTCATTTTGTACTCAGTTGGTTGAATTCTATATTAACTTAAGATTAAATTTTATTCATTTTAATCATTATGTATAAAATTTCTACTATATATTGTTACATTGTTGTTAATATTATGTGGATTTTACCTAAGTGACTAATCATATCAATATAATGTTTAAAATACTATAATATTTATTTTAACTCTATCATGCATGATTTTTAGGTAATTATACTAATGATTTAAAAACCAACAATAATTAATACAAAAAAATTGATAAATATAAAAACAAATTAGGCTATATAACTAGGGTATTATCTAACAGTCAATTTATCTATAATATGATAAATCTATCCATAACCCTAGGGAACTAAATCCTTGGATATGTCGTGGTTCAAGTGGCATCATTCCACCTATGGTCATGTGTACCTCCTATATTATATTTTGATTGGCATTGAAATCGAACCGCCTCTACTTTCTTAGGGCTATGTCAATAAATAATATTACTTGAAATTTGTGGGTGGGAACCAATGAATGGGTTCAAAGGGGTTTAAATAAATGAATCTGTGGGAATGAATTCAATTATACATTGAAAGGATATTAATGTTTTATAAACCATTAATATTTTTTATAAATTATTAAATAAACCATGAATTAAAAAATCAAATAAACCAATCATAGTCATAGCACTGTTTACGTTCATGATAACAAAAAGTGCATGAAATAATTGAACTAAAGTATACTCACTTGCATTCATTTTACATTTTTTAAATATTATTAATATATATGTTTACATATTAATTAAACTAATTAACTAATTAATTTTCTTTATAATAATTACCATATGATGTCTTTGGGTGATACCCATCATAAATAACATATTTAAAATAAATAGCATAATCTCTATTTAAATATTTTTACATGTAATTTTAAAAACAATTAATCAAAACCCCTTATTACAAAATAAATACAACATATTTCTATAGTTTAATTAAGTTGTTAATGTAGTAATTAGTTATTCTGTATGAAATTTAATTTGTTTCTTTATTAAATGACTTCAGTATATTTACTAATGGAATACATGCCATGTTTTTCACATGATAGAAATTTGGATAAATTCATAGAGAAACATAATGTCACATGACATGGCTACATGAAATGTAATTACAAGATACATGGAATGTGTTATGATTTCCATGTGTCTTTGTTACTGGTCTATTGACATAACATGAATTCAGGCATGTGAAATAATGTTTCAAATAGAATATATGGAAACTATACATGACATATCTCATTAAATACATAGAATTATAGTCTCAAATTGTGTTATGTTTTGTATTTTACCAAACCATTAGTGTGAATTTCACTATTATACCATGTAGACAACAAATTAAATACACCACTTTTTCATTCTTGGTTTCAATATGCAATGTGCTAGTCTTAATCGATCGAAACATGGTGTGAATTAAATGAGTAATGTTTTATGAAAATTCATTGTTTCATGTATTCCATGATATATCATTGTCATGTTAACTTGGGTACACATCATGTAATTTTGGTCATACAGAGTTTATCAATGTCTACTAGCTAGAATATTTTTAAACTCTTGATGGAATGTCAAATCCTTATAAATATATTTTATATATGTTCATGATGATATGAAACTTAAAAAATGAAAATTAATATATCAATAACATGGGAATTAAAAATGTAATGAATAATAAATAAACTATAATTGAGAATGTGTAGTCAACTTTACATATTAGATCAATGAATAATAAATAATTTTAAATTATTATGTGAGAACTCTGATACCACATAATATTTTTAGGCACCCCAGACCTACCTATAGAGGTATGGAATACTCGTATTTTTTTCACTGGATGAATAATATATTATTTACATGACTAAGAAGAATTATGTAGCCTCCTGTTTTAAATGATCACAAATTAATTATTCTAAATATATTTATTAATTTCGTTTTCTCTATAAGTATTCCACAATATAAGATTGGTGATGAAATTGTCTAATTATGAGTCACCACTAGTGACCACTATGTATGATACACTATTGGTACTAACACTGATGAGAGTGAAAAAATTTATTATGATTCACTATTTTACAAGACTCACCATCATTATGAAACTCTCACTATATTTGAGACATCATCATCAATGATTTACCTTAATCATCAGATACATCTTAAGAGAAATAGTGGTAAAGTATGATATACCGCCAAGATTTCATTTTTCCAAAATTTAAATTTGGAAAAATTTGAGACATAACTAGCCTGAGATACTGGTGGAATCATGATCTACCATCAGATGGAACACCTCTAAAGTAGTTACCACTGAAATTTATTTTTCTCGAAGTCGAAGACACCACTTTCTTTCTTTCACTGTTGTATGGAATCAATTCTAGTATTTAATAAATTGTCATATTGAGTCAGATCAAGTCATTGCAAGACTCACACCCCTAGTTTAAGACGCTTAAACTATTATACATAACCATATCATTTAATTTATTATAACATCTATATTATGGATTTTAATTCCAATAACATTTTATTGATTATCCCATAAATTTTTGAAAAAAAAACATTGAACATTCATCCAAACAAGTTGTACGGGGGAGCACAATATCTTGAGACACATGTTTTTTTATTCATCCTACTAATTTTATGATGAAAGGAAATAGAGTCCCCCATGTGTAGATGTGTGAATTCTTATACTATTTATATGTATATTAAGATGAGAGATCTCTCATACTGAACACACACATAGAGATGGAGAGATGAAATATAGTATCATAAAATCACTTGACTGAGGAAGCTGAAGCTCATACACATCTTATTCTTTCCTCTAGTCAAGAACAAGAGTCTATGAGACTCTGTTGTTTTTAATATTTCAATAGTACCTGAGTCTATATTTTTTTCTAATAAAATTAATCTGTCTTGAGATACACTATATAAATACATATATATTATATTACATTACACACATATTTACTCTATTGTGGTTATATTGTTTTACATTTTGAGAAGTGTCTGTACATACATTATTATTTGAAACACACAATGTCCTCTATGGAAAAATCGATGATTTCTAATATCTTCCCAGTCCCATTATTTCTTCTTTGCCACAAAAATTTTGGTACCGGTCTAGGCATGACATGTTTCATTTTTACTCCAATGTATAACTCTGGAAGAGGTCATGTGTGACCTAAAAAATTATAGACTATTGTAAAACCTTCTCTAGGTTATTGATCAGACAATTTATTTTATATAAAATTCTTGGTGGCCGGTGATCCCAAATTTTAGAGTACTAAGTCTTAGATGAATATTAAACCTATGGTATTAAATATTCTTCTATGTGATTTATTTTATTTCACTTTGAATTTATTAATTAAAAAAATTGTCTTAATATATAAAAAATATAAAATTTCCTCATTAACATTAATTTTTTATTTTATAATACATTAATATATTACATTTATCTCGTATAACTAAGTAATATTGTATATTATTTACCCAATACCTAATCAATATTCAGAGAAATATATTGAAATACTGGAACTTATATAGAATAATTATTTTGTTTAACTTGGACATTTTTAAATTTATTGGGGAAATAGTTTTAAACAGATTTTTTTAATGAAATTTTTATTGGGAACTCAATTCACCCCCACATGAGATACGAAATCCCACCAATATTTGGTATTAGAAGAGATTATCTTTGGTAATAATTTTTTCAAAAAAATCTATGGTTTAAGGAATTTTTTAGAAATGTAAAATTTCTATTATTTATAAAATTAGTTATTTAAATGGATTCTAGAGAAGTAGAATCTATTTCAAAAAACCCTCCCTTATTAAATGATAAAAAATATTCTAAATATAAAATCATGAAAAAATGCACATTGGGATAATGGGATATAAAATATGAAATGAAATAGAAGAAAAATATGAACTACATAAGTCATATTTAAGTACATGAAATGATTCTATAATGTTTTATTACAATCATAATATTGAAGCAACAAATTTCTATTACTAAGCTTTATTATATGAAGTGTTTTATATAATTTTTACTTGAAAACTGCTTCTGATATTTGTGATAAATTTTTTGTTTTTCTAGAGAGAATTTATAATGGTAATGAAATTGGATTAAATACTTATAATATCATGTATGATAATATTAAGATGAATCTTGATGAATCAAATTCTAAAATGTATCTCAGGTTCAATGAAATTTGTAACATAATGAGCTATATTTTGAATCATGTATACAACTAGGATAATATAATGTAGCTGGTAAGATATCAACATAAATGATTGATAAGTACATCAATCCCTATTATAGAATCATGTGATATAATAAAGCTATCTATCGTGGAGTTTATTGGAATTATTATGTGGTTTTCGGAAGAGTAATAATTAAACTAAGAATATAATGAAAAACCTAATAAAAAATCTATTAAGTTTAAGACTACTACATCTAAAAAATATAGAGAGAATGAAAAAAGAGATTTTTTATGATGTAAGGTTAAGTGATAGTGAATCTCCTCTAGACCCTGATGAGGATAGTATTCATCTATCAAGAAGATTAAATAATTTATATAGGATGAATAATTTCATAAAAAAGGAAACTATTAAGGAAAACATGATACAAAAGAAATTTGGAAGAAATACTGGATGAAATATGAAAAGGAGATTATATTCTATGAATGTAAGAGGAAAGGAAATTTCAATGATAACTATCTAAACATAAAGTAAAAAACAATTATTATGAAAAGGATCGAATATATAAGACATAAATGAAGGATATATATAGTTATTCTAAATATATATTTAGTGATTCAAATACCTAATATTAAGAGAAATCATATAGAACAAACATGTGATGTATGACCAACATTTATAATGTTCCTATTGTTTCTATTTTACGTGTGGTCTCTACTACCTCGCAATTGCATAATGATCCTAATTCAGTTATTTATGATAATGAAATTAATGATTAAGAAATTTATTTGGATAAAATTTTTGAATACTATAAAATTCTATAAGACAGTTTTAATGAACAAAGAGACAAATATAAAATTCATAAAATATAGAATGAATTATCTGAAAAAAAAATTGAACTATCCATTGAGAAAGAGATAAATGATAAATTATTAAAAGAAAATACTAAAATTGTAACACCCCAAGAATTCATAATGTGTTATTTCTTCAAAATAATTCAATAACTTGCACTACACGCAACACCGAGTTCAATTGCACCATGACTTACCAAAAATCCATTCAAAAGAGGTTATTAATAGTATTAACTAAATTTTAAACTTTATATAATCCTTATAATTTTTCTATATTATGAGTATCTTAGACGTAATGCAAGAACAGATTCATTTTCAGTATTGCACTTTTATCAACTTTTAATAGTGAACCATTTTTAAATACAATATTTTAATCTTTTTGAATAAATGGGTACATCAAAAATTTAAAATGAAACATCCCAAGCTTCCACGGTACGCTTTCTTTGAATAATACAGTAGCGTGTGTTGTACACAACCTTGAGTTTTAACACACACCACAACCAATCAAACTAGCCGTTATGAATAGTAATACCTAATTTTTGAAATTATATATATTTTATATTTAAAAATGGACTTCATTTTTGGATTTAGAATATCAAATTTAGCCTAAGGTGAAATTTTGGTACATTTCGGATAGCTTTCATATTTTGATGAATAGAGAAAATTACTAAATTTTAATTAAAAACAACTTTTTTAATCAAAATAATTAATAGTGATAAATTATGAATTTGAGTGGTCTTAAAGTATATTTAGAATATATTTTTACCATTTAATATAATTTTGGACATTTGACATAATTTTACAATTAAACCGAACATAAACAAGTGTCAATCTTTTGATAGTTATTATCTCTTAAAAACACGCTTTTTGTTTTGACAGCGGGAATTAATTTTAAATTAATTTCGGCCACTTCTGTGTTTTGAATTTAGAAAAATGGATTCCATATTTGGAATCAGGATGTCCAAATTGTGTAAATAGGTAACTTTTATTTTTAGACATTTTGAATAATTACTGTGGTAAATATTTTATTTACCATGGTTAAGGGTAAATCTGTTAAATAAGGGTTAAAAAATAATATTATAATAATACTAAATTACCCTAAAACGTGTCCTAGACTTATTGGTTGATACATGTTCGACCATAGGCATCTTTGGGTCGATTTGGGGACCCCATGGTGCCACTTGTAGGTGATAGGGACACTTTATTTTAATTAAGTTAAAATGAATACAAAAATGACACAAGCATATATCTTTCATAAAAACAATTATTACATATGGTTATATATGTTGTATTTTAGATTATAAATATTAATTAGAAAGATAAAAATATTTCCTACATAAATATATTTTATTTATAATTTTTAGACATTAAATAATTTATTTTATTTATGACACAATGATGATTTAGTAATTACTAAAATAGTGAACAATTAAATTAATTGATATTATAAATACCCAAATAAATATAATATGAACCTTTTAATGAATTAAAACAATTTTCTAGGATAATATGATATATTAGTATTTATTTAATTTACTTTTTTCTAAGTAATAAATCTTTTATGAGTTTCAAAAAAATCAACTATTGAATAGTGTCAAAATTGACATAAAAGAGTTCTTAAAACAAATATTATATTATTAATTGATATTAAATTCCTAAAAATCTAAGGTTCGGCCAAGAGACTTATATCATGATAGGTTCATCATTAATGGACCACTTGGGGGTCTCTTGGATGTATATAGTATGTTTATTAACCATATTATATAAAAATACAAATAGACATTGTAAAAGTGAAACTAATTAACTTAGAGTTAATACTTAAAGATAAAGTTAATATAAGTACCCAAACCTGTCTAAATTCTATTGGTTGAGTTGTTTTCGACCCATCCCCACCTTAACCTTTGAATAGTCAACTTTTGATCCATTGTAAACCGAATATGAATTTATTATAAATTAATATTTCTAGCTTTTCCAAAGGTGCCCCTCACCCCTCTTATAAAAGGGCACTCCTCCTACTCATTTCTTCACACCTTCAAAGCCTTTTGGTTCGGCCAAAATCTGACCAAATACTCTCCCAACTTCTCTCAATACAACCTAGGGGACTTAGTTTGATCAAAAAGCCAACCTAAGGAAACCTTTTGATCAAATCAAAAGGAAGAACCCGAAGAAGAGGTAATGATTTCACCACCCTTCTCCAAGTTCATTTCTTATTCCACTTCTTCTTCCATTGTTCTTACCATTATAAAATAATAACTTCAGTATCTCACATATACTGTGATGTTATTATAAATATGGTACAACCATATTCAGTATTGTATCCACCCTTTGAATAGCATGTCACCATACGTGCGTACGTACGGCTTACCGTCTCCACGTCGTGATGTAATTGTTATTCAACATATTATTATTTGGATGGGTATAATAATAATGTTTAACTCATGTAAATAATAAATATAACATGTTAATGATTCTTTATATATGATATACCATCCATTTATATGTTATTTTAATATCAAAATAATGATATTGTCGCTAGTGCGTACGTACGGACTACCGTCTCCACGAACGCGATGAGATTTATTCTCCATCGTATCCATTCAAGTATAATTATCATTTGATGATTAAAAATGATGTTTAAGGACTTGATATCATTCTGGATATGAATAAGATACAACAAAAATGGATTATGTAACAAAACATATAAAAGAAAATGAGTAAGTTAACACCCGAAACGACGATAATTCTAAGATATTATTAACAGATCAATGTTAAAAGATCATATATGATATCATATTAATATATATGATTCTTTTATAATTTAATAAAAATTATTTCACCATTATACAGGAGGTTAACCTACCCCAACCAAGGAAAAGTACAAGGTAAGGGTTATTTCACAATCTCTTCATTATCCGAGGTTGTTTATACGTAATAATCTACTGGGATCTCTTTATCATCCACATTCATGTTTATTAAAAATGTATTTCAAAACATTTTTACTATTTAATAGAATATGTGTTAAAGTCATTTATACCCTTTTTTGACTTTTATAAGTGGTTTATAAAGGAATCTTTCCGTCATTTTCAAAACAAGGTCCTTTTTAACTTTTTCGACAGAATTAAGTTATGAATGTTTTTTTACTTATACGGCGAGTGTGGTTATTTTCCTCCATTATAAAATCTTCAAAGCTTTCCTTACAAGCTTATAAGAATATTTCCAATGAAAATGTTTTATTTTATATGGCTCTTAAATGATTTCAAAAATAGAAAGAGATATTTCTTTAAAAAGAATTTTGATTTCATCCATGTCAACATCCTTTGATGGATTTTAAGATTATTTGAAGTTGATTTATTATGATACAAAACTTCTATATTGTATTGAAGGTTTTTTGATATGTTTGACTGTGGATGTGCTATTTTTATACCATTCATAGTTTATGGTGAAAGTATTGACATTTCGTATGCTAGTTTTAATACGAATGTTTATGTTATGTTTAAACCTTTTCATATGGGAATGCATTGGACTTAATATGTGATGGGTGGAGCCCGCTATAGCTCCTCGATGCATCGGTAGGTCTCATGAGACAAACTAGTGTCTTGGCACAAGGCCTTGACAAAATCTTATTTGTAGTCTTGGCACGAGGACTTGGCTATGTGGTTATGATAGTCTGGCATTATGCATTCCATCATTATGAAAGTGGTTGTTGATTTTGCATGTGATTATTCGATTAGTAGAATAACCATGTGAATAAGTAAATGGCATTATTTCATTTTATTTATACCATACTATGTTAAATGTTAAAGTTCAAAAGCCTTTTGTTTTAGTTATACATTTCCTTAAATGTTTATTCTTATTTATGAAAGTTTTCGCTATATTGTTATCCTTACTGGGCATTTGAGCTCACCCCTTTTCTATGTTTTATTTTTCCCAGGAAGTGAAGAAGTAAATTATGAATGACCTGCAGTGATATTATGTGGGGATATGAGTGTGGATTATGGAGACATTATGTTGTTGTAGTAGTTTTTCATTTTATGATGTAATGTAAAACTTATGAATATATCTAGTATTTACAAGGCTACTAAACCAATCGGTCTTTCGAGATTTGATCTTTCTTGTGATCATGCCAATGTTATGTAATAATGCACCGACTCTGGGTAACTAGGGTCGGGGCGTTACAGTTGGTATCAGAGG
This sequence comes from Viscum album, assembly GCA_963277665.1. Taxonomy (NCBI): domain Eukaryota; kingdom Viridiplantae; phylum Streptophyta; class Magnoliopsida; order Santalales; family Viscaceae; genus Viscum; species Viscum album. The sequence continues at coordinate 684,330,985 of OY728165.1, forward strand.
AAGTTTAGTACAAACCTTGGAAGCTAGATTTAGATAAACTCTGATTAGAGCACGTAGACCTAAGATGAACTTTGAGGATTAGTATAGAAGAACTTCCTAGAATTTTGGTATTGTAGAGATTTTGTGAGTTTTCCGAGCAATGCATCTCTGTCTAGATACGAGAAGGTAGAGGCGGCTCTGGCACAGATGTACCTAGGGGTAAAACTTGAAAACACCGCTTTGAGCTAGACTCGAACGGGAACTGGTGCACGACAACGGGCCTTGCTGCACTCTTGGTTACGACACTCGCGGGGGATATGCTTAGGATAACTCTCATTTTCTTTACAAATCATTTTGAAGGGATTATGAGTATATACTTCCTCAAAGAAAACATTCTTATGATTATGGATTATATCCATAAATAGTTCAATTTATATTAAGTGTTTTATAAGTATGGTATTATGTATTTTGATTCATAAACTGATCTAGTGTATGCCATTGTTTAGAAATGGCGCCCAGTAGAAGGAATGAGAACTCCAGAAATGCACATGATTCAAAGAGAAGGAAGGATCATATCTTTAATGGTCTTAAGCTAGAATTTATAAGAGAAATAGTCTCCCATGTATTATCATCATATGACGAAATAATATCATGTGTTGATAAGATAAGTAAAGAGTTTACTGATTCCTATGTCTTTGAAGGGAAGCAAGAGAAGAAAAGGATGGAAGAGAGAAAGATGGATAAAGGGAAGAGGGAAAAGAATAATTTTCCCATATGTGGTAACTGTGGAAAGAAACACCCTGGAACTTGCCTGAAAGGAATGGATGTTTGTTATAAGTGTGGAGGAAAAGGGCACAAAGTACGTGACTGCAAGGGTAAGAAAATAGTTTCAAATGTACAATGCTTCATTTTCATGGAGTTTGGACACTACGCGAACCTATGTCCCAGTCATCAGACTATGCCGCAAATGATGTTATTGGATAATAATCAAGTTATGATACTACCACAAATGAAGTGGAATGATTAGAGTTCTTATGTTGATTATGTCAATTGAGTGTTGTATCAACAATGTACTTGTTATAATAATTATGGAGTATATAAGGATTGTACTGCGGTACTATTTCATTAAGGACTTGAGATTGTGTGGAACAAAGAAAAGTGACTCAATAGCAGGTTAAATTTTTGGTTGAGAGAATGATAAACCATAATATGGTTCTGATACTGAGGTAGTGATTTTATAATAATACATGATTGATTTGGATAAATTATATTGGATATTCTTGATTACCTTGAAAATAATTAATGATTTGTATATTCCATCATTGTTGGGGTTTAAAACATTTTTGGATTGATGAATTATATCCAGCATTCTATATGGAATAAGGGAGCATGAATGTAATCAATATGGATTATGGTAATTCAGGATGTTTCAGTGTTTTAAAAGAATACATGATGAAGGTATTCATATGCTATTACATGGTAAAAAGGATCTACATTATGTTTAACTTCCTTATAAATGTTGGACTGTGAGTTTGGTCAGAAGTATTTTGGATAAATTCTATTTTGAGATTAATTTTGGATTGCCATAAAAGGACAACCCGGAGGTCGGGCGGCAACCCGTCACGTCCGGCAAGGCCGCGAGACTTGAACCCGCAACCGAAGGGCGACAAGGGTGTATCACCTACCACTGGCCCACGAGATGTCCTGGATTAAATAATTTAGTTTTTATTAAAAGATCTTGTAGATGAATTATAAATTCGTTTATTTTGGAACCCTATACGAATAGTGTAAATAGAATTTTTACATTCTATTACCTTTTAGAGTGAAAGATGAGTTTGTGGTAGAAATTTATTAATGGATAAAACTATAATTATAAAGTAAGTATATCTCCTTATGATCTTAGCCAATCTCATAAATAAATTCCTCAACATTAATAAAACCAACTTAGAACAAAAATGTTTTCCTAGATGGTACCTTAAATCATCACTAATTTATGGCTTTGGGATTGTTGGACTTTTCATAGCCATGTTCTCTACCACTCTCCATCAGATAATTGATGGTTAGATTTTTCTTCCATATCCATATTTTCCTACATGGAACCCTAGTATGTGTTATTTTTGGTAACCTTCATTCTTTCCACTCTTTATTTTAAATAGAGGCCTCATTAATTCATTTTTTCAATGTGGGATTTCAACTAATATATTTTGAAACGTCAAAAATGTGTTATCCTAATACCCTATGTTTTGTTGAACCAATGGTATTTCAAATCATCATAGATTGATGAATTTAAGGACCTCAATTTTACACGTGTTTGTGATTGATGACCTCAATCACTACCTATTAATATTTACGTTTTTCCTCCAATTATATGTCTCTAATTGCCACCAATGTTCTCCTAATCGAGATCATAATTTGGTGGTGACCCTTTTATTTCTCTTTTCCTCATATTAAGACTAAATTTTAGTAACCCAATTTCCGATGTGCGTTTTCCCACAAATATATTTTCTACTTTCAACCTTTTATTTTCTATGAACAATTTCAAATTGCGAGGACGCAATTTATTGAAAGAGGGGAGAATGTAACACCCCAAGAATTCATAATGTGTTATTTCTTCAAAATAATTCAATAACTTGCACTACACGCAACACCGAGTTCAATTGCACCATGACTTACCAAAAATCCATTCAAAAGAGGTTATGAATAGTATTAACTAAATTTTAAACTTTATATAATCCTTATAATTTTTCTATATTATGAGTATCTTAGACATAATGCAAGAACAGATTCATTTTCAGTATTGCACTTTTATCAACTTTTAATAGTGAACCCTTTTTAAATACAATATTTTAAACTTTTTGACTAAATGGGGACATCAAAAATTTAAAATGAAACATCCCAAGCTTCCACGGTATGCTTTCTTTGAATAATACAGTAGCGTGTGTTGTACGCAACCTTGAGTTTTAACACACATTACAACCAATCAAACTAGCCGTTATGAATAGTAATACATAATTTTTGAAATTATATATATTTTATATTTCAAAATTCACTTCATTTTTGGATTTAGAATATCGAATTTAGCCTAAGGTGAAATTTTGGTACATTTCGGATAACTTTCATATTTTGATGAATAGTGAAAATTACTAAATTTTAATTAAAAACAACTTTTTTAATCAAAATAATTAATAGTGATAAATTATGAATTTGAGTGGTTTTAAAGTATATTTACAATATATTTTTACCATTTAATATAATTTTGGTCATTTGACATAATTTTACAATTAAACCGAACATAAACAAGTGTCAATCTTTTGATAGTTATTATCTCTTAAAAACACAATTTTTGTTTTGACAGCGGGAATTAATTTTAAATTAATTTCTGCCACTTATGTGTTTTGAATTTAGAAAAATGGATTCCATATTTGGAATCAGGATTTCCAAATTGTGTAAATAGGTAACTTTTATTTTTAGACATTTTGAATAATTACTGTGGTAAATATTTTATTTACCAAGGTTAAGGGTAAATCTGGTAAATAAGGGTTACAAAATAATATTATAATAATACTAAATTACCCTAAAACGTGTCCTAGACTTATTTTTTGATACATGTTCGACCATAGGCATCTTTGGGTCGATTTGGGGACCCCATGGTGCCACTTGTAGGTGATAGGGACACTTTATTTTAATTAAGTTAAAATGAATACAAAAATGACACAAGCATATATCTTTTATAAAAACAATTATTACATAGGGTTATATATGTTGGATTTTAGATTATAAATATTCATTATAAAGATAAAAAGCTTTCCTACATAATTATATTTTATTTATAATTTTTAGACATTAAATAAAATATTTTATTTATGACACAATGATGATGCAGTAATTACTAAAATAGTGAACAATTAAATTAATTGATATTATAAATACCCAAATAAATATAATATGAACCTTTTAATGAATTAAAATAATTTTATAGGATAATATGATATATTAGGATTTATTTAATTTACTTTTTTAGAAGTAATCAATCTGTTATGAGTTTCAAACAAATCAACTATTGAATAGTGTCAAAATTGATATAAAAGAGTTCTTAAAACAAATATTATATTATTAATTGATATTAAATTCCTAAAAATCTAAGGTTCTGCCAAGAGACTTATATCATGATAGGTTCGTCATTAATGGACCACTTGGGGGGTCTCTTGGATGTATATAGTAAGTTTATTAACCATATTATATAAAAATACAAAGAGACATTGTAAAAGTGAAACTAATTAACTTAGAGTTAATACTTAAAGATAAGGTTAATATAAGTACCCAAACCTGTCTAAATTCTATTGGTTGAGTTGTTTTCGACCCATCCCCACCTTAAACTTTGAATAGTCAACTTTGGATCCATTGGAAACCGAATATGAATTTATTATAAATTAATATTTCTAGCTTTTCCAAAGGTGCCCCTCACCCCTCTTATAAAAAGGCACTCCTCCTTCTCATTTCTTCACACCTTCAAAGCCTTTTGGTTCAGCCAAACTCTGCCCAAATACTCTCCCAACTTCCCTCACTACAACCTAGGGGCCTTAGTTTGATCATAAATCCAACCCAAGGAACCCTTTTGATCAAATCAAAAGGAAGAACCCGAAGAAGAGGTAATGATTTCACCACCCTTCTCCAAGTTCATTTCTTCTTCCACTTCTTCTTCCTTTGTTCTAACCATTCTAAAATAACAACTCAAGTATCTCACATATACTGTGATTTTATTATAAATATGGTACAACCATATTCAGTATTGTATCCACCCTTTGAATAACATGTCACCATACGTGCGTACGTGCGGCTTACCGTCTCCACGTCGTGGTGTAATTGTTATTCAATATATTATTATTTGGATGGTTATAATAATGATGTGTAACTCATGTAAATAATAAATATAACATGTTAATGATTCTTTATATATGATATACCATCCATTTATATATTATTTTAATATCAAAAGAATGATATTGTCGCTCGTGCGTACGTACGGACTACCGTCTCCACGAACGCGATGAGATTCATTCTCCATCGTATCCATTCAAGTATAATTATCATTTGATGATTAAAAATGATGTTTAAGGACTTGATATCATTCTGGATATGAATAAGATACAACAAACATGGCTTATGTAACAAAACATATAAAAGAAAATGAGTAAGTTAACACCCAAAACGACGATAATTCTAAGATATTATTAACAGATCAATGTTAAAAGATCATATATGATATCATATTAATATATATGATTCTTGTATAATTTAATAACAATTATTTCACCATTATACAGGAGGTTAACCTACCCCAACCAAGGAAAAGTACAAGGTAAGGGTTATTTCACAATCTCTTCATTATCCGAGATTGTTTATACGTAATAATCTACTGGGATCTCTTTATCATCCACATGAATGTTTCTTAAAAATGTATTTCAAAACATTTTTACTATTTACTAGAATATGAGTTAAAGTCATTTATACCCTTTTTGACTTTTATAAGTGGTTTATAAAGGAATCTTTCCTTCGTTTTAAAAACAAGGTCCTTTTTAACCTTTTCGACATAATTAAGGTAAGAATGTTTTTTTTACTTATACGGCGAGTGCGGTTATTTTCCGCCGTTATAAAATCTTCAAAGCTTTCCTTACAAGCTTATAAAAATATTTCCAAACAAAATGTTTTATTTTATATGGCTCTTAAATGATTTCAAAAATAGAAAGAGATATTTCTTTAAAAAGAATTTTGATTTCATCTATGTCAACATCCTTTGATGGATTTTAAGATTATTTGAAGTTGATTTATTATGATAAAAAACTTCTATATTGTATTGAAGGTTTTGTGATATGTTTGACTATAGATGTGCTATTTTTATACCATTCATAGTTTACAGTGAAAGTATTGACATTTCGTATGCTAGTTTTAATACGAATTTTTATGTTATGTTTAAACCTTTTAATATGGGAATGCATTGGACTTAATATGTGACGGGTGGAGCCCACTATAGCTCCTCGATGCATCGGTAGGTCTCATGAGACAAACTAGTGTCTTGGCACAAGGCCTTGACAAAATCTTATTTGTAGTCTTGGCACGAGGCCTTGGCTATGTGGTTATGATAGTCTGGCATTATGCATTCCATCATTATGAAAGTGGTTATTGATTTTGCATGTGATTATTCGATTAGTAGAATAACCATGTGAATAAGTAAATGGCATTATTTCATTTTATTTATACCATACTATGTTAAATGTTCAAGTTTAAAAGGCTTTTGTTTTAGTTATACATTGCCTTAAATGTTTATTCTTATTTATGAAAGTTTCCGCTATATTGTTATCCTTACTGGGCATTTGAGCTCACCCCTTTTCTATGTTTTATTTTTCCCAAGAAGTGAAGAAGTAAATTATGAATGACCTGCAGGGATATTATGTGGGGATATGAGTGTGGATTATGGAGACATTATGTTGTTGTAGTAGTTTTTCATTTTATGATGTAATGTAAAACTTATGAATATATCTAGTATTTCCAAGGCTACTAAACCAATCGGTCTTTCGAGATTTGATCTTTTTTGTGATCATGCCAATGTTATGTAATAAGGCACCGACTCTGGGTAACTAGGGTCGGGGCGTTACAAAAATGAAGTTGTCCAATGAGTTTTTAATGAATGATCTATTAATTCATTCAAATGGTAGAGATACACTCACACATATTTTGGATAAGCAATCTTCCCCAAAATATGATACTGGTATTGGATACCAAACTAGATATAGAAGAGTAACAAACATCAATTTTGTTTCTATGTCTATACCAGGAACTTATTAAGATAATTATATTTATAAAGTACAAATTGAAGTTTTTATTTCAAAAATTATTCAATATATATATTGGAAACCCATCAAGAAATAGTGGGTTCCCAACGCTATGATATTTAACATTTCTGGAGCCAAACAGATATTTGTGTGAGAACCTGGTTCTTCATTGAGGAATGAATTCCTTTTTTCCATAATTCCTCATACTAATGGCTTATTTTTGACCTAATATGAATGTACATGGAGGTAATTCATGTGTCGGGGTTGTTCGGGGATAGTCTAGATCCCATAACCTAGGTTTTTCGTAAAAATCAGTGGCCACATAGTTAGTGCAAACCATTCTTGTAAGGATATACACCTGTGTAAATAGTTCTTCCATATTTATAGATTTTGATAGTTTATCCTTGAAAGATTTTGTCATAGTTAGTGAACCATGTGATTAAATAATTTGTTATTACCCAAGTCTATAGAAACCCATGCATTGTTAGGGCATGGCCTTTCAAACCACACGCCTAAACCCTATGAACCTGCAGATTTTTTGGATTCTTTTTAATAAATTTAATTAAATTTAAAATATATTAAAAACCTAAATTGAGTTCCTTCAACATATGTGCAACAAATAGGGTATTAGAGAGCTTCCTTGGAAGCATGTTCATGGTTTTGAGGTACCATCTCTATCCAAACATCGATTCAAGGAATGACTATCTCATTATATTTTCAATGGTATTATCATAATTCCTATTAATCTATTGTTTATTCTTCGAGATATTAGATAAAATCTTCGGTTTTACGCTAATATTACCTAATCTATCATTCTCTATACGTTATTCAGATTTCTTCTTATCTAGGTCAAATCGGAGCCAGATACTAGATTATCTTTCATGCATCGATTTAAAGTTGGTGCCCTCATGCATTTCCCTCAATGTTTCACTATTTATATATGTCATCATATCACGTGCCCAATTTACTGGTTCCTCTTGAAATTAAATAAAATCTCTATAATTTCTAGGTATGATATAAGTGATTAAATGGGATTTAATATTATTCTTATTGATTAAATACTTTCAGTTTGAAGCACCACATAGGTGTTGTATATTAAATAGGCCTTAATGATTCTTGACATTGGTCACCCTTGGTGTTTCTTTGTCCCCTTCGGTATGGGATGTTAATTTGAATTAATAATTTAATTTAGTTATCAATTTATGAATTTATATATGAATTGAATTTCAATATGAATGAATTGTAGTGGAAAGAGATTAATGGGAATGGATGAGTGTGATGACCATTTCCCATGCTTAGCATGTTAATGCTTCTGTTTTTTGTTATGACTCAATAGAAATTGAAGTAAATTTCCCATGTTATTTATATAGATACCATTTAGGAAATGGATTACTTAAGATTGGTGTGCATTTTAAAGTGGGTTTCCCATATGATACAAATGATATCTAATCCACATAATGGATTTTTATGCATGTGATGTTTTTTATATTGAAAATTCACATGTGATTGATTGAAAGGCCAACCCTTATGAGGTTTTCCAATGATTGAGTCACCTAATGAGGTGATATGTACATTATTCATTTATTTTGACCTTGGTTTTTTAATTTAAATTGACTAAATGGTTTATAGAATTAAATGATACAATGATTCATTTTAGAATTCCATGAATAGACTCAATGAAATTGAACCTTTATTATATATTGGGTGAAACATATATCCAAATGAGGGATTCCATGGATGAAATCACTATGAATTGACTTATATGCCATGTGATACATGGATTTTAATCATAATTACGTGGACATAATCAAGGGGAATTTGAATATTTCTTACGTGGTTCATACTCAGGTACCGTTAGCAAACTACCAAGGATGGACTCGATTAGAAGTAAAATTATACCTCACCTAGAGAAATACTAGGTTTGTGAGAGGTTCTCTATACATGGGCTTGTAGTGTGTTGATTTATAGATAACATGAAGTGATACATCCATTCAAACATAATAATTTCATGATTGAGCTCAGGTTATGAATTTTAATTAACAATGAAATGACCCTTATGGTGGGTCTTCCAAGATAAAGCACAAGTTTGTATTCAGTCTTGAACATTACATATTGATGACCTATTATGGCATCTGTTGTGCTCATAACTATATGGGGGATTCCAGGATTTATATTAATCTCTTGAATTATAAATTATATGAAACTGAATATTTTAATTGATTTTATTAAAGTAAATTGATATTAAATGAGTGACTTCATATAGAGGATGTTTACATTTGAGTACTATTTTTCTTACTATGTTTATTATTAAATCATCTGGTCATATATAATTACAAACTTATTGGAACAGAAAAAATGTGGTTTCCTACTGGGATTATATCTCACGCCCTATTTGGGTAACCCTTTGGGGACCAAAAAGAGTATATCATTACTAGTAATGATAGTGTAAAGTTCCCTTCTATAGGTACTTGAATAGATGTTTAGGAGGAGAATAGCATGAGACCAAGATGAGCCTTGTGATGCTACTGTGAAAAATTTGAGCCTTTTGGACTTTGGTTATAGGGATTTTATATATTTCTTTAATTATTTTTTTGGATTATTTATTAGATAATTATGACAAGTAGCATGATTTTTTATATGTGGAATATTCTATTGTTGTCATCTATCAGTATTCCACTGTTAATTATGACAGTATGATTTATTATTTCTGTTACTTGGGTTATCAACTTTTTGATGTTTCACACTCGGATATTCAGGGTAGTCTCTCCACTGACTCACTAAGACCATCACAAATTGTCATAATCCTCTGGTGTTTTGGAATATGTACTTGATTCCATGTTGTCAATTGGTCTTGGAGCACTATTTCAGTGGCATCTACATTTGTGGCACTACATATGGGTACCAAAGTCAATTCATTAGTAAATTTAATTTTGTCAGAAAACTGTTTGAATTCATCCTATAAGATCCTATGGTATATAGAAGGATGCTATTCAAGACATATGATCAGATAATATTCATCCATCAATATATTTATTATTTATTATTTTATTATTGTTAGAATTTGTGATAATGAAAAAGGGGAAATCATCATCATTTTCCAAATATAAATAATAATTCAGTTTTGATTTCAAGAGTATTAATTTAGGATGTTTTATAATATAACCAACATATCATCTCATAATTACGTGATGAGGGTTTTCATTTAAAATTTTATAAAAAACATTTAATATTTATGATTCAAAAAAAAGATTTAATTTTTACTACTTTTTAGAATGATAATTCTATTTATTTTGATTTAAATTCACTAATTTCTTTGAAAAATCCTTATTCAATTATTTCACAAATAAATATTGATTTATAATAGGATATTAGGCCATTATAATATTCACTCACTCAGGAAGATTACTAGGAAAGGGTCTATTACGGATCTACCTAAACTTGAGTTCCCAAGTGATAATGTTTGTAACCCTTGTCAAAAAGGGAAGAAGAAAAATTTTTCTTTTAATTATATAGAGAAGTGACTACTTCTAAACCACTTGATTTGGTTCATAAGTATTTATATAGACCATATAGAGTTTTTAGATTAAATGGGAAACACTATTTCTATTTACTAGTAGATGACTCTTATATATATACATGGCTATTATGTTTAGCTCATAAGAGGGAAGTGTCCTCTTATTTCACCATGTATGTAAAATATCTACAGAACCTGAGTGGACATAGAATTAATAAATTAATAATTGACCATGGATATGAGTTTGAAAATAAATATTTTTAATCATTTTTCTCAAAAATGGATATATTCATAACTTATATACTTCTACAACCCATAAAAATAATATAGTTGTTGAAAGAAGAAATAGAAAATTTCAACAGAGATCCCTAACCATGTTAAATGAGTTTTATTTACCTATATAATTTTGTGAAGACACTATGATTAAATCCTCCTATATCATAAATAGTTTGTCAAATAGAACAATTTTTAAGAATAAAACTTATGATATTTATAATAATTCAATTGCTAAGATCAATTACTTCATATGTTTTGGTTGCAAAGTAATTATTCAAAAAACTATGGATAATTTTGAAAAAACTTCTTCTAAATGTGATTAACTTATTTTCCGTGGTTATTAATCCATAAGAAAATCCAATTGAGTTTTTAATAAAAATAAAAAACAATGGAAGAATTTGTCCATTTAATCATTGATGAAACATATACACAAGTCTGTAAACCCTCCCTAGAAAAACATAGAGATGATTTTTATTTGTTGGACATAAATTATAATCCTTCTTATTCAGCTGCTAAAAATCTGAAAAAAACTCTCCAGTTATAATTAATTTCTAGAACGTCCTAAAGTAGAACGTGTATAAAATGATAAACTAACCAACATTCACCAGCCTTCATGAGTTGACCCCGAACCAGTCACCCAGGCCAACCCACGACAAGCCCCGAGAGGCATTACTGATCCTACTAGGATGGTGACAACCATTGAAGGAATCAATACAGTATACATGGGAATTATTTTTCCAAATTATAAACATTCAATCAAACAGCGGAAGGAAACAGACAACCCAAAATACATTTACATAAAAAATTGAACAGCACATTATTTGTACAAGAAACTGAATGTAAAACAAAACCAACTACTCAACAAACCAAACTATTCTTCCAACAAACTCCATGTGACCCCACTGGTCACTCTCCAACTTAATGATCACATGTCGCCGAAGGTGATCATACTCAAGGTAAAAACTACGAAAGAGCTAAAAATAGAAGGAGACTATATGTGTGTGTATTAAAACTCAATAGGTTAGCCTGATATTCTATTCCAAAAAAAGAACCTTTAAAATAAATGAAACATCAATTTAATGTTTTAAATACATGATATAAAATTATGTTTTTCAAATTAGGTTCCCTGCTATAATAATTATCAGACTAAAACATTCATGTTTTATAAACAAGAAGTCTTGTAACAATTTTTCAAAGAGGTGAAACTTAAAAATGAAAATATTTTTCAAGAGGGTTGTTTTATAGAATGTAAAATTTTAAATAAATCACACACATTAATGAATTTAAAATCTAATCCCATTGTATGCTGATAGTGAGTACAAAATATCCAATGCGCACATGTCTCAGGAACCATCTGAGCCACTAGTTAGATGTGGGCCTTAAGTACCTCGTATCTCAGTGTAAAAGTAACCATAAAAAATATCCATTCTCATACACAAAATCCTCTAGTAGAATAATAATCCATAACCTCATGGTCCCCAACATCATCATCATCATAGATTAGTTTGTGTTTTCATTTTCCAACTTACTACCTGATATAGGGGGAAAACCCTTATGGATCACTAGCATACAAGAACATGTCCTCCCATCAATATACCTTGGTTTTACCTTTTTGTGATCAAACAAGTTAAACATAAATAAAATACCATTTTCTCAAGAATATAGTATTAAAAAATAATACAAAAATAAAATAGGACACACATATGTTTCACATTTCTTTCACGGATCAATAAACCACCTAAATTTTCATAAAAACATTTCATGAAATTTATCGAGGCTGTGCACATAAAATCCATTCAAAAAATGCACTTTTAAGGCTAAAAACCCATCAATACCATATCAGAACATATTTTTATGCCCCAAAACCAATTAAGAAATATATTTCATGTAGCATAAAATGGAACCAAAATATTTAAAGTGAAATACACATGGAATACATTTTGACATGAAAAAAATGATATAGGGTCCCTTAAGTGTTTCTCAAAACTAACATTTTAAAATGGTATGAATTTAACATTTATTAAGTTGATGTATACACACAATTTATAGTTAAAAAATAACTTTTATAAATCCATTGAAACACTTAGGTTACATATTCAAAAGACAACCATTTTAATAAGGATGTAAATGGTCGATTTTCCAGCAACTTGGGAAAAACGTGTTGTAAACCAAAACACATCTGTTTCGAAAACCAAATCCACATTGGAAAGCCATGGAAGTACATAAAAATACTATTTTAATTATTAAAATTCATTTATAAATACAAAAAAAATTAAATCACATTTAACACATAAAATTCTACTGGGAAATTTACCGAACAAATGACATGCACTTTTAAACAAAATAATTTATTTTAAGAACTTCACAAAGAATAAAATAACAATTACATTCCATATTTTATTCATGATACTGATAAATGATCAAAATACCATATTCCTTGTTCTAAACATAAAAAAACATGGTTCAAAAGATAGCGAAACATTTAAACAAACACTTTTGTGCACTTTTATTAAAAAAACAACACTACCTTTCACAAAACAAGGCTTAGAAAACCACTTTGAACACCAAAAAAATATTAAAATGATGGAAAATAGTAATAAACATATATATATGGTGTGAAAAATATTAAAATGATGAAATAGAAATGGTAAAGGCATGTGCATGGGATATCCTACATCAAATCCTTTGTGTAATGGAAACACACACCCAATATCACCATCCAAGGGATTATAAAACATAAACCAATGATGAATAGTCCCAAAATGAATGAAAAAACCATTCAAAATTATGGGATAATAAAAACCTTGGTCGATAATGGATATAGTAGAATAGAATATCAATAAATAATTAAAGGATGAGGATGATGGAGGAGAAATTAAAAGGAATCTCACCCTAGAAACTAGATAACTCTTCATCTTGTATTATATTTACACCCTTTGAGAAAAGGGAAAGGCTTGAAACTACTTGGAGAGTCTCATATGGTCTGTAAGAACTAGGGAAATAAGAATTGTGGAAAAGAGAGTATGAATTGAATGAATTATAAATGAGAAAAATTACCTTTGTAAAATCTAGACGAATTGAGAAACATTGAGAGGTTTTTTCTTAATCTGTGACTAATTTGAGCTCAAAAGTTTGAAAATTAAATATTGGGGGTGAAACTAGGGTTCTTGGCCTTGAGTGTGAGGTTGAATCACAAAAAATATAAAACAATATGAATATGATATTAAAGTAAGAAATTATTTTTTAAAACAGGAAATGGGCCCACAGGCTGGTTCAATACCTGAATAAATGACTGTAATTCATCATGATTATGAATTTATAAAAGGTGAAAAATAATATGGTGGTTTTAATTTTTCAAAGATGGAAAATTGATATGTCTAATTAGGGAAAAATGATGAAAAATAAATGATTTATAAAAGAAATAAATTCAGTTTTTAAATCTAGAAATGGACTCACTTTTGGCCCAAATCATGAAGTAACTACCCTATTCTCAAAAACTATATAATAATCCATGGGGAACCCATGGTAGTGTGATCAGAAATATACAGATTTCCAAAAGTCAAAATTAATCTCATGAATAACCCATGAAATGTTTTGGGATTTCCATTGAACTGGATCAAAATAAAGACCTAAAAAGAAAAAAAACAAGGTGTGACAATTCTCTAAATCATTAATGTTTTTCACCCCCAGAAAGCTGTAACAATTTAAATCTTATAGAAAAAAACCAAAGGATTACATAGAAACATGATACCACATATAAATCCATGTAAATATCATTTACAATCAATGTATCTTTATCCACCTCCCCAAACAAAACCCCAACTTACAACCACTTCTTGAGAATCAACGGAAAGATCAAGCCACCACCCCTACAACCATGCCAAGAACCAGATTGTTGGGACTTCTCCTAATTAACCCAACGATCACCAAAAACAATGTTCACTCATGAAAACCAATGACTTGGGGGAGGTTGGAATAGTATCCCCACCATTAAATCACAACTACCATCTGAAAAACCCTTAAATGATATATATTCAAGACCTGTAGTGGGTCTCCCTGTCATAAAAGACCAACTAAAAATGAACAAAAAAATGAATTCAACATGAGCTAGAATTGGGGATCACAAACACAGGTCCACAAAAACTCTTCTATTACAATATACAAACCCATGTTAAGTGGATTACAAAATGAACTTTTAAACCACCCACTCCTGCATGAAGTGGAAAAGAAATGGGCCAACACTTTCTGCACGGATCTAGACCTCCACAACACGGGGTGGGGAGGGAAGGGGACACCATAATTAGTCCACTGAAACCCTACAAGAAATATAGGAACTACCGAACACACTCCCCCTATGAACTGGTAAAACCAAGACCACACCTGATTAACATAGGTCTTCCACACATAGACATTGATCAGAATCCCATATCCATGAAGGCCTAACTATAGACACTACAAGAGGGGTATGTCAACCTAGTTCATTTCGATTATAGGAAATTCATAGTGATAAGGAACCACAATAGAGTATAAATTACGTTACCAAAAATGTGGATTCAGGATCCTAGTCAAGCACTCTACACATCTCGTGATTTTTTATCTGTGTGAAAAACATCACTTTGAGGCATATGGCTACACCCTGATTATGTATGGATATGTTGCACTACAGTCATGCACTAACGGTTGAACCGTTCAAAAAACTCCCTTTCTCGACAAAACACCATCATATAAATATGTACTCATTGATACATAGCACAATTCTCTCTCACTCTGAACGAGGAGTAGAATCGACAATGAATACATCCAAACACATCACCATCACCGAACACAACTGCTATGTCCAAAAGAATTATCACGACCTAGAATAACATTAAATCAATCCCAAACATCTCTCTATTCTAAAAAACAAGGTTACATATCATCAGAAGAAGTTGAATTAACATTTGTAATGAATGTTTATGTTGATCGATAGGATGTTTTTTCAACGAAGAACTATCCAGGGCCACATCACAACATCCAACACATCTTTATAAATCCACTGATCATTACTCCAATACAGAGACACCAACAATATCCCATCTCACGACATAAAAAGTGTATGACTTCCAGATCACAAATAAGCATACTAAATAAATAAATCTTCTAAGACATAGAAAAACCTGCCACATAACCATATGTTTATAAATATATGCCACAATGTTTCAGCTCTAAACACTTTTGATAAAACAATATAAATTTGTGGATTTCCACATTCACCAATGGTGTTTCATCATGTCTCACTCACATGAAAATTACCAGGCCACCCTAGGAACCCATCCACCTTTCCATATCGTCCATCCTTCTAGATGTCAATAAAACCATGCATGTGAGCATCCATGAAAACAAAAAATGATAAAAAATTAACATCATTCAAAAAATCATGTATCTTCCAATGGAACACTAACCTCCAAGTCATAACCATTTTCAGATTTCAGAAAACAAACCACACTTATTCAAGAACAATTTTCTTAAAAAATACCTCTTTTCTTTTTTAAAATTTTAAAAACAACCAATCTACTTATATGAACCCCTTACCATTTTCTATAATTCAGAAAGGCATATTTTCATAATCTAATGGTCGTTGAAACCAATACCATTTCAAGGAAAACAAAAACTGCTCAAAAAAAACTTACAAAACAAATTCATCATAGTAAAAAAATATTCAATATCCCTAAACATTCCATTTAAACAAATATTCATGATCAAATTAAAACTATTGACACATTCAAAAAAAATTATTCCAACAAACCCTAGGTTTCGATTAGGGATTTCCAATATCAATAAATCAGTTCCACTTCATCCTAATTTTTTTTAACAAAAACACAACCTTCAAAAACTATTCTTATATTTAATTTTATAAACCTTCTTTTCATATTTTTCAATTCCAATCCTTCATTTAAATCCCATTTCAACAATTCTCACACAATTATTTTCAAAACAAAAAATCAGAATTTATGAAAGGTCCAAGAGACCCACAAAAGAAAAATAATGTCAGTGGGTGACTTGACCATATTGTTGGCGACCATATGTAAAACAAAAAACTAACATAGGGAGACTTAATAGGACCATTCCCAAAATACACATGGATTCCATGGCCCTGCGGGCTCCCGGAGTCCATTAGTCAGACACCCCTTGTGATATCTCAACACAAAACAAATCTATATGAATAAAGGACACTAATAAAACCAGACTTCTCATGGAAACCTGCGGATCAGAATGATCAAGATGCTCTTCATGTACTTACCCATATGGTCCCAAAAATATTATTCCATCTACCATTATATACCCAAAAAAATGAGTTCTCACTAAAAAGGAAAGGTCTTATAAGATCTGACCTCCTCTGATATCATTTTTTCATGAACAAGCCCGAGTCGACCATAAACCCGTCACCCAGGCCCGCCCAGGACATATCCTGAGAGGCATTATCGATCCTCCTGGGATAGAGAGAAGCACCGTGGGAACGAATATAGTACACAAGGAAACAATTTTTCCCAAATATAAACCATCAAACAAATAGCATAAAGTGACGGATAGTACAAAATACATTTGCAAAAAAAAATAAACCGAACATTATTTGTAAAAGAAACTTAAAGTAAAAATAAAGCATTAAATCCACCCAAAAAACCTAAAAACCAAATAACTCCGTGTGACCCCTCTGGTCACTCTCTGACATAAGGATCACACATCACCCAAGGTGATCAATCTCAAGAAGAAACTTTCACAGGGGATAAAAATAGAAGAAGACTATACCTGTGAGTATTAAAACGTAGTAGGTTAGCTTGATATTATATTCCCAATGACCATCCTTTAAAATAAAAGAACCAACATTTTTAAATTTTTAAATACAAGATAAAAATGTATGTTTTTCAAATGAGTTTCCATGCTATAATAATTATCAGACAAAAACATTCATGTTTTATAAACAAGAATGCTAGTAACATTTTTTCAAAGAGGTGAATCTTCAAAATTAAAATAGTTTTGAAGAGGAATGATTTAAAAGGAAAAAATTTAAATAAAAAAATAAGAAATAGAATTTACCAAATAAGCACACCTTATGTAAATAGTGATTATAAAATATCCAATGAGCACATGTCTCGGGAACACCCCTAGGCACAGGATCATTGCGGGCCCCAGGTACATTGTATCTCGGTGTAAAAGTAATCATAACGAATATCCATTTTCATGAACATGAGATACTAGTACGATAATCATATATAACCTAGTGGTCCCCAACATCATCATCACCATAGTTTAGTTAGTTTTTTCATCATCAAAAAAGATATGTGAAACATGGAAAAAACCCCTCCGGGTCACTAGAATACTAGTATATGTTCGCCCACCTAGATACATGTGTTTTACTTTTTTGTTCTCAAAAAAGTTACACATAAATAAAATACCATTTTTCATGGATATTAAACTTAAAAATAATACACAAATCAAACAGGCCACACACATGTATTACATTTCTTTCACAGATCAATAAACAACATAAATTATCATAAAACAATTTCAAGAAGTATAATGAGGCATTTCACATAACAACCATTAAAGATGCTCATTTAAGGCCAAAAACCCATCAATACAATATAAAAACAGATTTAGCATCCCCAATACCAATTAATAAATTTTATGGACCATAAAATGGCCCCAAAAATAGAACATGAAATACATATGGAAACCATTTTAACAACAGAAAAATCCAACCTGGCCTTTAATACTTTCTCAAACGTAAAATTTGAGAAAGGTGTGATTTTTAATTTTATTAATGAGATGTATAAAAACAATTTAAAACATAAAATCACTATCATTATTCCCTTAAAACACTCTGATTACATATAAAAACACAACCATTTTCATAAGGATGTGAAATAGTCCATTTTCGGGCTACTCGGGAAAAAACATGTTGTAAACCAAAACCCATTTGTTTGTATAACCAAGTACATAATGGAAATCCATAGAAGAACCTAAAAATTAAATTTTACATGATTAAAATTAATTTATAAATCCAAAGAAAATATTTTTTAAATCACAGTTACACATAAAATCCAACCTAGCAATTTACAGATGACATGACATGCCCTTTTAAACAAAACAATTTATTTTAAGAACATGACAAGGAATAAAAAACCAATTACATGCCATATTTTATTTAAAATACTTTAAAATTATAAAAATACCATAGATAGGTTATAAATATCAGAAATTTGGTGAGAAAGATAACGGAACATTGAATACAACACTTGGTGTGCACTTTTTTGATAAAACAACATTACCTTTCACAAAACAATGCTTAAACAACAGTTTTGAACACCATAAAATTTATCCAATGTCTGAAAAACAATAAAAAACATGTTTATAAGGTGTGAATATTATTAAAATGATGAAACATAAATGATAATTACATGTTTATGGGATATCCTACTTCAAAGCCTTGGCATAATGGAAATACACACCTAATATCACCATCCAAGGGTTTATAATCCCAAAACATATGATGACCATCCCCAAATGAATGATACATAGATAAAAAATAATTGGATAATAAAACCCTAGTAAAATCATGACTATATGATAATATAAAACAAATAAATAATGAATGGAGGAGGAAGAGGGAGGAGAAATGAAAAGGAATCTCACCTTAGAAACTATAAAACTCTTCTTCTTCCATTGAATATAAACCCTTAGAAGAAAGGTAATGGCCTTAATGTCTTTGGAGAGTCTCATAAGGTTTGAATGAACTAGGGTAAAATGAGTTTTTTTGTAGAAATAGTATGAATTGAATAATTTATGAATAAGACAAATTGATATTTAAAAATCTGAATGATTTGAGAAACATTGGGAAGTTATTCTATAATCTGTGACTAGTATGAGCTCTAAAGAAGGAAAATGGAACATTGGGGTGATCCTAGGATTATTAGACTTTTTTGGGAATTTTAATTACCAATAATTATAAAAAATTTAATATGATATAAAATAATTATTTTTGAAAGTAGAAATGGGCCCACGAGCTGGCCTAATACCTGAATAAATAACCCAAATTCACCATTATTATAACTTTATATGTGGTCCAAAAGGATATGGTGGTATTAATATTTCAATAATGGAAAATTTAGAAGTATAATAGGTGAAAATGTTGAAAAATGAATAATTTATAATGAAAAAAATTGGTTTCTAAATCTGTAAATGGGCTCACGGTTGGCCCAAATCATGAAGTAACCACCCTTTTCTCCAAAAATCTCAAACAAGATATCAGGGAACCATGTTTGAATGATTAGAAATATAAGGAAGTTAAAAACTAAAAAGTAATTTCTCCCAAACCCCAATTAAAGGATTATAATTTCCAGTTATCCGGATCAAAACCAAGATGTGAAAAGAAAAAAAATAGGGTGTGACACCAACAATACATTTTCTAAAGCTGTTTGAACCCTGAAATACCATCATTTAGAAGATGTTATAGGTGACCATGAAATAGGTACACTAAAAAAAATCTCCTAGAAATCAGTTTTAACATTAAGAATTATGTCTCATCCTGAACTAAATAACATCAGTGAAGCCCTTAATAATGAATTACAGGTTGTGGAAATGAAAAAATAATTTAATTATTATGAAAGAAACAAAGTGTGGGAACATATAAATAGACTCAAGGAAACCATGACATTAGGCACTAAATTTTTGTTTAGGAAAATGGTATATGAGTTAATAACTATAGTTAGAAACAATTCAAGACTTGTTACACAATATTATAGTCATGAAGAATGAATAGACTATGATGAAACATTTCCACCTATAACAAGAATTGAATCCACAAGAATCATACCCGCATGTGGAACATTTATATATTTCAAAAAATTTCAAATGTATTTCATGAGTGCATTTCTTAAGGGTTTTATAGTTGAGTAATTTTTTTATAAAAAACCAATGGTTTTCAAAATACCCATTTTAGAAATCAAATATTCAAATTAACTAAAGCTATATATGGTTTCAAATAGTCTCTTATATCTTTGAATGATAGTCTTAGTATTTTACATATTTCAAAAGATTTTTCAAAAGGAATAACTGATCGTACCATTTTCATAAATGAATTTCAAAAGATGTTCTAGTAGTAAAAAATTATGTTGATGAAATTATTTTTGGATCTTTAAAATTTGACAGGGTTTTCCAAAATGATAAAAAGAAAATTAAATGAAATTTATGGGTAAACATAATTATTTGTTTAGATTTAAAATCATTCAAAATAAAGAAGGAGTTATTTTAAATGAAAGAACATATAAAAACATAATTTTAAAAAATTTACTTTGATATCACTACGATATGTGATACTATTATGATTACCAACTATAAATTTGATATTCATGAAGATGGGAGACTAGTAAATCAAAAAAATTATAGAAGTATGATTGGAATTCTTCTCTACGTTAGTACTATATGAACTGAAATAATGTTTAGAGTGTGTATGTGTGCTCATTTATAAGCTAGTATAAATGTGTCACACTCGATTACTGTAAAAAGAATATCCTAATACCTCATGTATTCTACCAATTTAGGATATTTTAACCCTAGAAGTCATGATTTTTTTTAGTTATTCATTTATATTCTGATTTTTGTGGATGTATGTTAAATTGGAAAAGAACATCTGGAACATACCACTTTTGGGAAAGTATCTAGTTTAATGGTGTAGTGAGAATACAAATTCTTCTTCCACGTATATTGTGGATGCTAAATACATAGTTGTATGTAGTTTCTGTGAACAAATGTTGTCGATGAAACAAAATTTACTATAATATGGGAATAAATTTCCCCATGTCATCATAAACATTGTGAACAAAAGTGTAATAAATATTTCTAAGAATAGAATGACTTGTTCCAAAACAAATCACATTAATATAAAATATCACTTTTTCAGAGAACATTTTCAAAAGGGTGATATAACTCCTGATTTTATCGGTACATAACACTAGTTAGCAGATAATTTTATTATACCCTTAAATTATATGAGAGTGAATTATATCAAAAATGAGAATAGTATGATTAATTTTTATTATGTTTAATTTTTTTTGATACACCATTAGTATGAAAAATCATTGGTATAAAACACTATTTTAATGAAACGCTATTGAAATGACACACCATTTGTTTGAAACACCTTGTGTATGAAACCTCATTGGTTTGTCTCATCATTTTGATTGAAAGACCATTGGGTGTTCATTCTTCTGTGAAATTTTTTCTCCTTCTAATTTTTTTGAGACAAAAGTTTATTTTCATTCAGTTTTTGATAATTCTATAATTCGATATGTGTATTTTTTCCAATTTTCAATTTTGACATCAATTTTATACTACATAAAATAAAAAAATGATAAAAATGGAACTTTGTATATTTCCAATACACCTCTAATCTCATGCCTTTCTCTTTCGATCCCAATACGGCCTCTCTTCTCCCAACCTTCACCTTCCCTTTCCATTACCTAAGAAAACCATATCAACCATCGTTACAAAAATTTAGTTTGCTACAAAGTCTTCTCCTACTGATTTGTTATCAACTGAGAATTAGAAATGATAACTTGGTGTTCTTGATCTAGTTGCAATAGTGTCCCCATAATATTCCAAGAGGATCATTGTGCCCAAAAAAGAAGTTCAAGAAAATTGGTTATTTTCAGGTAAGTCATTGATTCTCAATTTACTTGTAGATCAGGCTAGATATATTAGTTCTATTAGAATAAAATATATTTTTATCCTATACTAATACTCAATTTTTTACAATATGTTGAGATTTAATTTTATGATGATAAAGAATATTGGATGAGAAAAAAGATTAAATGGTCAAGATAGATAATTTACTCAAATGGGTGGAAACGTTTTTGGTAATTACTCTTAAATATTGATATGAGGAATACCAAAGATCTATACCTAAATAATGTCACTTCTTTATTTATGAAAAACTCTTGAAGATATAATTGGTGATGGGATAAATATAAGTGAAGTATTCCCCAAGTTGGATGGAGAGTGTTAAATTCTCTTCAAATTTATTTATCACATGTTGTGTCCTAGGAAATGTGATATTTCAAAATTAATAAATAAATATGTTTACATTATTCATCTTATAGAAATATTACTTAAGATGAATCAGTGTAGGAGTATTATAGTTAATTTATCTGAAATGATCAAACCTTCATCTTGATCTAATTCCCAAATTTATCTGATAATGAATTCCAAAATTTCAATGGATAAGTTCTATATTACTAATTATGAGAAAACGATTTTTTTAATGGGTTTTTCATTTCAATTATAATAGTTTCAAGGATGAAGAAAATCTATAACCCCTATATGAAGTAGTGGGTAGAAGAAAATGATAATTGTATGGTGATCTTCACCCGGTGGATCGTACAACAAAACCAAGGGATGTAGTTTACCCTAGCTGTTATCCAGATGATGTTTTTTCATACTCTCATGATGTATAAGGATTTTTTGAAGAATAAGAAGAAGTAGAAGAGGATACATTAGTTGAAGAAGGTAGTGAACCAAACATGTCACCTCAATGGCCACCAATTATTTATTGATCTCCTAGTCCACCAGTGAGACATCCAAAAAGAGATAATTTTGTGGAAACTGTGTAGTGGAAATATAAGTATCATGTGAATACCCGTTCTAGTATAGCTCTAAATTTGATGATGTGGATGATTATGAATAAGAGGTAGAAGAAAATAGATAAAATGATAGATGAAATAGGTATTATGAAAATAGTGAATCATATGATGATGATTCTGACCCTAGTGGTTCAGATGGAAAAATTAAAGGGATAAATGCAGATATTCCTTAAAAACTTTTTACATAACCTAATGAACAAGATGAGAAACTAGAAATGACTCGAGAATTTGACCCGATGCTTAAAGATAAATATGAACAAGTCGAGGGAGATCAATCCTCATCTTTGGGTATTTCCAAAAGGATAAGGCTACTAAAGGAACTATAGTGAGTTTAGTTGGTTATGGATAGATAATTTTTGATTCATTTATGGTTTTTCATATGTGTGTTATACCTGTTATATATCATCCCATAAATGAACATTCCTAGAAGGAACTTGTTGAGGAAAAATATTGTAATGAACTTCTTGGAGATTTAGCTGTTTATGAGGGTCTAGTGGCTAGGAATTTGAAAGTTGATCCAAAAAATGTTTTTTAGAATGTGTATGTTCAGATGACTGAATTACATACTATTAGAAAACCTATGGGTGAAAACATTCAAATTTTTCTAGAAATGATGATCTCACAATTACACCTGTTATTGTACCATTTTTTACTAAGTAATTAGAAATTTGGGTTGATGCAATGATATTATAATGGGATTAGTTCACTGTGTGTCCACTGAAGGATTGTGGACTTGAGGATAGAAATGAAATAGATCCCAGAGGATATATGGTGGGTTATATTAATGTTTTTGGATTGATGGAAAATAATTCTTCTCATAGAGAACCAGAAAATTCACCTCCTACTCCTCTCAATACACTTCCAAATAACATAGTCACTAGGTGTGAATAAGATGATTTTGGTAAGAAATTTTTTTAATATATTGACATGATTCTAAAGATTCAATCACATATCTTGATAAATCTCAGTGAAAATGAGGCCTGATAGTCTGTGATCTAATATATACAACCTAATGTGATTCATCACATCTAGGATATTGAGATTGGGAAAAAGATGATATGTACTAAATTAGAATCTATAATGGTTATAATAGATGATTTAATATAAACAAGAATTGTCTCCTTGGATGGGTCTTTTGAAATACATTATAATGTATCCTCAGACACTTATACCTCCACAACACCTCATTCAATTAATGTTCATCATGTCTTAACTATTTTCAAGGAATTTGTTTCTACTACTTTTGGTCATCCCACCAGTGGAGAAATTGTCATATGGGTGGATATTCTAAGAATATTTGTGTACGGTACTAAGCATGATCATTGGATGATCAGAGAATATGCCAATGATATAAATGTTTGCCATGAAAAAATTACAAAATATATAAAATACTACCTTTACATTATTTTTATAATGAATTCCATAGATAAAAACATCAAAAAAATTGAATTTGTTTATTCCACCTGTAAAAAGGATTTTAAAGAGAACGTTTGACCGCCAAAGGAGATGACTCTAGTTTTATATAGATTTATGGATGAAAAAAGAGAATTATTTAGTATAATGGAAAGAGTATTCCAGGTCATTATGGATTTCATATACCTGACAAAGCCATTTATTCATCTTCATAGAATAGCTATAGTGGCTATAGAATCCATTCCAAAAATAGTATGATAATATTTTAGGCTAGGACATAACTTTTTGATTATCATGGAATGTGGAGAAACTTATGGAATTTTTCATTAGATAATTCATTTGGAGACAATTCCTATATGAAATTAATTCCTAATTTGTTACAGTGATTTTTCAATACAACCAATGAAACTATTTGTTTTTAACCTTTCTAACTTTGAACCAATATTTTCATATTATTTATCTTTGATACCATCTCCACATACTGTTAATGTTATACCATGATTTATTTTTTGATCATTCCTTTGATCCCAGTATTTATGTCAATAAAAATGGGGGAGATTATTTACCTCCTTGTTTTTATTATCATAAATCGTGATTCTAATGATATTAATGAATTTTATGTTTTCTCAAAGTATTTCATATTCTATGATTGGTGGTAATTTTTTTAAGTATGAGTAAATTCTAGTAATTCCTCAAGAAGAGACACCATTTAGATTGAGACTACTGAGATTGAAATATTTCATGAGTATAAGTCGTTGTTTTCCATGACTCACTAATAGAATGTAATTCTTGCTAAGTCTGAGATACCTTTAGAAATGTTTCACCATTAAGATGAGATACCACTAGACTAAAAATCTATAATGTATGAGATAACACTAGGATATTTCACAATAAGGATTTTATGCCTCTAGAAAGTAAATTTGGAAAAGTGTCAGACACCACCAGCCTGACCTCCCTCTAGATGTATGATCTACCATCAGATGACTCACCACTAGAGGAGTTAATTCCAACATAAATTATTCGATAAGTAAAATAAACATCCATATTTATATCACCTGTTTAAGGAGTAACTACTAGATTCTAATACACCATTGGATTGAGTACGACCGAGTCACTCTCAGACTCACACCGCTAGTCTATGACACCGCAACAATTTTACATGACAATTTAATATTAAATATTCTATGTGTTGTACGATAGATATTAATTCCTAAAAAAATTAATAATTTTCACTTAAAATGTTTTACAAAATGAATTTAATAGTTTGTTGGAGATTATATACAAGGAAGAATTATATCTGGATGTATGTGGATATTATTTATGTTACTGTTGCAATTAAGAGAGGAAGCATACTCCATTGTCTTTAGATGTGTGAATTCTCATGCGATGTAGAAAGAATAAAAGCTAAGATATCATGCATTTTGAACACAGAAATATAGTTGAAGATATGAGTTACAACATCATGCAATCAATATCTTTAAGAAGTTGACTCTTATTCACATCTTCTTCTTTCCTCCAATCAATAACAAGAGTCTATGACAGTGTACTATTTTTATGATTTCAAGAGAATCTGACTTCACCTTTCCTTTTAATCAAATAAAGGAGTCTTTAGATTCACTACATTTATATTGATAACATCAATTAATGTACACTACTTGTATCTCATTTATGGATATATTATTTTACATTTCATGATGTGTGTGTTCATAACATGTTTTATCACATGCACACTATCTCCTGCTACAAACTAAAATATACTTGATATCATCTCAATCCCCTTATAGGAGTTTTCCCACAAAAAAATTTGATAGAGGTCCCTATGTGAATTGTTTCTTTAATACTCCCAAGTATATCTATGGAAGATGTCGTGTGTGTCATGGATAGTTGTAACTGTTTCAAAACCCAATCCAGGTTGGGGATCAAACTGTTTAATTTATATCAACTGCAGCGTGGCAGGTGATCACCATGTGGAGAAGATGATTTATCATCTGGATACTTAACCTCTAGTATTCAATATTAAGTTGTGTGATTTATATTTTTTACATTTAATTTATTCATTAAAATAGAAAATTGAAATAATCTATAAACAAAATATATACTCGGATAGTTAACCATAATTAGTGTTTTTATAATATTTTAATTCAGTAAATTTATTTCAATTTACTAGGTAATACTATATATTATTTACCCATGACCTAATAAAAAATCTATAAAATATTTTGAAGGATTAAAATATATAAAAAACTAGTATTTTTTTTACTGGGCTGCTTTTAAATTAATTTGTGGAATATGTTTAAATCAATTTAGAACAAAAAAAATAATAGGTACCCAAGTAATCCCCTTATTCTGATAATCACTCTTAAGAACACATTAAAACCAAATATAAATAAACCAAATATTTTTTAACATGAAATAATAAGTAAAAATAGAGGATATTTTAAAATATAATTTATATTTAATTTATTTAATTTATATATTACAATTCATTGAGTTCTTACTTCGATGTTAATGAATTGGAATACCACTCATTCTATACCACCATTATATTTGAGGCATTATGGATTGATTCCCTCCATTAGTTAAAACACCCCACGATTTCATAGTAATTTATCTCGTTAAAATAATTTAACAACCTATATTTCATGCAACACCGACTTGCCAAGCATTATACGCAAGATTCAGTTTCTAGAAAACAACACATTTGTGTTATAATAATTGAAATGATATACTTATTTATTAATTAATTATTTTAATATTAATATAAATAAATAAACTTTAAATGTTTTGATTTCACATAAATAAAAATACTTTATAATGAAATGTATATGTTTTGTTAAAAATAGTTATTTTTTAAAAAAACTACTTATTATGTCATTTTATGAACAATAATACAATTAATTTTAGACATTAATTAAAATTGAATTTTCTAAAATAGGATTCATTTTTGAATTCTAAATATAATAATTACCTTACTTTTGAATTTTTTGTATTTTTCGGAAAACATTTAATTTTTGAGGAATAGTGAAAAATACTGCATATTACATAAAAAATGGCTTTTTCATTTAAATAATTATTTTTAATTTAAATTTATCTTAATGTAAAAAAAGATGTATAATACTTATATAATTATAATTTAATTCATTGGAGTCATTTTATTATATGATTATATATATAATTTTATTAGACTTTTTATCATCTTTTATACACCTTCTAGGCACATTTTCAAATTTTCATAAAACGTAATTTTAACACTTCTATGAATTAAATATCAAAAATCCAATATAAAAGGTTGCCATTAGTAAGTAAAATTTGCTTCAATATGATGAAAATAATTTTTTGTGAATAGTAACTATTGATTTTTATTTACCACTATTAAAAGTAAAGAGGGTAATAGATGGTAAAAATATTATTATAATAATATTTAACTTCCACAACACCTAAACTAATTCTATTAGATATGTTCTTTTTTACCAAAATAATCTTCATGACAAAAATATTATCCTTTCTGATTATCTTGAATTAGATTAGGACATTTGCTATATTTTATTTAATGAAGTGTTAAAAGTGATAAATTCTAATTTTAATAACTAAACCATTTTTAATATAGGGTTATACATAAGATAAAATTTACTATAAATATTCGTTAAAATATAGAAACATTTCCTACATTTTAATTTTTTATTTTTTATTTTTAGACATTAAAAAATTAAATTTATTTATGACACAATGATGATGTAGTAATTACCTTGCTAATTAGAAATTAAACCAAATGATATTATAAATATTGAAATAAATATAATTTGAATGTTTTGATACCATACACGAATTTTTTGGATGAAATTGACATACTAGGTATTATTTAATGCCTTTGGATTGATTTAATCAAGTGGTTATTACTTTATCAAAAAAAATTACAAAATAGTGTCAGAATTGACATAAATGAGTATTTAAAATAAATAATATTTGATTAAATAATATAAAAATCTATAGTTTGTCCAATTAAATTTTATAGTGATAGAAATTAAATAAATTTTAAAATTTAGGTTCTCTTGGTATTTTAGGTAATGATATTAACCATGTAGTATAAAAATACAAGAGGGCATGGTAAGAGTTAACTTATTTTACAAAGGGCTAAATCCAAAGGATAAGGTTACTTTTATGACCTAAAATTTATAAAACCTATTGGTTTTGATGATTTCGACACATAATCATATTATAGTAGAAATAAATCAAATTGGAGATATTATAATTCAAAAATCATTTTATAGGAAATTAATATTTCAATCTTTTCAAAACGTGCCCCTCATATCTCTTATAAAAGGGAACCTCCCTTTCTCTTTAATTCACACCTACAAAGCCATTTTTCTCAGCCAACCTCATCCCATATCTCCTTCCAACTACTCACACATTAATCTAGAAGCCTAAATTTTATCCTAAATAAAACCTAAAGATCCTTTTTGGTCTAGCCAAAAGGAAAAAATGGAAGAAGTGGTAATTATATTATCACCTCTTTCAGTGTTCTTTTCTTTTTTTAATTCCTATTTTTCTGTTGTTTACATACTAAAATAATAAATCCAGTACCTTATACATTATAAGATTTTATTATAAAAATGTTACATTCATATTCCTTATTCTATCTATCCTATGAATAACAATGTCACCATGTGTCCGTGCATACGGCTTACCGTCTCCATGATGTTGTGTAAATTTAGTAATCAACATTATATTATTTGGATGGATACAATGGAGAGTATTTTCTATATAAATAATTAACATACCATGAAAATTTTAATTTATAATTATTATATCATCCAATTATATTCTATTTTATCATTAAGTAAATGATATTGTTTCTCTTGTGTATGTACAGCTTACCGTCTCCATAAAGCAATGAGATTCATTACATCATTCACCATTCAATGATAATTATAAAAATATATATTATTAATAAGTATGTAATATATGAAACAATAATTCTACTATAAATATATATATATATATATATACTAATATCTCATTCACATACTTCCCTTCAATAAGATATGATAACGGAAACATCATTTATGCCTACGTACAGCCTACCGTCTCCATAAACGGTGTATTCCATTTCATATATCTATATTTTATACCTATTTATTTTCTGAAAATATATTTTATGTAAATAATTATTTATATAATGGAAGTAATTATATCATGATATAAGTTATATGATCAATAATAATAAGTTAAAACACGTACGATAAAGAAAGAGATTATTACAAGAAGTGTTACATTAACATGAAAATTATTATTAAATGGGTTGTATAAAGTCATAAATGAATCATTAAGATATCATAAATATGAATATAGTTATTTTATAATTTAATAATATATTATGGTTATTATACTGGAGGTGAAACATACCCTCAGCCAAAAGAAAGTACAAGGTATGGGTTAATTTCTCAATATCCTTATTATCTGAGATTGTTTATGTGTAAGTATTAATTAGGAAATATTTATCATCCAGGCACATGTTTCATAAATATAATTCAAAATGAATATTTTAAGGTACTTTGTAAGGGAAACATTATCAAAATCAATATTTTAAATATTTTAAATGTTTTATTTTTCTGAATCTTTTTAATTAATTTCCACATTTTCAAGATGATTTTAAGGATTTATTTATATATACATGATTATTTTAAAATGTTAATTCGTTTCAAAAGTTTAAAAGTGGTATGTGACAATTTTATTCAAAAATCACTTTTAAATGACTTCCTTTATTTATGTTTGCCTTTTAATTGATATAAAAAAAGGATATTTCTCTCAAAGAGTTTTACTGATCATTTCAATTATGTCAAAATACTTTTAAAATTGATTTATTATAATACAATATTCCATATTTTATTGAATGAGTTATGATATGTTTGACTATGGATGTGCTATTTTTATACCATTCATGGACTATGGTTAAATTATTTACATTTTTTATGATACTTTTAATATGAATGTTTATGATATATTTCAACATTTTAATATAAGGAGAGCATTGGACTTAGTAAGTGACGGGTGGGGACCGATATATCCCATCGATGCATTGGTAAGTCTCATGAGACAAGATAATTTCTTGGAACAGGGCCTCAAGACAATTTATATTTAGGGTATTGGAATGAGTCCTTGACTTTATGGTCAAGATGTCTGGAATTATGCATTCAATCATTATGAGACGAGTTATTAATGTTACAAGTGATTATTCGACTAGTATAATATCCATGTGAATATTTAAGTGGAATTATAGTATTTATTAATACCATATTATTCTAATTTTTATGGTTAAAGGGCTTGTGATTCAATTTTATACCTTTCCATAAAAGATTATTATTATTTATGATATCTTTATCTATATTGTTTATCCTTACTAAACATATATGCTCACCTATTTCTTATGTTTTATTTTGTCAGGATTCCAATAAGTGTATTATGAATTATATGTTGGATTTAGGTTGGAGGATAATGGAATTATCAAAGGATTATCTATGTTGTATTTTTTTTTGAAATTGTAATGGGATGTTCATGTATGTAATCTATTTTTCATTACTTTTAAACTAATCAATATATCGTGATTTGATGCCTTGAAATCATGAAAATGTATTAAAATAATTTACTGAATCTGTGATTATGAGGTCAGGGCATTACAGTTGTTATCATGGGATGTTTATAAAAAACATTGGAAATCGATTTAGAAAACATAGATTTGGGATCATAACCCTAAGATAGACTTTGAGGATAAGTGTAAAGGAACACCCTAGAATTTTGGTAAAGTTGGGACTACATTGTTATTCCATGTAGTATATCCTTGTCTGGACACTAAAAGTGGACCGAGTTCTGGAACAGATATACCTAGGGTTGAACACTATGAAAAGGTGTTCTGGACATGACTCGGGGTATCTTGGAACCTGATAATGGGCCTTATTGCATACCAGGTTTGACACACATGGGGGATATTCTTATCTTAATTCAAATATTCATTAAAAACTACTATAAAGTATTTATGATTAAATATGCCTGCAAAGAATCCATTTTTACGATTGTGAGATTATATATACATAATTTCTTTCAATTTATGTCAAGTATTTCACTAGTTTAGAATCATTAATTTTGATTCACAACCTAATTTGGTGTATAAAATTGATTAGAAATGGTTCCAAGTAGAAGGAATGAATACCCCACTAATAAAAATGTTCTAATGAGTAAGAGATATCCTATATTTCATTGTATTAATCCAATATTTAGAAGGGAAATAGCCTCCCATATATTCTCATCATATAAATAAATAGTATCATGTGTTGATAGGATAAGTAAATAATTTTCTGAGTCATATGGCATTGAAGGGAGGCTAGATAACAAGAGAATGGCATATAGAATTATGGATAAAGGGAAGAATAGAATGATGTATTTTACCATATGTGATAATTATGGAAAGAATCACCCTTGGATGTTCTTGAAAGGAATGGGTGTTTGTTATAGGTGTGGATAAAATGGTTCATCATGAAAAATAATGTAAAGAAAAAAATAATAGTCTTCAGCGTTTCAACTGTAGTAAAATTGAGAATTACATAAATAAATTTCCTACGAATAAAATAAATATATCTTATAAGAATCAATGGGATCAAGGTCAAGCATAAGAAGTTACTAGAGTTGACATGGACTAATTAATGTGTTTGTGTATCTGGATTGAAGAATTATGTCATTTGAGTGTTGTATAAATGATTTACAGTTTATATGAAATAAGGAAATAAATATATATTTTACTTCATTATTATTTTATTGAGGATTATAGATTGTATGGTACTATGAAAATTGACTCAATAACCAGTTAATAATTTTGGAAAATACATGGTTGAGAGAAAGATAAACCTTAAAATAGACATGACACTGAGGTAAGGATATTGGAATAAGAGATAATTGAGTTGGATAAAGTATATTAGATATTATTAACTACCTTGTAATTAATTAATGGTTTTTTATTCAACCATTGTTAGAGAATACAATATTTTTTGATTTAAGAAGCATATCTAGTATTCTATGTTTTATAGAATGAATAAGGAAGTATATACCTATTCAAATAAAGTTTTATTGTAATTCAAGTTGTTAAATTGTTTTAATATAGTACATGAGGATGGTATTCACATGTTGTTATGTAAAAAAAAGGATATTAATTATTCTATGTTGACCATCATTATAAAATTTTGGACTGTGAGTTTGGAAACTGGTTTTTTGGATAAGTCTAAAGGTTGGCATTACGTAAGTTGAACACTTGATATATTTTTTGAGGTTAAAGCTTGATTTAGCAGATACATTGATCAAAACTTTAAGTTTTCAGAAAACAATTACAAGAATAATGTAATACTAGTGTACCTTATGATTTATCAAATGCGATAGGTGCATAAAAAATACTTTTCAATATTTATTTCTTAGATTATTGTATGAAGTGAAAATAGATCGAAGCAATACCAAATGATGAGAATATGATTATGTTAGATAATCAAATAAATTATGTTTTCTGGAGTTATTATTTTTATAGAAAATAAATCCATCCTATTCAAATATAAATTCTAGAAAATTTGTTATCCTAATACCTTATGTTATCTTGAACTAATGATATTTTAAATCCCCGTAGATTTATGACTTTTAGGCCCTCAATTTTCCAGTTGTTTTTCACTTGTTTGTGATTGATGACCCAAATCACTCCCAATAAATATTTACATTTTCCCACTAATTATGTGTCTCTTATTTCCACTAATGTTCTCTTATTCAAAATCCTAATATGGTGGTGAATTTTTGATTTCCCTATCCCTATTATTAAGAATAAATATTATTAACCATATTTCTGATGTGGATTTTCCACAAAGATATTTTCTATTTTCAACCTTTTCTTTTCGAATAAAAATTTCAAATTGAGAGGACGAAATTTATTAAAGGAACGGTGAATGTGACACCCCAAGGTTTCATGGTATGTTATCTCTGTAAACATATTTAATAGCTTATATTTCATGCAACACTGACTTGGCTTGCATTATACGACAGATTGAGTTTATTTGAAATAACACATTAGTATTATAATTATTTAAGTGATATATTTATTTATCAGATAAATATTGTAATATGAGTAGTAAAAAATTAATTTTAAATGTTATGTTTTCACATAAATATGAAATATTTATAATGAAATGCATATGTTTTGTTAAAAATAGTTATTTCCTCAAAAGAACTAATTTTTATGTCCTTTTTTAAACAATAAAAAATTGATTTTAGACACTCCTAAAAATTAATTTTGGTAAAATAGACTTCATTTTTAAATTTGGAATATCAAAATAAGGTTTGGGTGAATTTTTTTTTCCGAAAACATTCAATTTTGGATGAATAGTTAAAAATACTGCATATTACATAAAAACCGACTTTATCATTTAAATAATTATGTTTAATTAAAATTTATCTAAAAGTAAAAATAAATACATAATAAATAAATTATTCCTATTTAATTTATTTTAACCATTTTATGATAATATTATATATATAAAATATTATTGATCTTTTTAACGTCTTTTACCCACTATTTAGGCACATTTGAAAATTTTCATAAAACAACATTTTACAACATCTATGAATTTAATTTCAAAAATCTGAAACACACTGTTTTCATTAGTAAGTGAAATGTTGTTCAATAGGATGAAAATAATTTCTAGTGAATATTTACTTTTGAATTTTATTAACCACGATTAAAAATAAATAGGTTAATTAAAGGTAAAAATAATTTTATAATAATATAAATTTACCCCCAACACATTTCAAATTTTTATTGGATATGTGTTTTTCAACCAAAATTATCCTTAGGAAAAAATATTATCATTCTTGATTCACATGGGTTAGATTAGAAAATTTATAATATTTTATTTAATGAACAGTTAAAAGTGTTGAATTTAAATTTTAATAACTAAACGATTTTTAATATCGGGTTATACATAAGATAAATTCTACAAAAAATATTAACTAGAAATATAAAAATATTTCCATCATCATGGTATTTTTTTCACTTTTTTACTCAATAAATAATTATATTTACATATGACACAACGATGATGCAGTAATTACCATATAAATGAAAGATTAAAACAAATTATATTATAAATATTAAAATAAATATAATTTTAATGAATTGATATAATACAAGAATTTTATAGATGAAATATACATATAAGGTATGATTTAATACCATTGTGTCGAAGTAATCATGTTTTTATTACTTTAAAAAAATCAATTACTAAATAATGTCAAAATTGACCTAAATGATTTTTTAAAATACATACTATTTTATTAAATGATATAAAAATCATAAAAATCATTTCCTTGGAAAAATAACTTGGATAGTGATAAAAATATCATAAATTATCTACTATAGGTTCACATTGAATTTTATAGTATATATTTAAACCATCACATGTAAAAATACAAGAGGACATGGTAAGAGTTAACTTATTTAACAATTGGTTAAATATAAAATATATGGTTGATTTTATGAAATAAACGTGTATAAAACCTATTTTTTGGGAATATTTCGACCCATACTCATATTCTCCGCTAAATAAATTATTTTTTAGATATTATAATCCTAAAAAAATTATAATAAATTAATATTTCATGTTTTTTCCGAAACATTCCCTCACCTCTCTTACAAATGGATCCTTCCTTTCTCTTTAATTACCACATAAAAATCCCATAGGCTTAGAAACACCCAGCCCAAATCCCCTCCCAACTACCCTCACATAATCCTAGAGGCCTTACTTTGAGTAGATTCCAATCTACGGAGCCCTTTTTTCAAATTGAAAGGAAACTGCCAAAAACGAGGTAAGTATTTTATCACCTATTTAAATGTTGGTTTCTTCTACTACTTACTATTTATATGTTGGTTACATGCTAAAATAATAAATCCTGTAAAATATGAATTATAATATTTTATTATAATTTTGTTATAACCATATTAAGTAGTCTTACTGTCTTAGGAATAACAATGTCACCATGTGTGCGTACATACGACATATCATCTCCACGTCGCGGTGTAATTAGTTATTCAACATTATGTTATTTAGATGGATATAATTATTAGTTTGATGTTTATAAATAATTAAATAACATGAAAATATTTCTCTATAATTAATATACCATCCAATTCCATACATTTTTGTCATTATGGAATTGATCTCATCGCTTGTGCGTACATACGGCTTAACGTCTCCACGACGTGATGATATTCATTTCTACATTCACCATTCAACAATGAATATAAAAATATATATTATTAATAAGTATGTAATATATGACATAATAATTCTACTGGATATATATATATATATATATATCTGTGTGTGTGTGTGTGTATTTACATATATCTCAATCACTTACATCCATTCAGTATGATATGAAAACGGAAACATCGTTTACACATACGTACATCCTATTGTATCCATAAACATCATATTCCATTTCATATATCTATATATTATATCAAGTTATACTATTAATATGTATGATATATAAATAATTTTTATATTCTATATGTAATTAACTTATGATATAAGTGATATGATAAAGAATAACAAGTTAAAACACCTATGATAGAGAAAGTGAATATTACCTAAAATATTACATTAACATGGAAATCATTATTAAATAGGTATTATAAAGTAATAAATGGATCATTTAAGATATAAAAAATTTGAATATGGTTCTGATATAATTTAATAACATACTATGGTCATTATACAAGATGTTAAACGTACCCTCGACCAAAATAATGTACACTGTAAGGGTTCATTCTTCAATCTCATTATTATCCAAGATTGTTTATATGTATGTATTTACTGGGAAATATTTACCATCGGTTTCCATGACTCATAAAAAAATTCAAAAGGAATATTTTATGGGTTTTTGGAAGGGACACTTTAAAAAGATCATCATTTTTAATGTTTTAATGATTTATTTTTTCTAATCTTTTTAATTAATTTTCATGTTTTCAGAATGATTTAAATGATATTTTATTATGGAAATGTTTTCTTAATTTCGCAATTCTTTTATATTGTTTCAAAAAAATTTAAGACACTTTTATTAAAAAATATCTTTTAAATGACTTCCTTTATAAATGAGTGACTATTAAATGATTTCACAAAAAGAGATATTTCTCTCAAATAGTTTTACTGATAATTTTCGACAATATCAACATCCTTTTGAGGATGATTTATCATAATACAATCTTCTATATTTTATTGAATGAGTTATGATATGTTTTAATGTCTATGTGCTATTTGTTTTACCATTCATGGTCTATGGATAAAGTATTGACAGTTCTTATACTAGTTTTAATATGAATGGTTATGTTATCTTTCAACACTTTCATATGATGAATGGATAGGACTTATTAAGTGATGGGCAGGGCCCGCTATAGACCCTCGATGAAATGTTAGGTCTCATGAGACAAACTAGTTTTTTGGAACAAATCCTTGACAAAAGTTATATTTATGGTCTTGGAAAGAGTCTTTGACATTGTGATTAAGATGTTCGGAATTATCCATTCCATCATTTTGAGATTACTTATTAATGTTACATTTGATTATTGGACTAATATAATATCAATGTGTATAATTAAATGGAATTATTTGATTTATATTTTCCAGATTATTTTTAATTTTATTCTTAAAGGTCTTTTATTTCAATTTTATACCTATCCATAAATTTTATTGATAATTTATGATAGATTACGCTATATTTTTTATCCTTACTATGCATCTAAGATCACCCATTTATTATTTTCATTTTCCTAGGATTCCAAGAATTGAATAATAATTTATATATAGATTTGTGATAGGAGAATAATGTAATTCTCAAATTTTTATCTATGTTTTATTTTATGTTTTAAATTATAATGTGAAGTTCATGCATATAATCTATTTTCAGAGACAGAAAAACTGATCGGTCCATCGGTACATGATTGCTTGTATTTATGAAAATGTATTAAAATAATTCACTGGATCTAGGCTTCTAGGGTTGGGGAATTACAATGGTTATCCAAAAAATGCTTGAAATAACATTAATCATCAATGTTCAACCCACTGGATGAAAGAATGGATCGTTCTAACTCTTTTGGTGATCGATGCTGATCACTACGGATTCCTTCAAGGGAGAGTGTATTCACTCATGTGGTGGTGGATAAAGACTCAGTTTCATTCATAAAATTATTTTGGATATATTTCTAATTCATGAGAAAATCCATTGTACAACACAGTTTCTATAATGAATGAATTGTGGTTTTCACTTGAACATGGCAATAAAAATACTCTAAAACCGGTTTAAATAATTCTGGTGTTAAAGAAAATTACTTTATAAATTTTCATAATCACCAACACACCTCGTGCATAAATTATAATAGAATTATTACTAATTTTTATCAGGGGATTAAATCACCTATAAAGTGAATATTTGTTGTGGTGAATAAATAAATCAATTTTTATTTAAATAATATTTAATATTACATTTCTCGTTAATCCATTAAACTCGATCCTCTTGTCATCCAAAATTTTTATTAGACCTCAAATAATGAATAATTAATTAATTAAGAATCACTTAATTATTAAAAGATATATATATATTCACCAAAATTAGTAAATATATTTTTATCAAATATTCAAAAATTTAAATATATTAATATTATTTTTCACTGTGAATAAACTTGAATCAATAAATATTATATATTTATTTGATATAATAATTAATTACCTTGTGAATAAATATTTATTAAATAATCAATTTAAATCTATATTATCTCAAAGAACTAGATATTGAATATTTTTTATCAAAATCACATTTAAAATTTATACATAATTTAACTATGGTTCAAAATGCACATAGTGTGTGACCCTCTTGGCAATATCCATATTGTAATTTGGATACACTACCTAATGTTCAAGGTTTGAATCTAGATATATGACAATGATCCCACTAAGAGAGAAGTAAATTTATCAATGACATGTAACCTCATATTATCATATAAAATTTAATAAATCATGTTTATCTTGGTATCTATAATCAAGATGGTTGTATATTGGTGACATCAATTGATGTTCTTGGTATCTCTTTTGTTGATATTCCTAAAATAAACTTGTTAAAAACACCACCATGGCCATGGAATTGATCAATAAGTTCAATTTCCCTCAAATATCCTAGGATATTAAATTCCATCAAATAAATTAATGGATATTTATTTTCACACAGTATTAATTAACATAATATATGATGTGATGCACCCAATGTTTCCTTCGTCATCATGAGAATATATCATCACAATTCTCATCAATAAATTAATGTAAGTGACTCCTAACAAATAGTAATATTAAAATGAAAGTCTAAGGATAATTATAGAAGAATTTATATTGGAATATACAATCACACATAAAAATTCATCTTTTTTATTGGTGGTTCATTCTGTCATAATCCCCAATAGTGAGTATTACCATGGACATTCACTATTAGAAATTTTCTCGATCTCCTATTATTCTCAATCCCTTATATCATGTACTATTTGTGACTGATAAAAACAAACCATCATACTATTGAACATATATTTAGGAATATTATCAATGTAGTTTTATGTTATCATCCTAATATAGCTGTACTATAATATTCAGTGAAACAATTACATTTATCAAATTATCACATACCTTATCACAATGGAAAACTATCATGATGTGATAAGATAATTTACTAATATAAAAATACCTGAATAAATATAAATATAATTTACATAGAAGTTTTTTTGTGCAACCAACTAAAATATTGACAATAAATCCAAATGTGATATCGAGGAGCCCCTGAAATTACAGAATTCCATATGATATTTTATACTTATTGACAAAAATATATATGGAGGCTTGATTAAGTATTGAGAATTTGTTTTAGTCAAATTTTGAATTTATGTTCCCAAATTTACATAAATGAAAAATGAATAATTATTTTTGAGAATATAGATATCATGTAGTTTTTTCAACATTAGATTCTGGAAAAATTAGTTTTGAAGATATGTTTAATTCTGAGACTCTCCTTGACGTAGTTTTAAATTTTTGCAAGAAATATGGAAAAAATTAATGTGTTATGTGATTTTGAATTTAATAACATCACAGGTTTCGAATATTTGTTCCATATATTTAATGTAGAGTTATATTAATTAAAATTTTTTAAGTTCATGTAATTCATATCATATCACCTATTCATGAATAATCTATTGAAAATTTGATGATTATTTTCATAAGGAAATCCTGAATGTTTAATTATTTCACACAATACCTTTCTAATATTAAATTCTAAAAAATCATGGCATCTAAATGTAAATCATGATTCACGATCAGTTCAAAATTTGGGATATTATGAAGGAATGTTATGAATGATTTTCTAATGAAAGTAAAATGGTATTATAGGGAATAAAAGAGTCATTATATAACATAATATAGAGTTATGTTATTCCAAAACACCAAAATATGAGTCATAAAATCCATTTCATAGAATATGAGTTTGAAATATGAGGTAATAAAATATTAATAAAGATAATACATAGGAAAAATTAACAAAGGCTAAAGGATAATTCAATGAGTGCTTAGAATAATTATGGGGAAGCATGAATGTTTAAAGAAGAAAAAATAAAGTGGTATCATGAACTATATGGTTGGGTTATATTGGAGAAAGGAAGATCTAGAGGAATACTATAAAGAAATTTTATGTCAGTATAATAATGATTCTGTGAAAGCTAACAAAATTTAAGATATCTAACATTCAAGTTATTTAATATAAATTTTACAGGAAGTCAAAGTATGTGTTGTGATGTTTTTATTTTATTATTTGAATAAAAATCCTGATCCTTATTTAATGATTAAGGATAAATGTTAATAATGTCTTTATGAAGATTTTATGGAGTTTAATTTGAAAAAGAATTGGTCATTTTTTTCATGAAATAGTGGGGCTGAAATATCCTTGAGTAAGTGAGTATTTCAAATTTCATATACCACATGCCAATATATTTTAGAGCATAGACTATTATATAATTAGTTACTACATTTAGAGAAGTGTGTAATTGATTTGACATAAAATATTAAGTGGGGAATAATTAATAATTCTAGATGATTAAAGTTGAGATGAAATAATTCTAGTGTTCATATGTTTATATAATAAATTTTTTGAATCCTAACATTTAGGTTTTATAAATTGTTTAATAAGATAAATTTTCAAGTGACTCAAAATATATTTTTGATGTTGGTATACCTGATGAAAGTGATATTTTTTTCAATGTAAATATATTTAAGGCACAAAAGAAGAAATAATTCTTAAAATTAAAAGGGCTTATCAGATGATCAACATTTGGTATAGAGGTAACTTAGTGAAGATGTATTTGTTTGTTTCCATTTGGGGTAACATTTTAAAGATGAGTGATATATTATAATAAATTTTTTTTATAAAATATAGTGATATAACATTGGGTTAATCAATATACCTTCCAAATGGATTTAAAAGTCATGTTAAGGTTGATAGATTCAATCCGATTATAATCACATACATACATCAGTGATATTTTTTTCAAAGACCCAAAGAAAAAACAATAGGGGTGTCATCACCTGCATTGGGGGACAACATTTTATAAAACATGTTTACCTTTTGTTACATTGTATTATATATTCTTATGTGTAAGGTTGATATTTTTGATTAATCAGAACTAGAATCGATAAATAAATTGAGGTTGATTTCAAGAAAGAATAATATTTATAAAGGATTCATAGTTTAGAGTAAATTTTTCGAAGTTCATATAAACATGTTATTTGTGGAAATATGAA
The DNA here is from genome assembly GCA_963277665.1 of Viscum album. Taxonomy (NCBI): domain Eukaryota; kingdom Viridiplantae; phylum Streptophyta; class Magnoliopsida; order Santalales; family Viscaceae; genus Viscum; species Viscum album. The sequence goes on from OY728165.1 coordinate 684,372,578, forward strand.
TAAAATAAAAAGATTTTAAATATCGTAATTTTTATGACATCATAAATATATAAATGATACCAAAAAAATATTTTTCTCAAAAATATTTTTTTTAGGACTAAAATTTTTCATTTTAAATAATTATTTGAATTTATAAACCATTTTTTGAAATTTTGAATCAAATGTAATATGATATTCTAATAAAAAATACTTTTGATTAAAAAAATTTAATTAAGTGCATCCAAGATTGAATATATCTTGGTTGAGTTTTAAATTCAATGAAATGTACTTTATTATTCATAAAGTGATAAAATTCATGGGGAAATAGTATTAATACTCATATTTCTAGATGATAAAATAACATAAACATTATTATAAATTGCCCCACCCCCTTTTCTATATAAACATATCTCATTCACCTATTTCTCCCCACATCCAAACCATTTTAATTTTAAAAAGAAACTACATAAATTCATAGATAGTGACACTTTTTAATTTCATAATTCCCTTATTTTCTTCAAGATCTTATCCATCGAAGGATATACCATCAATCCAATGGATGAAACTAAAAACATAATGAAATGGTTTATAATAATCCTTATACACTCTTTTTAATAATTATTTAATTATTTTTAAAAAATATATTTATTTTTGAAACTTGTATTATTTTATTATAATGGTATTATAATCATTTTTATCCATAAATTACGGGAAATCATCTCTTACCTCTCAATGAACCATTTTTTTAACTCGATACATTTCCAAAATATCTATTTCTTACTTCTCCGTTATATTTTATTACTTAGAATATAATTTTAGCAAAATTTTAATATTAAACCATGATTTTATTTTCAATTTTTTATTATCATTTTTAATCAATACATGATTATGGATTTACCAATAACTCCCATCAAACCCATTTCATAATATGTTACTATGTCAACATTTGGTTTTCAAAAATTATGTCTTTTTGTTTTAATATTAATTTTATATATTCCAATGACATAATTAATATTCAAAAGAAATCATAAAATATTATTTTAATTATAATAAATTTTTTAAAACTTATATATTTGTTGGGGTTTTAATTCATTTAAACTCTTTGGGAAAACCTCATTCACCAGTTGTGAATTTATGCTGACTAAGTGAATGTGAATGTTTTAATAAAATTTTGAAATTCATGGGTAATTTTCAATAATTAATTCAATATTAAATAAAACATTACTAAGAAATTAATTTCTCTTTTTATGATTCTCTAGACTTAAATTATTATTGAATAGAGTGAAATTAGAAGTGTATAATCATTTCCATTTTTTACCCTAAAAAATGGTCTTACCCAAGAGGTTTTTTATAATTTCTTGGTAACATATATTAAGTTGACCAATATAATTTAATTAAAAATATGAATAATATAACATGATAGTTTTGGATATTATGGAATAATTTTCCAAGGTCCATCGACTATAAAAATTTGACAAAGTAGTTTTGGAATGATGAAATAACTACATGAAAATGACTGATGTAAAAAATTATAATCTAGTAAATGAATGAAACATGATTAAATATATTATAATAAATAATAATAATTCAATAAACATTAAATTTATCCAAATCAATTATATAATTAATATAATTTTATTATCCAATAAGTTATAGGACATAATAATTTAGTTTGGATTCAAGAAAAGGATTTTCATTCAAAGTGTCCACTAATTTCAAGTGTTTCACTAATATATATTATTTATCTGTAACGTGTCTAATAAAAAATAGTAAAATTTATACCATAATATTTTAAATTCGTATCTGATATGTTTATCGTATTTCTCATCTGTTATGGATTTATGATTCATAATTGTACACTATTTTTAATGGATCATTCTTTTTCATTATTATTTATCTTGTTTAGTTCATAATAACTATTTATCTATAAATATTCTTTTTACATCTTCCTATACAACCTTTATGACCTCTATGATTTCATTTAGTTAATTTTTAGGTAAATACTTACCATTATATTTCCTTTTTATATTCTTTATGAAGAACCCTATAATATTTATAAGGGTGTCTTTTCAAATTATAACCTTCCAGCACACATTTCATAAAATTTCACTTTTTTTAAAAGATCCATTATTGGGGAAATTTATTATTAAAATAAATTTTAAAAATGAATTGTATCCCAATTTTAATTTTTTTTAAAACTAACTCATATAACTATTGTTATATTAATTTCAAAAAAATTTGTGAAAACACATTTAAATATTTCAATTATATTTTTATTTTTATTCTTATTAAAATACATTATTTATAATAATGTTTTTAATATTCATTTAATATATTTAAAATGACTTTTTATATTTATTTCCTTCTATAAAGGTGACTTTTTTTAATTTTAACATTCAGAAAAATGTAATCAATTGTTCTACTGAAACCTATTTATCTTTTTATCTTCCTCTTAAGAATTTAAATCATTAAAAATACTATTTAATTTTGAAATATTTCCAAGTCTATTACATTTTTTAAATAAAAATATCTTCAAAAATATTATATAATCCTAGAATTCCTTATCTATGTTCTTTTGTATATGTGTTATATTAGATATGATATCTCTATCAGATAAAAAATACAACACTACCATTACCAAAAACAGGTCCAGGATCTGATCAAAGCCGGTCCTATAAAAATTTATTTAAAAAGATATAAAAGTCAAGCATACAAGGGACTATTACAAGAACAAGAGTACATTACACATCACATGTCCACCTCCACCAGTGGAGCGCAGTATCCTTGTGCCATGAAGGACCACATCATATTCTTCTCCATTATTCCTTTCTTTTCCAGAGCATCTAAATCTTGGTTAGCTTCCCTATAGGCATGTGAGATTACCAGATTGAGATTAGTGACATTGTTGAGACACGCAATCCAGTGAGGTAGAATTCTCCATGGCACATCGCGTGTTCTTGTTTTCAAGGCTTGCACCACAGTTTGAGAATTTGATTCAATCCAAAACAACCTCCATTTAAATTGAACAGCATACCTACCCACATGGATCATAGCCCATAACTCAGCTTCATAGGCCACCCATATATCAGTGTAGTAGGAAAAATATCCCTTCACAAAGCCATGATATGTGCAAAAGACTGCCACATCCAGACGGCCTTGGCGCTCCAGCCGTAGCCCCATCAACATTTACCTTGAGCCACGAGCCTATAGGAGGTATCCATCGAATGTATTTCCGAGTTTTGGGTTTCTGGGGGCGACCAGATACACCTAAAATTTTGAGAAATAGTAATTCAAATAAGTTTTTATTTATCCCTCCAGTTTGCACCATAGATGATGAATACACTTCCCTTTGCAAGGAAATCATTCCGGTCTGTGCAGAAATCTGCTTGTTCTCAAACAAGATGGCGTTGGTCGCATGCCAAACAGCCGCAAAAATTGCAACACCCGCCACCAGCTGAAGGTTCTGAATTTTCTCACTTTGTCCATCACTGGGAAGCACTAAAAATATATCATGAATCTGTAAACAACACTACCATTGTATTTCCTTATAATCAATTATGACTAAAATCCACCATTCATTAAAATTATTTCCATTGTGAATTTTTTAACATCATTATAATGATTTATGGTTATTCACCAAGATGATAGGATATTTGATTGAATTTGGTTAATTTTGACTAGACCATATACCCTTTTTATATTTTCCATAAATTTCATCAATATAGTTATCTTTTTTGAAGGCTATTTATGTTCATATATATATTATTTTGTTGGATACATGTTTTTTTACATTGGTTAAAAATGTTTTTATTATTGATTGATATAAGTATTTTTTTTGTTCATGTGGTACAAATATGCTTGATGTCATATAATGTGTTGAGTGGCCAAATATTATATATCACCACTAATTGACAGGATAATTCTATATAATTAATGAAATTACTATGTGTGTTATATGTGAAGTTATATTGATATATAATCTCATGCACGGTCCAATTTTAGTTATCCTAATTTGTTATATTATGTGTGGACCTAATACTATTATCTCTATAATGATATGAATGGGATCAGTTCCAGAAGCGTCGTTAGTAATGATATGTATGGTCAAGTTATAGTTACCATCATTAATAATGTTCTGATACCTTAGAAGTCAGCCTTTAACTATGTTTTTATTTACATGATTTATAGATAATTTTATTCATTTTCTCTTCATAACTAATAGGATCATATGACATTGTTTATCTTATACCATCATACTATGAATGATTCCTTATTTTAATTATAGTTACTCATGGTTCCATGCCCAATTTTTAATTAATGAATTATCATTATTAAATCAATCCTTATTTTAATATCATATTATTTCATGACCTTATTATATTAATCATTTCATTTCTCTCATGATAATGTAGTTAGATTTTTTATCATTTCTTCCATAATAATAATGTTTTAACCCTTATATAGTATTATATGTCACTCTTATCTTATTTTTTTCACATTTCATGATGAATTTATATGAAGGGGATTGTATAGTAGATTTGTCTGTATGGGGAATTTTTTTGAATAAATGGGCATTTTATTGAGACTGGAGGTGTATTTATATCTAGATTCCAAATAAACTAATCTTTTGATTGTGGGAGTTGGTTAAAATTTAATTGATGTATGAAAAGTTTTTTTGTTAAGAACTACATACAAAGGTGTTGGTTTGGGGAATCCTATGATTAGTATTACTCACTATATAGTTAGATTCATGACCATGTGATCTATATAATTTAGGGAGCTAATGTGAGTGGAGGGAAACCTACAAGGTCATTATACTCACATCTACCAATCTAAATGAAATGGGTTTTGTTTTATATGAATATAGGTTTATGTATTTTATGATGTATAAAAAATTTGGGTTTGGAAACATATAGTCATATATAAGATTTAAATTAGTGGAAAATGATTTTGTGGGATGTAGAAATGTTACTATGGTTACATCACATTATATATTTTTTTTATCCCAATGTATCAGTTAGTGTGAAAACAGTTTTATTATCATGTTCCATTTTGAGTTTTTTATAAGTTCCACATTATTGTTGATGAATATAATATAAATTTTTTTGTTTTTATTTTTTATTTTTGAATTCCCTCAAGGATCCCATACATGATTGTAATTTTTTTTGGTATTTTTATTATTTAGATAGTTTATTCCATTTTTTTGTATATTTTATAATAAACCACATTAATTTATTTTGACAAAATACCATCTTCATTAAAATACTCAGCCTTTCATATTTGTCTAAAAATATTTTCATATGGGGAGGAAAACTAATGTAACGTGGCGACTAGACTCAGTTACTATTCAGGTGAATCCAAACAGTGAATTATGGAAACCCAATACTCAAATTTGATTAAAAATTGAATATTAAAATAATGAACAATAGTAATATAATTAGAAACTTCCCATTCACCATAAGATTGACCCCCAATAATACCTATTCAAATATATGTTTGATCCCATAATAGGAAACACATATAATAATCATAGTTAAATCAAGTAATTATTCCAAAATTGGATTTAACATTAGTACCCTGAATTATTAATGAAAATTTATAAAAAAAAATTGGAAACATTTTTGGTATTCCATATTCAAGGCCATGATTATATTTATACACGCTATATTCATTAGTCTAGGAAACTCAACAAAAAAATTGAAATGTGTTTTCTTTATATAATATAACAAGGATGAATGATATTAATATTCCAAAATAAAAATATCTTATCAAAGATGAAATTTATTCTAATATATAACATTCATAAATAAGAAATAAACAATATAAATTTATTTAGTGAGAACAAATGAAATAAAATACTAGAAAATTATAAATATTATCTTCATCCAAACAAAAAATTATTGATGATCCCTTGATCTATATCGCTTCGTTTCTTATGAAACCATCATGCCTCTTTTTAAAATCTCAGAGTATAGATATAAGAATTTGAAAAAAAACTTAGGTCAACTTTTTATTTTTACTGAACTCCAACAGATTATTTTTATAGGCATTAGAGATTACATAGTATGTACAAAATTACATGTCATGTATTTGTTCAATGATATATATCCCACTTTTTTACTTGTTATCTCACTGGTGATTAATGTTGTTGGTCAATGGTTGATAGGGTATTTGATACAATATTTTTAATATAATTGTACATTGAAAATAGTATTGGTATCATCCTCCTATAGCTTAGGTAGGTGGTAAATAGTGTGTACTTCACTATCAGATATGGTTTTTAGGTCAAAGGGGGTGTTAGTTTGTTCTTTCTCTAACACTCCACAAGTATCCTATAATACACATGACATCATCCTATAACACTACCTTAAAGTTTTTCCATAATAATAAATATTTTTTACCTTTTCAACTCTTCATTCACATATTATCATCAATTTAATATTTTTTTCTTAAAATTTACATGCATGATCATTTATCACAAACTCTACTGAAATGTGATAAAAATACAAATATGAGGGGTAAAATTAATAAATTTTAAATAATATTAAAATTAATATCTTATACAGTTTTAGGATTCAAAATTTATTCTACATTAAAAAAATTTAACATCTTAGAAATAATTTAGGAAGACCCTCTTCAAAATAATAATATTTCTTATTAACACAAATGTGGAATAAAATCATATAATTCTTCACATTTTATTAAATAATTATAATAATTAATTGGTCGTTATTAAGAAATTTCAAAATATTTCTTGAATTCATTTTATATTTATTCCATTATGAGTACCTTAAATTAGTTTACCACTTCCTGTGGGAAAGCTCTTTCATGAAAAATTATTGCAGTTTTTCTCAATCTAAAATTCAAACATGTTTCCATCATCATATACTTCATAAAATTAATAATATATATTATACTAGGAATATATTAATGAAGAGGAAATTTAGAGGTTTCTTTTTATATTGAGTGATAGTAAATAGAAATTAAAATTATTACATGAAAAAAATTGGTTCTTAGGAAAACTATATAAGAGATTTATTGAAAATTAACCATTATCACTATTAAAAAAAATGGTGAATTTAATCATTATTTATTTTAAATTTTTATGTTTTCCATATTTTACATCTACTTTAGTATATATAGATTTTTAGGATTTTAAGAACCTGGTTAATTCTTGTGGATTGGTAACTTTTAATTTCAAATAAGTTTTGTTTTAAATTATTATTTATGTCCTTATGTGAATAATCATTGAAGTAATTGGTAAATAGGGGGTTTACATGGCTTTTTTAAAGCCTAGATCCCAAAATTTTGAAAGAAAAGGGTAGGCCAAACAGTTAGTAAATATTGGGTGGGGTAGGTCGTATGGTTACTAATAACATTTAGGGATGCAATTGTCGGGTCTTATAGGCCACAAAGTTATAGTGAACCATTTTAATGGAGGTTCACATCCATGTAAAAACTATATACATTTTAATAAAAGTTTTTTTCCCTGGTTTTTTCACAATGAGTAAAATTATTAACATTAACCATGTGAGGTTCCCTTCCATAAATTCATGGGTGCAATGATGGCATATGGTTTATCTAACCATGAGGCTAAAAAGTTTGGGTGATATTTTAAAATGACTCTTCATTTAACTTTTAGCATAATAATTTTTCTCATTATTATCACATTAGAAATTTGTGAGATTGAGGGGCCCTCTATGAATCCTAAACTATGATTTGGGAGATTTTCTTCATCTGATCTCAAAATGAACATCTCTCTGAAACATCAGATCCATCTCGATGTGATCTCTATTTAACTTGTTTTGTTACTCATTTATATTTGGATCGAAAAATTTATTTTAGGTTCATTCTAATATGAAATATTTCTAGGTTCTTCTATTATTCATGTTTCTCTCGATCTAAGATGAATTAAGAGACAATATTGGATGATCACTCCACCATTGACATGTGATATGTGATATCAGGTATTTGAATCAATATATAGGTTTTTATATTTATAATTAAAAGTTCCACACAACCAATTTTCTGAGTGTATCCCTTGAAATGGATTTTAATCCTTGATTAAAATGGATAAGTATGACCTCTAAAATTAATGATACATATAAATAATTGATTAAGGACATATTCTATGAGTTTTAGCCACCCCTAAGTGAGTTGTTTACAAAATTGGACCACCATGGGATGAATGTGATTTGAATTTCTATTTAAGTTGTTCATTTTTACCCTTTCAATGGATTATGAACTGATGAATTGTAAATTGTATATTGAATTGATTAATGTAAGGGGATATAATATTATGTCCCTAGGATATGGCCCTACAATTTATTTCATAATCATGAATGTCCTCTTATGACGAAATTCCAAAATGAGATAACTGAGAGGCTAAGAATTCAAAGAATATCCCATGACATGAGACAACTTCTAAGGTGATCTTTAAATGAGATGATCATGTTGATGACCATTGAATTAATGTATTCACATTTATTGAATGTTAATTATATTCCTTGGGTGATAAATGGGTTTTCATATGAACAACATGGATGGAATCATTTGGTTATGCTTTATTTATATTCCATTGTGATACATTGAATACTTAGTTTATTCTCAAGTATATAATCAAAGGTATGACTATTATACACCTGTATAATACTAGGAATCTTTATAGATTTTTAAGGAAAATCCAAGAGGGCTGATTTAGTATACACTGGAGTTATAATTGGATTACTTATGGGTTTCCAAGGATGGACTCATGGGTGTAGTCTATTATATAAAATGTGGTTGGAACATAGGATCTTTAGAGGACCACTAATGATATAATTAGTTAGTGATGAAGTTATACAACACCTAGAGGGGTACCTAGGTTTTGATGAGGATCACCATGGATGGGCCTGTAGGTATTTTGGTTCAAGATATACCTGAAGTGATATCTCAAATTTATATGATGAATTATGATGATGGTATCATGTTCTTGATTGTATAATTAATGAAATTATTTATATGATGTGTCTTCTAAATATAATCCCAATCATGGATTCGGGCAGAGACTTATAAAATATTGATGGTATTGATAGGAATTTTGGATCACATATATTTATGGGCAGTGTTGGCCATCATGAAAGGTCTTGAGACAAACAAGTTAAATGACAATTATATATTAAAAATAATAGATTATAAATTGATGCAAGACTAACAGTTTATTTAGATAAATTTTAGCTACTGATTATTTTGGTTGTATAGGATTAGTGTCCTCGGAAACCTGAAACATTGTAGTTTTTATACTTTCATTACTACCTTTAAATATTATATTACTGACTGCAAACTTTTATTATTATATATTCACCGATTTGATGGAATTACACATATTTAGTGGTGGCCTACAATGATTTTCTCTCACACCCTACTCAAGATGTATATGGTACTTAGTTAGATTATATGACTGAGTGTATAGACTATGGAAAGGTACCCCTTATAGATTTCTGATTACTACTTAGTATCAGGGAAGCATATCAGCAATATGAGGATATTGATGCCAGATGGGATAGTTTTTGTCTATTTTTTACATGTATGTCATACCTTCCATGTATAACTATTTTTGTTTTTTGTAGATACATGATCTTTATAATCCCCATATTTATTTAATATTAAATTTTCAATTATTTATATATTCCTAACCTATTTATATACCACTTGTATGATTTATTTAATACATCTGCAGTTGAAGGAATTTTTTATACTAATATGTTACACTCTGGAAAGTTGTCAAAATCTACCCATAGACACACCTTGACCCTCACTACTCATCAAAAGTCTCTAGAATATAGGTAGATGTGCTTAATACCATGTGGAAAACCACGTTGGGGCACCGTTTAGTGGCATTCGTGTCTGGTACATTACAAAGAGGTAACACAACATTTTTTCAATTGTTTTTACAATTTCTGGACAATATAAGGGATATGAAGAAATTGGAATTTTTAATGACTATTCAATGGAATATCTTACTCAAATATAGAAAAAAGGAAATTTTTATTCAATGAAATGATCATATTCTAATTTTTGTCTACTACAAGTGATTTCATTCCACCATTTGTTGTTGCACGTGAACTGTGATTTTATTATTTATTTGATTTTTCATTCTATTTTTTCATCCCGAAGTGATGAGGATATTTCATCTCATGCATTATTTTTGGAACTTGTTGAAATTATCATTCCATTAATTATTCCATGACATATATGGTGCATTGTGTGACTGCATGTTATTGTGACATATGAAATGATTGATATATCTACTACCCAAAAAATTAATTGTGAATGGATTATTAAAACATTGTTTATTCTTGTAGTTCCTTCCATAACCTAAGTAATTTTTTCCCAACAACATACTCTCTAATAAGCCCATTGTGGAACAATTTTTCATTGACCATTAGTTGCATGGACTATAATGTTTTAGGGTGTGGCCTAGGTGGATTCCATATTTATGTTCATGAGGAGTATGGACCCTTAGGGATCAAAATTGTCTGAACCATTTTGGCCAAAAATTTAAAATGAATTATGATATAATGTAAATGATTTTGAAATTTAAATGGAAATTTGAATTATTTAATAGGTATCATAAACAAGACCTAACCAACATAGTGGGTAGTATGTAGTGTATCTTGTTTTATTATGAGCTATATGTCACCCATACAGGAATTAATGATAAAATAGAGGGTTTTGAATATTATATTGTAAATATTGTACCTACCATATCTCAATAACAGTGTATTACCTATGATCTTTGATAAAGTAATTTTCTTGAGGCATGTGTTTCAAACTGTAGAGACATTTCACCATGATGACCACTAGTCATATGCCATGATGGTTCCGATGACCATAATCCATAGAAAATGATCCATGTACTACTAGTGTATCTTTATATAGTTTCATATGTGGCACTAGAAATGTTTTTTACATTGGTTCAGAGGAATAGTTATATGAGGGGTTTTTTACAGTTCATGCAGGCTTTTCAGGAAGTACCACAGTTGTCCATGTCTACGGATAAGCTGACATGTTTATTCTAATAGTCACATCTAGGAATGTTTTTGGGGGATAATAGACCACATTACATATAGTCATGGCTAGAGGCCATGATATCTATCATTGAGAATTATGATACATCTACCAATATAAGGGTAAATATCCCTACTTATTTTCTGTGTTATTTCACCAAGAGATGGTGCAATTTAATTACTCTGAAGAATTGTTAATAAAATATGCAACGGGGGGATTTTGTTATAGCCTTTTATGAATACTTCTATCCAAATAAATTGGTGGATGATAACACATGAGATTTTATGCATGTTATATGTTATGGATAAATCATATTATTCTATAGATCTCCAGAGACTTGCTCTAATTCTAATACGAGATGATTTATTTAATTCCATGATATTTTATGATGGTCTCCGATATTACAACCGATTGAAGGTGGATGTATTTTGACTAAATATTGTTTTGGGAATATTGAATAATGTGCTTTCATATAGCATAACCTGAGAGATACTGGGGGTGTGATCCAAGGTGGTTTGACACGTAAATCATTCTCTACATCAACTGGAAATATGAAGCATTTTCTGAATCTTATGCATTGTGATATTTGTAGTTAGAACACACATTCAAGAAGCCAGGTGACGTTCAACAGGGGTGGTATACCGGGACATATAAGGCCTTACTGAATGAGAGACACATTTGATTGTTGATCCATCAGAAATATTGGACATCTATAGTGATTTTGTAGAACATTACATCTATTAACAAGTGAGAGAGGGTCCTCACCAACTCTACATGAAAGCTTAGGGTCAGAAGCATCTCTTCAGGATTGGAGTTAGAGTAAAACCTTCTAATATAGCTAAGGTATTGGTCGTGGATAAGGTAGTCATACCTCATATTTTAAGTGACCACATAAAGTATTAGCTCAATTTAGCAAGGTTGTATCACATTGTCGCTGATCTATCTAGATATATGCAGTACAACTAACCCATAAGGAGAAGAGTCTCATACTTTCTACATTGAGTGGTACTATTCTAGTATCCACAACTATAGATTCTCCTTATCTCGATATAGGATTCTCTCATAGATTTATATATGTTCCTATTGTGGATATCCTTGAGATTAGTGTTCAGTGTTCTGAGGAAATTATGACAATTGATCCTTTGTTAGGGGTTTCAATGGAGGAAGAATGTCAGTGAAGGGAATTCCCAATTGTGATCAGTGAGTTTCACTTCATAGGGGACATCTTTTTACTAGATAAGAAAGATTTTGAAATCATTTTTTACTTACTAGTTTGTTCCCTTACATTATTTTTTTATTTCTATCATCTATGGGTGACTTTCATATCCAAAAGGATGGAGAGTTTATTCACAAGGGTGAATGGGATGTCCTTGAGATCCATGATAGACCATAGAATCATAGGTTGGGTAGGATGGCAGAAAATATTAGGATATTTTTTCTATATGATAAAGGAAAAGGTTATATACATTTACCTCCAGTGGTTGATCGATTTAATTGATTTTTTCCAGAAAACTTTTCATTACAAGTTTCACTGAGATAGGTAGAGTTGTCTATCGAGATCATGCTAGGATTAGTATTATTATCCATAACTTCATATATAATGACTATTATATAAGTATAGGAACTCAATAAGAAGCTATATGATTTAGAGGAAAATGGGCTTATATGACCCAATACATCTCTATGGGGTTCACAAATAATTTCTGATAAAAAGGTGAATGATAACCATAGGCTATGCATGGAAAATCATAAATTTAACCAATTGATGCTTCAAAAATGGTATCCTCTGATGCCGATGGATGGTCTCTTTTACCAGCTTTGAGGTGCTCAGTTTTTCTCAATGATTGAATTGTTATCGGGATATCATTAGGTGCATGTCGGACCACCAGACAGACCTCGCACATCCATTTATAGTATTTATGGACTATATTAGTATATGGTTATATCTATAATTATTATGAAAACACAAGAAGATTTCATGAATATGATAATCTAAATTTTCCATCATTATCTAAATTTTTTTCCATGGTATAAATAAATGATATCTTGGTGTATTATCACACAAAACAAGACTAGGAAAAAATATTGACATCATATTGTATACACTAAGAGAAAATCAGTAATATTATAATGTAAAAAAGTTCCAATTTTGGATGGATTGGATTTACATCCTTGGTCACATTATCTCACACACAAGATTATATGTTGACCCAATGAATGTAATTGTTGTAACTTCTTGGGAACATTCCAATAACATCTTTGAGATACTATTTTTCGTGCGGCTCTCTTGATATTACTTTCATTTCTTATATCAAATATTATGCCTAGTAGTTCCTCTTAATGGCTTGACTAAGAAGGTATTGAGATTTTTATGTTCAGATACATGAGTTTAATCCTTTCAAGAGTTGAAATGGATATTGACTTCAACACTAATACTAATTTTAATAATCAAGGTAGGATCTTCACATTGTATTGCGGCGCATGAGGTATTTATATTGGACTAGTTCTGATCCAGTGGGATAGAGTCCTGGAATATAGGTCTTGGAATTTTATTCCATACAAGATTAATTAACTGAGGCATAATCATGTTCTACATGTAGTTTGTTATGATTTCCACTTTTGGAGTCACTACATACAAAGAGAGTGTTTTGGGGTGAACATGGACCAAAAAATCCTTAATTATATTTTCAAAAATAATTATTTGAATCTAAGACAATGATTTTTGGTTGATTATATATAGTATTTTTAATTACATAATACCTATTTTCTGGTAATGAAATGCAGTTTCAAATGAGCTGAGAATGAACACTCAAAATAAGGAAGTTCCTGAGGCCATTTGTGAGTGGAATCTTATAAATTTATTCTCTGAGATGCACTTGGTGCTGCAAATTTTGTTTGGGGGAGTCTTTTATTATATCTTTAGATGTCACATATACCCTTATTTATAGATAGATAACGTGGTAGATACCAAAATATGAGGTCCCAGCCCTATGGAAGAGTGTGTAATGTGAGGAACCACCTCTATATTGGCCCATAGGCGAGGATGACATTATTTCTGTACATGGTCACAAATTGGTTTTTATAAACATTTTCAAGGATCTCATGCAAGGATTTCATTCTTTAACATGCCCAGTAAAACCTAGTGTCAACAAAATATATTTTGATTTACATAACCAATACTAGTGATCGATTGTGAAAAGGGTTGTAGCTGGTTTTAATGGTATGTTCCACCTATTAGCAGGTGAAGGAGGAACAACAACAATTCGATAGAAATTTATGGTATCTTCTGAATCCTGAGTGGAAGTGTGTTAATGTTGTGAAGGATTTTTTGAATGCGTTACCAAGGTCACTATGTAAAATTACGTTTTTTGGGTTTTTTATGACAAGTTCATGAAGTTTACTCATTTTCTACCTATCAAAGAGACTTTTATTAGATAAAGTTGGGAGTTTTTATATCCCTGGGATGGTATGAATTCACAGGGTTATTCATACTATCGTTATAGATAGGGATTACTAGTGTACTTGAAGTATCTCACAAGGTTTGTAGAGTTAATTGGGTCCATAGTTTTTTCGAAGCACAAAATTCCACCCTTATATTGATTTTCAGTCGAATCACATGATATAGGTTCTTATGGACATTTTGTGGGCATGATTCCTAGATTTTGGGGCCTCTTGGGAGAGGCATAAACCCCATGTTGAGCTCACACAAAAAAATAAATTTCATGGTACTATATAGATGTGTATATATGTTTATTTGAATGGTAATACATGCTGATCACCCCTATGCATGTTACATTTTGGAGGGGAAGCTATGCTTGGACCTCATCTCGTACCCGAGACTACAGAGTATGTTCTATCAATTCAGAAGTTGATGGATACTACACAGTCTCGAAAAGAAATCTTATGTTGATCGCCATAGATGAACGAAATATTTTGATGTTGGGGATCTTGTAATTTTACATATCTCACTGTGGATGGGATGTAGGAGGATCAAAAAACATGGTAAACAATCACTGTGATATGTAGGGTTGTTCAATATTATGGAGAGAATCAGGTTGGTATCCTATCAGTTGTAGTTACCATAGGAGTACAAAGTCATGCATAGTTTCTTCTACATATCTCTGATGTGTTGTTATCATTCAGACCCAAGTCATTATTTTCATCTCAATGAGGATGAGTTATAAGTATATACCATTTTAAGGATCATCCTACTCATTCTATGGATATTAATATAATTGTTTTATGAGGTTGGATAGTTCATCAAGAAAAAATTTTATGGTATAATGAACATGTATAGGATGAGACGTGAGAGTAGGAGGCTGATATATGATCACAATGGTAGGAGTTTTTGATAAATTATACTTCACCACCCTTGGAAGGGATATTTAAGGATGAATTTATTTAAAAAGGTGATATTGTGAGAAGCTATTACATTCTTCAAGTACTGAATATTTTAATTTATAATAATGTTATATTAAAATGATTAATAATGGCCTCTGTTAAATACCCTTTGATGTCAATGGTGTATCGAGGGTTCTTAAGTCTTTTTTTGATTCCGAGAGCAAGGATTTTTGGAATAAATTGGTAGTTCACACTACTAATAGAAACCGTACAGGGGGGGTCACATGGTTGTTACTAACCATGAGATCATGGAAAGTGGGGTTTTATATGTAATATAGTTTGAGGAAACTGTGAGAATGGATGTTCATAGACATGAAATTTTTTTCAACATATGGATAGAGGTGTTCTGCATTGTTTTCACATAGTTAGTCAATCCATGCACACTAACAATGTGAGGTGCCCATCCTTACCGTAGTGAGAACCTGGTTGGTGCACAGTTTATCCAACAATGCTTTAAAACTATGCCAACGAATATTTTTAGTGAAATTAATAAATTTACCACAATTTATATTTTAACTTATTCATTTTTTCATTCCTCTCACATTAGATAGCAGTGATATTTGGAATCCCTCCATGAGGACTAAATTTAGTTTTGGGAGGTCTTCTGTATCCGAGATTGTAATCGAGATCTATCAATTGCATCATATCTCTCTTATTAAGATATTGATTCCTTTTGGTAATTTATTTGTTTAAATTTGGACAGTTGGAGTTATTAATATGAAAGTTAATATTCCATATTTTTATGTTCTTCGTCTGTTCATTGTTTCTCTCTCGATATGAGTTGAATTTGGATCTGATAATAGAAAAACACTCCATTAATACCTAAAGTAGGTGGCCTGATTATTTTTCCTCAAAGTTGATCTGTTTATATATATTTTATTCAATCATTCACATGATTTTCAAAGTGTATCAGGGGATAATTATTTTAATCCTTTATTAAAATCAATAGGTAAGGCCTATGTAATTAATGACAGTAGTCAATAATTGATTAAGAATCCATAACCTTGAATTTTCACCTTACCTTGTCTATTTTTTTTAATAAATGGTTCCACCATGGGTGGAAAATTATTTGAATTTATATTAAGGTTTTTCATTTTACAGTTTCCATGAGTTGTTAAATGATAAATTGTAAATTGTAAGTGGAATTGATTAAATTAACGGAATAAAATACCATGTCCCATGTACATGGCCATGTAATTATTGTCTAAAGCATGAATTTAATTTTATAATTAGATGACCATGTGAGATAATTAAAAGTATAAGACCTCTAAAATTATACACTTCTTTAAGCTGGATTATATAGTGAGGTTTAAATATAATGATTGTGGAGGTCTATTTAAAATTAATTAATTGATTTTATTTGAATGTTTATTATACATCTTGGGTGATACACATGTTCTCATAAGAATTCCATAAATAGAATAATTTGAATGTTTCTATACATATTATTGAGTGATACCTGACTCCTCAGTGGAATTCCCTGAAAGGAATTAAAGGCTTGACATGTATATGATTGATAGATAGTCAGACCTCATATAGATTGAAAAGGATCAAATAAGAGTGATTATTTAGTATACACTCAAATGATTCTAGGACTTCTAATAGTTTTCCAAGGATAGACTTATATGGATTTTTATTATATATTACATGGGTGAAACATGGTCTCCCTTAGCAGATAACCATGGATGTACTTACTGAACTATGACATTATGCCACACATAGATTGATACCTTGTTTTTTATGAGTATCTCCCTGGATGGAAATGTAGGGTGTTTGGCTCATGTTATTCCTACAGTGATATATGGATTCAAAATTATGAATTACAAGGATGTGATTATTTTATTGATTGTATAATTAAGTAAATGATTTATATGATGCGTCTCTTAATCCAAAGCACAACCTTAGATTCAGTCACAGACTTATACAAATTGTATTGCCAGATTAGAAATTTTTTATCTTATATCCTTATGGGGGATGATGGGATAAATTCTATGTATTGATACATACATATTAAATTATATTGATAAATTAAAAGATACTTGATTATAAATTGATACAAGAGTGACTATTTATTTTGAGACTTTCTAGATAAGGCTGAAGCAGGTAGTAGAGGAAGAGTGTACATGGGCTCCTGGACCATTATGGGTTGTTTACAATCTGTACTTCATCTCTATATTCTATTAATACGTGCACATTTTTCCTATTATATATTAAATAATTTGATGAAATTTGACACCATTGGTGGTGGCCTTCTGGGTTTACATCCCACACCCTACATTGGTTTTCTTTATTAGCCAAGAATATTATGTGGGTGCTGGTGTAGACAAAGGAAAGATACATACTACATGTTTCTGATTGGTATTTAGGATCAGGGGAGTGAAATATTGAGCTGAGGATCATGATTCTGGCTGGGATAGTTTTAGAATTCATGGTATTTTGTTACATGTGTTTTTCACCTCCTTTATATTCCTTTTTTGGATTTTTTTTTGAGACTTGACATCTATCATCATTATATGAATATTATATTACATCTAACATTATATATCTATTATTTTACACCTTTTTAAAATCTATCAAATTGATTCCTGGATTTCACTATTGAATTTATTTTTTATACCACTATGTGACACACAAAAAATAGGAGATTGTATCCCCACAGACACACCATATGCCCTCACTGTTAGTCAGTAGCCTCTAGAGCATGGGGAGATGTGATTAAGGCTATATGGCCAATTGGTATCAAGAAACGATTTAGTCTAATCCATGTATAGGTTAATACAAGGATGATCCCCATAATAAAAAATTTCTGAAAGATACTACCCATGAAATTTAATACATAAATAGGATACTTTTTTACAAAATAAAAAAAATTATATATATAAGTACACTAATTTTATCCTCTACACATAAATTCTATATTCATTACAAGAATAATATGATACGATATTTTTGAATAGAATTATCATCACTTATAAACCCCTATTAAAAATTATATAGTATGGTCAAGATGACAAGATTTCGTTAATAATTTGAGATAAAAAATTAGTGTCAAAGAACTGGTTTCTTCTTTTCTCAAAGATTCTTATTGGGGATAAAGTAAAAAATATAAGACAATAAAAATAAAATGGTAGTAAATATTATTATATATGACTCAATATAAATATTTTTTTAACTTATTTGGTTAATTTAATAAATATTTTTAATGTATGCTCCAAATTCATGTTAAATAATTATAACATAAAATGATTTTTTTCAATGTAAAATGATACGAAAATGATATCACAAGTCTAGTAGGCGGATAAAATTTAGAATTTAACATGAATTTGTCTATATGAGAAAATTTTCATTTAAATTAAATGAATTAAAATATAAATATTTATAATATGTATAATTTTAATTTGAGGGGAAATTATTATTGATAAATCAAAAATTTGAAGGATAAAATTTTAGAATGTGGGTTACACTATGGGTTTCCAAAAACATTATGTTCTAAAAATATGAAAAATATAAATTTGGTTAGAGTAAAAAATGAATATAAATTTTGGGATAAGCTATTACTTCCTATGGTTAGTTGTTTATTGTATCAAGAATATATAATTTATAATAGCTATACTCGATGTATCATACTAAATGAATGATTTTGTAACTTAAAAATTGAAAATATATATTTTACTAAATGAAATGTATATATATCTATACAAAGTGTGCAATTTTTTAGGATTATTAATATAGATATTTTTTTTTCCATTCACTATTTACACATTACCTATTTACTCTTCCATGGAGTCAAATTTGATGAATCTTGTTTGTGTATTTGTATTCTTCTGCATGAGTGTGAATTAAGTAAAAAAAATGAAGAAAAATAATGATTCTATCACTACTAACCATTGATTATCTTGAAACTATTAAAGTTTAGTTTCTAGTACCAATCCAAGCCATTGGTTAGGCATTAAAATATGGAAATATATACAAAACTTTTCAATTTTATAATTATATAATTAGTAAATTATAAAAAAATTTATGTGTACATTCCATGTTATTTTTTATAAATTAACATAATGTTACAAATTCATCATTTATGCCTTCTTAGAGGCTCAAAATCATAAAAAATTTCATCTAAAACTATTCTAGAGATGGGAGTAAGACCCATTCACACTACATTTATAGTGTTTTAATATTTTTTATGAAATAAATATCACATTAGAAATAATATATTAAAAGGAATGAAACTTATAAGATTTATAATAAACAAATAAATACTTTAATAGATTCGTATCATATGGAACTCTTGATCATATAATAAAATGGTGTTCCTATTATTTTTACTTTATATTTATTTTTTATTTAAAAAAACTAATACAATAAGTAACTAAAATTGGAATGAAAATGGTTTATTCATGTATTAATGGTTGAGCATAAATTAAAAAATCTAGTGGTTTGGTATCTTATGAAGTCCAATTCCATAAATATAGACTTCATTCCATTTTTTATTTAATTTTTTACCTTTAAATTTATAAAATACATAATATACATACTGTCATATATAATTATATAAGTGAATGTATTTATATATAGATATGAATATATATTATTAACACATATAATATATATAAAAATATATTAATCTGTGCCATTGTATAAGAAAATATAAAATGTTCCCATGTAAATATTTAAACTATTATATTTATTATAATTATTTATTATTCATATATATTTTTTAAAAAAAATAAATTGAAAATAATAATAATTTTTTATGCAGCTAATTCATTTTAATGTGGTAAATTTTTTCACCACATAACCTGTATTGTTATATGTTTGCTATCATATGATAATATATTCTAAATGAAAACTATTATATCCTTGTAGTACCTCAACATATTTATAATGATAAGGTTCCTTAATGTGTGTGATAATGTGGTTGATTAAATTTTTTTCATTTAAATAATTAAATTATGGTGGAATCATGTCCTTATCCCGAAACTCATATTTTTGACTAAGCATTTGAAAAATATTTTCAGTTATTTATTATTCTGGGGAGTTGTTGCAAATACATAAATATCCTCACATAGTTTATCATTCACCATATTTCAATAAATAAATAAAAATCATCACTAAACCAATCCATATGAATTTAAATACCATTTTTTTAAGTATAAAAACATATTTAAATTAAATACTTGTAAATAATGATGTAATTACAATTTCTAGTTTCATGCATGAAGAATCATTATTAGAATAACACATAGAAAAATTGAGATTAATATCATGAAATTATAAATCATTTAATAAAAAATTTGATATTCAACTTTATAATTAATCTAATACCCACAACCATTTTGAAAATTAAATTCTTCAATAATTTCATTATCTATAGGTGTAAAATGCTATGAAATATCCCTTTCTTCAAATAATGTGAGTATAAAATTTTATTCCTCATTCCAATAAGAATTATATCCTTTCTATACCACTAAAATTTGGTTTTTTATGAAATTTATTCTCTATTATGGTTGACCCACCAAAATAAAAAATAATTCTTTGAATTAAAGTTTTATTAATTAGTTATTGGAAAAAAAATCAAAATAAAAAATGTAATTACTAAATTTATGTTCACTAAAAAAATTATTTCAATATTCTTGAAGGTGTTTTTCTATAATAGAGTTTAAATTATTTCAATGATACCAATAATATGTGTAATATCCTTTTCGTAATAAAATTTAATTAACCACAAAATTTATATATTTGATCATATTGTATTAGGGGATAAGTACTTGAATATAACTAAGAGTATTCCAACCATTGTAGAGAAAATAAATATATACATTGAAATATGTCACCAATAATTGATTATTGATTCATTTTTACTATATTGTTATAAAATAATAAATAAAATATAAATAAATTCTAAATTTATTAATGTGTTGTGAATACAATTTCTATATTTTTTAATTCCCTAGAAATTCTGTAAACTTTTAGTACATTAGATTTTAAATGCCACACCCATTGGGATGTGTTCTACGTTGGCATTTTTTTCTACAATTTTCTATATTACATATAATTAAGTATAATGTAGTTGTACAGTTAAACCCAAAATACAATTAAGGATGGTATCTATGATCATCACATTGGCTAGTTATTTACAAGAAAGACATTATTTAGTGAAAAAATAATGAAAATAAAATATTTCAATTGTTAGTGATTTATTAGTACTTTTTATATTCTTATGAAATGTAATGGCAAGACCCCATAACATAAAAATGCCTAATTACATGATTTATAACCATGGATTCACTTGAATTAATTTAGGTGATATTTTTTGTTTAGAGTTTCCAAGAATTAGGGAAAACACATACATATTAATCCCATAAGATACAAAGTGGCCACCTCCACTCAATGTCATTTTTTTACCAAAAAAAACAGTCTATTTAAATTTTAACTATTGTTTCATTAAAAAAGTATTTTTATTCTCTCATAAATGTCCCTATAATGGATCTATTGTTATTCATATTGTTACTTATATTCACTAAGCACTGTGAAAATCATTTTGAAACATGGGATGAGAAAAAATGATTAGTAAAGGATTTAAAAAATAGTATTTTGAAAATACCTTGGAAATTAATGAAAACCCTGAATGTTGATTTTTCTTATTAAAAAAATTGACTTAAAAATTCACACACGTTCTCTTGAAAAACTCATTTTTTCAAATATTTTTCATAAAATACATT
The DNA here is from genome assembly GCA_963277665.1 of Viscum album. NCBI lineage: Eukaryota > Viridiplantae > Streptophyta > Magnoliopsida > Santalales > Viscaceae > Viscum > Viscum album. The sequence continues at coordinate 684,394,729 of OY728165.1, forward strand.
ATAAAAAAATCATAACGAAAAAATAATAAATTATGACCTTTTCTATAAAAATTCAATAAATTACATGAAAGAAAAACTTTTAACAATATAAGATCATAAATAATATTATGAATAATAGTTAATTTTCTTATCGAAGGAAATCAAAATATTACTATAAAAAGAATCAAAAATAAAATGGAAAACATATATCCAAGAATAAAAATATAACAATCAAATGATTAAAAGTTGATTTCATAATGGTGTAATGCATCATGTCATACATTATACTCATAATTTCAGTGTCTTATTCTAATACACCATAAACATACCATCGTGTTCTTATTTCAAAACATAAAAAAAATTCCACAAGAATAACCCAAATACCCATGCTAGTTTGTCTCATGAGACCTATAAATTTATATAGTGGATATAACAGGCTATGGTCATCACATACTATGTGGAATTAATTCATCCTAGGAAATAAATTAATAAATATACAATATTTAATAAATATAAAAATTGGTATTTAAAAAATCCTAAAAATGTTAATTATTTTTCTAGACAACATATAAAACCACATGATCATAAGAAATCCCAATAAATAAGGTTTATGATATAATTAGATTATATCACCCTTAAATAATATTAATCAAAACGTATTTTTATAAACATTAAAATAAATTTAAATATAGTCGAATATTTCATATAAAACGTGGAAAAATCCATTTCATTTTATAACATGTTTAATAATAATTCGAAAAATATACAGAAACTGTCATTATTTAAAAATAACCATGGAAATATATAAATTAATATTTAATAAGAACATTTTTCATGATTATTGAAAAATATTATCATATCGTATATGTAAGAATTGAAAATTTTTCACACTTTTATAAAAAGTTAAAAGTGATTCATATTTTATTTTTTAAAATGATTCTTTTTCATAATTAAAAAAATATAAAATGTGTTTATAATGTACTTTAACAATAATTTTATCATATATAGGAAACTTATATACTTTTTTTATGATCAAGGACATGGAGGACAAATATTTAGAATAGAAAACATTCAAATAAGCTATAAAAGGTAAATATCTTTCTACATGTCCAGAATAATTTTGAATGTTCTTCTAGTCCTTAATAATAAAAAATTATAATTTTTAATTGATTAATTAAAAATATAAATTTTATTACATTAACATTCTTAATTTTATATAATTTATTTCCATTACTTACTTAGTTACTATATTAGTTATGTTTACCTTAGTCATTTTGAGAATGTTCGATTTATTATCCCAAAAATATCTATTGGTTTACCATGGTAAAATGAGTAATTATTCCATAAACTCTATAATATTAATTAAAAGTTAATTTTATTATTTATAAATTATATAAAATTTTAGAAACATCTATTATTGGTTGTTAAGAGAAAAGAGTTGCAACTAATCATAGATGTGGTTTTCCATTGTCTCACACATTAATGAATTTTAGGATTTATTAGTGGAATAAAATAATATATAGGTTGTGTGTAAGGTATCTCGGTAAGTATATTTTTTATTTATATTTCATGTTATGTGGAACAATTTTTATTAAAATCAGTGGTTATGAGGTAACCTTTTGTATGTGTACTAGGTCGAATCCAAGTTAAAACATGAAATATTAATTTATAATGTTTTTAAAACTTATGTAAAATAGATCAAAACAATTAGAGGTACCACTATAATGAGTATAAGGTTTTAATATAATAACAAAACAAAAATTTATAAGTTTTTATGTGTCATTTTAATCCTTATATCATCATATCACACCCTCCATAATCTCGTTCAAAAATAAAAACAATAACAAATTTTCCAATCATAAAAGGTTATGAAAGTAATATAAAAATTTTACTGTGAAACATAAATGTAAAATTAAATATAGTATAAACTATTTACGATTAATTTTAGTAAATATTGGACTCTATGATATTTAAAATATTTAAAAATAATTATTATAAATTGAATACCAGTTAAAATATTTAGGATTTTTTAAAACATTTGACTTTAAATACATCATGAAAGTAATGGAATTTGAATATAAACTCTTTTAAAACCCCACATAAATTATAATTATATAATAATTTTTCAAACATAATATTTCAAAAAAAACATATTAATTTTAATGTTTTCACAATCAATTTTTCCAACATCTTACATAATAATTTAATTGACATTGTGTCAGCTCTCAAAGGAGTTACACTATCTTTAAAAATTAAAAATAATTTAATATCATAAATATAATTTATTCACATTCAAACTAAATATTTATAACCATTAAAATAATTTTTTGTCTTATAAAAACATTATAGAGATACTAAATGTAATACTAGGACATTTTTTAATTTTTCTCAACAAAAAAATATATGTCATAATAAAATGAATGTGGCACTAAAATTATATATATTATAATTTATTATTTTTATGGTCAATTTTATCTCATAAAATGAACTAAATTAAAGGTTTTTGTCCATTTTGAAACATTATCCCATTGTTTGTACATCAATTAACTTGTTTTACCCATAACCATGGTCATAAATGTATACCATAGTTACTATTCATAATGATTTAGAATGAAACTGATAAATTTACCAAATTCAAACAACATGATTTTATATAATAAATTAATTTTAATAAATAAATTCCTATAATTAGACTATATTTATTTTAACATTTGTTCACAAAATGAATTGAAAATAGTATGTTTGAAAATAATATTTTTATACATTAAAATTATTGTACCCTAAAACAAAATTCTGTGTTGATTATAATGTGAATAATTAGATTATATTAAATCGAAATATACTTGTGGGACTTCCTAAATAAAAAAATTGAATTAAATTTTAATTTTTAATAAAATAAATTATATCTTTTCCAAAGTCGTTGTTTTTCTTTATTCATAAAAAATCAATCATCTTAGAAAAAATAAAAAAAATTACATAATATATTGTTGGTGTGATTAATAAAAATGTAATTTTGATTTTTAGAAAAAGCATTAATAAATTTTAAAAGTATTATTTTAATTACACATGTAAAAATTGTTTTTTAAATTAATATCCTTTAATTTATATGATATTATTTAAAATTTAACCCATAATTTTAATGAATTAATCCAAACATGTATTTGATAATAACATTACTCAAATTAATACCTTCTAATCTAATCTCATTGTTATAATAGTCATATTTGAATAATAAAATTTCTAGAGTATATCACAGTTTTTTTAATCTCTTTGGTTCATGTTGTACATGCTATCAAACATAGAATTATTTAAGAAAGAATAACATATTTAAATATTTGGTTGATAAATTGTGTAAAAAGGGTTTCATATTTGATTTTAATAATTAATATTATTTCAAATAATTATTTTACATTGATGATTTACTTATTTGAGTTATCCATTAGCCTAGAACTCACTCATTCATCCCAAATAAACTTAATTATATTTTTGTTAAATTATTTAACATGGATATAATGAATCTTTTTACTAAAAATGAAAAAGATATAAACCCAACAGTCATTTTATACCGTGTTTCTAGTCGTGTTCTAATTTGAACCTCCAGATTATTTAGTCTTATTAACTCAAGGAGAACTAAATTTTAACATTCATTCTCATCATGATTTGACAAATATAAAAATGTTAAAATCAATTAAAACCCTAAATATAATTATTAATGATATAATATAGTTAACACTATAAAAACAATGAAATAAATAATAAATAATAATTATATTAGATAAATTAAAATAAAATTTAAAAAATAAAATATTAAACCAATGACGATGTTGTGATGATTTCTTAAAAAATATTGCATCCTAGAATATGTAGTCCTCAAACTTCCAAATAATCCAAAAAATGGAAGAATTTTTTTATTTAAATATTATTTATATTGTCTCTAAGGTAGCATAGTATTTTAGATTATATTTCTCTTTAAATAAAAGTTATTTCATTGATTACATATATCACACACGACACTAACTATTTATAAACTACAATATACTATTAAAATATTATTATTTAAAGTGATCATCAAAATTTTTTGTATGAATGGGAAAAAATTATTATAAAAAATATCACAATTTTTTTATATTATATAAATAATTTGATTATTCGATAACAAATATGAATTTATTTTTAGCTACGTCATTTTATTCTTTAAAAATACATTTTTCATCCACAATGTTTTTATTTATTTTAGAGAGAAAATAATATAATTATTTTATATGAATTATATATATGTTTTTGTAGAAAAATAAATACATTTTTTAAATCCACAATTCCAAATTAACATTGCATGAAACATTATGATTTTTTAGAAAATAATGATTTTTCTATGAATTTTGAAAATTTGAATTTTTTGTAAAGATTTCATTTTTTATAATTTAAAATGAAATTTTTTTTTTAATTTTATCCTTGATTAATATATGTATCATTATTTTATAATTATTCAAATAAATTAAAAAAGAGTTAACCTCGTACTTAATCATAGTATAAAAAACTTTTTGAATAAAACTTTTCTTTTTCACAAAATCATACTTCTTTATAATTTTGAGGATACTTATAAAGTGAGTTTATATAATCTATAAAGAATAAATTTTGTAACATAAAGTAAGTATATTAAATAAACTTATTTAATAATATTTAATAAGTTTAAATTAAAATTTTAACATAATTATTGTTAAAAATATTAAAACAATTTCATCTTATTAAATGGGTTATTAGGGTTAACCTAGATTAAATCTATGTGATAACACAATAATTTTTCATATTAAATATTACTATATAAAGTTATTTATACCTCATTGCATTAGGTGTATATTTTTTTTAAGTTGTAAACTACTCCACGAATTTGGGATATATAATAGTTTAAGTAAGGTTAAATAAACAAGTCCACTTTCATACTTTTGAATATCTATTATGTGTTCACATAGAAGAAAACTAATTTTATGAAGTAATATTAATTAAAACATTGATACTAATAAAATAATTTTAATTAGGGTAATTTATTTATTGTTTTTAGTGATTATATAATTACTTTTATTCTTTTGAAACTCCCACACAGTATTTCTTTAATTAATATCAAACTAAAATAAATGGTTTTGAAAATAATAATAATAATATAATATCAGTAATTTAATGTGTTTCATTATTTATATTGATGGATATATAATATTATTTAGTTTTTATAATTATATTTTCTAATACTTTTTTTCTCATGATGCCTTTAAAGTAAAATTAAATGAATAGTGTAAAAATGGCAGTAATGAGCATCTATGAAAAATAATATTTTATTAAATGTTTTAAAATTATTAAAAATAACTTATTCATCCATTTGTTGATAAATTGATGAAAATATCAACCATTTTCCATCTTATGAAATGTTTTCATTTTAATGGAATAATCTTGACCACTAAAGAGTAAAAACATTATTATCAATATAATTATTTAAAAAATATAATGCGGGACAAAACCAATAGATAAGGGAAAACATAACATGAACATGTAAAAATATTAATGTATGATATTATTTTCACTCATACTTAAAAAAATATGTTATTTATATTTTTTGGGGAAAATTTTACCTCAAAATTATTTAATTTTGATTTTCTATTTAATGAAATTCCAAAAGTGACCCTCCTCTCACTAAAAAAGGGAACCTAGACTCATAATATCTTAACACTTTAAAATACTTCAGGTTCTTCCAATACCATTTCAAATACCTTCCTTAACTATATATACACATCCTAGATGAATTTTTAATTATAAAACCCTCCTTTTAAGGCATTTGGTGTAAACGTAACGAGGTTGTCGGAAGAAGATGTATCATTCCCAACTGAGCATTTTGTTTTATTTCATCTACCTCCTCCATCACATAATATTCTTTAATTATGATATAATAACATAAATAAGTCTCATATAATGATATTTTTTCATGTTAATTAAATACCCTATATACATCTCCTCTTCCAAGAAATGGTAAATGAATCTATTATTTGTATTTATGGGGTACTATAACCTTGAAAAACGATGTAATTAGTTTTCCATCACCACCACTCACGGATTATTTTTTGATGGATTTATTTAATATATATGATATTAATGAAATATTTATCATTTTGGATTTATAATATATCATAAAATTTCATACCATTGCCTTAAATTAAAAAATTATAACTTTGTTCAATTTTATGTGTGGATTACGACCCCAATGAAGCAATGAGATTGATTTTTTGTAACCAAATCACATGAATCCTTTTATAATTGTATTTAAAGAGATAATATTATATTTATATTATAATAAAATTTATTTATTGATAATATAAAATTCATATTCTTTCCATCTTGATCGTGGAAAAGTGGAAATAGTTCACATTCATATGCATGGCTTACATATCATTGATTTTGTCATGTTTTATTTTTTTATAACCATATCCATGATTTTAAAACATTTTAATTATTATTAGATATACAGTGGAACACTGGCCTATTTTACCATATTCAATATATCGTTGTCATTTTTAACATATGGACTAAATTTCATTTAAATGTTTAATGCGAACATAATTGATTATATAATGATATATAGAATGGTATTAGATAAAATAAAAGGAATAATATACACTAATATTTTATTAATTAAGAATTTATTTATGAAAAGTCTTTTATTTTTAATGATATTGAATATACATTAGGAATCTGACCAGAGATAATGTATTGTGTCTCAATTTCCTTTTATTTGGGAGTATTTTAATTTTATGAAAATAATTTATCACATATTGTTTATATAATTCCCCAATTCAAATTAAATAAGGAATAAATAATTATTCGTGGAACTATGAGTTAAAAATAAAATTATTTATTGAAATGGTATTTAATATGAATGTTACAAAATGGGAAGTGATTTTATAACTTAATTTTTTTTCATTAGGTTTTATTACTTATTAATTGTCTTTTATATTATATGATTATTTGTTTAATGACTTTTAATAGTTTAATGTTATATTTACACATTTTTATATGTATTTTCATTTGATTCATATACTCACTTCATTAAATAATATTCATATTAGAACTATGATTTCTATAAGAGATTTTATCTCAATTTCAACTTCATTGAGATAAATTTGGTATTATAAACCTATTGAATTTTATAATATGTATCTAATTCATATATAGTTTTTTATATCATGAATTTATTTATATTCAATGAATTTAATTTTTCATTTTATGATATTTTTTTAGGGGGTAATGACTAAAAATATAGAAAATGTGTAAGTATTGATTTTATAATTTTAATATTATTTGGGATTATTTATTATTATTTCTATGATGGGAGAATTATTTTATGGTTCCATAATAATCCTAAAACATTTATTTTTTGAATTTTTATGTCTATAAATTATACGATTTCTTTTTATTTTAAACAGTTTATGTACTCATGTTGCCGAAATTTAGTTTTTATTAAAAACTCAGTTGTCTTTCTCCTCGGTCGGAGTTCATTTCCTTAAACATCAATTTATTCTTTAAAAAATTAATGAATATTTTTAAAATTATACAATGATTTATTAAATTAATTTTTATACATGTTTTATTTTTTTATAAAATGGATTAAAATGCATCTTCTTATAGATTTCCTAACAATGATATTTTGAAATTTTACCAAAAATGTGAAAGGAATCATAGATTTTATGTACTTATCATAAAGGGAATTTCCTTGAAATATGGACACTCATTTATTTGAATCTTCTATTTTAGGTTTCTATGATTCCTTCTAAAGAATATATCATTCTTAATATTCTATAAATTCTTAGTTTCTAAAAGTGGATTTCAAAAGTTAAAGAATATTTTACATAGTAATGTATTTAATGATATTTTAATGGTATATTTTATCATAAAAGAAATAACCCTTTTGATAAATACTATATAATTTTCCAATAATAATATCATTATTTTTTAACTAGATGATTTATGATTTTTCTAAATATGGAATGTATTGAAATTTCCGATTATATTTCTTTCTATCCATATAGTGTTTTAATATGGATTGTTCATTAAGTTGTATAGTTTGTTCATATAATGAATTTATATTAATTATTAATTGATAGGTGGGGAACATAATTACTTATCCCCTCAAAACATTTATAGGTCTCACGAGTTAAACTATATTGGGTATCTTTTTAAGGACATACCCATTTATATTAGATGTCTTGGCATGAGGACTTGAAAATATTTTTATGATGTCAGAAATTATCCATTCCTTTTTTATGAAATCAATTTATGATGTCCATGGGATTATTTTATCAGCTATAAAATCCACAGATATGTTACAATATTATGTAGTAATTTATATGGAATAATTTTTAATTAATTTACTTATTCCATCATACTCATGTAATTGATTAAATTTTATGTAATTCAATTATTTACCATTCTATATTGATTATTATGTATTTACTCATAAATTTTTCTATTGTATGTAACCGATAATAAGCATTAATGATCAACCTTATTTTATTTCTTTTTCACAAGGTATGAAAAAAGAAACTTTTAATGAGTTCAAGGATGTATAATATTCACTTTCACAATGTTTTTTACTTTATGATTTAAAATTTTATTTGAGAAAAAATTTAGTATCCATTTTACAAATAATATTAATGTATTTGGTCCTTTAGGATACCATATCCTATATAATTTTATAATGTAATAAACTTGAGATCAACTCTAGGCTAATAGGGTTTGGGTATTTATATATTGTAATAGCGTGGGGATAATAAAATCCTTAGGAACTATATATAGGAAAAAATAGAAGTGAACATAACTATAAAAATAAATTTAGGGATAATACTATGTATTGGATATCATCCAATTTTTTTGGTGAGGTAGAGACTGTGTTGGTTACCAAGAAATCAATCATTCTATGGATACTACATATGGATCTTGTTATGGAAAGGATTAATCTTGGAGTAATAACCTCATAAAGAGTAGTTTGAGTATTTCTTTGACATCATTCTAGTGTGTGATGAGTGTTCCCCTACTATGAACCCAGTTTGATACTCCTATGTGATATTATATGATTAATTAACATTTTCTATAAAAACCATTATGAAAAATGTAATAGTAGAACCTATGGAAACATATGATATTCCATAAATATAATGGATAATCCGAAAGTGTCATGATTTGATAAGTATATAGTGTATTATAATTTTATAGGTATAGATGACCCATTTTAGGATTTATGTAATTTTAGTTTTAGATGATTAAGGATATTTTAGGATAAATTTATAGAATTAATTCGTTTGGTTGTGTTTTGTTAGTATAAATAATATTTTGGAAAGATTTATTTTATATTTTTAGAACATAATAAATGATATATTGATGAAATTTAGTATAAATATGATAATTTATATTGAGTTAATAATATAAAATAATATATTTTAATTTTTTTAGAAATAATAAACTGTATAAAAAACCATAATTGATAAAAAATAATTTTTTGATTAATGTTATATTATATATGTTCACCATATTTTTTGAAATTTTATAGAAAATTTGTTAATATATATTTAGATGAAGAACAACTGAGGTTTCCGTTTATAAAAATTATCATCTGGAAAGGATATAAGGCTTGAATAGATAACCTATTGCTGATAAGGTTACATCGCATACCACTAGCCTACATGATGTTTGGATAGTATTTCAATATCACTTCATAAATAATTATATGGATTGATAATAATTTTATTTTTGGAATCATATTCTTGGATCATATGATTCAAAAAATATCGTGAGATTAATGATATTTTGTTTGATGTTTTGTTTGGTTGAGGTATATATAACCCGCATGTATAGCATTTTATTTTACATAAAATATTATTTCAAAAGAACATAATAAATTTTTTTAATGTTGATGTTATTTTTGATGTTAGATTTCATATTTATAAAATACTCTATTATTAACTTTGAATTTTCATATAAATAAGAATATTTTTTCATTTTTAAAATAATCAATTTTGGTACCACCATTTATAGTTTTTTTATGGTCTAAATACAAGAGGAATATATTGATGTCATTTTTTGGAATCAATAAATACATTAAAAGTTAATTTTTATTCTTCAAGAATTAAAAAATTCTACTAAGATATAAATTTCAAATAGATATAAATGAAGGTTAGATTGATCAAATAAAATCCAAAAGATGAAATTTTTCTTATAGAATAAAATCATATCATTTAATTAAATTTTTTAGTCGTCAAAATCATGATATTAAAAGAATAATTAAAATTTAATTTAATTATTGATAATCAAAATGTTATAAATTAACATTCAATTATGATGAAAAAATTGTCTTTTCACCCATCATTTATTTATGTTATTGTAGTCATCAATATTATCTTCACCTTGTTCTCTATCACACTCTATTAGTCCTTCAAAATTATTTATACCTTCATGTTCCATGTGTTCAATTATGAAAACATTTCTCCTATTTTATAACCATGATCTAGGTTATTCTAGAAACCCTTCATACATCCATTTCTATATTTTTAAATAAATTTTCTATTTACCATTTTATTATATGGGATTTCAAAAATGTATCTACCAATGTCAAATAGTTTATAACCAAAACCAAGATCAAATTGTATTGATGTAATTAATATTAGGGGTTATAATATAGAATCCCATGATTTTATAATATATTTATCATGAAATAAATTTTATTTCATTAATTTATTGAGTCACACACAACACATAGTATAAATGAACCACAATACAATATTAAAATATTACTATTTATCTATAAAAATAAAAACTAGTAGTATGAATCAGAAAAACCATATTATGAAATATATATATATATATATATATATATATGTTTTATATAATCTAAATTTATTGGATAATTGAAAATAAATTAGTGCCCAATTTCAAGTAAAGACAATTTATTGTATAAAATATATTCATTTATGCTAAACGTTTTAATTTATTTTTGTATTCGAGTAATATAATAATTTTAGTACATTTTTCAAAAATAAAATCATAACAAAGTGTTCTCTAATTTTTATATCATTATTTCCAAATTAACATAGGTTGAATTTTATTAGTCTTCATAAAATATGGATTTTCTAGCGAGTAATTAAATATAAAAGTTTTTAAAAAACATCAATTTATTGTAATTTGAATGCCCAAAAAATATTTTTAATTTCAACCTAAATTAATATATGTCTCATTTAGTTATAAAAAATAAATTAATTAAAAATTATTCAATATAATATTTGATCTTGGTATAAAAATAATTTTTAAATTAAAAATAATTTTTATTGGAAAGATGTCTCTCATCACCCTTGAATTACACTTACAAAATAAATTTCTACAAAATATAGAAATATAATTTTTTAACATGGATTCCATAATTGGAATAAACCTAATTATTTTTATTTAATATTATCTATATTATATTTGTTGATAATGAATATAAATAAATCATCCCGATGGTAAAAAAGTAAATCAGGTTAACCTAGGATAAAAATATGTGATAATGAAAACATTATTCATATTAAGTGTTATTAAAAGAAGTTACCTTCACCATTATAACCTTATAATAAATATTTATTTTTCTATGAGACACATTTCAATGAATGATCCCTATATATGATTTTATGTAAATAAATATACAACATTTCACTTTCATATAAAAATCTCTTGTGCATTCTCAAAGGTCCAAAATAATGTTTCTAATTAATAAAAATTATTCCTTCATAATAATTAAATTATTTTGATGATGGTAATTTAAATATAATTTTTAGTGATTGGATAATTACTTTAAATTATTAAAGAGCAGCAACATTGTATTTCATAAATTAGTAGAAAAAATGATGTTGAAAATATTATAATTAATATAATTGTTGTTTATTATATAACTATAATATATTTATAGGTAAATATATCATATTAGTGATGTTTTAAAGTCTATATTTGAAATCCCCCTTTATATTGATGTATTTGAAGTCAATTTATATGAATAGTGTCATGTATGAAATTAATTTTATTTAATAATAAATAATATTCTATTAAATTATTTAAAATGACTAAAAATACTATCTTAATCCAAGTTATTATGTAGTTTTATAAAATATTTACCTTGGCCCCTTTATTGTATAATCATCTATTTATCATAACTATAATGACTCTTAAAAAGTAAAAGTTGTATTATCGTGGTAGTGGTCAAAAACGGATAACAAAAATTAATAAAATATAATGGTAAAAATATAATCTAACTGTGTAAAAATTTTATTAGATGATTAAATTCTACATATCCTCATCCTATATTTTAATTATATCTATTTATATATTTTCACAAAAAAATATAAATTTAATAATTTAAGAAAATCCAAAGTATCGTACCCTAAAATTATAGAAGGGAACATCCTATACTATTATATTCACTATTAAAAATATTTTTGTTTCATTAAATATTTATTATATTATTTTTTTACATCGATTTCCATTTATTAGATGCCTTTAATTGTTTATAAAAACCTCTTATGAAGGCCTTGGGTGTAATCTTTAATATGTTGTCTGCAGATGAGGTATTGTTCTTAACCAACTGTTTTTGTATTATTTTTTCCTCCACAAATATCAAATCTTATTAAATCATTCTGATATAATAATATCAATACCTACCATATAAATATATTTCATTATGTCAATTTCATGCCCTATATTCATCACTTCTTCCATCAAATGAGAAAAAAACTATTTACCATTTGTATGGTGAACTACTGCTTGGGGAACTAATGTAATTAAATTTCCATCGCCACAACTCATTGATGTTTTTAACTATGTATTAAATATATATATATATATTATTCATGAAATATTTATCATTATGAAAATATAATATATTGTATAGTTTTATTCCATTCCATTTATTTAAGGATGGTAGTTCCATTCATCTACACGTGTGGATTACATCCTACATAAAGCGATATGATTCATATTTAATAATAAAATCACATGACTATAATATATAAGTTTATTTAAAAAGATAATAATATATTTATGTTATAATGATGATTACTTATAGATAAAATATTAATTCAATTCTTTCGATCATGATTGATGAAAATTGGAAATGTTACTTATGAATACATATGGCTTAATGTTTTAATGATTTTCATGTACTTCATTTTTCATATCCATATTTTATTGTTTTATTTAAAAAAAAAGTGGATGCATAAAAATGATAATTATGTCATTATAACTATACTATAGTGGATATAAAACTAACCTCATTTACCATAGTCAGTCTATAAAATTTATTTCGGGCATATGAACTGAATATTATCAAAAAAGTCAAAATGAACTAAGTGGATTATGTAATTAAATATAAAATAATATTAAATAAGTTAAAATGAATTATAAACATGAAAAAAATTTCATAGTAAATTAAATAATTAAAAAATTATTATTATTCAAGAACATAATGAACATAAATGATGATTCAGAACTATGTTAACGAATAATGTCAAAATTTCCATTCATTGAGGCATATCTTAAGGTAATTCACATAATTTCATTTATAAGGTGTATAATCATAAAATTTTAAAAGTTATATCATGATTGTTTCATAATTATATTTATTTTATGTTAAATTTCATATTATTTCATCATATGGGATTTGTATTGAATGTTACCATGTGAAAAGTGGTTTCATATCTCAATTTCTTTTCAATAATTTATATTATTTATTAATTTTATATTATTTTGTAAGATTATTTGTGAAAAGAAATTTAATTAATTATGTTTTTATTTTAACATGTTTTATTTGTATTTATAGTTGATACACATAATCAATTCCTTGGTAAATTCTCACTTCGATGTTATGATCTTTGTAAGAAATTTCATCTCCATTACTAATCCATTGTGTGCTATGTGACATAATAAACCTATTTATTTAATGTTGTGTATATAGTACCTATTTGAAATGGTATATCATTTATTAATTTAATTTAATGTTATTAAACTTTTCTTTTGATGTTATTTCCTTCTTTGGGATTATAATTCAAAATTTACTAGTGTTCTATCTTTTTATTTTACAATATCATCCTTATTCAGTATTATTTATATTTATGTCTTTCATGGTTGAATTAATTGATCATTCTATCTAAAACCAAATATTATTTATTATACTATGGTTATTCAGGAAAATAATATGTTTTACTTTCATTTTAGAATCAGTTTGTACCCAATATTCTTCAATCCTGATTCTAGGAAAACCAACTTTATATTCTTCCATATATGGGAATATTATCTACCATATCGTTATCTTTCATACATTTTATGTATAATATTAATAATATTATATAATTATTTATTAATTATTTTTTCACCCATGTTTCAATTTGTAAAAATTATTTAGAAAGAATTTTCTTACCTCTAGTTGAAAGAAGTAATTTTATATTTTTACCAAACATTTGTAAGGAATATTTTTTTTAACTTACTAAACATGAATAATTTTTCTCATTATCACGTCCGATCATTAATTTGATTAATAATTTATAGGTTTTCATGTTTCTTTTTTTAAATACCCTCATATTATATGAATTTTTATTTATTAAATTTGGATTACAGAAAATAGAATGATATGATTATAAAGAATGTTTTTAATGATAATTATTTGGTAATTCTATTCATTAAAAATCCATTTTATTCTACATTGGAGATATGTTTTAATGGTACAATATTTATTCTTTCCATTGATGGTTTATTATTATTTTTACTTGGGAATGTATTAAAACTCATTTTTCATTTATTCTTCTATGGATAGTTTTGGAATAAGTCATATTTATTAAGTTGTATTTTTTGTTAATATAATTAATGTAATAGCCTAATTAAAAGATGGGTGGGTTTGGAATTTAATATCCTTTTGATGCATATATAGGTCTCATGAGTCAAACTAGTTTGAGTATTTAGACGAGTACATGTAAATTTATCTAATATGTATTAACGTGGGGCCTTAACGATATATTAATGACGTCTTATATTAATATTTTCATTATTATGGACTCAGATATTAATTTCCATGTGATTATTGGATTAGTTATGATATTCATGTATATGGTTCAAGATCATTTTATTTTTTATATAGAATCATTTGATATTTATTTACTCATTCTGCATTACTATTCATGCTCAAGCAATTGATTAAAGGGATAGTGTTTCAGTTATTTACTAGTGAATATCAATTATACCTTATTTACTCACGATAAAATACATTGAACTTAACCCTTACTAGGAGTTTTATGTCCTACTTATTTTTTTCTTTCCCTAGTGTATGAAGAAAAAATCATCGTATGAGTTCATGTATATAGTATATTAACTTTCAAAATGTTTATTTTATTTTATTTAGTCATATATAATGAGAGATTTTCATATGTATATACTTTACCAAGAATGTGAAACTTTTTGATCCTAGAAGATATAATCCTTTTGAAGATATGTAAATGTAATAATGTAACCACCATCCATGGGATACTAGGTTTTGTGTCCTTATTGACACTTTCTTACCATGATTTTCTAATTATTAAAGGATTTTAATATTACACATGATGTACATAATTACATTATCCCTTATCTATCAATGAGGGCTTTCTATGTTTTCAACATGATATATTAGTGATTTTATCTTATTTTTTTTAGATTATTGTGAAGTATCTAGTATATAAAAATTAATATTCTAGTAAATTGAGTGTTGTATCATCAAAATCCAATAACTTTGTGTCGGTAGGTTCTTACATGTGCTTTAGAGAAGGTATTAGACAATAAAAGTTTCTAGTTTATGCAGTGGATTTACATAATACACACCTTCTATTTATTTTTAGTATGTTTTATCATTTTTTCATCAAATCTAAATGATGCGAAATTTATTATTATACTCTTAAAATCTCAACATATCATCAATTATCCAATATTCACATAATGGAAGATCAAAATATCAGTATCATGGGTAAAATATAACATATATTAAATTAAATTACTTTGAAAATCAATAAAAAAATAGTATAATAAATATTATAAGTATTCTCATTCTAATGAAATAAAGTAGAGTTTTTTTTACCAGTTCTAGCATTAACACTACCCACCCACATTAGTAATATCAATATTATATGTATGGAGAAAATTGAAGGATATATTCCATTAATCTATGAATATTAATATTAATACACACATATATATATGATCTAAATATATAATAGTTACATGGTTTTCTATGAAAATTTTGATTATCATGTACAATATGTATATCATATATACAAACTATATAAAAAGTTATTCTTTGGTAGTTTGATAAACTATAATCCTAACAATTAATGAATAGTTTCATAATTAGATGAAACATTTGGGAGTATAATTAATGTGTATAAAAAAGTAATATCTAAATAATTAATTAAATCATTCAAATAAATGGGTTAAAATGTGGAATATTGAGGAGCTTCCTCAAAGACTCTATAAATCCAACTAAAATACAATGATATATTTTTTATTGTTCTTATGTTTGGTAGAAACTCCATAGACCCTAAAGATACATATATTCTACCTCTTACGTCATCAGTTTCTAGAACATCATGTATGATGGGGATTCCTTCATATATAATATGTGATTATGTCAGTTCTTCAATACACCATTGAGGTGGGATAATTATTTTTTATAATATAGTTATCTTTATAAAAACATATGGAAATAAATATGAATAATTGTCTTCTTCAATCTATGGTACACAAATTGGAATGTTTTTCATTTAATTGGATTTTTAATAAGATTCATGATATGTTTAATGAGGGTCCTTTTAAATGGTTTTTTATTTCTTCTTCTACTTCTAATAAATGTTATTAGACACTAACAAATCCAATTAGTGGCACCATTGTGATCCATGTTTATGATTTATGAAAATTTTGATGAAATAAGGAATATGATTGAAAAGAGTAGAAGTTATTTATTTATTGAATATATGATGTTATATAATGTTTTTACCCAACTATTTATGGGCTTCCAAAAGGTAAAAATTTCATTACCCTTACTTAGCTTAGATGCATATGGGTATCCAAGTATTTACCCTTATATAGAGTAGTCAGTATAAGGGTTATCACGCATTGCCCATATGTAGATCTATCTATATAAGTTTCATATGAACAAACCCTTATTCATAAAAGTTTTATATTAATGTAATGGTTGGTTTTGAAGGATGATGTAAAGGTAATCAGGTGCATACCATTATGCGAGTTGTGTCTTAGTAAAGGTAACCAATATTTTACCCCAGCGCATTGCTTCTAGAAGCCCGCATAATGGTTAAACCAAAAGTACCCTTACACAATGTTTACTATGTAATGGTCATCCATATACATTATCTGGATTCAAAATGATAGTGTCCTTCTACAGTCATTTTTTTATATGTAAGGGTAATAATTGACCTACATTTTTGAAAGGGATCCTTAAAAGGATTTCCTTATAAAATGTTTCCAAAAAATGGTTGGAATTCTTACCTTTATACAGGAATGGGTTCATGCGTAAGTGTTAAAAGAAATATTTTTTAAATGATAAGATATAATATAGTTCTCATGTTTCATAAAATGTTAATAAATTATTACAAAATATATCTTTGAATATTTTAATTTATAAAATTTTAAAAATAGATAAATTTTAAATTATATATAAATTTATATATTTTTGGGAAATATTTATTGTTAAATATTCTTAAAATATAAAATGTTAATAATTTAATTTTTTTTAACTAATTCTATTTAAATTATAATTATACATAAAAAATTAATTATAAATCATAATAAAATAATTTATAATTAGTTATATATTAGGAATTTAATCCAAAATATATCCTTTTTATTTTTCAATTATAAATTATACATAATTAATTAATTATAATTGTTCAAATTAAAGGTGAATGATTTGAAGAATATTGAAGCCACATTATAAGGTGTTTTATTGATTTATATGATCAATGGGTAACTGATCAATTATATAATATTTATAATATATAAAATGTCTCCCTTATAGAAATTAGAATATAAATTTATTATAATTTATATAGTATGATATATATTTTAGGGAAATTACATTAAATGATAATTATAAAATAGTTGATATTATAAAAAATATATATTTTCTTTATTTATAATTATGGGATGTCTATATTGTTAAATACGAACACTATAAAAGGTTTTATAATTGTTCTTAATTTATGAATTTTTCATAATTGCTTAAATATAAAAAAGGTACATTTCCTTAAATGTTAATTCCTTGATATATTCATGTGTAGTAAAGCGCTTAAGAAATTATAGTTTTTTCATGATTTAGATTAATTTTTTAACTACATATAAGATTGATCCTTCCATGACATGCTAGTATTGAATTTATAATATTTTTTTTCCATTTATCTTTTCCTCAATTTGTAACTATACTTTTGAACATGAATTTAGCTCTTGGAAATATATTTTCGATATTAATTGTTATTATTATGGTGAATTATGTTCTATTTGGAGAAAATTATCTATAGGTAGAGGGAATTAGGTCCATAATACCTCCCTAGATGGAGGATTATGACTTGTCTAGGGTGTTGAATGGGGTAAGATTTAGGTCACATTGAACATATTCTTGTGGATAAATATATTCAATTAAATGAAGTGTTCATGTTAATTATTAATTTTATTCAGCTAGAAATTAATGATTTTGTTGTACTACTATTTATTGGACATGAAACACAAACATATGTTTTTTTTGATGAGTTGAACATCAATATGGTTTTCATATATGGATTTTGTGGAGGTAACATGATTACAAACTAAAATAATATAAACATGAATATATAAAAAGGATTAATGAAATATAAGATAGTGAGATAAAATCACGTGGAAATGCAAAGTGTGATATTCCTTCAAAAATATATCATGTCGAGACCACAATCATCTAACCAGGTAGGTTAGTCTAAATATCAGTTCATCAACATTTTCTTATATAAAGAAAAAATTGATAGGTGAAACTATAACATCATTATATAGGTCATGAAATTGTTTTGTTCTCTAGTATTTTCATCAATTAACATATTATTTGTGATTGTTTATGGTTACATTTGTTGGGAGGCCCAAATTGGATTACATTATGAAAGGAATAAATTTTATTTTATCCATATAATTAATTGGAAAAAGGGTGGTTTAATTTAAAACCATATAACAATATGATATTATTGGGACTATTTTCTACCTAAATAACTATAATGTTTGAGAAATTACAAATTGTACTCATTTCATAGTGAAAATTAGACATGTATTGCTAATGAAGATGATCAATGTTATAATGGGAGGTCATTTTAGTGGGTGACCATTTAATAATATTCCATATTATATGGTTAATAATATGTGATAATCATATAATAAAATCATATATAGTAGATAATATCATTATCATCAACATGCTAACATTTATAACTAATCCTTCATAAGAAGAAATGTAATGTAAGATACTCCTAAGATTGATAACATAATAAAAGTTGTTATAAAATATTATTAATTTGTTAATATTTCTAAAGGAAAATTAAATTTGATAGAATGGTTCCTTCCATAGTATCCATGTAATGATGTTTTTCAACATGTGAATATATATTTTTATGGAATGGTAGACATGTTCATTTACGGTTTCAAAGTCATTATATATAATATGAACAAAGTAACGTAACCCTCCAATAATATAATCAATATTATTTTCTATATTAATTATTCTAGTATTATATACTATGTATGATTTTGTACTTCAAATGTTATTAAATATAGATAAATACTATAAATTAATCGTATGGACAAACGGTTTCCATAAATCATTACTGGTTATAGAATAAAATTATATTTTCCTAGAATATATATATATATAATCAAATTTATAATTTTTAGGTATTTTAAATACATAGATGATCCGAAAGGGAAAATATTGGATGTTCAATTCATGATGGTTTTTTTAAATTATGGGAGAAATTTCTTTCTTCAATAACATATTATATATTTCATTCTTGGATAAATACATTATAAAATGCGTATTTTTTCTCATTTACTTCTTTAGATAGAAAATGTAAACAATTTTTATTTAAATTAAATTTTATAGAAGTTTTGAAATCACATTATTTTGATTTTTTTATTATATTACATATTTTTAAATGAGAATAAAAAGTATTTTTATTATTTTTGAATTTATCATATTGTAATTTGTGGAAATGATATAACAATATGATTAAATTAAAATAACATTTACCCAATATTCTCAAATAGTTTTAAATATATATATTTAATTAATATAATTTATATGCTATATACTATTGTATAGATCGTACAAGTATGTAATATTTCAACTGGGGAGAAGAAAATTTTGTAAAAAAATTAATAATGTTACTTCATGAATACATTACAGGTCATTAAAACCAAGTTTTTTTGGAAAGAAGTAACCAAAATAAAATATAATTTTATTTTATATGACATATTTGAATGCTTTTTGGAAACTTCATTCTATTTCCATGTAAGGTATGGATGATATATTAATTAATAATTTAATTTTGAATGGTATTTATTACTAAATATATATTTTACGATTTTTGTTCAATATACAATAGTTCAAAATCAATTTAATAATTGATTGATCTTTTAATTTATATTCAATTGATGAATTAAATTATTACAACATCATGTACTTCAATGAAATATATTTTCTATAAAACCAACTAATCTATGTAAATTTTTTGCAGCTTCTTCACATTTTCGTTATGTTATAGAAGATGTTTTTTTGACAATAATGTGTTATTGAGAAAATGTATGAGATGATTAATTATATACACATGGTTTATGATTCATGAATTTCTATAATGTTTTTTAGAATAATATATACATAAAAAAGTTATCTAATGAAATGTTTATATCGAGGTAATTTTTTAAATAAGTGGAATTTTATTTAAATAACCCATCAGTGGTATTGTTGGATAATTTTTTTTAATATTTTTTTAAAACATAGATTAACATATATTAAATAGAAACAGTAATTTATTTTTTATGTATTCCAACTAACAAAATATAGATTTTATTTCTTAATGAAAAAAAGTTCTAGTTTCTTAACACTATATTCTAAAAATAATATTCTGTCAAAAAGGACATTGGGAGTAAATTAGATATAGATAAGTTAAAAATTAACAAATAAGAAAAAAATCCAATCTTAATTTTTTTCAATTAAAATCCTTAGATGTATTAGATATGTGATGTTATTTAGGACAATATTGTTTCACTTTCAGTTATAAATTTTAAAGTGAATATCATTATTTCCGAAAAAGAATATATATATTTATGGTAAAAAAAATCAAAAAATAATCTATAAAATGATTAGTATATATGATTAAGAAGGAAAATGTAATTATTTACATTTTGTGATCATGATAAGTAAAATTCACAATTTTATGAAGTATTATATTAGTTAAAATGAAAAGTTAATTAATATTGATATCATAATTGTTTTTATGGTATGGAGATAAAGAGAAATGTAAATACTTATACTTTATATCTAAGGAATGTTTGATCACTTTATCATAATAGATTTTAGAATGTAGTGGTAAAGTGAAGGGTAAGAGTTACATTTAGATTCATAATTAAGATCATTGACACAATATTTGAAAACTAATTTTGAGTATTTTTAAACATTAATTTATGTAGTTTAATTATTTCACATTATGTTTGTGATAAAATAGGGTTCCATTGAATCTAATGAGAAATATAGAAATTGTTTTAATTATCCAAGTAAATTTTACATGATACAATTTTATTTTTTGAAGTTAATAAGTTTTATTATTTTTAATGTGTCAAACAATTAAGAATCTTATTCCTTAGTCTTAGAATTATTTAAACTGGCGTACTTCATAGATGTTCCCCAAAAATGAGTTTTGATGGAGGGTTTTATCATATGGTCAAATAGATATGTGACATGGATTTCATATGCAGTAATAAATTAACAAAAATATGAAAGGGTAATAAACATAAGAGTGATGTATCATTTTATTATATAAGATATGAAAATCCTTGTGATTATGTTTTATTTAATAAGTATTCTTAAAGAGATTGAGAATATTAAAAATTAACATATTAATATTGACCAACATTTTACCATTATTTCAAAATTTCTATATAAATATATACATATTTGTGTATTTTGTAACGTGTAATGATAATCAAACTCTCAATGTATGAATTTTATTTTACCCATGACTAATGATCATCATGGATTATTATATATTAGGATGTAATGTTATGGTTATTGTGAGTATGATTATTTTATATAGTTATAGAATATTTTCATGAGGCACAAGACAACTAATATGATTATAACGACTAAGTTTTGACATAAATTACATTGCATAACTCTTATTGAATACATAAAACATTACAAAAATAGAATCGTGAAGACCGTACTAGTATAGTTCCTTTGGAAACATGAAAACATAAAAACATTTAAATAAATGAGCTCCCACAATGTTCTTCTTAACAAGAACCATTCTTAGACATGTCAAAAATAATTAATATATTCATAACCATGGAAATAAACATAAAAAGCGGTGAGATCAAATGATATGTAAGGGTAAACAAGGGGAACATGTAAGCCTAATCATGAGAATAATGGTATGAGAACATGGTCATTATAAGATAATATCATACCCCACATATCAAATATCATGTACATATATCATGGAATAATGCGTCGTAGTTCATTATACATGAATAATAATGAAATAGAGAAAAATATTCATGGAATCATAATGTAAAAATTAAACATAGATATTTTGGTATACACATATTCATGTAATATGATTTCCCCAGTATCCAAGGCATCACTACCTATACCATTGTAGTAATATAGGTCCATACCCCATACCATCTTTTTAGTCATGGTTCACTCCCATGGCCATCGTAGTAGAATGAGTTCACTACTCATACTATATTGGTAGTCATAGTTCACTCCCAAGGCTGTCTTAGTAGTCAAGGTTCATTTATAATTCCATCTCAGTCTATCATGTGAGATATAAATATTTAAAAAATTCACTGTAGGGAGATATATGTCCCACCCATCTCATAGATAAATCATTCAATCACATACCACAATATAAAAAACAGTCATATCATAGCCTGTGAAATTTAAATGGGTATTATTAACATTTAATCATATCATAACCTATGGAAATAAACATTTTTCATAATAATTTTATCATAAACATAACCCACAATAAGATTCAGGTTTCAAATGAATATATCCCATGAATGTAAAATGGATTCCATAAACATCATGTCATCAAAACATAATCCATTCAGAGAGAGAATATGAATGAAAAAATTGTGTAAATTCAACATAAATGAATTAGTAAAACCAATAGATGTTATATAATATGGTAATTAATTTTAAAATATCTTTTAAAAACAGTTCTTGATAAATATATCCTTTCAGTAGTGAAAATGATTTTTAAAACAAAAAACATTTTTGACAATAGTTTTCTTTGAAAAAAGATTTCAACACTTATAAAGAAATATTTGATAATAATAATAAAAAATTAAAATCCTGATTTTTATATAATAGGATTCAAATACCTTTTAACAAATTTTGGAAAACATTTTTAAAACATTTTTTAAAACAGTTTTTTTGAAATAAAAAAATATATAATTCTGAATAGAAAGAGAGACGGTTAGATTTTAATAGAAAATTTTATCTTAAGATAAAAAGATAGGAAAAATGGTATTAATACATGAGGATATCCCGAATAAATATATTATAATTAAACTCGTGATTAATCATTAGAGATGTATCAAACAATTTCATTAAAGGAAGAAAAAATGTAAAAAATCAATAAACGTGATTAGATTGTATCAATAAACTATTATAACGTAGTAACATTAGATAATATAATACATTAAATAAAACAAAAAAATGCTTTAAATATAGTGAAAATAATTAGATACTTAATATAACATGTACAATGTAATTATATATCCCATAAAAACTATTTTAGGTGTATATGAGACCATGAGTCTCAAATAAGGAAAATTGAGAAATAACATTTTACAGATTTGGTAACTATTGAAACCTATAACACATGAATAAATTTTCAAAAAAGTGATATATTGATATCCATAAAATTATTTTTAATATACATCGAATAAAATTATTGGAATTAAATACACCACACAAAAGGAATGAGTGGTGAACATAGCACGTAATTCACAAGAATAAAAAGTGATATGAAATCCCATTACCGTGGGTCTTCAAACTTTTCATACTCACTAAAACAACCATAATAATAAATATAAATATATTTTAAATTTTTTTCAAAACTATTTCATTATATATAATACCATATATGTTTTTATTATGACCTTATATTACCTTCCGGTTAACAATCCTATGTTAAGGTTTCACTTCGGGTAATATTCTCTTCGTTCTTTGCATGTGTCTTAATTTGTTATCTCATTGATCTTTATACTAATAACAAGATTCCAAAATGTGAACCATGATATAAATATAATGTATATAAATTATATTTTTGTTATAATAATATATATAATATATACATATGAATCAGAAAATATGGTTCATGGAGACGGTAGGACATAAGTATGCAGGAATGTTATTTCTGTTTAATTGACTTGTTGAGAGAAAGAAAGTAAAATAAATATATTAATATATATATATATATATATAATTATTAATATATCATTATAGTATCACATATATCAGATATATTTACTAAGATCATCATTAATACAATCCATGGTGTTTATAAACGAATCATGTCACTTTGAGGGGATGGTAGTCCACACTCCCTCGAATGATATTCTTGTATTTACAAAAGATTAAAAGAATAAATGAATTATCTAAATAAAAATTACAAAATCATAAATAAATTATAAATATCATAAATATCATATATTTATATAGTTTCCATCATAATTGCCACCATGAGTAATGGTATATAAAATCGGGCAATCATCGTTTAGTGAGATAGTAGTTTTCCATTCAAAGAAATAGTATGTTCATTATCTATTAGATGGAAAAGTGTGAATGTTCTATTTGAATCATTTTCATAAAAAAATTATTATATTGAGGATAATATTTTTTTTATACAATCATCTTAAAAACAAAAATGAGTGGTGGAAAAATAAAATAAAATAAAGGACTTGAGAGAAAACTTTACCTCCTAATCGGGTAACTCTTTTTGGTTTGTTCAAAAAGGATTACTTGGATAACATTATGCCCAAGGTAAGGATCCTAAGAAGAATATAGGGATTTTATAATGTGTATTGAGAATTTTGTGGCCGAAATTAATAGGTTTTAGTGGTTTGATGAAGTGGGAGAGTTGGTGGATTTTTAAAGGGAATGAAAAGTACTAGTTTGGAATTTTTAGAAATAAGTTAGGTTTACACATGTTCATATATAAAAAAGCCATACAAACCACAAACAACTAAAAATTTTAATTTTTACTGACAAAACATTGACATAAAATGGTCTTTAGATTGGCTCCTAGGTAATTTTTTCCCTTAATTTTAAGGTTTAGTGCCTCATTAAGCTTAATTTTTCCCTTAATTGTTGGGATTCATTTTAGTCTCCTTTACTAATCATTTTGGTCAAAAAATATATTAGTGATATTAGACTCTAAATATTAGACTGAATAAAATGATTTATTTATTTTTTTCAAAATTTAAATTATAGAATAGGAAAATTTATTTTTAATGCTAATCCTAGAGATGAGACAAAATAATAGGTTTTTAATGTACAATAATGTTCAAAAGTTTGCTAATATTTTATATTAAATTTAAAAGTGACATTGATTATATATAATTAAATTATATTAATATAGTTAATATTTATCTAATGTTACATTAAAAAAATTATAATATCACTAAACATTAATAATTAATAAAACAAACAGTCAGTTCTTAACTTAAAAACAATATTTTTCATTAATCATCAAAAAATGATGTTTCTTAGAAAAATCCCAAAAATTTACCTTATACTAATTTTGAAATTTTGAATTATCAAAATTATTTTTTAAAAAAATTAAATTTTTAATTCTGTCAATAATTAATTATATTATTAAAAGTTGTTCACCAATGAAAATAGTGTTTTAAAAAATATAATGACTTTACCAAAAAAACAGATCTTTCATTATCAATATGATTTATTTATACTAATAAAATATAAAAAATATTTGAACGGATTTTATTTTTGTTCATATTATTATGTTTAATGGATGTGTTATATTTTTCTCAATTAAATAATTATATCATTAGAACGTTGTTTTGTAGAAACTCAGTGTTGCGTGTGATGTAATCTATGTTGGTGTTTCATGTAAAATACACCAAGATAGTGTTTCATGTAAAATTTATTGATTTGGTAATGTCTGAATTAGATTTTTGACTTAATTTAATACAAGATAGAAATTAATTTTTAATTTATTTCTAAAATTGTTTCATAAAATCTTGGGGTCATACATTCCACCCCTTTAAATTGAATTTATCCCATGAAATTAGACAATCAAGTAAAAACAAACGAGGATAATTATACTTAATCTTATTATCATTTTCCCTTGTAGCTTCATCTACTTGACTATTTCTCCAAAAAACATTAACCAAGTTAGTGGTCTTGATTCGTAGATCTTTCTCCGATTTGTCCAAAATTTCAAACGGATTCACTTCCTAAGACATATCCTGCTCTAAAGGCATGACCTCTAAGATTAGTACATTTAATGGGTCATGTATTTACATCATCGAGATTGATACATAGAACACATCATGGACTTGGGTAATATTTCTAGGTAGTTCCATGTGATAGGATACCATTCGGATATGATCAAGAATCTCAAATGGGCCGATATGCCTAGGGCTTAGTTTACCTTGCATCACAAATATCATAACATTCCTTCAGGGTGAGATTCATAGAAATAAATTTTTTCCAACATCAAATTATAGATTATGTTGATGGTTATCAGAAAAACTTTTCAACCAACCTTGAGTTTCCCTGATATTTTACTGAATGGTTTCAACATTCTCGACCATTTATCTAGTGATATCAGGTCCCAATAGCTTTCATTCCCCATCTTCATCACAACATCTTAAAGAACTACACTTATTCCCATAAAGGGATTCATATGGTGTTATCTGATTAAATGAGTGAGTGATATTAACTGAATAAGAGTAAATTGTTGTCCCCGAACAACATTTAAATCTAGAGTACAATTTATCAACATATCCTCCAGGGTTTGAATTGTTCTTTCAGACAGAACATCATTCTATGGATGATAAGAAGTTCTCAAACCAAATTATGTGTCATGTGATTTCGGAAGACATCACTAGATCATTAAGTTAAACCTCATATCCCAATTTGATATAATGGAATATGGTACTCCATGCAACCATGAAACTTCCTTGATGTATATCTTGGAATGATGATCCATAGATATGTCTTATCTAATAGAGATGAAGTGTGCTAACTTAGTATGGAAATCGATTACCACACATATAGCATTAAACCCTTTAGAGGTTTGGGGTAGTCTAACTAGAAAATCCATATTGACGTTCCCCATTTCCATTTTGGTATGGGTAATAGATGCAACATTTCCATTAACTTTTTTACTTCTGTGTTAAGATGTTGTCATACCAATTACTAAGACACAAACTCTGTGATATCTCTCTTCATGCCATCCCAACAAAAGTATTTCTTTAAGTCCCTATACACATTCATACTTCTAGGATGAATAGAGAGTTAATAATTGTGAGCTTCCTCTAACAGCTTCATCTTTAAATATGGTATGTAAGGAACACATAGAATTTTCTTGAACTTCATCATTCCATCTTGATCAAGGTAAAATTTCAGAACATTTATAACTTTTATATGTACCTATTAATATTCCATCTATGCCTCCGTAATAATTACATAGAAAGAGGGTTGAAATTATACTTGTTAAAAATAATATTTATCCTCTTCCTTCAATATTTCAAGATCCATAATTTTAAAATCTAAAAGTATATGACTGTTTTTTATCCTCATCATGAATATGATAGAATTATCCTTCAAACTAAAATAATCGGCCACCTTGTCCACATTCTTAGGGTGGTAATGTATTTAACAGTTATAATCCATTATCAACTCTAACCATCATATATGGTTGATGTTCAACTCCTTCTATGTGAATATATATTTTAGAATTTTATGATCATTATATATATATATATCATATTTATTATTAATGATGATTCCTCTATATATTTAATGATAAAATTGCCATTGTTAAATCCAAATAATGAGTTATGTAATTTTCCTCATAAATCTTCAACATCCACAAGTCATAGGCAAGAAAATTGTTATAAGAACATCTCCCAGTCCCTTCTTGGATATATCACTATATAATACAGACCCTTATCCACTATAGATAAATGTAATAATAGGTACACTAAACAACCTTCTATTATGATATGTGAAATTATCCTCACATTCATTTGTCCATGGTTACTTAACCCCTTTTCAATTTAACTTGGTTAGATGATTATATAGTCATGTGAAATTATCCAAAACCCCTCAATAATATATAGATAAAACAATAAATAATCGTATTTCAGTCATCGTGGTTGGTATAGACCATCATTCAATTGACTTAATCTTTGATGGATCTACTACTATACAATATCTTAAGATTATATGAACCAAAAATGAATCCTTTTGCAACCAAATAAAAA
Source organism: Viscum album (assembly GCA_963277665.1). Taxonomy (NCBI): domain Eukaryota; kingdom Viridiplantae; phylum Streptophyta; class Magnoliopsida; order Santalales; family Viscaceae; genus Viscum; species Viscum album. The sequence continues at coordinate 684,423,556 of OY728165.1, forward strand.
GTTCATAAATTTTTTATATAGATTCTCTTTCCTTAGGGTCATTATTATAATTATCGTGTGATTTTTATGATCTTTCTTAATCTTTTAATAGATATGAATATAAGCTTTAATGACAACCAAAAACATATTGAGGTAATATATAAAGAACCTATTCATTAAATCAAGGAAGACAAAAGAGGAATTTTTAATAAAAACGGAATCACTAAAAGTTCACAGTGTTCATACCGAGTATGGAATTTCATCTTGGATATATCATATTTTTTAACCCCCAGTTAATGATATCCAGAATGAATGTCAATCCTAGAAAAGTACAAAGATATATGATGTTGATCAGAAAAGTCATCCATATTGGAAGGATGATACTTTTTATTGATTTATATCTTATTAAACACTATATAATCAATGAAAAGTGGCATTGATAAATCGTTATTTTTTATAAAAGAACCATTTCACCCCAGGGTCACACACTTTGATGAATGAATCTATTATCCAGTTTTCCATGGAGTTTATTCTTTAATTCCTAAAACTAAATCAGGAAATTCTATAAGAAGTATTTTAAATTGGTGTGGAACCTGGTATGAGTTCTTTTTATAACTCAACTTCGTCTTTTGGTGGAATACTATATAACTCTTCTAAACAGAGATCCAAAAAACCCCAAAAAATAGGCATATCATCATTATCAATTCCCACCCCCAACCATTTGAGGTAAAAAAACCTTTTGAATAGTAATTAAGACCCATATACTAGATATAATATCCATAAGATGTTTATACTTATCGTCACATAGATGGATAATAATAGGAGTGTTTGAAATATTGAACATAACATCCCTTGCATGACAATTTATGAGGGATTTGTGAAAATAAATCTAATTCATGTCTATTATGACATCAAATTCCACCAAAGGATGAATGAAAATATTTACAGGGAGCACATTCCAACCATGTTCAACTAAAGAGGAATTATCATCTTGAGATGCAATTATCATACCGTTAAGGGTTTTCACTACTAATTCAACATCAAATATTTTTGGGGGATTTTTTACACCCTTAAAAATTATTTAGATATGAAGGAGTTGGTAGATCCAGAATAAAATATGACATTAATAGTTATATAGTGGGTGGTATGTGTACCTTTCATCATTTGTTTGTCACAACCCTAATTAAAAATTGTTATTGCATGATATTTCTCCTTGTCTCTTGGAATAATTGGTTTATGACATTGAACATCATCACCAGACCGTGGTTTTCATCATTAGTTAACATAATTATCATTCTCCTTATACTTCTATCCTTAAATCATGTGAGGTTCATTCTATAATTATTTTTTATGCATTCAAAAAATTAGCTAACTTCTTCTCATCACTTAAAAAATCAATTTCTTATTGAACTTTCTTTCTACACATAAAAAAGTTATTATAACACTTACATAAATTTCTCCATGCCTCTTACCACACATAGAGCATGAATGAAATCTCATCTTCTTTTCTTTGGATTTTTTAATTTTACATTATTCTCTATCTTCCTCTTATCAAAAAACCATGATATTGTTTCGTGACTCTAATATCCATTTAAAAGATTTTTAAAAAATGACTAATATGTTCATAGATACTAAAATATCTTATTTTCAATACTCTTTTTATTCTTGCCTTTATGACACTGATTAACCAATCAGCTTTACTTTCGGATTGGATGACAATTCTAAAAGCATACACTGAAATCCTTTTGAAATTATCCTTGTAGGTACCAACAGATTCATCATATATTTTCTTCAACTCAAGTAACACATTATCCATATTTTTATAAAGAATATATGTAATGTACTTAGTGAGAAATATGTTCTTAAACTCATCATCATCCATGGATTCAATCTCATCCTTCTACCTCATATTATTGATTAGAGTGCACCACTAATCTGATTCACCTGATTACTGATAAATAAAAAGAACAATATTCTCATACTATAAAAACTAATGAATAGGGAATATATTTTTAGTGATATTGATCCATTATTTATAAACAAGTAGATTAGAAGAAATAATGATAGAATTTGGATCTTGTATCATGAAATACTCAATAGAATGTCATTTTCCCTTTTTCTCATTTGGATGTCTACAATGAGTAATATCTTGAGAAATATGTGTGAGTATAGAAATAATATTTTTTATTACAGATCCCAAACAATTCAGTTTCACAAAAGGGAAATCTTTTCATTATATCTTACAATAACCATTAATTTGGTTAATTTTGTTTCTATCCATTAACTAAACCCAAAGTCCTAAATTAGGAAATGGTTATCAAAATGAGGAATCACATAATCATGAAAAAATATTATAGGATTTATAACTTATGATAGATTCCTCAATATATTACACACAAGGTTTATCCTACGTTATTCATATAAAAAATTATTTAATTTTTTCATGATGGTTTGGGAAGAGTTTGTGAATTTCCAAAGAATATCCCACATGAGGTTCAAAATAGATGTGCAGCAAGGCCCGTTGTCTGGTACCAGATTACCCCAAGTCAGGACTAGAACATCTTTTCTATGTTTTTACCCCTAGTTACATCTGTTCTAGAGCCACATCCACTTGTAGTATCTATATAGGGATGAATTTCTATGAAATCACTAACTCTTAACTTTACCAAAAATCTAGGATACTTTTCTAAATGGTGAATCTTCCTTGTACATATCCTTTGATATGTCCCTAGGTTTGTTGCCAATGTTTTCTCATCCTAGTTTCCAATGATTAACTAAACCTTTCCTCTAATACAGACTATAATGACCCATTCATAACATTATTACATGACATAACATTTTCAGAATACATAAAACATTACACAAATAGACATGTGAAGTCCAAACTTTTCTAGTGCCTTTGGAAACATAGAAAAAAAAATACTTGTACATAAATAACTTTTATTATCTCCGACCATGTTCTTATTGACTAGATCCCTTCCTAGTCACTTTAAACACAATACATATCTTCATAAAATGGGAAAAGAAACATAAAAATGGGTTATCTCAAATGTTGATTTAGGGTAAATTAGGTAGAAAAGAATGCAAAATCATGAGTATATAGGTATGAGAACATGATCATGAAAATAGAATATCATACCCTTCTTTATCAGTTATCTTATACATGTATCATGAAATAATGTTTGGTAGTTCGTATGACATAAATAATAAATAAATAGATAACATATTCCATTGAAGCATAACATAGGAATGAAACAATGAATTTTCATAGAAACATAAGCATATAATAGTATTTTCATAGTAGACAAGGAATCGCTACCAATACCATATTAGTATTATAGGTTCAGTCCCCATACCATCTTTGTAGTCATGTTTCAATCACATGACCATATTGGTTATCATAGTTCACTCACACGACCATCTTAGTAGGTATGGTTCATTCCCAAAACCAACTTAGTCTATCACACAAGATAGAAATATTTACTGAGTGCATTAGAGGGGGAAACAGTTCCCACCCATATCATAGTGAAATCATTCATACATGTTTCACATGGTCATAAATAGTCATATCATAACATTTGAAGTGAAATTGGTATTATAAACATTCTTCATATTATAATCGATGGAAGTATACAGGTTTAAAAATCATCTTAACATAAACATAATCGGTGAAAAAAATCATGTTTCAAATCCATATAACCCGTGAATGTGAAAAGTGTTCCATAAAAATTATTCCATCTAAACATAATCCATTTAGATAAATAATATGAAAGGAAACATTTAATAAATTACTCATAAATTCATGAGTATAACCAATGGATGTTATATTATATGGTAAATAATTTTGAATGATTTTTTGAATCATTTCATGAGGAAAATTTCCCTTCTTCTTTGAAAACTATTTTTAAAACATAACACCTTTATGAAATCATATTTCTTTAGAAATAGCATTGAAAACATATAAATAAATATTTGAAAAAAAACATTTTTAAAGGAGTTTTGCATAGAAAATGTTCTTCTATGATCATTTGGAAATATTTTGGAAAACCAATTTGAAATTGTATTGGAAAACATGGTATTTGAATATAATAGTTTTTTGACCAGAGAGACAAATGGTCATATTTTACTAAAAAAAATATCTTAGGTACCAAATAGTGGAAACAATGGTACTGATATATGAGGATATCCTCAATAAATATAGGATAAGTAAAATCATGAGTAATCATGAGATATGGATCAAAATATTTTATCAGTAGAAGCATAAACATTAAAATCTTGAAAACATTTGAGTTTGTCTCAATATACTCATATAACTTGGTAAAACAGGATCACACAATCCATGTGAGAAAATCAGATTGGATGAAGATTATAATTTTATGAAAAAAATTATATTCATGAAATAACATGTATAATGTACATATTTACTCCTAGGAAAATATTTTAGGTGTATAACAAAACATGAGTCTTAAAGAAGGAAAATTAAGACAATACTTTTTACTGATTTGGTATCTTTTGAAACATAAACCCCATTAATGAATGTCTATAAAATGGATATTTTTATATATAAAAATTTAGTTATAAGATAAATATAGTACAATCATGTGTAGTATATAAACCACACAAAAGGAAAATTTTGTGAATATAGAATTAATATCATGGGAATAAAACGTGAGATGACATATGCTTACCTTGTGTATTAAATCTTATCCTACTCGCTCAAATAAGATGTATAACAAATAAAAATTTATTATAAATATTTTTCATAAAAATATAATTTTATATAATACAATATATGTATTTTATGAACGTATATTCTTCGCTTGTTAATGATCCTATGTCAAGGTTTTAGTTTGGGTAATATTCACTTTGTTCATTGCAAGTGTCTTAATTTGTTTTGTCATTGGTCCTTATACATATATAATGATTCTATAATGTGGAACATGATATAAATATATTTATATAAATAATATGTTTATTATAATAATCTATTGAATATATATTTATGAAATGGAAAACAACATTCATGGAGACATTAGGTCATATGTACGCTTGACCACTATTTCCGTTTAATTGTTGTGTTGAGAGAAAGAAAGTAAAATTGACACATATATATATATATATTATAATATATATAGAATATAATTTATATCATATGTATTCACTATGACCATCGTTAAAAAAAATTCATTTAGTGTAAGAACGAATCATATCACTTTTAGGGGGAGGTAGTCCACACTTAATCAAACGAAATTATAGTATTTAAATAAGATTGAAAGGTGAAAGGTATATTCTAAATAAAAATTATAGAATCATAAAGGAATTATATATATAATATATATCATATATAATTATTTTTTCTATCATAATGGTCACCAAGATTTCCAGTAAAGAAAATTGAACAATCAATGTTTAGTGAGGTGGTAGTTCTCCGTACACATAAATAGTAGGTTCATTATCCATTAGATGGAGGTGTGTGTAAGTGTTAGTTAAAAACATAGAATAAAAAAATAGTATATTTAGGATAATAGTTTTGTTATAAAACCATTTAAAATTAATGTGGAGGGGTGGATAAATAAAATAAGAGAAAGGACTTGAGAGAAGACATTACCTCTTGATTAGGTAACTCATTTTGATTTATTCCAAAAGGCTTCGTTGGGATTCCATCTAACCAAATGAAGTGTTAGAGAAGGAAGATATGGATTTTTTAAAGTGTTTTGTGAAATTATTTTTCATGATTAATAGGTTAGAGAGGTTCTAGGTAGTTAGGGAGGTGGGGGATTCTTATATAGATTTAAAAAGACTCACATGGAATTTTTAGAAACAAGTTAGGTGTACACATGTTCTTGCCCAAAAAAAGTTCATAGAAAACAAAAAAAAAATAATATAAGATTTATTTCCAAAATATAGACAACCAATGGGTGTAGGACAAGTGGATAGTAAATTTGGGCCCTTATTGTTAAGGTTTAGTCTCTAATTAAACTTTATCTGGCCTTAATTACTATGGTTAATTTTTAATATCATCCCTAAACATTTATTCATAAATTAACATGGTAATATTAGACTCAAAATATAATAATGAATTAAATTGTGTATTTTCGTTTTTATAAATTAAAATAATAGGAGACACAAAATAAATATTAATGTTATTTCCACAGAAGAGATGAAATAACAGGTTTTTAAAGTAAACTAATGTTCATAATATTATTATAATTTTATATTAAATTTTAAAGTGAAAATGATTATAGTGAAATAAATTGAACAAATAGATGTAATACTCATATAATGTTAACTGAAAAAAAATTAATAATATCATTTTAAAATAATAATTAATTAAAACAGAAGTTTTTAAGTAAAAATAAGTATTTTACATTATTTATCAAAAAATGATGTTGCCTAGAAAATTCCCAAATAACTCAGCATAATCTAATTTTGAGGTTATTAATTCAAACATGGTGTTTATTAAATCAAATTAAATTTATAAATTTTTCTGAAATTAATTTAATTATATTAAATTGTTCAATCAAGAAAATAGTATATTAAAACATTAAAGAACATTACCAAAAATCATATCATTATTTATAAATATTTTTTATTTATATGAAAAATTATGAAAAAAATATTTGAAAAGTATTTATTATTTTTCTTATTAATAGGTTAAATGGTTAGATTATAATTACTACATTTAAATAAATATATCATTAAAACTATCATTCATAGAATCTATGTATTGTGTGTGATGTATTCTTAGTCGGTGTTGCATGTAATGTATGCCATGTCGATGTTGTGTGTAAAATAAGAAGATTTGGTGTTGTGTGAAAGGAATGTTTGACTTAATTTATTTCAAGACACAAATGAAATATTTCATTTATTGTAAAAAAGGACCATAAAAACTAACATTGTTATAATGATATTCTTTGTGTGCACTGGATGACCCACAATTTATACCATACGGTGTGTGATACAAATTTATTTGGAATTATAGGGGTGCATGGAATTTATTTGAGTCCCCAATACCTATGGTTCAACAAATAACAACCATAATAACCTTTATACATTGATACCTTATTTACATATTCTATACATTGATTTAGATATCATATGCGTGGTTGGGATTGTTTTCTATCATGCTATTAGTTAGAGATTACCAATGATGGGATATTTTATCTCATATGAAAACTATAAAATTAGGGTAATCTATTGAGACATATTTTTTGACTTGTATACACACATAGATAATTTATATTTATCTAGATAAGGGACATGTGATGTATTTATACATTAGGATGAATGACATGTGAAAAATTCGTTGATCAAACCAGTCTATATATATTGAGTCAACAATTGATGAGTTTACAATATGGGATTGAAATATTACATGCCTCATGGTCACTCAACATTTTAGATGAATGTAAAATATACGAATTTTCAATTTCATAAGATGAAGACTAGTAGACACAGGAATAGAGATACAAGTGTTTGATGGTGATCACATTGGATACCATTACAGCTTGAGTATAACTTTTTCATTTCTAGAGGCCACTCCTTCCATATATATATATCCAACTATTAATACTGGTTTTCAATGATATAAAGTCACATTGGGATACACATTGTTTTTTGACTTGATGGGGATTTAGTTTGACTGATATAGATACACTAAAATTGGTTTATAGTTATTAAAAAAGTTATTTGGATTGTATTAAAGAGTACTATATAAGATTTAATAAAAAGATAAAAAATTGTGATATATTTTTAAAATGAGTTTTTAGGTTATCAAAAATTAGTCTAGGATACTATTTCATGGGTTATTATATATGATTCAATATAAGGTGAAATGGCATAATGTCTTTTTGGCTTTTGTAAAAGTGGGAGATTGATGGAGATATTCATTAAATCGAAGAATATATTTATGTTAATATGGAAAATATATATGTATATATATATATGAGTTATATATTTTTTTATGAAAAAATTAAACATTTATGCATTATGGGTATACCATTTATACTACATGTAAAAAAATTTATTCTTTCTCAGTTAGATATACCACACAACTATCATTTAATGAATCATTGTATATTTATTCTAAATTTTTTGGAGTTATATATATATATATATATATATATATATAATACATATACATATCAATTAAGTATATTATTTTTTCAAACAAAAGAGTTATTGCATGAATTTTTTATGAGATTCCTCAAAGATTTTATAAGTTTTTCTTTTATATGATTGTAGTGTGTGTAATATTCTTATGCTCGACTAAAAAATATTACTTCCTGAATCAATATTTCTTCTACCATATTTCCATAATGAGTTTCTAACACATAATGGATAATAGAGAGTATTTCATGTAGAAAATGATATTTGGTAATAGAGGGATACATCGTGGAGGTGGGATTCTTATGTATTCTACTATAGTGATGTTTATTAAATACATATGAAGGTGGAGATGTTTCAATTGATTCTTTTGTGGAATATAAATTAATTTACTAGTTCTTCATTATAGAATTTATATGATGGTTACATATGATCATTCATGGATATCCCTAGACAAGGATTTTAATTAAATTAACTAGTTTGATAATTTTTATTAGACAAAAACCATGCAAAAACCCTACATACAATACCAATATTATAAGAACCATTACATGAATATTCAACAATATTTGAAAAATAATTAAATCCTCTAAAACATCATTATTAAATATGAAATGCATAAATGTTTTAAAATAGAAAACTAACATAATCATTCAATTTGAAGAGTTTTGGTGGTTCGTTAAATAAAAATATCATTATATCATGATTATCAACAAGGAAAAATATTATATGACCCTCATTTAGATATATAATAATCTTCCCCAAAACACTACTCAATTTGAAAAATCATGGATCATATAACTCTTTAGAAAATAAATGTAAGGTATTTTAAATATTAAAATATTTAATTATATATATATATTGAATATATGGAATATGACATTAAAGTGGTGGTATATCATCTTTATTTCACGTAATTTTAATGTCCAATCCCATACATAAATTACTTTTTTCTACATTATAGTCACAGTTCTATAGATTTATCTACTAATTAGATTTTGTTAATTCAACATTATAATATTCTTAAATAATATATTAAATCAAGTATCTATTTCACTTAATGTAAATAATCATATTTTTTGGGGTAACATGAAATTAACACAAAATTATATTATAATACATCTATATAACTTCATAACAATAATGTATAGATTTATCACTCAACCATTTCTATTATAAATAATTCTAACCAATCCAACAAAAACAACATCATTATCCATCACATTATACATTAATTATTAATTATTTCACATATAATATTCAAAAATAACGAATTACATTATAATATATTTTTATATATTTTTTATTCATATTATTATCATAATCATCATTTCATTCATTTATATACAAATATTTATCCCAAAAAAATATTATTTTCATCACATATATTTTAAGGATGAATTTATAGAGTAACTTATCATGGATATTATGAATAATAGTGATCATCTACTATCCACTATTCATCCATGATCTGTAAGCTTTTTACACTATATTGTGTAGCTCAATAAATGATGTATATGTAAAGGGAAATATTTCTATTAAAGTGAGAATGGTGTTTTCTAAACCCTATTTACATATGAAAATTCACTCATGTACTTGAATATTTACATAAAATTTCACTTCAAATGGGTCCAAATATCTATATCTAATTTAATGTTCCATGTTTGGACAAAATTATATTTTCAACAATATAACCACCACCTTAAATTAAAAATTATCATTCTAATCATTATTAAGTTTAATTATCTTAATGACTCATAACGATTTAAAAAAATTAAAGATATTTTTTTCTTAATATCTAAAAAATAGTGGCTTCACATTTATTATAAAATAAATAGTAATTAAATATATTAATTCATATTTTACCACAATTTTTTCAGTTTTCCTAACTTAATATCCGCCCACATATTTAATTAAATTCATATTCTCATAATTATCTCCAACCATTAAAATGTATTAATATTTCAACTATAAGTTAAATAGAAATATTTTAAAAATATTTAAAATAATATTTTTTACTAAATAAATATTTTCATTAATTAATCTTTTTATTTATCATATTTATTATCCTCATTAACTACCTTGAATTGATTACTCATCATCAGAAAATAATAAATATATTTTAAACTTATTTAATAACTCCATCCCTTGTAATAATATTAATAATTTTATAATTTTTTATTTATCCTCAATACTAATCCAACAAAAAAAATGAACAATTTAAAATAAATAGTATAATTTAATTATAAATATATTTAAATATTTAATAAACATATATTCTAAATTAATATACCAAACTATAATTACTATATTCATAAGTCAATGTAACGCGAAAAAAAATTATCCAATGATCATAAAATTAAAATATTATCATTAGAAATTAATAATGACCAAAATTCCCCTTGTAGTTATAAATACTCCCAGTAATTAATTTCGAGGTCACTACAGATAGGTTTTTCTACATTGATTCAATGTATTTAATGACATAAATTCAATAATTTCTGAAAAAAAATCATACCTAGTAAATTTTAAAATGAACTTTCTCAATCACATGGGTATATTGAAATGTCATAAATAAATTATTGAAAATACTGAGTATTTTCCAATGGTTTTTACATCATTGAATACCCAATGTGAGCTTCAAGATATTGGTGTGTACTATGTGATATCCCCCTAAACATAGCCTTTCCCTTTTTTCCATCTCCTAAAAAATATATTGTTATGTGTATAACCTTAGAATAAACTTAAAAGGTCTCTCAATATATCAATATTACAGTTTTCTTCCTCTTTATATTCTTCAATTCTTGAACAAATTATTCTAATATATGCTACAAAATATCACCAAGTATAAATATCACAAAAATTGAAAATCCCAATTTTGAATTTTAGTTATCCTTGAAAATATTTTTCATATATTGTAAAATCCTTATATATTTTTATAAAATGATCCTTACAGATGAATATGATAAGTGATAAAGTTTAAGAATGTCTGATCATTATATATCCCTTATACAAAACCAAAGATCATATAATATGAAAATACATCCTTTAAATTTTGTTAGTATCATAATATGATTTCTCTATCAAGTTAAAATATTTTATAATATTTTTCATTCTTAATATTAGTAGTTAACATCGATGACCATATTAAAAATGATTTTTAATGTACAAAAATACATAATTTGAGTGAAAGAATAATTTTCAAATGAATTCACACCATTATTAAATATGGGTCATATCTCTCACATTTAAATAATTTTATAACAAAATTATACCACCATAATAACCATGAAAATAAATTTCAAAAACAATGGGTAGAACCTCACCAATCATTTACCAAACATTTGACTTCAAATAAATCATGATCAATTAACTATATATCCATTATGATAAATCAATTAAAAATGATGAATTTTATGTATTTTAAATATAAAATAAGTAATATTTTAATACTCCCATTCTTATTTAATGTCAATTAAGTCCATAAATATGTAGAAATATGAAAGATAATAAAATTTCATGAATATAAATTGGTGTTGTTAATCTATCTGGCTACAAAGTTCAAAAAAATATTTTTTTCTCATCAAAACACAATCACTATATTATAATTTTATGTGATTAAGAATTATTTAATAATTATATTTAATTTAATACCAATAAAAAATTTTAATCATCCAATTTAGCATAATAATTCATGGTCTAAAAAATAATTTAATCCAAATCACATTAATTATATTTTATATGTTTTTTCCAACATGAAAATAACATTATGAATAAATAAATTTTTATAAATTATATCTGTGATATTCTTCTTAAAGTTATATTTCATAAATTTATACTTCAACTAGATATGTTTCATCATTTAATATTGATTTTTTATATTATATCACTTTTATTATCATAAAAAAGATAGAATAAACATCAAATTTTTACCCAAATTATTTGACTATTATTTAATATATTTCAATTGGATGCATGTTCGAGTGACAATAATATAATTTTCACATGAACCGTTTAATGAGATATATTTTTCTTTTTCTTACTAAGACACTAAATAATCTTGATTTAAATAAATAATGGTCAAAAATATATAGATCATTCACAATTAAAACATCTATAAAAAACAAAAAAACTAGCTATATATTTTTATATTAATCAATAAAATATTTAAAACTATTAAGTTTATATCATTAAAGACACTCTGAAATATTATAGCTAAATATATTATATATATTATATATCTTTTAAAATCCATTAATGGAGTTATTGATTTCAGATACTTACTCCATGAAAAATATACTATTATTTTTAAGGAAACATTAAATATAATTGTATGGATTAATTCATTTAAATATGTAATGATAATAACCCCCTATGAAAATTCAGCCAGAGTTTTTCCCCTATAAATATACAACAAGGCATATTGGGGGTTTTGATTTAATATTATGATTCATATTATTAATTATTTTATAGAGATAAAAAAATTTAATCAATGAAATATTAGTTTTGAACATATATCTAAATACTAGTAAAAAATAAAATTATATGAGATTTTGTATATCAGTCATTTAATACCATTATTTTTTATAATAGTCATTATTTTTTATACCATTAAAGCTTATATAGAACATCAGCATTAATAAAGTCATATTGTATCAATATTGTGTATGAATCAATAGAATTTTTTTTGTATAACACTAACCAAATAGTCGGGATTTGTTAAATCAACCTCATATTGTTAACATAAAATAATTATAAATTATTGAATGATTATATAGAATTTTATGGTCATAATTAACGTGTTACTTGTGATTTTAATATTTTTTTTAATATATCATCAGATAATATTTATAATAATTCATATCTCGTGAATTATTCTCATACTCATAGACAATAAAAATTGTATGTATGATTGTTGTGTTAGTGCATTACTATTTATTAGGTCAATCAAAACCCTATTATGGAATAGATAGTGACTATGTATTGATTAAAAATATTCTTCCGTGTTAATGTACTACATAAAATGATGGAAATGGATCAAAGTATTACACAAATGTAAATCAATATGGGTCTAATTATTTAATTAATTTGAATAAAATAGAAGTATTTTTACAAAAAATAAATTATTAATTTACTTTGATTAAAAAAATGGCATGGATACCCTAGTTTCTTGATACCATTACCAACACGATCATATATTGAAGGGAATTCCAATACCCATGGGTTGGAAACTAGGACATGGCATCATACAATAATAAAGTGGGATCAAATTTTCCTCAAACACAGTAGAAGAAATAGATACATATTAATATGTTCAAGGAAAACATTTAATGGAGACAATACAAGACACCAAACAAGTATATCAAAAAACTAGACCATAAGTAATCAATGATCCAAATTTCTAACAAGATAAAATCTATATACCAAATGATACAGGACTCAAATAACCATGGGATAAAGAAAATTTACCTCCTCCAAGAGGCTCATGCCCTGTACTCAACCATAATGATGAAAATATACAAACACGTGAAGGAATAGGTAGGGCGTGAAATAAAATACCTAGTATGGTATCACTAGGTCTTTCATAACAATATAAAAAACAATAAACCAAATAATTCATTTATTTTTTAATCAAAAAATTCAGGTTTGTACATTTTAATAGATGAATGAAAACATGATTCATTTCATAGTGATGGAAAAAAATTCAGGCATGGATTAAATACAAAATTTTTATAAAGTGTTTTATATAAATCTTTAGGAATTTATAAAAAGCTTTACAATAAATAGAATTTATAATCAATGCAGTGAAAATTTCACCATGGTCATCTACCCTAAGGTATGTTCATTTAGTTTCATGGGATCCTCACACATCTTATTTAAGTAATAATGGAAATTAACAATACACACATCCCTCGGGATCATGCTGAATAGGACCCATAAATATCCCATTGAGGATATGATATCCTGAATTATGATATTGTCAAAGTTTTAAATTGTCAATATATTACTATATAATTATATTCCTACTTTTTTCCCAAATAACCCACTAGCTACCCAGGTTATCATGTGAACAATCAATCAATGGAAAACGGGAGATCATTTAATTTCAAAAATAATTCACAGTCAACAACATTTTCTTTTAAAAATATATAATATTGTTAAAAACTAAATCTCGGGTTATTCATCATTTCATGCCCTTTTAATTATATAAAAATACTTGGTTACTAAAAAATAACATTAATCCATCTTCCAACATTAAATCTCAAATCAGTTTAAAAATCCAATAACATTAAAATTATACCCCATATCCCAATTCCATCAGAATTGGGGGTTTCCCCATAATTCCATGCCATTAAAATACATGTTCCAACTCACTTGAAATTTTTTTTCACAAATAAATTCAATGAAATTTCCAAATAAATCGATTGAAGGTTTAATTAGATAGAAATTTCCTAAACTGAACAACAACAATATTTCATCAGAATACAACACAAGAAATAGGACTCACTAATAAAGAATGATGGTGCATGATATCTATTAACTCAATCTATACTCATGATTGAAAATTGGATTTTATATACACAAATCCAAATATGATATATCAAACTCAAAAGATAAAATAGATATAGATGTAAGATACATGGAGACTACATACCTAGAGAGATAAACCCTAACCAACACAATGACCAATTTTCTAACGAATTATCTAGAGGGATTTGAGATCACAAAAAACATGTATGAATGGTTCTTGGTTGGTAAAAATGAACCATAGGGCAAGGTAATAAAAATTTATTCTAAACCACCTTCTTAAAAATGGAACTTGGGATTTCACAGGGTTTGTTACCACATTTTACATCCTGTAATTGTCGAATCCTGAATATGCAGAATACTTCCTTATATTTTTATTAAAATATCATTTTTTATATTTAAATGGTGTATAAAATATACACAGCATGTAATTTTTCACATTGTGTACCCATTTCATGTAATCTTCCACATAATGATTACACATCTTGTGACAAAATTACATGGCGTTTAAATCCCCATAGGTCTTCATAAAATATAATTTTTGTGCTGAAAAAAACAAAAAATCCATGAATTCACTGTTATAGGCATCCAAACAGTTCTTTCTTGGCCTAATTCAACCAAGAAGAAAGGAAAACAATAATGGTTTAAAACATACGGACAGAATGGTATAGTTTTTTATATCCTCTCACCATTAAAACATTCTATCCCTAGAAAGACTATCAAGAAGCTTCCATATCAAAAAGATGGGTCCACTTCTCTCTCAATAATTCTTCAAAATCCCATGACTTATGAGAATTATAACTATTCATACATATAGAACATACCAAAGGTTTTTCCATTGTAAAACTTACCTTGGTATAAGGATAAAAAAAATTTATGGATGCTCAATCATAGATAAATCAAGGTCAACACCAAGATCACACCAGCTCAAAACATGTGATGAATCAGAAAGATACTTTATTTGGTGTGATACATGGAAAATGTTATGTATAAACATAAAATATGGAGGAGGTTTTAAATGGTAATTCCCTTTCCCCATGTGCTCAACAACCTCAAAAGGTCCCAAAAAATAAAGAGCATGCTTACCTTAACTTTCAAGGTGTCAATATCCTGAACGAGGCTAATGTTTAAAAATTACTTAATCAAAAACTGAAAATTATAATGTTATTCACTTTAGATCAATGTAGGATTTATGTTAGATCTATAGAATAAATATCCTATAACTAATAAATCGAATCATTAATATCATCTCTTGAACCAAACTTTGTCCTCCCAAGGAACATTCACCAATCTTCTACCAACACTACATATATTTAGACAGTCGTCCATACATGGACTCAAAAGGATCCATTTTTATCATCGAATGGTAATTATTGTTATATGTAAACTCAAGAATCCCGAGATGGTCATCCCAAGATCCACCAGAATTGATTATATGAATTTGTCTAGCCCTCTATGTTTATCCATCCATCTATGGATGGTATGTTTTTCTCACAAGAACCCAAGATCCCAGTTCCTACAAATGGCCTCTCACAAATAACGAAGTATAATGAGGATCTATATATGAGAGTACAGTATATGGGACTCCATAAAAGCAAATATCTCTCACATAGATATTTTTTATCTCCTTAACTTTGGTATAATGAATTGGTATAATGAGGTTTGATTTGGTGAGCTTATTGATCACAACCCACATCACATTATTGTTTGTCTAGGTACATGGAAACCCAATCACAATGTCTATAGAGACCTCATACCACTTCCATGTTGTCACATAATGTGGCTAAAGAAAAGAGAAACCTCTCTAGTGCTCGTCCATAACCTCGTAAAAGGTATAATAATGAGAAAAAAAATAAATAATGTATAAACTCATACCAGGAAACCAAGATAATTCATATATAACATAGAACATATTTTTGGTTCATGGAAGTGCTTCCAACATGGAAATATAGAAATCCTTGATCACAACACACCTTATAAAAAAAGGTAAAATGTACTAGTTTTGAAAACATAGGATTCCCTCTGTGGAGAATGACCACTCTGAAATGGTCTCCAGACCACAAAGAGAGATCTCAATGACACATAATTCATCTTCAGGATATTATGCATATATAATCATCCTGAGAAGAGAGAATGTCCAGTGAACACTGGATAAAACAACCTCAGAATCTATTTCTCATACTCTTATATGAAACATTGAAATATGATCCATCAACTCCAACTCATCTGATGATTCATTCATTGATAGATTCAGAAGATTCATAATAATATATTATTTAATTAAATTACCTTTCACAATGTATATGAAATGTTGAAATCTAAATATTACTACTAATATATCCTAGGCCTCAAGATGTTATTCATGTATTTTTAAGTGAATATACAACTCAAAATCTATTTGTCTATATAAGTAACAAATATTTCTCATAATGGTAATTAAAATAACTCTTTCTTTAATAATTTACAACTGTAAGATCATGTTCATGCGTTGGATAATTATACTCATGTGGCATAAGATACAGATAGATATAAAAAAATTTCTTATCCCCCTACATAAGAACACAACCTAAAACTAAAAAGGATGCATCGCCGAAGACCACAGATCCATGCCCATCCTCTGGAAGAGCCAAAAATAGCATAAAATGAACAAATACATTTCATCTCAACAAGACAATAGTTATATTTCTCATCACATGAAAAAATCACTCCCTTCCAAGTTAGATATTACATTAGAGAAACCAATATCAATAAATACATTAAAAACTGATGCTAATATCTAGAAAATTAGAAAATTCTCCACATCTAAAAAAATTTCATGGTTTCTCCCATGCCATAACAACATTCCACTATTTAATATCTAATAAAATACCATATTCCTTTACCACATATCACAAGAATGTCACACCTGTAATCCATAAATTAAATTTCAATAGTATTGGAATAATGTTATTTATTTATCAAAAATTATATAATAGATCTTAAATGACATATGTGATCCTCCTCAGACATTTTTTAAACCAAGATGTCATCCAAAAATACCACAATGAACGTATCAAGATAATAATAGAAAATACTATTCATAAAATTTATAAAGACTAAATGTGAATTGGTCAAGCCAAATGTATTGAAAGGGTACTCATAATGGTAATACCTACTTTAGAAGGTAGTTTCATGAATTTCATATTCTTTTATTCTAAACTCATGATAACCATATTTAATATCAATCATCAAGAACCACCTTACCCATTTAATTGGTCAAATAGATCTTATATCCATGGAAATTGATACTTATTCATTATAGAGACATGATTGAGATTCTAATAATCAGGAAAAATGTAATTTCTTCCACTATCATTCCTAGAAAATAGAACATGACCCACCAAAGGTGACACAATTGTACACATTAATCCTTTATCTAATAGATCTTTCTTGTGAGTTTTCAACTCTTTCATTTCATCTATTCCAATATGGTAAGATGTAATAGATACCGGTTGAGTACAAATCACTAAATCAATAGAATACTCTACAACTCTTACAAATGGAAAACCGGATATTTCAGAGAGAGAAACATCAGGAAACACAATGGTAATCGGAGTGAGATTACCACACAAGAATTCACACTCTTGATAGAAAGATAAAACTGAAATTACATTCCCCAAATCTAGAATATAATGTCCCTCTCTACTCGACCTTATGGTCCATTCTCCCTAAAACATATGGCACACCCCATCAGGTGTAGTAAATGAGCACCATCAATGACAATAATAAAATCATGCTTTATTAGAAACTGTCTAATTAATCCCAAAATGATGTCAAGACATTTCCTATCGAGAACCCAAAAAACCATGGAATTCTCAATATCTAATAATGAGAAAAAAAAGTATGATAATAAAGACCCTTCACTATCTTCTTTATGAGTGGTGTATTAATATATATCACCTAAGATAAAATTTATAAATGAATATTTATCAGATTCACAATACGTGTTGATATAATTGAGTGAGATTCACTAGTATAACATAAACCTACCACTAGAGATGAAGCTAATATGATGATACCTATCCCAGTTGCTGTACCCATATCTTCTTCCTCTAGAGACATGACCCCTGCATAAAGAATTATTTTTTTATATTTTTATTGATAGAACTCATTAGATCATGAAGAATATCATTGAGATATAGTTATTTTGGGTGATGTTGATCTCGAGCAACTATGTGGAGCTGGTAAGATATAAATGAATTTCTAAAAGTGTCCTGAACGGTCATAGGAACCACGTATCTTGAATTCCTCTGTGCAAACCCATTTTGAATTTCTAGGATTTAGAGATTGGTAGGAAGACAAAGTGCCTCTTCCACGAAATATATAAGGTCTATAAGAACCTTACTATTAATAACCACTATGAAACTCATCCCGCTTTCTCTTACCATTGTGGGAAATCAAAAACATCCATGGAGAGAAAAATAAACTCAAAAAAACTACAATTTTCCAGGAAGATAAAGTTCAACAATAAATGACATATCCAACATGTCATCCTAAAACGAGTGATAAAGTACGAAAACCTATAAAAAATATCAAATAAGAGTCTCATATCAATCTATTGAGTCCAAAACTTCTCTTTAGATAAAATACTAGGTGAAAACTTGTATAATCCCTATAAATCATTTTAAATATTCTATGATAGTCCTATAAGACTAATCGAATCTGAAATAATACAAATCATTGTCCAACACCATGTACATTAGATAAACTAGTCAGTTAAAATAGATATAATTCCCTTCCACCCTAAAATAGAATCCTTCTCTGTTGTATAAAATTAATTCCTCTATCTCCATCTAGGTACTTAAATATTAAAAGTATCACATTTCATATTAATGGAAATATATGTTTCCAGAAAGTCAAGGAGATTATTTATCTAAATCATCCATAATATTCACTTAGAGATCATTTTAAATTACATAAATAATGGGGTTATGATAAATAAACTCTAGGAAACAATTACTAGATTCTTCCCTCTAAGTTTATACAGCTGGAGCCTAAACTATAATGGGTGTATCTGCATATCCTAGAGCATGGAAAACACACATAACAACCTCAACAAGATTATTGTCAAGGAGGGGTTTCTTTATTATAGTTCATTAGCAGAAGCATCATGGATCCTCTTCCTATTCCTTCTTGGAGTTACGATACCATAATTACATATTCAAGAGACATTGAATTCTTCAAATAATTACTACAATCCACACTCAATGAAGTGAAAAAAAAATAATCATGTTAGATTGATAAAAAATATTTTGATTTCATCTTATCCAAATCAAAAGAAGTTAAGTGATTATAAGTAATCCTTGAGATGGATTTCCAAAACCACCTTTTCACAAACCATCCCAAATACTCCTGTAAATTTATACTCGATCCAATACTAACATAGGTCTAAGGGTATTATTAATCCCTATGGGTTGGTGACTTTCAAATTGAATTATACAATACAAAAGTGGGTAATAATTTTCCTCAAACATATTAGATGAAATTTATATATATCAATATGCTTAGAAAATCCCATAGGGGACCACACCAAAAACAAAACATGTATATCAAAATACCTAAACAAAATTAGCAAGGGAATTGGTGTCTAACAGGGAAGAACTCTGCATCCCAAATTAACACATAACTATATTCCCCCACAGAATCAAGAACATCCGCCTCCTCCAACAAGTACCTTCACTCTACTCATATTTTTTATGAGAAAAATATAAACAGCTAATGTAAAATGTGGTGTGTGAGCCAAAAAACCCTATAGGGTCTCACCGAGAGTACTATATTACAATTACTCAAAAACAAAAACAATACTGCCCTCAATTTTGAATCAAAATAGGAATTGAATCACATTTGAAAATTTAAATCATAACATGATTCATTTCATAATGATGGAAATAATTTTAATAATTTATTAAATAAACCCTTCATATAAGTCATTTTATATAAATAGTTATGAATGAGTAAACTATTTCAAAATCAATGGAATATATAATTAGAAAAATGAAAAAAAGAATCATAGTCATATACCATAAGTTACAATAGTTATAAGTTATGAGATCCTCACACATATCATATTAGTGATCATGAAAAGTATGTGTACACATATCACTTAGGATCACGCCAAATATGATCAACTGACATCCCATTAGGGATAAGATATTATGAAATAATTTTTTTAAAATCATTAATCTATTGCTAGGGACTTATCATCCTAGAATGATTACCTAAAATAACCCACTAACTACCCAGTTTCACATGTTCCCAAACAATCAATAGAAATGGTAAAATCATTTCATTTCAAAAATACATCACAATTATCAACATTTCATTTTCAAAATACCAATTCACCTTTAAAACAAAAAATAGTTTTTTTCACCACTTTTTCTCTTCAAATTAAAACCCAATCATAGTTTTTATCAAATTAATTTATTCTATTTTCAAAAATAAAATATCAAATATATTTTCATATTCCATAAATATCAAATTAAAACCCATATTCCAATTCCATAAAAATTGGATTGTTTCCCAAAATTCCTTGCCATATAAAATCATTTTTTCTATTTAAATATAATTGTTTTTTGTAAATCAATTGAAATAAATTTCAAACCCATTTAATAAAAGGTTTAATTAATTTGAAAATATTAAATCGAAGAACATACCTTTTTCATTTGAACACAATGCCTACAACCTGACTCACTAAAAAGGAAAGAAGGAAAAATAAGTCCAAGAACCCAACCAAAAATCAGGATTCAATAACATATAGTTTATATCTATCAATCCCAAGATGTTCTGTCAAATCCCAAATAGGAAAATGGGGATAGATGAAGGAGGTAGGGAGACAACATTTCTGGAGAGAAAACCCATAACAAACATGCTGATAAATCACCGAACGTATGATTGGAATAGATTATAGATAGCCAAATATGATTGGGAATGGCTCTAGGTCAAGATAAAGGAAACATAGAGGAAGAAAATAAATATTTAAGCCATACCACCTACATAAAAATGTCAAATGGTATTTTAAATGGCGTAGATCCCAATTTCACATGGTGTATTATTCTAGTCTGGAATATGCTTAAAAACTATATCCTTATTATTTAAAAATATTATTTTTAATATTTAAATAGAGTTTAGACTATACTTGGAATGTATACTTTCACACCGCATTCCCATTTTACAACATATTTGAGTTGAGGATTACAAATCATGTGGCATAATTACATGACCAGTAAATCCATAGTAGTTTTTAAAAACCCTATGTTTTATGTAGAAAATTACAAAGGATGTCTAAGTTCACCATTAGAGGTATCCTTCTAAATATGTCTCATCCCCATGACACCAATGAAAAATGAAAACAACAATTAAGGTTTAAAACATACCAAAATCAAGTTAACAGGTTGTTATACAATCATATATAATTATTTATTTATATATAATGTTTTGAATAATAATATTTTTGATAAGAAATTTAAAAAAATAAATTAAAATTTATAAATATTAAATTAAAATTTAAATATATATGTTGGGATGATATTTATAAAATAACTCCCAAATGTTTTTAGTAAATTGGTTTATGGAATTCCATATGATTCAATGAGTTGAACATGTATGGGACTGACTGATTTTTTGTTGATATAAATTCCATTAAATAAACTAAAAATATTGAAGATAAACCATTAAAATAATAATTTATTAACCTATCCAATATCACAGTAATAATTTTTAAATATATTATTTCTATAGTTATTTCATACTAAATTTAAGGTTTCCCATGTTAGCGTCTTAATTTAGGATTCGATCTAAAAATACAATGATATTTTTCATACATTTTCATAATATCCATATCATTTAACTAACTTCATTACATATCTATCATGATGAGGATAATGTTAATGATAATAAAATTATATGATCACATTTTTCCTAGGGATATCCACGGAGGAACCACTCTTGAATTTGTGTTAAATCAAAATAAAATTTTAATAATTAATAAAATACCACATAAATTAATAGATTACCTAAAATAATCATTTTGTATATTTTTAAATATGTCACGAATGAATCATCATTGAATATTGAGATTCATTATTTTAAAATAATTCATTATTCATCCATGTGATAATAAGATATTATAATCCTCAAATATTTCCTTTTGAATAAAGAAAATCATGTTTTTTTGTTAAAATTAAATTATTGTCATCTTTCTATATAAAATAGAATTCACAATCATTCTATACACATAAATAAACAACTTTATTCCAATAATATGAGGTGTAAAAACTAATTTTTTATTTTTTATTCAATAATTATTTAAGTCATTATTTTCATATCACATTAGTGAAATAAATTGTGACCAACATCACCTATTCTATGTTTTATTTTTTCCCAAATTAATCATCTAACATTAAATTTCATGTTCGAGGTTCTATTTTTAGGCTAAAAATATTTATTTATATTTTATATATTTTATGCATCATTATATTTTCTAAAATCATTATTTTATTAAATTTTTATATTATATTTATATAATCTTTTCAAAAATATATAAATTACATCATTCTATGTTTTTAATCATCATTTGGAAATTAATATCTTTAAATATGTTTTCGGATTCCATTATTGAAACATGAAAAACAATTTTATTTAAATTCACTATATGTAATTTAACATATCATTTTCATACTAATATATATATATATATATGTTCTTCCATATTTTTAATTTTATTAGTACAAAATTATTTATATATCTCAAATATTATATTTTTCTCTATGCATTTTATTCTTTATTGACTTTCTATATTAATAATTATCAGATCAATTTCATTGCCTTTATCTTATGTTTCTATGTCAGAATAATCTTTAATATCTACTATAACAAATAAATATGATATTATTCATCCATTAATTCTTAAAATTCAATTACATTTTGGGTTTTGTGTCCTTTAACAAATATTACATTAGGCATATAGACATAAAAATTTGTATTTAGGGGATATGTAAAATTTTGAGAACTTTTTTCAATGATGGGTAAATTTGTAATTATATACATATATATATATATATGATATTTTCAGTGTTTTGTAATATTTGGGATGTGATTATTACCTTAGGATAGTATTTTGGTAATTTTACAAGGTGCATTGGATTATTGATAAATAGTGGAAGTTAGTGGAATTAGATTATTTATTTTATTTATTTATGTTATTCATTTTTACTGGTTTATTATTATAAAAAAATAATTTTAGTTATGTTAGATATTTTATGGTGAATTTGACATTGATATATTAGAATAATGAATGCCCAAATATTTTATTAATTTGATAATATTTACAGTTAATGGATTTAATGTGGATATTTTAATGGAGGTCAATAGTTAAAGGCTTTATGGGAATTATAAATAGGTTATCAAGGGGGGAATATGGCTGCATCACTTTTGATATATCATTCATTGAATATAATTTCATCTATTATATTTATATTATATTAGTAAATTAATCCAATAGATTTCATTTTCTAGGGTGTATCAGAGAAATTATAATGAAGAACTATGATATATGAATGATTCTCACTAAATTAAGGATTACCAATCATTATACAATCACGTTAGTTGACTGGTGATATTAAAATTTTAATTATCATTTTCAATAAACCGTGTCATTTTTATTCATTGATATTTAATTAATTTATAATGATCATATAGAAATATTATTGTTGTAAATTGGATATAAGATTGATGATTATGAGATTTTTTAAATAGTTATAACATATAATATATAATTTTTTTTCTTTGAAACAAAGTAATATTAAAAATATAAAATATACATTAAGGGGATATTATATTCTATAAATATATAATTACTTTTTTAGGGTAATAGTGGATTAAAATTAACGTTGTCTTATGATTAAATTATATAAAATGTTACAAAGAAAATATTATTTATTGATATTTTCTCTTTAAAACAAATGATTTTAAATTACATTTATAATTTTCCTATTATTTATTATAATTCTCTTGGTGGATTATTTGAGTTAGAATCATTGAAAATTCATGGATATCCTTAAAGGTACAAGAATAGTGTTTTTTTATAATTTTCACCAGCCATTCCAATTCAACATTATGAGTTTCTGATCTTTTGAGAATTTCTCCCAAAGAGGTGGTATAGTGTTATGAAATGTGGAAGTGAGTTACAGGAGGGTTATACCAAATTTTATACAAAATGTTAAGTATTTTTTGTGTAAATTCTATAAAAGTCATTCTATATTTAATTAGGGTCACTCAATATACATCATATACACCTTCCAAGTTATTTTTTAAAACGGGAAGGACTATGACCACTATGGAGGTTATGGTATACCTTTTGGCTTCCTCTATGAAATGGTGAGTGCCAAAATTCACAACACTTAGGTGTGGCCTTGGGTGTAGAGCGATAGGAGTCTCCCTATCGAACACTAATACAGAGACGTCACCACACCATGGTAGAGGCCGTGGTAGGAAAAAAGGTCCTAATGTTTTACACTAGACCACGGTTGATAGGAATTTTTATACTTATAGTAATTAAAACCATGGTGGTAGGGAATAAAACAATTTATGATGTATTTTTTTCATATTTTCCAATTCTCATTCATCACCTTATCTTTTAGTATAGTTACTCTAGCGGTGTGGGACCTTAATGAGGGCTTTTAAGGAATCTCTTGGCTCGTTATCCTATCAATAAAAAAATCATTCCACTCACATTGTCTTAGATTAAAGATATTATATGTCCCATGAAGGATTTATGTATATTATTATTAGATTTAAAAAAATAATTGGGAATTTACCTTATTTATTGTCTTTCTCTATTTAGATACTTTCTCTTGAGGACTAGATCCATCTGTTCCCCTTCACTAGCCGAGATGACGAAGATTTTTTCATTATCTCATACAATCTATCCCATGAGGTTCCTTATGTTCATATAATTTCCATTATATTATATTGAAGAAATTAATGTTTTCAAAAAAAATATGATATGAATTGATAATTTATGGGTACCAAAATGTTTTAAAAATGGGTTTTTATTAATTCTGTACAAATTATTTTTTTGTAAAATGGGTCTAAATGGTGCTTTTGAATTGTAATGGGGTTTCCAAGGATGAGAATATAGTGGAATATAAATATGAAAATGTTTTATGAAAATATGGGTAAAAAATTAAATGTTATTTCATTTAGAAAATGATTTTTTAAATGTGAACAATATTTCTTAAATGTAATGATGATGTAATAGCATAATGGTAAGACTCGGTTGTACTGTGGTGAAATAAAAATTTGTGATCCCTAGTGGATTTACCAATAACTAAATAAGGTTTATATGATTCTATGGTCAGTAGTTGGTATCCATTTTGAGGGTCTGATTTCCATGGTCTTTAGAGTTCACCAATTTCATCTACTGTTTACTTTTTTGAGTTGTGTACACCATTGTGTAGTTATTTTCCCTTTTTATCTCTGAGGATAAATTACATGATTATTTATTTGATATTCCCATTTCACACATGATGTGGATATTGATTATTCAAAACCATATTCTTCATATATTTATTCCTTGTGGATATATGTTTGGTTATATATCTTTGATTATTTCAATATTGTTTTTTAAGGAAAACCAAAATAAAATTTTATATGAGAAAATGATTTCATTTGGAAATTTTATAGAATTCTATCTAATATGAGAAAAAATTTATACATGTGGATAAATTTGGTAATGAATCATGTTGGTATCCAACATAGATTTAATGATCTCATCTTATTTTTTCCCCTAATAATTTTTAGCCTATGTTTTATAGGATATATATAAAGGGAAAAAACAAAATGTCGAGAACAGATATCCTATATCGTGATACATTTCTGGTGGGCTGGGATGGTGTTGACATATGGTCCGTAGGAGATAAAACCATGGATTTCATCACATTATATATTGATTAAATTTTAGTTTTTCAATTATTTTTCTTTTCTATCTATATATTGGATGTTATCATTATGGTTAGGTTTTTTTGGACATTTAAGTTATTTTAAATATTTGTGGTTATATTCCAATTTATCACTTGTTATAATTTTTCTATTAAGGGTGAAGGAATTCATATATTTCTTTGTAGGATACATGGTGCTTATCACTAGATCATGGTGATTGGGATCATGCATTTATCCTTGTAGTGGGCTAATTGGGGTGAAAGTTTTGGCAGACCAAAGATTCTATTTTAAAAAATGGTATCAAAGGGTTAGGTTGTCGATAAATCCTATTTCAATGCATGCATATCACCCTCTTCTGACTAGGGGTCATTGATAGACTAGAGATATGACTATCAGACCTCAAGAGGTTGTGAGGGAGTATTCTGAGCCATATTATTTTCATGAAAAGCATTAAATTTTCATAGGAATTTTATAGTTTTTAGCATCATTATTGATGATTTAATCCTTTTGGGATTATTTTATCCAAATTTATTTTATGATAATAGAATCATATTTTTTATTGTAGTCTTTCTACCATATTTGTTTTATAGAATAAGGATCCTTTATGAAGACTATATTGGAATGATAATGAGGACGGTGTGAAGAAAGTTGTATTAGCGTGTCCTCCAATTGTATAGGTATTTTTGGAAACAATAGTATAAATGATCTAGAACATTGAAAATTTACTTACATATATGGTAGATTGTGAAATTAAATTCACTAAGAATCATTCATTAATAATTCATGATGATAATAGACCACATGAATCAGAATAATGGATCAAGAGGGTTGATAGTATTTTCCACAGCCTAAAAACACACGATAGATCCATGGTTGATATCACTATATACATTATTGAGGGTTCAAAAATGATATCTTAAAAATATATAATTCAGTATATGTATAATAAATATATTATTTGGATTGATTTCAAAAATAACAGTATTCATTTGTTTTATCATAAAATGACATGAGTGGAAAAGGCTTAAAAATTATTTTCAATATACCAAGGGGATGATTTTTTGATGGAGTATTCTACTCAGTTTTCCCAGTTTTCAATATTTTATCAAATAACTATCTCAAGGCATGGAGGATCAATATTTTAATGAGAATATATATTTAGTCCATTTTGATTCTTATGTGAATACCCACCTTTCCATAGGATGTACATAAAGATGATATGGATGAGGATGATATATATAAGATTAATGGAAACATTAAAACATCATCTAGAATAATGGGTATCTGATTAAATGTTTTTTTATAAAAGTTGATGTGAAGTGACTATAATCTAGGAAATTTTAGGAGTGCACGAAATATGTCATGTTGGAGTCCTATGGTCTATTACTAGTGTGGGAGAAAGGGACACCTCATACCCAATTATATGGAATTGCCCAAGGTGTTTCATAGAAGTGTGAAATCTATGAATCATAAATGTTTCTATGAGAGATAACATACATAGGTAGTTAATATGGACCCACCTTCACCACGAATTATTTTTTTACATGTAAGGAAACAATATGAATGGGAACTCCACCCCATGTGAAGGGTGATGCTCAGGTGATCAACAACATATAAAATTATTTTGAAAATATGTATATAGAGGAGTGTGAAAAATAGTAATTAGAGTTATGACTATTTACCATGACAACTACAATGTTTATTTAGTCTTCTATGGGTATAGAATAACTTAATACTGGTGAAACTCGCACCTTTATCACATCCATGCTTATTGATGTGTTCATCTTGGGATCGGAACTAGTATCATTCATGATAACACCTTCCATACCCATAGGAAAAAATTAAGATATGGGTTGTTGGTTTCTAGAATGCCTAGTTTTGAGAATTGGATACGAAACTGCATGGTTTTTTTATTTGATGATTATTACATCACTGATATAAATATTTTCATGGATAGGATTATTGAAAATAAATCAAAAATTTATTTATATCATAATTGGATACCTTTTATTTCATTTGTTTGGGTAACTCATGTATTTTAGGGTGATTGTGATATTATGTAGGAGAACTTGATGTGCTCTAAAATATACATTCATGAAATAAATGCATACATTCAATTGATTCATTAGAAATATTTCTATACAATAAATTTGAAATTATATATTTCTTAAATTTAATAAATGAATTTTATCTATGTATTATTCATACATATAAAGTATGAAATAATAAGTATATATATATATATTATTTACTTTCTCTAGGTGGTTTATCCGCCAGTTACGTGGATTAATTTTATTTCATTAAGTCGTTGAAAATGTTCAATTAATTGTACCCCAACTAGAAGAAATGTATATTATTCACAAGAGGAGTCGTAAGTGTCAACTATATAATAGGATGAAATCCTATTGTTGGGTGTGTTCATTATGTGTTTCGTATGATCCTATTTTAATCTATATTCTTCATAAAAAATTATATCACAAAATATGTTTATATCACCCCTTTGATTTGTTGTTATCCTCACAAAGCGTTCATGTATCGATAGGCCAATGAACTCTCTCGAAGGTAGGGTGCTTTTGTTCGCTGCTCACTGTTATCTCCCTCATGCATTGTCTTCTATAAAGAAGAAATGTTTAATGTGAGATTAAAATAAAAGGTAGTCATATTTATTTTTTAGTTGCATTTTTATTATTTATGATAGATCTTCAATTTTTTAGGGTGTCTTCTAGTGAATAAGATCATAAAATGATAACATAAATACCATCAGTGGTATAAGTTTATGTTTCATAAACAATTATACATGTTTTGATCCCAGTTTTTCAAATAATAATTATGTTCTATATTTTACTAAAATGTATGCAATTTTAGAGATCATTATATGAAATCTATATGGGTACATGTTTTTACACTGATCTAGGCTAGTTACGTAAAGGTCATACCCTTACACATAAGTCCTATGAAATTACAAAGTATGTATTACCTTTCTGAACATGGGATTTTTAATGAAAGTACCCTAACATAGTATTTTAGTGTAATGGAAAATATGATTTACCCATAAATGATACCATTAAAAATTCATTTATTCTATGTATACAAAGTCGAGAGTTCCCTTACTCATATGAGTTATGTAATTGGAGTACCCAAATGAAATGAATTTTTCAGAAATCCCTTCGACATGTTAAACTAATGCATAATTTTATTTTAGATACTACATAACGGTCCTTGATGTTTACATTTTTATAAAATCTTAAATTTTAATGGTATCCTTATGAAAAGGAGTTGTGTAAGTCTTATAACATTACACAATAGATATCAATAATGTTAATCTATGTATTTCCTTTAGGTAGAGGTGTTCAATCGGTTTATGTAAAAGTAAACAATAAGTTAACATTATGTTGGATTTTAAAAAATTTGGTTACCCATTCACAAAACGTATGTATAAAGTTAATAAGAGGATTCCCGTATAATGAATAGTGGTCATGCATTTGGACGAAGAGAAATCTTTCAAAATATTTTCGTTTAATATTAACTTATTTTTTATAATGTTTTCTTAAATGATTGTAAAATTATTTTGGTAATAATAATTCTATTTGGATTTTATAAATAAATTAATTCGAAATATTTTATAATTAATTATAGAAATGTTTAAGATAAATTATTTCAAATTATTAAGGATTAATATTTTACAATACCTTTTGCAAAATTAAATGGCATGAAATATTATTTAGAAGTAAAATATTTAATTAGAAATTATAATATGGGATTAATTAAGAGTTTATAAATTTCTATATAAATTATATATATATTAAATAAAATGTTCTTATAATAGAAATTAAATTATAAATTGTTTACAATTCATGAAATATCATAGAATTTATATTTAATATAAAATATTAATGGGTTCAAATTGAAATAAGGGTAGAATTATTATATTATTATTAAATAATAAAATATTTTTAATTATAATTTATTTATGAATATTTCATAAATGAATTATATTTTGGATAATAAAAAAATTGTTAATTTTTTTTAAAATTTTTTGAAATAATCATGTTTGGAAAATTTATTACCAAATATAAATATTGTATATTCCCATTTATATGATAAATGTTTTCTATTATAGAGCCTTTAATATCACTTTTGGATTAATATCATAAAATGTAGTTTACATATACCATGATTGTAGTTTATAATTTTAGTTAGGAACTTCAAATTAATATTTTTTCATGGTTTGATCATAGTAGTTGTTAGAGTTTTCACGAATTTAATTATCACTTTATTACAATCTTCAAGGGTAGAGCGACATGGGTTCAGACCACCTAATATTATGGATACTTTCATTACTTGGTAAGGAGAACGGGGTTGGATATCAATCACTCTAGTCATTAATATATAGAGCTTATCAACATCATATAACATAATTAATTTATATGAAGTGTTCATGTACCTTATAAAAATTATGTATTTGAATATATAAGAATATAATTGAATTATTTTTTTGGGTGACTAATATAAAATTTTGGGTTTTATAGTGAGTTAAATATTAATGTGGGTGAGGAAATTAATTTAGTTGTTGGAGTAGGATTTCCAATAGAATATTGGTAAAATAATATTGAAAAGAAGAGAATAAAACATAGAAATATTCTAATTATTTAATATATAATAATTAGGACTTTAATATGAATATGATGTATATAAAATTGGATAGAACATGAAATAAACCCCAAAAATTATTAAGTGTTTTCTTTATTCTAAAAACTCTTGTTAAGACATCGATTATCCAACATTGTAGTGACATTACATGGATGGGTTCCCCTGGATTATCATAAGTATGCTAATAAAATAATATGTGATTAAAGGTTTTCTTATTGGGTAGTATTTTGATATATCCCAGGGCCCCAAAAATTTCCTTACATATATTTTCTTTGAAATTTTCATTGGGTTTAATTATCTAGGAATCCCTAACAGTTACAATACTAGAGTAATGTTATTGTTTAAATACATAATACTGATTTGGATAAAGGGTTATCCACCGAACTATTAAAGAGTAATAGTATTTGTTATTATAATGATTCCATAACTAAAAATTTTATTTTGATATAAATGTTAAAGGGGACACATTGCATAATTTAATATGGATTATATATCAATAAATGGATATGATATATGGGCTTACCATTTTCAATGGGAGAACATTCATTTAAGGACCTTAATGAAAAGATAGAGTACATGATACTCACCTACTAATATGACTTTGTTCTAGATTTTGGAATACTTCACACAAATCATATTATGATCATTAATATGTATGATGTGTAAAATATTGATGTATTTTATCTTAGATTGAGAAGTGTTATTATGTAAAACATTTAATGATCCTGAATATGATTGTTCTATTCATAAATTTAATCATCAAATTAACATGGGTCTTATATACTGGGGGTATGTTATATATTTATGTAGACAAAGACAAACTCAAAAATAAGATATAATTAATGATGGGGGAAGTTAATATTTTCGTCAGGATTATTGAAAGAGTTAAGACATTATATTCCATCACTTCTGTTCAAATTGTAATATGTGGATTTGTCCTAGAATTGAAAAGTAGTTATTATATCCCCACCATAAACTAGAATTCAATTTATGTGTATTATTTTTATGATATTGGATTGTAATTAAGAAATAAAAAAAGGTTTTCTATATATAATAATAAAATGAATTATGGAATTGGGAATATATTTATTTTTTATATATTAGTGGTATGTATAATCTTATTTATAAAAATAAAAATAATATGGTTAGCGATTATTCTAATACCACCTACCATTAGAATTATCACCTTTAATAAACACATGATAAATCTATTCTATGACTCCATAGAGAGGGATTATTGGTCTCATTCGATAAGGAATGATTAGATAAATTTTATTTTTTTTATTAGAAAAATTGAAAAGTCACATTTTAAGAGAAAAGGTGAGAGTGTTGGGGTAATATTGAATTTTATGCCAAGTAAATTATGTAAGAAAATGATTACCCAAGAAAATTGTTTTTTTAGTTTCTTCATTACTTCTACCAATTACATTATATGGTAGGGTAATATGTTTTAAATTAAACACTAGTAGGAATATTTTTAAAATAATAAATAGTTTTAGTAATATTTTTAAGATTAATAAGAAAATTTAATAAATTTTAGTAATTATATCTAGGAGGTATATAGTTAATCCATTAATTCATAGAACATCATATATATTATGGTAATTTTCATATATTACTCCTCCCATAACTCCACAATGTAATAGTTTATATAAAATGAGGAATGATACTCTATTAAACATGGTCCAATTAATGATTTTTTAATGTAACCTTGTTATCCTTTTTGGGTATTTTCTATAGTGATATCTACAATCCTACTAAACCAAAATATAATTGAATCAGTTATAAAGACAGCATATGAGATATAGTGTGTAAATCATATCAGATAATATATTGTAAATTTTTTTCATTTTCAAGCATACATTCACGGTTTTACTTCATATAAACTTGAAACAAACTATTACAAATGCTTATTATTTTTTATCCTAATAAATCCAAGAGTTATTTGTAAAACGAAATTGAATACAACAATTTTTTTAAATAAATGATACTTTCAATGAGAAGAAACATATATTACAAGGATTTAGTGAGAGTAAATTTAAACATAATGATTATTCATGATTAATAAATAGAATGTATTCCTAAGATGGATGTTTAGTTAATTCTAAAAATAGTTTTATAAGTTGTACCAAATCATGTTACACAAGAAACATAATATTATGGTAGGATTAATTAGGAATCTAAGAGATATAGATTTCCCATTTCTAATGATGGTGATAAAATTAATTGAAGATGATAGATCTTCATACCAAATTTCCAAAAAAAAGTTTAATTATTTGAAATGGTTAAAATCTAAGGAATCAAATAAGGGCTTCATATAATGACCCAAACTTTTACCAATGTAATTTCACTATTATTATAATAATTTATAATAGTATAAATCACAAAATATATCATAGATAACCCAATACAGTCATTATAAATTAGGAATGTCTGAAATTAAAAGTATTTTTATAAATTAAAGAAGATATACCAATCTATTAGTAACATGACATTTAGAAATAGTAATCCATCAAATAGAATTGTAACATAACCTTTGAAAGTAAAAAATTAATATTTAGGTATCTTATCATTTAAAATGTGATATATTTATTTTATGTCGTAAGTAAATAAATGTTTTAAAATGTAAAATAAAGTGATATAATTTTTCTAAGTCATACATATTAAATTACTATATTATATTTAATATATAATTTTAAAATAAAATATATTTTCATAAAATTTATTCATGAATTAATTTTATGTTTTCTTATGATTATAGTATAATTTAATGTAACCTTAATTAATTTTTAAAAGTGTTAGAAAACTATTATTAATTTTAAAATATGCATTTTTTAAGTAAATGAAGATCTTATCTTAAAATTTAAGTTATCATATTTAGAAATTTGATTTAAAGAAATAAGTATCATTTTTTAATTCTATATATTGAAAACAATTTAGGGTTTTTTCGTAAATAGATACATTTTTACCAAAAAGTAAAATTCAATAATTTACAGTACACATGAATTATATGATAAAAACATATTACATTAATCATCGATGATGTGTGATCTATAATCTAGAACTATCCTTCAATATTAAGTTGAATTTTTCATATAGTAATCATTGTTTCTTGTCTTCTGGAAAAATAATAAAATAATGAATAAAATAAAGATAAAACACCCCTCTCCTCGACTATAAATATCACCCCTCACCACCTATTTTCCTCATACCTCTCAAGATTTGAGAATTGTCCAAATTTTCCCCAAGTATCATCATAATACCCTCCACCACGACTTGGATCCCTTCATCTCATCAAAAGCCCAAAACCATATTCCTAAGGAGGTTCTTGTGGAGGATTGATTTAAGAGGATATAAAAGAGAAGAGAGTGTTCGGACATTTGGTAACAGGGTTCACAAACCCAACTCTCTTACATTGGGTTTTCCCTATTTCACTCCATTTTTAGTATTCATATTCCATTACTGTTACCTAAATACAATTTTTCTCTCCTTCCCTTTTATTTTCTGTTTATACATGCTTTTAATCTGATTTTATGGAAAAAGAAAATTTTATTCCAAAAGAACTATTCCTTTAAAAAACAATTTTTAGTTATCTTTATTTTGTTTCTTCCTTACTAAATATAGATGATTATTATATCAAGTACGTTATTCCCTTTTTATTATGGAACCCCAATGTTTATCCCTAAAAATATTCTTTATAAAACCCATTTTTTCAGGGGTTATTTTATTGATATATGTTTTAGGTGGAATGCATAATAATGTAAATGTTATGATGTGATGGGTGTGCCTAAACTTATATATCATAATGTAAATGTTTTAAGGTGAAGGGTTCAACCGAAATTAAATAGTGCTCTAATGCATTGGTTAATTTGATTAATGTCATGAAATAAAGTTAAATATGTGTGAACATGATTCAATATTTGTTCACAACTATGTTTGGTAGTTGAAAAATAATAAATGAAGTTTAATTTTTATGCATTTCCACATTCTATTCCTTTATCTAATACATAATCTCATGATTATGATTATTATGTTATGGTGATGATTACTCTCACCCCATGTTTTTTTTAGGTTCTTATCTTTATATTATTTGACTTTTAGCTCACCCCTTTCATTTATGTATATCCTTTGGTTATTATTTATACTAAAGAGAGTGTTGAGGGAAATAATAAGCTAATTAAGAAGGAAATAAATAAATTTTAACGTTTTATTTTGTTAATATTATGTATTTTTCTAATTTTCCCAAGACACTAAAACATTGGATCCTAGTTGTGTAAATATTGTTTTGCCGTTAAAATAATATAATAAGGTTTGTAAGAAATATAGGTTTGTTATAGATGGTATCAAAACAAAATTTAGTCAATTTGGGTATTTATATTTGAGATCATCACTGACAACCCTTAGTATGATACTATGAAAATCAATGAATCTAATAAGCCTTGTTTTAAGAAAATGTTAAACAAAGGGATCCCAAAATATATTTCTTTATTGTTAATATCACAAAAGAATAAAAAAAATTGAATTATTGAATTATTATTTGTTCTAACATATTATAATTTAGAAAATGGTGGTAACCAATAGAAACCATGCCAAAAACCCATTTAATGAATAATCCAATGATTGAAAAAATCAGAACCCTAATACCTTGGGAGGAGGAGATTCAAATTTCAATATGATGTTTACCCAACTTTCCCATGAAATGAACAATGAACTGAATCATATGGAACAACCTATTCACCTAAGAGGGAGAAACATTCAATAAATTACTTTATGCAGATATTATTACTTTCATTTTTGGGATATTCAGATCCACAAGTCTCAGAATAATATGTAAACACAATGGAAAAGATGTTTTTTGTGCTTTGAATTTCGCAAATAGAGAAGTTGATGCATTCTGTTTATCTTCTACATAGAGAGGCCAACTAATGGTGGGTGTTGTTTAGGAACACCAATCAAATTGAAAAAATTTAAGAGATTAAGAGGGAAGATAATAAGAACATGTTTCTTAGCAAGTATATCATCACACTCTTCATAATACAATGCATAGAGAATTCATATCGTTGAATAAATGGGAAGGTGAATCTTTCATAGTATATGAATCATATTCTACAACTATTTCAAGGTACTCTTTGTGTTTTTTTATCAGAAATGATATAAAAATAGATATATTATTTATTTATTTAAAACCACACCTTCGAAAGGCTCTATAATTTCAAGACTTTGGGATATATGATGATTTTGTTCTATGTGATCTCAAATTGGAGATGGGGTTTAGATAATGGTCCCATGACTATAGTGATAAACAATTACATATGGAGTTTCAAGATGGAGGATCTCATGGGAACGGTCCGAAGAAATCTCAACCATAGTCATGTCAAAAATGATGGAAGAAGCGTCAAGTGAAGTACATAAAAAGGATGGTGAAATTCCATATGTATGGTATATAAGGACACCATTCTCATGAATATCAATGATACATAAATAATTTTACTGATATAATGGATGAAAGGAGTGCACCTCCCATGTTCCAATGCAACAATTGTAGGGAAAAATGGTACTATGCAATCTGGTGAACTTACCCTCAAGTCCTTGCGGGTAATCAGCATAATCATAAACTTAATACAAAAATACTATGGATTTGTAATTTCATCACTGCTAATAAAGGGGAGAAATAAAATTATAACGTACAAGGTACTCTTTTTATTCACTAAAGAATAGAAAATTACATATTTTATTCTGTTTCTACATATTACTTCTTATCTTCCATGTTTTATATAACTATTTAATCAGAGCCTCGAAACATTGATGTATATATATATATAAAAACACCTTGTGGTGAAATTATTGAATCACATCTGTTGTACTCCTCTCTTATTGGTGTATGTGGGAATATTTTCCTATAAAATATCACGATACATATTCTCATAGAATTAAATTCTATACTATAGATTGATGGGATATTGTTATATGGGGAACACATAAACTGTCAGAGGAGAAAATTTATTTTCATATTTCATATCATCCCATGATCATCTACAAATGAAAGCAAGATCATGAGTGTCATGTGGAAAATCCACAATTGATTTCAATGTTTATTCCCTATGAATAACCATACCTCACAAAAATGGTCGAGTAAAAGGAAGGTATCAACCTTGGGGAAATTCTCATTATGAGGGAATATAGTGATATATTTACCAATGAGTTACCCAAACATCCCACAGATCGTCAAGTAGATTTCTCAATAGAACTCAAACTCAGAGCTACTCCTATATCCAAATTCTCATATAGAATGGATTAAATAGAACTATAATAGTTAAAGGAGTAGTTGTATGATAATTTGGATATAGGTTTCATAATCCCTAGTGCATCGATGTGGGGTGATCCAGTTCTCTTTGCAATGAAAAATAATGCATTTATCTGGGTATATATTGACTATCAGGAGCTCAAAATAATTAATATAATGAAAATTTATCCTTTTCCAAGGATTTATTACTTATTTAATCATCAATGAAGATCTAAATACTTCTCCAAGGGGGATTGTTTTTCTCGATATCATAATATAATGGGGGAAAAGGAATACATTCAGAAGCCAGAATTTCATATAAGGTATGTCTCTATATATTCCCCGTGAAGCCCTTTCAACTTACTAACTACCCAAAATTCATCATGTATTTGATGTATAGAGTCTTTATAGATTACATAGAAAAAAAATTTGTACTGTATAATGATGATATTATAATATACACTAAGATAAAGGAGAAACATAAAGATCATGTAAGGCTTGTTTTGGTGATATTAAGAAAAGATAATTTGTATGTCCGGTTTTGGAAGTGTTCCTTTTGAATGCCAAATGTCACATTCAGGGGACATGTTATCACATGTGAGGGAATTTTGGCGGACCCTTCCAAAAAAGTCCATCGAAGAGTGTCTTAGACCCCATAGTGTAATAGAAATATATCTTTTTTGTGTCTTAGTAGGGTACTATAATTTTTTTGGATAAATTTCTTAGGATTTTCATTCCCACTAACCGAGTAAACAAATTAATGGGTAATGTATGTATGGATGGAAGAATATGATGAAATCTTTAAGGAGCTGAATAGAAGGATGATCAATACACTTATACACTAATTAAAAAAAGGTTGAGAAAGTATTGTTATATGGTGTGATGTTTCAATGAAATAGATGGTATGTGTACTCATGAAAAAAGATGAACTAGTAGTCTATGCCTCATGAATATTGAATATCCATGATCAAAACTACCTGACGTATGATCTGGAGATAGAGGTTTTTATTTTATTCTTGAAAATATGGCACCACTAACTCTATTGTGTGAAATGTGAAATATATATGGATCAAAAGAGCATAAAGTATATATTCACAAAAAAGGATCTTAACATGTGTCTAAGGATACAGTTATATCTAATAAAACACTTTGATTTCTCTGTTCACTGTCATTTTAAAAAGGCCAATAAGGTAGCAGATTCTCTTAGCAGAAAATAATCTTCTACACTCTCCATGATTTATATTGAGGGAGACCATATCTTCATCAATATTCAATTGTTTGACTAGGAAATTATAATGGTAGGGAATATATCCTATATTTTCCAAATTATTTCCCAACCATGTATATAAGAGAAGATCAAGGAGTCACCAAGGGATGATCTGGTCTTTAAAAAGAATATAAATGCCGCAATCAAATTTATGTTGCAAGAGTTCCATATTAATTATGCTCGTGTTATTCATTTTGGAACAATTATTTTTGTACCTTCATTGCCTAATATAAATAAAGAGCTATTAGATAATACCCATAGCTCAACATTCTTACTTCATCCAAGTAGCACCAATATGTACAGTAATCTTCAAGAAACCTTCATGTGGGATAACATAAAGAGAGATATTGTGGAATATATCTCAAGGTGATTTAAAATTCAAAATTTTAACGTAGAATTACATAAGTATAATGGGATAATGCAACCATGTCCTAATCCCATTTGGAAATGAGAGAACGTTACTATGGACTTTGTCACTAGTCTCTAGAAGATAGCTAATGAAAATAATGTGATATGGATTTTGGTGGACCAACTCACCAATATAACCCACATTATCATTATTTGGGAAGATATCACACTTGAAAACATGATATGATATATGTGAATGATGTGATGAGACTTGATGGGATTCTACTCTCGATTATCTCTAATCAAGAGACAAGGTTCACATCTAAGATATAGAGGAATCAAAAACATTCCTGGAGTAATGGATTTAATTTCTACATGACCTATCACCCCCAAACTGTGTCCAATATGATAGGACTATTCATATACTTGAAGACATGAAAAGAGGCTTCTCATTTAAATTCAATGGTGTATGGTGTCAGCATATTCCATTGGATGACCTCTTATTCGACATTAACATCCACTTTAGTATTTAGATGGCTCTATATGAATTTTTTTATGGATAGAAATGTAGAACTCTACCTATTATGATAAAGATGGTGAACTAAATCTAATTCGACCTAATCTTTTGCAAGAGATAATAGAGATGGTTGAAGCTACCCCGAAGCATATCAATCCAACTAAGATTTAAAATAAGATCTCTGATGAAAACCATTGAAAGGCCTTGGATTTCGACATTCAATATAATGTATTCCATCAAATATCACTATGTAAGAGAGTCATGTGATTTAGAAAGAAAGGGAAGGTTATCCCAGGGAATTTTGACCCACTTAGGATCCTTGATTTCGTATGACTATTGGACTATTGGATTGAAAATCTTCCACGTATAGATCAAATTTATAATTCGTTCCCTGAATCACCCTTATAAACTAATTACTAGATCCCTCACATGGACTAAACTCCGAGGTGGTACAACTTGAAGATGATATCTATTATGAGGAGAATGTGGTAAATATTATAGATTGAAGGGATAAGGTTATATGGAAAAAGATATCCCACCATGTCAATGTTTTTTGGAGAAACCATATCAATGAAGAAGCGACATCAGAATAGGATGAGGCGAAAAAGGTGAATTACCCTCACATTTTTATGTAAAATGAAATTTTTAGGGTGGAATTTCAAAAGGGAGGGAATAATTTAATGACCCAAAACTTTTATCAATGTAATTTCACCCTTCTTATAATAATTTCATATATCATAAATCACATGAAATCACATAGATAACAATATACAATATTTAAAAATGATGAATGAATGAAATAAATAATATTTTTAGAAATTAAGAAACCTATATCGATGATATAGTAACATGGCCATTGCAATAGTAAGATGACCTTTATAAATAATAATCCACCCAATAGAATAATAACATAACCTTTGAAAGTAAAAATAAAATTTTGGTATCTTATGAATGAAAATATAACATATTTATTTCATACCATAAGTATATAAATTTTTTACAAATGATAAATTATTTGTTGGTATTTATGTATAACCTAAATTTTTAATTAAAAATTTATAATTAATTTTAAATTTTAAAATAAAATATATTTTTATTTACATTATTAATAAATTAATGTTTTATTGTCTTATGATTATAAGATAATTTTATGAGGACTTATATAATTTTTCAATTTTTTAGAAATTCAGTTTTAATTTTTTAATATGTATTTTTATATTAAACTATAATTTTAATTAAAAATTAAATTTCACATATATATAAAATTATGTTAATTAATTTTAGTTCAGTTTTTAATTCTACATGTCAAAAATTGGATAAGGTGTTTCTTTTTTGTTTTTCGGAAATATGTTTTTTCTGAGGAATAGTAAAATAATTTGATTTATAGTATATATAAATTATAAGTTAAATACACTATTCCATGAGTCATGGCTGATCAAAGAACCATAATCTTGTTTTTCTTCTCTATTGATTTTATTTTTTCATGGAATCAGCGCTATTTTTTATCGTGTGGAAAAAATAAAGTAATTAATAAAATAATGAGAAAACAGCCTTCTCCTCCATTGTAAATACCACCCTCACCACCTCCTTTCCTCACACCTCTCAATAATTGAGACCTAACCATATTCTCCTCAAGTATCTTTCTAAGCCCCTCCCCCACATCTATGACTCCTTGGTCTCATCAAAATACCCAAACCTTTTCCATAATGTGCTTCTCAGTGCGGATAGAATTAAGTGGTTATTATAGGGAAGAGAGAATTCAGATATAAGGTAAAGGGATTAATAAACTCAACTCCCTCCCTTTGATTTTTCCCAATTTCACATAATTTTATGTATGGTTATTCCATTAATGTTCCATAAATATAATTTCTCTATCATTAAATTATTTTTGGATATACTTGGTTCTAATATGATTTTATGACAAAAGAAAAAAACAATATAACTCTCCCTTTTAAAGATAAATGTTTTATTTCTCATAATTTCATTCTTTCTTCACTTGATATATTTGATTCTTTTATGAAGTAAGTTATTTCCTTTTTATTTTGGGGACCACAATGTTTTTCAATGAAACTATTCTTTATGAAACCCATTTCCATTCCCTGGGTTATTTTATTGATATATGTCCTATGTGGAATGCTTGATAATGTAAATGTTATAATGTGACGGGTTTTCCAAGAATTATATTGCACCACATAAATTTTATGATTTGTTATTTGAACCCATAATAATATAAGGAACTAATAAATTGAGTAATTTTTTGAATCTAATGAGATAAAGTAAAAATTGTGTGATCATGATGCTAACATTTTTCACAACTTTGTGTTGTAGTTGACCACTAAGACATGATGTTTTATTTTTATGAATTTTAAATATCCATTTCGTTATCTAACACTTCCTCTCGTGATTATGATGATGATGTTATAATTATGATTAATATCACTACATCTTATATTGATTCATATTCTTATCTATCCTCTCGCTAGGATTTTTGGTCACCCCTTTCTTTGAAATATATCCTTAGGTGATTACATGTACTAATAAGAACATGAAGTCTAATAAAGAAGAAAGATAAAAAGTAATTAAATATATATTTGTGTATTATTTTTAAAATATTATGAATTTTCCTAATTTTACCAAGACACTAATCCTTCGGATCCTGGTTGTGAATGGTTTTATGTTATTTTTCTTCAAAATGATGTAATAATATATATAAGAATAGTAGGGTCTATATACTCCATGTACACTAACCAAGTTTAGAATATGGTATATGTACCTATAGGGGTCATACCAATAGGGTGTATATAACGACCCATACTTTACAAACATTGTTAATACTTCAAAATTGAAGCATACTTATTACAACATATAACAAAACCATGAAAGGACCGTATAGGTATAGTGTCTTTAGAAACTGGAAAGCATAAACAACTGGTTCATAAAGCATCTACTTTGCCTCCCATTTATTTCATCATATCTAGAGTCCCTTTTTGGCATATTCTACTTAATAACCTTCTTCCTGACCTGGGGAAATAAAACATACAAAAGGGTGAGCTCAAATGCTCAGTGAGGGTAAAAAAAAGAAATATCCATCACATCATATACATAAGCACATAACTTTTGAAAATATTAACCTGCAAAAGAGATCATAATCTCATAACATGGGATAAATCATAGTAGTGAAATGTAATCCCAATAATCATAACTTAAAACATGAAACTTTGTGGAATACACACATAATCATAGAGAATCATTTCTTATTAGTCAAGACTCATTTCCAAGACTATCTTAGTGGACAAAGTCCATTTCTAAACCGAGTTACCCTCATTTCAGTCCTGCTTCACTGAACCGGTATAACCTACCGTTCCAGTAATGTCTATCTCATGAGATATAAAATCTTTACCCAATGCATTGGAGGGAGATATAGGTCCCACCCATCTCATAATGAAACCATTCTTATGTATTCCGTAAAATCATAAATCATACATCATTGCATAACCCATGTAATAAAAATGGGAATCTTAAACATAGTGACATCATAAAACAACTCATATAAAATAAAGGAATTCATAAAAATATAATTCCATAACAACATAATAAAATAAATGTAATAATAGGGATAGAAACAGATCTCTTTATTATCTTAGATGGAAAATAATTTTGATAAAACACTTGAACTCCATTCTTGAGGAAAATATCCTTTCTACTTCAAACACACTTTTCCTTTCTTAACATGTCATAAAATTTTAAAATAAGTTGATTAAAAATAAACTTGACAACTTATAAGGGAATATTCTTGGAAATAATGTTTTAAAAATCCATTCATGTCGTATAAGTTAAAATAAAACATTCTTCTCATACTTTTGTCGGAAAAGTCAAAAAGTACCTCTTACGAAAAACGACAAAAGATTCCTTTCATATCTTTTACTAAAAACTCACGGAAGGGTAAAATAAGATTTAAACA
This sequence comes from Viscum album, assembly GCA_963277665.1. Lineage (NCBI taxonomy): Eukaryota > Viridiplantae > Streptophyta > Magnoliopsida > Santalales > Viscaceae > Viscum > Viscum album. The sequence goes on from OY728165.1 coordinate 684,467,171, forward strand.
ATTGTAGGTGAATGGAAATAAAATTAAATATTGAGGAAACATGGATGTGGATGATAAAATATACCCCAGTAAATACTAAAGTATAAACAATATCGGATAAAAATGATATTGTGATATTTCCCTTACCTTAGGTCCGATATGAGTTGTACGTGTCCGAACCTCCTGTATAATGATTTAAATAATGTTATTGAATTATTCCAGAATCATAATTATTTTTATGATATCATATTTGGTCATATTCTTAGCTTCTTAGTATTAATATTTCATTGCTACTTGTTATTCAGGTGTTTATAACTTTTTGTTCTTATGCGTGTTTTGTCGAATAAATTCTTATTCTTCTCTTTAGGTTATAGATACCTCATTTACAGAATGGTTTTAGTGTAATATATATCATATTCATTCATTAAATTTATTTATATAATCATTATGAAATGAAGATCATGTAGAACGAGTCACATCACATCGTGGAGACGGTATTCCGTACGTACGCACGAGTGATGATATCGTTCTTATGATCGTGGAATTGTATTGGAGTGTATGTATACTATTTCAGAATTAGTATCAATTTATAATAGTCATATATAGTCATTATTTACACCATTATACCCATCCAAGTAAGGTGGTGGTGGAAAATAGATTACACCACGGCGTGGAGACTGTATTCTGTACGTACACACGCGCGGTGATTTCTTTTTCCGTAGGATGGATAGATGGTGAAATAGGGTTGTTTCATACTTATAATAACATATCATTATATGAGTGATACTTATGTTATTACTTCATAATGAAACAACTAAATAAGAATAAGTGGAAGAAGAAATAAAGATGAAAGAATCGGTAACGGACATTACCTCTTCTTTGAAGTGCTTTTTTGAGACCTTCTTTTAGGGCACTAAAATTGGTCTTTGAAGAAGAACAGGAACTCTAGTATGTCTCTAGGGAAGTGGAGAGGAGAATGTGGCATGGGTTGGCCGAGCTTGAAGGCTCAAAGTGGTGTGAGGAAGAGGGGAAGGAGGTGCCTTTTTATAAGGGAGGAGAGGGGCACCTTTGGAATAACTAAAAATATTATTTTATTATAAAGTCAAGTTCGGTTTTAAATAGCTACAAATTAATTTATTTAGAAGATAAGGTGGGGATGGGTCGAAATCCTCTCATCTAATAGAATTTAGAAAAGTTTAGGTTCCTATTTTAACCTTATAATTTAGATTTAACATTAAGTTGAATAATTTTTCTTTTACCGTGTCTTCTTGTGTTCTTATACTATAAGGTTAATAAACTTACTATAAGCTGCCAAACGAACCGAAAGTTGTTTATTATTAATATATATAACCTTATCTAAGTCATTTGGCTGAACCTTAGATTTTTTGGAATAAAATAACAATTACTAATATAATATTTGTTTTAAAAACTATTTTATGTCAATTTTGACACTATTTAGTAATTAATTTTTGAGAAAATTATAACAGAATGATTAGTTAGAAAAAAGTTGATTAAATCAATACTAACATGTCATATGTATCTAAAAAATTAGTAGAATTCATAAAAAGTGTCAAATTACATTTATTTTTGTGTTTATAAAATCAATTATGTCAATATTTCATTAATAAGATAATTACTGCATCATCTTTGTGTCATAAATAAATTAAATTATTTAATGTCTAAAAATTACAAATAAAATAAAATTATTTATGAAATCATTGTATATTTCTAATGAATATTTATAGTCGAATTTATCTTATGTATAACCCCATATTAAAAATGATTTACTTATTAAACTTTGATTTTAACTATTTTAACCCTTCTTTAAATAAATTAATAATAAATGTCCTAATCTAATCCAAGTGGGCCTAAATGGTAATATTTTATTCCTAAGGTTGTTTTTGGTCGAATTACACTTGTCCAATAGAATTAGGACATGTGTTAGGGTAATAATAATATCATTTTACCCTTAATTACCCTATTTACTTTTAACCGTGGTTAAAAAAAAGTAATAAGTTACTATTCACCAAAAAATTATTTTTGTCTCATTGAACCACATTTTACTTACTGACATCAACCGTGTCTCTCGGATTTTTGAAATTCCACCCACAGTAGCGGTAAAATTAAGTTTTATGAAAAATTCAGTTTTTTAACTACCACTTAGTGGTTTCACTATTCATCAAAAATTGAAAGTTTTCAGAAAAATACCAAAATTTCACCCTAGGTTAATTTCGATATTCCGACTCCAAAAATGAAGTCCATTTTAAAAAATAAAATTTATAAAATTTCAAAAAGTGGTTATTACTATTCATAACGGCTAGTTTTAATAATATTTTAATAGCATATCGTTGTTTAGTGAAACTCGGTATTTCGTACGACGCAAGCTATCGGGGAAGGTCACGATTTCGTGTAAAGAAATCCAAGCAAGTGTTGTGTAGAAAAAGATTCCTTTGATGATTTATATAACATAAAAGTCTCGGGTGTTACATTCTACCCCCCTTAAAATAAAATTTTCCCTCAAAATTCGTCACTTTGTAACAAACAGATGAGGATACCTCTCCCTCATCATATCCTCAATCTCCCATGTAGCTTCTTCTAATTGGTGGTTCCTCCATAAAACATTCACCAATCGAGTAGTCTTGTTTCGTAGGAATTTTTTGCTACGATCCAGAATCTCTATTGGTTGTTCTTCATAAGAAAGATCCTGCTCCAGTGGTACAACTTCTGAGCTAAGTACATGTTAAGAATCTGGTATGTACTTTCTCAGGAGAGATACATGGAACACATCGTGAACTTGAGAGAGATTCGGTGGAAGCGCCAATCGGTAAGCTACCTTCCCAACACGATCCAGTATTTCAAAAGGACTGATATATCTAGGGCTCAACTCCCCCTTCTTTCCAAATCTCATGACCCTCTTCGAGGGAGATATTCGTAAGAACACTTTATCACCCACTTCAAATTCTAGGTCTTTTCTTCGGTTGTCGGCATAACTTTTCTGTCGACTCTAAGCTGCTCTAATGTGTTTTTGAATAGATCTGACCTTTTTGGCCATTTCATCAACGAGATCAGGTCCTAATAGCTTTATTTCCCCAACTTTATCCCAGCAAGTTGGAGTCCTGCATTTCATTCCATAGAGAGCTTCATAAGGAGCCATCTGAATACTAGAGTGAAAGCTATTATTATAAGAAAATCCCACCAAAGGTAGGTGTTGATCCCAACCACCTTTGAAATCCATAGAGCAAGCTCTCAACATATCTTCTTGAGTTTGAATTGTTCTCTCAGACTGACCGTCTGTCTGAGGATGATAAGTAGTGCTGAAACTCAGCTCTGTATCCAGAGTATGCTGAAGACTTCGCCAGAACTTCGAGGTAAATCTCGGATCCCGATCAGATATAATGTAAAGTGGTACTCCATGCAATCTTACCACTTCCATTACATATATGCTGGCAAGATGATCCAGAGAGAAATCCTCTCTAATAGCAATGAAGTGTGTAGACTTTGTAAGACGATCAACTATGACCGAGATAGCATTATTGCCTTTGGATTTTTTAGGAAGTCCTGTGACAAAGTCCATAGTGTTTTTTTCCTATTTCCATTTGGGTATGGGTAACGGTTGTAACATCCCCTTAGACTTATGTCTCTCATCTTTAACTTGTTAACAAACCAAGCATCGAGAGACATATTCAGCAACATCTCTTTTCATGCCATCCCACCAGAAGTACTCTTTCAGGTCCCTATACATCTTCGTGCTTCCAGGATGAATAGAGAATGAAGAACTATGAGCCTCATCCAGCAGCTCCTTCTTTAATTCGGGGACGGGAGGAACACAAACCCGATTCCTGAACTTTATTATCTCATCACAATCAAGGTTTAATTCAGGAACATTTCTCACCTTCTTTTGTAACTCAACATCTTCTTTCTGTGCCTCTTTAATCTTCACATGTATAGATGGTTGAACATTCATTTGAGAAAGATAAGATTTTTCCCCTTTCATTATAATTCCAAGATCCATCCTTTGTAAATCCATAGATATTGGATCTTTTGTGATCCTCATCATGGATAAACTAGTATGGTCTTGTTGACTTAATGCATCTACCACCTTGTTTTCTTTCCCAGGGTGGTAATTGATTGATCAGTCGTAATCCTTAATCAGCTCCAACCATCTTATTTGGCGCATATTCAGCTCCTTTTGTGTGAAAATATACATTAAACTTTTATGATCAGTATAAATATCACACCTTTTACCATAAAGGTAATGCCTCAAAATCTTTAATTCAAATATTACCACAGCTAACTCCAAATCATGAGTTGGGTAATTTTGCTCATGTATTTTCAACGGTCGTGAGGCATAAGCTATCACCATATCATTTTTCATAAGAACACACCCCAATCCCTTCTTGGATGCATCACTGTAGATCACAAACCCTTCCCCACTACAAGGCAGTGTGAGCACAGGTGCACTGGATAACCTTCTTTTCAACTCCTTGAAATTCTCTTCACATTCCTCTGTCCAAACAAACTTAACTCCTTTCCGAGTCAACTTGGTGAGTGGATTAGATAATCGTGAAAAATATTTCACAAAACGTCGATAATATCCATCCAAACCAAGAAAAATTCTAATCTCCGTTACTGTTGTTGGTCTCGACCATCTTTCGATAACCTCTGTTTTTGCTGGATCCACAGATATCCCTCTTTTGAGATTATGTGACCCAAAAATGCAACTTTTTGAATCCAAAATTCACACTCGGTAAATTTGGCATAAAGCTTCTCCTTTCTCAGGGTCTTCAATATAATTCTCAAGTGATATTCATGTTCTTCCTTGCTCTTTGAATAGAAAATAATATCGTCTATAAAGACTACCACAAATTTATCAAGATAATCTCTAAAGACTCTATTCATCAGATCCATGAAGATAGCAAGGGAATTAGTAAGACCAAATGGAATCACTATAAATTCATAGTGTCCATACCTTGTACGGAAAGCCGTCTTTGGTATATCCTCCCTTTTGACCCTTAATTGATGATACCCTGAATGAAGATCAATCTTGGAAAAGTATTGAGATCCCCGTAGTTGGTCAAATAAGTCATCAATGAGTGGGAGAGGATATTTTTTCTTGATAGTGATCTTGTTAAGTTCTCGATAATCAATGCAGATTCTCATTGATCCATATTTATTCTTAACAAACAGAACAGGTGCTCCCCAAGGTGGAGCACTAGGGCGTATGAACCCCTTATCATGATTCTCTTGGAGTTTCTTCTTCAATTCCTGCAACTCAATTGGGGTCATTCTATAAGGTGTCTTTGAAATAGGCAAAGCACCCGGTACGAGTTCTATTGAAAACTAAACTTCACGATTCGGTGGAAGACCTGGTAATTCTTCCGGAAAGACATCATCAAACTCTCGTACAATGGGAATATTCTTAATCGTAATTTTCTCACCAACCATTTGAGATAAATAACCTTCATTTAGTGGAATCAAGACCCATAAGGTAGAAGGAATTTCCACTGGAAGGTTATGTTAATCCTTGAATTGATAGACGATCATAGATTGATCTGGAATATGAAATGTGACTTCCTTTCATTGGAAATTGATATGAGCTCCATGTAGAGAAAGCCAATCCATGCCAAGAATCACATTAAATTCCACTATAGGAAGGATCACAAGATTTGCAGGACGCACTTTCCCACAAACTTCAATCGGAGAAGAATTATAATCTTTTGATGTGACTGTTGTGCCATTTGGTGTTGTCACAGCTAACTCAACATCTAATTTTTGAGGTAATATAGTGATACCCTTAGAAAATTATTTAGAAATAAAGGAGTGGGTGGATCCAGAATCAAATAAAACTTTTTCTACTTTAGAGTGGATGGTAAGTGTACCATTCACCACATCGTTATTATACTCCACATCGCTGATAGAAATTGAATGTGACTTTCCATTGTCTTTATCCTTAAGAGTTTGTTGACGTCGACCATCATCATCAACCCTTGGATTAGGTCATTTATTGGAATAATGTCCCATCTCCTTCCACTTGAAACATTGAAGTGTAGTAGGTTCATTCTGTGTATCCCTTCCTTTGTTTTCATCATTAGACATCTTCTTCCCATCATCGCGACATTCAAATTCCCGATGACCTTCCTCTCCGTATTTAAAACATTTACTTGTCCCTTTAAGACAACTCCATCCATGTTTCTTTCCACACTTTGAGCATAAGGGAAAGCTCATCTTCTTTTCAGTGTGCTCTTTAGATTTTCCTTTGAATTCCATTTTCATCTTCCTATCTAACCCATATGACTGATGGGTTACTCCAATCTCCATCTCAACTTTGCGAGCACATCGAACGATTTCTTCGTAGCTATTGAAGTCCCTTATGGGTAAGGCCCTTAGAAGACTTGGTTTTAAGCCACTAAAGAATCGATCGATCTTACTCTCAGGTTGGATAATAATACCAGAAGCGTACCTTGCAAGTCTTGTAAAATTTTCTTCATAGGTACCAACAGATTCATCATCCTTTTTCTTCAGTTCAAGAAACTCTTTCTCCATCTTTGTTCGAAGAATACAAGGGAAGTACTTATTGAAAATTATGTTCTTGAAATAGTCCAATTCCATGGACTCAATTTCATCCCTTTGCCTCGTATTCTTAGTAATATTCCACCATTGATCAGCATCACCTTCCAAACGATACACTACTAAGATGACTTTATCATGTTCAGAACATTAAATAACTGAAAATATCTTTTCAGTAGTACTAATCCATTGTTCAGCAACTAATGGATCAGTAGACCTGCTGAATGAAGGTGGTCGTTGCCTCATGTAGGATTCAACAGAATGTTTCTCCTTCCTTTGCTCGTTTGGAAGTCTTGCATGATTCATAGCTTGAGAAAGTTGTGTGATCAGGGCTATAAGATTTTGCATTCTAGCTCCCATAACGTTTGGTTGCTCAGGGGGACAATCATTTCATTTCCCGTCACATTCCGCATTAACACGGTTCCTTCGGGTTCCAACCATTTACTAAAACCAAGAAGAATAGTGTGAGCAACACTAATTATAATAGGAAATCCACATAATCTAGAATAAAATTTCACACTTAAGGTCTTATCCTAGGTTATTCAATTCCATTTCTAAAACACTAAGATTGTGTTCTATGCTTAGACATATCCTTAGGGTTCTTACTAAGGTTTTCACATCCTAGTTTCCAAAGGTTGACTATACCTTTCCTCTGATACCAACTATAACGACCCATACTTTACATAAATTGTTAATACTTCAAAATTGAAGCATACTTATTACAACATATAACAAAACCACTAAAGGACCATATAGGTATAGTGACTTTAGAAACTGGAAAGCATAAACAAGTGGTTCATAAAGGATCTACTTTGCCTCCCATTTATTTCATCAAATCTAGAGTCCCTTTTTGGTATATTCTACTCAATAACCTTCTTCCTGACCTGGGGAAATAAAACATACAAAAGGGTGAGCTCAAATTCTCAGTGAGGGTAAACAAAAGAAATATCCATCACATCATATACATAAGCACAAAACTTTTGAAAATATTAACCTGAAAAAGAGATCATAATATCATAACATGGGATAAATCATAGTAGTGAAATGTAATCCCAATAATCATAAATTAAAACATGAAACTTTTTGGCATACACACATAATCATAGATAATCATTTCTTATTAGTCAAGACTCATTACCAAGACTATCTTAGTGGACAAAGTCCATTTCTGAACCGAGTTACCCTCGTTTCAGTCCTGCTTCACTGAACCGGTATAACCTACCATTCCAGCCATGTCTATCTCATGAGATATACAATATTTACCCAATTAATTGGAGGGAGATATAGTTCCCACCCATCTCATAATGAAACCATTCTTATGTGTGCCGCAAAATCATAAATCATACATCATTGCATAACCCATGTAATAAAAATGGGAATCTAAAACATCGTGACATCATAGAACAACTCATATAAAATAAAGGAATTCATAAAAATATAATTCCATCACAACATAATCAAATAAATGTAATAATAGGGATAGAAACAGATCCCTTTATTGTCTTAGATGGAAAATAATTTTGATAAAACACTTGAACTCCATTCTTGAGGAAAATATCCTTTCTGCTTCAAAAACACTTTTCCTTTCTTAACATGTCATACAATTTTAAAAGAAGTTGATTAAAAACAAACTTGAAAACTTATCAGGGAATATTCTTGGAAATAATATTTTAAAAATCCATTCATGTCGTATAAGTTAAAAGAAAACATTCTTCTCGTACTTTTGTCAGAAAAGTCAATAAGTACCTCGTATGAAAAACGACAAAAGATTCCTTTCATATCTTTTACTAAAAACTCACCGAAGGGTAAAATAGGATTTAAACAATTTTAGGTGAATGGAAATAATATTACATATTGAGGAAACATGGATGTGGAAGATAAAAAACACCCCAGTAAATACTAAAGTATAAACAATCTCGGATAAAAATGAGATTGTGATATTTCCCTTACCTTAGGTCCAATATGCTTTGTACGTGTCTTAACCTCATGTATAATGATTTAAATAATGTTATTGACTTATTCCATAATCATAATTATTTTTATGATATCATATTTTGTCATATTCTTAGCTTCATAGTAGTAATATTTCATTGCTACTTGTTATTCAGGTGTTTATAACTTTTTGATCTTATGCGTGTTTTGTCGAATAAATTCTTATTCTTCTCTTTAGGTTATAGATACCTCATTTACAAAATGGTATTAGTGTAATATATATAATATTAATTCATTCAATTCATTTACATAATCATTATGAAATGAAGATCATGTAGAACGAGTCACATCACATTGTGGAGACGGTATTCCGTACGTACACACGAGTGATGATATCATTCCTATGATCGTGGAATTGTATTGGAGTGTATGTATACTATTTCAGAATTAGTATCACTTTATAATAGTCATATATAGTCATTATTTACACCATTATACCCATCCAAGTACGGTGGTGGTGGAAAATAGATTACAGCACGGCGTGGAGACGGTATTCCGTACGTACGCATGCGCGGTGATTTCTTTTTCTGTAGGATGGATAGATAGTGAAATAGGGTTGTTTCATACTTATAATAACATATCATTATATGAGTGATACTGATGTTATTACTTCATACTGAAAAAACTAAAGAAAAAGAAGTGGAAGAAGAAATAAAGATGAAAGAATCGGTAACGGATATTACCTTTTCTTTGAAGTGCTTCTTTGAGACCTTCTTTTAGGGAACTAAAATTGGTCTTTTAAGAAGACCAGGACTTCTAGAATGTCTCTAGGGAAGTGGAGAGGATAAAGTGGTAGGGGTATGCCAAGCTTGAAGGCTCAAAGTTGTGTGAGGAAGAGGGGAAGGAGATGCCTTTTTATAAGGGAGGAGAGAGGCACCTTTGGAATAACTAAAAATATTATTTTATTATAAAGTCAAGTTCAGTTTTAAATAGCTCCAAATTGATTTATTTCTAAGCTAAGGTTGGGATGGGTCGCAATCCTATCATCCAATAGAATTTAGACAGGTTTAGGTTCCTATTTTAACCTTATCATTTAGATTTAACATTATGTTAAATAATTTTACTTTAACCGTGTCTTCTTGTGTTCTTATACTATAAGGATAATAAACATACTATAAGCATCCAAACGAACCCCAAGTTGTTTAGTTTTAATATATATAACCTTATCTACGTCATTTGGCCGAACCTTAGATTTTTAATAATAATATAACAATTACTAATATAATATTTGTTTTAAAAACTATTTTATGTCAATTTTGACACTATTTACTAATTAATTTTTCTGAAAATCATAATAGAATGATTAGTTCGAAGAAAGTTTATTAAATCAATACTAACATGTCATATTAATCTATAAAATTAGTGTAAATCATAAAAAGTGTCAAATTACATTTATTTTGGTGTTTATAACATCGATTATGTCAATATTTCATTAATAAGATAATTACGGCATCATATTTGTGTCATAAATAAATTAAATTATTTAATTTCTAAAAATTACAAATAAAATAAAATTATGTATGAAATCTATTTATCTTTCTAATTAATATTTATAGTCTAATTTATCTTATGTATAACCCCATATTAAAAATTATTTACTTATTAAACATTGATTTTAACTATTTTAACCCTTCTTTAAATAAATTAATAATAAATGTCCTAATATAATCCAAGTGGGCCTAAATGGTCATATTTTATTCCTAAGGTTGTTTTTGGTCGAATTACTCTTGTACAATTGAATTAGGACATGTTTTAGGGTAATAATAATATCATTTTTACCCTTAATTACCCTATTTACTTTTAACCGTGGTAAAAAAAGTAAAAAGTTACTATTCACCAAAAAATTATTTTCATCTCATTGAACAACATTTTACTTATTGACATCAACCGTGTCTCTCGAATTTTTGAAATTCCACTCACAGAAGCGGTAAAATTAAGTTTTATGAAAAATTTACTTTTTTAACTACCACTTAGTGGTTTCACTATTCATCAAAAATTGAAAGTTTTCAGAAAAATGCCAAAATTTCACCCTAGGATAATTTCGATATTCCGAATCCAAAAATGAAGTCCATTTTGAAAAATAAAATTTATAAAATTTCAAAAAGTGGTTATTACTATTCATAACAGCTTGTTTTAATAGTATTTTAATAGCATATCGTTGTTTAGTGAAACTCGGTATTGCGTACGACGCAAGCTATCGAGGAAGGTCACGATTTCGTGTAAAGCAAACCAAGCAAGTGTTGTGTAGAAAAAGATTCCTCTGATTATTTATATAACATAAAAGTCTCGGGTGTTACAGTGTAAGTGGGTTTTTCATCATAAAAATAACCAATATGGTATGGTGTCTACCTATAAAGTTTGGCCAGTCACATGGGATACATATAAGTTCATGGTATTGATTATGAAGAGGCATTTTCACATGTTGTCTTGATAAATCCTAATTAGATTATTCTAGATATAGTATCTCATTATTATTATGGGACTTATAAAATTTGTATTTTGGTGGAATTATTTTATGGGAATTTATTAGATGATTTAGTTTTGATACACCCTGATGGTTTTGAAATCCCTAATGAAAATTTCAGAGTTTTCAATTTTTAATAGTCTATTTATAGACTAAAGAATTATTTTTAATGATTGAATATCTAGATTTATGATTAAATAAAATTTCTTTGTTTCATAAAAATGTAGATGATTCATGTTTATACAAGTGTCATAGTAGGACATTTGTATTATTTCAAATATAATAAGTTGATGACAAACTAGTTATTTGAAATGATGTACCACACATCCATTGTGTAATGGTGTGGCTAGGAAAATGTTTCTCCATGAATGAAATTGTTGGAGCAGCTTATATACTCAGTGTGAGGATATATAGATATAAATCAAATAATTGTCTCAGAAATAGTTTGGAAAAAAATGTAGGTCAAGTTTTAAATTGGTTTACCGTCGATAACTCTAATAAGTGGTTTTTACCAATGTTGTATGTAATTAATGGTAGGAAAATTTATGATCCTATAAAATTGTTATAAAGGATTGATATGATTCTATATGAGTTTTTAATTTGATATATCATGTATCATATGTTCTGTACCGAACCTAATTACTTGTATTCTTTGAGCATAACAAGAATATACCAATCCAATCCTAATGAGACTCATTGGTTTTTTGAAGAAATCCATTATGTGAATGAGAAAGAATAACGATATTTTCTTTGTCATCAGAATATATGATGATCTATGTATAAATGGTCCCATAGATACTAGTTTCCAAAACAAAAATGATGATATGAAATTGTAATCTGGATTCATTTTTTCCTAAATGGTGGAGAAATTAGTTTATAGAGTTCTAAAAGCCACTATACTAGACTCAATTACATAGGCAGAATACAACACTGTATTATATGTAGTGAAGGAAAATTTATTAATCAATAATTTGGTTTTTGGACATTGAGTTGTTTCTATCATATAGTGATAAATCAGGCTAAACTGTGACAATAGTGGTATTTTTTCTAAGAATAAGGAACCACAATCTAATAAAAGGACCAAAAAATCCTTCATAAATAACATATCATTTGGTAAATCATTTATTTGAGATATGTGATTTTAGTTGGGTTCCAACATAGAATAATATATAAAATCCATTGATAAAACCATTATCACGACAACAAGATGAGTGTAATATAGAATCTACATCTGTTAGACACATGATAAATTAATTTTAATGCTTATTAATATATCATGTCATAATAAAATAGAAAATCTACACTTATCATTAATTCACGAGGGATGCCATTATATATTATAAGAATAGTTTAATTATTATATCTCTTTAAATTAAGAAATTCATTTGTTATTATCTAATTATCATTATGGTGAAATATTAATTATAATGATATGAAAATGTTAGCTTGAATAGAACCATGTATTAGTTGTAGAGAATTTTATTTGATACATAAATAATATTTTTATTGGATAATAAGTAGTCACATATTACATAGTTTGATCCACTAATGTTTATCTCATTTAATTAAAAATAGTGATCAATATAATTAGTGGTGTATGGTAATTATCATTACTTTTTTCCCTAATGTATGTGATATTCCTTGAATGAGAACCATCGTACTTTAACACCCTATGTACGTAGGTCAATATATGAGAATAGGAAATATGGGGGTGGTTGGATATGTTGTTAATAATTTCATTTATTAAAGTGTATCCAAGATGATTTTTTTCACATATATGACTATAGAAGACATATATTCATATAGTGAATTCGAATGTGGAAATTCATGTCCAGTTCTAAATATTTATCATATGATGTGTACAACTACATGGATTAGTGAGATATGATGTACTTATCTGATTGATTAATGGAATGTGTTCTGTTTTTTAACATAGTTATATTTTTCATGGAATAAATAAATTATATATGATGATTAATATATTGACATGTTTCATGAATATTGGTCACTTAATTACATCGACATATAGATTAAACATGATACATATGATTTTTAGGATTCATCTTTTGGTATAAATGTTCATATAGAGATATGAACATGATTGATGGATATCACACAAAACCCCTTGGTAGCGTGAGTAGTACTAATTATTTAGTTGAGTCCATAAATTGTTTGTATTAGTGAAATTATGATTTTATTATTGTTTTCAATATTTGAAACGCATGTAAAGTTATAAACATAGGCCATTGGATAAGAATTTTTTTGCCAAAATTATTCTTCGTAGTGAAGAGAGATTAACAAATAATTGTATCTAGAATAAATTGGACAAATTCACTTATTGTTTTCAAGTTTATCATGACATAATTATGAGATTTTAGTAAATTTGGTAGATCGTTAGATGTGAACTAATATGTGAATGCATGAGTTTCATGTAAAAATTAGTATGATTCATGATATATATTTATATATAATATGTTGGATATTATATATTGTGTGAATTTAAAATATTAATTGATGCGTGTATTATAAATGCATGAGATTAATGAAATTAAATATATATAAGATATATTTTATTTATTTTCTCTCCATTAATTTCTAGGCAGCTATATAGAATACTTTATTTTCATTAATTTATTGAAAAAATTCAATGAATTTTACCACAACTAGTATAACTGAATATGATGTGTTAGTGAAGCCTTGAGCTTCGACTATATAATAGGTTAAGACCCTATTATTCTGTGTGTGTGTGTGTGTGTGTGTGTATAGTAAGTATAAAATGTGTATGAGCTTCTATTAATCCCTATTCGTACAACAAAATTTAATTTATTACATTATAAAAATTTATAGAACCACTTTATATAATGAGTATCCCCATGAATATTTCATGGATTTGTTGGCTGGTGTTCTCCCTTAAAGGAAAGAACTGTAATTTTCTAATTTTTTTGATATCCATCAAAATTTATATTCTAAAGATAAAAAATTCATTTAGTGACTTTTTAATAAGAAGAACAATGTTTTAATATTTTATTTACATATTGGTTTGGAAGATATATTTATTGTATTTTTATGTTTTATTCTATATGAATATGAACATAAGAATATGATATGAAACCTATGATAGGAAAGTATGTATCAATTTATATAATGATCAGCTGATATAATTATATTTTTAAAAGTCATTTCATGGTGTTTTTTATCCATATATTAATGGACCTCTTCCTATGGTGGTGAGTGAGTCTCCTGATGATATTTAAAAATTAATTCCCTAAGTTTCCACATTATAAGGAAGTTAGGATTTCTATATACATTATTTTGGGAATAAGTCACATTTCATTACCTTCAAACCATATGGATGCCTATAAAAATAATTATTTAATGGATCATGTTGAGGCTCAGCATGCTATTGGATTTTTTAATCATAAAATTTTACCATGGGCATTAGAAGTTCCCTTTTCATAAATGAAAGATGAGAGTATTTGACTTTTTATAGCTTACTTGAAATTCAACTAGACTAGTGTTAAGATAAAATAAACCTTTAACTGCTTTGATAAACGTATTTTAAAACTAAGGGGAACATGGTTTTTTTTATTTGAGTTGTATCAAGGTTATAATAGCTAATGGTCAGAGAGTATGATATTCATAATATGAAATTCATGAGTATGTATAGGGACTAGGATTATTTTTATATGTTTTTTTCCATTCTATGACTGATTTCATGCTTATGGATTTGATGAATTTAGTTTTTAATTTTATTTTGGATTCCTTTGTAGTTTTTTGTGGATTATATCCGTTTCTAGATAAGATCAGAGTATGATCTTGTTGAGTACTTCAATATATTACTTGGAATCCTCAATAAAAATTTCTATATGAAAATATAACCATATAATATTTTTATATTTGATAAGTGATATTTTTGGGCTATATGATTTTAGAGAAAAATTCATAGTGATCTGGAAATTATTATGGCGGGAATGTCATAGGGGAAACCTAAAATTATGTTTGAGATATGGAGTTTCATAGGATTAGATTGTCATTATAGACTATTTATTCAGGACATGTTCTAAATTACATATCATAGAGAAGGGTTAACTGATAATGGTGTTATGTTTGTTTTGATTAATTGGTGTTATAGATCATTTTCTGTTTTTAAAGTGAAATTGTCTTCAGTTATAGTCTTTCTTCTTCCTAATCCAAATTTAGGATATGATGTTTATTATGGTGCCCTAATTATTAGGTTTGTTTTTTTATGATTTTGGGTTGATTGGTTGTAGAATTTGGTTCTATTTAGTTATATAATCATGAGAAAAAAATTATATATGATCTTGATTTGGCAGAAGTAATGCATTCTCTTAGGACTCGGAACCCATATGACTTTCTTGAATGGTTTATAGTGTATTCAAACAATAATAATCTCAATTATACCTTCACTCAATTTTTTCTGAACATAAAAATAGATTCAAGGTATTTTTACAATTAAATGATTAATTTTTATATTTCATATAACCCTATAAAATAATATGCAGTCATAGATTCCTTGGGAAGAAAATCATCAACTTAGAAAATAATAGAATAAATGGAAGAGTTGTGTTTGATGAACTTGTTTGGTGACATGCACTTGGTTGGAGATACAGATGATAGATAGGTATTCCAAGATTTTTCTCAATATTTTTTATATAGATAATCATTTTTAACTTATAAAAGCTTCAGATGTTGAGTTTTAATTCTTTAACATGAGTCTTTATGGTGGGGAGACCATAGGTGAGTTGTCTCAATCTCCTCATAGAGTGTTTCACTTATGACGGTGGTTGGATATTCAACTGACTCATATATGGTAATTAATGGATAATGGAAACCAAAATAATTTTTCAATGAACCCCTATGATTCCATGATATATCAGGACTTGATAAGTCATTAATGGTGTCTGTGAATGAGGTGATTGATATCATATTTTATAGCGCAATGCATTATATGTCATAGAATTAATAAAGACCATCATATTCTTGGTGGGTTTCAAGAACCATTACCCAATAAATTATAGAAATGGGATGTGATAGCTATGTAAATCCTGATTAGGATACCTTGGACTCCTAATATTATGGCTATGATATGGGTGATTGTTAATCAACTCAAGAAATTTATGAATTTCCTACCTATCAAGGAGTTGGTTAATATAGAAGACATTGGGATCTTTTATATTTGGTAATTAATTAGAAATCAAGATGTTCCCTTTGATATAATCTCATATAGGTACTATTTCATTAAATCATGGTTATAGAGTGGATTATAGGATGAGATGAGTTCTCAATTTAGTTTTAGCATGGATTATATTTCAAGGATGGATGGTTAGTCTTAGTGTGCCTTACATATTCTTGAATATGTGACTTGGGAATGAATTCATTAATTTGGTAGATCAGGGGATAAACATGTAAACTTATTTTAGTTTTCATATAATATTTTATATTTTCCATTATTCAGTATATCACATTTTTTTCATTGAATGGGTTGGACATTCAGATAACAACTTTTCTAGGAAGAGGTTGTAGAATGGTCCTTGGTGGGACTAAATATCATTTTGTTGAAAATGATATTATGAAATTGATCTAAAAAATGAAATTGATACATTAGAGACATAAAAATTCAAATATTAATTAGCTTCATCATTCTTTGGATATTTGGGTTTGTTTTCTGTAATTCATAAGAGTTTCACATCATAAGGGACATATATGTTTTGGGAGGCAGGGTAAGTTAACAACTCCTTATGTCTGCTCATTTGATATTATTGAGTGACTCAAAATGGTTCCTTATTTACTGGGATTACCAACTCATTTAACATATATCCATAATTTATTCAATGTTTCCTAACTGAATAAGTATTACTTGGATCCATCAAATGTGATTGAGTGGGAAGATATCGATATTGAACCTAACACGTATTTGGTTGAAAGTAATGTTAAAATATTTGTTTGATAAATTAAGGTGGTACAATGTAAGATGATCCCATTAGTTTGAGTTATATGGAATAATTTTAGGGTGGTCAATGGAACATAGGAGTATGAGACCATGAAGATGGAGTCCTTATATATTTTTTTGTTCTATGATCTAGAAGATTTTTGGGGATATAAAGCCCTTATAATGGTGACATTTTTGACACCCTCTAGGACACATGTATGTTTTATTTCAATACTTATGTTTTTTATTTCTATTTTATATGTTTCATAGGTTAATAGTGGCTAAAAGTAGTTTTTTTCCTTTTTCATATGAAATAGTTATGACTAATATAGTTGGGTGATGGGGGAGGGGGTATGTGTGTGCCTTTGGGATCTTATTCAAAAAGGCAAGAGCTAAAATTCCTTGAGGATTAGGGTATCCTAGGGTGAAACAAACTAGGAATCTCTATATTTTAAATTTCCATAGGGACAACATTATGTTGTTTTTTATGGTGTGGTTCCACAAACAACCTAATATTTGATACTAGGCCATGGTCAGTTCTTGTCGTTCGACTCCAAGGAAAGGACACCACAATCATGGTGGATGCACCAGGGTGTGGTTGTGGTGTTTTTTGTTAAATACTCATTAATTGAATGATATTTTAAGGTTGGTTACTATATTCCTATATGATATTAATAGTGGGTTTCAATGAATATATTAACTAATTTTCTTACCTATTAAAACAATAATTATTCTCCAATTGGATCTAATTCTAGATCTATCATGTTTCATGAAACATTATTGGAAATTTATTTTTCTTCTAGCATCGTCAAGGTGTCTTCATATTATTCTATGGGTGGACCATCATAGCTCTTATCTCACAATAACTAGAAATTTTCATTACACATCACAATTCTAGATGGAAATGTTGTTTTTATTTTCATTCAGGTATGTGTATTTATCATATGTATTATCAGATGGCATGCCATATGTTTTTATTATTTCCTTTGGTTTTGTTTGCAGAAATTGATAATGTGACTTTCATGTAAGGTTTCATGAAATTTCATGCCTATTTAAATGTTTTCTAAAAAGGGATTTTGTTGAAAAAAGTTTTCATACAATTTATATGTTCATGAAAAGGTCCTAAAATATTGTTTTAAAATGTAAATGTATTTTCAAGAATGAATGTGGTGTGGCATTAGTATAGAGAAACAATTTATCAAAATATGTTCATGAAAATGGAATTTTTTTTTCTATTAGAAAATTTTTATAGAATGTGAATTTTTATTTTCAATTTTATAATGATGTAATAAATAGACATGGAATTCCAAGGGGTATGGGGAAAATGACATATATGATATGTAGTGGAGCTAGCTTTCACTATGGGATGATCCTTGGATGTAATTTTTTCTAGTTTGAAGAGATTTCATAGGAATGGTTATCATGGAATTTATATTTCTCCTAGGTCATCATTTATTTTCTATTCTAATTTGTTTACACCATTGTATTGTGATTAAACATTTGTCTCTATGAGGATACATTACAATCATTGTTGTTTGATATACCCATTTTACATTTTTTATAAGGATGTTGATTATTGAATCCTTTTTTATTAATCATCTTAAACCCCATGGATATATGTATTGTCATATTTCATTTTTTATATAAATATACAATGCCCGTTAAAAGAATAAAAAATATTCCATAGAATAATAAAGAGTTTTTAGATTAACGGATTAACATCAGATTTTAAATAAACAATATTAAAATGAATTATAGAACCACTTTTTATATATAATTTTCATTTAAAAAATTCCATTTTATTTTTTTACATTAGTTTTAAAAGAACAAATATCAAATAAGAGTTTCTAAAATTTAATTTTTAAAAAAATTATTCGGAAAACTAAATTTTTGATGTTTATTAGTTAAAAATTGATGTTTGAACTCATTTTTGGTGGGATAAAATATAACTAATTTAAAATTTAAATTTTCATATCATAAAAAATGTAGAGTTCTATTTTTTATAGTGTTCCACTAAAATTTTCAACTATCACATAAAATTTATGATATATTGGTTTGCTTCTCTAGTTTTACTCATGTGTTTTCATGATTCATATGTATTAATTTCATGATCATCTTCATCAATCATCATAATATATCAACTAATTCAAATCAATTATCCACATCATCATTCCATTTTTTTTCTTCTTTGAAGTATCTCATCATTGTGGTTATAATTATTTATTTATAATTTCATTTTATACTATTAGATACCTCAATTGATTGAGATTTTAGTGAATCTTTGTTTTTTTTATGAAACATTATTCCTTGGATCACGTCAAAAATAAAAAGAATCCATCAGAGTGTAATGTTACATGGAATATATAGTATTGAATGAATTTTGAGAATATTGAATCAGATAAAATTTTGTTAAAGGAAACTACAAAAAGATTTAATTTATTCAAATATTTATGTTTCTATATATATTTTATTCAGTTTCAATGATTTTTTACATTTATTTATCATTTATTTTAATTGGATGGATTATTTAACATTAAATAATTTTTCAAAAAATAGATAATATTTTATGTAGGATGGTATATAATTGATTTACAAAATTCATGTTCAATAATGGTTTATTATAACTAACATTAAATGTCACTTTTTACCTCATTTATTGTATAATTTGAATATAAGGTATTTAAAATAATTATCATAAAATCAGTTAAAATAATCAAAAATATAAGTCAAATTTTTTTATATTACCTATAATATGGTCCTTCAAACAATGATTTTATATGGGAAAAATATTTTTTGTAGAATAATTTTTGAATTCTTTTTTATATGAGAAATAATAGATATATGTGGATAGGAATTCTATTGATTAATGGTGGTATCCTAAAAATATATATTTCTAACATCCTACTTCTGACCCTGGGTAGTTGTTTTGTTTGTTTTTTGATACATTTAAATCAAATAGCAACATGTAGATATCAAATATCTTATATCTTGTTTTTATTCCAATGGATTGTGATGCTAGCTAGATATGTTCTTGATACATGGGACCCATTTGTTGATTTGACTTCCATATTGATGATTGTTTATTTTTTTCATTTAGGAATTGTTATCCAGTTCAGGTTTGTTACTATTATAGTTTTGTTTTTTTAACATGTGATATATTTTTTATATATATTATTATATTCTAATTTCGTCAAAATTATTATATGTCTATTTTCGGTAAATCATTCTCAGGTTTAATTTCTTTATACATTGATCTTAGGGCCTTATTGATTACTAATTTGGGTGAAATTTATGGTCACATAGTTATTCAAGTACTTGGAAACCCTAGCTACATGTACACCCATAAAATGGATATTTTCATGGTCAACCATGGAACCAAAATTATTTATTTCGAGCCTCCTTATGAACTATATCCAAATCTCTATGATTTAAAACATTAGTTTATTATTATTTTTCCCGATACATGTTGTGAAAAATTCCTCAAAATGGATTATTTGTAACACCAATAATCCTTACATTCCATGTTGTTAATATCAAAAATCATGTTTCAAACGTTATCATGGAATAAATAGTTTCTCCTAAAGATATCTTTAAAACATTGAAAATTACATGTCTCTAAATATTCCATAAATTATCCATGAGAATTTAAATAATGGATACAATATAATTTCTCCTCCATAACTAATGATTTAATTTCCGCAATAAATAATTCATATCATTCCACAAATGTAAATGTTTTTTAAAGACCACAAAATAGGATAAAATGTTTTTTAGAGTACTTAAAACATTATTATAAATACAATTCTATATTAATAATGAGTTAATTGAAATACATTTTTAGTTTTCTTTTCTTAAATCACATCATGATAGGTCTTTCCAATATCCTACATTAATCAAATACCATCAATAATGAAGATCTATAATATAAAAACCTAATTTCCAAGGGAACATCTATCTCCCCCTTATTATTTTTTGGAAACATAAGTATCATCATATGATATCATCCATAAGTTTTATATTTGGGTCCCAAATCCTCATGTTTTCTTATTCAATATAATATTTAAAAGAAACTAGGTTATCTCTAACTTTTAAAGATGTGTAACTTTTCAATTACCCAGTTATAAAAAAATGAAAACAAATTAATGATGGAAATTATAAAATAAAAAATAAAGATATTTCTATAGATATTTCACTCCTAAAAACACTCTTATATTCTATATGGAATCCATTGTTGGGGGATTCATCAAGATTTTTGTGACATTACAATTATGTATAAGATACTTCAATTGAATCTTTATATCTTCTACCTTGTACTTGATGAAGTGGATCATTATGTAAATATTTATTTACCTTGAATGGTGTACCATAATAGTGATAATATGACTTCACTTTTATTGTTATACCCAACAGTCAATGTGTGTGAGACATCTACCCTCATTCTTCTAACTTGTGATGTCAACTGCATAATTTTTTATGATATATTGTGAAGTCCAAATAGGGTTATATTATATTAATTAAAAATGAAAATTCATATTTAATCTTTGAGTAATAATAAAGTTATCCTCATCCGATAAATTATTCACCTCTATATGTAGTCTTTTTATAACCAATATATACTTTTCAATTAGTATCGGTGTATCCATAATGATAGAATGATATTTTCTTTTCATAACTGAAAATAATATATAGTGTATCTTTAAAGTGAATTAATATCATTTTCACCACTATAATATGTGATTCCATAGATTGATTTATCATAGAATGACGTTTAAAAACCATATCCATGTTATTTTTCAAAATTTGTCTATGAAACCTATAACATGGGTTATTTTACTCCATTATACTCATTACTCATGTTTCATGATCATTATAAATATGAAATAGATTTTGATCTATTAATTTTATATTAGTTAATATCATTCTATCCTTCTTCATAAAAATTAAATATCTATTTATTCAAATGATAATTCCATTCTCATTATTACAATTTTATAAAACACTTAAGAGATTGTGGCTCATCACATTAATAATAAAAACATCACTATATTTATTTAGGTCAATCTTGTAGTATCCATATACTTTCACCTATAATGATTCATCATTTCTAGAACTAATAGGTCTAATAAGATACCTTAAAATATTATCATATTTTTTCAAGATGTGTGATGAAATATCGCAATAAAATATACAAGGATTCTCTCCTTTTAAAACATTGTAAGATATCTCAATATCCATTAATTTCTTCTTATAACTCCTTTTCTTGATATATTTAGAATAATATTTATGATTCAATTTCACTAATATCACAGTGAGACACTATTTTGAGTTGTTTCTAATTTAATAGCATTAGTAATATTTCTACTGAAGGGAATTAAATGATTTATTCAATTATACCTTATTTTTACATGTTTTCTCAATTGTGTTGTGATTATTATTTAAAATTTCAATTATCAAAAACACATTTTATGTGACCTAAATTTATAAATTGAGTTTATAATAACATATTTTTTTAACATGGATATAGGTTTTCAATGGACCCAATTATAACTTTATGGTGAATGTAGGAAACTGAAATATGATCTCACATAGTATGCTACCATGAGATATATTTATGTGTATAATGTAAATATTCAAATCTACTAGGATATATATATAGATTTTTTATATTTTAAAGGACAAACTATTTTGACCATACCAATACCTATGAGAATATTAATGATTTTTGAATATAATTTTATATAAAAACAATCTATGTGTTATAGAAATCACTAATACATCACAAATGTCTTAGTAAAACTCTAATATAATCTTGGATGAAAAGTACAGATGACATGGATCTTCATTTCTATATAAATTATGATGATTATAAATTTTAGTTATGATATTAAGACTATTGAGAAGGAATAATAACAGTGAATAGATACAATCACAATTACAACCATCTATTTTCATAAATTAAATATCAATAAATTGAGGGTCTAAAAATTAAGGATTATCAAGGGTCCACATCCTTCCATTCATGATCAGGTGCAACTGATCATAAAATTTGGTAGGATGAGAACTTTAATTAAGCCCTTCATGGTAAGGCTATGTTTTATCTCCATCCTTATTCTATTCCATAAGAAAACCAAATGGTGTATTTGAAAATTTTAAAAAAATATGTGGTATAAGCCACTACCAGAATAATATATAAAATACCAAAAAATAGTAATAGAATAAAATGATAATAAAGTAATAAAACCCAGTACAATAGTTGAATATATCAATGTATAGCCCAAATTGGACCCTTGTTAGTGTAAATATAACTAATATATTTATTCTAATATGTTTGGTGAAAATTTATGTCACTTACAATATAATTTTTACATATTGGTTTTTTTAAATTAGGGAATGTTTAATTTAATGGGGGGGATGTCAAAAATAAAGGAACCAAAAGTGGGGACTGATATTAACCCTTAAAGTGTATAAAATATATAGGACTAGGAAATCAATGAGGTGTGATGTACGGTAAAAAATATCAAACCCACATTGAAGGACTATAAATTATGTAATCTATTTTTTACAAAATTTCCAGTCAATGATGTTACACCATTAGGTATCAAGCTTTATTTCACTTTAAATAAATTTAATTTAATTGTAATTTGAAATACATGCAACCCAAAGTTTAAATGAATCTTAATATTGTATATTTTCATATCCTAATATTTAAATTGTTTGTTTTAATAGGTATAATGAAATTTTAAAAAATGTTAAATATTTTTCGATGATGATTGTATATTTTTTATGAATTACATTATATTCTTTAAAAATACATTTTACCAAAAAATTGGTTTTTATGTATTTTATTAAAATTTATTATATTTTTAATTTCTAAAACATTTATCTGAAATATTTTAAAAAAACTAACATATTTTTAGAAATATCATATTATAATTGTAATAGAGTAAATTTTTCACAATTTTGTGTATAGATTAAATTTTTATTGAATAGTGAAAAATATTAATTTTTAATGAAATATATCATTTCATTTAGGTCATTTACAATGATCCATTTTGATTTAAAAAATTTTAAAATTAAAATTACATCATTTTTATTTTTAATAATATAATAAATTTTACTGGAATCGATTTTATATTGGATACTGACAGAATAAAATTTAAAATTTGAAAGATATTTTTTTTGGAAAACTGTTTCTCATAATGTTTTAAGAGTGTAATTTTAATAATATTATTCCACTTATATGAAATTTAATCATTAAAAAATTATTCCATATTTAAAATTAGAAAGATAAATTTTTTAAAATAGGGCCCTTTTATTTTTAGACATTGTGAATAAAAACCTTAATAAAATTCTACCACCTAGACAAGGGTAAAACGAATAAAATTGGGTTAAAAATTGGGATATGGATATAAATTTTTACAATCAAATTAATTTATCCAGTTGAATTAGTATAGTTTGGATATATTAATAAAGTTGTAATATATATATCCACTTTGTTCCATTTTTTATATGATTATGATGTTTATATTATTTGAATAAATCACTTAATACAAAATATAACTCTCTTAAATATAATATCTTTGAAATATTTATATAAAGATAAAAAGAGGATAATTTTGGTTATAAATGATTATATGATATGAAAATAAATTATTTTTTTCATGGTAAATTTTATAAAATATTTCGTGACTAAATATTTACCATAAATGATTGTTCAAAGCTGACATTATATTTATTCAATTAATAAAACTTTTAAAGAAAAAATTTTAAAAATATTAAAAGGAATAAAATTTAAATTAATTATTCTTTCCTAGTAATTTTATAGAAAAATTTAACAGATTAGGTATCTGTGAATGGATTAAATTATAATTAAATAAATATCTTGATGATTATTAATATAATACAAATAAATAGTTCTGTAAATGAAATTATTGAAATTTTATAATAAATGAAATTTTATTAAATGATTTAGAATTCATAAAAATATTATAGCAAGAAAATTTAATAGAATATGGGTGAAAATATAAACCATGATACATTTGGCAGTTATATATCTATTTTTTGTAACATTCTTGACACTTTAATAGTAGAATAATTTGATGTTGTTGAAATTGTATAAAGGATTAATAGGGGTCAAAAATATGAGACATTGGTTAAAACATCACATACACATGAATAAATTTTATTGGATTAAATTATTTGTAGTTATGTTCAACAAGAATAATATATATTTTACTTTTAGTTGCATTAAATAAAATTTTAGTTTATGTTATGTTAATACATAAAATTATTCTAAGAGTGCCCATGCCTTTACTTATTTAAGAGAACCTATTCACCTCTCTTTTTCACAAATTTTGGTCCAAATATCTCAGAAAATACCTTCAATGGTTATATAATAGATTTCTTCATCACTTAATAAATCTTATTTTTGTTCTATAAGACCATCCCTTTAATTCTTAAGGTGTAATCCAAAAGAGGTATCTCAATGAAGACGTATAACTCTTAACCAAGTATTTCAAAATATATTTCTTCTTTTACCTCCTATAAATTATTGATATAAATTATCATATAATAAAATAATTATATTAAAAAAACTAATTTTTATTTTTATTATTTAATAAAAATTATCCAAATTTTCCATTATACAGCACTTGAAAACATCGCTCATGCATATATTTGGCTTAATGTCTCCACAAAGTGGTGGAATTTTTTTTCATCACTAAAATACAAGGATTATTATATTGAAGGATTTAATAAATATATATGTTATTGAATATATTATTATTATTCTTTAATGGTGAATTATTATTTAAAATTATTTTGTCCATATGTCAAAAAATAGAAACAGTGTTCAACCATTTGTATGCCCTATCATTTCCATGATCGGTGTAAATCATATTTTTATCTCTACCATTAATGGATGAGTATAAATGTTTAAGTAATGAATTTTTGAGATATTTTTATCTTGTTTAAAATTATTTTTATTATTTAAATATGATTAATCTACACGCACGCAAACTGGATAACCGAACCTTCTATGAAAAATCAGATAGTTAACACATATAAATTACATTATTAATAAATTATTTTAAATAAATGGATTTTGAAATTTTATAAGTGGGTAATATATGATATTATAAGTATATATATGATTCTATTTAAGAATTATAAAAAATTATATTTATTATATAGGATGATATAGTGCTTTCGAAACTATTCAATATTGAAGTAAGAGTTTATTACACAATTACATACATGTTTTTGGATTGTTTATGTATTATATTTCTATTGAGGTAATTAAGTTATCTTTTTATCTAAACCATATTTTATTTATTTTATACTTTATTTATTTATTGTTTTTTTAATTATTAGTTCATTTTTATAATTCTTTTTAATTTAAAAATACCAAATGAATATTTTTAAGGAAAACTAAATTTTTTTTCTAACTTGACAGGGAAGGATTTTATTTCATGATTAATTTATATTTAAAATTATTTAAATAAATATTTACATAATATAAAATTAATTATTATATTAATATTTACCCATGTTTTACATTATATAAATATTTTTTAAAAGAATCTTCTTGTCTTTTTCTGAATGAGGTACATTTTATAGAAGATAAAAAAGGAATCATTGTTTTTAACAATTACAACATGAACATAATTTCCCACCTTAATGATTTTTCAATGTTTTTAAGATTATTTTAAATGTTTCAATGATTATTTTTGACCAAAATTTTCCTTATAATAATATTAAAATTTTTATATTTTAAATAAAATATATCAAAAGGAAAAAGGTGTATTCCCCAAGAAATTTTACAGGGGTCTATTAAAATATTTTCATCTATTTCAACATCCATTGATGAATATTATGTTTTTATATGGCTATGCTCTACGGATACAAAAATAAATATTTCCATGGATATCTGATGATTATTTTGACTAGGTAAGTTATTTATATACCATATTAATGTTCTTTAGATAGGTTTATTTATTATTTATTATTGTCAATTTTTTAGGTATTGTTGTTTATTTATATAATAAATTCCTTGTAATCATTATGTAAATGTTGTGGACTAGATTTAAAAATTTCGTCGACGAATCAGTAGGTCTTAAGTGAAAAAAAATATATGTGGTATTTGGCCATGTGCTTACTGATGTATGTATGATTTATTAACATGCGGCCCTAAAAGTAGGGTTTAGATGTCTTGGAATGAGGTCTCACAGATAACTATTATATTTCTAGTATTATTAATTTTATAGGTAGGAAATAATCTATTCATTTCCATGTGATTATTAAAATATTTACTTTATCCATGTATAAATTACCAATTTATGTTTATTTTAATGATAATTTTTTTATTATAATTTTTTATTTCTATATTGTTCATGCTTTATTTGTTATTTTATAGATTCTTCTCAGTTTTTTCCTTGTTGAGTGCTTGAGTTCAACCCCTTCAAATTTTTCCCTTACCCATGATTCTAAAAATTGTACTATGAGTTATATGTAAGGATATTATACATAGAATAATGTTGTTATGAAGAAAATAATATGTTATATTTTATCGTTTTAAATTTAATGTATGATTAAAGCAGTTACCTAGTTTAACAAGTCTACACAACTATTCTGACCATTGATATATGATTACTTGTATTTATATCCAATATAAAATAGTGTCCAAAGGATCTATGATACTAGGGTAGAGGTCTTTACAATTGGTATCCAAGAAAAATTGGTTGAAAAATGGGATCATGGTTTAGCAAAACATAGATTAAAGAACCAACCACTTTGAAATAAATTGAAGATATCTTATTATAGAACAATATAATAATGATTTTGATAATTTATAGACTATGTGGTAGTCCTATAAATTCATATATATATATATATTACATGTGTATTAGGTTTTGGAATAAATGTATCTAGTGGTAATAACCCAAAATGATTTGTTATATTATATCTCATCAATCATTCTGTTACCCGATGAATGGGCCTTTGCTATCCACCTGGTTTGAAACAACTTGTGGAAATGCATGCATTAATTCAAATTTTCATTCTAATACAATATGAAATATTTGAAAAAATATATGTTTTGATGATATTCCAAAAGATACAATCCTACTGATTCCATGATTAGTGATGCATAATTTTTCATTTTTTGTTAATAGTTTCACCAGTTTCAGAATATCACATTATGATTCCTAATTTAAGATCTAATATAGTTTATTACATTTATTGAAATGGATCATAATGAATGGAATGGAAGCATTTTCAACATCCATAATAAATGTATGGATTCTTATATGATAAATTTAACATGAATGCTATTGTCTCTATAAATATTTTGTCTTTATTAGGATTGTTGAGTCAAGTTATGACTAAAAACATAGAAATTATAGACGACCAAATTTTCAAAACCTAATTTGTTTATGTTTGTCAAATTGATATAGAAAAAACATCCATCTTTCAACAAAGCCAAAAAAATACATTGATAACTAAATATTGTATGAAGTCCTTGGAAAATAAATTCCTTGATTTGAAATGTAATTAGAGGGGGAAGGTAATTTTGGAAGTATGTTGTTTCATTGATGATGCTGATAAATTATGGACATTGATTCATAAATAAAAAATAGTATTAAAATATATATAGAATGTAATATGTAATTTTAAGGATATAAACATTGATAAATACCTTCCTAGTGATCATCAACAAGATATAGAATGGAAATTAATCAATCTATGATAGATGAAAGAGGAACCTGTTGTTGAGTTTAAAGAAAATATTAAATGATTAGAGATAAATGCTATGAACAGTGTATGTAATCAATCAAGTAATATTTCTCATTT
Organism: Viscum album; assembly: GCA_963277665.1. Classification (NCBI taxonomy): domain Eukaryota; kingdom Viridiplantae; phylum Streptophyta; class Magnoliopsida; order Santalales; family Viscaceae; genus Viscum; species Viscum album. Next base: position 684,495,973 of record OY728165.1, read on the forward strand.
CATGTATGCTATCAAGGAAAGACTTATAAGGGCACTAGTATTTTAAATATTTTCATCATATGATGTTATGGTATCATGTTCCATTTGCATTAGAAATAATTATCCATGTCATATATTTTGTAAGCAACTTAATAGAATAATAAGATTACTAAGAACTATGAAAATAGAAATGAGGGGAAGAAAAGGAAAGTGAGGATGGAATTATCCACATGTCATAACTATTTAAATAAAACCCATGGTAATTTCATGAAGGGAAAGATATTTTTCATAAAATGTTGAGAGAAAATGCATAATTCACATGAGTGTATATGAAAGAATAAATATTAGAATTTCTATAGTTTTAGTAGTATATGGATGTGTTACAATTCATGTATATTATTTTAGAATACATATTTTTTCCTCTCAAAAGTATAATGGGTAAATTCCATGCCTATGAAATTATTATAGTTGAAGTGAAAATCCATAAAGGTGTGATAATAGGTACTTTGATTATAAAATAATTCTCTATTTGATTCCATAGTTGTGAAATATTTTGTATGAGGAATTAATAATGAATCATAACTTGAAACTTAAAGGAAGTAATTATTAAAAACATGACATTGAATCAATATACTTATAATATATTGAGTGGATTTGGTTCAGATGAATAACTATTCCATTGTGGTGAAGGTTTCTGTTAGACTCTTGTTTGAATTTTAAATTACCGTGGATTTTTAGGTTTTTATTTAATTTATAAGATTATGTATTTAAATTTGATTTATATAATAATATAGTAAAACAATGTTGAAATAAAAAAAAGTTATTCTTCAATATCCATTTCTCTCGGATTGATGGTATTTTAACCAATCACTTATTTATGATTTTTTGGTTCTTGTTATCCTTATGATAATGTTCTCTATCACTATATATTATTCCATAGACATTATTTCTCTCCTCCATCTCAATATTTTAACATTTTACCATTTCTCTCCTAATCTCGAAACCTGAAATTTTTTCATTTCATGGAATCATTCTTATTACCACTTTCCATTTTCAAAATAACTTTAATTATACCTTTGTATGGTTTTTGTTTTTAAAAAAATGATAAAACCTTTATCATTATGAAAAAATTGAGAGGTAGCAGTTTCTTTAAGGGTGTAGTTTCAGGACACCCTCCACACAAGGTGTACCCCTCCAAGGACAACAGTGTAAGAAGGGAGATTGTGACCCCTGAGCCCTACCTCCAATAGGCCCCAGGATGGTGACTAGCACTTAGGGTATAGTAAAAACACAAAATGGGAGGCATTACCCTCTATGAGAACACATGAAAAAGAGAGAGAAGAGTCAAACACCAATCAACTCAAACTAAGAGTGAAATATAAAAGAAACCCGAAGTAGAAAAATTTAATGTAATAAAAAAACTACTACAACTGAAATGGAAAACTATACGTACTAAAATAAAGTAAAACGACAGTGAACAAGAACCCTAAACAGATCCTCCAACCCCCTGATGGTAGTAAGAATTCTTATCTCCAACTAACACTAAGTAAACTGAAAACAGTTTATGTATATGTAGGGTGAGTATAACTGTATACTTAGTAGGATCCTTCCTGGAGCCTCTCATGGCAATGTAAAGAAAGCATGCTAAAGTATAGTGAACAACAAGTGAAACTAACTCATCACCTAAATAGGTATACCATGTTCTTATCCTCACCATGGATACTCTCACCAATTATCACATACAAGATTCTATAATATAATAAATAATATCATGGTTACCCCACTACCACTTCCCCACTAGTTTTCCACTTTACCCCAATGTCGCACGTCCTAAAAAAATGTATCCAAAAAGGCATACCCACATACACCTGGGAGAAATACCCCAACATGCACCTCATGAAACCCAACCACTACATCCATATAACTAAAGTAACGAGGTAGTTTCGAGGAGATACCACAGCTCACATTCCATGTATCATACATTAAGAATTATACCTCATGCCATTACAAGACATACACCGAGTAAGGATCCCCAAGCCATCACAATCTATACATGTTACAACAATTATATTCCATAGTAAACTATATCAAAAAAAATATGTGTTAAAATAACCAAAACCTATTACATCCCTCTAAACATATATATGGGGAAACTAACAGTTATGCCTACAAGAATAATTAACTACCGAGAGAATAGAATGGGGCCAACGGGGGTAGTCATCCATCCATCCTCCCATCAAGAGGTTGAGCTAAACACCCCCCCCCCCTAAAGGGATTATAATCCCCAGGGTTTCAGTTTCCCTAACTGATTGGGTAGTGTATCATAAAGAAACACAAAAAATATTGAATATAATATATCTCAATAACACACAATGGGAATAACAAAGTCTTAGACTCAATTGTAGCTAACGTCTCTTGAACACATAGATGCCACTGCTAGGACTAGGAATCCTATAAGCACACAACCATTTCAAAAAAAATTATTATATTACTTCATTCACTTTTTATGAGTGCCAATTTATTTTAATTAATTCAATAAAAATTATATAACCATTATCATTTCCATGTTACATTTCATTATCATTCTAACCAAGGTCTACAACACCTTTAAATTGTAACGTCATCATTTCCTTACCCCATGTTCCAACCCAATGGGTTAAAATCATTTATTCAATAATTTATTAACAACATCATTGCATTCACATATTCCTAGGAATACCAGAAAACATATAGATCTACGAATCACAAGGGGATCAAAATGGTGTGTAAGTGAACAACCAGTCGAGTCTTTGCCAACTATAGCAAGAAGGAAGACCTATCCATCATCGAGAAGCTAAACATGTAAATAACATGCCATACCCCATGATTATTTACCTATTTTTGGAAGGATGGTTTCAAGACTATCTTCCTTAAGTAGTGGATAATGTAAAGTAGATAAATAACCAATAATATTTATCAAGCATACAATTATTCATATCCAACCCGTTGCATCATATATAGTGTCCTACCCGACACCCACATGCATAAACTAATGCATCTCACCACTCTAGGAATAAACTACTACCACAACTTTTGAACCTCCATTTCTCCATATATCAAAACATCCATCCAATCTCATAACACATCACTAGTAGCAGAAAAAAAAAGAAAATGGGTTGTTGTCCCTTAACGAGGAATTGTATATTTACACGCAATGAGCTCTCATGGAATCATAGGAGAAGGCACTCGGGCTTATAAAAAAGATGGTAACTCAAAACCCTATAAGGAATTTCATTTTTATCAATCAACCATCTATTTAATCCATCTTGAATTACTGAATCATTATTTTTGGGTTCCAACTATGGGCAACCTAAATAGAGAGATATCATAGAAATCAAAAATTAATTAAACTTTCTTAATGCATCAACAACCAGATGCATTTATATGCATCAATATATTTTATAAACAATTATATTTAATCCTTTTTAATGTTTTTACTAATTTATGTCAATAACAACTTGATAATAAAGGAATGGATATATAACACAGTATCTAGAAAAAAATATGCAATAACATACGATTGATACAAATTTATTTATCCAGTTCAAATATTTATTATGTCAATTCCTCTGTGATCTAGTGGGCTAAAACATGTTGACTCTATATTTGCATGAAAAATAATAGAGAAATAATGATTCCCCTACCTCAAAAGATTCTTGACATTATTTATACCGAAATGAACCAACTCAACGGATCATGATCACCTTTCCCCATGACAACCGTATCCACCTGAGGACACTGTCACATGACTGTACCAACCAACACCTTGGAAAATTACATTAGAAAGTTGTAGATCACATGCCATAACATGGAATAGAGAATATAAGGATAAGGATCGAATAAAACAAAAGAACAGAGGTAGATCATACCATCTATCAGTTATTGATCGACACATTCTTCTTGCAACAAAATATGGGGTGCACATGTAGCAGGTAGAAACATCAAGGGGAAACAATCCATGGGTTAAGGATTAATTAAAGCACTCATATGGGTAGAATTTCTCAAGGATCCTCCCACTGATAGAAAGGAGAAGGAATGAAAAAATGGAAAGTTCCTTACATTGAGGAATAATATTCGAGACTAATGGGATTTGAAATAGTTTAGGATTCCATTAATGAAGATCACATTAATCCACATGGTTTGAACATGTAATGGAATCTCAAGACTTAGGAAAATTAAGATGGGAGTTATGGGATTTGAATTGGCATTAAATCCATTAATATAAAGTCATGAATGCATTATTCATCAATGAATATATTAACTAGGAGAACTATAGGAAGTGGGGAACATTATACACCTAATGATTTCTAGAAACATTATGCCCCTAGCGATGACTGGAAACACTATCCACCTATCGATGGTTGAAAACATTGTACACCTACCGATGTCGATAGTAAAAATGACTTACCGATGTTGATAGTAAAAATGAATCACCGGCGCTAATAGTACAAATCACTGACCGACACTAATAGTAAAAATTACTCACCGATGTCAAAAATTCAAATGACTCACCGATGCCGACAGTACAAATGACTCATCGATGTTGACAATAAAAATGACTCACCAACGCTGACAATACAAATGACTAACTGACGCCGACAGTACAAATTAATCACCAATGCCAACAGTACAAATGAACCACTATCACTGATAGTATCAATGACTCACTGATGTTGAGATTATAAAGGACTCACTGATGTTGAATGTAAAAATTACTCACCAACGTCAATAGTACAAATGAATCAATGATGCTGATAGTACAAATGACTCACTGATGACATTGTTCACATCTGTCTCACCTATGTCACTGTTCACATCTATCTCACCGATGAATATATTCATGTATATCTCAATGATGACATTATTCATGTATGTCCAGCCAATGACATTGTTAACGTCTATCTCACCGATGACACTATTCGCGTATGTCTCACTGATGACATTGTTCACAGAACTGAAAATAGTATTCACTAAACTAAAAATTAGGAAAATTGTTACAGATATGTCATCTTATCCTCCCAGAACACCTCAGACACCATATTTCAGTAATCAAATAGACCAGAGAAGTTTGGGGTATTACATCATATTCCTCTCAAAACATTCTCTTCCTCAATAATTGAAAACCAACCTAAGAGGAAAAAAGGGGTTTGAACAACCACCCATTGAGAAACATATCAAAAGAGAGAATCCAAAAAAATCAATATAAGAAATTCATATAACAAAAATAGAAAGTTCTCCAATCATAAACAAACATCATTACAAGAAAAGAGTTAAACATTAAACAACTTGGGGGACTGAGTGTGTATTTATGACTCACGTTACCATGTACTATTGTCCACACCACCGTGTCTCCACAAGACAAGAAAAAAGGGAATATAATACCAACAAAACGACTTCTCCTTACGGTCCTAATTCTCTAAATATTTCTCCTCAAAGGTTGCATCATCGTGAACGTTGATCTCTCCCCAATTGATAACCTGAGAGACATCATGAAGATAACAATAGAGCTGCGACACATGAAAATCATCATGTACCCTACTCATATATGGGGGAAGTTATACCTGATATGCCATGGATCAAGAATGATTCATCACCTCGAATCTACCGACAAACTGGGGATAAATCATACTCACATGAGCAATCCTTCACCACCCATGACATAGAGTAACATTTAAAAACACGTGATCCCCATCATTAGAATCCAATGTTCTCCTCCTTTGAGGTATATGATATCTGAGGATCCTGCACTGCCTTCATCCTCTCATGAATCACTTGAACTGTCACTGCCATGTTCTGTACCAATTTTGGCCCGAGAATTGTTGAATCTCTGATCTCAGTCTTGCACAATGGAGAATGGAATGGCCATCCATACAAGGGTTAAATATTCTCCTTATCGATGGTGGATTGAAAACGATTTATGTTAGAGAACACCACTATTGGTATGTTCCTCATCCACGAGCCTCCAAAATCTAGGACACAAGAGTGCAACTTGTCTCCAAGATTTTGGATGGTCCTCTCAGTCTGACCTTCCATCTATGGATGAAAATTAGTGCTAAGGAGTAGTTGAGAACTGAAAAAATGATGGAGACCTTTCAACACCCTAGAGGTAAAACAAGGATCTAAATCAGAAATGATCATCCTCAATACTTGTTGGAGTCTCACCACCTTCTATAGATACCATCTCAACAAAACCTCTACTAATATCACCACCTTGATCTCTATGAAGTTGGATGATTTTGTTAAACAATCCACTACCACCCAAATATCATGATGGACTCCATGACCTCGAGGTTATATGGTAACAATGTATATTGAGATGTCCTCCCATATCCACTGAGGAACATCTAATGGCTAGAAAATTCCATGAGGGACACAGTGCTCAGACTTCACCTTCTGGAAGATCATCAATAAAGATACAAACTCGGAAACTCCATGCTTCAATCCATGCTGCCAAAACTAACTCCTCAAGGATTGGTACATCATTTTTATTCCAGGATGAATTAATAAAGGTGATCTATGGATATCATTGAGAACTATCCCATGAATCACAAACAGATCTAAAATCCTTCCTTCATACACCATCCAAGGTGGTACATCCTCAAAACAACCATCATGTGCCTCTCCATAAAGTACTTGGTCTCTCAAGTCCTTCACATCAAGATCTCCAAACTATGACTCTTCTACCTATGGAACTAGATATGATTGCACTATCATTTGAAAAATAAATCTTATGCCCCTGACTTCTCCCAGATTGAGATAAAATGTTGAAATTTCTTCCATCACTCTCCAAGATTCCCTAAATTCACGCACTACATCACTATGGGACTTCCTACATAGCGCATCAGATACAAAATTCCCATTTCTAGGTGTATATGAGATTTTGAAGTTGTATTCCTATAATAATTCCATCCACCGACATTACCTCAAGTTCAAGTAACTCTTGGAGAAAATATACCTCATTCTCTCATGACCACTAAAAGCCAGAAAGTGATCACTAATGAGGTAATGTCTCCAAAACATTAGAGAAAACACCATTGATGCCAACTCAAGATCATGTGTGGAATAGTTACTTTCATGGGGATGCAATTATCGATACCCATAAGAAATGAATGATCTTTCATGCATCATAACACATCAAAACCCCAGATGTGAAGCATCATAGAGAACATCAAAGTAAACTCCCTCTTCTAGAAGATAATGAATGGGAGCACTTACCAACCTCTCTTTCAGATACTCAAAAGCCTCCAGACACTGATCAGTTCACATGAATTCCTGATCCTTCTGGGTTATTGTTGTCATAGTTATCACAACCAAAGATAAATCGACTACAAACAACCTATAGTGTCCTGTGAGACCAAAGAAACAACACCCATATGCCTCTGTCTTGGGTGATTCCTATGACACAACAGCTTTTATCATTGAGGGATCCACCACTAATCACTACTGGGACACCACAACACCCATGAAAAGAACTTCTCAATCACAAAAATCACACTTTGACAACATCCCAAAAAGTGGTTTTTGTGGAAGAACGCCTAAAACTTTGTGTAGATTCTATGCATGCTTCTCTTCATACGTGGAGTACATAAGGATGTCGTCAATGAAAAAAAGTATGAACGTGTTCAGAAACTTATGTAAAATAGATTTCATCAACTCCATGGACATAGCTAGAGAATTAATCACACGAAACTTCATTACAATGAATTCGTAATGCCCATGATGACAAAAAAATAAATTTTTAGAATATCCTCACCCTTCACATGCATCTGATGATGTCCTGGCCACAAATCGATCTTCATGAACCAACATGCACCCATCCATTGATCAAATGAACCGTCAATACATGGAAGAGGATATAGATTTTTCACATTCACTTTGTTTAAGAGATGATAATCAATACCCAACCGCAAACTGTCATCATCCTTCTTCGTGAACAAAACCGGTGCACCCCACAGTGACATTCCCAACCCAAAAAAAGCACACTATAACTAACCATAGATTTGTATACTCATCACCTATAACTCATTAGGGGATATCCTATGTGGATATATAGTGACAGGATATGATCCTTTCAGTAGCTCAATCCCATATTCTATCTCTTGTCGAGGGGGTAATGCTACAACCACTTCTGGAAACACTTCAGTGTACTCTTCTTTGACCCGAGGAAACAAAAACTACTTTACCTACTATGAACATATAATTAGCTCATCCATCAAGGATAAATAAATATGGAACATTCCCCTGACCCATTCGAGTGTCTCACTCACCAACAAACACCTTTGACTCTCCATCATCATCAAAGAATACCACTTTCTTCCAAAATCAATCCACGATATACTGCATTGAATAAAACCAATTCATGCTGAGGATTACATCATATGCTTGTATTCATAAACACAAGAAATATCCCCAAGAGTGGTGCTTCCCCAACACTACCTCACAGTCTCTAAAAACATCAAACAAGTTAGTTTGAACCCTAACTGATGTAGTCAATGCAAATAGAACATGAAACATTTCTACCTCAAGTCCAAAATAAGGGATAGGGTAAGGTGATATCAAGGAGTGTGTCTCTATTGAATAAAAAAAGTAATAAACTTATGTATAAAAAAATAAAAGGGTACCTCAAATGATGTTTGGCTCCCCTAACTGTGGAAAAGCTAAACCATGAAGCTTGCCTCAACCTGATTCACAACCTCTATGACCATACTGATGACCACCACCATGGACACAGTATCCTCTCAGAGGTTGGGGATCGCCAGTGGGTTTTCCTCTACCTACCCCATCAGATCTATGTTGATCAAAAGTAGTTGAAACCTGTTGCAACTACATAGGATGTAACTACCTCAATGGAGGAACCTGGAGCGGAACACTTGGTGCAAGATGGACGCTCTGAATGGTCGGGAACTCTCTCTACTAAAGACCTCATCCTCTACATGAAAAAAATTTCATGATACCTTTTAATATGACTAATTAAATCCACCCTTGGAGAAATGAGATACTAAAGGCTAGGACCTTCCCCCAGCCAAACAGAAAATTTACTGCCCTAAAATTCAGGAACCCCAAACTACAGATCTTCTTCATGACAAATCCTGACGACTCCAATGTCTTGATCATCAAGGTATGGCTAACATCCTCTCGATTACATCTTCCCTATCTAGAACCTAAAGACATTTTTTCATCATAAATAGGGTTACCTAGCACTAGATCTAAGGATGCAAAGCCTCCTTGAAATTCCTCACCCTGGCCTCCTCGTCTAGAAATAAGTCTGCAGCATATCATAAAAGGTTCTTGAAATAGATTGCAAACTCTCTCACACTAGAGCTCCCTTTCTGAAGGGGAATAAGCTCCTAGAATATGGATTCTTATGTCGTCGAAGAAAGAAACTTGACAATGAAATTGTATGGGAAGTATTCCCATGAGATCAATGACTCCTCACGATCACTAAGGAACATGAACCAAAATTTCCTTGCCACCCCACACAAAATCGTCACAAACAACGACACCCAGTACTCTTTATAATCAAGGATCAAAATGAAGGAAATATCATCCCCCTTCAACAATTATTATATGAATGAATTTGAAATAGAGGACTCATACTTCAGCAAACTCTGGTGTTGAAACTCTTAGAGTGTACTCCTACAAGTTTTGTCGTCAACCTCTACTCTATGGTGATCTTCTGGCGCAGCTTGCTGGACACCATCTACGTGAACATGAAGAGGATTTCGACATAGATCCATACCTAAAAAATAACAACCAGTTTTTTCTCCTATATATAGAATATGGAAGACACAACATCAATTAATTAATTTTTTTCCTCTTATTCATTTTAGTTTAACATATCCCATGGTCTACACATTAAGACACAGGAACAAAGAAGAACGATGCATGGTCCTTTCCTTGGTCTCTAACCTGAAACCAGTATCACATCGTGTAGTGGCCACTACAAACATAAATTTCCTTGCATCATATCACAGGGGGATCTAAATGCCTTTATCTTAGTCAGTCTCAAATATTAACCTCACTTTTTAAACATAACTAACATGGTTTCCCAACCAACCAATGGAACCTCACAAGTTCTTAACACCAAACTCCATCCTACCCCTTAACCAAAACTCAGATACCACTATGTCAGGATCACTTCCCCATAAGGTTTACCCCTAGTAGGCATGAAATGTGATAATGGATATTGTGACCCCCGATTCCCACCTCTAGTATGCCCACGGTGAGTGAATAGAACTAAGGGTATAGTAAACACACAAAATGGGAGGCATTACCCTCTAAAAGAGCACATACATAAGAGATATATAAGACAGACCCTAAAAAACTCCAACTAAGACTAAAATATAAATTAAATCACAAGTGCACATATGTATTGTTCTTAAAAAACTACTACAACTAAAATTGAAAACTATAAGTACCAAAGGAAAGTAAAAAATGGCAGTGACCATGAAGCCCGAACAGCTCCTGCAACACCAAGCTAGTATTAACCAACCTAATCTCCAACATACTTCAATTTTACTAAAACATTTTATATATACGTAGGGATTTTATAACATTACACTTGGTAGGATCCTCCCTCGTAGCCTCTTGTGATAAAGTTAACAAAACATACTAATGCATAGGGAAAAGCAAGTGAAACTAACTCATCACAAAAACAGGTATACTATATTCCCAGCCTCCCCATGGTTACTCTCACCATGTATCACATACAGGAGTATATAACATAATAATGAATATAGCTAGGGTACCCTTCTTCCACTTCCCCACTAGTTTTGCACTTTTCCCCAACATCGTGCGTCCTAAGCATCTATATCAAAAAAGGCTTACCCAAAAACACCTGGGAGAAGCACCCAAAAATGACCCTCATGAAACAAAACCACTATTTCGTCATAATCAAAATAACCAGGTAGTTTCTAGGAGACACCACATCTTGAATAATGTGTATCATATGTTGGGAATTATACCACAATCCATTACAGCCCATAAACTGAGTAAGATTCCTTAATACAAAAAGCCAATACATCTTACACCTATAGTTTCCCATAGAATACTATATCCAAATTATATGTGTGTGAATAAAAACAATCCATTACAACCCTCGGGACACATCTACGGGAAACTAATAGTTATTTCTACAACACAAGTAACAACCATGTGACCAGAGCAGTTCCAAAGGGGGTAGCTAGACATCCATCCTCCCATTAGGATGTTGAGGAAAATACCCCCAGGGATCAAAATCCTTGGGGTGTTAGTTGTCTAAACTGGTAGGGTGGATTATCATATATGAACACAAAAAGTATAGAATATACTATATCTCATAGACACACTATATTCATAACCTATTATTATACTCAAATGCAGCTTACATCTCTCGGACTCCTAACTAACACTACAAATACTAGGTATCCTATAAGAACACAACCATTTCATTTTCATTATTATATTGCATCATTACCTTTTTATCAATTGAAATTTATGTTTATTAATTATGGAAACATTAATTAACCATTATCAATTCCACATTACATTTTTTTAGCATTCCAACCAAGATCCATAGTTCCTTTAAATTGTAACCTCATCGTTTCCTTACAACATGTTCCAACCCCATTGGTTACATCATTTATTCAGTAATTTATAAAAAACATCATTACTTTTCCATATTACCATGAATTCTAGAAAAAATTCTAAGAAACCAAGAAAAATGAGATCAACACAGTGAGTATAAGAACTAACTTTTGAGTCTTTTCTAGCTATATCAAGAGCGAAGACCCATACATCCTCAAGAATCTAAACATAGAAATCATGTGGCATATCCCTCGCATCCTCACCTATTTTTGGAATGAGGGTAGAAAGACTAGATGCCTTGAGTTGTGGGAAATGTAAGGTAGATAAACAACCAATAATATTCATCCAACATCCCATAATTCATATCCAACATTTTTCATCATCTCAAGTGTCCTTCCGAGCACCCACATGTATAAACTGATGCATCTATTCACTCTAGGCATCAACTTCTACCACAACCACTGGGCCTCCCTACCCCCACATCTCACAACATCCATCTAGGCACATAACACCTCGCAAGAAGAATAAAAAACAAAGATACTAAGATCTTGGCCCTAAAAAGGACATTCTATTATCACAAACAATGAGCTCTCCTGGCTCCAAAGAGTATGGAACTCAGCCTTAAATGAAAGAGGGTAACACAGAACCCTACAAGGAATTAACTTTTTTTACCAACTGGCTCATTAATCCATATAAATTTAGACGATTCATTATTGGTAGGTTCCAACTATGGGAATCCTAAATAGAAAGTTGTCGTAGCTATCACATATTAATTAAACATGCTTACTATATCAACAACCAGATTCCTTTATATGCCACTTTATATTTTAAAAATATTTAAAATGAATCCCAACTTATTTTTATTACCAATTTTTTCCAAGAATGATATTCTAATAATGGAAAGAATAGATATCACACTATCTATCAAAAAAAGTTACAGTAACATACAATCGATGAAAATTTATTTATCTAATTAAAATATTTATTATGTCAATTATATTATAATATTATGGGAAAAAACATGATAAAAATATAGTTTCATGTAAAATAATAGAGAAGAAACAAATCCCCTACATCAAAATTTTCTTGACGATCATTATTAAATAATGTTCCAACACAACTGTTCACAATCCCCTTTCCTCATGACAACTGTATGCACCCAAGGATGCAGTGACACAGAAAAACCAACTGACACCTAGGAAAACTTCAGTAGAAACATGGATATCACATGAAATAACATGGGAAGTAGAATGGGAGAAGAAGTATCAAATAAAACACAATAACGGAAGTAGATCCTACCTTCTATATATGATTGATTATCACTTGCTTTGTTCACTGAAATAGGGGTTGTGCATGCTTCATGAATAAATTTCAAGGAGAAACAATCAAATAAATAAGCTTAATTCACACCACTCCTATGGTAGGAATGTGTTGGTGAGAATCAAATAAAGATAAAGGAGAAGGAATGAAAGAAGGGAAGGATACCGACATTGAAGGGTTAGATCCAAGACTAACAATATTTGAAACAATTTAATATTTCTATGAGTTCATATCACATTAATCTATGAGGTTTGACCATGTAAAGGCATCCCTAACATTAGAAAAATTAATATAGAAGTTATGGGCTCTGAACCGGCCTTTAATCATCTAATATAATTCCTTTAATGTACTTTTTTTCAAATAAGATGTTAAATTGGATAACTATAAGAAGTAAGAAACATTGTGCACCTACCGATGGCTAGAAAAACTATACACATATTGAATGTTTGAGACTATGTATACCAAACGATGCGAATAATAAAATGACTCACCGACACCAATAGTAAAAATGACTCACTCATGTTGAGAGTACAACTAACTAACTGAGGGGGACAATACAAATGACTCACAATACTGATAGTACAAATGAATAACTGACGCTGACATTAAAAATGACTCACCGACGCCGAAAACATAAATGAATCACCGACGGTGATTGTAAAAATGACTCATAGACGTCGATAGTAAAAATGAATCACCAACTCCAACAGTAAAAATGACTTGCAGATACCAACAATAAAGATGAATCACCAACGCTGACAGTACAAATGAATCCTTGATGCTGACAGTACAAATGACTCACTGACGCTAATAGTATAAATAACACACTGATGTTGATAGTACAATTGAATCACTGATGACATTATTCACATCTATTCCAATGATGGAACAGTTCAAATCTGTCTCACTGATTACACTATTCACATTTGTCTCACGGAATACACTGTTAATAGAAATTGAAATAGTATTCACCAAAAAGAATATTTGGAAAAGTGTTCGGAATAAGTCACTTTGATGTCCAAGAACTCCCGGGATACTAGATTTCTAAAAAGGAATGTACCAGAGAGGTCTGAGACATTACAGGTAGAATGTGAAACATTAATATTTTATGATATATTTTTCTTTAAAGAAATATAATTTATTCCATATCATATGATTCTTTCAACCACAAGTCTAAATAAACCATAAAATAGTATATTTTAATAAACTCTTAATTAAATTCATATAATTAATATTAATAACTACACTTTAAAAAGGGATTGTTGATTTTATTTGAATATTGTATAATTTTTTTAAATTCATGGTATTCTTCGAAAATACATTTTCTCCAAAATAATCATTATTGGTTTCAATGAATAAATAATATAGTAAATCTATTCCACATTTAGAAGATGTATATTAAAAATTATTTTTTTTAAATCTGAATGTCTTAATTTTAAATGACTGTATTTTTGTATTTTTATAAAAAAAATTCAATGAATATTGTAAAATACTGATTCTAATAGAAATTTGTTTTTTCATATAAATAATTTATAGTGTTATTATTTTATTTAAGTGGTATAAAAATTAAAATTAATTCATTTGTATTTTAAATAATCTAATTAAGTAAAATTAAATAATTTTAATATTTTAATTTCATATAAAATATTTTATACTTTAGAAAAAAAAAATTTGGAAATAATATTTTAATCATGTTTTGTAGGTTATTAAAATTAAATTATAAAATTTATGTGAATATAATCTTGAGAAAATGTTATACATGTTTAAAATAATGTAGATATATTTTATATATTTTAATATTTTTTTTTGTTCATTATGAATAATAACCTTTAAATACTTGCAACCTCAGTATGTGTAAAATTGGTAAAATTTAGTTAAAAATTTGGATAATGCTTAAAAATTTCTCTAACAACTGAGTTTATCTTATTGGATGAGTGTAGTTTTCAAATTTATATCCAATTATAGACTATATTTACACATGGTTCCATTTTACCTTTATAATGGCCTTTATATAATTTTATGAAAAGAATAAATACAAAACATCATTCTCATGAATTTAATATCTCAAAAAATTACATAAAAAATAAAAAGATTATAATATTGGTTCTATATTTTTATTTTATCTATACATTAATTTTATGGTCATGGAAATTTATTTTTTAATTTTTAATAATTTAATATATAACTTAATTACTCTTTCAATGCCAAAATTGTATTAATTAAATTAATTGAAAAATAATATATGTTGTTATAAAAATATTTAACACAATAAAATTTGAATGATATAAAAAGTTTCTTAATTTTTTTCATTAATATAACATATTTGGGTTTTTTAATGTTTATATTAATATTCAATAACTATATTTAGGACTTTAATGTCAAATAAATTGAATAGTTCCAAAAAAACATTAATGTTATTTTATAACAAAAAAGTGTTTTATTAAATGATCTAAATTTCAAAAATTACTAAATTAATCCACAATAATATGATATAGGTTAAAATATCATCTATTTAAATTTTTTGGGATAATTTTCCTTTTATGAAATAATTCTCAACACCTATATTGTAGGAATAATTGATATTATGTTAGTTTTAAAAATGATTAATCTAGGTTTAAATATAACATATAATTGTTATAACATCACATAAAATTGTCTAAATATTATTTTATTGATTTATATTAACATATACTCAAACTATAATTTAAATATTTAATTTTAAAGTCACTTAATTATAAAAATTTATTTATATTAATTTAATTTTTTATGAAACTATAATAGTTCCCCTCCCTCGCATATAAAGGGGCACATATTATCCTCTCTTACTCACACCTTTTTATCCTTATATCTCCTTCAATATGAAACATAATACATTTCTGTATTCCTTAAAAAATTCATATATCGTATTATCTTTCTAAAATAATATCCCATGAATTCATAATGTGTAAACCAAGAAGGTTATATCAATGAGTATATATAGCTCTTAACTAGTAATTTTCAATCTTATTTCTTCTTAAAGAACCTATAATTTCATGATATATATTCTAAAATAATGAATTAATTATCATCAATTTAATAAGTTTTTATTATTAAGAATGTAAAACCATTTTCAACCTTCATTCCACCCTAAAAAAATAAAATTCAATGCTCATGCGTTTGTACGATTTACCATCTGTATGTAACTATGTAATTCATTATTCATCATCAATTTACATGTACAGTTTTAATTATGGATATAAAAAATATTAATTATATTTATGATAATATGATGATTATTTAGTGATAAATTATTATGTTCCTTTATTTCATTCGATATGTTGAAAGATGGAAACAACATTCATGATTTCATATGGCCTATAGTCTCCAAAAATGTTATAAATCATTTCAATATCACTATTTTTTGAATGAGTATTTATATACTGATTATATATAAAATTTATATTTGTTTTAAATTTTATATATTATGAAATGTGATCAATGCTCAAGGATAGGAACTATAGAACCAAAACATCCAGAAAAAATGAAATAGTAAACATCAGAAAATGATAATTTTTGAACATAATTATAAATACATGAGTATTAAAATGTTATATGTGGATAATATATGAAATTTTAAATAATTAAATAATTATATAAAATAATTATTATAAATTAAAATTTATTATAATGAGGTTATTAAACTTAATATGCATGTCGAGCTTGATGTAAGGCTTTATTTGACAATATCATGTCTAATAGAAATTTTTTTAATGTTTTATATTTCCATTAAGGGAATTAAATTGTCTTTATATCATAAATTCATTTTATTTTCATTATACTATTATTTTTATAGGATATTAAGGTGATATTTCAATTTATACCATATTTGGAACTCAAAAAGACAAAATGAATGTTTTTAACGAAACCCTATATTATTTTTATACTAAGGTTGGAATTTTTTTCCAATTCCATATTTTCATTAAAATGTTTTCAATAAATTTTATATTATTTTATAATAATTTCTTATATTGTTATTTATAATAGATTAAATATCAATAAGAATATTTTTATGGAATATTTTTCTCATTTTCTAAACAAGTAATATTTTAATGAAGGTGTGAAATGAATATTTGTTTTTAATAATCAAAACTTCAAAAAAAATCACATCATCATAATTAACCAATGGTTTAAGAATATTCTACATGTTTTCATGGTTAGTTGTGAAGTTAATATTTTCCAAAATAGTTTACAATTTTATGGTTTTTATATAAGTGATTTCAAAATTTAAAGGGTTTTCCCCCAAGATGTTCTTCAAATAACTTTTAAAATTATTTTCATCTACATCAATATCTTTTTATAATCCTTATTATTTAATAAGGTTTGTTCTAATTATACCATAAACCATATTTCATTTGATTTTCTATGCTAAATTTGACTTCGGAATGTATTGATATTATGTATTTTAGTTATTACTATTCATATAGTTAGGTATTTTTAAAAAATGTTGATTCTGTTGGGTTGTTGATTCATATAATGAATGCATTGGAATTATTTTGTGATGGGGGGGAGTCCAATAATTACGTATCCCATCAATGCATCACTATATCTCATGTAAAAAAATATATAGGGTATTTGGACAAGGACATACCCATTTCTATAACATTTCATGGCACAAATCCTTAATGGTCGCATTACGATATCCATTCACAAGGAAATGATTTAATGTTTTATATATCATTAATTATGAATTATATCATTATTAAATCATCTATTCACTTCCATGTGATTATTCAAGTAGTTATATTATCTATGGATAAGTATCATGTCCATGTGATTATTTGTTTGTAATTATTTGATCATCATCTTTTCATATCATATTAATAATTATTTATTCATTTAATGATAGATTCCTCTATATCTATTCCATTACTGACCATTTTTTTATCACCAACTTCTGATGTTTCTATTCCCTGAGATTGCAACAAGTATACTATGAATGATATGTAAAAATATTATTTATATAATAATGATTTTTTTATAAAAATAATATTTTGTGTTTTGTGTTTTCATTTATAATGTAATATTCAATAATAATCCATCTTACAAACACAAATAATCTATTCAGTCCTTTCAGATATGATCACTTGTATCTAGTAACAATTTAATAATGTAGACACATGTTCTGGGCTACAAAGGCCATGATCATTAAAATCGTCTTTTTTTATCTTAATATTGATAAAATAAAGTAAATATATCTTAATCCCCTCATAAGTAGTGGATAAGTTCTAGTTGAAGATGATAAAGAAATTATTTAACTATCATGTTGGATGGGTACTGTTAGTTTATAATATTTTTGTCACTAAATAATTTTACATTTCCCTCTTAATGAGGCACTATAAATATAAAAATGTAAGTTATATGGTGGATATTCTTGTTTATCAACATATGTGAGTGATAGGGTCATGGGATAGTGTGGTCAGTGAGTGGCTATGTATGAAGGGCTATTTTAGGTGGAATATCAACTTACTACGGTGGGATGTTCGTTGAATACCATAGATAAGTTGATATGGAGTGGTTTTTAAAACTAAATAGGTGGACATAAACAAATTGAAGGGTACATATAGTATGGTTTAGAGTAGTGCTTATGCATTTGTGTTACTGCATCGACCCATGGTGCATCATATATCGATAATATATCCTATTAATCACATTTTCACTTCTTCTTCTCTATATTATTTATATTTATTTTATCCTAATAAAATACATGAATTTTGTTTCAACTCTAAATAATATAATTCCTTATTAATTTTCTCTCTATATACCTTCTATGAACTAATCATTAGGTGTGTTTCTTAAGAGAATATTGATTGATAGAGTGTTGAGAAAATGATTGCAAAGAGTGTAACTGGCATATGAAGAAGAATTCATATGAAATGCACTATATTTAAGAATTCCTAGTTCATGTCGAGGAAACTAAGGTAGATTGTTAAGGTTACATGAAGGTGGAAAAATGTTTAAAAAACCACACTTGTAGAACCAAATTAATTTTTAGCATCCCCATCTTCAGATACATTTCCATTTATTTACATATTTAAATTATATATAATTATTATGATATTTTTTGTGAGGTTTCAATGAGTATTTTATTATTTAATTGTCTTTTAAGAATATTCATCATTTTATAACAATTAGTAGAAGTTGTAAAGTATCTGCAGGGATCCATGAATGGTATGAAAGTGGGAACTAGGTCAGTGAAGAGTTGGAACACGATTTAGAAAAGTCATATAGATCACAAGGAGAAAAAATGTTTCTTGAAACACATGGATGTGAATGGTTATCAAATAATTTTTTTAACCATTTGATTCAACTATTGGAGGATGTGTCTTTATTCCTTATAATTCTCATGGTCATCACACATTCTTCCAAATTATGCGTCCTAACTGTGTGTCATGTAGTTAGACCTCAAATATTAGTTGATCTACTTTTATTTAATAACATTAATCCATTTATTTCCCTAATTATCTCATAAATAATATTTTTTTCCTCACAATTATTAAGAGATAGTCCCCTTTTATTTCATAGATTGTTTTAGGTGATTAAAATCTTGTTAGAAAATCATATTCACTTGTAACTATCCATTCTTTGTGGTTCTTCTTAGATATCCTCTTTTTTTAGTCATATAACAATAGATCTAATTCATTTTGGATAGATCTATGTTCATTGATGGTTCTTGATGAAATCATTGTGATCATTGTTTGATCTAGGGAAGGATAGGTGTTTTATTATCAGATTAAGAGGATTGAAGTGTTTTCTTCATTTATGAAAACAATGGTGGGATAAGGGATTATCTCTTGACTCCACATGATTATAAAATGATGAAATAGTTTTAAATGACTAATATTTATGAAAATATTTGTAATATACTGATTTTATTCTTTATGGAAACCTAGTAAATGATGGTTTTGGAATATTATTGAAATTGGTTTTTTGTGAAAAATCCTCTTTGACTATAATTTTAAAATTGGGATTTTAATATAATGGATTTTATTTGATCCGTATTAAATAAAAATAAAAATTATTGCAATAAAGATATAATTTTTATTTTTCTTGGCATGGATTTTGATATACATGGTTGTTGTGGGGTCATTTTCAATATACATGACCCTATGGAAGGAGTGTGTGCCTTTAAGAAACCATGTATTAGTTACATTATGATGAATTAGATGATTGGATATAGACTACTCATAAGTATGGAAATTTCACATGGAAATGCATGTTAATATGTGTGGATTCATGGTTTTTTGAAATAATGGAATGAGTTTTCCAAATGGAATTGATATAGGTTTTAATGGTTTTGTTTAATTTAATTCTGTGTAAAACTATTTCATTTTATATTTATAATTCTAAATATTATTTTTTATATTTTGAAATATTTTATATAAATGTTCTAACATGTTTTGTCCTAGTGGCATGATTAGGAAGGTTACTTAGAAAAATTTTACTGAGTTTAGAATCACCACATTCTTGGGTCTTTTGTAGGTTTACAGAATTTATCTACTGATAAATAGGTAAAGGAAAGGTATCTCGATTATTTTTTGATTCTTCATTATACCTTTTCAATGGCCAGTCAAGTTAGATCTTTGAGTATGTAGGGAGTTACTGGTTGATTTTCATTGTTGTCTTTGGGTATTTTTGTAATTGATTCATTTGTTTATGTCCCTTGTCTTCTAGTTTTACTCTGATATGTTTGTTTCTTGGTGAGGTTT
This sequence comes from Viscum album, assembly GCA_963277665.1. Taxonomy (NCBI): domain Eukaryota; kingdom Viridiplantae; phylum Streptophyta; class Magnoliopsida; order Santalales; family Viscaceae; genus Viscum; species Viscum album. Next base: position 684,516,621 of record OY728165.1, read on the forward strand.
TGTGAAATATTTTATATAATCATGAATTATATATAGTGTTGTTGGTAATTTTTTTGGTAGTTATGAATTTTTTTCTATCAAAGGGAAATCATTCTCTAAAATTTTTTGAGTCCCTTGGAATTTATTTCTAGCCTTTGGTGCCTTTAGGATATAACTTAAGGCAAATAAAAACCCACCACCTATTCACATTCCAATAGGTTATGGATGGGATGTTACAAATTTTATTAGACAAGGTATTTACAAATATTTTTTTGGGAAAAACAGTATGAGTTTTTTTGATCAGTGTGTATCTATTTTGTTCAGTCATGCATTTGGAAGTTGTATCACAGTTAATAATTTCTACATTCTATTTAGATGGTATCGATAATATAGGATTTTTATAACTATAAATTTATAGCATAAAAAATCATAACTAACCTATTTATGATGAAATTCAATTTACTCTAGAGTTTGGGTACATGATTGTTTTTAGAAAGTTATTTGGTGAGTTTCCACATCATCATAATGTGTTTAGATAATGATATTTTCATGAAAACATTAATAGTTGACTTCTCACATGGAATACATTGTTCATTATTGAGTCAATTGTTTACATAATTTAAAAGTTGTAATATTTTTTTTATTTTTTTTATTTTTTTCAAATGGTGAGATTTTGAAAAGGGTTGTTGGGAATATTTTTAAAAATGTTAAAACTATTTATTGTGGATAAACATGATTATTGAACATTTTGAAATGGTAATTTTTAATATCTTCCCCTTCATTTTATATAGAGTGAGACAAAAATTAGTTCATTTTGGTTATATAATATGGGATATGGTAGTCACTATAAAAACCTATGGGAAGAGGCCATTGTGATTGTGGTTTGACATGAGTTGTTGATGAACCAATAGTTGGTCCATTGTGTTGTCCAGTATTTTCAGGCCAAGTATTGAGGGAAGAGAAATAATAAATTAATACAAGTGGATAATTTAGTTTTGTTCAATAAGTAGAACCCCCTCCTTTTGGGGAGATTCTGAACTGGAATAATTAGATTTATGGTTGAATTGGATGAATTCAAAAATTGATTTCCTTGGGAAGAAATGTAATTGAATGTAATGTTGGAAATGTATATGTTAGAGGATCTAGCATGCCAGTGGTGTTATTTAGAGTCTCCTGCTAAATTTGAACAAGGTATGGCATAGAAATATTTTATGAACATCTCAAAAAGTAAAACCATTTCCCACACATTTATAATTTCTTAAAAAACATTATCTTTTAAGCTGATGTAGTTGAATGTCTTGGTAAGAGAGTTTTTAACACAATTTAGAAAACAAGTCTTATATGTAGTGATTTTTTTTCAAAAGTTCCAATTTAACATCATGAATTTTTTATTTGAGGGTGATATTGAAAATTTGCCAAAAAAACCTTCATTATCTACATTTCATATTATACAGATGTGGAAAATAATGTTCTGGTTTCAAAAAGTGACTTCTTGGGAAACAATGTCTAATGAATCATGTCTATTCCTAAAAGAATTATTGGGAACTCCAATGTTGGTAATAAGCAGAGGTGGGACACCAATTTTTAAAGTGGTGGTATATCTAATAATAATATAATGGGATTGGTCAAATTTACACCTCAACAATTGGTTAAGAGTGGACTTTTTCATTGTGTTTCCTTAGAGAATATGAAGTGAGATTTTGCGTCACCACCTAAAGCATGTCACAGTTGAAAATATAAGGATATAATTAGTTTTATTATTTAATATCTTGAAGGACATGTTTTTGAGACACATCCAATGATTATCATGTATTTTATACTTCAATGGGATGAGTTTTTTATAATAGTCTTCATCAAAAAAACTAATAATTCCATTGAGATTCTAGGAACACTATGAAACCTTATCCTATACAATATAAACATTGTAAAAAAGGAAAAAGTGAATAATTTAAGGAATTTAATGAAGCTAAGTAAATTTTCATGGATGATCAATCAATAACTCAGATATTGTGAGGTACGATTATTTTGGATTCTACACTTATTCATGATTTTTTTAATACATGTGAGTCCCAATCATTTATTGATTATCATATCATTAAACTAATAGTCTTAAATGTTGATATAATTATTTTTATTTTGACATCCCAGACACCTTGGGGAAATAAGAGTGTTTCACCTTGAAATATAAATTGTGTTAAATCACAATTGAGGTGTCTGAGTTGTTATGGGATTCATCTATGATAAATTTTAATGACTATGAATTTATTCTAGGAATGTATTGGATAATGAAATTTAAGGCTAGTATTGGTTGTTTGTTATGGAATCTGATTATCAAATATTATGACGCTGTTAGGAATATAATTGACATATTTTTCAGTGGATCTAAGTAGAGTAATAACCTTAGGAAGGGAGGTTTGATGAATTTCTTACAAGGTTATATATTTTTTTTTGGAATTAGTATTTGAGATTGGGAATAGAGATTTTCCAATCATAGTGAACGAATTTCTTGATGTTTTTCTTAAAAGTTTCTTGGGCTTGACACCCAAAATAGAAGTGGAGTATAAAATTTATATTCTACCGAGGTCTAGTAAAATTTCACTTGCATATAAATAAATGGAATAAATATAATTGATATAATTAAAGGATTATATTGAAAAGATAGAAAGTAAATGGGTCATCTAACTGAGTACTTCTTTGTGGGAAGCACTTATTATTTTGGTGATGAGGGTATATTGAAATAAGATGATTTCTATAGATATTCAAAGGCCCAATGAAGTAATGATTAGAATCAACATCCTCTTACAGGAATTTATGATATTTTTGATCAATTTAGGGGGGCCTAGTTGTTCTCTAAAATTATCATGCATTTAGGATATCACCAATTAAGTGTTCGGAAGGGGGTATACAAAAGGTTTCTTTCAGAGGTATATATGAAAATTATGAGTTCATTATTTTATATTATGGTCTTAAAAATGAACCCACTATCTTATGGATTTTTTGAATCATGTATTTCAAAGACATCTGCATTCCTTTCTAGTTTATTCTATGATAGAGTAGGATCATGAGAAGCACATGGTTATAGAGTTGGGTATCTTATAGGATCATCATATTTGTTCTAAGTGAACGAAGTTCAATTTTTTGATTAAAAAGGTAATTTTATTTATCTATTTAATTTATAAAAAGATGTTTCCATATATATATATATGATATACATTGTTATTTATTCCAAAAAAACGAATAATTTATTCTAGATACATATTTTCCATAGATAATTGTGATTCTACATGAATATTGAACATGAAATTTCACATTTTTCATCACCAAATATGGATTTTATGATGAAAGGTTCCCCTTTACTATTGGATGATAAATTCGATAATTCCTATTTATAGATCAATGTTATAATTTAATTGGTACACATTCACATAATTCCTTGTATGGATAGGGATATTTTTTCTATTGTGATTCATCGAGATCTGGGGTGGGATTTCTATCATGCAGTGAGATCACATTGTTTCTTATAATTCCTGGAAGTTATGGTTTCATAAGAAGAACAACACAACACATTATTGGGAATTCTCTATTTAAGTCCATGCATTAAATTCATGGAATCAATTTTCTATTACAAATTATCTTTTTATGGATCATATGATTCTGGAACACATTATCCCACAAATAAATATGAATCTATAGAAAATAAGATGGATGGGATTCCATAAAATGTTTTATTTTGAATTGATGTATAAACTTGGTAAAATAAATTCGACGGTGTATACATTAAAAATGAATTCATATAATTATTTGTCAATATAATTTCCAAATTAGTGGTATTTGATGTCAGTTATTACATATATTCACCTTTGTTGTAGGGATAAAGGTGGTGTTTCTCTTTCTTTCCCTAATTAATTTGATCAATATTTTGTTTATCATGTCAAAGAGTCTCAAATATATGATCTGTAATGTGTTTCTATGAGGTTAAAACACATTGGTGGGGAGACCATTTATGGATTGATGCTAGATTTGAGTTTAGTTTTGAGGTTAAAATATAAGTTCATACAACCATTGTTTTTTCAAAAAGAAATTCTTAATATTTCTATAATTTGAAATTGGTTGTTAATACATGAATTCGTATTATTTATAAAAAGATAAAAACATAGTTTTGGTGGGATGGTATCAAAATTTTGGTGTCATATTTTGTTTCATGATGTCAAAACTATTAACATGTCAAGGAGGAATGCTAATAACCAAAATTAATGTCATATTACTTACCGATTCATGTTCTCAAGTGGGAGAAAATATCCATAGATTGTTCCTCATGATTACCAAGAATTATTTAAATAACATGATTCCAGATTGTTAAATGTGATTCAACTCACAATATCGGATCATTTTATCCCTATTCATGAATCCTATAAGGTGGAGGAATTTTCTATAATCACTATCTAATATGTTGTAAGGATTCATGAAATTGCATTATCAATTGTATCTGACCAAGACATCATTTATAGAATGGGTTGACTATGGGCATGGTGTGTCACCATCAAATGGATGGGCTGTATGAAAAGAAAATGTAAACATTTGAGGACATGCATAGGGATTCTGAAATGGATTTTTATGGATCATGGGAGGATCACATATGGTTACTATATTTCTCATGAAACAATAGTTATTAGTCCATAATATATAATACTCATATTAAATCATTTTATGGGTGTCCTTATATTTCCACACTTTGATGGATTAAAAAATATGATACTCCACGGGTTTTTCCCAATATTATTCAAGAGACAACAATAAATACTTAGTTTATCATGATAAAAATGAATATGTATCTGGTTTATTATAAATCTTAGATGGAACATCATCAATGACTGATGTTGTTTGTGGTAAGTGAGAGTGTGTTATTGATAATATCTTTAAAGATGAAGCCTCGTCATTTTGGTAAGAATGGAATTTTATATCATCGATATATGGTATATTTTATGATACTTTAACAAGATTGGGTGGTAGAGTATTGGTTTTCTATTAATCCAAGGTCCAATTCAATGAAAAATCTATTTAATGTATCTCAATTGATGATGTACCAACCATATATTGACTATATCGTTTTATGGGGGAACATTATCATAGAGAGGGATACTATATTTGTTATTATAATGGTATGGATTGTGGATTTGAAAGATAAAGTCTATCATTTGAAAATAATCTAGAAAGTGTGGGTTTTATTGGAAAATTATTGGATTAATGTTGAAATATGGGAGTGTTAAAAGGAAATGATGGATAAATGGACCAAACACTTCTTGGAAAACCTTGGTTTTCCACATTCTGAGGATATAAAGGATGATGTTGGGGAGATTATATCACCCATTATTTCTGATACATGGCGCTTTATTTATTTATTTAATGTATATATAATGATAATGTTATGTTTCAGGAGTTTCATTTGATTTTTAGAATATTTTGTGGATTTCTAGAGGTTTGAGGTTTGATAATGCTTAATAAAAACTATGTGGTATCTCCAAGAAATGATGCATTAATAGAAGGTGGGAACTGGATGGGCACATAGTTTGTGTATGTTTTTTTTAAAACCATATTGATGACCAAGAGAACCCATGCATCATAAAATAGAGGTAGATAAACATGTCATGGACATTTTTTCTAACCATGTAATTCAACCATGATACGTGATATATTAAGGAAGTAGAGTTTTCATGTATAGGACATGGTCTACTAAACTGTGTGGCCTAACAGTGTAGAGTATAGGTGGACCTCAAAAATTAGTGGATCTAATTCAATTAAATACATTTAAGCCTCAGTTTTCAAAAATATTTATCATAACTCTGATTCTTTTTCCTCTCAACGGTTGATATGAGATACCCTTCATTCCTTGAGAATGTTTAAGGTGATTAAAAACCTGTTGGAGATCATGATTATCTAGAAAGCCTTTGTTTTTTTATCATTATTCTTAAATCTCTTCTCCTTATATTTATTTAAGCCTTAGATCTAATCAATTTTGGATGAAACCGCGTTCGTTAATGGTTATATATAATATCGTGATGAATACTTTTCAGATATAGGGAAGTAAATTTGGTTCATGACTGGATCTAGAGGATTTTAATATTGTTTTTATCTTACACCAACATTTTGGGGGTAGGTGTCTTCTCTATAAACCCCACTATATTAGAACATTAATGATTAGTTTTAAATAAATTTTTTCCATTAAATTATTGTAAACCCGTCATGTGATTCTTGATGGAATCATCTTTAGAGACAGTATTGTGAAATTATTAAAATTACTTATTTTTGTGGATAAACTTCAATGATGATAATTTTAAAAATTTTATATTAAAATGGTGATTTTAAAATTATGGTTCAGAATTGATCCCTGGAAAATAGATGGTAAAATTTGTTAAACAAATAAAAGTTATATTTGAAATGTAATGGAGTTTATTTTTGAATTCATGGTTGCTGTGGGTTCATTTTCATTATATGACGGTATGTGTAAGGGGTGTGTGACATTGGAGCACCTTGTATTTTATACGTTATAAATCATGGTATATATATGAGGGACCTCTCGTGAGTATGGAACTATCAACTAGGCATGAATTTCTGGATGTGTGGATATATGGATGAGGGTAATCATTTAATGAGCATGAAAATTGGAATTGATAAATATATTTAATGGTTTTTTAAGGATTTAAATGGAAATTTTTTTCCCTTAGATATATGGTATTTTAAATTTCATTTACTATTTTAAAATGTTTTATATAAATGTTCAGAATAGTTGTTACCTAGTGGCCTATGTTGGGAAGTCATTGAAGAAATCCAACTGAGTTGATACCCCCTACATCATGGGTTCTATTGTGAATTTTTATATTCCATCTCTTGATAAAAAAATAAAGGAATGTTTTCTCAGTTCTATCATGATTATTATTGATACTATGGGTGTGTCTTGTCAGGTTGGAAATTTTAGTAGGTTGGTAGTGGATTGTTCTATTTCTTGGTTGTTAATCGGTTTTGTTTCATTGATTCCTTTTCTTATGTCCCTTGGTTTCTGCTTTTACTCATATATGGATATTGGTTGGAAATTTTTTGAGTTGTAATTTTTAAATTCATGCAAAATATATAGGTTTATTAATTATATTACAATAGTTTGGATGATTATATTTCAAAGTAAAAATTGTCCCATGAATTTTTTGGGGTCCTTGGCATTTATTATTAGTCATTGGTGTCTTTGGGGTGTCACCTATAGCCAATAATACCCACCACCTCTTCCAATTCCAATGGTTATGGTGTGCGATGTTAAATATTTAGATTCTCTTGAGAATTTAGAGCAGTATAATAAGATTAGAAATGATGGTTGCATCATTATTGCCTAAATTTCAACACTTTGGGAAACAATATGATACACACAATTAGAAAAATTATATTCAAATGGAAGTGATGATGATGGTAATTGATTGACCTCAACTGAATCAAGTGGAGCATTTAGGACAATGATATGATAATTCAATGTCTAAAAATGTTATTGAATGAGGAAGAATATTGAGTATAGAAACTCAGGTGAAGGACAAGTGACCAATGGCTACGGTGAATAGTGATGGTGTGCTCCACACAAAAGTGGATGTATTGTGATTGTCATCTAAAGCGTTGGAGATGAAAGGCTGTTTCAGTTTGGATTTAGTGTTGTGGATAATCAATTATTATATATATTATTTAATATATAGTATAAATGAAGACATTAATGTGCCATTAGTGCAATTAATAATTGATGGAATGGTATAATATTGGATCATATCTTTGATGTTTATTAAAGATACATTTACCGTGATGAAACACAAATAGGAGCGCCAAATAAGACATAGTAACATGATAGAGAAAAACATGGTGATATTCTTAATGGGATTGTAACAGATAAGAGTTGTGAATGACTATATTAAAGAATTTGAGCATGTGGAATTTTGTATATTTGAATTGATTTTAATGTTTTCTGTGATATTTTTTATAGGTATATTAAAGGAAATAATAGGTTGTAAAAATATGAATCATGATGAAGATAATAAATAGAAGCTTCTAGAACTGACAAAGAGAGTTGAAAAATAATTAGATGTAATGTGAATAGTTAAATAAACAAAACAATAGAATTTTTTTAAACCTAGTCTCTTGGAAATAAGTTAAATGTTAGGCATGGAAAATATTATTCCTCGTATGAATAGAAATGTAAGGGAGAGGAAAGTGAAGCTAAGACAAAATGGAAATCAGTTTGGAACCTATCAAGATAAGATTTTGAGTAATATATTTTCATAGTATTGTGCTAAACTTGTGAGTAGAGATTTTATCCTTCGAATAATATTGTAGAGAATAATTTCAAATTAGATAAATGATATTTTACATAATCACATGGGATAAAATGGAGTGGAACCATAAATGGATAATGAAAAATGATTGATATGTTTTTCATATTATTTTCCTCCATGGGGGCATGGTGGTACATCGAGAAAGTAAGAATAATAGGATAATGGATTAGGGGGATTGGAAAGAATGTATGGAGTGGGGTTGGATAACTGTGAATATTACATTAATGTCATAAGTAGTTGTGTAAGTCAATTAAATAAGATGGCATAGACCAGTGTTCAACACTATATGGGTAGGTTCTTAGGAATTTGTAGTGGATATAAAGTATTTCTTATAATATTTTTTTTGTATGTGGGTTAGGATATCTTCCTAGGGTGAAATATATCTTGGGGATCTCTTATCCCCCAATCCTTATTTTCCATTTCTTCTTCTCCATCATATTCATATTCACTTTCTACTACTATATTTTTTACATTTAATTTTAGTTATAAGTAATATTATACATTAGTTATTCCCCCTCTCTCTCTCCACATCATAAGTACATAATTGTAAGGATGAATATTGAAATTAAAATTTGATTCTTCCCTAAACGTTCGTCCCAAAAATAGTGAATTCTCAATGGATAAACACCACAATATTATGTTCTCATTAATGGAAAAATATTGTTACTAAAGTACATATAAATTCGTTTAATTATTTATTTGAAGTTTATAAATTTAATATGGATTCTATAATGAAGGATATATCATGTTTTTCAAAACCTATATTTCATAGATATCTCTTCATGTATCCCACAATCACTTTCGAGATTATTGGAGGTGTTCCAAAATTGGATGATATTTTAGATAGGATTAGAGTGGAAATAATATTTTCAAAGATACACCATTGTATTTTTTATGTGTATCTTCATATTTTGATAGTGGATAAATGGATTATGACTTTTAAGACCCAATAAAGGTGATATGGGTAGTTATTTAATCCAATTGGATTATATAATGCTCTCAAAACCATTATGTTGTTTTTTATCATTAAAGTTATTCTATATTGAACCTAAAATTCGAAGATAACATGAATCAAATATATATACATATATTATATGATATAATAGAAACTGTAATTAATATTCACCACTGCCAAGACACAAAACACTTACATCTATAAAATAAGATACAACAATTTTTTAAAAAATATAACGAAATAATAAAATAAGAAAAGATGACTATCATGATGGTTCGACACAAATCATGCAGGTTAAAAGGGTTAAAAACCATAGATCTGGAACTGATACTTGTCAATTGTATTGAAATAATGATTATTTACTTCTGTATTTACTTTGACACTATTCATAAGGTTATATTTTCGAATCATTGATAGAATATTGATTCATTTAGGCCCTAGTGACATACCATAATGGTATGGTCTTTGAGGATACCATTGGGGATACACATTGTGGTAACCTGAATAGGTGATGTAATTTCTCGAACATAGAGTCCCTTTGAAATAAAGTAAGTTTTTTTATTTTCCACATGTCAACATTGATCATGTATTGAGTTGATCCAGAAACAAATTTGTACTCGGTAAAATATCATGATGATCATGGGAGTATATCGTTTGATAGGGATGGTGATATCCTAGAAGTGGTTGGGATATGAAATCATGAAACCTCTATTTTCCTTTTTTTACTAAAAGATTAAGTGTTTTGATATTTTGATGGAGGATATCATGGTTTTGGTGTTAGGTGACACCTTTATAGTGCTGATAAACAAAAATTTAGAAGATATAATGTTAGGGTATTATGTTTGGGTCCCATACACTATGAGTCAATAAATTTATAGTGTATTGTTTTGAGAGGATTAATAAATAAATATATATATATATATATTAACCTTACCAACCATTTCAATACATTTTTATTTTCATAATATGGTGTTAAGATGTATACTGAAAATCACACTTTATGTAAACCTTCAAAAGAATAGTTTCATTCATCAAAAGTAAGAATTATATAAATATATTATGTTTCATAGGATAGTGTAAAGAGTTCTATATAAAATTACACATTATGTAATTGTTATAAAATATATTTCCTTTCATTAAAATTAACCATTTTAAGTAATGAACAGTTTGAATGGATTCATGGTTTTAATTGGTCAATAATTCAGTGCTTTTGGTAGTTGTTATGATATTTTGAGTAATTATTGTTTCTATTTTCAATAATTATATAACTATAGGTCACATTTAAAAATTTATGTGAAACATCATTATATTTATATTTTTTATAGGTTTTTTCTATTGAAAGTTGATGAAATTTATTAAATGGAAGAAAATGGAATTAATACTCAATTTATTGACCAATTTTTAAATGATTTTATAGTTTCCTCTGAAAGGATTGGTGTTACCACATTAGAGTAGTTTAATTACCTACATACAACTAAATAATATTCTCAAAAAACTAATTGTACAATTTGAATTAAAGTAGATAAGAAAACTGAAAAAATTATTAAAAATAAATTATTTATATTTTATATGATTTTTTATTCAATATATGTTTCTAATAATAAATATTAGTGTTGGTAAAAGGTTTTAAGAAAAGTCAAACATTAATTTCATCGATCCCATCGATTTCCCCATTTAAGTTTGTTATAATCCATGGATGGTGGGGAAATATTTTTGATGAAATATTTTATAATGATGATTTCTATGAAGGAATGTTTTTTTCTTCAAAAGATGATTTTGAGTACTAGAAATATCAGTTGGTATACTTGAAAATGGTTTTTATGTTTTGGGGAGTGACTTTTCATTTTTATTTCTTCATTGTATTTTCTCATTGGTATATTTGGATTATTGTTTATGGATTATTTATGTCACGACCCATCCCCTGGGGCCCTTGTCGTGACTACCCCAAGCCTACCTTCCATAGGCCAGGGGCTAGTAACTAGTGCCGAAAGGTGTATTCCCTATAACTGGTATGGAATTTCCATTATAACCGATAAACACATGCATCTAAGCACACATCGAGATTCAAACACAAGTAAAACAGTGTGAGAAAAAGGGTGATGAAAGAAAAATGGGCTGGAATACAAGCCCAATAGTAAAGGTACAAGTAAAACTGAAATACAATACAACTGAAGAAAGAGAAAGACAACTATTGGGTAGTCCTCTAAGGTTCCTTCCTGAAGGGTAGGTACAGATTACCTCCTTATAACTCCATGTCTACCCGTCTCCTCTCCATACCGATACGCCATATGGTCCACCTCGGGGCACCATCCAGTCCTAGTACTATCATCCTTTGTCAATGTTGTCCATCGTCTCCACCAAACACAACAAGGTTCATGCATAGCCCATGAAAGGGTGAGTATGACGATACTCAGTAGGGACCCCGAGACCCTCAAGGTCTCAAAAAATCCACAAAGGATAAACCAAACAGCATGAAATAAACTGAAAACCCTACTTAGGTATATGCCCTTACATATACATAAGTTATCATGTATGCCCATCTCAATCATGAGAAAAAATAGGGTCCAACCCAAAATCCCAAAGCTCAACTATTACACAAAAAAGGAATACCACAAAGGTAAGTACCATGCAGCTACACCAAATAAAAGAATACGAACAAGGTATTACTACGAAGGAATGTACCACACAGGAACAGAATCAACCCACACTAGGTATAACATAGGTAGAGAAATAAAAATGATTAGGTGTAACTACTGAATCATCTTACTCAGTTAAGAGGCTCTGTTGTTGACCCACACAGGATCACTCAGTGCTGACCCACATAGGATATCTAGATGATGACCCACATAGGATATCTAGGTGTTGACCCACACAGGATCACTCGGTTCTGACCCACTCAGGATCGCTCGGTGCTAACCCACACATGACCACTATTCATTCATCATGTCACAGCCAGCTACTGGGTTCCGGTACAAAGCTTGATCATCTCCGGGAGGGTCCTCTCCTCAAGACACTGGTTGAAACTCCAACTTCCACGAATTCCCACAAAGAATTAACCCAAAGGACCGTCACATCTTAGTGGTCTCAACGCAACAGATTGTGCATCAATCGGACGCCCGGTCTGTAATTTATTAGCCTTTTAGTCCTGAGGACCCGGTTGGATTCGTGCCCAATCCAACCCGACTATATCCCAAATTTTTCCAAATATCTAGTGGGGTATACTCAATGTGTCCATCTCGCTCTATGGTTTCCAAAACCACTGACAGTTTTCTCAAATAGACACTCAGTGCCAAAGTAATGGCTGATAGAGCGAAAAGTTCGAAGTTGGCCTGGGTCTTGTCCACCCTGGTCAGACCGACCCTGACCGACATAGCCTGGGCTGACCCGACACAATTCGGGTCGACCTGGCCCGTTGGGTCTGTTCCAGCTCACTAGGCCCGGCCCGACCCATGTTGGGTGGCGTAGGGGCCGTGGAGAAGCACGAGGCCGTGAGGGCTGCGCAGAGGCCACGAGGCCGGCAAAGGCCACGGGGGTTGTAGAGGGTCGCGGGGTGGCGAGGCCGCGGGGGGGGGGGGGGGGGGGGAAGATCACAGGATGGAGGAAGTCATGGGTGCCATGGAGGGTCGCGGGGCGGTGAGGTAGTGGGGGGCCGGGAGACCGCGGGGGCTACAGAGGACCGTGAGGCAGTGAGGCCACAGGATGTCGAAAGTCGCGGGGTCCGTGGAGGGCTACAAGGTGGTGAGGTTCTAGAATGGAGGAGGTCGTAGAGGGCCGTGGGGGACACGGAGGGCCGCCAGGTGGAGAGGGTGTGGGACGGTGGAGGTCGCGGTGGCCGTGAAGGGTGTGGATTGGCGGAGGCCGCAAATAGGCCACAGAGGGGCGGGGCGTCGCGCCTTCGTTAGTGGCTGATTCGGTTGTCCACTCTTCGTTCACCACTGTCTCACAAAGACATCTTCATCCATCGTGAGGAACACCCCAAAATGAATAATGACGAAGGGGTCGGTTCATGTGTATTTGGCTCGCACCCTCCGCGTTAGAGTGGTAGCAAGCATCTCAACAAAAACCATGAATGAAGAACGTCAAACTCTACAACCCCTAGTGATGATTATTCCCAAACCTGCAGAAAACAAAGTATCCACGGATCAAATAGTTAGAGATTTTATCCGCGTTATTTTTTTACAAGGGAAGATCATAGGAATCCATAATCACACATAATAAAAACCCTACCTTGGAGATTTATCTAAGGAGGTCACTAGGAAAGAGATGAAGTCATTGGGGATAGATGAACATCGGTGATGTCGGAGTTTCCTCGATCGTCAGTTCATTGTTTTTGAATAAATTCCTCGTTGGTGAGATCATTCTTCATTGGGGATAACATTATTCATTGTAGAACATGTTCTTCATTGGAGATAATAATCCTACAATAGTTCTCCTCTCCCAATTTCACCAAAACGTGAAAGGTAGCCAATATGATATGTTTCCCCAATTTAATTTTTGGAACAAATTAAATTGGCATCATAATTACATTGAGGTTGGCATAATAAATTTTGGAGAAACCTAAAGGTCACCTCCATCATTAAAGAGGGAGTTCAAGAGTTTTCTCACATTAGGAGGGTTCGGGTGGTTCCCACCGTTAAATTCAAATTGGGGGTATTAGGTTTTGTGGTCCCCACATCCATAACATCACATGGGTAGATTAGATATGGTGGTCCCCACCACTGAACACTCAAATGGGATACATAGTTCTGGTGATCCCCACCTTTTAACATCTACATGAGAGTTTCAAATGAAAATAAATGTTAGAAAATTTTATTTTATTTAATTCTGTCACAAATAAATGAAAAACTAACTTCAACCCTCATCCTACTACGGTCAAGGTCAAGGTTTCCTTATGCGAATATTGGTGATGTGAGTTCAAGGTTGCCCTCAGAATTCAATTCTGATCACCAGTTCAAAATTTAGAAAAAACCACTCACAGGTTTACTAAACATACCCGAAACGAAGTTGAGAAATTGATTTCGAGAACTTTGGTACTCGAAATCACGCACAGTAAATTTTCACAGACTCATAAAATTATCATTTATTAAAAAAAAATTACAAGGAATTTTTGAGTCTTTACATTATCCCCACCTCAGAGATTTATTTCCCTGTATTCCACAACTCAAAACTAGGAAAACAAGTTGAGGTACTGAGCATGAATCTGAGCCTCCTGCTCCCATGCCCTCTCCTAGAGGTACTTGTGCTTCCAATGAATGCACACCTGAGGTATCGACCTCCCACTAAGGACCCACTCTTGTCAATCCTAAATCTCAACTAGAACCTCCGTAAAAGTCACCCAATCATCGATGTATAGCTCGCCGTGATCGATGATGTGAGAAGGGTCTTTCACGTATCTCCTCAGCTGGGATACGTGGAAGACTTCGTGCACCCATTGCAACTGAGGGGGAAGTACTAGATGGTGATCCACCTCGCCAACTCTACTGAGGATCTGAAAGGGTCCGATGAACCTCTGTGATAACTTTCCACCTTGGTCAAATCTCCAAAAATCTCATCATGGTGAGACTCGTAGAAAGACCTGGTCAAAATCCTTGGACTCTAGAGGTCTCTGTCTTATATCAATATAAGACATCTGCCTACTTTGTGCAGTATTATTCCACTCATGCATGATCTGCACTTTCTTTATAGTAGCCCATAACATCTCTGGTCCCACTAGTGCTGACTCCCCTAGGTCAGTCCAACACAAAGTTGATCTACAAGGTCGCACGTACAATGCCTCAAATGGTGTCATCCCAATAGTGGAGTGATAGCAGTTGTTGAATGAAAAATCCACCAAAGGAAAGTGATATTACCAGCTACGACTGAAGTCGAGGATGGAAGCATGTAAAATGTCCTCCAGGGTCTGAATGGTCTGCTCATTCTTGCCATCTGTCTGAGGATGGATGGCGGTGATCAAACAAAGATGCATCCCGAAAGCCTACTGCAACCTCTTCCATAGCTGAGAAGTAAAATGTGAATCATGATCGGATACAATCATCGAGGGTAGTCCATGTAGCCACAAAATCTCTTGTGTATAGAGGCATCCCAATCTCTCTACTGAACCCTACTCTCTGATCGATAGGAAGTGGGCCGACTTGGTGAGTCAGTCGACAATCACCCAAATCGAGTCATCTCCCTTAGATGTTTGTGGAAGTCCTGTCACAAAGTCCATGGATATACCATCCCACTTTCACTATGGGACCTCCAAAGACCGATCCCATCCTACTAGTTCCTAATGCTCCACCTTCACTTGGTGATAAGTGAGGAACCGATAGACAATCTCTGCAATTGCTTTCTTCATTCCCGGCCACCAGTGTTGACATCGGATATCCTGGTACATTTTCACCACTCCTAGATGTACTGCTATGTGGGAAGTGTGGAACTCCCTCAACTCTTTCTCCTGAAGTGACACTGGTAACATGGTACATCTTCTGAAGAGGCTGTCGTGCTCCCCACCCTCAGAAATTTCATCAGGTGCATGTCTTGTGGATATCTGAGCATGTCGTGTATCGTAGTCAGTGTCCCCAAGCTGTGCCTCCCTAATCTCTAAAGATGTGGGGGAGTGACTGTAAGATACTGATGAAAAGCTGCTCCATCTTCATCCACAAAAGATATCTACAAAGCTGCTAGCTACTCTGTCGCCTCACCAAGTAACTGTATACTAAACCTCCCTCTGATACAAAATTGTCATTACCCATCCCCCGGGGCTCGTGTTGTGACTACCCCAATCCCGCCTTCCATAGTCCATGGGCTGGCGAGTAACATCGAATGGTGTATTCCCTAAAATTGGGAAGGTATTGCCTTTATAACCTATGAACACATGCAACCAATCACATAAAGAGATACGAACATAAGTAAAACTGTATAGAAAAAAGAGTGATGAATGAAAAAGGGGCCAGAATACAATCCCAACAGTAGAGGTACAAGTACAACTGAAATACAATACAACTAAAGAAAGAGAAAGATAGTTATTGGTTCATCCTCTAAGGTTCCTACCAGAAGGGTAGGTACAGATCACCTCCTCAGCACTCCACATCCGCTCATCTCCTCAGTGTACCAATACACAGTATGATCCACCTCTGGGAAACGTCCAGTCCTGGTACTCTCATCCTCAATCACCGTTTTCCATCATCTACACCAAACATAACAAGGTGTGGGAATAGATCGTAAAGGGGTGAGTATAAAGATACTCAGTAGGGACCCCAAGACCCCCAAGGTCTAAAAAATCTATAAAGGATAAACCACACATCATAAAATCAACTGAAAACCATACTTAGTTATATATCAATACATATACCTAAGTTATCTAGTATGCCAATCTGAATGATGAGGAAACACAGGGTCCAACCCAAAAGCCCAAAGATGAACTGTTCCACAAAGGAATGAATACCACAAAGGTAAGTACCATGCAGGTACACCACACAGAAGAATACCACCAATGTATTACCCAAAAGGGAAGTACCACACAGATACTAACTCAGCTCACACAAGTTATAAATTAGGTATAAAAGTGCAAATGATTATATATAACTATTGAATCATCTTACTCTGTTAAGAGGCTCTACTGCTGAACCACAGAGGATCACTCGGTGCTGAACCATATAGGATCTCTAGATGCTTACCCACATATGATCTCTAGGTGTTCACCCAAACAAGATCGCTTGGTGCTGACCCACAGAGGATCTCTCGGTGCTGACCCACACTGGACTGCTCGGTGCTGACCCACATAGGATCGCTATTCATTCTTCACGTCACAGCCAGCTACTAGGTTCCCGCACTAAACTTGCTCGTCTCTGGGAGGGTCCACGCCGTAGGCCAATAGTAGATACTCCAACTTCCATAAAGTCCCATGAATATGTAACCCAATGGACCGCCACGTCTTACAGGTCTCAACGCAATAGATGGTCCGTCAATCGGACGCTCAGTCTGTAAGTTATTAGCCTTTCAGTCACGAGGGCCCGGTTGGACTCGTGCTCGATCCAACCTGACCATCTCCAAACTTTATCCAAATATCTAGTGGGGTATGCACAATGGGACCTTCTTGATCAAAGGTTTCCAATGCCTGTAAAGGTTCATCAAATGGACGCCTGGTGCCAAAGTTATAGCTGATAGAGAGAAATGTTCAAAGTTGGACCAGGTTTGGTACGACCCGGTCAGACCGACCCGGACCTACCCATCCTGGCCCGACCCAACCCGATTCAAGTCGACCTGGACCGCTGGGTCTGGTCCCGCATGCCAGGTCCAGATCAGCATGTGTTGTGTGGGATAGGAGTCACAGAGTGGCGCAAGGCCGAAAGGGCGGTGAAGGATGTAAGGGCCGCAGAGGGTCGCAGGGCGGCGAGGCCGTGGGGGAGTCTGTGAGGTCGTGGGATGGCGGCGGCTGTGAGGGATGCGGAGGGCCACGAGGCGGAGAGGATGTGGGATGGTGGATGTCGCAGGGGCCACTGAGGGCCATGAGGAAGTGAGGCTCCGGGATAGCGGAGGCTGCAGGGGCCGAGGAGGGACGTGGGGCAGGGAGGTCGCGGGGGGTCGTGAGGCTGAAAGACGACGAAGGCTGTGGGGGCTGCAAAGGGCCACGAGGTGCTGAGGCTGCGAGATGGAAGAGGTTGCGGGGACCGCAGAGCGGTAGAGGTCGGTGAGCCTTGGAGGGGATGCATAGTGGTGGGGTGTCGCACCATCACCTATGGCAGGTTCGTCCGGCCTCTCTTCATTTGTCGTCGTGGCATAAAGTCATCATCTTCCATTACGAAGAAGACACCAGAAAAGAAGAAAGACAGAGGGTTCGGGCCATGTTGGTTTGGCCCACACCCTCCACGTTAGATCGGTAGCAAGCGAATCAACATAAACCTTGAATTAGAGCATCAAACTCTACAACCCCCTACAATGATTATTCCCAAACCCACAGAAAAGAAATCATTCACGGGTCAACTAGTTAGAGAGTTGATCCACATTCTTTGTTTATAAGGGAAGAACATTGTAATCCATAATAACACATAATAAAAACCCTACATCATATATTTTTTGATGAAGGTCGCGAGGAAGGAGACAAAGTCGTTAGGGATAGACTGACGTCGGTGACGTCGGCATTTCCTCGATCATCGGTTCGTTGTTGTTGAGGATGTTTCTCGTTGTCAAGAGCGTTCTTTATTGTGGAGTGCTTTCTTCATTGGATAATGTGTTCTTCATTGTAGATAATAATCCTACAATAGTTCTCCTAACCCAATTCCACCCAAAAGTGAAAGGTAGCTAATATGATATGTTTCCCCAATTTAATTGTTTCTACAAATTAAATTGGCATCATAATTACATTGAGGTTGGCATAATAATTTTTTTGTAAATATAAAGGTCACCTCCCTCATTAAAGAGGGATTTAAACAGGTTTCTTGCATTTAGAGGGATCGGTTGGTCCCCACCCTTAAATTCAAATTGGGGGTTTTAGGTTCAGTGGTCCTCACCTCCATAACCTCTAATGAGAGGTTTAGTTCTGGTGGTCCCCACCTCTCAACACTAAAATGGGAGGTTTATTTCTGGTGGTCCCCACCTCTTAACATCCACATGGGTGTTTCAAATGAAAATAAAATCTTACAAAATTTTATTTTATTTATTCTTTCATGAATATGTGAAAAAAATAACTTCCGCCCACGACCTACTATGGTCGAGGTGAAGGTATCCTTAAGAGAATGTCAGCGTTGTGAGTTCAACGGTGACCTCAGATTTAAATTCCGAGCATCAGTTAAACAGTTAGAAAAACCCACATGCCCATTTACTTAACGTACCCATAAAAAGTTTAGAAATTCATTTTGGGCACTCCGGGCCTTGAAATCATGTGCGGTCAATTTGCACAGACTCGTAAAATTTCCATTTAATAAAATAAATTACATGGAATTTCCTGGTTTTTACAGTTTATAAATTTATTTTTATTACATTCACTTAATTATTGTATAAAAGATTATATTTTTTAGACTAATTTACTATGAATTGTTACATTATATTCATTTTTTAATATATCATCTATCTATTATTATACATATATTGACTTTTATTGTTTTATTTAAGCATTGTCTATTTACCCACCCCCAAAATTTTGGCTTTTTACACGTGAAGTTTTATAAATAAAAATATTTGTTCTTTTATAATGTAATGATTCACCAAATGGGTCTCCTCCCCTTATTCCCTTTAAATAAGTAAGATTGGAACTGATGTTCAATGATACATATGGTTTGTAATATATAAAAATGTTAATAAGTTTTTAAAAAAAGTTTTATGTTGTTATTAAGATATATTTTTCATAATTTGTTTCTACTTACCAATAGGTTAGGTAATATAATCTGAAATAAATGTAATTTTTATGGTCTACACCATGGACATCAATGTTTTTTTAATGTAGTTTCATTTCTGTGAAGCTACAGTTACAGATGGAAATTATTTTTTTGGTTTAATCCATTTTCAACTCCATCATGGATACATGACATGAACAATATCGTAGACATGGATATATAGTTTATTTAATATCTTGTAATTATGTTATACCTGTAGAAGTAGATAGGTCGTTCAGTGATAGTTCATGTATATATATGTCACGACCCGTCCTCAGGCCTGTGCCTTCACTACCCCAAACCCACCTTCCATAGGCCAGGGGCTGGCGACTAGCACCAAAAGCGAATCCTTGATAAAAAGGGAAGGCATTTCCTTTTAAACTGTAACACACACACAGTCTAAACATGAGAAGTATATTCAAAAAGCACTAAAATAGGAAAGTAAGTTGTGATAAAAGTAAGTGGGCCAGTATACAAACCGAACTAAACAACAAGTAAAAGTACAAGTAAAAAGGGAAAACAGCTCCTGGATCTTCCACCAGGGAATCCTACCTGAAGGGTAGGTACAGAACTCAAACAACTCATCCGTACGGTACGTCCTGTCTTTTCCAGCTCTAAGTTTCCTCCTTTAGTCACCCACAGCCTCGATCACTGATGCTCGTCATCTGCATAGAACACAACAAGGTGCAGGCAATGCCCGTGCAGGGGTGAGTATAACAATACTTAGTAGGGGACCCCGAGACCCCGAAAGGTCTCCCAGAATCCCCAAAGGATAAACCACAGTATAAAGATACAATCCTAAAGTATAAACAAACCCTACTTAGGTATATGACCATACATATACCTAAGTCACCAGTCATAGTCTGGCTCCAACTCTCAAGCCCAAACACAACCGAGTCCACAAAAGAAGTAAAGTCAATCACCATAATGATAATGGTTGAAATACATGACTCAGCTCACATAGGAATACATCTTTTGTAGAGTGATAGAGATGATCAGATGTAGTCACTTATTCATCTAAGTTGTCGGACCCACAGAGGATACTGGACCAGCTAAGTTATCAGACCCACACAAGATACAGGACTAGATATTCTGTCAGACCCACATAGGATACAGGAACAGAAGTCATAACTTTCGGAACCACGGAGGATCCCGATACAGTAGTCATCGTTGTCAAACCCACGGAGGATTCTGGTTCAGTAGTCATTGTTGTCGAACCCACAGAGGATTCCAGTACAGTAGTCGTCGCAGCCAGCTCTAGGGTTCCCACACATAACACGCTCGATTTCAGGAGATTCCGCTCCTCGAGTCATGTTTTGATACATAAAAACTCACGAATTCTCGATTTTATATATCTTATAGTTCTGTATCATCAAAAGAAACCCAACGCGATAGACGGCGCATCAATCGGACACCCGGTCTGAGAGTTATTGGCATTTCTGTCCCAGGGGCTTGGTTGGATTTACGCTCGATCCAAACCCAGACATTTTCCAAATTTGTCCAAAACACACTTAGATTATCGCAGAACGACCAATTCGTCACGGGGGTCCCAGTGCAATAGACGTCACGCCGTTCAGACGCACAGTCTTGAAGATATTCACATTTAATTGAAGTCGTACCAGGCCCAACAAGCCCAATGGGCTGTGGCGGGTCAGCCCGACCCAGCTCGGCGGGTCCGACCCGGCTAGGGTGTCTGACCCGGCTGGGGGGTCAGCCCAGCCCAGTGGGGCGCGGCCCCCCAGTGGACCCGGCCCACACTGCGGGCCGGTTCAGTTCACCAAATGGTGCCAAGAGGCATCACATCTCCCATGCCCAGTCGGCAGTTGACGGCCGGTTCTTCCCAGCGCACGTGGCCTGCATAGCGGGCCACGGTTCTTCCCACACGGAAACTGTAGGGGTTGTGGTTTTCCATCCTGGCCAGTCAGTTCACCAAGCAGAGAGACCCGCGGATGGGGGTCGCAGTCTTCTCCGCGCGGTGCTTTAGGGCACCGCAGATCTCTAGTTCGGCTGACAAGCGGCCGACCAGTTCGGTTCTGCCGAGCAGCCTGTGGATGCGGGCCCCGTCCTTCACCTCCACATGGTGGCTGCGGGCGCCGCTGTTTCTCCAGTGGGTCGCCTGGTCGTCCTGCAGTCTGGGAGGCCCTAGTGGCCACCGAACCCTCCACGCAGTCGGCGCGTGGCCGGCACGAGGCCGGTGCTTCCGTCGCCTCCTCCAGTTGCCAGTGCCTCTTCCATTCGTCGCGGCCCGCAAGCTCACAGCCCCCATCCTTCGGCATGGTGCGATTGCACCGTTCCCTCCACATTAGGTGATAACAACTTTGTCACCATCAACCAAAAATAAACATTGGTGAACGAGGATATATTTCATACATTAAAATTAATCAAATCCCCCTACCTCAATTCAAAGTAAGTTGTTGAAGTCGTGGAAAGAGGGAAGATGCCGATTTCATACAGGTCGGAAATGTCCGAGGATGAAGCATCGTCGACATTACTCATGGGCGGCTCCTTCTCTTGTGGTTTGGACGAAGATCGTAGATGGTATCGTCGTTCTTTGGAGGAGTGTTCCTCGTTGGAATAGGTCGTTCTTCTAAGAGTTCTCCCAACGTCTCTAAAGAATAAACGCCATGACAAAATAAAACAAAATCCTCCCACTTATTTTTACTATTTCCATGCATTTCAAATGAATTCAAAATATTTCATAACACTACAAACTAATTAATTAATTTTGTAAGCTCAATTGATTAATTAATGGGTGATGGAACTTTAATGAGAGAAGGTGGGAGGTGGAGAGGCTCCACCATTAATTTGTGAGTTCCAGAGTTAAAGGGGGGGTTAAAGGGAGTTGAGGAGTTTGAGCTCATGTGGGACCCACCACAAAATATCCCCCCTTGGGAGGTTATCTAGGGGTAGGACCCACCTCTATAAAGACTTGGAAATTTCATAGAAATTTTTTTCATAAATACTTTGAAATTTTCGAGTCTGTGGATTCTTACAGTAGTTGATTCCGAGGCCCGGTGTGCCCAGAATCAATTTCCAAATATTAGCTTGAGTACGATCAGTAAACGAATGAGCGGGTTTTTCTATCTTTTAACCGTTGCTCCGAATTGAAATCTGAGGGCATCGATGAACTCGCAGCACCAGTAATTTCTTAAGGTGACCATTACAGTAGTTTTGTTTTAAGCGGGCAGAGAATTATTACTTGGGGAATTGGTTTAAAAAAATTAAATTGTTGAAAAATTTTATTTTAATAACCTTGGAAGTTAAACCCTCCCATGGGAAGTTGTTGGTGGGGCCCACAACCACCCAACATCCCATGTGTGGTTATATGAGAGGTGGGGCCCACATGAGCCACAACCTTTCATCTCCCATAACCCTCGTTAAACTCCCCATAACTCTCATAACCCCCCCCCCATTAAACTCCCATGTTTAATGTTGACAACTCTCACATATTTATGAGACCTCTCACCTCCTCTTCTCCCTCTCTTTATTAATTGCCAACACATTAATTTAATGAATTCAACCACACCAATTAACTAATAAAGTTGTTTGAATTTGATTTCTAAATTGCATGTTATAATACAATAATAGGAGAAGCCTCTTATTTAATTTTGGGAGGGCTTTTGTTGTGCTAAGGAGAATTAGGAGAGCTCTTGAGATTTTGAAGAACACCGATCCTTCGATAAAGAACGCCGGTTCCACGAAGAACGACAACACACCTTCCTTTCTCTTCTCCGCGACATGTGAGGAGACAACGCTTCCTCCTCGGATGCACTATGACAACCTCTACGAATCCTCACCTCACGACGCCGTCTTCTATGACCCCCGACGTACGACATCAATTATCGAGGTCGGGGAAACAAGTTTTATTTTAATGGATTAAAATTATACCTCGTTTTGTCATTGATAATCTTGTTTGTCTGACCTATTATTATCACATGACGTGGAGGGCGCGGGCCGAACGAACACGGCCCAACAACCCTCCTCTTGATCTTGTTTATTATTTTTGGAATCGGCAACCGATGGCGGAGGACGCACGGTGCCATCGCGTCGAGTATGTGGAAGAAACTGCGACCTGCTTTGCGGGCCGCATCGGTGGATGAACTGGCCAGCCCGTCGGCTGGCCGAGTGAAGGGTAGCCATGGTGCAAAAGAGGGTGCCACGCGGGAAAACCGGTCGTCCCGTCAGCCGAGCGGGCGGACCAGATCCGCGGCACTAGGAGGGCGCCGTGCCGGAAGAGCCGCGACCTGTCGTGCGGGCCGCTTGCGCTAGAAGGCCAGCCGGCCTAGCCGGCTGAGCCCGCCGGGTCGCGCCACTTTGGGTCGCGTCGTGCCCCTTCGGGTCGAGCTTCATTTTCTTTCAGGCCGGTCCAACACCCCTGTCGGGTCGGACCCTCCAAACTGGGTGACCCGACCCGCCATCCCACTGGGCTTAACAGGCCCGGCCCGTTATTCACTTAAACGTGAATAATTTAAATACCGCGCGTCCGAACGATGCGCGGTCCGCGACACTGGGATCCTATCTACAAGGTGGTCCTTTTGGTATACTCTAAGTTAGTTATGGGCATCTTTGGAGCATAGCTGGGTTTGGAATGAGTATATTTCCAACCCGGACCCTGGAACGAAAAGGCCAATATCTCTCAGACCGGGCATCTGATTGATGTGCCGTTTGTCGTGTGGGGTTCCTTTTGACGAGAAGAAACTTCGGAATACATCAACTCTGGACTTTGAGATAGTTGATGTATCGACCCTTTTTACTCGTTGAGCGGACCCTCCCAGAATCGAGTACGTTGTGTGTGGGAACCCTAGAGATGGTTGTGACTGCGATGACGATGACGACTGAACTTGGATCCTATGTGGGTTCGGCAGCGAGAAAGACTGTACTTTCATCCTCCATGGGTTCGGCAGTGATGACGACTGTGCTTGTATCCTGCGTGGGTTCGGTAGTGATGGTTACTGTACTTGGATCCTATGTGGGTTTGGCAGCGATGACTTCTATACTTGGATCCTACATGGGTTCGACAGAGGAGATGATTCAGAGGCTACATCTAATCATATCCACCCCTCTTCATGAGTAGTATACCTATGTGAGTTGAGTCTTGTCTTTCAATCATTATCATTTATGTGATTGACTTCTTTCCTGTGTGGACTGGATTGTTCTTGGGCTCGGAAGTTGAAATCGTACTAAGATTGATGACTTAGGTATATGTATGGGCATATACCTAAGTAGAGTTGGTTGATACTTCTTGTTTTTTATCTTTCCTTAGTGGTTTGTCCTTTTTGGATTCTGTGAGACCTTCGGGGGGATCGATGTCCCTACTGAGTATCGTATACTCACCCTTGCGCGGGCTATTCCCACACTACGTTGTGTTGGATGTAGATGATATACAACACTGATTGAGGTGGAGGCTTGTGGTTCTGGATGGTACATGGATGTGGACCACTAGACGGGACGTACACGGAGTGGACGACTGGACCCGAGGAGGTGAGGAGACCATATGTACGCACCCTTTAGGTGGGATATCCAGAGGACTACTCAGTGGTTTCCACTTTACTTTAATGATTTTTTACTTTCTTTCTCAGTTGTACTGTACTTTCAGTTGGGTTTCTATACTGGCCCATTTACTTTTCAGCACTTACTTTTGTACACTGTTTTACTTAGTGATTTCTTCTCTTCCGTACTCTATTGTGTATGTTTACTTACATAATGGAAATTCCTTACCTTTTTATCAGGATTTACACCTTTGGTGCTAGTCGTCTGCCCCTGGCCTATGGAAGGTGGGCTTGAGGTAGTCACGACACGGGCCTCGAGGACGGGTCATGACAAATTGGTATCAGAGAAGTCGTTTCTACCACAGAACTCAGGACTTTGATAATTAATTTTGTTTACAAAATAGTGTTTAGAGTATTTAGTGAGGTTATCAGTACAGGGAGTTCAGTGGTGGTGTAGTGGCTGATGTATCCATACACCAGGACCCTGACTTCTGATTTCTAACTCAGTGCATGAAAACATTGATTGCATGTGTGTTTCAAAGGATTTATTTGTGATTACTTTGTGTTAGCTCACCAGGTATACTGTACTAACCGTAGCACACTTGTTTCTTCTCAGGATGGCCCCACGAAGGTAGAAAACTAGGGTTCCTAGTTTCATGCGGGATAGAAGCCCACAGAGTGACGAGGCCTCGGTGCAGGGCCCCATAACTGAAGAGGCACCAGCGGTACCACTACCGCTAGGCCACCGATACCACTAGCCCCAGCAGTAGAGAGTGTAGGCCACCTGATTCCATTACACGAGTTTCAGCGACAGATGCCGCCCAGGTTCCGTAGAGTGACGGACCCTCAGGCAGCTAAGGATTGTATGGAGGCTATCATCACAATCTTTATATTTGTAGGGTCACCAGCCGACCTTATGGTGATCCTTGCCGCAAATCTCTTGCACGCAGAAGCAGGTAGATGGTGGAGCCTGATGCTCACGATGCATGACGAGGCATCACTACTTTGGATGGACTTCGAGAGCCTCTTCTGCACGAAGTTTGTTCCAGCCACCCTCTGTGCGGTGTGCATCCAGGAGTTACTACATCTGCGGTAGGGCAGCATGACAGTAGCCCAGTACTCAGTGAGATTCACCGACCTCTCGCGTTACTCCACGGACATGGTACGAGACCCATTCTTCCAGGCCTGGACCTTCGAGCAGGGACTGAGGCATGAGATCAGGCCTTTGATGGTCTCCCTCTGCATTCTGACGCAGACAGGAGTACTGGAGTGAGCCCTTCTTGTGGAGAGATTTCTTGCTAAGCCAACACCAGCAGTGAGACCCACCGCAGGGCGACACGTAGCGGAGTCTTCTGCAGCTGGTTGTAGACAGATGTCGCAGAGGTCCAAGAGGACCAGACCATCTGGTGTGTGACCTCAAGAAACTGGTTCGGATGTGCAGGTCACACGTAGCAGAGTCAGTCATACGAGAGACACGCAGTTCGATGAATGCGGAAGGCAGGGCAACATGGCTCGTGACAGCCCGACCCACCATGCAGAGGAGCAGTAGACAGTAGAGGGACCTCCCATGAAGAGGAAGAGGTCCAATCGTGGCGGTCCGTAGGGAGCATGCGGACGAGGAAGAGTAGATGTCTAAGTAGTGGGTGGTGGGAAACGCTTCGAGGCTCTACCACCACCACCACCAGGAGGGCCACCCCGACCAAAGGGAGCTGGATGAAAGGGGCAAGCTCAGCTCCAGGCAGTCGAGGCCTATGACCACGGCGCAACTGAGATGATTTGAGGTACTATCTATCTCTAATCCACCCTTTCTTCAGTTCTTATTGACACAAGAGAGGGTCATTATTTTATTGTCGCTGCCCTTGTTCGGAGCTCGGAGATTCTGATGGAGCCATTGTCTCGATCATTACGGCTAAATACTCCTACGGGAGCAGACTCGAGGATTACGCACTGGTGTCGGCAGTGTGAAATTACTCTAGAAGGTGAGATCTTCGGTTGTGATCTTCTTGTAGCATTTTTGAGTCCTTACGACGTCATCTTGTGTATGGATTGGTTATCTACAGTCCATGCTCAGATCGACTGTATTAGGCACAAAGTGCAGTGTGTCCCCATGAATGGGACCAGGTTCACCTTCATCAGCAAGAATGGAGCCTTTGTAGTGCATGATGGGCTTATGCAGAGGAGAGGGAATAAGATCACATATCAGTTGGCTTGTCTTATCTTCAGAGCAGTTGATGTGCGGAGTCCGAGTTTTCCTGTTGTGGTGGATCAGTATGCATACGTTCTCCCTGACAATGTTCTAGGACTACCTCCTCATAGAGAGGTAGACTTCTACATAGATGTGTACCCCGGGACAACACCGATATCTACTCCAGTATATCGGATGGCTCCCGCCGAGCTTTGTGAGCTACAGGTGCAGCTGGAGGACTTACAAGGAAAGGGATTCATCTGACCCAGTGTTTCCCCCTGGGTTCTTCGATTTTATTCTCCAAGAAGGCAGATGGAAGCTTACGACTATGTGTCGACTACCATCGCCTGAATCAGGTTACCGTAAAGAACAAGTACCCACTCTCGAGGATTGACAACCACTTTGATCATCTCAATGGAGCATGATGGTTCTAGAAGATATACCTCAGTTCAGGCTATCATCAGCTCAGAGTTCGATATAAGGATGTGAAGAAGACGGCATTCAGATGTCGGTATGGCCACTACGAGTTCTTGGTTATTCCCCTTGGAATAACCAAAACACCAGCAGTGTTCATGAGTCTCATGAACAAGATCTTCCAACCTTACCTCGATCGTTTTTTCATAGTCTTCATCGATGACATACTGATTTACTCGACTACTTAGGAGGAGCATTCCTACCACTTACATGTCGTATTGGACACACTCTGAGAGCACCAGCTTTATGGTAACCTATTGAAGTGCAATTTCTTGATTTGAGAGGTTAACTTCTTGGGGCACGTCATCTCGAAGGCGGGAGTTGTTGTGGATCATATGAAGATCGAGGAAGTACTTTCTTGGGAGCCACCCAGGAGCATGACAGATGTGCGGAGTTTCCTAGGTCTGGTTGGGTACTATCGAAGATTTGTTCCTGACTTCTACAGAGTTGTAGTTCCACTTTCAGCTTTGACAAAGAAGGGGAAACCCTTCAAGTCGTTAGATAGATGCCATCAGAGGTTCCAGGAGATGAGGAAATGATTGACCAGTGCACCCATCTTGAGGATACCAGAGGAGGGCATTGAGTACATGGTTTACTATGACATATCAGGGACCAGACTCAGGTGTGTACTAATGCAGGAGTAGGCAGTGATTGCCTATGGTTCATGATAGTTGAGTCAGCACGAGCAGAACTATGCTACCCATGACCTGGAGTTCACAGTAGTGGTCCTCGCCTTGAATATTTGGTGGCACTATTTGATGGGCGAGCGCTTTACAGTCTATTCTGACCACCAGAGTCTCAGGTACAACTTCTTGCAGAAGTACCTAAACCAGAGACAACATCGATGGCTCGAGTTTCTCCAGGACTATGACTTTGAAATAGTATATACTCCTTGGAAGGGGAACATTGTGGCTGATTCTCTTAGCAGGAGATCGGGAATTCAGCTACTTGGAGAGGCGACGAAGCAGTTGGCCGCTTTTCAGATATCCTTTGTGGATAGAGATGGGGTAGCCTTTCTACAATCTATCACAGTCACTCCTCTGCTACATCAGCGGGTCATAGAGGCACAGTGTGGGGAAATTCACTCTGAGATGCGACGTGCTCAAATTTCTCCAGGGCAGGCGCCTGATGGATTTTATGAAGGATCAGAACATGTCATCCTCTTCAGGGGAAGTACCATGGAACCAGTTGCACTACATGAGGAAGTGCTGAGGGAGTTTCACACTTTCCCTCTGGAGGTACATCCAGGAGTGGAGAAGATGTACCAGGACCTCAGACGACAACACTGGTGGTCGGGTATGAAGAAGGTTATAGCAGAGTTTGTTTCACTATGCCTCACTTTCCAGTAAGTGAAGGTGGAGCACCAGGTACCAGCAGGCTTTGTACAACCCTTAGATGTTCCGGGGTGGAAGTGGGATGGGATATCCATGGATTTCGTGATAGAGATTCCACATGCTTCTTGAGGAAATGACTCCATCTGGGTAATCATAGACCGACTCACCAAGTCGGCCCACTTCCTAACGATCAGAGAGTAGGAATCAGTATAGAGCTTGGGATGCCTCTACATTTAGAAGATCACATGGCTTCATGGTGTTCCATCGTCTATCGTCTCTGATCGAGACGATTGCTTTACTTCCCATCTTTGGAAGGGGTTGCAAGAGGCATTTGGGATGCAGCTATGCCTGAGAACCACCTTTCATCCTCAGATGGATGGCCAGATGGAGAGGGCCATTCAGACACTTGAGGACATGCTCCATGCATGTGTCGTTGACTTTGGTCGTATTTGGGAAGATCACCTACCCCTGGTGGATTTTGGTTACAACAACAGCTACCACTCCACCATTGGGATGGAACCTTACGAGGCACTGTATGGATGACCTTGCAGATCACCTCCGTGCTGGACTAACCCTGGGGAGTCAGCACTCGTAGGACCAGAGATGGTTCAGGCTACGACGGAGAAGGTGCAGATCATCCCGGAGTGGATGAGGACAGCACAGAGCAGACAGAAGTCCTATGCTGATAGGAGACAGAGACCACTGGGGTTTGAGGATGGTGACCATGTTTTCTTATGGGTCTCACCTCGATGTGGATTACGGAGATTTGGCCGGGACGAAAAGTTATCTCTGCGCTTCATCGGACCATTTCAGGCCCTCAACTGGATAGGCGAGGTGGCTTACTGCCTGGCCCTTCCACCTCAGTTGCACCGGGTACATGACGTCTTCCACGTATCTAAGCCGAGGAGATACGTGCATGAACTGACCCACATCATCGACCATGGGGAGCTGAACATCGATGATAGGGCTTCATTCACGAATGTCCCGGTGGAGATCGAGGATCGACAGGATCGTGTCCAACGTGGATGGTCAATTCCTCTGGTACACATTCGTTGGCAGCACGGGAACCTCCAGGAGAGCACATGGGAGCGAGAGGCTTAGATGTGTGCTTAGTACCCAAATTTGTATCCCTAGTTTATGTTGTAGCTTTACGAGGAAGTAAAGCCCTGAAGTGGGTGTAATGTAAAGACCTAGAAATTTCAAGGAAATTTTTTTCTTAAATACTTTTGAATTTTTCGAGTCAGTGGCTTCAGACGACACTTCATTCTGAGGGATGGTGTGCCCGGAATCAATTTACAAGGATTATCTCGAGTACGTTCAGTAAACGAATGAGCGGGATTTTATATCTTTTGAACCGGTTCTCGGAATTGAAATCCGAGGGCACCGATGAACTCGCATCACCGATAATTTCTTAAGGGGACCTTTACCATAGTTGCGTTTTAAGCGGGTTGAGAATTATTATTTGGGGAATTAGTTTAAAATAAATAAAATTTTTGAACAATTATATTTTAATAACCCTGGAAGTTAAACCGTCCCATGGGATGTTATTCGTGGGGCCCACAACCACCCATCTTCACATGTGTGGTTATAAGAGAGGGTGGGCCCACACGACTGCCAACCTTTCATCTCCCATAACCCACTTCAAACTCCCCATAACTCTCAATAACCCCCCCCCCCCAATTAAACTCCCTTGTTTAATGTTGACAACTCTCCCATATTTATGAGACCTCTCACCTCCTCCTCTCCCTCTATTTATTAATTGCCAACACATTAATTTAATAAATACAACCACACCAAGTAATTAATGAAGTGGTTTGAATTTTAATTTTAAATTTCATGTGATAATAAAATAATAGGAGAAGCCTATTATTTTATTTTTGGAGGGATTTTGTTGTGCTAAGGAGAATTGGCAGAGCTCTTGAGATTTTGAAGAACACCAGTCCTTCGACGAAGAATGCTGGTTCCATGAAGAATGACAACAGACCTTCCTTTCACTTCTCCGCGACAAGTGAGGAGACTTCGTTTCCTCCTCGGACGCACTCTGATGACGTCTACGAATCCTCACCTCGCGACACCATCTTCCACGGCACCCGATGTACGGCATCAATTATCGAGGTAGCGGAATCAAGTTGAATTTTAATGGATTAAAATTATTCCTCATTTGTCGTTGATCATCTTGCATGTCCGACCTATTGTTATCACATGACGCAGAGGGCACTGGCCGAACGAACATGGCCCGATGACCCTCTGTTTGATCTTGTTTATTATTTTTGGAATCGTCAACCGGAGGCGGAGGAACCACAATTCCATACCACCATGCCGGGAATGCAGCGGAGGAAGCCAGCGCCATCACGCCGGCTATGCAGAAGAAATAGTGGGCCGCTTCGGTGGAAGAACCAGCCGGCGATCTGTCGGCTGGGCAAAGGGGAGCTGCGGCACCAGGAGGGCACCGTACTGGAAAACCCGCCGGCCCGTCGGCCGGCCCGGTGGAGCAGATACGTGGCGCCAGGAGGTCATCACGCCGGAATATTCTTGGCTCGCCGTGCGGGCCGCCTCTGCCAGAAGGCCGGTCAGCCTAGCCGGTCCGTTTTGTAAGGGTGGCGCCGACTTCGGCCGCCGGTTCTGGAAGCCGGGGGCCACACCCCCTCAGACTGCTCGGCCTTCGGGCCCAGCCACTCAGCCAGCCAACCGAGAAAGCCGGGTCGGGCCCAGTCGGGCCGCGCCGGGACGGGCCGTGCCGCGCCGCGCCACATCGGGCCGGGCCGCGTCCTTCATGCCGAGCAGCGTTTTTTCTCAAGCTGGTCCAATACCCATGCCAGGTCGGACCCTCCATACTGGGTGACCCGACCCGCCATCCCACTGAGCATAACGGGTTGGGCCCGTTATTCACTTAAACACGAATAACTTAAAGACAGTGCATCTGAACAACGCGCCGTCTGTGGAACAGGGATCCTATCTACGAGGCAGTCCTTTTGCGGTACTCTAAGTGAGTTATGGGAATCTTTGGAAAACGACTGGGTTTGGAACGAGTATATTTCCAATCGGGCCCCTGGAACGGAAAAGCCAATATCTCTCAGACCAGGAGTCTTATTGATGTGTCGTTTGTCGCATTGGGTTCCTTTTGACGAGACGTAACTTCAGGATACATAAACTCTAGAATTCATGATAGTTTATGTATCGACCCTTTTTACTCGGGAAGAGGACCCTCCCAGAATGGATTAAGTTGTGTGCGGGAACCCTAGAGCTGGCTGCGACTACGACAATGATGACGACTGTACTTGGATCCTACGTGGGTTTGGCAGTGAGGATGACTGTACTTGGATCCTCCGTGGGTTCGGAAACGATGAAGACTGTACTTGGATCCTACATGGGTTCGGTAGCGACGACTTCTATACTTGTATCCTACGTGGTTTCGGCAGAGGAGATGATTCAGAGGCTACATCTAATAATATCCTCCCTTCTTCGTGATTAGTATACCTGTGTGAGATGAGTCTTGAATTTCAATCATTATTATTGATTTGATTGAATTCTTTCCTGTGTGGATTGGATTGTGCTTGGGCTCAGAAGTTAGAGCTGTACTGAGATTGATGAATTACGTATATTTATGGGAATATACCTATGTAGAGTTTTTTGATACTTTGTGTTTGTATCTTTCCTTTGTGGTTTATCCTTCATGGATTCTGGGAGACCTTCGGGGGTTTTGAGGTCCCTAATGAGTATCGTATACTCACCCATGCACGGGCTATTCCCACACTACGTTGTGTTTGATGAAGACAACAAACATCACTGGTCGAGGTGGAGGTTTTTAGAGCTGGACGATACCCGGAGGTAGACCACTAGACAGGTCGTACTCAGAGCGGATGACCGGACCCCAGGAGATGAGGAGACCATCTGTACTCACCATTCAGGTGGGATATCTGGAGGATGACTCTGTGGTTGCCGCTTTACATTAATGCTGTTTTAATTTCTTTCTCAGTTGTGTTGTACTTGTAGTTGGGTTTGTATACTAGCCCATTTACTTTTCAGCACTTACTTTTGTACTCTATTTTACTTATTGCTTTCTTCTCTTGCATACTCTGTTGAGTATGTTTACTTATATAAAGGCAATGACTTCCCTTTTTATCAAGATTTATGCCTTTTGTGCTAGTCACCAGCCCCTGGCCTATGGAAGGCGGTCTTGGTGTAGTCACGGCACGGGCCCCAAGGATGGGTCTTGACAACCTCCAACTTCCCATTGGAGAAAATAACCACCAACCAAATAAAAATTATGTCACACATAAATTTTTATTTAAGTTTGAGAATCCCCAGAAATTAGCTTCCACTCCTGATAAAACACAACTGCAGTAAAGCTCTCCTATAGTGAATATTGGCGCTACGAGTTCATCGGTCTCCTCGGATTTCAATTCTGAGCACCGGTTTAAGAGATATAAAATTGTGCATGTACGTTCACTGAACTTAGCCGAAAAAAACATCAAAAAATGATTCCAAGAACACCAGGCCTCAGAATCAAGCATCGTCAGAAACTGCAGACTCATAAAATTTCCATGTATTTATGAAAAAAAAATCCATAGGATTTCCAGGACCTTACATTCTCCCCACCTCAGGTCTTTACATCCCTGTAAGATACAACACACACTAAGGGAAAAAATGGGGTTACTGAGCACACATTTGAGCCTCCCACTCCCATGTGCTCTCCAGAAGGTTCTAGTGATGCCAGCGAACGCACACGAGAGGAAACGACCGTCCTCGTAGGACCCGCTCCTAGAGATCCTCAATATCCACTGGAACCTCCATGAATGTCTCCCCTTCATTGATGTGCTTCTCCCTGTGGTCGATATTGTGGGATGGGTCGTGCACGTATCTCCTCAGTTGTGATACATGGAAGATGTCATTCACCCAGTGCAACTGAGGTGGATGGTCTATGCAATAAGACACCTCGCCTACTCTACCAAGGACCTAAAAAGGTCTGATGAATCGCGAATATATCTTTCCACCCCGGAAAAATCTCTGTAGACCTTGTCGAGGTGAGACCCGTAAGAAGACATGGTCACCATCATTGAACTCCAGTGGTCTCCGTCTCCTATCAGAATAGGAATCCTGTCTACTATATAATGTCTTCATCCACTCCTAGATGATCTGCACCTTCTTTGTCGTAGCATGCACCATCTCTGTTCCTACAAGTGCTGACTCCCCTGGGTCAGTCCAGCACAGAGGCGACATGCAAGGTTGTCTGTAAAGTTCTTCTTAAGGTGTCATCCCGATGGTAGAGTGGTAGTTGTTGTTATATACAAACTCTACCAAGGAAAATTGATCCTTCTAGCTGCAATCAAAGTCAAGGATGCATGCATGGAGCATTTCCTCGAGAGTATGAATAGTGCTCTCAGTCTGGCCATCCGTCTGAGGATGGAAGGCAGTGCTCAAGCGAAGCTGTGTCCCAAAATCCTCCTATAACCCCTTCCATAGATCGGAATTGAAACAATCATCTCAATCAGAGATGATCATCGATGACACACCATGTAGTCATACAATCTCATGTACAAAGAGGTGTCCCAAGATCTCCATCGATCCCATCTCTTTGGTCGGTATGAAGTGGGCTGACTTGGTGCCTCTATAAACAATCACCCAGATAGTGTTGTGTCCTCTATATTTATATGGATGTCCCATCATGAAATCCATGGATATCCTATACCACTTCTACTCTGGTACATCTAAGGGTGAACCAATCCTGATGGAACCTGGTGCTCCTCTTTCACTTGTTGACAAGTGAGGCATCGCGAGACTAGCACTGCTACCGCCTTCTTCATACTCAGCCACCAGTGCTGTCGTCTGAGGTTCTGATACATCTTCACCACTCCTTGATGTACCGCTAGAAGGAAAGTGTGGAACTCCCTCAACACCTCCTCTTATAGTACAATTGGTACCATCGTACATCCTCTAAAGAGAATGCCATGCTCCCCACCTATAGAAAACCCCTCAGGTGATTTCCCTTAGGATATCTGAGTTCATCTCATCTCACAGTCAACGTCCCCACTCTATTCCTCTCTGACTCACTAAAGAAGTGGAGGAGTAACTGTGAGAGACTGTAGAAAGGCTTCTCCATCTCTGTCCACAAAGGATATCTATAACACGGTCAGCTGCTCTGTCGCCTCTCCAAGCAGCTGAATTCTTGATCTCCTGCTGGGAGAATCTGCTACAATGTTCCCCTTCCCATGAGTATAGACTATCTCAAAGATATAGTCCTAGAATAACTCAATCCATCGTCGTTGTCTCAGGTTCAGGTCCTTATGCGAGAAGATATACCTGATACTCTGGTGGTTAGAGTAGAATGTAAAATGTTCCCCCATAATATAATGTTGCCACATCTTCAAGGCGAAGACCACTGCTGATAACTCCAGGTCATGGGTAGCGTAGTTCTGTTCATGATATCTCAACTACCGAGAACCATAAGCTATCACTGCTCGCTCCTGCATCAGGACAAACCCATTTCCGGTCCATGATGCATCATAGTAAACTATGTACCCAACACCCTCCTCTGGTATCCTCAAGATTGGTGCACTAGTCATCCTCTGCCTCAGCTCTTGAAAGCTCTGTTGGCATCTCTCTAATCACACGAAGGGGTTCCCCTTCTTCATCAATGCTGAAAGCGGTGCTGCAACTCTGGGGAAGTCTGGAAAAATATTCGATAGTACCCAGCCAGTCACAGAAAACTCCGCACTTCCATCACAATATTTGGTGGCTCCCAAGAAAGTACTACCTCGATCTTCACTGGATCCATTGGAACTCCAGCCTTTGAGATAATGTGTCCCAGAAAGTGAACCTCTCGAATATAGAACTGGAACTTCAAGATTTTATCATATAGCTAGTGCTCTCAGAGTGTATCCAGCACTACCTGTAAATGGTTGGTGTGATCCTCCTCAGTATTCGAGTAAGTCATTATGTCGTCGATGAAGACTATGATAAATTGATCGAGGTACGGATGGAAGATCCTTTTCATGAGACTCATGAAAAATGATGGAGCATTGGCTACGCCGAAGGGCATAACCATGAACTCGTAGTGTCCATACCGACACATGAAGGTCTTCCTCTACACATCCTTATCTCAAACTATGAGTTGGTGATAGACAGACTTGAGGTATATCTTTCAGAACCATGGTGCTCCTTTGAGATGATCAAAGAGGTCGTCAATCCTCGGGAGTGGGTACTTGTTCTTCTCGGTCACCTGATTCAGGAGACAGTAGTCGAAACACAGTCACAAGCTACCATTGTCCTTCTTCGAAACCAAAATCAGTGATGACCATAGTGAAACACTGGGTTGGATAAATCCCTTCCCCTGCAAGTCCTCCAGCTGTACCCGCAGCTCACGAAGCTCGGCAGGAGCCATCTGATATGCTGGAGTAGATATTGGTGTTGTCCTAGGGTACAGGTCAATGTAGATGTCTACCTCTCTGTGAGGAGGTATTCCTGTAATGTCGTTAGTAAAAACATCCGCGTACTGATCCACCAAAACATGAAAGCTCGGACTCCGCACATAAACTACTCCAAGGATGAGACTAGCCAACTGAAGTGTGATCGACTACCCACTCCTATGCTTATGTCCATCCAACGCTGCAAAGGATCCCTTATCGCCGGTGAAGGTGAACCTGGTCCCATCCGTGCAAATACACCGCACTTAGAGCCTAATACAGTCAATATGAGCATGAACTATGGATAACCTGTCCATATCCAAGATGACGTCATAAGGCCTCGACGCCGCTACAAAAAGATCCCAGCCGATGCTCCCACCTCCGAGAGTAATCTCACACTACCAGAACTAGTGTGTAATCGTCATGTCTACTCCCGTAGGAGTATCTATCCATAAGGATCGAGCCAACAACTCTGTCGGAATCTCCGATCTACGAAAAAGGGCAGTGACAATAAAATAATGACTCGCACCTGTGTCTATATGTACTGTAGTTAGGGTGGAGTAGACATAGATAGTACCTCAAATCATCTCAGGGGAACCGTGTTCATAGGCCTCAACTGCTTGTAGTTGATCCCACCTTTGTCCGCAAACTCCATGTGGTCGGGGTGGACCTCCTGGTGGTG
Organism: Viscum album; assembly: GCA_963277665.1. NCBI lineage: Eukaryota > Viridiplantae > Streptophyta > Magnoliopsida > Santalales > Viscaceae > Viscum > Viscum album. The sequence goes on from OY728165.1 coordinate 684,553,831, forward strand.
GTGGTGGTAGAGACTCAAAACGTCGTACACCACCCGCTGCTCGGCCATCTCCTCTACCAAGTCTGCCAGCTCCTTGAGGACCACCATGGTCGAACCTCTGCCTCTTCTTGGGAGGTACCTTTATAGTCTTCTACTCATCTGCATGGCGGGTCAAGCAGTCAAGAGCCAAGTGGCCCTGCCCACCCCATGCATAGCACTGCCTGCTCCTCGTATAGGTGGATCTGTTTCTTGTTCCCCGCACAACAGAACCTATATCCCGGGGTCTCCCACCTGATGGCCTGGTCCGCTTTGACCTATGCATCATCTATCTACTTCCGGCTATAGAAGACTCCACTACTTGTCGCCTTGTGGTGGGTATCGCTACTGGTGACTGCTCAGTGAGAAAACTCTCTACTAAAAGGGCTCGCTCCAGCACCCCCGCCTGCGTCGGAATGTTGAGGGGAATCATCGAAGCCCTGATCTCATTCCTGAGTCCCTGATCAAAGGTTCAGGCCCTAAATTATGGGTCCCATACCATATTTGTGGTTTAAAGTGAGAGGTTGGTGAACCTCGCTAAGTACTGAGCTACTGTCATGCTACCCTGTTGCAGATGAAGTAACTCCTGAATCTACACCGCACGAAGGGTGGCTAGAAAAAAACTCCGAGCTGAAGAGACTCTCAAAGTCTGTCCAGACTAATGATGCCTTTTCATGCACCTGAAGCATCATGCTCTACCATCTGCCTACTTCTGAATGTAGGAGACTCATGGAAAGGATCACCATGAGGTCGGCTGGTGTCCCTACCAATCTGAAAACTCTCACGACAGCCTCCAGCCAATCCTCAGCAGCATGTGGGTCTGTCTCTTCCCAGAACCTGAGTGGCCTCTAGCACTAGAACTCATGTAACGCACTCTGGTGACTTGAACTATCTATTGCTAGAGTTGGTGGTATCGGTGGCCTAGTGTATAGTGGTACCGCTAGTACCTCCGCTGTGATGGGGCCCTACACCGAGGTCGCATTGCTTGGTGGGATACCATCTCGTACAAAACTCGAAACCCTAGCTAGCAGACTTCATGGGGCCATCCTGAAAAGAGACAGGTATGCCATGGTTTAAACAGTATACCTGGTGATCTGATATAAAGTAATCATGAAGTAAACTTTTTCAAAGGAAACACACACTCAATCAGTGTTTTCATGCACTGAGTTGGAGATTTAAATTCAGAGTCCTAGTGTATGGATATGTCGGCCACTGCACCAACACTGGTTCCCCTAAACTAATAACCACACCCAAAACACTTAAAATTATTACTGTTAAAAGAATCGGAGTCCAAGTTCTGTGGCAGAACCGACTCCTTTGATACCAATTTTTCATGAACCATCCTCGAGCACGTGCAGTGACTACCCCAAGCCCGCCATCCATTGGTAAGGGGCTGGTGACTAGCACCAATGGAGAATCCCTGAAAAAAAGGTAAGGTATTTCATTTTAACCTGTAACACACACACATAGTCTAAAAATGAGTAGTAGAGGCAACAAGTACTAAAATAGAAAAGTAAGGTGTGTTGAAACTAAGTGGGCCAATATACAAAACCAACTGAACAAAAGGTACAAGTACAAGTAAAAAGAGAAAACATCTCCTAGATCATCCAAGAAGGAATACTACCTAAAGGGTAGGTATAGAATTCAAAAAACTCATCCCTGCGGTATATCATGTCTAGTCCAGCTCCGAGCAACCTCAGTTTTCCACCCTCAGCCTCGATCACTGCTGTCTGTCGTCTGCATAGAACACAATAAGGTGCGGGATAATCCCGTGCAAGGGTGAGTATAAAAATACTCAGTAAGGGACCCTGAGACCACCGAAGGTCTCCCAGAATCCAAAAAGGATAAACCACAGTAGAAAGATACAATCATGAAGTATCATCCAACCCGACTTAGATATATTCCCATACATATACCTAAGTTACCAGTCACAGTCCGACTCCAACTCTCGAGACCAAACACAACCCAGTCTACAGAGGAAGTAAATTCAATCACCATGATGATAATTGTTGAAAGATATGACTCAGCTCACGCAGGTATAAATCTTTCATACAGTGATAGAGATGATCAGATGTAGTCACTGATTCATTTAAGCTGTCAGACCCACACAGGATACAGGACTAGCTAAGCTGTCGGACCCACACAGGATACAAGACCAGCTGTTCTGTCAGACCCATACTGGATACAGGAACAAGAGTCAGAACTATCAGACCCACGGAGGATCTTAGTAATTTAGTCATCACTGTCAAACACATGGCGGATTATGGTTCAGTAGATATCGTTGTCGAACCCATGTTTGATTCGGGTACAGTTGTCGTTGCAGCCACCTCTAGGGTTCCCGCACACAGCACACTCGATTCCAGGAGGGTCCGCTTCTTGAGTCAAGTGTCGATACATAAACTATCAGGAAGTCTTTATTTGATTATCCCATAGTTATGTCTCATCAAAAGGAACCCAACGCGACAGACGGCGCATCAATCAGACGCCCGGTCTGAGAGTTATAGGCATTTTCATTCCAGGGGCCTGGTTGGACTTTTGCTCGATCCTAACCCCGTAGTTTTCCAAATTTTTTCAAAACACACTTAGAGTATCGCAAAAGGACCACTTCGTCGCGGGGGTCCCAGTTCCATAGACGGCGCATCGTTCGGATGCGCGCTGTTGAAGATATTCACATTTAAGTGATGTCAGGTCTGATGCGTCAAGCCCAGAGGGCTGTGGCGGGTCGGCCCGACCCAGCTCGGGGGGTCTGACCCAGCTGGGGGGTCGGCCCAGCCCGACTTGGCGGGTCCAGCCTGGCTGGGTTGTCGGCCCGGTCTAGCTCTGTGGGTCCGACCCAGCTAGGGGGTCGGCCCGGCCCGGTGGGGTGCGGCCCACCTGAGGACCCGACCCATGCTGCGGGCATGTCCAGTTTGCCTGGCGGCGCCAAGTGAAGCCGCCTCTCCCCTGACCGGTCAGCCATAGCTTTCTGGTTCTGCCCTACGCACGTGGCCCACACAGTGGGCCGTGGTTCTTCCCACGTGGCGCCTCTGGGCGCTGTGGTTTTCCAGTCCGTCCAGTAGTCGGCCAACCGGTTCACCCAGCAGAGCAGCCGGTGGAAGTGGGCCGCATTATTCTCCTCACGGTGCCTGCGGGCACTGCAGATCTCTTGCCCTTCCGATAGGCGGACAAGCAGCCTACGGACACGGGCCGCGTCCTCCACCTCCACGCGGCGTCTGTGGACACCGTAGTTTCTCCAGCGGGCCATCCGGTCGTCATGTAGTCCGGGCGGCCCGAGTGGTCGTTGGACCCTCTACGTGGTCGGCGCGTGGCTGTTGCTACCGCCTGCTCCTCTAGTCACCAGTGACTCTTCCGTTCACCGTGGCCCGCATGGCCATGGACCCCTTCCTTCGGCACGGTGAGACGACATCGTGCCCTACCGGCTCCGCCTCCTTCGTCAACACATAAAAGGTTCAACAAAGGAACGTCAGGTCGTGTTTGTTCAGCCTGTGCCATGCACGTTACATGATTACAACTTGGTCATCTTCAACCAAAAACAAATGTTGATGAATGAAGATATATTTCATACATTAAAATTAATCAAATCCCCCTACCACAATTCTATGTACGTTGTCGAAGTCATGGAAAGAGGGTGGATGTCGATTTCGTTGACGTCAGGAAACGTCCAAGGATGAAGCGTCGTCGATGTTCCTCACGGGTGGCTCCTTCTCTTGTGTCTTGGATGAAGATCGTAGATGGTATCATTGTTATTTGGAGTAGATTTCTTCTTTGGAATAGGTCGTTCTTCCAAGAGTTCTCCCAAGCCCTCCAAAGAATAAACGCCAAGCCAAAATAAAACAAAAGCCTCCCTCTTATTTTTTATATATTGCAATGAATTTCAAATGAATTCAAAAGCATTCATAACACTAAAAATTAATTAAATAATTGTGGAAGCTCAAATAATTAATTAATGGGTGCTGTAACTTTAATGGGAGAAGGTGGGAGGTGGAGAGGCTCCACCATTAATTTGGGAGTTCAATAGTTAATGGGGGTTCAAGGGAGTTGATGAGTTTGAGCTCTTGTGGGCCCCACCACAAAATATCCTCCCATGGGAGGTTATGTGGGGGTGTTCCCCAACTCCAAATTCCCTTTGGATAAAATAACCACCACCCAAATAAAAATTATTTCACACATAATTTTTTATTTAATTTTTGGAATCCCCAAATATTAACTTCTACTCCCGATAAAACGCAATTGCGGTAAAGGTATACTTAATCAAATAACGGCATTGTGAGTTCATAGGTGTCTTCGGATTTCAATTATGAGCACTGGTTTAAAAGATATAAAATCTTGTACATACGTTCACTTAACGTACCCTAACAAAACTTCATAAATTGATTCATGTCACACCGGACCTAGGAATCAGGCGCCGTCAGAAACTGCGGACTCGTAAAATTTCCATGTATTTAGGAGAAAAAAATTCCATTGGATTTTTTGGTCTTTAGAGTAAATTATTCGATTCAAGGATAAAGGATGTTAAAAGTGTTATACTCAATATATTTATAGATATTTTGTATGGTCAGTGTCATTCTAGCACATTTTAGGAGATTTATCCATATATACAGTTTCATCTACATAATTTTTTTATATCATGTGGGGTGGGTGAATAAAAGTTTTCTTAATATTTCTACTTATACAATAGGAATATCTAAAATGATTTTACTAAGGGAATTAAATCATGTTTTTGTAATGACAATGTTAGGATAAAAGTAAAAGTGAGTTATTATTGTTTTATAGTATTAAACCTTTTTAGTAATAATGATACATTGGCTTCATATTGTGTTTCTCCATGAAATGATAAAAAACTAAGTTAGTGAGGATAAATATCATTTTTTTAGTAGTTGTACCATTTATTACATACTACGAATGATTAAACAATATAGTTTAAATAATGGTTTATAGAAAATTTTTAGAAATCTAGATCTGTTTTTCTGTAAAAATATTTAGAAGGATATAACCTTTTAAATGTTAAGAAATTACAAAATGATGAGGATTCAAAATTTATAATCTCTGAATTAAAGATAATATTTCTATATTAGTCTTATATAATCTATGTATTATTTTGATCAATTCAATTACTTCTATTATAAAAAAAATAAACAATTTTTGTTAAGTAGGCTTTAAGGATAATGGAAAATAAAAAATTATTTTGATTAGAGAGCATCTCCACTATTGAGTGGAAATATTTTGGGGAGTTGGGTGATAATTTTATCACAGTTTTATTTAATGAGAATATGAAATATAAGAAAATTGATTCTTAAAGAATGAGGAGATATCTAGAAACATTGTCTCAAGATAAAGGATTCATTTTATGTTCTAATTTATAGAGCCAATGATATAATGATCCATACCATGATATTGTGGTATATAATTATATAATAAGGTATTTGTAGATAAAATATAGTATCTATTAATTAGATTTATTTTATACCTTTCCATTCAACCATTTAAGTAATTGATTTTATGAGATATCAGATAAGGCATTATTGAATAAAGACAGAGATTTTCATATGGTTTTAATTGGTTTGGAAATTATGTTTGATAATGTTTATAATGATGTTTTATTGAATGGTCTTGAAAAAAAATCATGTAGGTGGTGTATATTAAACATATCAAGGATAGTCAAAAAGAGTGTGTGACATGAGATAGAACACTGCTATGTGACACTTCAAACATCCTCTTCTAAATAGTACTGCATCAAATTTTGCAACTAATCCCATAATGTATTTTATTTGTCTTATATGAATATACCAAGAATATTCAATATGAGATAACTAATTTCATTATTTTGAAGATGATATATTTCTTATTTCTTAGTCTAAAGAGACTATCAATTTTATGTTCGAGAATTGGCAAGATATTGATGAATCAAAAGGATTCCTTCTTAATATGAATTAGAAAAAGCATATAGTGTATAGTTTAGGAAAATTATTCCATAGTGATATTATGAATGTGAAATTGGGGGAAATTTTTTTCAAAAGTCATTAATTTTTTATATTTATTTTATTTTATATAATTTGATTTAGTTATTAATGCATATGTCTTATACGACTCAATATAGAAGGATAAAATGATAAAATTATCCTGGTGTGATTTTTGATCCCAAAATTCTTATATAATTGAAGGGAAGTTTTTATAATAATATTGTTCGGACAAAATTTATATGTTAGTGGGTTTTGGTCATTATTGGGAAATATTTAAAAAGAAATAAAGGTAGATGAAATGAAAATATCATGATGGACACATGGACATTCTCTGATAGATAAGTTTAGTAATGAATGTATATATATATATAACAAAGAATTGAAATTTCCATTATTGATAAGAAGATTACTGAGAATAGATTAACGTGGTTTATAAATGCTATAAGAATACATATGGATGCATTATGACTAATCCAATTATTAAAAGGGGTATAAGTAGACCTAAAATAAATCGTCAAAAAATTATTCAAGATAATATTGATATAAATGGTTTCATGAATTTATAAACATTAATAAAGATACTTGAATACATTTTATCCATATATCTAAACCCATTTAATTGAGTTTAGTGGTTGGTTATTTTGTATCTATTCCAATTTTATTATATTCTAATATTTTTTTTGTTCTATGTAATAAAAAATCAGTAATATACCCTTGTTATTTATTGATTCTGCTGTTATAATTCAATAAATTTTTTAAATTTGATATTTTTAAATATATATTTTAAAATGTGAAAGAATTCACATTATTGATTATCACACAACAATGTTTGGCAATAATGAATTATCATGTTCCATTCTTTTTTTTCAGTTTAGGAAAGATGATCCCCATTCACATGGTCGGTGCTCTATCCACACTAGATATGTGACTGAGATTCACACCTCCCTTTTTTTAAAAATAACATATATTTAATTTGTATTTTTCATATAAAATAATTTTTTAAAAATGTAATCAATTAAGTTTGTAATTAATAAAATAATATTTAAAACATAATTAATTAATTAATTAATTATTAACTAATACCAAAATGATTCGATACATGACTTTGTTACCAAACCCATGTCCCCAAAATATTATTAAAGAAATTGGAAATATTATTTTATGCATGTGGTTTAATAATCTTGAACCATCTATAAATTATGAGTAAAAAATATGCATTCCCTCAAACACATGTTAGTGAAATTCCCCGCATCCAATTGACGTTCAGATTTCGTTCAATCAGTCTTTCAAAGCTAAACTTACTTTCAAGAATTCAGTTAGTCCCCATCTTCAATCCATGTTCAATGATCCTATAAAAATATTCAAACTATGCGTTTCCCATAAATTCCAAAGAAGTATCCATGTCCCGACTCCATTCCAATAATAAGACCAACATTAATACTCTATTGAGTTCACATATATGAAACAATGAAATATTCCTGAAATTGTTTTGTTTAGATATGTTCCAACTAGAACATGAATTCAAATCCTCCAAGAGTCAACCAATATTGATTTATATTTTTTTGTGCTGATATGATTCACTAATATTAGCCACACATCACAGAAAAATAAATGATTCCAAATTCTACTAACCCAAATTGATAAAATCAAATCAACCTCTCATTTAAATCATAGACCGATCTCAAAATCCCCAATAAACCATTGAATCCATAGAATCATTGAGTCCACCAGTAATGAGTTATTCGATATTGATCAAATTCATTAGAGAGTCTATTCTGGCCTTGATACATGTAATGTAAGGACCAAAATGTTATGATCCCTATTAAAATTCTGTCACTACCTAACTACATCATACAAGTAATAATAATGTTAAAAGTGATAGACCCAAGGTTTTCCATCAACCATCGGCCAATCCTAGTAGATGTAAGAAGCATCCAGGGACATTTCATTTCAAATATTTCCCAAAAAATTCAATACAAAGGATATCTGTCTTGAATTAATACCACTATTGATATGAGTGATCAAAATAGAACATCATACATCACCTATACTTTGAATTATTCAATATGAAGATAACCGACAACCATTACAAAATTATATAAACAGGGATTTTCTAATTATGAATATCTTCAATACTATATCCACATACGAGAAAAAAATAACTAATACATAATTAATAAAAAAACTATAGAAAACTAATACATTAATTGGTAATTATTATATTTAATGTTAATATTTTTCAATAATAAAAATATCTATAAGTAGAATTTAATAAATTTATTTATAAATATATTATTTCAAACTTATTGTAACATATAATTTTAAATATATATTTCTAATTATTAATTAAATTTGTTAGATCAATTTTTTATAATTATTAATATATATTTAATATATTAATAAATATATAATAAGATATGTTAACATATATATGATTTCACATTAATAATTAGTAATATATAAATTGATACTAAAATTATTAATTATTAATTATATTAATCATTTGTGATTAATACTATATTATTAATTACAAAAAATTATTAGTATTATAGGAATTAATAATTATGAATATAATTAGTAATAACATGTTATAAAATATTGTTAATATTTATTGTTAACTGTATTATGAGTTATTATTTATATAATTACTAATGTATTGAAAATATATATTATTATAATAATAATCACTAATTATATTATTAATCTAATTACAAATTTTTTTCTATCTATAAAATTAATATAACAATTAGTTGTATTTAAATTTTCATAATTAATTAATATCATATTAAAAAATTACTAATCATGTAGTTAATAATATAATTAGTTTAACATAATTAATTTATTAATATATTATATTAAATTTTTTAATTTATAATATTGTTAGAATAAATTTTAATTAGTGTTCTTTTTAATATAGTTCAAGAAAATATTATTTACCTCTTAATAATAATAATAACAATACAAAATTTTTTTAATTATGTTAGCTGATTATAATATATGTAAAATTTATAATTTAAACACCACATAACAATGATCCCAGTTAAAAATTTTTGAACAAGAAATGTATTTCTATGGTATATTTTTTTGTATCGGATTCTATAATGTTTCATAGCCTTGTGTATACGTAATGTATCCATGACATGTTTCTATGGAGTATGCATGTCCTTTTGAGCATCTATTGTGGCCACCTCTACATCATCCTATGTGGTGGTAAATAGATTAAAATTTTCCTCTCCCATACCATATCTTGATTGGATGGAAAGTGATATTATTATTTAATTATCTCCCACATAGAAATAAATTTACTATTATGTAAAGAGTGTCTTTTAACTAAATAAATCTGTCAACTAAAATACACTCCAGTTGATTTTATGCATTGTAACAAAATCTGAAAAAAAATGTTAGGTAAAATGAACAAGATTTACTAGAGGATGTGATGTGGAACTCTGTAGGGATAACATATGGATGTCGCTCATCGATGATATGATGTGGTGGAGCCTATAGATGATTATTATAAATATATTCCTCCTGTTTCACATCATCATGTGGCTCATCAATAATGGGATCATCACCCTATGACACATATGTATCAGGACAATCACCCAAACCATTGCCCGCCACATAAAAGAAAATTCCCTGATAAATGTCATCCATGAATAGATACATATCTATCACTTCATCCTAAAATCATGTTTTGTCAAATCTGTCTTCCATTGAAGGATCAAATATGTGAATCATATGTATGATAGGAGAATCCAACAAAACAAATTTTTTGGTTATATATATTTTATGAAAATATACGTTTAAAAGTGGATGAGAGCATTATTAAAAACTAATGATAGTCTTGTTTGTGTATTGTAAGATATATTAATGAGGACATGTGTTATGAGGGCATGTCGTCCAAGTGACCAGATAGATTCTTGTGTACTATGTATTCACATTAAAATATAGACTCAAGACTTATGTCCCAAACCTGAATATTAAATGTATGATACTACCTCTATAAGAAGTATTGCTTCCCTAATATTATTGTATAATGATGTGGAGATAACAGACTAGGAGATTCATGGATGGATTTATAGAATACACACTACCTCGAAACTCTATCAATGTGGTTCTACAAAACAATGTGAAAATTTATAATAGGTATGATGCATGTGTTGCCAAAATAATAATAATGTAAAGTAATATGGAAGACTCTAGAGGTCAAATCCAATATACGGTATCCATAAAACATAGAATATAAAAAAATTATATGAAATTAATAAATTAAATAAGGTGAAAAATTAAATTATAATTATATTAAATAATTAATAGTAACAAGTTTCATTTGGTTAAATAATGACAAGGATATGTTTGTAATTATAGAAAACACATCTGGAGGTATCTAAATGATTATAGACCAATTTGGCACTGTAGTAGCTGAGAATTTTCCCCCGTTTGGGCCTTTGGGCCACCGATTTGGTCTCTGATTCCTTTAAGGCCTCTAGGTCACCCAAGCATTTGAGCCAGTAAGTCCATCAGGCCACCTCAAGGCCATCAGGCCACCTTAAGTGCAGATGCAAACTAGAAAACCTACATGGAACACGCTCTATAAAGAGGATGAAAAAGGAACTTTTACCATAGAAAAAGATACACAGATTTCAATAATGATAGGTTATGGAACCTACCATCGGAATAAGCCTGTGCATGCATGGGATAGCCTAGCTAAATAGCCATGTGAAGGTGGAGAGCTAATTTCACAATAAATATGCTGGGGAGGAGCAGTTCCAAGTAGTTAGTCCGGGTTGTAAGTAATGTTTGAAGACTATGGGAAATGAATTACTCTAAGGCCAATGGTCCATGTAAAACTTTCACCTAAGGGCCTTTTAAGGGTTCCACCTCACCCCTTGAAAGGTGGATTATCAAAAAATTAATAAAAAATGAAGGCCTTCGGGCCATTGGATGAATGGATGATGGACCTGTATCCTCTTTAAGATAAAATTTGTTCATTGAACAGTTTCATGACATATATTTATAGATCTAATTTCAATATTGAGAAAAAATTGCACCATCTATATGGAATATCTTGTAATATGTAAATAGAAAATGGTTCCCACACATGTGGAGTGAAACGAGGGATGCAATCACATATCCACATAAGGATAATAGTGACACATCCAAAAATATTGTTCTTATAAATAAGACATGTTTTAAATAAAGTTATAAAGGAATAACAAAGAAATCTTGACACCAATCATTACAACCATGTCTGATCGAAGTCCTATTGTGTTGGTAAATACCTCAAATGAACAATTGTAGTAGAGTGATTGATGAATATCTTTCCACTAATATGTCTCAGACTATATGCATGTGAAATTATGTATACAGTTACCTCATCAATATCATTGGTTATATGGGTGTATTTATCATATATCCATGACATGTTTAGCCAACTTCTAGTGCTATACATATCATCATCAAGTACCACAATGATAAGTAGTCTCTAAAAAAATCAAACCAATCAACACCTACTCAGCCTTTCACAACTATACGCACAATTGTAATGCCAAACATAAGGGATACATCCTCGAGGTTGATCATTACCTCTCTCTTTGGTGGATAATATTTATGTATCACTAGTCAAAGAACTCTAATAGAAATAGGATATTTAACAATGAAAAAATCGCATAAGAATTCTCATTGTGTAATATAATCACTTTGTCTTGATAGAAAACTAGGAAAGTTTGACAACTATTTCATAAACATATATTCTTGATATATCATAATTTATTTAACTAAAATAAAAACTTAAATAAAAAATTACAATATAATTCCATGAGATATTTACATTTCAATTAAAGGGTTTTGTAATCATGTTTCACAAATATAGAAGGGAAAAATACCTCCCTAACTTATTCATTGATAACATATCATTTATGTTACACCCAATGTACCCAAATTCAATATGATCATATGTTTTCATTGATTATTTAAATATGTAAATGTGTATGATTCATGAATTAGTTAATTTTTATCTTCATGATTATGTATCATTACACACACTTCTAGAAATAAATATCTAGTGACACATAATCATGTGCAACTACAATAGGTGGGTCTTTTATTATAATATCCCATCATGGAAACTATAAAGTGTGAACATCATGGGATAAAGTCTCATCTATTTATGAGTACTAAAAAATTAGATTCAAAATAATATGATACCCATCATATAGTATTATCCTCCATATAACTAGGTTTATAAAATGATCATGGAATTTCAAGTTTCTCATCATCACGAGGAACTATTATGACCATTAAAATGGGAAAAATACTCTGACATTATTACATTAATCAAATGTTGAACTACAAATTATATATATCAATATTTTTAAATTAATATCCAATTCATTAGATGTAGATGAATTTAATTAATAAATAGTTGATTCTAGGAAATAAAATCTAACAGATTCTCCAGTGGACTAGAAAAAATTGAAAATGAATTTCAGTATGTTAGCTCTCAAATTATGATCACGTTTCAGCTGAGATAATGATTTATTTAAGGCTCCCTCCATAATTTCTAATCTGGAAACTCTTCTCCCTTTGATTTTACATATCTAATAAAAATTCCTCAAGATATGGTTTTTTAATGTATATTGTTTTTACACTAATGTGACCCCATATCATTTTCAAGATCCACCACTGCAATATTATCGTAATATAGAGTGATATTTTCATTAATGATTCTCACTATATTAATATCATGGATGAAATTATAAATAAAAAGTTCATATTTAGCTACCTCAAAATCCCGAAAATACTTGGAATCATCTTTAGAAACATCAACCATGAAATTATTTGGGAGCTTCTAAGTCATAAAAACACCACTGAGAGTGAAGATTTATCCCGATATGGATTTCATATTATCTAGATTTTTTTTGGATTCTAGTATCTCTATAACACCTTAAGAATAGTTCCTTATATCATACATGCATAAGGAAAATATCATTACTAAACCTCAGATACTTCAAAGTTGTCTTAAATTTCATCCAATTATTGTCACATAGGATATCTTTATGACTTTCTACCATTCTTAAGTCATAAGAAAACATCAATCCCAATATATAACATAAAATAAAAGATAGAACTGGTCAATGATGTTTATAAAATCTCTTCCATAATCTTTATTTCCTTATCTGTTTGAGGAAGCATTTTCTTATGATGATTAATTCTACGTGACACTATAAACACCCACCCTCTTGGATTGTTCTATAATAAATATCTTCAGTATCTTGTCAATTTTAATATTTAAAATAGTAGTTCTATCCACTTAAGATTATATTGATGTATAATGATCATAGGAATACATGTTGTTTCAGATATGTCCATCATGGATATTCATCTATTCAACTAGGATTTAATAGACTACAAGACAAGTATTTCACTTCTAATAAGTATTATGTCACCTATATAATATAATAGGAAAAATTATTCAATCCCACTAGACCACTTATGGAAATAAGGCTCATGTTAATTCTTTATGAATAAAAATTTCATTATTTATTGAATAAATTAAATGTTCCATTACATTGATTTTTCTTGAATCTGTATATGTATCTTTTCCACATACATTTTTTGGAATCCTTTGGATTCACAACCCCTTAAGGAGGTTTCTTATGGAAATATTGTGAAGGTTCCTATTAATGAATTTTATTTCTTAACTCCTCACGCAAATCATAAAGTCTTGGTAAAATTATGTGGAACATATAATTATATTTTATTTGATCATAGATAATGGTGAAGAATATTTTATACAGTATGTACCTTGACAATTTTTGAAACCTTTTTCATCCAGTCATGCCATATAGGTACTGAATTGTTCAACTATGTCTAGTTTTGTTTTTTATATACATTTAAAGCCAATATGATTTATGTCCATGAGGGTATCAATGAATACCAAGTCATAGTTATATTATATGGAATCCATTTAATAATTCATAAATTGTTACACTTGGAAGTTATTATTCCATATACTTCTTCCTTGTAGGTTGGGTGATCATAATTTTCAATTAATAAGTAGTCACCATCCATACTGTCGATAAAAATATACTATTCCTTACCTATAAATCTATCGTACTCTTATATAGTATTTTTTTTCTCTATGACAATCACTTCTATGAGGCTTTCTATAATCTATCCATAGGCCAACTCATGCGTATCGTGATCCTAGATTCTTTAATTTCATTCTCTCCCCCACCATCTTCTTTTGAGATGTGACCCCTTTCCTAAATTTTTGGACTCCTTTAATCCATAAATTTATTATTTGAAGGATCATATGTTAAATAACATTTATTCAACATAATATACCCAAAATAGATACATTTTTTTATTTTAGGGTCAATATTGTCTCCAAAAACATCATCAATAAATGTATTTCAGACCCAAATGTGTTCATGTGAAAATATGGTTTTATTTCCATACAAAATAAGTTATTTAGTACCAAAATTTTTTTTATTTGGAACTCATGTTAGTAAGTATTATTATTTCTATAATTAATATCCTTAAATTTATTATATAATATTGATATTAAACATCCTTATTATCAAAATATCTAACAGGGTGTGGTTCCTCATTTTAGTTAAATCATTCCATTTATGTGTATAAGGAGTACTAATCTCAAATTGAATCGCATACACTTGAAAATATTCAATGAAGTGTTTTTTATGATATACTCCATTGTGGTTTCAGTGGAGTTTTTTAATATTTTTACCATGTTGGTTGAATACTTCATTCTTATATTCTGGTAATCTATCAAAGGGTTCTAACTTAAACCTCATTCTATTGACATATCTACATCTACTAAATGTATTAGAAGAAATTAATAAAGTATGATTATCCACCCCTAGATTAAACTAGAAATGGTATATACACATTGGTATTAAATAAATGAAGATTATCATTTTCTCTTACACCTTTTCCACTAAATGGGTCTTTAGATATTTTACCTTTCCTGATATGGGAGACACACACGAAATGTTTTTAGTTCAAATGAATCCTAATTTCAGTCCTGGTTTAATATTTCCAAACTCTTTTTACTTACATACATATCTTCTGACTCCAGGGTTGGGTTTGGTATGATCCATGTAAACTTCCTTCATTATATATCATCATTACATGGTTTGTGTAATCCAACATGAAAAGATGCTATTTTAATATTCCTTGTGATTACAAATGATTTCATAATAAAACAAGAAATAATTATTTTTAAATTTTTACAAAAAATCATTTATATCATGTTTAGATAAATAAAATAATATTTTTCATGATTGGAGGAACATAATAATAAAATTTTGGTACAATTGTTCTTCACATTAGCAACATGAGGTGGTATTCCCTAATTCCAATGAAAACAAGTTTGTCTCTATTGGATTATCATATATCTACCTCACCTAGATAAATCACACAAAATCTACATGATTATAGTATTTGAATAGATATATGAAAAAAGTTGTTCAATAAAAAAGACAATTTTTATAAATATATAGATTACATTCGATAATAAAAACATGTAAAGCTTCCATTTTATTCATTTTCTGGGATCATTTTTTCTTCTACTGTCCCATAATGCCATATCAAAATAGATATACACTTATTTCATCCTTCCCTACATGTAATGGAGTTTTAATGATGCTTTATACATCGATCTCTTCTATTAAATGTTCTTTGTATCTGTCATAAGAAGTTATGAATTTTATCACATTATATACTTGTTAAAATGTAAAAGTAGAGTTATAATATCTAGGAGATCCTTACCTATGTATTTCATATTTAAATTGACATCAAAACTATATATTATCCAAATTAATGATGAAATATTGAGATTTATGCATTGTTACTCAAGTAATATAAACCCTATAAGAACTAGGCACTCAATGTGTACAATAAGATTAACTATGTGAGGCCTAGATGATGCACTTTATCTAACCATTCCTATGAAGAGTTCCTTGGAAATAACAAAACATTCATGCCTTTTTCTCCATGGATAAATATCATAGATACGTAGTAGAATTCTATAGTAATTCATGTTTTCTTGTGACTTCATGAGTTCACTTCATATTGATAATAACCTTATTCATTGAATATATAGTGAATCATTATATTTTTTTCAAGGAAAATGGACTTCTAATCACTCACTATAGTTGGAAGCTAATGGATTGAGGATTTTACAACATAAGACTTATGTTAATGGTGCAACACTAACCATAGAAATTTGAACCCTTTCGATAAGTCACTTCTAGTTAAGAGATGATATTTATATAAAATTGATATTAGGGATCAAGAAATTGGATAACATATCATAATTTTTCCACAATAAGATGCATGATTATTAGAGCATTGGATTATTAAAAATTATGTGACAAGCAATAATTACTATTTTTTATGTCTTCATCTATTTTATCAATTCTAAACATTCATCACCATTGAAATCATAATTTCCAAAAAACATTATATATAAAAGTGGAATGTATTCACATTTCCATCCTTATGGTCTAGACTATGTCAATGAATACCAAAAGAAGGTAATTATTAAAGTGGTCTTTCCTATTTTGGGTTGTATTTCCTTATTCTTTTCAGTGGAATCCACAATCTTGAAATTATGAATCATATTTCTTCAACACTTACCTCAAAATTTGTATTTAATATACTATGGATGTTAAACTGAATAGATGTTTAGTTTATTTTACCCACCATCAAATTTAAGACTCTTTGATAGTTAAATGTGTCCCCAACAGTCGCCTCCAGAGGCATTTAACTATGCTTTTTCTTAATTTATATAATGGAAGGAATAATGGAATAATATTAATATGAGATATTTTCCTTATTATTAATTTTTTTATTTTACCTTTTCCATGTCTTGTTAATAATAAGTGAATTTTATTAAAAATATTAACTATATATCAATAAAACAATTATGAGAAATAATGTTATTTTAATTATTACATTTAATTTTAATTAATTTAATTATGTGTTAATTGTATTACTTCTCTAAAATAAATCCTTTAAATAATTAAAATTTAATAATTAAATTAATTATGATATCATGATCTTTTCTAATTGTCAATTTGGTGTGTGGAAAATAAATCAACCTGTTACAGTAGGGGAAAAATCAATGTGGTAATCTTGAAATGAGTTATAGAGTTACACATTTACTCCAATGTATGATTGATTTGGTTTCATCTTAATTGCATATAGAAATTCCTCTACCTACATTCCATTATGAACTAACTCCATGAAATATCAAATAATATATTTATTTCATATGTTAATAAGTCTCTCATGGGTATGGTGAACCAAATAATTAGTTAAGGTGAATTTTGTAAAACAAACTTGCATTGGAATATCATATATAATAATATTGGTAAGGATGACATGTAGAACAAAAAAAATTAATATAATAATAAATCATTAAAACTGTATTTCATAAAATTAAATTAAATTTAAAAAATAGATATGTAGGACTTTTTAAAGATAATTATTGGTCATACAAATGTAACGACTATGAATTTAAAGCTACTAGTAAAAATTCATTTCAATTCATTCTTATATGATATAAAATATGTATAGATTACTTTTTTTAATTATATTATTAATAAATTAATTCATTTTATCAAATTCCATCCAATTTTTTTGGATAATCCCATCCCCTGTGATTCTAAATAAAATGAATAATTTTATTTTATTACATTTTTAAATGAAATAGTATATAGATTTTAACATGGATGAAACATGGAATGTACCTATCTAAACTACTTAGTATTTTACTATTTGTATATAATTAAATCACATAAAGAATGATATATATGTAATATGTTTTAATTTCATGGAATGTAATGACACGTGGAATATAGGAATTTTTTTTTACTTTTATGATTTAATTGATCCCAATTATTTATTATATTATGAATATACATGAATTATAGTTTTAAATATCGCATGAAATTATTAAATAATTTAATTTATTATAAAAAATAACAACTAGAATGTACTATCAATTTAATGACTTATAAAACATGGGTCGATATGGTTAATGAATTAATTAATTAAATTCATTATTTCCACATAAACAGGTAATGTAAATGACATGTGTTTTTTGGCCACATGAAACATAATTTGCTTCACTGGTTGTCCACAGTATATTCTTAGGTACACATCATGTTCTTTTAGTTGAAATTTAATAGAAACGAAGTTTGTTTTATGGATACATGATGAGTACATCATGTTTTAAACATTCAGTATGTATGTGTCATGTATTAAATACAAGTGATGTATTAATTACATGACATGTCTTGACCCAATGGAATTATATATAGATACACATAGACTACATTCTATGTATGCATTCAATTTGATTTATAGGCTTGAAAAACCATGTTCTACCTTGGCTAGTGAACATGTGGTTCATTTAATGAATAGAGCATGTATTTATTACATGATGTCCAAGAGTGCTGATAGTTATCCTTGTTAAATGAACACCGATACATGATGTGTGAAAATGAGTGCATGTTGTGTAACCATTTGTTTTTAGGTCATAGTTATTGGCACCCATATATGTGTTCTTCTGATGAAATATTCTTTATTTATTAATTTTACATGGATAAATACATGATAAATGATGATGATGAATAATAGATCTCAGTTATCAAATAAGGAATGAATAATATATTTATTGAAATTTAAAATTTAAATATGTAATGATCAACAATAAAATAAATAATTTTAAATTTCAATGTAACTTCTATTATCAATAGTAAAATAGTTGAATAACCTAGTTGGTCCAGTTTCCAAGATAGAATTTGTTATATTTGATTAATCATTCACAATATACAAGACATAAAATTATTGAATAATAATTTTTTTATCAATATTGAAATGTAATACTCATAAAAGTTGATAATATATCTTCAAATTTTCTTTATACATAATTTAAAGGTAAGGAGAAAGGACAACTCAATCATGTGATCTTTTTTTGATGAGAATATTGATCAATCTTAACACATATGTATAGAATCATTG
Organism: Viscum album; assembly: GCA_963277665.1. Taxonomy (NCBI): domain Eukaryota; kingdom Viridiplantae; phylum Streptophyta; class Magnoliopsida; order Santalales; family Viscaceae; genus Viscum; species Viscum album. Next base: position 684,572,862 of record OY728165.1, read on the forward strand.
TGTTTAAGTCATCCATATAATATTTTTTGAGTCATAAGTTAAACTCTTTTTACTTTTCTATTCCTCTAGTTTGGGAATGAACAAATAATTACATAATACATGTTAACTATTTTTTTATGTCCCAGGTTTTTTAGAATGTTTTTGTTGAAAACATCACCTTTTACAAAACATACAATATTTTATAAAGTAATATGTATATAAAAAATACATTATTCATAATGAATATCATTTTGAGTATAATAATCACTATCATACTCACCTTTATTAGGTCAAAAGTTATACTTTATTCATGTCTATAGTACTAACCAATTCATTATTATTGAACAAATAATAGTACTGATACAATTGGAATAACATTTATAATTATTTTCATAATTAAAATCATAAGGGAGGTCATTGAATATAGTTGAGTTTATAATATTAATAAGGACAAATTATTTCTATAGTAATTAAAATATTTATCACTGTAACGATGTTAATCACTGTGGTGTTCTTCATTCATTTATGATCAGCTGTCAAGTTACATGTGTCTATTGGCCTTGAAAAAAACATTAAAATATGATTGTTATGTGACCATTGGAAGGATGACTATAAATACATATTCAATCGAAGTGTTTGGAGAAAATTCATTTTCTCCATCAAGTTTTCTAAACATTACTTAGAAATATCTTCTCGGTCTTATTCTTTTTTTATTTCATTAGAGATTGATCCTGTTATGGAATCCATGTGGGGGTTGTTTCCTTAAAAACTATTGAAATTATTTGGTTTCTGGTCATCATAATGATACATAGATTTATGTGATGGGAAGATGTAGAATCTAATCTCCAGATTAAGGGATTACAAGTGTAGTATGATTAATATGATCATCATATAGAGGTATTCTGAGGATAGGAAGATAAAGAAAATATGATTTTCATATTGAAATATTTCATTGTAAGTAATGGTAGACATTAATGTAAGAATAAAAAATTGGAAACCTTCAGTAAGGTTTATTTACTACATTACACTTATGGTTAAAAAATTCATATTTTTAATAAAATATTTTAATATATTTTTACTTTTACATATCTATTAATTTTATGCTTTATATATGTTTTAATTTCAACTGAATGTAATAGAAATGCTGATTATCATATTAAACTATCTATTTTGTTTATTATCATTACAATTCTGATTAAGATAACAATTTTTTTTGATAATTTAGATTCACAGTGATTATGATTTTTACACTGATATAATTCGATATTATTTGATTCTGGTTCTGTGGCTTTGAAAAATAGACTGAGTCTTAGTCTCATAATCATACATTATGTGGTTTGGAGTTTTTTAGTCTAATTATTTTTAAATATTATTTTAACACTATAATTAACCCCTCTATTGTATGTATAACAATCATAAGATAATTCTCACGACATACAAATTGATATCATAGAAGGTTTCTACTTCTCATATACATGATTTTTTTACATAATTTACTATTTCATGTTTGTTAATGTTTTGATATAATTTTTTTAAATATTTTTTACTCTAACATATATTTTGAAAGATAATTTATATAATGTTAACATAAAATGTCTTAATGTTGGTTTTTTATAATATCTCAATCATAAAAAATCACCTATCATTTATGGTGATAATTATGAGTATTGGAGAGGTCGGATAATGAATTTATTTATCAACATAATAGTTTAAATTTTTTTTTTATTTTTTTAGAAGATAAGATTCCTAATAAGAAGGTTACTACTTTTAACCATAATAAAAATAACGAATGTATGTTATAATGCATAGTTGAAAATAACTTATTATTTTCCATGAGAGTAAGTATATATAGTAAAATATCCTCATGTGAATATATGAAAAATATCTAGAAAAATCATGAATTAAAATGTTTAAAAAACATATAATTTTGTAGAGAAAATTAGAACTATTATTAGAAAATTATATCATGGATTTGACTTTATTCATGGGGAGTCAGTTACATTGATTTACAATAGGTTTAAAAAATCATAAAAAGATTACAATTTATTGGTGAAAGGTCCTGATGAAGTAATCCTTTTGGAAAAGATTATTGATATCAGGAATAATTAGTGGGAACCTAAAATAACAGATGTGGATGAGATGAGAATGTTGAATAATCTTAGTTTAGATTATTTTAATGGATCCATCATCTAATATAAGTGTAGAATAAATAGTGATGTAGAGAAATATAACAAAAAAATAGAGTTGGTAATTTTACTACTACAGTTATTATTTCTAGAGTTGAAAACATGAGAAAATTGTCAAATCATGAAGAAATATGAATGTTTTTGTTCAATCCAATTCTAGTACATTTTAAAATTTATATAGTTAGTTATAAAACATAGCTGAAATTAGGAATAAGATGGTTAGAAATAAATATTTCTAGTACCAATACAAAAAAATCATATGGATTGAAGTGGTAAGAAAGATGGAGTAACATGAAATGATTTTAAGAAATTCAGATACATCATACCTGATTGTCTAATGCTAAAGAGGAATTATATACAAGAATTAAATTCAGAAAGGAATTCCAAAATATATTATAATCCAATGGTAAAAATTTTTATAATTTTAATGACACGTGGAGTTCAAATGGATGTGATTCTTCCAAAAGTTCTTATGATAATGAAATATCTTGATAGAGTAAAATATGTCTTTTTTATAATGTACCTATTGAAAATAATTTTTTCATGGGAAAGGTATGGAAAACTGAAAAACATACCAATATGACATTATGTGCTAATTATCTTAATGAAAAAAATTATAAATGCTCATATGTGAAATTTTCTTCACCAAGTGATGATAATTCATTACATTTTCATGATAAATTTTATCATTTCCCAAAACATTTAGAAATTTAGAAATAAATTTTTTTTTAAAGAATAACATATTCCAAAAAAATAGACATTCTACGTCTGATTCATGAATAATTTTTTTTTTTTAAAATGAAATATAAAATCTTTCAATATTTCATGATATGACTAATTTTAAACATGAGATAATTTCTAAATTTTTAGACAATGTAATTTCTAAGAAATATGATTTAAAAACCAAAAATAGTTCCAAAACAATCCATAATGAGGATAAGAATTTAGTTTTGAAATTGAATTATGAAATATATTCATTGAATTAACTATTTAAATTGTTTCCCACTAAAACATAATATTTTTATAAAATTTATAAACAAATAAAACCTCATTCTGACAATTAATTAATGGGTTATAAATAAAAAACCTATTTTTAAAAACAATATAATTATTATAAAAAGTGAAACCTTTTGTTATAAGTTCCAATGTGGTTGGAATTTGAAGATGAATTTTTTATTTAATAATGTTAATTAATTATATTTCAGGAAACAAACTTTTCAGAAAAACTGAATTCCTAGTGTTTTATTTTCTATCATTACCGTACCCAATATGGTTTGGGTTCCAAATAAATATTTTTTCACTAAAAAAATGTTATTACCAAAAAAATACGTGATACATGGATAGTGGGTGTTTCTAAAACAGGACTATAAAATGTATTCTTTAATAATATTATCAATATGAGTGGTGGAAAAGTAACTTTTAGAGATAAAGTGCAAAGAGAGATATTCAAAATATGTGACATTGTCCTTCTGGAAAAGATCTTACGTAAAAAAATTTATTTGATAAATTTTTTAACCTGAACATTATATGAATAAGTCAGTTAAGTTATAAAGGTTACCTTGTGATTCTTAGAATCAATAACTTTTTAGTACATAGTTCCAATAATGAATTAATATTTCTACCAATTGGTATGACAATGATTACACACATAACAAAAATATCATAGGATCTAGGTATTAACATGCCTTATGGAAATAGAATATCAATACTGGTTATGTAATTAACGATACATACAATATATCATTAGATATTTATCAATGTTTACTAATAAAGGACTTTTTAAGGATCTACCAGAAAAGAGGTTTGGTAATTTTAAAGGCTATGAACCTTGTCAATATAGTAAGAAACATAATTCGAGAACAAAATATATTAGCTAAGTCACAAATTTTGATTATTTATAGTTATTGTTAATGGAATAATTTTTTTCTACACAAACTAGATGTATTGGTGTAAAATACAATGTATATGTCTTATTTGAGTATTACACTAGATATACAAGGGTTTATTTTATTACAAATAATCTTGAACAATTTTTTTATTTTAAAACATCTATAACCAAATAATAAAATGCTAACAAATCACTTTATAACTACTTATAGTGATCATGGTGGATAATTTGTAAATTATTTTTTTTAATATTTTTTTATTAAAAAAGGTATATAGAATAAATTTTTAGATCGTTGAAGTCCCCCAAAAATCATGTAGTTGAATGAAAAAATATAATTTCCCAAAAAATAATTAGAAACATGATTATTTAATTTTTAGTTGATAAATATATTTAGTCTGAAGTGGTTTGTACAGAATTATATATAATAAATCTAGTTTTAATTAGTCCTTTTCTTAGTTAAACATTTTATGATTTGTGGACACACAAAAAACCAAAATTTTCTTACTTCATGGTTTTTTGTTGAAAATTATTGATCATGAATACTAAATATAATGTATATAAATGTTCACCAAAATCTGATGAATGAATATTTTTATGTTATTCCACTAATTTTAAGTATTATAGAGTATTTAATAAATATTATTATACTATTGAGGAAATAGTTTTTTTTATGATTGATGAAACTAGTCCTTCTGTTTTCATGAAACCCCATCCTAGATCTGCATCAGTTATTTCTTAAACTGTATTTAAACCTTTTTATAAAATTATTTTCATATGAAAGAAATTAAGAATTAATTTCTAATGATTTAACTCAAGGTAATTTTAGAAATATTGTTAACTAAAAAACCTTCAAAGACCTATAACTTCAGTTATTTCTTAGAAATCATCATAATGATTGTCTAACTGTTCATATAGATCACCCAGTTTGGACTAGAATTCTTAATGGAATGAAATTGGACATCTAGATTTAAAATCCCAGTTATAAAAAATCGTAATGAGGAATTAAGTTATAATATTTGGATTAAATTAATGTAATAATAGATCAATGAGTTTGAGAGGAAAAAATAATGGACATCAGTTGAATGACCTTTAAAATATTCAATAAAATTTGGAAAATGGGATATTTAGAATAAGTGTGAAGAAAATAGAATAACTGTTCGAAACAAAGATAAACTTTTTTGAGTTCTATAATAAAAAATAGGGAATAGATAATGAAGAAACATAGGCACAAGTGTCTAGAATTGAAGCTATTAAAATAATTATATCCCTTGGAGAATTCATTAATTTTAAACTTTTTAAATTGGATATGATGTTTTATTTTCATAATGGATATGTTCATGGAGAAGTTTATATTGAAAAACCCCTAGTTTTGAAAATAAAAAAAACAAACATATTTTTTATACACTTAAAATATCTTCATATGAACTTAAAAACCCCTAAATCATCGTATGATTGGTTAACCTGATTTTTGTTACTAAAAATATTTGTTAAGGGATCTACAAATGATGCACTTTTTGTAAAATAAATAAATAAAAAAATTATGATTCTAAAACATTATGACGATAAACTTATATTCATATAAACTCAAAAATCAATAATATATTTCATTTCATATCTTTTGAAATATTATATTCAAATGGTTATGAATGGTGAGTTAACATATTTCCTTGGTTTTCAAATTTCACCAAAACAAGGATAAAATTTAATATCTTTACATATGTATATAAAATATATTGTTTAGAATTTTTTATATGACAATACTAAAAACTTTATTACTCTCATCAGTGAATTAAATAAATTATATATTGATGAGGTTGTGAAACCATTGGATTGAAATATTTTTTGAGATACGATAGTAAGATTACATTACATAGGTGCAAGTCATCCATATATAATTTTTTATGTATTCTTATGTTCAAGAAATCATGATAATCCAAAAAAACCACATTTAAATGATGGGAAACAAATTCGATGTAACCTTAATGGAACTATGTATTTAGTAATTGTAAAGACCCTTAAATTTTGATGAAATTTTTTTATTAATTTTTTTGGATTTTTACGAGTCTATGGCTTCTCACGACACTTAATTATGATGCCCAGTGTACCCGGAATCAATTTCCAAAGTTTATCTTGGTTACATTTAGTGAACGAATGATTGGGTTTTTTATCTTTTGAACCAGTGCTTGGAATTGAAATCCGAGGGCACCGATAAACTCACAGTGCCCGTAATTTCTTAACAAGACCATTACCGCAGTTGCGTTTTAAGAGGGTTGAGTTTTTTTTGTTTGGGGATTTAGTATAAATTAAATAAAATTATTGAACAATTTTTTTTATATCTTGGATGTTAAACTCTTCCAAGTGTGGATAAATGAGAGGTGGGCCCACACAATCCCCAACCTCTCATCTTCCTTATCTTTCTTAACCCCCCCCCCCCTTAATTTTTCCTTCTTTTAATGTGAACCCCCCTTTAATAAAGAGACCATCTCTCTCCCTCTTTAATGGTGCCAAAACTTTAATTAATTAAGTGTTTTGAATTTGAAAAGGCATGGCATGTTTATTAATAGGGGAAGCCTCTTATTAGTATGGCTTGGAAAATATTTTGGAGAATCGTGTGGTTAACCTCTGGAGAAATTTATAGAGAACTTTAAACCTTCGACGAAGAACGGTTCTCCAATGACGACCTTCTAAGATCTTTGACGAAGAACAATCCTTCAACGGAGGTCAGATTCCGATGAACCTCTGATGCTCAAGCTCTGATTTGAAGTGTGAGGCAGATGCAATGATTGACGTCCACTCCATACTATTTTCGCAGCTCGACGACGTGCGACGTCATAATCGAGGTAGGGTAATTATAATGATTTTTTCCTTCAACTTTTTGAGGGATGAACGAAGAGCGCGGACCAACCTCTACCCGGTTGATCTGTGGATCATTCGTTCATGCGGGTTGGATGCGGGGTTAATTTTCGGGATTGGATTTGAGTTTGATATTGATTGAAAACCTCTAACGCAGAGGCCACAGGATAACGAACAAGCTCAGACCCTCCGCGGATTGTTTTTTGTGCACGGATTGACGGGAGACGATGAAATGGGACCGCAACAGTGATTTGGGGCCTTCATAGTAATGTGCGGCACTGGAGATGATAATCGGCGCAAGCAGAAGCTGGAACGGACCACCAAAATGTCTCTGGTGGCCCGCGGAGGACTCCGACGGCGCGGGTCGCCGGCACAGCGGCGCCAGCGACCGGAGGTGGCAGCCAGTGCCAGCCGGCTGCCTGGAGAGGGCGGCGCCCCAGCACGCCGTTGGTGGAAGAACCGCCGCATCTTGCCGCGGTGGTGGTGCGGAGGATCCCGCACTGCACGGGATCCGGGAGACAAGGTGGCGTCGAGTGCCGCTGATTCCAATCAGCGCACACCACCCGCCCCCCCCCCCCCCCCCCGCTCCGTGTATTCCGCTCGGCCACATGGCCGAACCGCAACCAGCTGCTGGGTCAAGCCGCCAGCACCGAGCCATTCCAGCTAGGTCGGGCCGCGTCCTATCGGGCCAGACCCAGACTCGAGTCGGGCCGACCCGGTACGATCCGACCCAGGGGCTGTTGGGCCGGGTCGGACCAGGCCCAAACCCCCTATTTTCGTACCAGGTTCGTTTAAATACACATATTGTGGGATACATACCTCCGATTGATGCACCGTCAGTTTCATAGGGATCCTTGGATCGAGGCGGTCGCTTTGGTATATTACACTCAAGGTTTCGGTGAATTTTGGGTATGGCCGGGTTGGTTCGAACATGAAACCAACCGGGCCCTCATAGCAGAAATGCTTATAACTTGAGGACCGAAGGTCCGATTGACGTTCGGTTGGCTAAGTTGGATTCCTCTTGATGAGACGGATATTTTGGAATAGTCCACTTGAGGTTTGGATGTGGTTGGAGTATGGTCGGGTACGTTTATCTTATAAACCAACTGGGCCCTGGGAACGGAAAATCCAATAACACTCAGACCGGACGTCTGATAGACGAATCGTCAGCCGCATTGGTAATCCCGTTGAGAAATAGTTTATTTGAGTATACGTCAAGGGAATCTTGGGTATAGTTGAGATGTGGCTAGGTTGGTTCGTACATGAAACCGACCGAGCCCCCGGGACTAAAAGGCTAATAACTCAAAGATCGGGCATTCGATTGATGCGCCGTGTGTTGCGTTGAGACCCCCATGACGAGGTGGTCCATTGAGATACTTCTACGTTAGATTACGTGACACATGGAAGTATCGACCAATAGCTCGTGGAGCAGACCCTCCCAGAGATGAGCGTATGAAGTACAGATACCTTGTAGTTGGCTGAGACCTGATGATTGCTTGTCCGATTCGAGTCAGAGTGACTTGTATAGCCCAGTTGGGAGTACTACTATGTTTAGTTGGCAGAACCATGGTGGGGATCACTACTGTGTTTGGGTGGAAGACCTGTGGTACTCGACAGAAGGAGTACCTCTATAGGCTATTAGGGGGAATACTACTGTGTTTGGAGGGCATACCCATGGCTGGGAGGACTACTGTGTTTGGGTGGAAGACCCACGGTACTCAACAGGAGGAGTACCTCAGCAGTCTAAGGTAAGTGACCAGTGCCTCATAGTTGTGACAGGAACACTGTACTCGTTAGAGGAGGAGATGTTCAGCAGTTGTGGTTTCCATATCATTAATGAAAATCTTGGTTTGAGCTGAGTTAATGACCTTTTTTCCCTCATGATTGAGATGGGTTACTTGATAACTTAGTAAATGTATGGTAATATACCTATGTAATGGATATCCATTTATTTCATAACATTTGTGTTTCTTCATGATTTAGATGGGTTTCTTGATAACATAGGTATAAGTATGGGCTTATACCAAAGTAAGGGTTATCAGTTGAGATCCTTCTTTGTGGTTATCCTTGTTGGATTTAGTGAGACCTTGAGGGTCTCGGGGTCCCTACTGAGTATCGTTATACTCACCCCTGCATGGGATATGCCATCACCTCGTTGTGTTGGATGCAGATGATGGACAGAACTGACAGAGACCGAGTGTACGAGGACTGGACGGTACCCGGAGGTGGACCTCACGACGAGTCAGTACCTGGAGGTGGAATTCACGAGGAGATGATACTTGGAGGAGGTTGTTGGGAAAGAGAGTTGAGAAGTCTATCTGTACCTACACAACAGGTAGGATCCGAGGTCGATGACCTAGGAGTTGCTTCTATCATCCTGTTATTTGTCTTTTCTGTTGTACTTTCGTTCAGTTGTAGCTGTACTTTTCAGTTGGTTTTGTATTCTGTCCCATTTACTTTTCAGCACAATCTCTTGTACTTGGTGTATTACTTCCTCTTGTACTCTGGTTGGATGTTTTTATGTTTTATAATGGAAATTCCCTCCCAGTTATCGGGATTTACGCCTTCGGTTCTAGTTTCCATCCCCTGGCCTATGGAAGGCGGGCTTGGGGTAGTCACAGCACGGGTTGCAAGGAAGGGTCCTGAAAAATTGGTATTAGAGGAGTCAGTTCTACCGCAGAACTGAGGACTCTGATAATTCTTTTCTGTGAATCAATATTGTTAAGGGTATCGAGTGTGGTCTTCAGTTCAAGAAGTCCAGTGTTGGTGTTGTAGCCGACATTCCATACACCAGGACCCTGACAATTGATTTCCGACCTAGTGCACGAAAACCACGATTGCGTGTGTGTTTTTAAAAGTTTTCTTAAAGTTATCTCAAACTAGATCCACTCACCAGGTACAATCGTTTGACTGTGTCGCATCTGTTCAGGATTCCACCACACAGATAGTCAGTTGGAGTTCTGAGAGAGTACTCGATGACGTCCCACCGAGCGATGAGACTCCGATGCAGGGCCCCCTTTCTATGTTGTCACCTTCGGGTGGTGTACCTGCAGCACCACCACCCGTTGGGCAGCAGATGCCACCAGTCTTACTAGCAGACAGTGCACGCTGACAGAGTGTGTTGCATGAGTTTGAGCAGTAGAGGCCTCTGATGTTACAAGGCGAGACAGATTCCCAGGTAGTAGAGGACTAGATGTAGGCGAATGATAGAGTTCTACGCCTAGTTTAGACACTAGTAGAGTAGATGGATATCTTAGCTACTGGTTTTTTCCAGTGAGTGACCATGAGGTTGGTCTGCTTAGAGATGAGGCTTCAGTACGTGGATCGATGCCTGAGATAGTACCTTCGGGTAGTGTGCTAGCTATATCACTACCTGATGGTCAGCAGTTACAACCTACTGTACCGGTATATGACACATGTAGGCATAGTTCCTTAACACGTGTTTCTGCATCAGATACCCCTCAGGTACCAAGGCGAGCCCGACTCACAGGTAGCTGAGGACTGGCTTGAGGAGGTGGTTGAGAGTTCTCTAGGGCTTATATATCTTCGTTAGGATGACATTTCGGTAGCTGAGTAGTCATTGAGGCATACTGATCGTTCTTGTTACATGATGACAACGATACGATCAGTTCTTCAGGGAACGGACTTCCGAGCGAGGTGTGTTTAAGGACATCTATGCCAGTACCTTTTCTCTATGCATTCCTACTAATGTTAGGGTTCTAGAGGGAACCTTTTTGGTTCATAATTCTTTGGCTGAGTGGATACATCCAGTGAAGGTTAGTGGTGGGAAATCAGGAAACTGGCGCCAGTCTTAGAGACTTGGACATGTAAAATGTTTTGAAGTGGAAGTGTTAAGGATAGATGAATCTGCAGAGCAGCAGATGTGGAAGCAGAGCTAGGAGAGTAGCTTGAGGTGGTGTACATTTCGACATGTTACAACCACCCACTCTTGTAGTTCGCACTAGGAGCAGGGAGCTGGAGGGCAGGGGAAGAGAATAGCTGAATGCGGTCATGGAGTGTGACCCAAGGGCTCTAAGAATGATTTGAGGTACGGTCTGTGTCTACTATTAGTTGTTGTATCAATAGACATAAGTACCAATCATTACTACCCTCCACAAATCTTTTCCCAGGCCTAGAGTTTCCGGTTAAGCTATTGACTTGACCCTCACGTCTGGAGATACCTTTGAGAGGAGACTGGATAATCACATTTACGCCGATGGTGTGATCTGACCCTTGAGGTAAGAGTTACGGTTGGAACCTCTTGGTGGCAGCGTCGAGGCCTTACGATGTTAGTTTGAGTATGTACTTGGTAACCACAGTTCATACAAGAATTGAAGAAATTAGGCAAAAAGGTTTTAGTTCATCTACAACGTTGGGATAGGGTTTTCCTTGGTTGGCGAAAAGGAAACCCCAGGTAGCACGGGATGGAATCATGCATAAGGGGGTGCAGTCGGTCAGTCATGAGTCGGCCAGACTTTGATTTGTGCCAGAATTCTTCAGAGTTGCTGCAACACTTTTAGCATTGACAAAAAAAGGGGAAACCCTTCTTGTGGACAGTTAGATGCCAGCAGAGATTTCTGGAGCTGTGTCAGAGATGGTTCACTACAGTTGTGACTGCGTAGAGCAGACAAAAGTCCTATGTTGATAGGAGATGGAAACCACTTGAGTTAGAGGATGTGAACCATGTATTCTTACGGGTCTCACCTCGACGAGGTCTACAGTGATGTGGTCGAGGCGGAAAGTTATCTCTGAGGTTCTTCAAACCCTTCTAGGTCCTCAGCAGGGTAGGCTAGGTGGCTTACCGCATGACCTTTCAACCACAATTGCACTAGGTGCCCGACGTTTTCCACATATCTTAGCTAAGGAGATACGTGCATGACTATTTACACATCATCGACCACAGTGAGCTGGTCATCGATGACGGGGTGAAATTCTTGGAGGTTCTAGTAGAGATCGAGGATTGACAGGAGCAGGTCCTATGTGGAGGGTTGATTCCTCTGGTGCGCATTCTTTGGCAGCACGAGAACCTCCAGGAGATCACATGGTAGAGAAAGGCTCAAATGCATGCTCAGTACCTTCTTTTGTTTCCCTAGTGTGTGCTATAGCTTTACGGGGACGTAAAGTCCTGAGGTGGGATTAATGTAAAGACCCAGAAAATTCAAGGAATTTTTTTATTAATTTCCTTGAAATTTTACGAGTCTTTGGCTTTTGATGTCACTTGATTCCGAGACCTAGTGTACCCAGAATCAATTTCCGAAGTTTAGCTTGGGTACGTTCAGTGAACGAACGACAGGTTTTTCTATCTTTTGAAAGAGTAGAATTGAAATCAGAGGGCATCGATGAACTCGCAGTGCCAGTAATTACTTAAGGGGACCTTTACCGCAGTTGCGTTTTAAGAGGGTTGAGTTTTTTTGTTTGGGGATTTAGTTTCAAATAAATAAAATTTTTGAACAATTTTATTTTTATATCTTGGAAGTTAAACTCTTCCAAGTGTGGATAAATGAGAGGTGGGACCCACATGAGCCCCAACCTCTCATCTTCCTTAACTCTTATAAACCCCCTCCCCATTAATTTTTCCTTATTTTAATTTGACAAACCCCTTAATAATGAGACTATATCTCTCCCTCTTTAATGGTACCAACAATTTAATTAATTAAGTGTTTTGAATTGGAAAAGGCATGGAATGTTTTTTAAAAGGGGAAGCCTATTTTTAGTATGGGTTAGAAAATATTTTTCCTAATCTTGTGGTTAACTTCTAGATAAATTTAGAGAGAACTTTAAACCTCCGATGAAGAACATTTCTCCAATGACGGCCTTCTAATATCTTCAACAAAGAACAATCCTTCAACGGAGGTCGGATTCCGATGATCCTCCGACGCTCAAGCTCTGATATGAAGTGTGAGCTGAATGTAATGATCGGCATCAACTTCATACTCTTTCCGCGGCTCAACGACGTGCAACGTCATAATTGGGGTAGGGGAATTATATTGAGTTTCCCTTCACCTTTTTGAGGAAAGAACGACGAGCGCGAACCAACCTCTACATAGTTGATCCTCGGATCGCTCGTTCATGTGGGTTGGATGCGGGGTTAATTTTCAGGATTGGATTTGAGTTTTATATTGATTGAAAACCTCTAATGTGGAGGTCATGGGCTAACGAACAAGCCTGGACCCTCCGCAGATTGTTTGTTGTGTGTGGATTGATTGGCGACGATGAAATGGGACTGAAACAGTGATTTGGGGCCTTTGTAGTAATGTACGGGACCCAAGATGATCATGGGTGCAAGAGGAAGCTGGAACGGACCATAGGAATGTCTTCGGTGGCCCACGGAGAACTTTGGCTGCGCCGGCGACCAGAGGTGGTGGCCGGCCGCCTGGAGGGGGCGGAGCCCTGGCACACCACCGGTGGAAGAACCGCCGCGGCTTTCCATTGCGGTGGTGGGGAGGATCCCGCACCGTGCGGGATCCGGGAGACAAGGCAGCGCCGAGCGCTGCCGGTTCCAATCAGCCCCCCCCCCCAATGCTCCATCTATTTTACTCAGCCACATGGTCAAGCCGCAACCGGCCGATGGGTCGGGCCGCCAGTGCCGAGCCAGGCCGCGCCAGCCGGGCCAAGCCGCATCCTATCAGACCGGACCCTGGACCCGAGTCGGGTCGACCCAGTTCAGGCCGATCCAGTGGGTGTTGGGCCGAGTTGGACCGGGCCCAAACCCCCTATTTTCGGAGCAGGTTCATTTAAATGAACATATCTTTGGCTACGGACCTCCGATTGATGCACCGTCAGTTTCATAGGGATCCTAGGTTTGAGACGGTCATTTTGGTATATTAAAACCAACATTTTGGTGAAGTTTCGGTATTTCTGTGTTGGATCAAACTCGAAACCAACGGGGCCCTCAGAGTGGAAACACTTATAACATGAGGATCGGACGTCCGATTGACGTTTCGTTGACTATGTTAGATTCTTCATGATGAGAAGGTTCATTTGGAATACTCCACATGAGGTTTGGATATGGTTGGAGTACGTTCGGGTTGATTTATCTTATAAACCAATTGGGCCCCTGGAATGGAAAAACCAATAACTCTCAGACCGGACGTCTGATTGACGAATCGTCAGTGGCGTTGGTAATCTCATTGAGAAACGGTTCCTTTGACTATACCCCATGGGAATTTGGGGTACAATTAAGATGCGGCCAGGTTGGTTCGTACACCAAACCAACAGGGCCCCCGGGACTAAAAGGCTAATTTACTCACAGACCGGGCGTCCGCTTGACGCGCCGTCTGTTGCGTTGAGACCCCTGTGATAAGGCAGTCCTTTGAGATACTTCCACATGAGATTAAGTGAAACTTGGAAGTATCGACTAGTAGCTCATGGAGCGAAACCTCCCGGAGACGAGCATACGGAGTACGGAGACCTTGTAGCTGTCTGAGACATGATGACTGCTTGTCCGATTCAAGTCGTAGTGACTTGTATAGCCCAGTGGGGAGAACTACTGTATTTGAGTGGAAGACCCACGGAGGGGAGCACTACTGTGTTTGGGTGGCAGACCCGCAGTACTCGACAAAATGAGTACCTCTGTAGGCTATTAGGGGGAGCACTACGGTGTTTGGGTGGAAAAACCATGGCGGGAAACACTACTTTGTTTGGGTGGCAGACCCACATTACTCGATAGGAGGAGTACCTCAGCAGTCTAAGGTTAGTGAGAAGCGCCTCGGAGTTGTGACAGGATCACTGTACTTTTCAGAGGTGGACTTCACTATGATACGATACATGAAGAAGGTTGTTGGGCGATAGCATTGAGGAGGCTATCTGCACCTACCCTTCAGGTAGGATCCGAGGTGGACGACCCACGAGATGCTTTTATCTTCCAGCTGTTTGTCTTTTCTGTTGTACTTTCGTTCAGTTGTATATGTACTTTTCAGTTGGGTTTGTATTCTGTCCCATTTACTTTTCAGCACTATTTACTTTACTTAGTGTATTACTTCCGCATGCACTACTAGAAAAACAGGTATTTGCGACGGGCATTTGCGACGGGATCCCTTCGCAAATGGTTGTTTGCGACGGGGGCCCATCGCAAATGACTCGTTGCTGAAAACGGTGTCGCAACAACATGTTTTTGCGACGGGCCCGTCACTAAAGCCTTTTTCCGCGACGGGGAGAATCCCCGTCGCAACTAGTACTCTGAATATTTGTAAAAAACTATTTGCGATGGGGCCCGTCACAAATACCTGTTGCGACGGGCCCGCCGCAAATAGTTGTTGCGACGGGACCCGTCGCAAAAACTATTTTAAAAAATAATAAAAAAATAATAATACTATTTGCGACGGGAATAGTATCCCGCCACAAATACTATAAAAAAAATTATTAATAAATTATTTTAATTAATATAATAATAATCCAATTATAATTCAAAAATAAAAAAATAAAAAAATATTAATAAATGATTTTAATTAATATAATAATAATAGATTTATAATTCAAAAATAAAAAATAATAGAATATTAATAAATGATTTAATTAATATAATAATATTAGAATTATAATTCATAAATAAAAAAAATATTAATAAGTTATTTTAATTAATATAAAAATAATAGAATTATTTTACATTCAAATATTAAAATAATTCAAATATTACAAAAAAATATAATTAAATTTTAATATTATAAAATTTTAATATATATATAAAATTTAATATTATAAAATATAAATAATATTATTATTCATATTAATATTTTTATTTAAAAATATAATATTATTAATATTTTATAATGAGATAGAAACTACGAATAGAAAAAAAATCATATTTTGATTTCACAAATTTTATAACATAAATACAAACTCTAATCTGAAGGAGGGGGGAGGGGGGATCTGCAGATGGTGGTGGAGGAAGCTCCATCCCTAAAGCATGAGTGAGTCGGCGCATGTACTCCATCTGCTCCTGATGCTGCTGCTGCCACCGACTCGTCTGCTCCTCGTACAGCTACTGCTGGCGTCGACGCTCCTTCTCATACTGCTGACGCATCTTCTCCTGCTATTATCGGAGACTCTCTATCAGTGCAGTCTGAGATCGCAACTGATCCTCATACTGTGTAGCAGAAGAAGATGCACGAGCTCCTCTCGAGCTGGACGTCGACATCGCAGCACTGCCATAATAATCTCCGGGAGTCAGTCGAGAGCCGATACCAACTACCCGGCCCTTCTCGAAGGCATACTGGGTGGCCTGCATCCATGTCGCCTCATCAAACTGACGGCCAGTGGTCTGATCTGATGACTCGGCCTGACTCTCAGGCCGGGCCTGTGACGTTGCGGCCTCATATGACTCTTGTAGTTTCAATTTAAAATTAAAATTGTGAATATATTATATGCAGTTTATTTTTAAACATGAAAAAAATAATACTGACCACAATGTGATGCTGACGATCACCTCTGAGATCCCTAGTAGCAGGATCACTATACATCCTCTGATATACGTCATACTCCGTAATATCGGGGTGCTCGATAGCCTATAAGAATAAAAAATAAACTGTTAATATTTATAGTTATATAAAATATTTATAAATAATGTACATACCAGATGTTGTCTATGTGTACTGAAAGAACGACTCCCAGCTCGATGAGTCACCTTCTGTCTCCCCCGATTCTGCCTCCCCATCGATGATCTCCTCTGAAAGACACCACTCAACCAGTGCGCACATAATCCATCCCATACATGGGATGAAATGTACTATGTTCGGTGTGCTCTACATGACTCGTCAAAATCTGACACTCCTGCTTTCTTCATCGCAGCTTTTCTTAAATTGTGCAAAAACTGACGAAGGCGATCACGCATGGCCACCTCCCATGCCTCGTGGATGGCGTCATGCATGGTATCCTCGATCGGATACCATAAACCCTACAAATAAATCAAAATATCAAGTTAGAAATGAAATAATTTTCAAATTAAAAATTATTTATTTACGTACGTACCAACCAATGGCCGAACATGGCATGCTGCACATCAATGGGAATCTGCTCCCATGTGGTCCATGACTGAGAGAAATAGTTGCGCAAAATAGCGCTGCCCTGTCCGACTGCTATATGCGGAAAACTGTAAAAATAATAAACATTTATTATGTGAATAGATTAATGAAATCTTAGTCAAATCCACAGGTTATCACACAGCTTATCAGACCTCTGTGTGCGTGGATCAAACCCAAGACGTGGACGTCGCTCGGGGACGGGGTCAGAAATCATCAATCGTGCAATACCGCGCCCCCTCCGTGTACTCCCTGGAGCACCTGCAGGCTGAGGGTCATCTGTCAGCAACTCATCCGCATCAAAAGTCAGGTCAGCATCCGCCAACTCACGAAATGTGGCGTCGTCCATCTGAAACAGAAAATGTTAATTTTGTTAGAAAATAATTGATAATTACTATTATATATACATATATACATATTATGATTGTATATAAATACCATGGAATTCTATCAGTGTTCATCTTCATCATCATCTTCATATATGTCAATGTCATCTTCATATTCCTCCTCAACATCATCGATATCCATTCGAGTTACAGTTGCTTCATCTCTTACCATTTCAAATTCATATGTGACATCATTAACATCATCGTCATCACCGACTCTTAAATGTGGGGTGTCGTCATCGATACTCATGTCTCTTTGTAAAAAAGATTGATTTTGAGTACTCTCTTGAAAAACTTCAATTTTTTGCACATCAGTGAAAGCACATTCACTTTGACTAAACTGATTGTCTCGAATTTTGATTTTTATTACACTCCACCAATCAGTCAGGTCTCTTGATGTAGAACAGTACTTTGCGTAATAAACTCGATATGCCTGTTGAGCCAATAAGAATGGTTCATTTACTGTGAGAAAACTTTTACATTTAATATCGATGATTCCATGAGTCGGATGAACATGCACACATCTCTCTGTATCCAACCACCGACATTTGAACATGGTTATGTAATGTTTTCCAAGATAACAGAGTTCAATGATTTCATCAAGTATGCCATAAAAGTCAAATTCATTATCTCGATGATGAGATCCACTCAAGCTAACTCCACTGTTCATTGTTTTTTTCGATTCCCCATATGCAAGTGTGTGGAATCGAAATCCATTCACCACATATGCATTATAAGTTTTAACAAGTTTGGAAGGTGGGTTACTCAATACACACAGCCGTTTGTCAATTTTATCAGCATGTCGAGACACCTGAAAATTTGTGAAATAATTATCAATATAGTAAACTATAAATTGAATTAGTTTCTAAAAGATAAAGAATTTATGTTACCAGTTTTTGAAACCACTGAGAGAAATTTTTCAGTCGACGTTCTTCGAGAGCAGCTGCTGTAATTTGTGGAATCTGTTTCTTGATATGATTATCATACAACCTATAAAAACCAAAGTTATTTACTGTAACATAAATGATAGAATAAGTGATATAAACACTTACAGTACAACTGATGTCATCTCTACACAGTTGAGCAGAACATACGTATGAGCTCTATGATGTTCATCATCTGAAAGCCAGCGTTCATAAACTCCACCAAAACCAAGCTCTGGCTGGTTGAAAATAGATAATTGACTGTCGATTTCATCAATATTCCTCTCGTTCCATCCCATTTGGTTGTGCTTTAAAGGATACTCAGATTCAAAATAATGGGAGCAGAAAAAAGATATTTCCTCTTGAAAATAAGCTTCTGCAATAGATCCTTCGACAGATGCTTTGTTACGTACTTTTCTTTTCAATTTTTGCATGCATCTTTCAAATGGGTACATCCATCGAAACTGTACTAGACCTCCACATTTGGCTTCATATGGAAAATGTAACATCAAATGTTCCATTGAGTCGAAGAAAGACGGCGGAAATATTTTTTCCAGTTTACATATAATTACAACAACATCTTTTTCAGGTTTTCCTAGAGCATCATAATCTGCTGTAGCCGCACAAATTTCCAGAAAAAACTGAGAAATGTCTGTTATGGAATCCCAAATAACAGAATTCAACAGACCTCTTAATCCAATGGGTAGAAGTCTTTCCATTATAACATGACAATCATGACTTTTTAATTCAGTAATATGACCATTCTTTACACATCTACCCAAATTGGAAGCACAGCTATCTGGAAGTCTCAAATCTGCAATCAACTAACAAAATAATAAACGGTTTTCTTTAGACAGTGTATAAGCTGATTTTGTTTTCAGTAACCTTTCTGTTCTGACATTCTCAAACAGTTCCAATTCTGGACACCTACAAATTTGGGCAAGATCTAAACGTGCATTTACATTATCTTTGCTCTTTCATGGCGTATCCAAAACTGTATGAAACAAATTATCAAAACAGTTCTTCTCAATATGCATGACATCTAACATGTGTCGAACCAACAAATCAGACCAATATGGAAAATCCCAAAATATGCTACGTTTAATCCAATTGTGTTCTTTCCCAAAACCAGAAATTTTCTGTTGGTTTATTATGGGACCAAAAGTGATGGGAGGAAATGTAAATACAACTAATTTTAACTCCGAACCTGATAGCATTTTTGGAGGTCCATCCCTTTCAACTTATCCTTTTCTGAAATGAGATCTGTTTCTGCGAGAAGGATGATCAGCAGGAAGAAATCTGCGATGACAGTCAAAATAACAAGTTTTCTTTCCATGAATGAGCATAAATGCTTTGTTCTCTCCCATACAATAAGGACATGATTTCTGACCATGTGTACTCCAGCCAGATAACATCCCATAAGCCGGGAAGTCACTTATTTTCCACATCAATGCTGCTCTCAGTATGAAATTCTGTTTCGTTGCAAAATCATATGTACTGACACCAGTACTCCACAAAAAATTTAATTCATAAATAAATGGTTTCAAATAAACATCAATATTTTTCTTCGGATGTCCTGGAATTAGTAAAGTCAAAAGGATATATGGCTCCTTCATCAACATCCATGGAGGTAAATTTTACAAAGTTAAAAAAACAGGCCAACATGAATATTGACTACCATAAGATCCAAACGGACAGAAACCATCAGTGGAAAGGCCCAGTCGAACATTTCTAGATTCTAAAGAAAATGATGGATGCACTCTATCAAAATGTTTCCATGAATCACCATCAGCTGGATGATTCAAGCTTTTATCGGTTGAAATATTCTCTTTATGTCATGACATCATTGTCGTTGTATTCTTAGACGTGAATAAACACTGAAGTCTGGATGTAAGCGGAAAATATCTCAACTGTTTTACAGGAATCAAACCAGACTTCCCGTGTTGTCCTTCTTTATATCTCAGTTTCCCACATGTGGGACAACTATCCAACGACTCATTTTCCCCAGAATATATAATGCAGTAATTTGAAAATGCATGAATCTTCTGACAAGTAAGTCCCAAATTTCGAACCGGCCTCTTACTGTCATAGTAATTTGCAGGTAAAACATTTCCTTCGGGTAACATTGTTTTAAGCAAAGAAAATATCTCGTCAAAACAGGTGTTTGACATTCCGTTATCTGATTTGATAGCCATAAATTTTGCAACTACTTCTAATTTTCTCATCTTGCAGCCAGGATATAATGCATCCTCAGCAGACATCAACAACTAATAAAATTCCGATGGTGCCAACTCAGGATTTGAAGCTATATCATCCGGAGTTTCTGTAAGTTGAACAGATGAACTTGTAACATCATGTACTAAATCTTGAAACCGGGATGGATCTGGAATCAAGTTAGTATCACCTTCTCTGGAACTGCGTTCACCATGTTGATACCAAAAAACATAATCTGGTTGAAAACCAAAATGCAAGAGATGTTCTCCCACTTTGTCAAACGTGTCAAACGTTCTCAATGCACATTTTCTGCAAGGGCATTTTATTTTTCCTTCTAAAACAAATTCTGGATTTGATGCCGCAAATGATAAAAAAGTCTCCACACCCTCTACATATACTGGATTTAAACCAGAACCGTTTGGATTTCTACGTTGATTTATCCATATTCGGTCACCTAATAATGATTGTTGACAAACTCGTTGTTCCATATTTCTCTATAAAATATAAAAGCATTACTGGTTTTGAATAATTTGTTAGAAAAAACACTCAAGCTAGGATAATTATATAATTTAGATCATACATGACTGACGCAAACTTTTTATTGAGATAGACCTAAAAATTGACCCTTTAAGAATTAAATACGTTGAGAATAAAGAAAAACATGTTACAAATATTGATAATTTTAATATTATATATATTTTTTATTACTTTCATAGTACTAATATTATTGGTAATTATTCTTTATTATTGTTAATTATTACTAATTAGTACTAATTATTACTAATTATTACGAATTATTACTAACTATTACTAATTATTACTAATTATTACTAATTATTACTAATTATTTGTAATTATTACTAATTATTGGTAATTATTACTAATTATTACTAATTATTACTAATTGTTGGTAATTATTACTAATTATTACCAATTATTGGTAATTAATACTAATTAATACTAATTATTGGTAATTATTACTAATTATTGGTAATTATTAGTAATTATTGATAATTATCGGTAATTATTACTAATTATTGGTAATTATTACTAATTATTGGTAATTATTACTAATTATTGGTAATTATTACTAATTATTGGTAATTATTACTAATTATTGGTAATTATTACTAATTATTACTAATTATTACTAATTATTGGTAATTATTACTAATTATTTCTAATTATTACTAATTATTGGTAATTATTGGTAATTATTACTAATTATTACTAATTCATACAAATTATTGGTAATTATTGGTAATAATTACTAATTATTGGTAATTATTACTAATTAT
Organism: Viscum album; assembly: GCA_963277665.1. Classification (NCBI taxonomy): domain Eukaryota; kingdom Viridiplantae; phylum Streptophyta; class Magnoliopsida; order Santalales; family Viscaceae; genus Viscum; species Viscum album. The sequence continues at coordinate 684,594,605 of OY728165.1, forward strand.
TGGTAATTATGATTAATTATTACTAATTATTACTAATTATTGGTAATTATTACTAATTATTGGTAATTATTACTAATTATTACTAATTATTACTAATTATTACTAATTATTGGTAATTATTACTCATTATTACTAATTATTACTAATTATTGGTAATTATTGGTAATTATTACTAATTATTGGTAATTATTAGAAATTATTACTAATTATTGGTAATTATTAAAAATTATTGATAATTATTATTAATTATTACTAATTATTACTAATTATTGGTAATTATTACTAATTATTACTAATTATTGGTAATTATTACTAATTATTACTAATTATTACTAATTATTGGTAATTATTACTAATTATTACTAATTATTGGTAATTATTTCTAATTATTACTAATTATTATTATTTACCTGTAATTATTGGTAATTATTGGTAATTATTCCTAATTATTGGTAATTATTAGTAATTATTGGTAATTATCGGTAATTATTACTAATTATTGGTAATTATTACTAATTATTGGTAATTATTACTAATTATTGGTAATTATTACTAATTATTGGTAATTATTACTAATTATTGGTAATTATTACTAATTATTACTAATTATTAATAATTATTGGTAATTATTACCAATTATTACTAATTATTACTAATTATTGGTAATTATTGGTAATTATTACTAATTATTACTAATTAATACTAATTATTGGTAATTATTGGTAATAATTACTAATTATTGGTAATAATTACTAATTATTTGTAATTATTACTAATTATTGGTAATTATTATTAATTATTACTAATTATTACGAATTATTGGTAATTATTACTAATTATTGGTAATTATTACTAATTATTGGTAATTATTACTAATTATTACTAATTATTCCTAATTATTGGTAATTATTGGTAATTATTACTAATTATTGGTAATTATTACTAATTATTAATATTTATTGGTAATTACTATTAATTATTACTAATTATTGGTAATTATTACTAATTATTACTAATTATTACTAATTATTGGTAATTATTACTAATTATTACAAATTATTGGAAATTATTTATAATTATTACTAATTATTACTATTTACCGGTAATTATTGGTAATTATTGGTAATTATTCCTAATTATTGGTAATTATTCCTAATTATTGGTAATTATTAGTAATTATTGGTAATTATCGGTAATTATTACTAATTATTGGTAATTATTACTAATTATTGATAATTATTACTAATTATTGGTAATTATTACTAATTATTGGTAATTATTACTAATTATTGGTAATTATTACTAATTATTACTAATTATTACTAATTATTACTAATTATTAATAATTATTGGTAATTATTACTAATTGTTACTAATTATTACTAAGTATTGGTAATTATTGGAAATTATTACTAATTATTACTAATTAATACTAATTATTGGTAATTATTGGTAATAATTACTAATTATTGGTAATTATTACTGATTATTGGTAATTATTATTAATTATTACTAATTATTACTAATTATTGGTAATTATTACTAATTATTGGTAATTATTACTAATTATTACTAATTATTGGTAATTATTACTAATTATTGGTAATTATTACTAATTATTACTGATTATTACTAATTATTGGTAATTATTGGTAATTATTACTAATTATTGGTAATTATTGGTAATTATTACTAATTATTGGTAATTATTACTAATTATTGGTAATTATTATTAATTATTACGAATTATTACTAATTATTGTTAATTATTACTAATTATTACTAATTATTGGTAATTATTACTAATTATTACTAATTATTACTAATTCTTGGTAATTATTACTAATTATTACTAATTATTGGTAATTATTTCTAATTATTACTAATTATTGTTAAGTATTACTAATTATTGGTAATTATTACTAATTATTACTAAATATTGGTAATTATTACTAATTATTACTAATTATTACTAATTATTACTAATTATTGGTAATTATTACTAATTATTACTAATTATTACTAATTATTCGTAATTATTCTTAATTATTGGTAATTATAGGTAATTATGGGTAATTATTCCTAATTATACCAAATTATTACTAAATATTACTAATTATTGGTAATTATTTTTAGTTATTACTAATTATTGGTAATTATTGGTAATTATTACTAATTATTGGTAATTATTGGTAATTATTACTATTTATTGGTAATTATTACTGATTATTGGTAATTATTACTAATTATTACTAATTATTACTAATTATTACTAATTATTACTAATTATTACTAATTATTACTAATTATTACTAATTATAACTAAATATTGGTAATTATTACTAATTATTACTAATTATTGTTAATTATTGGTAATTATTACTAATTATTGGTAATTAATACTAATTATTTGTAATTATTGGTAATTATTACTAATTATTGGTAATTATTACTAATTATTGGTAATTATTATTAATTATTACTAATTATTACTAATTATTGGTAATTATTACTAATTATTGGTAATTGTTTCTAATTATTACAAATTATTACTATTTACCTGTAATTATTGGTAATTATTGATTATTATTGGTAATTATTAATAATTATTGGTAATTATTACTAATTATTGTTAATTATTACTAATTATTACTAATTATTACTAATTATTTCTAATTATTACTAATTATTACTAATTATTACTAATTATTACTAATTATTACTAATTATTCCTAATTATTGGTAATTATTGTTAATTATTGGTAATTATTCTTAATTATTACTAATTAGTGGTAATTATTAGTAATTATTACTAATTATTACTAATTATTGATAATTATTACTAATTATTACTAATTATTGGTAATTATGACTAATTATTGGTAAGTATTACTAATTATTGGTAAGTATTACTAATTATTTGTAATTATTACTAATTGTTGGTAATTATTACTAATTATTGGTAATTATTACTAATTATTAATAATTATTCCTAATTATTGATAATTATTGGTAGTTGTTCCTAATTATTAGTAATTAAATGAATAAATACCAATAATTAGTAATAATTACCAATAATTAGAAATAATAACATTTTTAGTATATTTTATTATTAATATTAAAATAATATAATTTTCCAATTTATATACAATTCTTCTTTCATCTGTGTGTTTTCTATCTCCACATACAAATAATACATGTGGAGACAGCAAACACACAGATGAAAAGATAATTGTATATATATAAAAAATTATATTATTTTAATAATAATAATAAAATATACTAATAATGTAATAATGTTATTATTCCTAATTATTGGTATTTATTACTAATTATTAATATTTATTCTTAATTATTAAATTTTTTTACTAATTATTCCTAATTACCATTAACTATGAACAATACTAATAATTTAAATTTATTAAGTAATAAAACAATGTAAGCATAATTAAATTACAACTAATTAAGAATAATTGAAACTAATAAAAAATTAAAAATAAATATTAAATTAAAATGAATATAAATACCTTAAAAATTGATCTGAGGTTGATCTCTGATCGTTCTTCAAAACATCAATATCAACTCCGGAGAAAAAAATTAAACTTGAGAAAAACTGAACTTTATAAATAAAATTTTGAGACAAGAAGAAGATGGAGTTTGAGAATGATTTGAAAAAAACGGATGGGGGTATTTATAGGTTAGATTATTTGCGACGGGTCCATTTGCGACGGGTATCCCGTCGCAAATAATATTATTTGCGACGGTACCCGTCGCAAATACCTTAGCCATCATTTATTACGGTCAACGGTTAAATAGTTATTTGTGACGGGTCCCGTCGCAAATAAACACCTGCCGACATACTATTTGCGACGGGGGAATATTCCCTTCGCAAATACCTTTTACCGCCGCCAGTTATTTGCGACGGGCAATAACTGCCCGTCGCAAATAAGTTTCCCGCGATGTGGCGCGCACCGCGCGCCAGTTCTTCTTCGACGGGGAAAGCAATCCCGTCGCAAAAGACTACTTATTTGCGATGGGAAAATACCCCCATCGCAAATAAGTTTTTAACGAAGATATTTGCGACGGGATTTATCCCCGTCGCAAATAACCCGTCGCAAATACCCATTTTTCCCGTAGTGATGTACTCTGGTTGGATGTGTTTATGTTTTGTAAAGGCAATGCCTTTCTTGTTATCGGGATTTACGCCTTCGGTGCTAGTTGCCAGCCCCTAGCCTTTGGAAGGAGAGCTTGGGGTAGTCACGGCACGGGTCGTGAGGACGAGTCATGACAAATTGGTATCAGAGGAGTCGGTTCTACCGCAGAACTCAAGACTTTGATAATTCTTTTTTGTGAAGCAACAGTGTTAAGGGTACCGAGTGTGGTCTCCTGTTCAGGGAGTCCAGTGTCAGTGCAGTGGCCGACGTATCCATACACCAGGACCCTGACTACTGATTTCTGAACTAGTGCATGAAAACACTGATTGCGTGTGTGTTTTCAAAATTTTTCTTAAAGTCAACTCAAACCATGTCAGCTCACCACGTATAATCATTTGACCATGTCGCATCTGTTCAGGATGCCACCATGAAGACAGTCAGTTGGAGTTCCGAGAGAATACTCGATGATGGCCCACTGAGCGTTGAGACTCCAGTGCAGGGCCCCCTTTCTATGTTGGAACCTTTGGGTGGTGTACGGGCTTCACCACCACCCACTGGGTAACAGATGACACCTGTCGTACTAGCGGACGATGCACACTGACAGAGCGCATTGCACGAGTTCCAGTAGTAGAGGCCTCCGAGGTTACGAGAGGAGACATATTCCCAGGCATTAGAGGACAAGATGGAGGCGATTTCTAGAGTTTTATGCCTAGTTTAGACACTAGTAGAGCAGATAGATATCTTAGCTACTGTTGTTTCCAATTAAGTGAACATGAGGTTGGTCCGCTTAGAGATGAGGCTTCGGTAGGTGGATTGATGCCTAAGATAGTACCTTCGGGTAGTGTTCCAGCTATATCACTACCTGATGGTCCTCAGTTACAACCGGCGGTACCAGTATATGACACATGTAGGCATAGTTCCTTAACACGTGTTTCAACATCAGATACCCCTCAGGTTCCAAGGAGATACCAACTCACAGGCGGCTGAGGAATGGCTTGAGGAGGCGGTTGAGAGTTCTCTAGGGCTTATATAGCTTCGGCAAGATGACATGTCGGTATCTGAGTAGTCATTGAGGCTTACTGATCGTTCTTGGTACTTGACAACTACGATACGATCTGTACTTCAGGGCTCAGACTTCCATGAAAGGTGTGTTTAAGGAAATATGAGCCATCACATTTCCTCTATGCATTCCTACTTATGTTAGGGTGCTAGAGAGAACCTTTGTGGTAGAGAATTCTTTGGCTGAGTGGATATAGCCAGTGAAGGTTAGTAGTGGGAAAGCATGAAACTGGCGCCAGTCTTAGAGACTTGGACATGTAAAACGTTTCAAAGAGGAATTGTTAAGGACAGATGAATCTGTAGAGTAGAAGACGTGGAAGCAGAGCTAGGAGAGCAGCATGAGGTGGTGTACATTTCGACATGTTACAACCACCCACTCTTGTAGTCCCTTCTAGGCTCAGGGAAATTGAGGATAGGGGAAGCGAATAACTGCATGCGGTCAAGGAGTGTGACCCAAGGGCTATAAGAATGATTTGAGGTAAGGTCTATGTCTACTACTAGCAGCTGTATCAATAGACATAGTTACCAATCATTCCCACCCTCCACGAATCTTTTCCTAGGCCTAGAGTTTCTGGTTAAGTCGTTGACTTGACCCTCACATCTGGAGATACCTTTGGTAGGAGACTCGATAATCACACATACGCCGACAGTGTGATCTGACCCTTGATCTGAGAGTTATGGTTGGAACCTTTTGGTGGCAGTGTCGATGCCTTACGACGTTAGTTTGAGTATGGACTGGGAAACCACATTTCATACACGAATTGTCTATATTAGGTAAAAAGGTTGTGGTTCATGTTCAACATTGGGATAGGGTTTTACTTGGTCGACGAAAAGGAAACCCCAGGAAGAACAAGATGGAATCATGCATAAGGGGGTGCAGTCGATCACTCAGGAGTTGGCCAGACTTAGATTTGTGACAGACTTCTTCAGAGTTGCTGCAACGCTTTTAGCATTGACAAAAAGGGGGAAACCCTTAATGTGGATAGTTAGATGCCAGAAGATCTTTCTGGAGCTGTGGCAGAGATGGTTCATGGAAGTTGAGACTGCATAGAGCAGATAGAAGTCCTATGTTGATAGGATAAGGAAACCACTTGAGTTCATGGATGACGACCATGTATTCTTATGGGTCTCACCTTGACGAGGTCTATGTAGATGTGGCTGAGGCGGAAAGTTATCTCCAAGGTTCTTCGGACCCTTCTAGGTCCTCAGCAGGGTAGGCTAGGTGGCTTACCGCATGACCTTTCCACCACAATTTCACTAGGTGCACGACGTCTTCCACATATCTCAGCAAAAAAGATATGTGCATGACCCTTCACACATCATCAACCACATTGAGCTGGATATCGATGACGGGGTGACATTCACGGAGGTTACAGTGGAGATCGAGGATCTATAGGAGTAGTTACTACGTGGACGGTCGATTCATCTGGTGCGCATTCATTGGAAGCACATGAACCTCCAAGAGAGCACATGGTTGCAAAATTCTCAGATGCATGCTCAGTACCTTATTTTGTTTTCCTAGTCTGTGTTGTAGCTTTACGGGGATGTAAATCCCTGAGGTGGGTGTAATGTAAAGACCCAGAAATTTCAAGGAATATTTTTAATTAATTTTTTTGGAATTTTACGAGTCTGTGGCTTTAGACATCACTTGATTCCAAGGCCTGGTGTACTCAGAATCAATTTCCGAAGTTTAGCTTGGGTACGTTCAGTGAACGAACGAGCATGTTATTCTATTTTCTGAACCGGTGCTCGGAATTGAAATCCAAGGGCACCGATGAACTCGCAGTGCCGGTAATTTCTTAAGGGGACCTTTACCGCAGTTGCGTTTTAAGCAGGTTGAATTTTTTTGTTTGGGGATTTAGGTTAAAATAAATAAAATTGATGAACAATTTTATTTTTATATCTTGGAAGTTAAACTCTTCCATGTGTGGATAAATGAGAGGTGGGGGCCACACGAGCCCCAACCTCTCATCTTCCTTAACTCTCATAACCCCCCCCCCCAATTAATTTTTCCTTATTTTAATGTGACAACCCCCTTAATAAAGAGACCATCTCTCTCCCTCTTTAATGGTGCCAACACTTTAATTAATTAAGTGTTTTGAATTTGAAAAGGCATGGAATGCTTGTTAATAGGGGAAGCCACTTTTTAGTATGGTTTGGAAAATATTTTGGAGAATCATATGGTTAACCTCTGGAGAAATTTAGAGAGAACTTTAAACCTTCGACGAAGAAAGGTTCTGCAATGATGGACTTCTAAGATCTTCGATGAAGAACAATCCTTCAATGGAGGTCGGATTCTGACGAGTCTCCGACGCTCAAGATTTGATATGAAGTGTGAGGCCGATGCAATGATCGACATCAAGTCCATACTCTTTCCGCGGATCGACGACGTTCAATGTCATAATCGAGGTAGGGGAATCATATTGATCTTCCCTTCACCTTTTTGGGGAAAGAACGAAGAGCGCAAAACAACCTATGCCCGGCTGATCCGCGGATGGCTCGTTCATCCGGGATGGATGCATGATTAATTTTTGGGATTGTGTTTGAGTTTGATCTTGATTGAAAACCTCAAACATGGAGGGAACATGCTAACGAACAGGCCCGGGCCCTCTGTAGATTGTTTGTTGTGCGCAGATTGATGGGCGATGATGAAATGGGACCACAACAGTGATTTGGGGCCTTCGCAGTAAAGTACAAGACCCGAGATGATCACGGGCGCAAGCAGCAGCTTGAAGGGACCACCAGAATGTCTCCGGTGGCCCGCAGAGGAATCCAGCGGTGCGGGATGCCGGCACGGGGGCGCCGGCGCCTGGAGGTGGCGGCCAGCCGCCTGGAGGCGGCGGCTCCCCAACCCGCCGCCGGTGGAAGAACCGCCACGGCTTGCCATGGCGGTGGTGGAATGGATACCGCGCCGCGCAGGATCTAGGAGACATGGCGGCCTCGAGCGCCGCTGGTTCCAATTAGCCCCCCCCCCCCCCCCGCTCTGTGTATTCCGCTCGGCCACATGGCTGCGCCGCAACCAGCCGCTGGGACGGGCCGCCAGCGCCGGGCCGGGACACGCCGGTCCACGCCAGCCGAGCCGGGCCACATCCTATCGGGCCGGACCTGGACCCAAGTCGGGTCGACCCAGTTCGGGCCGACCTAGAGGGTGTTGGGCCGGGTCGGACAGGGCCCCCACCCCCTATTTTCGGATCAGGTTCATTTAAACACCCATATATTGTGCTACGGACCTCCGATCGATGCAAGGTCAGTTGCATAGGGATCATTGGATCGATATGTTCATTTAGGTATATTACACCCAAGGTTTTGGTAATGTTTGGGTATGGTCGGGTTGGATATAACTCAAAACCAACTGGGCCCTCGGAGCGGAAACACTTATAACATGAGAACCGGACGTCTGATTGACGTTCCGTCAACTACGTTGGATTCCCATTGATGAGATGGTTCTTTTGGAATAATCCACTTGAGGTTTGGATGTGGTTGGAGTACGGTAGGGTTGGTTTAGCTTTTAAACCAACTGGGCCCCTAGAACGGAAAAGCCAATAACTCTCAGACCGGACGTCTGATTGACGAATTGTCAGCGGCATTGTTAATCTCATTGAGAAACGGTTCCTTTGATTATACCCCATGGGAATTCGGGGTACAGTTGAGATGCAGCCAGGATGGTTCGTACACGAAACCAACTGGGCCCACAGGACTTAAAGGCTAATAACTCACAGATCGGGCGTCCGATCGACGCGCCATCTGTTACGTTGAGACCCCTATGATGAGGCGGTCTTTTTAGATACTTCCATGTGATATTACATGGTGCTTGGAAGTATCGACTAGCAGCTCGTGGATCGGACCCTCCCGGAGATAAGCGTACGGAGTACGAAGACCTTGTAGGTGGCTGAGACCTGATGACTTTTTTTCCGATTCGAGTCAGAGTGACTTGTATAGCCCAGTAGGGAGCACTACTGTGTTTGGGTTGAAGACCCACGGTGGGGAGCACTACTGTGTTTGGGTGGCAGACCCGCGGTACTCGACAGAAGAGGTACCTCTGTAGGCTATTTGGGGGAGCACTAATATGTTTGGTTGGAAGACCCACGGTGGAGACCACTACTGTTTTTGGGTGGCAGACCTGTGGTACTCGATAGGAGGAGTACCTCCACAGTCCAAGGTTAGTGAGCAGCACCTCATAGTTGTGACAGGATCACTGTACTCGTCAAAGGAGGAGCTCTTCAACAGTTGTGGTTTCTATATCACTAATGAAAATCCTGGTTTGAGCTAAGTCAATGTCCTTTGTGTTTCCCTCTTGATTAAGATGGGTTAATTGATAAATTATGTATATGTATTGGCATATACCTAAGTAGTGGTTATCCATTTATTTCATAACCATTGTGTTTCCTCATGATTGATATGGGTTACTTGATAGCTTAGGTATAAGTATGGGCTTATACCTAAGTAAGGGTTAACTGTTGAGATCCTTATTTGTGGTTATCCATGTTGGATTTAGTGAGACCATGAGGGTCCCAGGGTCCCTACTGAGTATCGTTATACTCACCCCTGCACGGGCTATGCCTGCACCTCGTTGTGTTGGATGCAGATGACAGACAGTGCTGACAGAGACCGAGTGTACGAGGACTGAACGGTACCCGGAGGTAAACCTCATGACAAGTCAGTAACCAGAGATGTACTTCACAACGAGACGATACTCAGAGGAGGTTGGCGGGCGAGAGTGTTGAGAAGGCTATCTGTACCTACCCTCCAGGTACGATCTGAGGTGGATGAACCAGGAGCTGCTTCTATCTTCTAGTTGTTTGTCTTTTCTGTTGTACTTTTGTTTAGTTGTACCTGTACTTTTTAGTTGGGTTTGTATGCTGTCCCATTTAATTTTCATCACTATCTATTGTACTTAGTGTATTACATCTGTCTGTACTCTGGTTGTATGTGTTTATGTTTTATAAAGTCATTGCCTACCGAGTTATCGGTATTTACGCCTTTGGTGCTAGTCGCCTGCCCCTTTCCTATGGAAGGCGAGCTTGGGGTAGTCATGGGACGGGTCCCGAGGATGAGTTGTGATAGTAATAATCTATTATTCTCAAAATTTATTTGATTTTTTTTTTGGATACTGAATTTTGAGGTTTTATAATGGATATGACAAGTACATCTTAAACATTTCATTACATAGGATATTATTTATTTTCTCCCTTTTGTATGAAACAACACTCAGTAGAACTTGGAACTAATGAAACTAAAAATGTGGTAGCTGGAAGATGTTGTCCTCAGGTGATATCTAAGAAGCTCACATTCACTAACTATCGAATGTGGTTTACTAAAACTCAAAGACCTTGTAATAATAAAAGTTCCTTAAAAACCCTCCACATCACTGACATGATAAGAAATTTTATATAAGACATTGTTTCATTCAGTATCATACTCTAAATGGATATATCATTTTATAATTAATTGGAACACAATAAAAACTTTCTGAAATTTTTTTGAATCCTCATTCTTCAGATAAATTTTATTACATCAAAGAGAATATAGGAATAATCAACATAAATATATAATTCCATATACCTTTAGTTTTCCCGTCTCCCACATTAATATAATAATTTTCATAGTGGGAGTACATAGTTTTTATGTATTTAAAAAACATGTATTTTTTTTAAAAAAAAAATAGTTTCAAAACATTATCGTAATGAGTTTTCCGAATATAGAAATTTATATATTTTATTTCATAGTCAGAATTATCAAATGTATTTAATGTATCAAAACTAGTTATAAAACTTCTAGACTAAAATTTTCTAATAAATTTTTAGATTTAAAAATCTTTCATAATTAGTTTTGATATTCAAAGTACCATATTTAGTCTTTATTTAAAAACAATATTAATTTTTGTAGTTTACAAAAACCAATAATAAAAGGTTATTTGTACCAATGAATTTATTCACTATGAAATGTACTATTTTATTCTTACATTCGTTTTCACTATCTTATTATGTTATTTCTTTATTTTTTTATTTTTTTCATTTCATAAAAAAATTACTTTCAAAAATTCTAAAATTTATCTTAGTAGGATTCATCCTTATTCTGATAAAAATGTTAAAAGATTTTGAGAGTACAAAAATTTCATTAGAAAATTCGTTGGTTAACGTTTCAACCATCATATCATAATGTGTTCATCTCAACCATTAGTTTGATTTTGGAATTTGGATCATCACACCTGACTCCAATATTAAGTAGGGTGACCACATTTTCTCACATCAGTTATTTAGAGAAATTAATCTTGACTTGATACACCTTTGAGAACTCCTAGTCCCATTTACATTCATTTTTATATGATTCACCTTTAAAAGATATGAAACTAATAAAGACCACAAATGATTATGATAAGTGGTTCATATTTATATAACGGTTTGTTAAAATACCATATTATGATAAATATGATTCAAATCTGAAAAATATTATTTATTTCCTAGGATTGGAATCATTTTGTGTTAAGAATACCAATAGAGTTTTCGACTTGTTTTATTCTGAGGTAGTAAATGAATTCTATGCATCTATTTACATTATATAATAATATGGGAAAGAGAAAATTAATTTTGGAATCTGTGTAAAAATTTATATGGTTTCTAATTATAATATTGATTCATTGGTTAGAATACATTTTTATAGAGAAGTATATTTCACATCTCACAAACATCGCAACACTCCTGGTACATTTAAAAAGAATAGAGAAGATGGTATGCTATTTCCCAATTATGAGAATGTAAGGAAGGTCTCAAACCTAACTCCATACATTAATGTATTTTCTTTTTAAATGCAATGATTCCTAATTCCGAGTAAAGGAAAGGAGATATATAACATTTACGATGTTATCATATTGGATTTCTTAGTAAATATGAGAAAGATAGATTCAGTGAATTTTATGTTTTTCACTATGTAAAATATCAAAATAGGATCAATGAAATAAAAAATAATTATTTTTTTGGCCTTCTAATATCGATTAATTATCGAATGTACAATGTTCTTTTTTGATTAAAATTAATCCTCTCCAATGACGGAGAAATTTTCATTCAACAGCGATGATATAATGAATATAATAATATATGTTTTTGATAATATGTTAACTCTTTTTATGAATAAATATTATTCTAATATATTAGATTAATATCCATAAATTAATTTATAAAATGTTGAAAATAAATAAAAATAAAATAATCTACTTCTCTACTAGAGAAAATAATGAAATATAAGAAGATACATTACAATGGTTTCAATGAAAAGATTAAAAAAATTAGAAAAGAAACCAGGGGATTCAAGTTTTGAAATTAAATCTATAGAGAATTATTTCTTAAGTATTTGTGTGGTAAAATATTTGGAAGAATAATAGAATAAAATACAAAAAAATAAAATATTTCCTGATTACAGAATTGTTGAGTGTCTGTTTACAGGAGTAGAAAGGGCATCAAAAAATGTTTTCCCTTCATTATCTAAAATGATCGGATAAATCTGGGAACATGATTAGTGTTTTAAGACAAATAAATGATCCTAGTTTTTATTAAATATGTTCATAAAAAGGGAAAATAATTTTTTTTAATGAAATATTAGTTTCAGCAGTTCCATAAAATCAATCGAAACCAGAACCAGCTGGTAAGGGTGGTCATAGAACCACCATAAAACATCAAGAAGAACATGATAATGATGTAAACAAATAATTTGATGAGAAATAAGTAGAATATAATGATTATGAATAATAATAAGAGTATTATTAATTAGAAATATATGTTGAAGAATAAGTGGATAAAGAAAGGAAGAAGGTGGTAAGAATAAATAGGTAGATGATAATGAAGAAACACGATCTAATAAAAATTAATTGAATTTATCATTATCATAATCATCATCAGATATACCTTAAATTAATTTAATGTGATTTAAAACTAGTATTTATAAATAAGTGACGTCCTCATATGAATAATAAAAAAAATCATTATCTAAAAAAAGGATTTAGATAAAAATTCAAAGACAAATGTTGATTATAAATGAAGCATCGATGATGTTGAAATCATGGAATTATAATATGAATAAAATCATTTCAAGGGATGATGATAATTTTTCTTTAAGATTAGATAAACATAAAAGAAAGGAATCTAATATCATAAAAATTATAATAAAACCTCCTTATATAAATCTAGAACAATTTGATTTAGTTGGAAAACTTTATAGAAAATGACTCTATTACATTGTTCATTTTTTTAGGTCTAGAAGTAAAAATTATATATTTTTCAAATCAGAAAGAAATTATTTAGTTGATTGAAGATAATCATAGTAATAATTAAGAATTGATAAAATTTTATCAGGTAATATCATTCATACTGAAGCTCAGTTCAATGTTTTTCAAGAAATTTCTCAGATTCAAAAAATAGCATGCTATGAAATGGTTAAAAGGTCTCATTTAGTTGATTCTAATATTATAAATCATGATGAAAAATTTTATGAAGTTAATAATTTTTTAGTGGAATCAGTATGTTATTTTAATTACTTATCCAAAGAGATGGATGACAGAGTGAAATTAATTGAAAAATCAGGGATGGAATAGATGATTGTACTATAGAGGTGCATGCTCTAAAATAAAATATTCAAGAGTTAAATATCTAAGTGAGCGGGCTTAAATCTTTTCAAGACTTTTTAATCATATTGATATACAAGAAAAAAAGTAGTTTAAGGAAGTTTGAACTCCTTAAGAAGGAACAATGAAATTGGAGAAAGACTGAAGGGAGTTAAGAAAGATGAATGGTTATTTCAAGATATTGATGAAGATTGAATATTTTTTTTTCTATTAAACTCTTGATTGAATTTTTTTTCTAAAACATTTGAATATTTATTTTTGAATGAATGAATTTTTTTTCCAACCCTGATTTGACTTAATTTTTTCTGAAATTGGTTTTTTTATATTCTTTCATAACTTTTCTGAATGATTAGTTAGTGAAATTCATTTTTTGTATTTTATTTTTCTAATACTTCTTATGATATTTTTGATTCATTCCATATTATGTTTTGAAAATTGAAAAGGGGGATAATTTTATAAATAGGTGTGGATGATTCATAGTAGGGTTATTCAATGGGGGAGTATCCTTCTAATGAAATATATTTTTTCAAAAAACTAGAGATATTAACCTAAGGTGGAGTTCATAGTATTCAACATCATACTATACATTGTATTAAAAACTCTTACAAACTCATGTGGAGTAAAGGTTTAAATAATTACTCTCAATACGAATTTCATAAAAGAAATGGATTGTACATTTTTCAATTTTTATTTATTTATATTTTGGGGGTTGTGTTTTCCAAATAAGAAGGATACTATTGAGTCAGAAGTTACAATTATTTATTTTCTAATATATTAATTTTTGAAAATAGAAAAACATAAATAAATCATGTTTACTATATTTTTATATAACAAGTATTTTACAATGATATTGCATGAAACATCTTTTTTTACTACACATATAATAAGTTCTAATGTATTACGAATATAAGAAATATATTCTTCATTATGAAAATCATAGTGAGTATAATTAATATAATCATACTCACATTTATTAAACTCAAAGTTAGACATTAGTTATATATATCATACTAAAAATTTCATGTTTATCGGACCAATACTGGTTCCGATACAATCAAAACAATAATCATAAAGATTATTGTAATGAAAATTGAACTAAATTCCATTATACTGAATGATAATTATCATTGTAATAAAGAATAATTATTTATATTTTAAGGCAAAATTTTAACACTATAATGTTTTTATTCAATATAACATCGTTCATTCGGTTACGTTAAGTTTTCAAGTGTGAGGTGTCTGAGGCCATTGCAACAAACACGAAAATATGACCATTATTTTACCATTGTAAGTATGCCTATAAATACTGGGTCATTTGATGAGTTTGGATCCAATACATCTTATATCTCAATTTTTTTGAATATGTATTAGTTTAAATAACTCGTTCTTAGTCATTTTAATTTTTTTAGAGAGTTTTCTTCTTATGAAATACTTTTCATGGTTGTTTTTGTAAGAACATTTGATGTTGTATTCACATCCAATCATCATAATGATCGAGGAATTCTAGGGAAACAAAGGTGGATAATCTGGTCCTAAAATCGAGGGATTATGGTGATAGTAAGATTTATCCAACCATCATATTGAGGGATTATAGGGATATACAGACATGGAAAATACAATATTTGTATTGAGGTATTTTATAGTAAAGTAAAACATACATTGATCTAAGTATAAAATAGTGGGATCTATTAATCATGATTGTTGACTACATTACTCTTAATTTTAAAATAGTTGTTATTTTAACAATTTATTTTAAGTCGTACTTACTTTAACATAGCTATTCATTTACTTTTTTAAAAAAATTTAATATTTGATATATATTAAAAAATAACAACATAATATTATACTTTATACTTTATATTGATTTATCATTATACAATTTTAATTACTTTAATATAAATACTCTGATATATCAGATCCATAATGATTATGATTTTCCCTCTCATATAATTCAAAATTTAGTGATTCTAATTCAGTGACAATTAATCTGACAAAGTTGTAGTCCAAAACCATACATTAATATGTTTGGGATTATTTTAGTTTAATTATATTAAAATAAGTTTTTTAAACTATAATTCACCCCCTCTTGAATGTAAATCATTCATAGGCTATTTCTTATTATCCTGTAAAATTCATTATTTTAGCGATCCACAATTTATTTTTTTATCTCCAAACGATGTCGATGATTCATCTCGTACTAGTGTGGCTGATTGATCATCTTATGTTAAGACACATGAATCACTTCACATTACTTTAGGCTAAAATTAATCTCTTTAATTATTCTATTTCTAAATATAATGAAATTTGATAGATAATTTAAGAGATAAGCATTTGGTATAATGATTAACCTTCTCGTGAATTTGAATGTGGTTTATTTAAAGACATGGGGGTTTTTTTAATAATTTATTAATTTCACAAGGTCCCATGATATTTTAATAGACACATATGAGAACCCATTTCATGTAAAAAATAATATTACAATTTTTTTATCATTATGTATGCTAACTATTAAATTGATAAATATTATTTTACGATATTGTAAAATAATATTTATCACTAGAACTAGTCTGAATTTTTATTCCTCCCCATCAGTCCTCAAATTTACAAATAAATATTATTATTTATTATTATTTATTCAATAAATAAATAAATATTATATTCGTAGAATACAAAAAAAAATTTATTAAATATTCTAAAAATTAAATAAATTATTTATTTGAGAAAAAAATAATTATTATTTAGATATAAATATAAATAGATAAATAAATATTCTACCTTCGCATAATTAAAAAATTACCTAACAAATAAATATTTATATAATATTTTTCTATCTTTTAAAATATTTTGAATAAATATTAATTTCTCATCTAGAGAATAGTATTATTTATAATTTTTATATATAAATAATATTTAATTGAGATAAAGGGAAACACTTCATGTGTATCCCTCTTGGCCTCCACCTTACTCGTGTTAGGAAGACTTTCCTATGGTCTACAATTACTGTATAAGAGTATTTAAACTCATCTATTGAGTAAGAAATTATGTCACCTCGATAAAACCACATATGAACGCTCACTATGTTATACAATCCATTTTTATCGATATCTCATCAACTAAGTTGCACATATATGTCATCAACATAAAATCTTGATATATATTTATTTAAATATCTTAAATATACTTGTCAATATACTATGACTAATGAATTTAACGATACAATTTCATTTCATTCATAGGGTTGAGATATCGAAATTTTTAAATATGTAAGGGAAAAATCCTTCACTGACTTACTTAATAATAACGGATCTTCTGTGACACACCCATTGTCCACAATATCTCTAAGATCATATGTAAACAAAGTTCACATTAATAAATTAATTTACACGAGTAATCATATGTATTTTTAATAATCATAAAGACTATATATCATTACACATGCTCATATATTAGAATATCCAATGACACATAAATAAGTTGAATTCCAATAAGCAGTTATTTTCTCATGATCCCCCTTCATAAGGATTACTATGTGTGAACTAAATGTTATGAAGTTATATCTCTATATATGTACTCACACATAATTGAAAATATACAATATTACCCATCCTTAAATGTTATTAAACTATATAATAAGGTATAAGAATATTTATATGACATTACATGGTTCTCAACATAAAAGAAATATGTTCTGCCATTTTTTCAATACTATCGATACTCTAAGACATTATTATGTTAATTTCAAGAAAAAATATGTCTAATATATAATACGATATTTTATTTAATATCTACATCTTTGAATGTTAATTTCATCTAATGTAGAAATATTTGGGTTCGTGGACACCAAATTCAATAATTTTGAAGGGGGGATACGAGATAAGTGAGTGGGGGTGAGTTTATATATTTCTTTATTATGGGAAGTATGAACCTCGTTAATGGTTCCTCTCTAAAGAAATATTAATGAATAGGTTTCATGAACCATCTTTCATTTATAAAAATATATGAGGAACCCTTTATTGTTTTAAAATTTTCATAAATTTTTGATCCAACATAAAATAACCCTTAGCCCAGATGGACTGAATGCTATTGGTTGACACTTTCATGTTTTGTAGAATTTGATTTTACATAATGTTATTTATATATTTGGAGAAGTTTATTAGGATTTGAAAATTATAACCAATAATTTATCAAATTTTGGAAATTTAATGTTTAATTTATAATTATTTTACTACATTTATGACAATGATAAAGACTCAACTATGCAGAGTTCCAGAAACTATTGGAATAAATATTTACTATATATTTTAGATTACTAACCATAATTAATTATTAAATTTATTATATAAGCATTTTTTTATGAAAAAAATATGCATACCAAGACAAGAATCACATAAATTGTTTTTGAGTAAAATATATATTACAATTTAAGAAGATATATGAAATTTTACATTTCTAAAGTGAGACATTAGGATTTAATAAATTTTTTATCATTATAAAATAATATATTGAAATATCGTGTTTTAAATCTATCATTATTATGAAAAAGCTATTATAATTTTATATAAAATGTTTTCAAATATATTTTTTTAAAATAAAAACTTGTATCATTTTCATGTGTCTTGTTAATGCATGTAATTAAATTGAATGACATTGATTATATGTGAAGTGTCTTTTAGTGTCCTATGATGTAATTTAATTTAAAGAAGATTGAAAATATTTTTTTTCAATCTAAATTATGTTGGATAATATTCTTGTTGTTTATTAATTTATTATTTTGTGTACATTAAGTTATTTAGTGAAATAATAATAGTTGAATTATTATTTCTAATTTTTATATAGATGTTTTAATGAATCAATTTATTTAAAATTTTTTTTAATATAATAAAATAATAATATTTTTCTAGTTATGAATTTTTTATAATGTTTTTATAAAATATAAAAAAAAATTGTAATAAAAAGATAACATAACTATTAAATAAAGAATATTAAATTAATATTTTCATGGTTTTTTTAAATACCATAATGAGAAATATATTAGCATGTAATTGAAATTTAAAATATGATTAAATAATATACTTTAATAAAACATTGTCATATTACTAAAAAACCATGATTGTTTTATTTTAAAATCCATTTTTAAAATTATAATAACACATATTTCATTGTGTTTTATCGTAAAACTATAAATAAAAATTCATTGTAATCATTTTTTTGTTAAAACCAATGTATAAAAACATTCTATTTATATTAAATATTATCCTTCATGGAATAAAATTTATTTGAATTGTGCTTTTTTTAAAAATTAACACACAAAATTTAAATAAGTGTTATATAAAAAACTACACTAACAATTAATTCATTTAAAAAAGGATAATTTTTTAAATAAAATTACATTCATAATTGAGGTATTTAGAAAAATCCATTGAAAAAATTACATTTCTCATGATGTTTTTTTAGAAACCCATAATTCAAAATAATTGATATATATATTTATAGACATTTAAAAAGCCAAAAAAAATATTCTAATTGTAGTAATATTAAAATCAGCATAAAAATAATTATTTCAAAAAAATAAGTACTATTATGAATCAAATGTTCAGTCAATAAGGTTTTCCTTATGACTTTTCCATTCATTCTTTCAAGGGGGAGATTGTAGAGTCATTAAGGTTGCCTTATGACTTCATGATTCCTATTATTTTAAAAATAACAAACACCTTATTTCAAGGAAAATTTCTTTTTACCCTTGTTTTACTACCTTAAGGAAATTTCCTTACCTAAGGAAATTTACCCTTACCTATATTTTATTTTTCATATCATAAATTGTTTAAGTGTAAAACTTGGATTGAAACCAAAACCTCGGAATCCTATAAATACCTATATATGAAGCATTTTGTTCTAGAATCTGAATTCTCGGAATTCTGGTTATGAACTCTTCTGAGTTCTAACTCTGAATTCTGAATACGAATTCTGGTTATGAACTCTTCTAAGTTCTGACTCCAAATTTTGAATACAAATTCTGGTTACGAACTCTTCTATGTTCTGACTCCGAATTCTGAATACGAATTCTGGTTACGAACTCTTCTGAGTTCTGACTCAGAATTCTAAATACGAATTCAGGATACAAACTTCTCTTAGTTTTGACTCGGAGTTCTCTAAATTCAGACTCCAAACTCCTATGAGTTTTGACTCTGAATTCTCATGAACTCTGACTCCGAACTTTGTAAGTTCTGGTTCTGAATTCTTATGAATCCAGACTCCTAATTTCCTTGAAATTCAGAATTTGAAATTCTATAGAATTCAGGTTCTGAATTCCTAGAAAACTGAATCTGAATATCTTTGTATTATAGACTCCGAATTCATTATTGGTTACACTATGAACTTTCATTTACCAACATTCTGATCATCATATTTTGGTTATACTTAAACTTTTTTAGTTATAAAATGATGGCGGTCTTTCAGTTACTCACTAACCATTGTTTGAGTGACACGTGTACAGGTCCCTCCAAAATTCAAGGAAGAATATGACCATTGGAAGAGGGAGTCGACCGTTGGAGCAGTGCCTATAAATAGGGGCTCATTTGAAATATATCACAACACTTTACAACATCTTTGACAACCATGCTTACATGTTGTTGAAGTGATTTCTAAAGAGAGATGATCTTATAAACTCTCAGGCTTCGTGTAGAAAGTTTGAATGGATTGTTCAAACTTTGTTTCATGCAGATTTTCTTAGTGCAACTTTGATTGTTTCTGTGTACAGTAGAGGGCTTCCAGGGATAGAAAGATAGAGGTGTCGACTACCTGATAGTTTAGGGATTTTGGGGATAGAAAGACAGACTATGATCATCGTATAGAGGGCTTACCTTGGTGTCGTTAAGATAGACGTTCTTGAAATATAAATCAAGGGACCTCTTATCCAGGGTTGTTGTATACCCTCCTCTTTGGGTTAAAAGAGTTTATACTTGTTACTTGTAGTGTTACTACTTTGTTTTACATTGTGTATTTTAGTTGTTGGGGAATGTATAACTTTCATATACTTCCCTAAACATGTACTCTAATTTTATAGGATTCTATACTCTTTAAGGTAGAATCTTAGTTGCTGTAAAATTTTGTTAAGTTTAATTTCCAGAATCACTTTTCCAGAATCAAACACATTTTTAGAACTTAGAGGTTTTTGAATTATCTTGTTTAAACTTGTTAAAGCTAACAATCTTTAAAAGTTCCAAATAAATTTTTAAAAGTACAATTCACCCCCACCCCTATTGTATTGAGAATCTCATGTTTACATATTCGATCCTAAATTTGGTATTATAGAGTATATCATACTCACATACTATCTCACAATTAGTATCATAGGATTGGTACAATCAAAATTAATCTCACGATTAGATTCAGAATGGATTTCTTGGAATTGAACATCTGGATTCATACTTTTTTGGAATCTGTTTTTCGAAATCACATAGTTCGGATTCATTTTTGTTTTGTTCAATATTTTCCTTTATTATGATATTTTATTTTGTTTACAAACTCATACTACTAACAGGTTTTTGTGAAAAATATTATCTTAAGGATGGTAGGTTTAAATGTTTGTTCTATTGACAATCTAAATCCTACCAGACCTCCTGTTATCGATGGAAATGATTTTGAGTACTAGAGAGATAGGATGAAGACTTTCTTTATTAATACTAGAGTTGATAACAATCTAATGCTGACTGGAGATTATAAGATTCAGGATAAGGAATTGAGAACCATTAAGAATCTGGAGAAGTTAGAATATCAATCAAAATTCATAGTCAAAAACACTTTGTTATGTTCCATGACTAGGAACATCTATAGTAAAATATTATCGTGTGAAGCTATAAACAGTATCTGGAAGAAACTTGAAGTTACCCATTTTTGTACATCTATAGTCATAGAGGCCAGAATATCTATGTAGAGAGCTGAATACCATATCTTTAACTTTCGTTATGGAGAACCTGTAACCAAAGTACAACAAATATTTATGACTATATCAAATGTCTTACAATCTATGTGAGAAAAAGTTTTGTATGATGAGGATCTTGTAGAAAAGATCATAGATATAATGCCAAATGAATGGGAGTCCAAGCGGATAGATTTTGATGAAAACAGTAAAGTCACTCAGATTTCCTTAGATGAGTTGTTTGGAACCCTTCTTCAGCATGAAACTAGAATGAAGAGAATGCTGAAAATGTTATGAAGAAAAATGGGAATGGAGGAGTTACTTTTACAACCACATCTAAACATGTGAAAGACAGGACACCGGAAAGAGTAACCAGATCAAAGACAAGGAAAGTTATTATTCAGTCAGAATATAGTGACATAAAAAAGTCTAAGAATGAATTAACCAATCTTTCTTGGAGAATGAACAAGATGTTAGATCAATGGAATCATCAGAATAGGTATAATAAGAAAGACTATAGAGATAAGAAAGATGGATAAGTTATGTGTTATGAATGTAGAAGACCAGGTTGTATCAAACCAGGTTGTCCTTTGTTAAAGAAGTAGGAAAATAAGGAAATGAATTCAGAAAAGAACAAGAAGAAATTTTATCGATCAAAGCACAAGAATAGTCTTAAAGATAATGATACTTGGAGTGCAAGCTGTGGAGACTCTTCATTCAGAATATGATTCATCAGTACAGAAGAATATGGGATTCATTGTTACTAATTCTTTCCCCAATACATGTCTTATGGCCAAGGTACACTCTTCCAAGGCTTTAACAAATTTATATCTTGATAAGAATTACTATTCAGAAAATATTACTCCTAATGAAGATACTTCATCCACAGAAAATGAATAAATACCTTCATATGAAGAAGTTTCAAGATTTTACAAATTACTTGAAGTAAGAAATTGTAAAATTTCTAAGAAATTGGATAAGGAAAGTAACTAGGAATAAATTCTTACAAAAGAGATTTCAGGTCTTTCTAGAGATCTTAGAGATAAAGAAGTGATTTTAGAAAAACTTTATAAAGACCTTGAGAATGAAAATTCTGTTAAGGA
Source organism: Viscum album (assembly GCA_963277665.1). NCBI lineage: Eukaryota > Viridiplantae > Streptophyta > Magnoliopsida > Santalales > Viscaceae > Viscum > Viscum album. The sequence continues at coordinate 684,617,453 of OY728165.1, forward strand.
AGAGCTTTCTAAAGATCTTACGAATGCTATTTTAGAGATAAAAGTTTTGGAGGAAAAATGTAACTATAAGGAAATGATTCCCGAGGGTAGAAATTTAGTCATTAGACTGAAATCTGAAATATTTTCTCTTAAAAAGTTTCTTTAAAACATTACCTCTAGGTGGAAAATTTTGACAAGATTTATTATCAAATAAAACCTCAAGGAATCACTATTGGAGTAAGTTATACTTACCAATAACTGGTTTTCAAAAACAACTATTTTGTTCCTTCTAGAGCCCCTTTTTTCACTAAATTTCAAAGTATAGGGAATTGAAAGAAAAAATTATCCTTGAATAAAGTTCAATCTCTTGGGTTTCATACAGCTTATTTTTCTAAACAAATGCGGATACCCAAAATTTTATGTCTAAAAATTCTGGATCCAAGAATGTTTGGATTCCAAAAACCAAAATTTTTCTTATTTTCAGGAAAATAGGGAAAGTACCAATAGAAATACGTGGTACATAGATAGTAGATGTTCCAGGAATATGACTGGTAACAAAAACTATTTTGAAATGATTATCAAGACGAATGGAGGAAAAGTATCTTTTGGAGATAATGCTCTGGGAGAAATTATTGGTATATGTAACATCATTCTTCTTGGAAAAACTTTGATTTCAAATGTTTTATTTTTTAAGGGTCTTAAGCACAACCTCGTTAGCATAAGTCAGTTATTTGATGAAGGCTACCTTGTGAATTTTAGGAATGAAAAGTGCTTAGTACACAATTCCAAGGAAGGATTCATTCTTTCTTCCCATAGGCAAGAGAACATTTACACACCAAACCTAAAAGACCTTAGGAGCCAAGATCTACCTTGACTTAGTGCAATGGAAGATCACTCTTGGTTATGGCATTGATGGTTAGAACACTGTAACCTTAGGAACTTATGAAAACATTCCATGAAAGGACTAGTTAATGATTATCCAGAGCATAGATTTGAATCTTCAAAAGATTGTGACCCATGTCAATATGAAAAGAATCACAAATCAAGTTTTAAATCAGTTTGTGAAGTCTCAAATATTGATGCATTACAGCTAGTGCATAAAGATCTCTTTGGTTCAACACAAACTGGAAGCATTGGGGGCAAGTACAATGTATTTGTCTTGGTTGATGATTACACTAGATTTACATGGTTCTATTTTCTAGCAATGAAATTTAATGCCTTCTCATATTTCAAAAGTTTTAGAGCCCATGTTAAAAATGAGAAAATCAGTCCATTGAAAACTATTCATAGTGACCATGGAGGAGAATTTCAAAATTCTGATTATGAAACTTTTTGAAGTGGAAAAGGTATTACTCAAAACTTCTCAACACCCAGAACACCTCAATAGAATGGTGTTATTGAAAGCAGAAATATAATTCTTCAAGAGATAACTAGAACCATGTTGAGTGAGTATTATGTAGCCAGTAATTGTAGGGCTGAAGCTATAAATATTTCTTGTTATAATATAAATTGTGTTTTGATTAGACCTTTTCTTAAAAAAACACCTTATTAGTTATGGAATGTTAGAAAACCTAGACTTTCTACTTTACGGTTTTTGGTTTCAAGGTATTCATTCTGAATACTAAAGATAATCTATATAAATTCGCACCGAAATCTGATGAAGGAATTTTCTTAGGCTACTCCACAACATCTAAGGCATATAGAGTTTTCAATAAAAAAACATGTACTGTTGAAGAGACTGTACATGTTAAATTTGATGAAACTGATACGTTTGTTTTTAAACAACCCCAACCTACATCCTCATATGTATTTTAAAAAACAGATTATCATCCTTTGATAGAAGATCCTTCTGATAAGAAAAATTTTCAGGAAGATACTACTGAAACATTTACCCTAGACGACATCCTACCCTATGTTGATGAACATGTTTTACAAAACCCAAACCATTGGTTTCTAAAGAATCATCTTAGTGATAGTATCATTGGTGATGTCCATAAACCTATAAGGACTAGAAGTTCCTTAAGAAACAAAGTAGAACATCTATAATTCCTTTCCCAATTAGAACCAAAAATCCCTGATGAAGCTTTAGGTGATAATGATTGGATTAAATACATTCAATATGATCAAAATGAATTCGAAAGGAATAAAGTCTGGACCTTGGATGAAAGACCTAAGGAAACTTCTATTATTGGAGTAAAATGGGTGTTCAGAAATAAGTGTGATGAAAATGGAATCATTTTAAGAAAAAAATCTAGATTAGTTGCTAAAGGCTATAATCAACAAGAAGGAATAGACTATGAAGAAACCTTTGCTCTGGTATCTAGAGTTAAATCTATTCGTATTTTACATTCCTTTGTATCATTATTCAATTTCAAACTTTTTCAAATGGATGTGAAATTTACTTTCTTTAATGGTTATGTTCAAAAGGAAGTTTTTGTTGAACAACCTCCTGGTTTTGAAGATTCAAAACATCCTATTAATGTTTTTAGACTTACCAAATCTTCGTATGGCCTTAAAAAAGCCCCTTGATATTGGTATGATAGACTTACATGATTTTTACTTAAAAATGACTATGTCAAGGGAAATGTAGATCCAAAATTTTTTATAAAGAAATATAATAAAAATGTTTTAATTATTCAAATTTGTGTTGATGAAATTATATTTGGTTCAACTCAGTAATCTTTACCTGATTCCTTTACGGATATAATGAAATATGAGTTTGAAATGAGTATGATGGGTGAGTTACCATTTTTCCTTGGTTTTCAAATCTCTCTAAAACCAGAAGGAATCTATATATCCCAACCTAAGTATGTTAAAGATCTTCTTAAAGATCATGGATATGAAAACACTAAAAGTATAAGTACTCCCATTGGTACCGCAAACACACTTGATCTTAATGAAGACGGGAAACCAAAAGATCAAACATCTTTTAGAGGTATGACATGAGGTCTACTTTACTTGATAGCAAGTCATCCAGTCTTATTGCTTTCAGTATGCTTATGTGAAAGATATCGATCCAATCTTAAGGAATCTCATTTAAAGGTAGTGAAGAGAATTTTTCGCTACATAAAGGGAACTATGGATCTAGGACAATTTTATACTTCTTGAAATGATTTTTGTTTTAATTTTTTTTTCAGATGCCAACTTTGGTGGATGTAGAATGGATAGAAAGAGTACATTCGAAACATGTCATTTCTTAATAGATTTATTCGTTTCTTGGTCTTGCAAGAAGCAACACTCTGTATAACTTTCCACTACTGAAGATGAATATGTAGCAGATGGAAGTTGTTGTGATCAAGTGTCGTGGATGTAACACACACTCACAGACTATGACTTTAGTTTTACTAAGACTCAAATTTTTTGTGATAAAACAAGTGCCATTGCCCTTAGTAAAAACCCTGCACATCACTCTTGTGAAAATAACATAGATATTATGCATCACTTTCTTAGGGATCAAACACAAAAATGAGATATCATTCTTCAATTTATCAAAACGAAAGATCAACCTGATGATATTTTCACAAAATCTTTACCCTCTGATAGATTATAATACATTAAACAGAAGTTAGAATGATAACCGTAAGGTAATACTCCTTAATTAACTTCCTATTTAACCAATATTCTTACAGTAATAAACACTTTTTCACAGGGGGAGTACATCTGTTAATGAAGTTTTTCAAAAAAATCGTAATGGAAATTTACATAGTTAGTTTTTCAAAAAAATTTGTAAAGAAAATTTTCGTACTTCGTTTTTCAAAAAATTTCATAATGGAAATTTTTATAGTTTTTTTTTCAAAATTTTTCGTAATGAAATTTCCTGGACCTAAAGATTTCGTAATGAAAATCATTGGATTCTAAGTTTTTTTAATGAAAATCATTGGATATAAGGTTTTCATAATGAAATTCTTTGAACCTGAAATTTTCATAATGAAAATTTTCAGCCCTGAAATTTTTGTAATGAAAATATTCGGACCTGAAATTTTTGTAATGGAAATTTTTTGATTTGACATTTTCTTAGTGAATTTTTTTCAAATTCATGTTTTTTTTGAATCCAAAGTTCTTCAAGAAGAATATTACTCAATACGAATAATATTTGTAGCAATCCAAAAGGTATGATTATTTCTTTATTTTTTTGTAATTTCCTTTTACTTGCTGTTAGTTTCTTTTGTTTTTAAAATTTCTCGGATTCTAGTTTCCTTAAATCCAAATTTTTTCTTTTAAAAAACTCAAAAGAACGTATTCAACCATATTTTTCCTTATGGCTATCATTTCAACCGTAAGATCAGATCTGAATTATTCTCAATCATTGGATTCAAATGAAAAGTCCAATCATCGCTTAAACACCTATATAAAGGGGACCCCAATGGTTGTCCCATATTAGTTTTCAAATATTTTGCGTGTCGAAGCACTGCCTCTCTACAAAAGCCCGTTCCAAATTCTTCAGAAGTGCACAAGTCCGAATGTCTGCAGAATTTCCTTCCCAAGAAATGTATTTTTTCATGCCAATTCTAGAGTGGAAAATATACAGGGAGAGGTTAGTTCATCTGAACTTCTTCCACAACTATGACTCTATTATTTCCAAGAACATCAAGATAAATGGATGGGAAAGTGTAGCTATTTCAAATACAGGAGCACAGGATGTTGTTTATCTAGATTTTCTTATAGAATTCTATGAATCGGTTTACTTCTTTAAGGAAGAAGGTAGAGAAAAATTCTCCTTTAAGAGTTTTGGAAAGTCTTATGCACTCTCTTACACCAAGGCTATGAGCTTGGTGGGGATTTAAATTAAAGTATAATCCAAATTTTTCTCCCATAAACTGCCAGAGGTTCAAGGAAGTTTCGTTATGGAAAAGGATATGGAATGCCTTAGGATTAAGGATGTCAAGACAACAAATATTGTTCATCTGTATAACAATAACTGGATCCTACAGCTATGGGTTCAAGGTCTTATAGTACCAAGGAAGGGTGACAAGGACACCCTGAAGAAAAGTGACATGTACGTCTTGGATATTTTGGAAAACCTATGGAAGGTCAACCTCATGTAGCACATCCTCGTTATGATTGAGAACATAAAGAATGGGAATATGAGAGCTATGATTATTATGTATCATGCCCTTCTCTCTAAGGTCATTGTTTGGTGTCTTGAATCTTTCAAGATCCTCTGTAGCTCCAAGCTGAGGAATTGAAAGGTGGTGCTTATTATTGATGATACCCTCAAAAGAATGAAAGTGGGTTTTTTCAAGGAGACATGAAAATTTTATGATCTACCTGATGATGAGTTTGAAGCCATTCAGAAGAATGATGAAGAAGCCGAACCCTCTAAGAAAGCTGGGAAGAAAAGGAATTTAAATGAAGTAGAAGTAACAGAAAAAACATCTAAATCTAAGGAAGCCCAATCTGCACCTCCTAAACCCTAAAATCAAAATTCCTATCCAGATTAAGTGGTTTCAAAATGGAGAGAGGATAAGCAAAACAGGAAAGGGGGGCCACATTTTGGCTTGGACCCTGCAGATGCCAAAGCACTGAATGAAAAAGCATCTGATGAGCTTGAGAAGAAGGCCAAAGAGAAGAAGCTCAAAAAGAAGATGTCAGATTCTGAAATTTTTCAATCCCATCTATGGGATACAGAAATTGCATCCGAAAATATTCTGGTGCTGAAGTCTTTTCTGGTGGAACTATTAGCTGAGACTCTAGGTAAGAGGTTTATGACTCCAGAAAAACCACAAGAGAAGATTATGGAAGAGAGTAATGATGAATAAGAAGTACAAAAAGCTGAGAATAGTGGTGGATCTGATGATGTCATCCAGCAAGTTGAATATTATCAAGATTAGGGAACCCCATCTGAAAAATTCTCACTCCATACTTCTCAAGACAGATCCTCAAAACGTGCTACTCCTGGAGAAGATGAGAAGGGAGAAGAAGAGGAAAAAAATAAGTTGTCAGATAAATAGAGTCATAATAATTACTTCATTCTTCCTGAAAGAAGTTTAGTCTAGGGCTGAAAAAGAGAAATTTGATGAAGATAATATTGTACAGTTATCCATAAGTGAGCATGAGTCTCCAGGAGATGAAGATGTTCAAAAAAATGATAAGGGTAAACAAGTGGTTGCTGGTACCCCAACTAAAGAAATTTTGAGAATGAAGGAAGCTGGAGGATTCTCTAAGAGGAAGCTGGTAGTGTTAGAGGAAGAACAATCTCCAAGAAAAATGATTGATTCGGAGTAATCTTCCTTACAAAATGATTTTGTTTTTCATTCTCTAAAGAATATGGTGGATCCATTCCGATCTTTCCAGAAATTGAATCTAGATTCAAGATGCTTCAGCACAGTATGAATCAGAAAAAAGACACTATATCCTTGGTGATGGATAGGTGTGTTAATATTGAGGTCTAATACAAAAATTTAGTTATGAATTATGAATCCCATCGAAATTATTGGAAGTTGATGACCAAATGGTTGAATAAAATCGTTAAAGATTTGAGAGAGCATGATAAATTTCAAGAATATATCAAAGAAGCTTTTGATACCAATTACTCCAAAATCAATAATCTTATATATTTCTTTGAGAAAAATTTAACCCTTGAGAAGAATGTTCGGATTCAAGATGTCAATGATCTGAATGGAAAGCTTAGCTATGTTGTCCAAAGTTTGAAAACAGAGAGGGATCTCCGGACCGAGATGGAAGAAAAGCTTGTGAAGCAAGAAGACTTACTGAAGGCTTAGGCAGAGGCCTTGAAGGATCAAGAGGATAGGATCACCACCTTATAAAAGCAAGAAGAGGAGGATCCTAAAGAGGTAAAAAAGGTAAAGACCATTGTAAAGAAGCTAATTCCCAAGGAAAAAGAAGCAAAATGAATCCCACTCTGATCTTTTGTTGTATTATTTTTCCCTTGTACTAATTCTTCCAACCTTAATGAAATTGTGGATGTTTGTTTTTGTTTGGATGTCTATACTAATATTTTAGGTACTATATTGTTTTTCCATTCCCTCAAACTCGTTTTCAAAATCACAAAGGCGGAGAAGGAAAAATAATTCTAAATGGGATAAGGAAAAGGATTAATAAGTAAAGAAGAACTATCCATAAGTATGTGGGAGTTTATCTAAGGGGGAGTTCCCATTATGAATATTTCCATATTCAAATGAAAGTTATCATTCCGAAAATCTAGAATACGATCCTTAGAGTTCCAAAGCCTAAGGGGGAGTAAGTCGTATTCACCATTGTTCATATGTAAAGGGATATAATTTTTATTTTCAAAGTCTATATATTTTTATTGCTAACACCTTATATTATTTTTCGTAAGGTTGTTTATACTTTCCAAAAAGGGGGAGATTGTTGAGTTGATAAGGTTTTCCATATGACTTTTCCATTCCTCCTTTCAAGGGGTAGATTGTTGAGTCATTAAGGTTTCCTTATGACTTCATGATTTCTCTTATTTTGAAAATCACAAACAACTTATTTCAAGGCAAATTTCTTTTTACCCTTGTTTTACTCCCTTAAGGAAATTTCCATACCCAAGGAAATTTACCCTTACCAAGATTTTATTAATCATATAATAAATTTTCTAAGTATAAAACTCGGATTGAAACCAAAACCTCAGTATCCTATAAATACTTAGAAATGAAGCATTCTGTTCTAGAATCCGAATTCTCAGAATTCTGGTTATGAATTCTTCTAAGTTCTGACTCCAAATTATGAATAAAAATTCTGGTTACGAACTCTTCTGAGTTCTAACTCCGAATTATGAATACGAATTCTGGTTAAGAACTCTTCTATGTTATGACTCCGAATTTTGAATATGAATTCTGGATATGAACTTCTCTTAGTTCTGACACTGAGTTCTCTGAATTCAGACTCTGAACTCCAATGTGTTCTGACTCTGAATTCTCATGAACTCTGAATCTGAACTTTGTAAGTTATGGTTCCAAATTCTTGTGAATCTGGACTCCAAATTTACTTGAAATTTGGACTCCAAAATTCTATAGAATTCAGGTTCCGAATTTCTAGAAAACATAATCCAAATATCTTTGTATTATGGACTCCGAATTCATTTTTGGTTAGACTCTAAACATTCATTTACCTACATTGCCAATGTCAGATTTTTGTAATACTATCACTTGTTTAGTTATAAAACGATTTCGTGCTTTCAGTCACTTACAAACCGTTGTTTGAGTGACACGTGTACAAGTCCCTCTAAAATTCAATGAGGAATATGATCATTGGAGGAGGGATCCGACCATTGGAGCAGTGCCTATAAATAGGGGCTCATTTGAAAGAGCTCACAACACTTGACAACATTTTTGACAACTGTGCTTACATACTATTGAAGTGATTTCTAGAGAGAGAGGATCTTATAAACTCTTAGGCTTCGTGCAGAAAGTTTGAATGGCTTGGTCAAACATTTCTTCATGCAGATTTTCATAGTGCGACTCTGATTGTTGATGTGTATAATCAAGGGCTTCTGGGGATATGAAGACAGAGGTGCCGACTACCTGATAGTTGAGGGCTTACGGGGATAGCAAGACAGACTCTGATCTTCGTATCGAGGGCTTACCCTGGTGTGGGTAAGATATACTTTCTTGAAAATACAAATCAAGGGTCCTCTTATCCAGGGTTGTTGGATACCCTCCTTTTTGGGTTAAAAGAGTTTCTACATGTTACTTGTAGTGTTGCTACTTTGTTTTCCGCTATGTATTTTAGTTTTTGAGGAAAGTATAACTTTAATATACTTCCCTAAACTTGTACTCTGATTTTATAAAATTCTATACACTTTAAGGTAGAATCTTAGATTGTGTAAGATTTTGTTATGTTTCATTTCTGAAATCACATTTTCGGAATCAAGCAACTAATTAGAACTTAGATGTTTGTAAATTATCTTATTTGACCTTGTTAAACATAACCATATTTAAAAGTTCTAAAGGATGTTTTAAAAGTACAATTCACCCCCCTCTTGTATTTGAGAATCTCATGTTTACATATTCGATCCTACATTTGGTATTATAGAGTATATCATACTCACATACCATCTCACATCAAAAACACATCTTTTATCATGTATTTTTGAAATTATTCCTTTAAAATTAAAAAAATTCTTTTCATGGCCCTTGTCTAATTTTTTTTAAAATCATCTTTAATGGACGTTTTCTTGAAACAAACACATTATAATAATAAATTTTAAATTTTGATTTTAAAAATGGCATTATATGTTAAAAATTTTATAATTATTTAATTGATTTTCCCAAAAAGTGTTATAAAAAAATTAAACCGATAAAAATAACAAAAATTCATTATAATAATGATCATTATGTCATAGAAAAACCGATGGGTAGATAAATTGTTAGTCTATGTGTAGTGTTTAAATAAATTAAAATTGTATTTTATTTAATAGAAATGAATAAAAAAATTAATAATAATAAGATACATAGAATATGTGTATGATTCATATTATTTCATTACTATTAATATAATCATATAGGGTATGTATGTGATATATATAATGGTTATAATGAAAGTAAATATAATATAATTTATCAAATATATAGTCATTATATGTCTTCTAATAAGAACCTTATTTTCCAATACCTTGATCAATCAAATTGTTCATTAATTCTTACCAAAGAATTAATTATCTGTCTTGTGTTATTTTAAATATTTAGAGAAAATCCTATTATAAATATTGGGGGACACATGACTAGGTAACAAAATTATATTGGGTGATAGGGGAATACTATTGAGAATATGCATAATATAGTATAGAAATTTTTTTAACTCACTAATAAAAAATGTATATTTGATACAATTTTCAAGAGTTTTTTTACCTAAATATACAAAGCTTATAAGAATATCTAACTTGAGTAATTAGAACATGAAATATGGATCTCTGTATAATAAATTTATTATAATAATGTTTATTATTGTAGTGTGTAATATATTCAATAATAATAATATTGGAGAATAACATACATGATACTACTAATGAAATATATATTTTTGGACATTCAAGTGTACCAAACCAATATAGGTAGAATTGACATGTTACCCATGATGGATTTCCATGGGGTGAAGGTTAACTCATAAACCACAAACATTCTCATGTATAACATGAAGGATATAAAAACAGAGTACCACTAGAATAATAACATACATATCCATGATACATATAAGATAATCGAAATTTTTAAACCATAAATAACCAAAACCAAGAATAAAGAATAAAACCACATCAATATGTGAACATTTTGCACCACCATCCCAACCAACAATGAAATAGAGAAATAAATAGAGAATATGGTGGGATAAATAACTCTCTTACAAATATTTGTATCCTATATAACAAATTATACATATTATTAAAGGCATATGTAGGTTGTGAGGAAAATTCCCCATGTGATACAACCATGAATCTATATAATATTTACCACCATGAATCCATTAGATCTTTATTTAGAAAAAAGCGTCATTATAAATCAATTTCCTTTGAAAACATATTTCAAAAGCTATCCTTTTTTCTTTTAAAATTATTCTTTAAAAAATCTAGAATAATATGACTATAAAAATGACTGAATATAGAGGGAAATTATCAATGTATTCATAATTCATAAGATAACAATGTGCGTATTTAAAGCATGATAAATAAATTAATTAAATAGAATTCGAAATAATTTGAATCTATACTATGGGAATACATAACAAAGAATTCATGAAACACATAGCTAGAATAAACATTATTCCGACTATACTTTTTCCTACTATAGTCTATAAGTATAACAACCACATACCCTAGTGGTTATACACTCACTAAGGTATATATATATCCTCCCCATGTTCACAAAATGCTCCCATGTGTTGTTTGTTCCAAAAAAAACCAATAACCGTGCAAATGATTTTATAAAAAAATCACAATGGAATTATCACTGATCGTATGCATAAAAATCCATGTGAGAGTCAAAACTATACTTCTTCTATTCAATTAAGAACACGGTGTGCCAAAACCATTTTTATAGTAAAACTCCACTTAAAACCATTTCAAACTCCATCCATTATGTGTCTTCATAAAATAACCATCATTTATTCGAAAATAAAAAATTTCATATATCAAACTGATGGGGTTTTCAAAGAAGATAAGGTAAATAATGGGACTGAACAATTTTATCAAAAACTTATACCCTTACAGTAATGAAAACCAAGACACTATAAAAAATAATGATTTGAATCGTAGAGATTAGGTCATCGTGAGCCTATATCCATAATAAAACTTGTTTAATCCTTATAAACTAGGATTGTTATAGAAATTATAGATTAATTAAGATCCAATGAAATATAGGAAATAGAGATCAAGGATAAATATATTGATAAGAGGATAAATAGATAAGATATATGAACATTTTATGAATAGATCCACACGAATCAATCAAGTATTTCCAAGAAATCAAGGAGAGAGTCCTATAGATCATAATAAAATTTCTTGTTCAAGCTAGTGTGGCATTTAAGGGATATTATAGTTAAAAAGGATCAAAGAAATTGTGGTAAATTTCCGTTTTAATATGATTAGATGTTGTTGCATGATTTTCATTCATAAATAGTAAAATCATAAACTAACTATATAGTATCCATTATCCCCATAAAACTGAGTCACATGGTTTCCTAGGAATAGATACACTATTTGAAATACCATATGGTAGCCTATGGATAAAAAACCAAACATAAACATTGATTTCATGGTGACACACATGGTTAAAAAACACCACTGAAAACCATGAAAATATCCAAAAAAAATAAAATAATCAACATCAAATGTCTACTACAATAGTAGTAAAAACTATCTGTTTAAACCATACACATGTCCTGCTTTCCTCAAAACATCGTGATTTTTACCTATAACTCATGAAATATTATATAACCAAAAAATTGATAGACTATGTTCAAAAATAAATAATTATGACCCAAAGGGTGTCTATATCTCCCACAATTATATAATACATATACCAAAGTATTTGATATACCACAACACACCTTATCATGAAGATCCTTTATCTGATTTGGTTGTGTGACCACCGAGGTATTAGGATGATGATCAATATCCTCATGTTATATCATATTAGAATGACCTAGTATATTACTCATCAATTTTGAAACATGATACACATCATGAATGGATATTAAGTGAGAGGAAAAGACCAGACAAAAAGCTACCTTTCCACTCCATTCGACAATCTCAAATGGGCAAAAAAACCTCATTGAAAACTAACCTTTATTATCCATATGTTTAGGTCCAAATTGATGTAAAACCATAATAAAAAAATGAATACCAAAATCCAACTCCATAGATTTATGATGATTGTTTTAATATGATTTATAATGACACAATATTGTTTTTATCCCCATCAAGATAAACTATCCATTCTTTTCCATCTCATGAACAAGACATAGTCTGACAAAAGAACATTCTCCTAAATCTATCCAAAATAAATGAGATCTAAAAGGCCTCTGATGGAATGATTTAAAATGTTTTATTTTAATTTGGGAATCATAAAAAAAATTTGTGAACATTATTGGAGGAATATTCTTTTTTCATGAAACTCAAAAATAATGGGCACATACCTGAAGAAAATCCTCAATAATCTGAATGGCATGCTTTGTCTATCTATACATAATATGTAAAATTAATTGGGTACCCATAAAAACATATAAAACCTTCCTTAGTAGAGATGTACATTGTGAGTATCTTTTAGAAAAAACCATATATGTCACTCTACTATTATTTTGGATCTCATGGTCATACAGGCACTATAACTCTTCTGAATTCATCGATTCCTTAATAATAAGTATATGAGACACTTTTCTGAAACAATCAATGATTACCCAATTCACATATCTCCCAATATGAGTCTATGGTATAATAAAAATGGATAAAATAGATACTCCATCCAACATTCACAATAAAATTAGTAATTTCTACACAAAACCATGTGGTTTTTGGTGTTCCACCCTAATCTTTAATCAAGTAATGCATTGTGAATAAATATTTCTATCAACTACTTCATCAAAATTGTTGATTCTAATGTATAAAATGATGATCCATATAGGTATTCACATGATTCATGAATAAATTAGAATGATTCTGTATATACATCAACTCATGCCTTATAGATATCCTCACAACCAATATACCTTTGAAAAACAAGACACTATTAGAAGAAAAAGACCATCCACCCGAGGTCTCCCCACCATTAATGGTTTTTTTGAAAAACTAAAAATCAATGTCTATTTATTTTTCCACATGAATCTTATATTTGGGAGTTGAATTATATTTCACATAAGATAATATCAATTTCTCATTAGCTACATCAACATCTATGCTCATATTATAGAATAAACTCATTAATGAAAAATTCTAGATTTATTCCTTCAAGGATTCATTCAAAAACACTTAACTCGATGAATCAGTAAAAAAATATCTTTCCTAGGTGAATATGAATTATACATAACAAATTTTTTAAGATACTTGACCAATCACCTTTGAAAAAATCACTTGTCTCTATGGGAAGAATATAATTCAGACTCTTGTGATCTGAATTCACAGTGAACTACTCAACAATGAGATAGTGGACACAAGTCTCATGATCATGTATCACTTTTGAATACTTTATCTCATGAGTAGGTTTTTTCCTATTCTGAGTAAATAGTTGGAGAGAGTCATAAGAATTCACCTCTTTCTCTAACATCAGAATGAATCATAATCCCACATCCAATGTATTACTGAAAATACCATACCCGAAACCTTATTATGAATGAATCAGAACGAGATCTAAAGTAAATTCAACATGTAGTACATAAAATGATATTTTAATCTCTTAATTCCATTACAATTTTAAAACCATATGGGGTTTTAAATGAAAAGTGAATAAATATTTTAAAAATCATTTAACCAAATTGAAATAACTATAAATTACAAAGAATCATGAAATTTTGAACACATTTCTAGGTTGTTCCAAAGACATTGCCTCATGTATTTTTTTAGTATTAACTTATAAACAACTCTCAAATATAACATGGAATACATAAATCACATATTGGAACCAAAACACATATTTATATGTATTTCCATATAGATGATGTTCATTCACAGTTCCAAGAAAATATTCAGATTACTCTGTAGTTCCTCCTCTTACATGTTGTTCAAAAAAATGAAATAAAAATAAAAAACAGTGTCAAAGAATTGATATAATATTAGATTCATCAAGTCCATAAACACCATAATATCAATATTGACAATAAATTCCATAAAATAATTATCATAATGTCAATACACACTCTTGATGGATATCTTAGAAATGTCATCATTAAGACCATTAACTAATGTTACATAAAATTATGATTAGTCTTATAAAACCATATGGATAACATGAGTTGATAAAATAGGTCACCTATCATAGGAATATGATAAATATTCTACATATTCATATAATTACACTTTTAGTAAAAAAATGTAAATCTTCCATATTCCATCTTTGTAAAGATAACCAGTGACCCCCATGGTCAAACACTTGGAGAAAAAACCCTATAGAATCATTATCATTGAAATAAACATTATGTCCCTAAAATCAGTAGGTTCTATAAGAAAATATAAAATAATGATGAATATTGTCCCATGGAGCTTGTTAATATAAAATCATCCTCCATTGGTGGTATTAACCCTAAAAAATAATCAGGAAAAACATTAGGGCACTCATTCACAATAGTTGTAAGAGGAACAATTATGCATTGGTAAATAAATTCTAGAAACATATTCGACATGTAATATGATATAATTTGGTCCTCTACAATAACATGTCATTAGTTCCCCACATATAGGATCTCACTCACCCTAAAAGACTTAAGTAAACCCATCAGAAAATAGAAACTAAACATGACATGGAATAAAGTCAATATTATATTTATAAATATTATATAATCTATTTGAATAATTAAAACAAAGATGTCCATATCAAGAACTAAAAACCCACACATTACCTCCTGGATAGAGGTCATGTCATGGCACTCAGTAAATTTAAAACATATTCACTTCATTCTTCCCAAGGGAGTGGAATGATCCAACATGAATGTAATTATATCCAAGCATAATCTCATTGAATTAATCAAAATATATTACATAAATGAATTATATAAACTCATATCAAAAAAATCTAGGGAAATATATGATAAAATTAATATCATACATATCATAGTAGTCATCTGTAATTCAGATTTATCATGTTTATACTCTACTACCTAAAGACATTCGGCAACCTCTCCTCCCCAAGCCATTTTATTTTACGGGTATACCAATATCGACATGAATGAGATCATCCTCAATTTACTGCATTATAATGTGAAAAAATGACCTTTGTAAGGGTGGATCTAACTCTACTTCCCAAGGTCACTATTAAGAATAAATGATAATGACAACCAGATTATAAATAATCATGGAATATCTTAGGGACACTATACAATCATACTTTATATGGAAAATTTTTCCACATTGATTGAAACCCACATGGCACTAACCTGATAAAGACCTTGAATTTTATCCTAACATAAAGTGAGAAGCCTTTCTAGGCTTCCTTTTTTGGCTAGAGAAATCAGTCTTGCTACCCCTGTTTGAAACTAATGCACAACATAAACTCATTTTCCCAGATAATTATACCTTATCAATAGCTACTTTAGGAAACTCCTTAATAAAAGTAATCCAAGATAACATTATCAATATAAATTAAATATTTTACCTCACTATTATATCAAACATTAGAGAATGAAAGAATTCATTAATTAAAATGTTGGGTGATAGGTGAAGAAATAGTAAAATAAGTATCACACTCCATTACTGAATACTTATTTTCTCCAAGTCTAATAATTCATGATTCATCGCCACATAAAACATTTCATGATAAAACTAATGATTTATTATCTTCTTGAAATTTATCTTGGTATGGTCCTCAGATAACTATGCATTCATGATTGAGTCCCAAAAAAAATTCATGGCCCTTCAACAATATAAGTGGTGAAAACACCTTTTATCCTCTATAGTCTTTATGAAATATATGATCTCCTTAATATAATTAATCCACTCTATATATTCTTATTGTGCCTTTTTATCCTAGAAGATATGTAGATTATTTTTTGAAAAATTATGAATAATGACACACCTTTTATCATTGGATTCTAACACCCACCTTAACAGGAGTCTGGATTCTCTAGATAACTTGTTCTATAAATAAAGAGCCAAATATATGTTCTTCCAATATAATATATCTCATCGATTTATGTCATAAAATCATAATATATATTCTTGATTAAATTATATTTCAAAAAAATATATAACACTTGATTAGATAAAACATTAAAAATAATTACTAAATCCCTTACAAGTTAATAATCAAGGAAGAAAAAGATAAAATAGTGAGAAAACCCTATAAAATTTCATTTAAATAAACATATACCATGATTAAATCTTTATAAAAGACCCGTGATCACCCATGGTAACTCATGGTAAGATATGAAATTGTGAAGGCGAAGCACCCTTCCATACTCCCCACCAAAATTATGATATACCAAACTCCTCTCTACTATAAACCCAGATAAAAACCAAGTAATTTTCATGACACATTCAACAGGGTACCCCCTTTATTAAACTTTTTATGGAACCAATATGCAACATTATTACACACCAACCATGTTGTATCGCCAATATGTGAAGGTCAACACATAAATTTTAAATAGTCCAATTTATAACTGAAAGTAAATATGTAATACTGTAGGATGTAGAAGAAAAAGTAAACATATATAAAAAACAAAAACTAATACAAAAAGTATGGAGTATAGAAAAATAAAAAAACAAGGCCAATTGAAAACCTAAATGTCAATGTGAACATTTTTAACCACCATCCAAACCCACTATGATGTAAATATAACCCAAGAGAAGTTTATGAAAAACATAGATCCATTCCCATTACCTACGTCCTTCAAAAAAATAATCATATTCATATAGTTAAATTTATGGTGTGAAAAAAATAACAATAGGATACCACCAATAATATATAAAAAATTTCATCAAGATATTATTTGGTATAGTTTAAAAAAAATTATAAATCCATTTTCTTTTATAACACTTTACATAAACCATCCATTGGTTTTTTTATAAAATAATTAATATACAAAACCAAAAAATAAAAGTATGAACATTAATATCAATATACTTTGAAACAATAAAATAATTAATAACTCTAAATACATCCATGTGACCATTTAATACATGATACATAAATGAAATAAAGATAAAGAATCATTATAGGCTTATATCCTATTAGAATATGTAACTATGAAATGCAAGGAACACTAAGATGATATAACCATTAATACTATGATAAAAAATCCTACCATAGTTAGTTGGTATCACAACCATATCCCATAGTAATTCCACACTTACAAAGGATTTCATATTTCCTCACCCAAGGTTCCCAAAATGTCTTAAGATGCTATGTTTTTACAAAACCTTAATAAAATTCTCCATAAATTTAAAAACATTTTCACAAGAAATGTATCACCTCACTCATGATTTAAAAATCCAATATTGAGTCAAAAACATCATTCAATAATTTCATCACGAACATTATGTAGAAATACTATTTTAAAAGTAAAATACCATTAAACCCCATTTCACAATCCAAAAATTTGTAATTTCATAAAATAACCCCCAAAAATTTCAATTATAAGAATTTACTAATTAAAAAAACATATATTATATGAATAAAAGGTAAATTTATTGATATATCCATTATACAGATACACCTACCTTGAAAAGGAAGAATACCATTATTCTATTGAAAATAAATATTTGAATAGAATGGATTGGGTCCTCACAAGACCAGATCCATATTAAACATTATAAGATCCCCATAAAACATATAAACCTAGAAATAATTCCCTAATTTTAATATAATGTAATAAGGGGATAAATATTGAGGATAAATCTAGAAAATATAGTAGAAATACAAAGGATATATTAACATACCTTGAAGAGAACTGCTCAGATTGACCAATGATAACAAATGAATTAAGAGAAGAGTCCTATAGTGTATCATTGGCAGAATGGTTTGAAAAAATGAGATAAAAGAAGGATATTAGAGTTAAAATTACCTATGAAAATGGGTTAAATTCCCATTTTAATAAGATATGATAAGGTAGAATTTTCAGATTGAATGTTTAGACAAATCAGGGGATAACCATTCGGTATCCATAATCCATTGAAAATAATGTTTAATGATTTCCTAGGAATAGAAATATTTTAAAAAAAAAACTATATGTCATCCTCTAGAACCAAACCCAAAAATCTAAAATTTTCTCTTTGAAAATCATATAGTTACACAAACCATACTGGAAGCCTTGAAAAAGGCACTTGAACCAACTGGCCCATATCACACAATTACCACATGATTACTACAAATCAGGCACCTAAAACCTAAACAGATACATTCTCCCCAAAACATCATGTTTTTCATCCCAACTCATGAAATATTCTAGAACCTCAATATAGATAAAACAATCCAAAATAACATACACAATTTTATCCTAAAGGGAATCACACATCAATCCATGAGGAAAAAATAATGGTAAATAATTAAACAACTAATATCAAAAAATTTAGAATTTTTTTCAAAGTAATAGGGAAATTACATATTCAAGAGAAACTAAAACTGTATGAAATAATTTAATCTACCACAAAAGTGTTGAAATATTATAATTAAATGAATAAAAAAGATTCATATGATATATAATTTTAGGTTAAATCATTTTTTGTTTCTATGAATTGAAATATCTATAAAAACATGGAACCCTTTAATGTGATTGAATTTAGTTTATAATAATTAAAGAATCATAGGTGGGAATAACTATATGTTATCATGATCAATTTATCTAACATTGATTCATGGGTGTTAGTATCTGTTTATGTAACACACTCACACACACAAACATATATATATATATATATATATATGAAAATATTCCTAAATAATAGTGGAAATTAATTACAGGAGAAATAAACATTTTAGTAAGGAAAGGAGAAACAGTTGCATAATTATTTTTGATGATAGTGAATTTTCATCTTCCTAGTAGATTAAATTTATTACCATTTAATAATTATCATGTACCATCATTTAATAGAAATTTATTCATGTAATGTTCCAAGATAGGGTGGTTTCATCTTTTTTGTAATGAAAATATGGTGTTGTATTTATATGAATGAAATTTTATATTATTCATCTAACTTGTTTAGTTTATTATGTATAATTTAAAATGGAGATAATAATATTCATAATATAATTAATCATAATCCCCAAATTTATGATTTATATTTCATTAATCATTGGTATTGTCACCAATCCCATATAATTGAGATTCATATATAATGATTAAATAATTGTTGATTATTTGATTCAGATGATTATAAATCATTAGATTTATTTTAATATTATTTATTTTGTTTAATTAAAAATTCATCCTTTTAAGGGTAAAGGTAGAAGATATGTTTAATTGATAAAAATTTGTCATAGTGAATTATTTGGTCCTGTTATTAATGTATCACATGGTGGTATTTTTTAATTTATAACCATCACTAATAAATTTAATTACTATAGGTATGAATATATTATGAAAGAAATGTACGAATAAATTTTAAAGAAAAAATTTCTAAAAAATAATTTATAATAAACCAATAGAGAAAGTATTAAAAAATTATTTGATCGACGTAGATAGTATTTTAGAAAAAAAATCAGGTATATATTTATGGTTATGTTGTTGTATCACAAATCATTATACCCCATACAACAAAATTAAATAGTGTTTCTAGATATAGAAATAAAACATTATTATAAATATTATCATCAATGAGGATCCATGTAGACCTTATGATTTCCCATTTGGATTATATTCTAAAAACATATTCATTTACAGTAAAGTGTCTTCCATCAATAGATATTTAAATAATTGTAACTTCATTGACCAACTACCACACATCATTTCCCCAAGTCGGTCAGTCACATGGCCTCAAACGCCGCAACTCGTATGGAAGAGGCCTCCAACTAGCAACGAGGATCTAATATGTATCATATAGAGACTAAATCCTTTATATCATTGTACCACATTAGAAAAAATAAATAATTTATAACCCAATTACATATAAACATAACCCAAAGGATACCAGTATCATAGGATTAACAAAACTAAAAATAAAATATCAAAATTGATAGTAGATATTCCTTGCTATAATATGTTCCATGTTTGAGAATGAAAATATAAGGGTAAATATATTTTCAACTCCAAAGAGGGTCCCGAACCATTTTAGGTTCCCTCATCCATACTCCATCCCAAATAATACATTTATCAAAAGGAATTTTCTCTTGTGTTTCCTTGAAAACAGGAATATTATTTAGGTTCTGATCATTCGGCTTAAGTATAGTGTGAGTAAAACTCAGTAGGCCACCACCATGTGTGGCTAAATATATATACATCCAATTAAAATGTGTGAATATGTGTAAAGAGATAATTAAAATGAATAATTAAAATGTTATCACATTATCAATTATTCTTTATATAACAACAAAGACCCATTCGTTTTTTAGGACCCCCAAAAGATCAATACATACTTCAGTCTGTGCTAGAATATGAACCATTTAAAACATTTGATTTAAATTCATTATAATTAAATTGGATTTCATTATCAATTAATTTTAATACAATATCAGAGATAATTAGAACTATAATCTAATGCCAATCTCGTGGGTGTAAAACAATATGACTATAACCTCATGGGTATTTGGAGTATCATTTTATGTCTCACACCCTAGGGGTATATGGAGAATCAGTCCCAATCCCATTCAATTTACATACATGAATTAGCTCCAAGAAAATCATTTTTAGGACCCTGCAGGTATTTGGAATGCCAGTCTGTGTCCCTCACTCTTTTCTCAACCAGTAACATATTTGTATTTTGATCATCAATATGTGTCGTAAGCATTTATATCGTGAAATAACACATATCACATGTACCACAATAAAAAATTAATTAATTAAACAAACTAATTAATCCATCTCAAAAATTACATGTCCATGACATTCCATTAATTAATTCAA
This sequence comes from Viscum album, assembly GCA_963277665.1. Taxonomy (NCBI): domain Eukaryota; kingdom Viridiplantae; phylum Streptophyta; class Magnoliopsida; order Santalales; family Viscaceae; genus Viscum; species Viscum album. Next base: position 684,638,597 of record OY728165.1, read on the forward strand.
CAATTAATTTATCAACTCAATTCCATTAATCAATCCCCCCTTAATTAATCACATAAATGATTGTATAATCATATGAACATCCATGAATTTATAAGACAATTAATAAATATAATTCAATCAATTTACATATCATGACAACTAACCAAATAATTAAATAAATAATTAAATAACCAACCTCAATATATAACTTAATCAAAACAATTACCAATAATTAATTTAATAATTAATTTATACAGTTCAATAATGTCAATATATAATAATTAATTCCATAATTAATTATATCAATTCACAAATTTCATAATCAAAATAAGCCATATTAATTAATTCAAAAATTAATTATTATTATTCATCATATATATATTCAAATTATTTGATCAGTAATTAATTATACCCAAAAATCCATAAATTTATTATTGCAATAATTAATTCAGTAATTAATATTGCACAATTCTCCAATTATTTTAATTAATTTGTTACCAAATTAATTATTTCATGTAGGAAATTCAACTCCTAAATAACTCTATAATTTCTAAATTTACATACAACAAATTGAAATCATGACTTTCTTATTTGAATAATATACCACCTACCTCAATTCGTTGATGAGAAACTATCTAGTGGATGTCATTAATTTGATTCGAAAAAGTCTGTAGAACATGATTTTTATCTTAAACCGCAAATCAAGATCGAACAACCTATATCCCACAATTGTAGATATAGATCCAAAATCATAGAACTAGATTGTAAAATATAGAATATGACTCCCCACTAAAGGATTATAGAGAGATGTGAAACAAGAAGGAACACACATATGATTATATCATTTTATTTGGAGGGGTGTATCACTTCATTCACGGCTTCATATCATGAATAATGGAGGCTATAATGGCTTGGAATTTTTCTGGGAGGATAAAAAATTGTGAAAATGAATTAGAGGGGAAGTAAGGGCGGAATATGGGTTAGAATTGGGGAACGTAAAATTTTAAATAAAATTTCCGGGGGATTAAAATACCATATTCACGGTTTGCTGCTCGGGGAAAACATTTTCCCATAACCATGTGACCTAATTTTTCAACTCTTATGGGGGTTCAGTTTATCCTAATAAGGAGCACGGTTTGAAATTTTTTTCACCAACTATGATAATACCTTATGTTTAGGTTCACATTATTTTTATGGATGGGGAACATTGTTTGGGAAAATTATGTTCTAACCATGCACTTTCCCACTTCCTACCTAAATTTCCAATTATAACCTAACAGACCCCAAAGTGATACTTAATCATAGAATGCTCAAAAATGAAAAAGAATACTTAAAAACGAGCTTGAGACATCTTGAGAAAATGTAGGGAAATTTCAATATCCTCTTTTTATAATATCTCATCCTCGAACTATTCTCTCAATAATATCTATGATTCCGTGTAAAAAATAGCAATCCATTGAGCCCTCATATCTTCTTACATCTCTCATTTTTCATCTTAAACATGGCCATGATGCCTCTATAAATGTAATATCATCATTTTCATTCTCTGAAATACATTCTTACTATGATCCAACCCATGTATTAAATTCTCCTCAATGGATAGTTCTATATCAAGCCTACCATCCCCCTCATCGATCACATAAGAAGGGTCATTGTGATACCATCAAATTTATAACACATACAAAATATCATTCATAACATTGTATCTATGTGGTTGATCCATTTAGTATTCCACCAAACCAATTCTCTCCACAAACTCAAATGGTCCAACATACCTAGCCGAAAACATGCCTTGTCTTTGTATGCTGTGGTGAACCAACCTAGGAAGAATTAGAAAGAATACATGATCACCTATATACAATCAAGGTCCATTGATTTCTATCAACATATGAAATGTTTCCACTCTATGAAATATCTATACAATTAAAAACATAAAGAACCTAATCTGACATCTTCTGTATGAGACTCGGTCAAAACAACTCTAACACCCCTTCCTATATCCATCATAGAGGTGATCTTCATTGACTTACAAAAAGAGCCTCATATGATTTTGTATTTATTGTTTCTTTATAACTATAGTTATAGTTATCTCTACAAGTTATATGTATTTCCCCCAATACCCACCAAAACCTAGAAAACATGCTCATAACATATCCTCAAGAACCTATATAGTACGCTCTGATTACCCATCTATATGTGGGTGTATTTCCATACTCAATAAAACCTATATACCAATAACCTTCTGTAAGACTTTCATGAATCTCGAAATAAAACATGAATCATGGCCTGAAACAATTGTCCGTGGAACCCTGAAAAGACATAATATTTCTCAAACATAGAAATCTCATAGATAATATACTAAAAAATACTCCTTATTTGGTAAGAAATGTTCTACCTTTGTCAGTTGGTCCATAATAACCCAAATATCTTCATTATTATGAGTCATATTTGGGATACCAACCACAATTTATATGGTAACATCATCCCACATCCATTCTAGAATGGTAAATGGTTACAATAGAAAACCAAGTCCTTGATTCTCTCCATCACCTATTGATATGTGTATCATCATGTCATGAACCATAATCTCTCCTTTTTCATGGATTTCCACCAAAACTATCGACATAGGTCACTGAACATTTTTTTCACACCTGTATATACTGCCCACTTTGAGGCTTGAAATTCACACGTTAGGACATCCCACATGCTCATAAAAACCACAATATGATTTCTAACATAGAGTATTCCATCCACATCAATGCTGCAATCGGAAGGTGAATCCCCACCATCAAATATTTCCCTCAAGGTATAACACTCTGTATCCTTATATAATCTCCCCCGGATCTGCGTCAAAATAGTAAACTCCACTAAAACTGATATGAGAGTCATCTTCTCCTTGATCTTTTAAAACACAACATGAACCTCAGCTAGATATATCATCCCCATCCTCTGAGCACTAGACTCCTAAACTACATGTTTATGAGATTTCATACTAAAAGCATCCACCACACTATTCACCTTACAATGTGAATATGCTTACTAAAAAGGAAATCACTAAATATACTCAACCCATCACAACTATAAGAGATTAAAATATCACTAAGAAAATATATACATTATGATATTGTGATCCGTATAAACCATAATATTTTCTTCTAAATGAGTTATATTACAACACTTCAAATCATAAATGATTACAGTTTACTTTAGGTCATTTTTATAGTAGATATTTTCATGTGGTCCAAACTACTAAGAACGATATAAGACAACTCAATCTTCTTGCATCATCACATATTTGATTCAAATCCCATATATTTCACAAAACATCTTAATCAACCCACATGTATTTGATTGGATCATGATTGGTGTCATTGTAAACTACTTATTAATCTCCTAGAGGGAATTCTCACACACTTCTGACCATTAAAATTTTATAACTTTTTCAAAAATGCATGAAATCATTACATCCAAATGGTAAAAGTCCTGGATGAATCTATCATAATATCTAGTTGAACCTATAAAGATACGGATATCAAAATTGTTCATGGGATGCTCCTAAGACACAACTGACTGAGCCTTCTATAGGTCCACTGAAACACCACCATCTGAGTTGATATGACCCCAAAAGTGTACCTATTCAATCCAAAACTAACACATAGATTTATTGGCATATATATGATTCTCTATTAGTGTACTCAGTACCATGTCAAGATTATGGGAATGATTATCATGAGTCCTAGAGTACAACAACATGTTATCCCCCAATAACACCAAAAACTGATCCAGATACGGATGGAAGATTTTGTTAATCATGCCCACAAACACAAGTGGAGTGTTTTTTAACCAAAATGGAATTAGTATGAACTCATATAGGCTAAACTTGATTTTAAAATAAGTTTAAAGTATATTAAAAGTCTGAACTGTCAACTAATGTTACACAAACCTAATGTTGATATTTGAGAACAAACAAAGGCGCCACTAATGATAAAACAAATCATCAATGCGTGTATCATGATACAGGTTAATCACAATCATCTATTTCAACTTCTATTAATTGACACAAAACAATAGAGTCCCATCATCCTTATTAGGAAACAACACTACCAAACCCTACGGTGACATACTCATTCAGATAAACCACTTATCATAAAACTCCACCCTCTAATTCTCATGATAATAAAGATCTATCAGTTACATTATATATGGTAGAACTGAATCTGTATCATCTCCTAGAATGAGATAAATAGTAAATTCCATGACTTTCTCAAGTGGAAACCCTGAGATTTCCTTTTGGAAAACACCCTAAAATCTAGAAATAACATCGGGAAATACAACTTTCTTTTCACCCCCATCATCCAATAACAGACTAGAATCCTAGGTTGGGATCTCTACTAGTTTCTTATAAACTGGCCCTACATGGACCACCTGGATGTCCCACTATCCACGATTCATTTAATTATCTCTATTATGAGACAAAAAATCACTATCATCTGGTAAAAATCACTATGGGATTAGTATGTTACAAAACAGTCCATACCCAAAATCAACTCCAATTTTTATAGGTTAGTGATGTAATGCTCCCACAAAAAAGGACACTCCCTGACCTCGGAAGAATATACCATTCATAAACATATGTCTCTTTTCCATACTACCAAAGGTGTATCTATCATCATAACCCAACTCAAAAACTCCACTACCATTCTCAAAAAATTTAAAAATTTTGTAGATATTAATGATTGAGATGCACCAGTATCAAATAGGGAACTAGCTATTTTATAATCTATGAGAATTATACATCTCATGGTCAATGATCCAGCCTCACTTTTTTCAAGTGTATGTTTTACCACATTCAATTATCCTACACATATTTCCTATGATTTAGTATGAGAAACATGTACTAAACCACTCTATATATATGGAAAAAACTTCCTAGAACCACAATATCCCCTACCTAAAACACCATGAAAAGTAGATATCTAGATTCTAGACTGATATGGTGTAGAAGATCCCCTTCACTCAACCATGTTCTGTCCTGATCGCCCATTATTAAGAATCTATCATGGTTTAATATAGAACCTCTTCAGACATATCATCCTAATGCATGACCAATAATATAATGGTGGTCCTGAATAACATTTGTGATAGTTCTATGGCCTACCTCACTAGGTGAAAAGAACTTTAGTAAGTTCCTAGGTAATTCACCCTCCCCCCTAACAATTTTCATCCCACTACTCGAGATAACACTATCATAGTGATGCTTCCAACCCTATGAAGAAGTACCTCTTTATCAATAGGTGTAAAACACATGATCCTCAATAAAATCCTCTTTTAGTTTCCACTCTGATTTGATACCCTAATCTTCCACTTATAAAAACTTCTTCAACCATAATTTATTCATTTGGGATATATATTCACACTTAATTACATCCTAAAAATATTTTGTTAGATTATCTATATATGCCGCCAATTTTGGAGAAAAGCACTATAAATTTTTAAATCATCCATAATTTTCCATCACAAACATACTCCCCTAAGTCAGTATCATAAACTAGAATTCTCTCTCTTTATTGAGAGACTCAAGATAAAGGTGCTCTAAGAACTTCTCATGCATGTTCTTCCAGTCCATGGTCTTCTCATGTCTATCCTGATTATGGATGTGACACCAACACTTTTCTTGACCATGTAAAAGATAAGAATCTAATTATTCTCTCTTCTCAATAATAGTATTTCTGTGGTCATGTATAGCCTTCATAGACTCAACCTAGAACTCAGATGCCTCAGGTCAAACATTTCAAGAGATAGTTGGAGGGTGTTGTAGCTCGAACTCCTTTTTCATATTAGAAATTATTTTCATAACCTTCCCTGGGTCTATTACAATAAGATTCATATACTGAGAAATATTCTCCTAGAAAGTTCTCAAACATTTTTACTCAATACTACTAACACCTTATGTTCCATCACTAGAGTATTATCCATATATGTGTCCTTCTATTATCTTATCAATAAGTATAATAATGGAGACATAACAATAAAATTACAAAAACACACTTTAGTATACGTTTCAAAATAAAAACATATTTACAAGAAACACAATATTCTATAACAATTCATTTCCCTAAACCCCGCCACATGTTCAAAAACAAGTTTCCATCACTACCCTTAACAAATACACATAGGTATTGGTTTAAAATGGTAATCACATTATCATTATCCACATTTCTCATTAAAAACATATTTATTCTCACCATGAATCGTTTTCTAATTTTCAAGTTCACATTTGGCACAATTTTCAATTCAATTTCACAATAATGTAAAAACATATCAGGTTCAACAACTTACCCAAAACCCATGTACCTATGTGTACTTAAAATGATAAATTCTAAAAATAATAATATTGAGTGCATAAAATGATTCATTCATAAAAAAATATCATTCCTTATCGATCCAACTTTCAAATATCAAAAATATCTAAAATAATAATAACATCACACAAAAAAAGTGTCTCCCGTGGTGAATTATTATCAATTGTAACACAAATATGAATAACAACAATCACACCCTTTGTACTTTGGTATTACCCAATACATGGGTTCTCAAATCTCATGTATGATATAAATTATAATGATTGACTCTTCCTAGTCCTTGGTATTTTATTACAAAATATTATGAAAAAAATACAATAAAATAAAACCAAAATTTATACAACTCTCTAACATCTCATCCTATGTGCCAGACACTGGTGCCTCGATCCGGTCAATCACATGTCCTCAAGTGTGCCTCTTCATATGTCGGAGTCTACCGACTAGTTGTGAGGGTATATTATAGATCAAGGGGAGAATATACCCTCTTTATCGTAGTATAAAAAAACACATATATATAAGACATAACAAAAATACATATAACCATAACCAAAATGATACTAGTATAACATGATGGCCAAAACTAGAATTACAATATCAAAAGTGATAGTAGATATTCCATTATTTAATATGTTTCATGTGTAAAAATAAAAAACCAAAAGTAAAGAAACTAAACACTCACATAAAGATCCCAAACAAAGTGAAATTCTATCACTTATGCTCCATATCAAATCATTCATATTACACAAAACCTTTTCCATTATCCTGTCCAGCAAACCTGAAGTTTATTCGGGTACTGATTAGGTAGCCTGAGTAGAGTGTGAATAGAACTCAGTAGACCACCATCAACATCATCTAAAACAATATCCAGCCAATATAAGTTTATCCAATTGTATAAAGAGATATGTATAATGCATATGTAAACAATTATCACATTATTTATTTTTATTTATTTAACCACATGAACCCCCTGGGTTACCGAGGACACCAAGACCTCAATACCTGCTTCGACCCTTGTTGGAGTATGAACAATTTAGCACATTTAATTTACAATTAATTATAATGAAATGGTACTTATTTTTCCATTAATTTAAATTCATTATCATGGATAATTGGAACCATAGTCCAATGCAAATCTCATGGGTGTAGAACATCTTGCCTTTCACCCAATGGGTATTTGGAGTGAAAATCTCTCTCACACACCCCATGGGTATTTGGAACATCAATCCATACCCCGTACCATTTTTATAGATTCCTGGGCTCCTATAATATCATGTCAAGACCCCATGGATATTTAGAGCATCAGTCCGAGTCACACACTATTTTCTAAATAACATACATATGGGTATTTGGAGCATCAGACCATGTCCCACCCTTATATATCATACAATCACATCTATCACATGTAATACAATACAAGATCAATCAATTCAACTATTAATTAATCAAAATAAAAAAATTTATATATATATATATCATTCCATTAATTAATTAAACAATTAATTAATCAAATAAATTCCATTAATTAATACAAAATTTAATCAATCACAACAATGGTTGTATAACAATAAAAACTTCCATAAATTAATTCAAAAATATGTTAATCTAATTCAATAAATTCCCTATCAACGTAATTGGCTAATGATTTAATTCAATAATTAATTAACCCACATCAATCAATTTATTAACCTCATCAATTGCCATTAATTAATTCAACAATTATATAATAACATTAAATAATATTAATATCTCATAATTAATTCATAAATTAATTATTCTAATTCAAACTTTTATAATCACAACAAATCCCATTAATTAATTTAACAATTAATTATTATTATTCATAATCCCAATATTCCAATAATTAACTCAACAATTAATTAGTCCCTAAATCCCATAATTTCAATATCGTAAGAATTAATTCTATAATTAATTATCCTTAATTCCACAATCTCTACAATTAATTAAAAAACAAATTAATTAATTAAATTAAGAAATTCAATTACAAAAAACTATTGAAATTATACAATTAAATACAAATAATTGTAATCCAGACTATGTTATTTGAATAATAGACCACCTGCCTCTATTCTTTGACAAGAAATCACCCAACAGAAATCCCTAATTTGAACAGAATAATGACATAGAATGAGATTAAGATCCTAAACCCAAAATAAATATAAAATATTCAATATCCCACAATTCTAAATATAGATCCACAGTACTATATATAGATACAAAAAATAGATTTTATATTTCATCAAAAAATATGTGGGAGATACTTTAGAGAAGTAGAAAACCACATGGGATTCGATTCATTAACAAATATGGGAGTATATCTTCAATCTAGGATTAAAATTATGAATAACAGAGGTCAGAATGGCTTGGAATTTGTCCGAGAGGGTCCAAAATTGTGAAAATACATTAGGGGTTTAGTGAGGGCTTAATAGGGATAAAATGGTAGACCATGAAATTTCTATTCTAATTTTCATGTTATTAAAATCCCGTACAGATAGTTTACTACTCGGGATGCACAATATCCCTTAACAATGTTCCCCTTCCAGAAGAATGGCATGGTTTGAAAAACCATGCACCACACATGAAAATCACATATATTTTTGTTTATATGGTTTATTTTTCTGTAACACATAGTTTGAAAAAAAAATATGCTCCATTCATGCACTTTCCCACATCATTCCCACATTTAAAATATTCATCCAAACGTACCCCAAGGAAAACCTCAAATAATGTACTCTCAAACATAGATAAATAATACATAAAAATGATCCTGAGACATCTCTATAAAAGTTCTAGATCTATTAAATACACTAAATGTTATGTGGATTACCAATATTCCTAATTTTTAATTCAAAAATTTGTTGGTATGTAAGGATTATATAAGGAAAATTATATTCTGAAAAATTGAATGAAATTTAGATAAATTTCATGTTATTTCTTATCCAATGATGAAAGTGGGTTATTATTTCTATGATCTATTATAGAAAAAATACATATATCTTGACCTATTATTCATCTATAAAGTGAATTAATTTTGAAAACAATTAGTGGGATAAATTTTGAACTTCGTTAAGTTCAAGACTAAAAAGATGACAATATTCCTATGTTGGATGATTTAAAATCACAATTTTTTCCATAAAATTAATTATATATGAATACAATAAAAATACAATAACTAGTAGATTTTAAAAATAACCTAAGAGATATGTATTTTTAATTTCTAATAAATGATATATGTAATTCAAAGAAGAGGGTAAAATTTATTTTCAAGAGGTCATCATGTGTTCTGACTCTGATAAATGGTTAAAAGTACTGGAATATAAAATGGAATCCATTTACACTAATCTAGTTTCCCACTTAGTAAAAATATAAAGAGAAGGTCAAACCCATTTGGTGTAAGTGTGTCTTTTTCAAGAAGGTGATCATAGATGGTATATTATATATCTAAAATTATTACTTGGTAGCTAAAATTATTAAATAAATTGAAAATATAGAAAATGAAAAAACAGTTTCTCTATTGGATAAAATCATGTCTATTCTGATTCATTTAGTCCTAATAGTATATTATAATTATTAGAAATATCATATAGATATCAACATTGTATTATTTTATAGTAATTTATCTGAGGATGTAAATATTATAAAACATAAATCTTTTGAAGAACCATTAAATAATATTGTCATTTATAAACTCTAATTATATATTTATGAGTTTAAAAAAATTATTTTGAGAATATTTATATTGATGAATATATAAAATATTTGGACTTTATAAATAATATATTTGACCATGTTTACATAAATGAGGTATTATATATAATAGTATAGAATTATTTCTAGTGGACTAGAATTGATACCTATAATATCACTCTATGGGTGGCTACACCCCCTAGGTGGGACACACCACCATCACTAGTGGCAGCCATTTCCTCACAAAGCCCTTTGGCGGAGATCCATGATTCATCCAACATTCACATGTGAGAGTTCACAAGGATAAGATTTATTTCTACCTACTTTTCTCTAATACCTACTATAACGAACTAGGATGGACATACATGGACATCACATTTCTTTTTCAGAATACTTAATATATTACACAAATATAATCCCAAATACTGTAGTAGATTCGTGTCATTGGAAACTCAAATCACAATCTTCTAACTTGTTGAATGATCTTCAACATCTCTCATAAATATCTTACAATTTTTATTTTCCTACATAAAACCATTATTTATCTCCTGGGGAAAATAAAACATAAAAAGTGTGAGCTCAAATTAACATTAAAGGTGAGCATGAGGAATATAAAACAAACCAAAAATATTTTACTGTATAAACATGAACATAAATTTTGATGGTAAAGAAGGAATACATCACAAAGAGACATTAAATATGATAGAATCACATTGGAATAAAACATGTAATGGTGGAAAAAATATGCACATAATATGATTTCCAATGTAGGAAAGGCATTATGGCCAAGACCATCATAGTGGACAAAGTCTATTACTGAACCAGGTTTACTTGACGTTCCATCCATGTAATATTGAATCAGATTTACATTTCATTCCAGTGATATCTATACCATGAGATATAAATCTTTACCTAATGAATTGTATGTAGATATATGTCTCACCCATCTCATAATAAAATCATTCTTACAGTTCCATAGAATATAAACCAGTCACCATAGAAAAACCCAAGGAACAAGAAAGTGGGTCTCTTAAACATCATTCCATCATAACATAATCCGTATAAGATAAATGGATTTTGTAAAAATAATTACATCATAAACACAATAAAATTAAAGTTAAAATATGGATAAAAACATAACCATATGTTATCTTATATGGAAAATAATTTTAATGAAATACTTGAACATAATTACTAAGAAAAATATTTTTTCTTCTTTAGAAATGTTTTCTTTTCTCAAAATGTCATGCAATTTTAAAATAAAATAATTTAGTTGAAAATAAACTTGAAAACATGTATGGGAAGCTTCATTGAAATAAGGTATTATGAAGATGTAAAAATATGTTCATGCCATATAAGTTTAAAAACAGTCTCCTCGTACTTTTACCGGAAAAGTAACAAATTACCACATATGATAAACAAAAGAATGATTACTTACATACCATGTTGTAAAATTATTAAATGGGTAAAAATTACTTTAAAAATACATATAATAATAGTATACATTTTAATTAAAACACATTTAGAAAACATGGTCATGGATGATAAATATACCCCCAATAAATACTAATGTATAAACAATCTCGGATAAAAATGAGATTGCAAAATTATCCCCTACTATAGATATGATAAACTCTATATGTATCAAAACCTCATGTATATTGATTTAAATAATGTTAAAATTTTATTCTATATTCATTATCATTTTTATGATAAAATTTATGTTCATATTTTCATCTGTTTGTTTGTAACATTTCATTGTTACGCAATATTCGGGTATTAACTGATTTATGTTCTTATTCATGTTTTGTCATATAAGTTCTTATTAATATTTTTATGTTACAATTATATCATTTACAACATAGTATTATTTTAATTTATATCATATTTATTCTTTAATTCATTTATCTAATCATTATTTAATAAATATTATTTAGAATGAATCACATCGCACCATGGAGATAGTAAGCCGTACATACACACGAGTGACAATATCATTCCTATATTTTTTAAATAGTATTGAAGTTAATTTTTTATAGTATATCAGAATCAAAATAATTTTATATTAATCATGTATATATTTATTATTCTATCATTATACATATCCATGTAAGGTGGTGGTAAAAATGGATAACACCACGGTGTGGAGACGGTAAGTCGTACGTATGCACCCATGGTGATTTCATTTTTCACAGGATAGGTGTAAGGTGGAATATGGTAGTTTAATAATCATAATAAACATTTATTATATAATTAATACCTGAGTAATTACCTTATAATGAAACAACTCATGGGGTGTAAGTAGAAGAAGAAATAATTTTGAAGGAATTGGTAAATGATATTACCTCTTCTTCAACGTGCCTCCTTTAAATCTCATCTTAGAGCACTATAGTTGGTCATTTTAGAATACCAGGACCTATATAATGTTTCTAAGGATGTTTATAATTGAAATGGTCTGGTAATAGTCGAGCTATAGGGAACAAAATTAAGTGAGTAGTTGAGGGATGAAGTGCCCTTTTATAATTGAGGTGAGGGGCCCTTTTGGAAACCTCAATAATATTAATTTATAATAATTTGAAAATCAACCCCAATATCTCTAAAATGAAATATATTAAAATATAATTTATTATAATATTTAAATATAATCATCCAATAAAAATTATACAAGTTTTTATGTCAATTTAAACACTATCATTATAATTGACATTTCGTTATTGTATTTTATTTTAAATTATATTAAAAAAATTCAACATTAAAAGGGTACAATATTTACCTATTCATTTTAAATTATACCATAAGTAAATAATTTATATCATTTTGGACCATATCATAATTATTATAATTTTTTTAAAAAAATTATGATTTTAAAATAATTTTATAAAATATTATTTTAACAAAATACCAATTGTCTCAATTTTGACACTATTCATTTCACTGATTTTTAAAAATGTCAATATATGGTGTTATCCTCAAGAAAATATTTTATTATATACCTAATGGGACAAGGTCATCTATAAATGTCATTTTACAAGTTAATTAGCTCAAATTATATTTATTTAAATATTTTTAATTATATTTATTTGATATCTTCTTTATTAAAATAATCACTACATAAATATTGCGTAATTATTTAACACACTTATTTTTAGAATATAAATTTTACATAAAATAATATGAAGAACATAAATTTACTATATTTCATAAGAATATATGTAGTATAATTTATCTTCTGGAAAACCCAACATTAAATATTTATACTTATTAAAGATTGAATGTGACAACTTTAACATCACTTTATATAAAATGAAATAAATGTCATAATCTCTTATATAAAGATCCAAATGGCCACTTACTCAGAATTTGGATGCTGATGTTCCATATATACTCGACCAATATTATTTGGTCATGTTATTAGGCATTTTATGGTTATTATTGTTTTAATAAGTATTGTTTTATGAATTCTTCATTAGTTAATTAATTTTTACATCCTAAATGTAGAAGACATTAAGGAAATTTTTTATTTGATAAAAATTAAAAATAAATTCTCTTGATGTAGGTGATTAATTTATATTTCCATGGATTATTTATGTTTGATGATATCAACTGTTTATCCCTATATTAAAATTATTATACTTATAAGAAATGTGAGTTTGACATTTTGTCACATTCATTGGTTTTATTAATATCTATGTCATTTTCATTGTCATGTGGCCCTTAAATGACTAAGTTTCCATCATAAGATTTTGAGGGTATAATTTTATTCAATCAAAAGAATTTTGGTAGCTTTTAGGATCATTCTATTCTCTTTATCATATTATTTGTCACACTAATTTACCATATTTTTCTTTAATTACATTAAATAAAATATACCATAGTTATATTCCTAATATCAAAAAAAACCAATTAACATAATTTGGACCCAATGATTCCAAATACAGAATAAATTTTTAATAATTCAAAACACATAATTTTCATAAATTAATTTAAAATTTATTCCCCTTGTCAAAAACCAAAAATTGGGTTTTTAAGAAGTAAAATCTTTTCAAAACATTGTCATGCATTTATGTCCAATTTAAATGTGAAATTAAGTCCAATTCCGAAAATTGTATTAAATTATAAAAACATAATTAAATTAAACTTTAAATCCAATTAAAAATAAAATTTAACTATTTAAATAAATCATAACAAAAGGTAGTTTTGAATTAAAATACAGTGCTTTACACTATTCATTAAAATATTATTTTTATCAGAAAATTACAAAAAAATCAACAAAAGTAAATTTTTATGTTCCTATTCTAAATTGGAAGCTTATTTTCTCAAATAAAATATATAAAATTGTTAAAAACTACATTTAAAATTGTTGTTCCATCAGAAGTCGGTAAAATTGTATTTGTTTAAAAACACTTCTTTTATCCAAAAAAATTGAATTTGTTGTATTATCTTGTCTCGAAAGTACATAAGATGAATATTAATGTAATATAAAATTAAAAAATATATTAATAATATTCACAATTTCTAGATTATATCCCATTAATTAATAATATTTTAATAATATATCATTGTTTAGCGAAACTCAGTATTACGTACAATACAAGATATCGAGGAAGATCTCTCTTATGTGTAATAAAAACATGAAATAGGGTTGTGTATACTGATATCTAATATGATGTTATGTATAACAAAAGATAATATTAGAGTAGAATACAAAAAAACAAATAAATTAAAAATAATCTATATCATAAATTATCAGGGTGTTACATTATACCCCCTCAAAATGAATTTCACCATCGAAATTCATCAGGTTTATAAAAGGTTTACTACTTGAATGTTTTGATCATGGAAACTGACATCGTAAAAAGGAATATTGAAACATTATTTTAAAAAGGATAGTTAGAAACATTACGGTTACCCAAAATAACTCATCACTAGGTTTCCACATAAGAGAACATAGGTGGGAAGTGAAAACATGGATATAGAAGTGAAATATAACCATTAAGTCATAATGTATAGTGATTGAGAATAAGGTTTTGAGAAATTTAACTACCAGAATGAAATAAATATATTATGATATAAAGGACCATCTGATTCATCCACTAATAAGGTACAAGGATAATAATTTTTTGTTTTCAAGATCAGTTTCCTAAAGTTGAATAAATTTTTTATGATAATAAATACTTACATGATTTTGGTACAATATCACCATTGCTAATGGGTTGAAAAATTTCCAATTCATCTCTAATTTGAAGAAATGATGTTTAATTTGTCATTCTTGTAGTGTTAACAGATCATGTGATAGAATGATGTGTCACTCCATCATTCTCAACAAAAATGATAGTACAAGTAATCAAATATATATAAGGCCACCTATGGTGAGATAATATAGTAATCTATCAAGCCTCAACTGGAATATATCATATACTACCCATAAATGGATAAAATTAAAATCCTTCTAAAAACAAAAAATATAAAACTTTAGAAATAGGTGAACCAAATCGAATTAACATTTATCTCCCATATCTCATAAGTTAGGTCTTGGGTTTTGAATTCCAAATATATGAATACATTAATCATGTATTCTCTTAAAAAATGGTAATGACATTAATTACCATCTAACCTTAGTTAAAACATGTATTCTGTAAAATTTAACTCTTTCCACACACCAAAAATACCAAAAATTATATATAATAAATCCATGATATTAAATTGTCCTTATATAAGTCATTATGTTATTAATACTATCAAACACCTCATTATTTCCTTATCCCTTCATTATGCTCAAATCATGTGCTTTCCAAAAATATTTCAATTGTTTTTCATGGTTACTAGTACCATATACTTATGGAAAATAGTAATTGACCAATGAATATCAAATCCAAAATTCCATAATACCATAAAAGAGATTCTACAACACTTTTTTTTTAAACCATTACATAAACACTTAATCACTCAACCACTTTGTTGTCATACACAACATTTAAAATAGTGATCTCATGTGATTTCCCTTTGTATTTGTCTTTAAGAAGTTGTTTATGTTGATCATCATCATACCCCTTAGATTTGGGAATTAGTTAGCATAATTTCCTATTTTATTGAACTTGTATCGCTGATGTGTGGGTGGTGCATTCTATGTAGTATTTTCTCTATTCACATCATTCGAAATCTTTTTCCACATAATTTTCCGCTCAAATACTCGATGAACTTATTTTGTAACAGTTAAAAAATTTTTCTAGTCCATTTAAGACAATATCCACCATGCATATTTCAACACTTTGAGTATTAGGAAACATTCATCTCCTTTTCACCATTGTTTTATAATGATTTTTTGAGATCCATCATTCTTTTCTTGTCGAAACAGTGAGATAATTATGTAACACTAACTTCCATTTCTACCTTGATAGAAAAATTCATAATCTATTCATATCTACTAAATTATATTATATATAATACCTTTCAAATACTTGGTTTTATCCCATAGATGAATCGATCAACTTTAATTTCATGGTCAATGATAAATCCATAATCATACCATACAAGTCATGTCAAAATTTCCTCATATGTACCAAAAAATTCATCATCCTTTTTTATAAGCTCAAGGAGCTACTTTTTTATACTTTTTTAAATAATACATGGGAATAAATTTTTGAAAATTATTTTCTTGAACTCATCCCATTTCATGGATTCAATTTCATCTTGCAGCCTTATATTATTGATTACTGTCCACCACGGGTCTGCTTCACCTTCTAAATGATAAACAGTCAAAATGACTTTTTCCAGATCTAAACAGTGAAGATAGAAAATACCTTTTTAATTGGACTGATCCATTGTTCATAAAAACGTTTATCAAATGACCCACTCAAATAAGGTGGATGCGACCTCATGAAGGACTCAACATGATTGTGTTCCCTTCTCTGCTCATTTGGAATTCTAGAATGATTTATAGCTTTGATAAGTATTGTAATAAGAATTTAAATTCCATATGACATAATATTTGGTTGATCAGGATGAAAATAATTTTATTTACCAATTCATTGATCATTTACAGGGTTCCTTTAAGTTACAGTCATTGTCTACAACTCAAAAATAATATTGTGAGAGGCAAAAATCATACTTAGAAAACAACATAATCAAGGGGGAGTACATTCAATATATAACACATCAGGTTTAATCCTAAGTTATTATTGATCATTATAATATTTATAGTGTTGTAACCTATATTTATAATTTCCATTTGGGACATACCTAGATATACCATAGAAATATATCTAGGGATATCAATAATGTTTCCGCATCTTAGTTTCCAAATGATAACTAAACCTTAACTTTGATACCAACTATAATAGTCTGTAAGAATTTATAGTGGACTATAGTTGATACCTATCATATCACTACAAGGGTGGATACACCCCCTAGGTGGGACATGCCACCATCCCTATGGGATCCATTTCCTCAGTAATCCCTTGGGTGGAGATCTATTCTTTCTCCAATGTTCAAACACGATTATTCCCAAGGATTGGATTCATTTCTACCTCCCTTTCTCTAATACTAACCATAACAACCCAGGATTGAAGAACATGGAAATTAAATTAATTTTTTTATAGTACTTAATACATTCCAAAAATAGAATCCCAAAGATACTATATGTTTAGTGTATTTGGAAACATGGAACATAATCTTCTAACTTTATAAAATATCATCAATATCTCTCATGAATATCTTATCATTTTTGTTATCCTACCTAAAACCATTAATTATATCCTGGGGAAAAGAAAACATAAAAGGGTGGGATGTAATTCTTAGTATGGGTAAAAATGGGTAATATAAAACAAACCTAAAACATTATAATGGAAAAACATGAATAAATAGTTTAAACATAAAAATATTGAGTTATGAAATAAATATTGCCTCTAAAGAAGGAATATATCATAAAGAAAAATTAACCATGATAGAATAGTATTGTAATAAAACATGGAAAGGTGGAAATAAAATATATACATAATATTATTTCCATAGTATCTAAGTCATTTCTTCCAAGACCATCATAGTGGAAAAAGTCCATTACTGCACTGGTTTTACTTTCCATTCCTGGCCTGTATTAATGAACCAATTTTTCTTGCCTTTCCAGTCACATTTATTACATGAGATATAAATAATTACCCAATGAATTAGAGGGATATATAGGTCCAAACCATATCAAAATGGAATCATTTTTACATGTTCCAAATAACATAAACCATTCACCATATCATAACCCAAGGAATGAAAAAAGTGGGTTTCTTAAAAATTATTCCATCGTAACATAATCCATATAATATAAATGTATTTAACAGAAATAATTCCATAAAAAAATAGAAAATAAAATTAATAATATCTATATAAACATAACCCTATGTCATCTTATATGTAAAATAATTTTGATAAAACAATTTAACTTTTTCCTTAAGAAAATATGATTTCTTCTTTAAAAACATTTTATTTCGTCAAAAAGAGGAGAAATTATAAAAGAAAAGTATTTAGATGAAAATACACATGAAAACATTTAGTGTAAGATCCATGGAAATAATTTTTTATGAATATTTAAAAATCTTTTCATGCTATATAAGTTAAAAAACATTCTCCTCACACTTTTACAATAAAAGTCAAAAGTACCTTGTCTCATAAACAAAAGAAATATTCCTTCCATACCATGTATTAAAAATAAAAAAACAATTAAAAATTAATTTAAACATAAATATAATTTTAGTAGAAATTTTATGAATATATTTTTATAAAACTTTGAAACTGATAATAAATATACCCCTAGTAAATACTTACATATAATAAATCATTGATAAAAATGAGATTCCAAAATTATCCCATGCCTTAGGTCTGATAAAATTTATATGTATCCAAAATACATGTATAATTATTTAAAAAGTGTTACTTAATTATTCCAGAATCAAAATAAATTTTTTAATAAATTTTTTGTTCATATTTGCATCTTTTAGTTAATAACATTTCATTGTGACTCATTATTTGGGTATATACTGCGTTAGGTTCTTGTGCATGTTTTTTCAGATAAGTTCTCATTACTCGTTTTATGTTATAGTTATAATATAAATCATGGAATTAGATTAATATATAACATATTTATTCATTCAATTCATTTATATTACCATTTTTAATGAAGATTATTTAGAATGAATCAAATCGCACTGTGGAGACGGTTAGTCATACGTACGCATAAGCGACGATATAATTCCCTTAATTGTTGAATATTATTGATGTTGAGGGTTTATAGTATCTCATAATTAACATAATTTTATATTATTTGTTTATATATTTATTTATTCCATCATTCTACCCCTCCATGTAAGTTGGAGGTGAAACAGATTACTCCACAGCGTAGACATGGTAACTCGTACGTATGAACGCGTAGTGATTTCATTAATCATAGGAAGGGTTCATGAAGGAATATTGTTATTTCATAATCATAATAACCTATCAGAATATAATTACTACTGGAGTTATTAATTTATATTGAAACAACTCATGAGGATTATGTATAATAAGAAAAATTTTTAAAAGAAACGTTAAATGATATTGCATCTTCTTCGACGTGCCTCCTCTAAATATTCTCTTAGAGAAATAGATTTGCTTATTTAAGAATAAAAGGACATATATAATGTCTCTAGGGAAGTTGAGAAGGTAAATTGGAACTGTATAGTTGATATTGAAGGCTCAAAATGAAGTGAACAGATAAGGGAGGAAGTTCTCTTATATAGTTGAGGTGAGGTGAACTTTTGGAAATCTCAAAAATATTAATTTATAATAAAATGAAAATAAATCCAAATACCCAAAAATGAGATATATTCGAATATGATATATTATAATATTCAAATATAATTAAATAATAATATTTATACAAGTTTTGATGTCAATTTAAACAGTATCATTTTAATTGACAATTATTTTTTCTATTTAATATAAATGATGATTAAACGTATTTTAATATTAATAGGGTTAAATATTTACAAATTTTATTTAAATTATACCATAAATTAATATTTAAAATCATTTTATAATATTTCATAATTATTATATATTTTTAAAATTATTTTATAATTTTTAAATAATTTAATAAAACATTATTTTAACAAAATATCAATTGTGTAAATCTTGAAAATATTCATTACATAGATTTTTAAAAATATATAGATAAGGTTTTATCCATGAAACAAATATTTTATTATTTTCCTAATTGGTCAGGTACATCTATTAAATTTAATGGAAAAATTACTTTTTTTAAATTATATTAATTTTAATATTTTTAGTAACATTTTATTTATATATCCATTTTTTAAATAATCACTACATAAATATTTTGTAATTGTTTAACATACTTATTTTTAGAATAAAAACTTGAAATAAAATTATTTAATGAACATAATATTACAAAATATTATAATAATATATTTAGTAGTATTTATCTTCTAGAAAATCTATCATTAAAAATGATATACCTATTAAAGTATGAATGTGTAGACATTAACATCACTTTAAATAAAATAAAATTAAAGTTATAATCTCTTCTATATACTTCAAATGGTCACTTTCTCAGCACTTGGATTCTTATGGTAGAGATATTATTGACCAATATTATTTGTTCATGGGATTAGGACTTTTCTGGTTATTAGAATTTTAATAAATATAGTTTTATGGATTTCTCATCAATTACTTAATGTTTTACATCATCAATGTATAAGACTTCAAGGTAATTATTAATATACATAAATTTAAAAATAAATTATCATCATATAGGTAATTATTTAATATTTCCATATAATATTTATGTTCTAAGACATCACATGTTTAACAATATTTTAATTTTTTTATACTTATAAGAAATATGAGTTTGACCTTTTGTCACTTTCATTGGGTTTATTAATATCTTCGTCATTTTCATTATCATGAGGCTCTTAAAAGACTATGCTTCCACTCAAATATGTCAAGGGTATAATTTTAATCAAATTAAATAATTTGTTAGGTTTTAGGATAATTTTATTCTCCTTATCTTATTATTTATTTCACTAATTTACCTGATTTAACATTAACTGCATTAAATAAAAATTATTGTTGTTACTATTCATAATATCTGAAAAAATAAACTTAACCTATTAAAATAATTTGTACTAACTAATTAAAAATATTGAATCCATTTTTAATAATTAAAAACACATAATTTGAATAAATTAATTAAAAATTAATTCTCATTGTCACAAACCAAAAAGCGTGTTTTTAAGTAGTAAAAACTTACCAAATGATTTCCATGCATTTATGTCCTATTTAAATATAAAATTACATCTAATGAAAAAGATAGGATTATATTCTAAAAACATAATCCAATTAAATGTTAAAACCAATTAAAATTATAATATAATGATATATATATATATATATATTAGATTAAAAAGCATTATTGAATTAAAATACTGTATTTTTCAATATACAGTAAAATATTAATTTTATCAGAAAAAAATCATCAAAAGTAATTTTTTTTGTTACACATCCAAATGACAAGTTAATTTTTTTCAAAAATAATATATAAAAGTGTAAAAAACTACATTTGAAATGGTTTCATCATCAAAAGGCAACAAAACAACATTCTTTTAAAAACACTTCTTTTATTTGAAAAAATGTATTTTTTCTATTATCATGTCTAGAAAATTCATAAGATGAATGTTAATGTTATATAATATTCAAAATTAAATTAATAATTTTCATAAAATCTGGATTATATCCTATTAAATAATAATATTTTAATAATATATCATTGATTAGAGAAACTCTGTATTGCGTAAAACACTGGCTATCGTGGAAGGTTGCTCTTCTGTGTTATGCATGCCATGAATAGTGTTGCATTTACTACAAGCTAATATAGTGTTGTGTATAGAGTAAGATAATATCGGTTTAGTTTACAAGAAAAGACATAAATAAAATTAAAAAGAATATATCTCATGAAATCATAGGGTGTTATAGTAGAAGTTTTTTTTCAAATATTGTATATTAATGAAATTCATATCATCAAAAATAATGACCCAAAATTTCAATCAATGAAAAATTAGTTGGAATATTTCTTCTCAATAATATAAATTGACAAAAATAAGAACATACATGGTATATATTTCAATAAATAAATATCTACATGAATTATTGGATTTGTAGAAGACATATACCTTGTATAATTGGTATAAAGGAATCACATGTAAATATATGAAAAGGATTCATTATAAATTATAAATAGTAACAGTATTTTGAAGATATAATTTTTTTCAATTGTTGAAGATAATTTTAACATGTGTATGATTCTATAATTTTTAGCTATATTATGTATCATATATTATATTTTTTGTACAGATATCAGTATATCTTATACAATATTTTTGATGAGTAATGTCAAATAAAATCTAAGTGAAATTCATTAGGTATTTGTGGTGAACATCCTTAAGTACATTAAAAGAACTAAGGATGCATTATTAACCTGTTTTTAGGAAAAAAATGTTTTAAAGGGTTACACTAATGATATATTCTTAATTATAAATGATGAATTTAGATTTAAATCACAATTTTTTTTTCTCCGAAAGTGTAGAATTTTAAGCTTCAAAATTTGATGTTAACTAATAGTTGTTATTTTTAAAAATAAATATGAATATATAACATCGTTTTACTTCATTGATTAATTTTTATAGATAGTGAATTTATTTAATGAACTATGGGTGGCCCCAAAAAATCATTCCCCTAATTAAACTTTTCTAAGATAGTATTGGTGTTTTACACAAATCCATGAGCCGAGGTCTCATTTGATCTGTTATCATATTATTCATTTTTTCTTATATTTATTTATATTATTGATAAATAATATGTTCGGCCATGTCATTATGTTATAAAGGATAGTATTAAGGACCATTAACATATCCCATCATTCAATAAAAGCATGACTTCCACACCATATGTGTTCATGCTAGAAACATGAATGAATAGGTTTTGTAAAATTGGAATATTAATATCTCATGTTCCCTAATGTCAGGAATGTGTTTTTTCATGAGAATATCTTATATTATATAAACCATATTAAATATAATACATTATCATTGATTTATGTTTTTCATCATAAATCATGGGAGAATATACAATAGCAACCCATGGAATATTTGTATCACTATGTTATCCCTGATTAATGATCATCACATTGGGTTTTTATGTTATATAATTATCATCTTGAGTAGAATTTGTTAGATATATATTTAACTATTATGTCATAATATATAATTTGGTAAAATTTCATATGGATTTACCAATTAAAGTACACCTAATGGATTTCCATATCTACCATTAGTGTAACTTAAGTGCATGTTTACTATGAATCCCTTATTTTAGGGTCATATAATAGTTTCTATAATTGTTAGTTTTTAAACTATGATACCTATCTAACGTTATTTTAGAAATTTTCTTATTATTTGGTGTTTATGTATGATACATGATAAGTAGAGATATTTGATTAATAGATATTGGATTTTTCCACCCATAAAATTAATTTTTTATATCATTCCACTAAATTTATTTTTAAAAAAGTATGTTCACGTATGATTTTTGAATATTTATTATGATTTAATTATAAGATTTTTTATCATGTACAAAATTGATAAAATTATTTATGTTATACTGGTTATAAATTATCCATGTCTCTTTTTAAATCTCAATGCTAAGTAAAAATGAACATTACAAATGGATATCTGGAAGATTAGATAACAAAAAAAATCCTTTTTTAATTTTTCAATTTAATATGGACTTCTCGATTACACTCTTATTTTATGATTATTAATGGTAATCAAAATAATTTCATAATTTAAAATTTACCCTTAGGGTCACAAAAAATATAATGGTAATCCTGATTTTTTTACTATTTCATTTAGTCTATTTACAAAAGGTTTTATGTTTTTGTAAACACATATGGGATTTATATTTTACACTCTTACAATATTTAATTAAATAATAGTTATTTTATTAAATAATTAACATGGAGTTATAATATAAAAAATTATTTTTTATTGTAGTAATGTATACATCATAGGAAATAAAAAAATACCAAGTTGGATTTGTGATTATTCATGAAGTAATTGGATTAAAAGACCCATTTAATGAGATAAAATTAAATTTAGATACCATTAATGACATTTAAGCTCATCCTTTATCAGTTTTAACCGATTTTAGGCTCATTAACTCACCTCCCTAGGTGTTTTAGAACTTAGTGCACTATGGAGGATTTTAATGCTACAAAATACTGTTTGAGGATCTTTATTAAACCACATTTGGATTTTTATATAACTATATTCCTTATAATATATTTAGTACCAATTTTACTTTAAATATTAGGGGTTTAGAATTTATTCTATTAATATAATGTTATTGTGGGGCATAGGGTTATATAGTTTACCTCATATGAGTGAGTTCTCTAGTTTTCTAAAATCAAGATTTCTATAATTTATTTTTTAATTATTCATTCCATCCATTACCTTAGGATGACTAACACACCTTATATAATATTACATTCACTCCATGTAATTGATGATTAGCATTATCATTGGTCACTAATTAATTCATGGATATGACAATTCATTTTCGATCTAAATATTCCTCTACTTTTTAAAATTGTATTTTTTTATTATTGATTTTTCATTAATTTTTTGTTTTTTTATTGGTTTTATAAATACATTTATTGATATTTTAGGGATGGTATCATTACTGAAATCCATAATATTAGTTTTTTAAGAAAAAGAGATGTTCACACCAAAAATATGAATCAAAAAAATAATTTTAGCACACATGGATTAATTAAATAATATCTATCTATACACATCCATCGTTAATATTATGATTTATTATTAGGAAAAAAAATTATGATTTTATAATTTTAAATAATTCATTAAATAAGGATACTATTTTTTATCCCATGTATTCCCCGACTCAATAAGAATTCTAGTATAACATGAAAATATTGGGACTTTAAATATAAAAATGGGGTTATGTATTAGGGAGAGAGAAACAATATAACATGTATGTTTTATTTGGGAGGTAAAATGTGAGGTATTATCCCAAATATAAGGAGTTTTATTGATTAAAATTATAGTGATTCAAAATTGTATCAGTGTAATAAATTAATCCAAATTAATAATATTTTCTCAATTAAGAATCTCAAAAGTAATTTCAAAGAAATTGTATGTCATTATTTAGTGATAACAATAAATTATAATGTTAAAAATAAAGATAATTTTTTTGAAGAAAAATAGAGGATTTAGTTTTGGAATTTTTTTATTCGTTAAACATGTTTCATAATAGGTAATTATTATATAAATTAATTGAATATTATGGTGGTGATTATATTTTAGGAAGACAAAAAGAGTAATAGATTCATGTGGTAATGTTTTAATATTTTTTAACTTTAATATAATAATATTAAAACCTAAATAACTTTATATCATTATATAATTCAATATAAACCTTATATAACTGGGTGTCAATGAAAAAAGTGATTATTTGTTTAGATTAGTGGTTCTTTCTCTTAAAATTATTATAGGTCACCTTGTGGTCATAAAAGAATCATGTATAAATGATTTATTTGTAATTAATAGAAATCCCTATATTATATCATTTGAATCTTTGTATAGAAGACACAATTATAACACCAGATTATGGGAGATAATATTATGGAATGTTTGTGACATATATTTTGAAGATATAAAAAATTAAATTAAAGGAGAATTCACATTGTTATTATTCTAGGATATGATGTAATTTTTATTTATTATGTAAAAATCACTATATATGATATATAAAATAGAATCCAATAATACCCATCAATATTAAGACTCGTATAGTGATATGAAAAGACTATATTAAATAATTTAAAATTATCAAGGATGATTTTTTTAGTTTTCATATAAATAATAAATGGAAATTTTATTGATTATAGAATAAAATTTCAAGCATGTCATTGAGTTTGAGGTATGGTGTTTATTCTAAAATATATTTTTTAAAAAATCTATGAATGACTTGATTTTAATTTTATGGAGACTTAAAGGATATTATTAACATAAAAAATCTTTTTGGAAGATTAATATTAATAGTATATTAATATTATTTCTGTTGTTTTTTTGTATTATTATTATTATATAGTAGATAGAAAAATTAAGGGTCATGAGGTTATCAATGGTGTGTGATCAATAAAAAATTTCTAATTATAAGATTTAATATGCCAGAAAGATGCAGGCCCAGGCCGAATGCTTGGTCCCATGAAAATCTATTAAAGAAAAATCAGTACAAAGTACAAAGAAAATGAAATGATATGAAAACACCCCCAACAACAGTGCCAGTCAAAATGTGTCAAAATCTCCAACATCCCCATCCTCCGAATCATTTGGATCCACCGACTCCCACTCAGATGGAGCATATTGATTGAGCATGTTGAGGTATTTCTCCCTAAGACATAACTCTCTTTCAGTCATAGATGTCCTGATCACTGCCTTATTCTGTCCCTTCTTTGAGTTTACTTCTTTCCCTTTTCTAATCTTGGCAGAGGACCTAGTAGACACCGTCCTCGGCATGTTGGAGTAGTCTTTTCTTGGCTTCTTCTTTTTTGGATCAGTTCCTGCCCCCATACTCTCAATCCCATTATCAAGGTTTTCCTTCCTTTCTCCTCGAACCATGTCACTATAAGAGGCTTTGAGCAACTCCCTCTCATTTTCTCTCTCTCCATTGTAAACATCTCCCCCCTTCTTAGGAGCTTCTACCAATCCCTTGAAGCAATCATTCCTTCCTGACTCCACTGTTCCAGCCCTCAAGGAAGTTTGATTTAAGTCGATAGGGGTTAAACACTGATTCTTCAAACCTGGAAATTCCACATCCTCAACCACTGCAACCTCCATAGGCTTCAGGTGATCTGCTTCAAAGTTGGAGGTCTCCTATTCCATCAGTTTTCCACCCAGCAAGCTTTTCCCATTATCTTCTTGCTGTGGATCAAGCCGATCAGCTTCCCCCACTCCTAGACCATCATCAGGTTCTTCCACCCCATCCAGTGCAGGAAATTGGTTCATGGAGCAGAAATATGGTCCAGATTTAACACCCCCTGGTTGCCCATGTCCGCTACCCATACTTTGAGGACATTGGACAGAGATAGGTGCCTCACAACATCCATTCTGGGTGTTGGGCAGCCTGCTTGAGTCCAATTCAGCTTCCTGGTCACCCTGCATCTCAACACCATCACAGACTTTCACCATTGACCTTGATGCATCCGACATAGAGCTAAGACTCATGTCATTCTTTTGCCGTTCAAATACAGCAGCAACAGAGGGCCCTGACTTCCCTATCAAATCCTCCCTCACAGCTCGCATAACACCCCCATTTTCCTGAACATCACAGACCTTAGTGAAGGGGGCATCATCCTGTCTCAACTCTTCATTGACATGGCCAGTTGATTTCTCATCAATCATGGCCTGGACAGTTGGATCATTTGTAGTAGCAGGACACTCACGCACTCCCTTCTTGCGACACACATAAATATCATGCCCCTGAAAATAAGTTCATTTTTTGTTCCATTCGATAATTTATCTTGAGATTTCATTTCAAGGTGGATTAAGTATTGAAGGATAGGGATCAAATGACTAACATTGAATTTTAAATTAAGAGTGAAAAGAGAAAAGTCTTGTTTTATTTATAATATAATGTAAAATAGTATAAACCTTTAATATTATATTCATATTAGTTACATATTTTTTTTTAATATTTTTTATGGGTAGAAAATTCTACATAAAAATTAATTAAATGACCACTATGATCATTATTAGAATAAAAGAATATTGAATTATATATAAAAATAAAAATTGTGATTTATTTAATAATCTACATGTGATATAGAATTTGGTTATATATGGTTAATTATAATGAGTAATGGAAATTAAATGTGTGAGACATATGGTGAAAAAATCATTTATAATGGAACTTTCATTTTTTATTCCAAAAATTCTAAAATGAATTTGTATTGATGATAAAATAATGTTAAATTAATAATGGATAATATTTATTTTTAAAATATATTGATTTTTTCTTGAATTAATTAAATATGTTAATGAATAAATGTGATAATTGATTATAATAGAATATAAAAAATAATAATTTTCATAATACGATGATTTCTATGTAATGGAATTATGAATGGTTGTCATGAACATTTATTTTTAATTAATTTTTAAAATATATTATTGAATGTGATATGATCGAAAATAAACTTTGTTAAAAAATAATGGGAACTCATAAGACATTAATCATGATAATCCATTTTATAGATGATGGAATACCACATTTCAAATCTTAGATTACGTAGTTTTATTTTCTTAATAGATGAAAATAATGACTATAAAGGGGTATATTATATATGGAGTATGTGTCACACTACATACTATAAGAATAATTATTTATAAAAATATATTTATTTAGAATATTCAAAAATTGAATGGGGTCTTGATAAACTCATTACAGGTTGCATTCAATAAGTTTAATAATATAATTATTCTTATTCATTAGCCTAATTGAATTAGTGTCTTATATAAATTATATTGGTCTATAAATACTCTGAAATACCATTGGGTGTTATGTCATATTAATTGAGTGTATCTAAAATGTATTATTTATAATAGTTGATATGGATTTTTCATTCTAAATTTGATATAATGGTTATTTCATATATTGTATTTCAAATAGTTTATATCATTGTTTTATTCCATAAGATTTGTGTTAAGGGAATAAGGTGTCATATTTTGGATGGTTATATTAATTTGTTATAGTATAAATTAATCATCTTATTACTATATAAAATATTTTTTGATTGTAATTATATGATTATTACTCCTTAAGCACATTTTTAATGGATTGTAATATGCAGAGGAAAGTTTCCTAAATATATTGATTAGTGGCGGATTGTGGTGGCATGATAGATGAAACGGTTCGAGGATAAACAAGATTTAGATTATGGGAATTGATAGTTATTATATACTATATTTATATTTGAGTAGTATAAATTTTGTATAATACCATCCACTACACAACCACCACCTTTGTTGGTATTAGTTTTGATTACACTTTTTGGTATTGTATTTTTGATCAATTTCCCCTCATTATCTCCCTTACATGATGATAATGTTTTTTTATGATGTATATTGTGGTATGGATTTATAGATTGGGATATAATTTATTTTCAAAATTGACGAGATCCTCAGGTAATTAAATTTGTAGAATTCTGGTAAACAATATTTTGAGGGTATATATATGAAGGGATCAACATATTTATAATATATTGTGTTATATTATACTTATAACATGTATTTTGGGGAGAATTGTTAATGTGAACTATGGGATAGACATGGTGATAATTGGTTTTTGGGGGACTCTTTATTGATTTATTTACGATTTCGTGTGCTATATAATACCTTTATCAAGAGTTTCTTGGATAATTTCTGGTGGTTTAGCGATGAACTAGTATAAATATAGCCTTTCATGTGGGTATTTTGACATTGTTTTTTTCTATACTAATGTGAAAAGTAATAGGAGAACTTTTAACATCTTATTTAAAAAAAATGATGTTAGAATGTCTTTAGTAATAGTTTTAACTTTTGTTCTCATAAAATTTATCATTGAATGTAATTAAAAGAATCATTAAAATCTATTTTAATGGAAACATATGTTAAAAATTATTTCAAAAACATTTTTAATTTCAGTTTTCAGGAAATCCCACATTAAAATTCATTAAAAATTAACCTATAACATCAGTTATTGAGAAAATCGACATTAAATGTTTTATAAAAAAAATATTGACACCTCAAACCCTTATTTTTTATTTTTATAAAACCCTTCTCACTTGACCGATGATGGAACCTGAAATATTGGACGACACTCAGTGACCTCTAATTAAATTTTTAATTCCATTTTCATTCAATTTTCACATTGATTAACATGAATATTATTTCCATTCATTCTTATTTCATGATCCTCAAGCTATTAGAATTAAACTATAACCACGATTTATTATTTTGGTTAATTGTTATTTAATTTGTTTTTGCACTATTTTTAATCATCAATATTCTAGTGATCCCCCAGTTTTCACGTTCTTTGATTGAGTTTATTGTAATTCTAAATTTATATATTCTACATTATCAAGCTTCAAAATTAGAATGTTTTTTATTTTTCAAAAATAATTATGTATATTTTTTTTTGATAATTTTTTGTAAGTTATTATATGTTTTCATGATTAATAGTTTTTTATGATAATTATTTTTTAAGATAGTTTTTTGTAATATATTTTTCATAACTATTATTATATCTATTTTTATACTATTTATGTGTAACGTTTCATAAAATTTTTCATATAGTTTTTTATCATATTTTATTATGAAAATTTTTTTATGTAATTTTTTTATAATTGACACAATAATAATTTATTTAATTATTTTTATAATTTTCCATTATTCAGGATCTATTTTTTATTATTATTTGAAATATATTTTCTATGATTAAATTTTGGTCATGTAATTTCATTATCTGTAATATTATGTAAAATTGTATGTTATGATAATTTTTTGTTATAATAGTTTTTTTTCTGATAATTATATGTTATGTATAATTATTATTTATAGTAATTTATTTTATGTATAAGTTTTTAAATGTTTTTTTTTATTTTTTAGAATAAATAATGAATATTTTTTTAGATAAATTATTTTATAAAATTTTTAATGTAAATCATATATAATTATTTTGAAGATATATTATGTCTAATATGATTTGATAGTTATGTATAATTCTTTTATGATCAAATCGATATCTATAAATAAATGTTAGGATTTAATGTTCTTATGTTATTTTTTTCTATTTATATATATTTTAAAAAAAAATATATGTTTTAATATACTCACCTTTTATATTTTGTACTTAGGTAACTAATTGATCATAATTTGATAAATTTATGAAGAACCACCTATGAATATGTGAAACGAGTTGGTGGTTTCTTGGAATTTTCTAAATATAATATTCAATAAATGATTTCATTTTCTATCCATTCATGATGTCTTTGAATATTTAAATGTTTCATTCCATATAAATTGATAATTATAGCCTTTTATATTATATTATCCATAATTATACACATTAGATCTCACATGGGGAAATAAAAATAATTTCAACATATAATGTTGATTAAAATATTCATCATGAGAAGGAGGATTATATTTTATAATTAATTTATAATATAAGAATTGAAACAATAATAAACAAAACTTATTGAATTATTTTATTAATATTTTCTGAAACCCATATACTCTGTTTATGCTAAATTTATAGTGTTATGTGTGGTAGTGATATTAGTTTACATAAAATAATTAAATGGGTTGAGTAATATATTCTTCGTCGAATTTCATGGACATTTAAAAGAGATACATTCAAAAGGAAATAGGCTTCCATATTCCAATTATGATGTAAAGAAAATAATATTTCCAATGGTATAGTTGGAAAAAAGGATACATACTTGACATATTGATTATTTTATGTATAGGAATAAATATAATTGTTTTTTATAATGTCTTAAATGTTTGACATCATAATATATCTTCGGTGGAAATTTGAACTTTGATTCAGTCTTAGTTACACAAATTAAACCTCTTGTAAAATCTATTTTATGCCTTCCAATAATTACTCATTTAAATAATATATTTTCAAATTAATATAATACAAAAATTTTATGATAGAATATAGAAAAGTGAATTTCTGATGGTCAATTACGTCACCATAATGATTTACTATAGAGGATTATATATTAAAAAATATATAATGATTTTGGAAATAGAGTTATAAATATCAGATTGGGAATTTTTGTTGATATAATAAATCCATATCAGATCCATAGTAGAAAAAATAGTTCATATTGTGTATTTTTGGTAGTTTAAAACTTCTCCCCGTTGTTGTGTGTGATAAAAAATATTTATTATGAATGTTTTATAATAGTTGGAAAATGGTATTAATATGTATCTTTCACCATTGATAGATCATTTGAATATTTTATGGGAGACATGTGTGACAGTTTTCAATGCATACAAGAAATTTTTTTTTTCAGGATATGGTAATGTTCACTCTTAATACCCTTCCTTAATTCTGAAACATATTCGGATACATTGTTACTCAATGGAAATAATATCAACTTTTTTATAAAGGGACTTCATGTAATAATTTTCTAAATTCATGAAATACAATGTACATGGGAAAATAAATATTTTTTCAAATTTTTCATCCTTATCATATATTGAAAAAAACGAATTTAAATATTTATGAGAATAAAATCTTCCCCTGCAACCATTTTAAGTTGAATCATATTAAGACATGGTTTAAAATATCGATTTCACATTTGGAATGAAAGGAATATCAGGTCAAAAATGTTATGGAAGAAAAAATCTATCTTTTTTAAACTACATTATTGGATATTTTTAGATATAAAACATAATGTTGAAGTTTTTTATATCGATAAAAACATATATGAAATTTTTATTGAATGTTTCATAGGCATAAAAGAAAGAAAAAATTATGGGTTAAATTCCATATTGGTCTTAATATCCATGGGAATATTATTGGAGTTATCTCCCCATATGAATGGAAAAAAAATATTTACATATATCTTACCACACATTATGAAAGGTTGAGAATTTGAAATTATTTAGTGTCTGAATGTCGTTAAAAACCCTAGTGGGATTTTTTAAAATGTGAAGAATTTTGTGTCATTAAAGGATTGTAAATTAATATCAATTACATCCATTGAATTTATTTAATTTATGAAAGAACTACTACTGGTTTCACTATGTAGAATACATATAAAACTTATCATAAAGACTATAATCATGTTAAGGTATTTATTCAATTCTGATTGTAGAAAATTAATTAATCCAAATTTTTTAGATGTGTTGGAGAATGATTCTACTACTATACATTTTCAACTATAAATTTATTTCCCACCTACAATTTTTGATATAATGGTTCATCTAGTTCTCCATTTGGGGAATGAGATAAGAATATATGAGCCTATTTATTTACATTGAACTTTTACTTTTGAAATATATATGAAAATATTCAAGGGATATATAAAAATAATCATAGATTAGAGGACTTAATTCTCCAAAAATATGTATCAAAAGAGAAGATTGTTTTTTTAAAAGTTATTTATATGAATTGTAGAATATTGGTATCCATAAATCATTAAATTTTACAATTGATATTAAAGGTAGAGGGATTCAATAATTAAAGGTAAAGTACATTCAATGTGATGAACTGATATAGGAAAAATTAAACATTTTTAACAACACTATTTAGTTTCAATAATGTTTATCATCATTTATTACTGAATTAAATGAATGATATCAAAAAATAAATGAAAATTGGTTGATTATTGAGAATAAAAAGTCATGTGTTTTGTGGTTTAAATAAAAATTCAACATAGATATATCTACATACGAAATATTGAATTTATTGGATGGGGGACCATATATTAATGTCATCACATAGTCTAGTTTTGATATTATTATGTATAAATTTTACAAAAAAATTATGGAAAGAGTTTAATTCAAAATAGTAGGGTAATGGTCCTTACTAAAACACTGCATTTTTTCAACTGAAAAAGATAAAAACCCAATTTCTACATCAACAAAATATTTTTTTGTTCTTCACAAAATAAGGGAAATTTATTATACTATAACTCAAGTAGTAATGTTAATGTTTAACTTGGTTTATAGTAATAGTGATGTGAAACATGGTGATTATTAGTTTACACTGGTTCATTTTAAAATATTTACTCGCAAAGAGGAAAAATTTATTTTGGGAACACATGAAAATAAATTATTTTATGTCATTGATCCATTAAATAATTATTTTTCAATAATTTTTTAATGGAAAAGAATTTAAATGTGTGATGAGAAAGACGATGATGGTGTTATATATTAATTATAGGTTTCATCATCTATTGGGAAATTACATGAAGATAATAATGACTATAATGAAGACATATTCCATGTTGTATGTAATGATAATGTTGAATGGATATAGGAAGACACTAAATTACCCAGCTAATTATTTAAGAAAATATTTATATTTTAGTTATTTTTTGAAATTTATATCTTTGAAAACTCTATTATTATTACTTATTCATTATATATATATATATATATTGATTAGTCATATGATTTTTGTGTTAAATTTTATATTGAATAGATATTGTTAACCATTTTTTGATTGAAAACCCCGACATACATCATTTTGTTTTTGTTATTTTAATCCATATAAAAACACTTTTTTTGTAACTATGATATTCATTTTTATCATTATTTCAATAATTTTATAATTAATGTTTACATTTAATTGTTTCACATTTATTTTTTTTATAAATCATTATATAGTCATTTTTTTAATATAAAATTTTGGGACATTATTTCATTACATAAATATTTTTGAAATCATTGATTTAAAAATTAAATTTTCTATTTATATAAAGGTACACAGAATTTAATTAAATATATTTCTTTCAAGGAATAACATAGTGGAAGAGTAATAGTCATTGAGATATATTTAATTTTTTTGTATTATTAAAAAATCAGAAATATAATTATTAATTGAATGAAAATGATTATTTTAGAAAAAATAATTCCAAGAGTACTAATGTTCCTTTTACAAGGTAGTATTCACCTTCTTTTATTATGAAAATGATTTCTACAGTTTCAATACATGATAATACACTTTTACAAAAAACATAACTTTCTCATGTAGATCATAGAATAAATACTAGTATTGTTGATAATAATAACCTAATTGGCCTAAATTAAATGAAATTAAAAGGTTATATAACTATGTAGAGCCATTTTAAAATTATAATTTTATATCTAGACTGGACGATCATCAACAATATGGTGAAAAGTAGTTGTGTGAGTCTATAATAGAAAAATATCAATATGGATTCTTTTTTATCTCGTTTTTTAATATTACATTTTTATATATGACTAATATTTCATGTATTCAATTGTAGATGACATTCAATTTTCAAGAAATTATAGAAATGAAGAAAATATTTAAATATTTAGTGGTGGTTTGAAGAATATATTTTAAAACACATTTAACAAAAAAATGATTTTAGAAGGTTAAAAATGAAAATTAATGCCTCAAGTAAGAATTTTGGATGTAGATACATGGATTAAATTTATCTCTAGTTGACATGATGATACATTAACTGGTATAATAATAATTTTATATTGTAAATTTCAATTTATATTAAAAAAATTAATTATTTTATTATTTCAATGTAACAGGCTTCATGGGGGTCTCATAAAGAGATTCAGCTGCCGAATTTATACTCTCAAACATTCACATATAGAGGCTATAATTTATTACAG
This sequence comes from Viscum album, assembly GCA_963277665.1. Classification (NCBI taxonomy): domain Eukaryota; kingdom Viridiplantae; phylum Streptophyta; class Magnoliopsida; order Santalales; family Viscaceae; genus Viscum; species Viscum album. The sequence goes on from OY728165.1 coordinate 684,674,139, forward strand.
AATAAAGTCATTGATGAAAATTTTTATGCTTTAAAGGTTAAATATAGTAGTGGTTTAGAAGAGTTAATATTTGGTCCACAATTTCCCCCCACTCTCCATCAAAAATATAAAATAAAAATAATAAAAAATTGAATAGTATCATATAGATAAATCTAAGTAGCTATATGAATTGAAAAGTTTTAATTATTATTTTCCATGAATTGTTTTATATTTTAACTTAACGACAATAATATACCATTTTATTTATTCATTTTAGGATGACCTTCAATATAAATCTATAGAGGGGAATTTTATCCCTGATGGTTGGATGGATATCAAACTACTACATTAGGAAATCCATAACACCCAGATCACATTATGTGATATGAGGTGTGTCTGTTTACTAAAAAAATTTATCAAAGGAAGTATTCAAGACAAAAAGATTTATATTTATCAATAACTAACCCAAAAGAAATAATAAAATCTATGTGTGTTAAAATTCATTCAAACGTGATGGTTATGCATGAATAATTGATGATATAATCACTGCCTACATAGCCTGTGAAGTCTATACAGCCTACCCATATTGCCTCATCAGATCCTCTACCTCTTCATTTAGACCTGACCTTATACTGTGATTTGTATCCTAGTGATCCATATGTATGTATTTTATATTCAAAATAATGCATATTTTAGGGGATTATATAAATCATCATCCTATACAGTTCAATCACATAGGGAAATCAGTAGATGAAATTTTGTACCCAACTAATCTACTGGAATTTTATACTAAGGAGGTTATCATAGTTAGAAGCTATTTGGGTCATTTTTTACTTTTTCTGGATAGAATTTTTCATCAACTAACATAAGAGGTATGCATTATTTTTAAATATTGTTTACATTTTATTGAAAATTTCTTGTAATGTTTTATTATATTAAATTTATATAGGAGTATCTAAAATGGAAAAAATTAGGTCAAAATAAAGAAAGGTTAAGGACCTAACCACATCATATACTTATGAGATTACTGATGGGATAAAACTATTATCATGGTTTTTTCTTCCATGGATAATATTTAAGAGTTTTGGATGACGTATAATATATATGCAAGAGACTATGCAATTAGAATATTCAAAAATTATAATGGACATGGTTATTTTTCATGAGCTCATCGTGGTTGTGTGGAAGTTGTATCCAATGTAAGTAACTTTATGTATCGGATTATATTTATTTAAATAAATAAAATTTTACATGACTTATTATATTTCTTATTTAATAGGTTTATGTCATAACCCATCCAAGTGGGGCACATACTGAAACTCCCCAAGGCCACCTCCAATAGGCCTGGGGATGGAGACTAGCATCGACTAGGCATATCACTAACATGGGAGGAATTCTATATGTACATGCACATATACACACATCTCCAAGCTCAAATAATAATGAAATATAAAAACCACTAAGAACCAAATTCATGCATACCACTATATCCCAACTAGAGTATGACAGGAATGTAAATTTATGTAAAGTAAACTGGGCTAGAATAGAATCCAACCAAAAAATTTTTGAAACCCACAAGTCCAACCTATAAAAAAGGTATTGGAACTAAAATATTTTGCCATATGAAAACCTCAACCTTCCTAATCTCAAAAAGCACCACTTGGTCTTGGTCCACCTAAGACTCCATCAAAAAGAAATCTCATCTACACAAGACATGACACGTGCGGGAAGATCCCGTGTAGGCGTCAATATAACAATACTTAGTAGGCCACTCCAAAACAATAATGCAATACACAAAGGAATATACACTCAACTCTACACATTATATGTCTACATCAAATATAACAAGAATATTCAGATATACTCAATCCAATAAAAGTATTCTAGAGGTAATTCACAACTACCACAAACCAGCACTAGAGATTCTGCTTAAGGATTCAATGAATCACATATCCGGGAGAACATACCCTTAAGTCTGATAGAAATAATGATATATATCCAAGAAGTACAATTCATTGGGAACCATCACGAGAGAGAGATACACTGATATATGTGAAGAGAGCATGATACCATAGATGATATTCATAGCCAAGTCCATAGGGTGATACCAAAAAATCCATCAGTATTAAACTTATTAGTACAGGATCGATGCCCAGTGAAGTCGGCCATTTCAATACCAAAGACTCTAAAAAGAGCACGAATAATTAATAAAGTATCTTGTTCTAGGCCTTTTAGTGGATTCCAAAAACTCTATCAAAGAAGCCTTGCTAAAGAGATAAGATTACTATGAGTATAAAATGATTCATACCTTCCTTTAGGGAAGTGATAAGAGAACAAAACCTAATAAAACATGTCCATGATATTGAGGAAAAGGGAATCAATTCATGTATAAAGGGTTACGTGGCATGTAATAGGGTCACACGCCATGTTCCATGAACTCAAACACTACCCCTATACAATGACATGTTCCATTCCATGTTGTGTTGTGTAGAAGATGGGTACACGGGATGTAGAATAAGTCATGTGCCATTTCCTTCTATTTGGGGTCCACCTATGTACTCTGTCCATGTGCCAATACCCAATGTCAACCAATGTATATATTCCTTTGTACCAATACATGGTGTATTCCATGTTCATGGTCTAAGAAAATTTATTTCAGGGAGTACACGCTATGTAGGAAACTTGAGTACTTCACTCCATGCCTGAGTACTCTCAGATTATAGGATGTGTAGTCCGATTATGGACTCATTCCATGTATCCCATACTACACCTAGTCTATTTTGGAATTTCTAGAATTGTTGAGTTCTTCCTCTCATGCCTCATATGATCTCATAGGTTCCTCTCCGCTTTTCTATTTTCCTCAAAACATCATATCCAGGGTCCTCTCAATAATGAAAATTAAAATCAAATGGGGTTGGGCCATTAATCATCTTGCAAATTCATTTATTTTGTAACCTGACACAAACCGATTGAATAACTATTTCCCCCAAACCGTTCTGATTCATTCATCTCCATCCCTATCAATCCTTTGTAACATCATCCCTATGTTGGACCTTCATTTTCTAATCTTTACTCCAATAAATGAAGTTACAGTGATCGATCATTCGAAAACCCATCAATGAATGGAGAATATTAGAAAACCGGGGAGATAAAATAAATAAGGAACAAATAATTAGAACACAACTCAGCCATTGTTCATTCCAACATTGATACATTACCATAAGAATGATCAAAAAATGAATCAATTATCAAATGATAAAATTCTGATAAATCATGAAATGTATAACCAACCCTATAAAGAATGATCATACCATGGATTAACCAATTTATTGGTTGTCCTGCATTCATCATTGAATCTAAGAATGTGGAAATAAATCCAAAATAAATCATCCTACCTATGAATTGGATCGTTCGCTATTGAAGATCCATTATCACTAGTGAGATCTGTCAAGAATGGAATTCATTGATCTTCGATCCAAAAATTGTTTCACTGCCCATTAATAGAAATATTCAAGGATTCTCTTTAGAGTCTCCATGTAAGTTCTCGGGTTATTAAAATAACCCTAGATCCCTACAAAAAATATTTAATAAATGAATAAGGTACATTTCTTTGACAAAAATAAAAAAAATATTCTCAATTTATTTTATTCATTAAACCTCTTGAAACTAATTTCACACCCGACCTGTGCCGATCGATGTTAGATCGTGCCTAAATTAAACCCACTACACTAAAAAAAGGTTCTCTCAGTTTTTTTATCTGGGAACCCATTTAGAAGATATTTTAATTTATTTAGGTTAACTATATGTGGGTGATATTTATTATTTTAATATATTTCAATCATTTATTCTGGGCACAGAAGGCCTCAAAATTTTTTATCGTCTCAGTTCCTGGTCAATAATTTAACCCATATAATATTTAAAAATAATACATGAAAATTATGGCACATTACATTCTCCCCACATTGGGGATTTACCACCCTGAAAATCAATAAAAAAGGCTACTCAAAAAATGTGAGGCTACATAGCTAAACCCACTAGAACCTAGTGCTCAATCATCACTTGCGGATAAGTAAGGCATCGAGAAACAAACTATACAACTCATTTATTAATTACAATCGACCAAAACACATGTTAGATTTCTTGGTACATTTTCTCCACACCAGGTTTTGCCACAAAATGGGATGTATGATACTCTCATAGATCATCCCCCATGATTCCACTGGTACTACTATGCATCCTTTAAAAATACTGGCATGCTCCCAAAAATTTTAATATATATTAGAAGCATTCCCTATGGATATCTGATAACATAGATTCTTACGGTCAGTATCCCCAAGTTGAACCTCCCTAACTCACTGTATGAGTGGAGGGGTAAAAATTATTAATAGTAGGTATGATTCTCCATCACTATCCATTTTGGATAGCTGTAATGAGGAAATATTATCTGATTCCTTGTTCAACAACTACGAACTAGATCTATTTCTGAGAGAATCTTCCACCCCATTTCTCATTCTATGAGTATAGAAAATCTCAATGTCATAGACCTAGATGAACTATATCCATTGCCTCTATCTCATGTTCAGATCCTTCTGAGAGAAGATACAATTGAGACTCTTGCTACCATAGTAGATGATAAAATGTTCTCTCATCACGTCATGTCTTCACATATTTGGTGATAAGGCTACCGCAAATCACTCACCATAATAGGTAATGTAGTTATACTCATTTGGTCTCAACTTGCGTCAACTACATGAAATAACCACTTACCTCTGCATCAGGACACAACCAAGACCATTTTTTATGCATCACCAAACAATACGTACTCAACACCCACCTCTTCTAATCTCAATATTGGAGCACTCGTCAAACTCTACCTCATATCTGGAAAAGCATTTTGGCACTTCTCTATCCACATGAAAGCCTTACCATTTCAAGTCAAAGTATTCATAGGGGATAATATCCTTTAGAAATCATCTGTGAATCTTTAATAATATCCTCCAATCCCAAAGAATCTATGCATCTTCATCACAGTCCAAGGTGTCACCCATGATACCACTACTTAAACCTTGGTCGGGTCTATAGACACCCAATCTGTTGAGATAAAATGTTCTAGAATGTGGAATAAATTAATCTAGAACTTTCACTTCAAGAGTTTCCCATAAATCTAGTGCTCCCAAAGTATGTCCAGAACCATCCTTAATTTTCTTTCATACTCCTCCTCAGACACTAAGTACCCAAGGATATCATCTACAGATACAACCACAAACCATTCTTATGTAAGGATGAATGATCTATATCATGAGTCCAATAAACACTAATGGGGAATTCTTTAGGCCAAAGGGTATCATAAAATACTCAAAGTGACAATAGGGAAATTTAAAATTCTTCTTCATTATATACTCGTCCCATAATCACAGCTGGTGATAGCTTGATCTAAGGGAAACCTTTGAGTAACATTTTTCCCCTCTCAATTGGTCAAAGAGGCAATCGATTATCGTTAGTGGATACTTGTTCTTCATGATCTCCTGGTTCAAGCACCAATATTTCACACACAACCAATTTCTTTCATCTTCTTTTTTGTAAAAAAAGATAGGGGACACCCAGGATGAAACCCTAGGTCTCACAAATCCATTATTTTACAAGTCCTCCAACAGCAACCTGAACTCATGAATCTTTTTTGGAGCTATATAATTTTTTGGTGTAGATATTGGTGTTATATCATGGTGTAAATCAATCAAAAACTATATTTCTTTCCATGGAGGTAATCCTAGAACATCTTCAAGAAAGATTTCCTCCTACTCTTCTAGCATAGCTGGGAAATGGAAGCACATATCATCTTCTGCACAGAGGGTTAGGATAAACAACTAATGAATAATTGATTACACTGTCTAATTCATGATTCCATCTTATGATTCATTGGTTTTGTTCTCACCAATAAAGAAAATATCATTCCATATCTACTAACACACTGCACCCTTATCCTAAAACAGTCAATATGGGCATGGATATTGGATAACCAATCGACACAAAAAATGACATTTTATGGCCTCAACACTTCCACCAAGAGTTTCAAACTAAAACTCTCACCTCTGTGGTTCAGGTAAAACTGTCGGCACAAATGTGTGATCAATGATCCTTCTCTAGTATGTATCCCCAAGCATAAGGGTTGAGTAAATGGTTTGAATGTAAGATCTAGGTATAAAACAAGATATGTGGTCGGAAATGAATGAATGTAAACTGTGTCTATCAATAGTACAAATAATGTTTAAAAGTCAAAGATCATGCCTCGAATCGTTCCTATATCCCCTAGATCAAATGCCTTGACTATATTCAATTTTACCCTCCCCTATACTCCAAATCCCTGATCCGGGTGTGGACCACCTGGGGGTAGGAGTGGTAAAATGTAAAAACTTAATCCACCTCATGAATCCCTCTGAGCTCCCCTTTCACATCCATTACACTAAATATCTACCTACTCTTGTCATTATTTAATCCTCAATGGTTTATCTACTATCTCCCTATCAGTAGCACCATGGTTTGGATAATCTCATGTGAGATGTCCACTACTATCAAATGAATAGAATAACCTCTCCCGAGGCTAACTGACCCATACTTTTATCCCCGAACGGTATATCCCCTATCCTAGGATCTCCTCCTGAAACATCTATCGTGCAAGATCTCTGAGACTGATGTTAAATCCCATCTATCGAGGACTCCACACTTTCTCATCTATTGATGACTCTCACTAGTTGTATCTATATAGCCAACAAGCATCTGACCACCAAATATCACTCTAGCACCACAACATAAGTATGAATTCACATAGGGATAATGTTGTGAACCTCAGTGAATAATCAACCACTGTCATGCTACCCTTGTAGAGCTGAAGAAGCACTTGAATAAACGTTGTTCTCTATGTAACTAGGGATAAATAATCTCTAAATAGATACTCAAAATATGTCCCTTAATGAGTCCCCTAATCATGAGTGTGGATAGCCAAACTCCACCACGTCCTTGATGAGCCATGTAAAAGGCTCTCTGTCAGGACTACCATCTGATCTGCTGGTGTCCTGACTAGATGGGAAACTCAGGTCACTGCCTCAAGCCAGTCCTCAGCCGCCTAAGGGTCAGGCTAACCTCAGAACCTGAGGGGTATCTTCATCTAAAATATTTTAATTTTCCTCATTCTTTTCTCCTCATATATGGTTACTATGAGTAACATGTGCTTCTCCAATGGTTTTGGTATAGTCGGTGCCCCACGTGGAGGTAACATCTGGGGAACTGGTCCTTACATAGATTCCTCATCATTGAGGGGGTCATCTTTGTGATTGAGCAGTTGAACCCTAGTAGGTATGCATCTTAGGGGAATTCAATAAAAAACAAGATATACCATGTTCAATGAGTATATCTAGAGGGATGACTCCGGAAAATAATGGAACCAAAAACCATTCCTATATGATGCACGTACCATTATTATTCATGATAACCAATGTTCTCATGAACCAAGTTGAAAAGCAGGTTATCAGGGTCCTGGTGGGTGGATATGATGGATGCTGCGCCAACATGGGTGTCCTTGGCCTGAATTCAAAAGTCTAAATAGTTAACACTTTTTCCCAAACCAAACTCATAGTCTCCCTATCCTAATGTAGAACCAACCACCTATGACACCACTCATTCACGACCCATCCTAGTGGGTCCTGATTCATGTCTCTCTATGCACGCCTCTAATATTCCATGGGATGGTGACTAGAACTGAGTAGGCATGTCACTAACATGGGAGGAACATACTATTTACCTAAACACACACACATATCTCCAAGATCAAAAAATGATGAAATGTAAAAACCACGAAGAACCAAATGCATGAATACAACTATATCCCCACCAGAGTACGATAGGAAATTAATGTGTAGTGTTGTAAATAAAGATAGAATAAAATACCACCAAAAATAATCTGAAAACTAGAAGTCCAACCTATAAACAAAAGGTAATGGGAATTCTATCTATAGTTGTACGAACACCTCAGTCTTCATGACCGCAGAAAGCACTGGCTAGTCCTAGTCCACCTAGGAATCCATCAAAAGGTTGGCTTCCCATACAATACATGTCACTGTTGGGAAAATCCCATGCAAGGGTGAGTATAAAAATACTCAGTAGGACACCCTGAAACCATAATGAAATACACAAAAGAATATACAGTCACCTTTATATAGTATATGTCTACAACACATATAATTAGAATATATAGATATAATCAATCTAAGACATTTAGTCTAGATGTAAGTCACAAAATGTGCATATCAACATTAGGTATTCGTCACGAAGATTCCAAGAACCATGCATCAGGGAGAACACACTCTTAAGTCTAATAGCACTGATGACATCTTTTTGAGATTTGTTGTCTTCCGAGAACCATCCTGATAGAGTTATTTTGAGAGATATGAAGAGAATATGATACCATAGATTAGGATCACAGATAGGGTCATGGGGTGATACCAAATACTCCATTTGGATGAACCTTCTATGTAGTGGATCGACGCCCGGTGGAGTTGGTCACATCAATATGGATGATTCCAACTAGGCCATGATGAATGAAAATAGGATCCTTCTCTGGGCCCCTTGGGGGAATCCAAAAAAACTATCCAAGAAGTCCTGTTGATGGGATCATAGTCTAATGAGTAATAAATGACTTATACCTACCTTTAGGGAAGTGATAAGGTAATTAACCCTAATGAAACATGTCCAGGATATAGAGGAAAATAGAATCAATCCATAGAGAAAGGAATACATGACATTTAGTAGGGTCACACGCTGTGATCCGTGACCCCGAGTACTGCCTATGTACAATGGCCCTTGTCTTTCAAAGTTACATAATGTAGAAGATGGTTATACATCATGTAGAAGAAGGAACACATTTTGTCCTTCCATCCACGGTCCAAATGTGTACTCCGTCCATGTTCCTGTACCGGGTGTCAACTCGTGTATATCTGACAGTGTACTAGTACATGCGGAAGCCCATGTACTTCGTCTAGGACAAGTTGTGTGGGGGAGAACATGTCATTTAGTCAACTATTGTACTCCACCCCATACCTGTGAACTCCCAGAGTAAATGATGAGTAGTCCGATGATGGACACATTCCACATAGCCCATTCTACAAGCCGTGTGATCTCGTATATTCAAAATAGTCATGTTCTTCCTCCCGGGCTTTATCTCAACTATCGAGTTCCGCTCTTGTTGTCCATTCACCTCAAAACATCAGATAAAGTGTCATCTCACCACTGAAACATAGAATCAAAGGTTTTTGGAAATTTAATCAGCATGGAAATCCTTTTATTATCATCCTGACTAAAAAAGATTGAAGTGTGGTTTCCCTAAAACCATTCTGATTCATCCTTTGTCATCTTCGTCGCACCTATGTTAGTTTATCCTGATGTTCAATCATATATTTTAGATTTTTGTGCCAAAAAACTAAGTCATAATGATCGATAGTTCAAATTCCTTTCAAATAACAATGAATATGTAGAAAATGAGGGAGAGAAATTACACAAGGAACAAAACTGTTTAATATACCTTGTCCATTGTTCGTTCTGACCTCACTCCATTACTGTAAGAATGACCAGAAAAATGAATCAATTATCAAATGATCAAAAACTCATAAATCCTGAAAAGTATAACACATCCCAAAATGAACGATCGAATCATGTATCAAAATTTTCATTGGTTAGTCCACATTAGTTGATGAATCTATGAATGGGGAAAGAAATATAAAATAAAGCATCCTACATGGTAATTGGATCATTAAATGTTGAATATTTATTAATAATAGTGAGATCCATTAAGAATGGTGTTTGTTAATCTTAAATCCATAATTCCATCATCTCCCACAAAGGGAAATATTTAGGGTTTCTCTCTCGAGCCTCTAGGGAATCTCTAATGTTATGATCCTAACCTTGGATATCATCCTAAAGGATTGTTTAAAATAAGTTGAGATATGTTTCTATGTGGAAAAAATAAAAAATAAAATAAATTATCAATTTATTTTTTTCATTAAATGACCAAAAATTCTTTTCACTGTCAACCCATATTGGACAATGTCATGTCACACATAAGGGAAAGTTGCTGCTCTGAACACAACAGTTCCCCCATATTTTTGATCTGAACACACTTTTATATGTTCATCCACTATTTTAAAAAAGTTGTTCATATGTGATGTTTAATATTTTAATATATTTATAACATTTTTCCATGAACACTAGGCCTTATAATTGCACACCATATCCACTTAGGGTCTCAAATATAATTTATATAATATTCAAAAATCATAAAAGGGCAGCCTAAGACATTGCAGTTTATATACACTCTTCTCAATCAAAATGAGAACATTATTATTTATTGTAATATAGATCCAAAATACATTTCAATGTTTATGAAACTTCTGAATACTGATGTTGGTCTTACATATATATGTGATATATTAGAATATACCAAGATTTTTTTCCATTCCTTAAAGAAAAATAATACTAAAATAATTATGAACTAATTTTAATTATAATTTCATTAATAGTGAAATTATTATATTATAGATATCATTAGATGTCAGGAATATTATGTTCACATAAATGCACAATATATTGGTTTATCACTTTATAAGGTGGTTTTTTTGAAAAAAAATTGAAATTGTTAAACAAGTCTGTTTTATTATTTTTTATGAGTTTATTGTTTTTAATTATTATAGTTTATACATGTTTATCGAGTTTTTGTATTTGAAAATTTAATTAATAATTTTTTTAATAAATATTACTTCTTTATACATGATACAAATAAAATTGAATACATTTAATGGTAAATATATTTAATATAATAAAATATTTGTTTATATATATATATATATTGGTTTTTATTTAAAATTTAAAGATTAATAACCATAGTGTAATCATAAAAAGGAAAATATATAATGTGGTCAATATGTTTTAAGATTAATTTATGAGATATTAAAAACTAGTTCAATTAGTGAATTTGATATATCTTGTTACATTAATTATTTTATGTTTTATATCAAAATAAATTTTAAAAATATTATAGTATTCATTGTTATTGTATCATTTAATTAATTTCGATCAATATACGAATGAATACCTTACCTATATTTTCAGTTTTTATACAATTATCTATGTATGACTATAATTTAAATTATTAGGTATTCAACTTGTAATTAAAGTTTAAAATGAGTATTTAGATAATAATTTTCATCATTAATTTTGTGAATTCTATTTATTTTTATAAGGTTGTTATCTGGTGTATAAGGGGTTTTGGATTTATCGAAAAACATTTGTGCCACATAATCAATTGATTTAGAAAGATACACTATGAAAACCACATACTTTTATTAGTGGGATAATATCAATGAATCATGGAAACATAAAAATCAATTAATTCATGTAACTCTAGACCATAATAAATGTAACACATATTCAAAACATTATAGAGAAACCTAGACATAATAACTAACTTAAAATTTTAAACAAAGAAAAACATATATTTACTAAAATTAAATTATATGATATGCATATAAGTTTTTATAAATCTATCAATTTAAATTAACAAAAAAATAATACCAATAATTCCTTAATTTATAATAATTCAATTTGAATTTAAATTTTTTTTCATAAATAAAATTTTCACATAACTATAAGAAATGGTTTTTTAATGATGTGGGACATAAATCAAAACTATTACATAATTTATAACAAATCATCAGGAAAAAATTACTAGACATATCAAAATATATATAAACCCCATCAATTAAAAATACGGAAACTACAGTTATATTTTTATCATTATGTTTGGTAATCAACTAAAAGGAATGTTCCATTCATATCTTATAAATCCACTCGATAATTTGAGACCCCCTACATTATTCATTGAAAAGATGTATCAACTTAATTATCACTAAGCAGTGCTTGAAGGACAACCAATCAATCCCTATAAACTATTATAAAATATTTTCTAACCAAAGAATCCATGATAAAATCAACCATATATAATGAATAAAAAACTCTATGAAAACCCAAATATTTATTGTGGAGTCATTTTTTTTAAATTTATTTCTCAAAATTCATTTTTATGATAAATCACAAAAAATTTCTTATTTTATTTTAACTTAAATTAATTTTCTTTCTTTGTTTTTTTTAATTTAACTTTCAATTCATTTTTTGTATCAAAATATTTTTTTATAATATAATATTCATTTTTATTCTATATTTGTAATGATGTTATGTTTTATGTGAGTGAATAAGATACCTATAATTGATGTTTTATTGATTTTATTTTCAAGTATGATTATATTTTAAATTATCAGGTATGTATCTTTTAATTAAAGTTAAAAATGACTATTTATTCAATGGTTTATTCATTAATTTGGTATATTCTATTTTTTAGTGGGTATCACATGATTTAGTTATTTATTTTTAAAATTAATTTTAATTAAATGACTATTATTATAATGGATTTTTTGTTTAAGTTTGCATATTGTGTTTTTATAAATGGTTGTTCTTTTCTATATGAATCTAAATTTTTTCTACTATTTCACGGTTTTAATTTTTTTTGAAAATCTAATTTTAAATTTTTTATAAAAACTTACATTGAATCCAAATATAAAGAATTTTTCACAAATTGTTTCCCTACAAACTGATGTGTAATATTACATTCGATAGCAGATTCAAACAAATCCTGACATCTAAAAATTAATCCATAATCAAAATAAAAGGATTCAATGTTGGTAAGACATTAAATATCATTAATGATTATTTTTCTTTGATAAAATATCTGCTTATCGTAAAATTGGAAATTTATATGTTATTTCTTCTAATTATTTATGGTTTCTTTAATATGTAATTCCTATGATTTCACTCGTGTATACTCTTTTCACTATTCATCATCCAATCTCCCATTAGTGGTGGATTAAGAGTGTCTCTATTATTCTAATCATAAGATCTGGTATAGAATCAATGAATTTGAGTTTAGAAAATGTTTATTTGTGAGTAACCACTAGAACAACATCTTAGGGTGGTGGTTATTACTTGATCACATTTACAAATGAATTTTATAATAGGTCTAGATTTGTGTATTAAAAAATTGATAAAACTACTAATTTTATCAATATAGAATTGTGATATAAAACTAGACTATAAGGAATATTATGTTCCTTAGGGATGAGTCGTATCATTTAATAAATTTTTAGAATCAAATTATCATACTGTACTCTGAAAAAAATCCTTCTAGGAAGAAAATTTAAATATGGAATATTATCATGTAAATTTTCATCAATCCATAATTTTTGGGATAAAAAATATATAATAATTATTGAATAATATCCCACATTGTATTTTTTTTATAAAACAATATTTGGTTTTAGTGGATGCATACACCCCAAAACATAAATCTCATTCCATTAATTATGAAGTATATTTCAATAGATTATCATTAATTTTTAATGGGTTATATGTTCTCTGAAGATAAATATGGATTTGAGAATTGTATCATCATCCCTAATGTTAGCTTCCATGAGTCTAATATAAATTTTCAAAGCCAAAATATTATAAAAATATTGAATCTTTATAATTTTAGGATGTTAAAGTTGATTTATAATTTTATTCTTAGTTTCAAATTAAAGCTAATTAGGCTCCATCGTTAAAAGAGTATGAATAAGAATATGATAGAGAGATTTCATGTGGAGTTACTGACTACTGACTCATGAGATATATTTTTTGGAGATCCAATTTCCCATATTCTAGATTTAGTGACAATAATATAGTTTCATTAAAAAAATTATTTATTAATATATAATTTATGATTATACATAATCATATAAGTATGTAGTAATTTTTAGTGTATATAAGATATGGATCCCTTGAAGGGATTGTGAAATTATTTCTTTATTTAAAAACAATACCTCAATATATTTTTAAATACAAAATTATTCCGTAATCATTGGGTTTAAATTCATATATATGAAAAATTGAGATCATATTGGTTGAATAGAAAATATATTGAAATCCTTACACATTGATAAGGAATAGTTATAATGAAATTGAATTTTAAATAGATAAATATTCTTTTCTTAAAAATTCATAAAATTACATTCCTTTATAGTGAGGTTGAGGAAAATATTTATGTGAACTATCTCAATGGTTATTCTAATAAAATTAAACTAAATCATGATTTTTTATTAAGTCATTTTTTGTTTACAGTAATAATCTTAATATTAATTCAATAATTTTGATTCATTCTTATTAAACATTCCATTCACAATACTAAATCTGATTAAAGTGATTTAATAATATTCATAAATCATTATATTTTTATTATTTTACATGTTTTTTACATGATAATAATATGAACTAATTTTTGTCTAGTTCTCTAGGAAAAATTTCATCAGAATTTTATTTTTAAAAAGATGTTTTTCAGTAATTTTAATACAACAATGGTATTGTAAATCATTAGAGATAAGAAACATTGACAGTAATAATTTTCTATATATTAATATATTATTAAAATAGAAAATAAATATTTGTTTGATAATTTGAATCTTATAAATATACATATATGAAAATATTTTAAATTTAATTTTATACAAAATCATTATATATAAAATAAAATGTTATATAATGGTTGAACTCACTATTCTAATAATAAAAACCCATAATCATATCATTTTATCTTACCTTCTACATGTATAAATGTGATGAGAGGATCGGAGCAAGGATAGGTAAATGTAAGAAACCCCATGAAAATTTATAGGGTTTCCAATTATAAATAATGATTCCTAGGGATCTCAGGCCTAATATTGAAGTGTTGTTGGATATCAATTCTCATATACAACTATATGAAAACAGATAGGATGAGTCACGAGAGAGATAGGTTAATTCAAGTTCAATAATTGTATAAATTCAATCCCTATATTCATTTATGGAATCATCTAAAGTAAACATTTTGAATAATGAATCCATATAAATCATAACATCTGATACTGAATATATTTTAGAGTGAATAGTAATGTATACATTTTAATTTTTTTCTTGAATGATTCAAATGAATTAGGGAATAATTTGGAATCTTGAGTATATGGTCAGTAATATTTCAAAAATATGGGGTTTTTCTTATTGGAGTTTCATTTCTCTCAAGTGTGTATTTTTTCATTTCTTATTTCCTTCATTTTAGTAAATGAAAAGGCATGGTGTTTTGGGTTATTGATTCTGAATCCTGGATCTCTATATATACATGAATGGAATATTAATTACAAGACTTTTTCTATTAAAATAACCTATGCATAGTTTAGGTAAAAATTTATAGACTTAATTTTGTTCTTTGTCACACAGTGAAACTTCATAAAATTATAGTTATTGTTCGGGTCCCCTTCTAGGTGGACAAGGAGACTCGGAAGGTGGGGTGTGGGAACTATTCTATGATTTTGGAGGTGGTCGATCTTTCTGAAACACTCATATATAAGGTAATTCTTTATAATAATAAAGATGATATTATTTTAATAATTTTATATGAGAAATTTTATGTTTTTATGTTGAATGTAATTTCAATAGTCATTAAATGAAAAAAAAAATTACAGAATCAGTTTTATGGGGTTTTTTCCTCAAAGGGACATATTAAGAGTTGTAATTTAAAGATGAACATGAAAACTAATTTTCTGAATAATACAGTTGGGGATTTAAATGTTTAAATAAAGAATATTTATGGATAACTTCAAAAGGTTCAAATAACTATGTATAGATATGAAATTAATGAACTCAAATAAAGATTGTATGTGGTTTTTGATTAGTGTACTAAAGGGGATGTCTCTCAACAATCTAAGAAGCTTGATCTTCTTGTTAAAATTGAGCTAGTTGTGGGTTCTCTATCTACAAGGGATGTATCTCTGCATTCTGAGATATTGGATCATCTTATTAAAAATGAAAACGGTTTGGTTTATCTTTCTATAGTTTATAGTTCTCCACTTTATGATGGGGAGATAGAAGAACATCTATATCAAGGAATTAGTTATCACCTAGACATTCTAGAGTTCTGGAAAAAATAAGAAATCTCTGGGAATTGGGGCAATGTTTTAGACCATTATGAACCCATAGAAGTTCATCTAGGAAGTTATAGAATATACAAGGATGTATATTATAATGTAAATACCAATGATAATGATTTTTTTATCAAAATTTTCAATTAAAAAATCTCAAACATGGAAGGATTATTCCCATATCTGGACCAATATGATCACTGGATCATATTCTATAGAGATGATGCCACATATTAAATAATTAAACTCTTTAGAGTATGTCTCTAACTAGTATGAGGAGTATAAATCTTCCAATCAATTGGATTTTGAACTTTTATATGTCTTTTCATTTTATCTATTTCTCTATTTAGATGAGGCTATACTTTACAATCTTCCCCATTATCATCATTCATGATTTTTACTTTTTCTTGGTTCTTAATAAATTGGGTCTCTTGCATAGAATTTTTTGGATATATAAATGTGACATATTTAGCTAAGAACATACACCACATGGTAAAAAAAAATATTTTATAATATTTTATTCAAATTACATATAGATATTAAATATGGCTATAATAGTAGAAGTTATTACAATGGGAAAAAAATATAAAATAAGATAACAATATTTGGAATATTTTTATATGCTAGATTACCCAAAATAATCGCACACACCAAAAAATATAGAAATAATGCAGAAAATTATTAATTAAATTTGAATTTGGTATATGAATATATATTTATATATCTTTGAGAGAGAAATGATAGTAATGATGCATTAATGAAATATTATGTATTTATAGAAGGTAAAAAACCCATATAATAGACCATTGTAATAGTTAGATAGCCCTTAGAATAGTAATTTGACCATTAAGAATAGTAACATGAATATATGAATAGTATCATCAACTATGGAATTGTAACATAATATTTAGGTGTCTTCTAAAAAACATATGGCATATTTATATCATGATAGAAGCAAATAAATGTTTTCAAAATGATAAAATCAGTGACTGTATTTTTGTAAAATGAATATTGTTTATATTTATTTTTCTAAAAAATATAATGATTTGAATGAAATTTTATTTTCATAAAATGTGATCATAAATTAAAATTATTTTTTATTTTAGTTATAAAATAATTTAATGATATATTTATTAATTTTTTATAAGGTCAAAAAAGTGATCAGAATATTAAAATTGGTATTTTTGAAATGAATATTGATTTTTTTACAATTATTTTTTTCTGTAAAGAAAATTATTATTATAAATTGATTTAATTTTTTAAATCTTCACTTGGAAAAATCATTCAGTAAATTTTTCTATTTTTTCTAAAACTATTGAATTTTTAGTGAATAGTAAAATACAAAAAAATGAAATTTACCACTATAATATTAATACAATAATTTTTTAGTAATGGATAATGAAAGACCCCAATATATTATGAAAATATACAACATATATTATATATAGTCACAAGATTCAATACTATTGATTTTCCTATGCCAAAATAATATGCAAAGTATTACAATATCCTAAAATATCATCTCCTCTAATAAATACCACCCCTCACAACCCCTTCTCCTAACACCTTCTCCTATTTCATTACAAATTCCATCCTAATTATATACCCAATCCAATACCCCCACATCAATGTTTTTTTCTCACAAAAATTCAAATTCCATGTTCCTTATGGATTTTTTCAAGTAAACAACTTTCAAGAGGTAATTATCTTAATCTACCTCTTTCAAATTCATTTATTCTTATACCTTATCCTAAAATACCTCATACATAATGGAATAATAAATATATTTTCATATATATAATCTAATTTGATAGTATTAGTAAAATATCTACCATTTATCCTCTAATATTGTTCTCTTATTCTATAAATGAATACATTGTCCATATTATATTGGTCCACTACCTTCATGGACGATGTATGTTCATTTTCTATTATTTACTTAAAGTATGTTGTAAAAAAAATATGGTTAAATAAGATGGTAATAATAATATTTTATCTTATTTAATGTTCCATAATCAATATACAGAAAAAATATTTGAAAAAAACAAACTATATCAGGATGGTCTGTAAAACCACGTAAAATAACTAACTGCAATACATTAGAATTTTTAATAAATAAATCATACATATATAATAACAGAAATAGAATTTGGTAAAATTTAAATTTATATAAGTAAATAAATATCATTTCATTTCAATTATTTATTTGTATACACTTTTAAAAAGAATATCAATAATTATCAATGAGTTATCCGTCCTTCGAACCAAGAAACAAACATTCTCGGAACAATAAAATTAGACATTGTATCTCATCAAAATGATTACCAATTGAAATAATAAAAATATTTTAACTTAAATATTTATATATGGAAAAGTTTTATAATTATGAAAATAATGTAAATAATTTTACAATTCCACAAGTTGTGTCCATGTTTAGAATGATTCTCGATCCTAAGGTAAGGGATCTTTCCAAAAAAAACTCTTTTTATTTATGTTATAGAATTTCTATTTATGAATAGATTTGTAATTCTAATTAATGTTATGAAATTATTTTAAGAACTATATATATGTATCTTACATATTTACCTATATTATTGTTCTTTCCTTTTATGGTTTCATATATACCTTATATTCATTTCTGAAATTCATTCTTCAAATGAAAACCTTATTACGTAGAACTTTTCACCCACAAAATCATTTTATATAATTACCAATTAATGTATTCATTCAAATTAATTATTCCATTACTTAAAGGAATATTATATATATATATAATTTATTTACCTCATTTTTTCAATGAAAAATCTATTATTATTCCTTCAATAAAAACTATTAACGTAATCCTTAAATCATGATTTTTATGATTAACTTATACACCAATTTATCTTTGTTTTTCTAATATTTTTTTCAAAATAAAACCATATTTAAAGATTTGTGATTATGTACTCAGAAATGATGTTCCAAAAACATTTATTTCCTTATTTTATTTTAAATATTTATAAAATATCTTTCGATTATGATATGAGAAAATATTATATATCCTATTTCATTACCTGGGAATTGTTATTTTCTCCCGTATGATTGATTTACTTTTGAGTAACACTTAAGTATTTACATTTATTTATTGGTTTTCCAAGATATTACTCTATTTCATTGGTAAATTTTTTTTATTAGATAAATTATATATGGGATAAGTGAGTAAACTTATTCCATGGTGGGGATTTTTTTACCATGTTATACTATCTTGATAGTTATCCTTGAATTTAATATTATGTAGTGTTATATAATTCTTGAACGTACTATGTTTTTATTAACTTATTATAAAATAGTAGATATATTATTCTCTTATGTGATTTTAATGATACTTCAATTTTATTATGTCATGTTATGTCATTTGACTAAAATGTTATTTCCACATTATCCCATTCATTATATAACTATAATTTTTGGCTCACCAATTATATAGTGACCCTGGATTAACATATATTGGTATTACATCATTTTAGATGAATTTTTAGTACATTAGAAAAATAAATACATGAGTATTGTAATAGTTTAGTGTCTTTGGAAACATGGAAACAAAATCTTTTATCCTAGATAAAGATATTAAATATCTCCCATAAATATCTAAACCTTTATTACTTCAGCCTAAAAATATTGTTTATCACCAGGAGAATGGAAACATAATAAAGGGATGATCATATATGATGAGTAAGCTCAAATAATGAAAATTTATAATAATAACATGAAAAAAATGGTATGGAACTTTAGCATAAAATTTGTAGATCATACCCTGTATTTTATATATCATAATAAAGATTGAAAGTATATAAGTCATTAATCATAAGAAAATATCGAACATAATCCATGATATAATAACATAGGAATAAAACATGTAAATATTTCAAGAACATATAAAACCCAATGTTAAGGTGGACTACCAAGGCCCTTGTACATGTTAGGCTTGGGTTAATCACTCGTATGCCTACTTCGAGCCCGAGATGCCCTCCTGTGTACCCTCTTATTTTAGGATTGGGATGTCCTCTCATGTACTGTCTTATTTTTGGCTTGGGATTTCGTCCCAATCCTGTCTTGTTCGGGGTTTGGGATGTCATCCCATATAGCCTATTATTTTTTTCTTGGTATGTCCTCCCATTTATCCTCTTGTTTTAGGATTGGGATTTTCTCTTATTTACCCTCTTTTTTTGAGCATGGGATCTCTTCATTATTACCCTTTTGTTTCAAGATTGGGATTCCCTCCCATGTACCCTTTGAGATCAAAAAACATATTACATCACCCAATTAATTGGGTGTAGATATATATCCCACCTATAATATAATTAAATCATACACACACCTTCTACAAAACATTAATCATGTCATGACCCATGAAAATGTTTGGTTCTAAAAACATAAAATCAAACCCCAAGAAATAAAATGGGTATAATTAAATTTTTACCACATAATAACCTATGGAAAGGATATATATTTCATAAATATTTCATCAATGAATAAATCATGAAAAAAAGGTGGGTTGAAATACATATAACTAGTGGAAAATAAATGGATTTTCATAAACATATAACTCATGGAAGGGAAAAATGTTTCATAAATACCATGAAAATAAGAATAACCCATTCATGTAAAGCATTTTAATAGAAATTTTATTTCATTACCCAGAATGGAATTACTAATATCAAAAAATGTCATCATATATAGAAAATAATTTTGTAATATCTTAAAAAACTGTTTCTTGAGGAAAATATACATTCTTCTTCGAAAAAAGTATTTTTTATACATAAAACCATTTGATAATCATTTTCATTAAAAATACCATTAAAAATCATAAAGAATAATTGAAATCATATCAAAACATTTTTCTTTAAGAACATATAAAATAATATTAAAACGATTTTATAAACCTTTTTCTTCCAAAACACTTTGAATACTTATAATGAATGATTGAAAACGTTTTAAATATAATTTATTTGAAAATACATTGAAAACATATTAATAGAGCTTAAAGAAATTTTGAAAACTGTTTTCATTGGAAATAATTTTAAAACATATAAATAAATTTTGAAAACATTTTGGAAGCCATTTTCTTTGAAAATACTTCAATAACTTATAAATATATCTTGAAAACATTTTGAAAACCATTTTCTAAGATATCTTATAAAAGATACATGAAAACTTTTTGAAAACCATTTTCATTGAAAAAATATAATTTAATATTTCAAACATTTTAAAGACAACTTTCTTTAAAATATCATTTAAATTTTTTTTAAATAAAATCCTTTAATCCTGAAAAAAATCATCAAAAGGATTAATGTCAGCTAAATCTATACATGTCATATGAGGTTAAAAGAACATTCCTTTTTTATAGTAAAATGGATAGAAAAGTTCTTAATTTAAATAAACACATGAATATTCCTTTGAAAACCATGGTAAAAGAAAAAAGGGTAAATTTTTATTTTAAATATTATACTATAATTATATAAAAGTATTGTAAATTTCATTTAGAAAGCATGTTTTGATGGAACATATATTTTTGACTAATGAGAGGGTAAATTCAGGCTTTATAAAAAACAATTTTTTAACTATATTATGTACCCAATAATAGATAATGTAACCAATAAATTAATATATCATTAATTTATATAGGATAATAAAATTATTTAATGTCTTGAGATGTAGAACAAAGTAATTAATCAAAGGAAGCATAAACATAATCAATCTCGAAAAGTGGTGAGATTTTTTCAATAAAATTTTATCACTTGGTAACTTAGGATCATTCTCTCCATTTAAGAAAATAATATTATATGAAGCTTTAAATATTATTAAAATAATATTTTTCGTGATATAACATTTGAAATGGATGTATATACACCTCAAGAGGGAATTTAGGTGAATAAAAAAACATAAATCTCAAATAAGGAAAATTGAGACAAAACTATTTAACCAATTGGTAACTTTTGAAACATAATACCCATTAAAGAAATGTAATAAAATGGATATTTTAATACACATAAATATAATACTAATAAACATATAATAAAATCATGGTCAGTACATACATCACAAAAATAAAAGTGACGAACATATCATGTATACAATTGAAATAAAAGGTGAGATGAAATCCCCTTACCTTGTGTCTTGACTATCTTTGAACCCATAAAAACATCATGTATAATAAATATATGTTTATTATACCTTTTTTAAAGAATAATATTCTTATAATAACACCATATATTTTTTTAATATGACTTTATATTACCCACTTGTTAACAATCCTATGTTAAGGTTTCACTTTGGGTAACATTCAATTTATTCTATGCATTTGTCCTAATTTGTTATATTATTGGTAATTATACATATATCATGATTCCATAATTTAAATAATGATATAAATATAATTAATATCCAGTATATTTTTGTTATAATAATCTATATACTAAATAAGTAGAAGAGGGAATACACTGTTCATGGAGATGGTAGGCTGTACGCACCCATGAACATTGTTTCTATTTTAATTGACATATTGAATGAAAAAAGTGAAAATAACATATATTTATATGTTTATAATATATTTATAGTGTAATTATAATGTTATAAATATAATATAATTTTTTAACCAATACTTAATACATCCCCTATATTGAGTGAATGAATCACATCGCTTTGAGGGGGTGGTAGTCCACACTTTTCAAACGAAATTAATATAATTACACCAAATGGAATATAAAAATATGCGTATTTTAAATGTAATAAATAATCATAAATAAATAATAAAAATAATATATGACAAATATAAATATATTTTCTATCATAATGGATACCATATTTTGTGGTAATGGAAAAGTGAACGATCATTATTTCTTGAGGTAGTAGATAGCTGTAAACAGAAACAGTGTGTTCGTTACCCATTAGATGGGGGTGTGTGTAAGTGTAGGTATAAACCATAGAATAAAAACATACTAGTATATTTTTCATATTTTTTTTAATCATAAACTAATGGAATAATGATATTGGTGGTGGGAGAAAGAAAATAATGGAAAGGAACTTGAGAGAAGACGTTTCCTCTTAATCTGGTAACTTCGTTTTCTTTGTGCCAAAAGGCTTCGTTGAGTTTTCTTATGCAAAAGGTATGTATTATAGTAGTAATGGATAAATGTTGGGAGATTGTTTTATCATACATTGGTTGATCCAAGAGGCTTTGTATGTGTGAGAAAGTGGGTAGAGGTTGTGGCCTTTTATAGGGAAGGGAAAGTAGACACTTGGCAATTAAAAAAAAGTTAGGTGTACCAATGTTTTTACCTAAAAAACTACATACCAAAATAACACAATATTTTAAAGCTAATATTTGAATAATATCCATAAAATGGGTTTTTTAAAAGTTTCTAGGTAATTTTTTGTCTTATATTTATGGTTTAGTACAATATTAACCTTATTTTTCTCTTAACCGATGCAATTTTTTAAATCTCATTCAATAATATTTTTGGTAAAAAAACAAAGTTAACCTTACTATAAATTATAAAATATTATTATTATAGATATGGAATCCATTTTTACAAATTATAATCATATTAGTAGATGAAATTAATTTAACATTAATCCTGCTAATGGGACAACACTGTGGGTTTTTAACGTAAAAACATCCAAAAGAATGCTATGTTTTTATATCTAATTTTAATATAAATTGGTTATAATTATTTAACTTTGATTAATTGATAAAAATATTTTCTAAATAAATTGTTAAATTAATTAAAAATTTAATTTAACTATACAAATAAATTATATGAAAATTAAGTTTTGAATTAAAATCAAGTATTTTTAACTATTCATTAATAGTTAAGACTTTACATAAAAATACCAAAAGTTTATCTTAAACTAATTTTTATGTTTCTCTTAAAAATATAAATTTTATTTTCATATATTAAATCCATAAAGTTATTAAATTTTTTTTAAACATGTTCTCCATTAAATTTGGTAAAAACCCTTAATAAAAAATAGGGTTTTATGTAAAAAATTGGGTTTGTTATTTTCTTATGTGTATAGAATCTATTGTATGAATATCCAAAATATTAGATTGAATTTATAACATTTTATGTAAATTAATATCACTTACAAATTTCAATTTTTTTAATTCACTAGGATAAAATATCTTTGTGACTATAATAATATTTTACATTATATTCAATCAGTTTTCAAGTTCATTTCAAGTTAATTCGTACCTATGAATTCATAAAATATTTTTTAAAACCACATAGTTTCATAACTTAGTTAATACTATTCATATCCGTCAAATTAATTAATAGTTTCTATCCTATTAGAATTATATTTTTAATAATATATTACATTTAGTTAACTCTCAGTCTTCAATGTTATGCAAGCCATTTAGGAAGGTCAATATTGCATTTAATATATGATAAAATTGTGTTTTTTTGTAACATATTCCATATAGGTGTTTCCTGTAACATACTCTAAGAAAGTTTCAGGTGAAAGGAAGGTCTTACTTAGTGAAAAACTATTTTTAGTGTTGCATGAAATGAAAAATATAAAAAAATTAAATTAATTTCAAACAAAATCCCAAAATATCAGGGTATTACATTGTACCCCTATTGAAAAGTATATCCGCCTTGAAATTAATCTATTTTATCAAAGGTTTAATACTTGAAATTTTTATTCATATAAACCCAAATTATGAATATGGTTATTAAAACATCCCTCAAAAAGGGAAAGTTTGAACCATAATGGTTACTTAGAGTAACATATAACTGGGTTTCTACAAAGGAGAACATAGGTAGGAAGTGAAAATATGGAAACAAAAAAAATAACTATCATTTTCTGATGGAGATTGATATATAATACGGTCATTAGAAATTTAATAATCATAAATCCATAAACTTGTGATGACCTAAGGGACCTTCAGATTCATCAAAAACAAAATTCCTAGGACAATATTCCAGGATTGAAGATACATTATCCTAAAGTTAAGGATTTTTTATGAAAAGATATAATTTTATGATTTTAGGAAAACATAACCCTTTGTATTTTGTTGATCCACTTCCCCTCCTTTTCTAAAAAATAAGGTTACCTTTTTTTAATTCTTGAAGTACGAACAGATCATGAGACCCATCATATATCATCCCATTAGTTATCATCAACACCAATTATATTGAACAAGCTATAAAATATGCATAAATCCTTATATTGATAGATAAAACATTAATATTACTAGATTCATGTGATTTTTAACACAAAAATTCCCTAAATAGATAACCTAGTAACCCTTCCAAAGTATAATCCACTCTTTATTCTGTAAATAGGCTCTTATCTTAAACCCAAAAAAAATTATATTTGAAACATTGGTTTATCCTTGTACTAATATAATATCAAATTGGATTTTATTATTCCATAATACATATATAAAAATATAATCAAATGAAATCCCATGAAAGTATGAACAATAAGACACTCATAGGGATTATTTATACCAAATAAAACATAACATTACAAACTGAGGAATGGAAAGGTACTTATTAATTATATTGGTTCTCATCATCCATTATGATCACCTAAGGTTCCCCTTTATTGTTTGACATCAAAGGTTTTTGTGTCTTATCATTTACATTAGTCCTTGGATTATGGAACTTGTTAATGTAATGAAAAAACTCCATGAGATTGAAATAATGAAGTATTGTATGTAGTAGTCACCTTAATACAATTACCTCCATGTTTCTTCCCAAAATTAGTGCATAACAAAAGGATCATTTTCTTTTATCCATGGTTGTTCAATTTTACACTGAACTCCATCTTCCATTTCTTGTCAAAACCAAAAGATTGATAAGTAACTCCAACCTCTATTTCAGCAGTGATTTCACAATGAAAAGTCTCTTTGTAGCTACTGAAGTCTATTATAGACAATGCACTAATGAGAGTTGGATTTAATCCACTGATGAAACTATCAAATTTACATTTATTTTTTATGATAATATCAAAATTGTACCTTGCAAGTCTTGTGAAACTAGTGTTATAGGAACCGAAATATTCATCATCCTTTTTCTTTCACACAAGGAACTCATTTTTCATCATTGTATGAAGAATAGAGGAACATACTTATTGAATAATAAGTTATTAATCTCATTCCAATCCATGGATTCAATCTCATCATGATTCCTTATATTCATGATTACAGTCTAGAACATGTCTACTTCACCTTCTAACTGATAAAAATCCAGAATGAAATTCTCATGGTCCAAACACTTGAGAACGAAGAATATCTTTATAGTGGTACAGATCTAGTGTTTGGAAAAAAGTGGATCATATGACCAATATAATTAAGGTGGGTGATGCCTCATGAAGGACTCAATAGAAAGTTGTTTCATACTATTCTCACATTAAAAATAAGCATGATTCATAACTTGATAAAGTAGTGAGAGTATAGCATTGATTTTTTGTATTATAGCCCCCGTAACATTAATATCTTCAGGAGGATAGTCATTGAATTTTCTATCGTAATCACCATTAATGTGGTTCTTTCTTGATCCATCCATTGGCTAAAAACCAAAGCATAGAGTAACAAATATAAATCATAATTAAGAACCACTTAATCATGAAAATTCACATATATATTTCTTAATGTATTACACCTTCCTTAATCTATGATACCTTAGTTTTATCCTTGGTTATTCATAGCCAAAATATAATTAAATCCTTCATGATCGTATATGAAGTGTTTGGGAATTACCAAAGAATATCCCCTATGAGTGTCCAATATGTTTTGTATCAAGGCCCTTATTCATGTACTATATTACCCCGAGTCAAGCCCAAAACATCTTGTCGTAGTTGTTAAACCCACATACATCTAAGACAAAGCTACATCTACTTGTAGTATGCAGAGAGGAATGTATTTCTAGGAAACCACTTACTCTATCCTTTACTAAAATTCCAGGAAATTTTCTTAAACATTAACTTATATGTATAATTATCTATAAAGACATCCTTAGAAATATCCTTAGAAATATATCTTGGGATCTCAGTAATGTTTTATCATCCTAGTTTCTAAAGGGTGACTAAACCTTTCAATTGATTCTAACTATAGAAACCCTAGAATAACATGCATATATATTAAATCATTTTAGATGAATAATTAGAACATTGAAAAAATACATTCCTGAGGAACATAATAGTTTACTGTCTTTGGAAATGTGGAAACAAAATATTCTATCCTGGTGAAATATCTTCAACATCTCCCTTAAATATCTAAAACTTTAGTAATTCTACCAAAAAACTTTTTTTAACATGGATAATGGAAACATAAGAATAGGGTGAGATCAAGAGCTCAGTAAGGTTAAATAATGAAAATATGTAAGCATAATATGAAAAAAAGATTTTGAACATGATAATAACATTTAAGTATCATACATAACATGTTAAAGATCCAAATAAATATTGGATGTTCATAATACATGATTCATAAGGAAATATTTGACATAATCCATGAAAGCATGTCATAGGAATAAAACATTGAATTATGGAAAACAAATATAAATACCTATGTCATGTTTCCCTACTGAGGCCTTTGTAACATGTTAGTCTTGGTTTAATCACCCATGTACCTTCTTTAAGCTTGGGATTCCCTCTTGTGTACCCTATTTTTTGTGCTTGGAATGTCCTATTGTGTACCCTTTTATTCTGGTCTTAGGATGTCCTCATGTTACCCTCTTGTTTCAAGGTTGAGAATTCCTCCCATATACCCTCTTGTTTTAGGCTTGGGATATCCTATCATTCACCATTTTGTTTCAGTCTTGGGATTTTTCCTTGTTTACCCACTTGTTATGGGAATTATATTTCCTCCAATTTACCCCTTGTTTTAGGCTTGGTAGGATCTCCCATGTAACCTTTAATCTCATAAAAATTTTAGGGTCACCCAATGCCTTATAGAGATATATAGGTCCCACCAATCTTATAATGAAATCATAGACACATGTTACACAAAAAATTCATCATATCCTGACCCATGATGAAAGATGGGTTATATAAACATAAAATTTTAACCCAAGAAGTGAAATGGGTTTAATTAATATTTTATCAAATCATTACCTATGGAAAATATATATGTTTCATAATCATTTCATTAAATCATAACCCATGAAAAGAAGTTGGTTTCAAAAGAATATAACTACTGGAAAATAAATGTATTTTCATAAACATGTAACTCGTAAAAGAGAAATGGGTTTCATAAAGACCATGACATTAATTTTAACCCATTCATAGAAAGGATAATAATGTAACCATTATATCATTTTTTATATTGGAATGACTAACATAAACCAATGTCATCTTATATGGAAAATAATTTTCAAATATCTTTGAAAAACATTTCTTGAGGAAAATAAATTTTCTTCTTTGAAAAATTCATTTTAATACATAAAACCATTGGATATATGTTTCATAGAAAATACATTTAAAACATATAAATAATACTTTATATATTTTGAAATAATTATTCATTGAAAACTTGTAAAATAATCTTCAAAACATTATAAAACCCATTTTCTTCCAAAACACGTGGAAAACATATAATGAAATCATGAAAAGATTTTGAAAATAATTTCATTTGAAATGATTTGAAAACATATAAATAGAGATTGAAAATGTTTTAAAAATTATTTCCCTTGAAAATACATTGAAATTTTAGAAATATATCTTGAAAATTTTCTGGAAAACAATATCCATTAAAATAATTTTAAAAATTATAAATAAACCACTAAATTATTTTGAAAACCATTTTCCATGATAACATATTAAATAATCATAAAAATGCTTTGAAACCCATTTTCCTTGAAAACTAATAATATAAGATATAAAAAAAATTGAAGAACATTTTCTTTGAAAAATTATTTTAGTAACCTTTTCTAAAAAAAATAACCTTTGAACAATAAAATAAATCTTCAAATAAGTGATGACAGATAAATATTTACAAGTAGTATGAGGTAAAAAGAACTTTTCTTTTTCTAGATAAAAATAATAGAAAATTTCCTCGTTTTGAAATTGATAAGAGTGTTCTTTGAAAAAAATGTTAAAAGACGAAAAGGTTTAAAAATTATTTTAAATATTATAGGATTATGGTATAATAATCTTGAACATCCATTTTAGGAATCACGTTTTTAAGGAACATATATTTTTTTTCGAAGAGAGAATAATGTTGGGATTTCTTAAAAATAATTTTATAATAATCTTATATATCAAAGAGTATAAAATTTTACAACTACATGAATATATCCTCAGTTACCAGAGTATAAGATTCGTGAATTTCTTAAGATATGGAACATAAAAATTTATTAATTAATAAAAATTCAAAAATATATAAAAGTTAAGGTGAAATAAAGGATCATGGGAACAAAAACAAGAAAAAACTAGGGTTATAATGTATTGTAACCCAAGGGAATCCCCTTTAATAATATTAAATCGTTTTTCTTTCAAAAAATTCATGTTGTAAAGGCTTGAGTATCTCGATACTTGATCTGTAAGAGATATAATATGATCTTCCACTTGTTTCCCTTACACCATGTGTTCGAGAAGAGAATATTGTAGGGAAGAAGGCCTAAAAATTTTATAATGTTTTAAATAATTGACCAGGGGGTAAAAAAGAATCATGTAGTGAGCTTGAGAGTATCAGAGAATCAATTTTAGCTTCATAGATAGTGATTCCCCCCTGACATCATAGAGTGAGACCATGGATCCAGGAAAGGGCATCCTCCTATAATAAAGAACCCTAGTGGTAGTGAGAAGAGAATTAAAAAAAATAATCCCCTAGGGTATTGTACCACACCACCTCCTCAAATGGCCACTAAGATACAGGACACATCAGTATTATGTTTCAAACCAATGGGAGGCAGTTTCCAACAAAACCATTGGTTTTTAAAGGTGCTTCCAGGAAGGGTGGCATTATCATATGTTTTAAAAAGTTTAATGGAAGGGCATTAACTCCATATATCAATGAACTTGACTAGGTTGAGAAAGAGACTCATTTTTCATTCAATTTTGGCCCTCCTAGAAGAGTGGATCCCCTCTTGCCATGTTTTTTTATAACCCTACTAGAGATACCAACAACCTGTATGCAAGATCAAAGTCCTAACCAGCCTTTCCACACCCTTTTCCACCAATCCATAGAACCAATAGTCTAGAAAAGGGGCATCAATATGGGCTTTAGAAGAGAAGGCATTAAATTCACTAAAGAGTAGAATACATTACATTTCAATTCTCCCTCAAAGAAAATGTGTTTTACACTCTCCTCTTTAAAGTGTTTTTAGCAGTAGCATTAAGGAACCAGGTAAAAACCACAACATTTAATATTCTCATCTATGGTCACTGCCTTGTTTCTAAGCCTCCATGAAAGGATGTTTTACTTTTTTTGGATTTTTATGAACCATAATTTCTCTTTTCAGTAATCACTATATGGTTGGGGATATAGGTTCTGGTGACCATCCTTAGAATAGATGGTTCCTGAGCTGGACGGAGTAAACATGCACCTCTATGGATCTAAGCTAGCCTCAATGAGATAGATTATGCATTTTTCATTCCCTTTATAACACTGAATTAATGATTTACAGGAATCATATTGCCTCTTTGAAGATGATATTGTAGGCTATACATCCCAAAAAACCCAAAACCATTCACTCCTAGTTGACATGCCAGAAAAAAAACATTTCATGTCCTCAAAATCCAGTTGATGTGGGGTTGAAGTGTTGAAAATAGGGGGATAAACATCATCCTAAAGGAATACATACATCCAAAATCCATCATATAGATTCCTGAAAATGATCTACCCATGGTCATTCCCTATAATTTATGGCTAGTAATTCTTCAAAGGAATCATAAATATAAACAATCTCAAAAATTGATGATATTATTTCAATAAATTCTTATCACTTGGTAACATGGTATATTACTCTCTATGTAAGAAAATAAATTTAAATAAACTTAAAATGTCATTAAAATAATTATTTTCATGATAATCCATGTGAAATGGAATTATGTACCCCTCGAGAGAGAGTTTAGGTGATTAATAAAACATGAGTCTCAAATAAATAAAATTGAGACAAAACAATTTCACTAATTTCGTAACATTTGAAACATAATAAACATGATATAAATAGCATAAAATTAATATGTGAATAACAAATAATATAATTGTAAGAGACATATAATACAACCTTTTTATGTACATACATCACAGAAAAAGAATGATTGGAAAGCATATCATGTATCAAATAGAAATAAATTGTGATATGAAATCCTCTTACCATGTGTCTTGACTATATTCAAACTCATACAATATTCCAATTTAATGAATATACGTTTATTATACATATTTTACAAAATCATATTCTTATACATAATACCATATATATTTTTATTATGACCTTATATTACCCTCTTTTTAACAATCATATGTTAAGGTTTCAATTAAGGTAACAATCGCTTTGTACATTGCATGTTTCTTAATTTATTATATCATTAGTCCTTATACTTATATCATGATTATAGAATTAAATTCATCTTATAAATATCATTAATATCGATTATATTTATATTATAATTATCTATATCATAAATAAGCACAAAATGGAATGGACCTTTCATGGATACGGTAAGCCATACCAACGCATGAACAATGATTCCATTTTAAATGTCATATTGAAAGAAAGAAAATAAAATAAAATATATTATTATGTATATATATCAGTACAGTATAATTATAATGTTTTAAATATCAAATAATTTTAGTAAACCTATCCCTAATACATTCCATGTAGTCTGTGAATGAATCACATCACATTGAGGGGTAGTAGTCCACACTTCCTCAAACAAAATTAACATAATTACATCAAATGGAATGTAAAAAAGATGTGTGTTATAATAGTAATATTGAAGATTACTGAAATAATAAATATAATATTTGACATATATAAACATAGTGTCCATCATAATGGCTACAATGGTAGCTGGTAAAGGAAAAAAGAACAATCATTGTTTCGTGAGGCAGTTGTCCATCGTACCTGAAAACAATATGGTCCTTACCCATTAAATGGAGGTGTGTATAATTTTAGGTAAAAACATAGAATAGAAATCTTAGTATATATAGGATACTATTATTTTCATAAAATAATAGAATAAAGATATTTGAGGGGGTGTAGAAGGAAACAAATAATGGATCTTGGGAGAAGATGTCACCTCATAATCGTGTAACTCTTTTTGGATTGTGCTAAAAGGATTCCTTGAGTTTCTTTATTCCCAAGGTAATGCTTCTATGAGGAGAGGAGGGAATCTGAGAGCTCATTTTAGCAGTGTTTTGGTGATACAAGGGTCCTTACAGGTGTGAGGAAGTGGTTAGAGGTGGTGACGTTTTATAGGTAGGGGAAATGACAAACATGGCATTTTTTAAAACAAGTGGGTGTACCCATGTTTTTATCTAAATAAGTAATAAAAAACACAAAACTAAAAAATGGAAGGTTAATAGACAAATACTAGGCCTAAATTGGGGTTTAGAAATGTTTATAAGTCATTTTCGGTCTTATATTGTTTGTTTAATACATTATTAACCTTATTTTTCTCTTAACTAATGCAATTAATTTTAATAACTTTCACTAATTGTTTTGGTAAAACAAATGTTGAAATTTTTAAAAATTGTAAATTATTTTGATTCTAAATATGGAATCCATTTTTTCATATTCTAATCATATAATTTGTTGATATTAATTTAAAATTAATCCTACTACAGGATGATGGTATGGGTTTTTAATGTAGAAACATCCAACGGTTTGCTAAGTTATTATATCCAATTTCAATAAGAAATTTTTTATAATTACATAAATTGGATTAATTGTAAAATTATTTATTTAAACGAAATATTAGTATAACTAAAAATATAATTTAACATTATAAATAAATAATATGAAAATATTTTTTGAATTAAAATCTAATTTTTTAACTATTCATTAAGAGACGAAACCTTGCATAAAAATACCAAAACATTTATAATAACCTGATGTTTATGTATATATTCCAAATATAAAGTTTATTTTGACATATTTAATCTATAAAAGTTATAAAAAATGTATTTTAAATGGGTTCCCCATTAATGGTTTTAAAAACACCTTCATAAAAAATATGTTTTATACCTAAAATTTGGTTTGTTCTTATCTTATGTCTATCGAATCTATTGGATGAATATAAAAAATAATTTATTGAATATCTAAAATATTTATTACATTAATATCACTTAAAATTTTCAATTATTTTAATTTACTTGGTTAAAATATTTTTGTCAATATAATAATATTTTCTTATATATTCAATAAGTTTTCATATTCATTTCTTGTGAATTTATAACCTATTAATTCATCTTATATTTTTGTAAACCAAATATTTTTAATTTTTTTTAATTCTATTCATATCCATTAACTTAATTACTAAGTTATATCCAATCATAATAATATTTTAAATAATATATTATAGTTAGGTTACTCTTGTTCTTGCGTGTTACGTAAGCCATCGATAAAAGTCAATCTTATGTGTAATGAATGATAACCTAGTTGTTTCATGTAATATATGAAAATTAGATGTCACGTGTAAAATACGCCAATATGGTTTTGTGTAAAAGGAATATTTTTTTTAGTGAAACCCCGTTTTCAGTGTTGTGTGAAATGAAAAACATCAAAAAGGTAAATTAGTTCTAAATAAAAATATCACAAAATCTGGGGGTGTTACAAATTTATTTTTAGAATTTAATTGGTTATCCTATAAAATGTTTTATGATAAAAGGTATTTTTTATCCCACTATAAAATATATATAAATATTTTGTTCAGTTTTTTTATTTATTATTATCCCAATCTTCTAAATTAACTTTTCCTTAAGATCTTTGGGTTGTGTTTATTAGATTTTTAGGTTAAACGTCATTGAACAATTTTTGTAAAGGATTCATTATATATATAAAAATTTCAACTGTGTTATGTATATAATGATATTTTCATTTTCAATCATTGTTTTTTTTCGTATCCAAGAAGGATTTTAAGTTACCAAGGGAATCCTTGCTGAAATGAAATAAAGTAAAAACTCAGTTTTATATAGGAATCTTATGATCTTTTCTAATATTATAGTAAAAAATGTTATTCCAAATATAAAATAGATAGGTATGTATATTACAAGTATGATAACAATCTATATATTACAAAATCAATAATTTTTTAGTTATTCACTCCTTAGAGTGGTCTTGTTCCCTATAAATTTAACATACAGATTGTAGTGAATTGTTTCACTGTTGTGGACAATTATTTCATTATAGTAGAGTCAATTAAAGAATATATTTGAATAAATTTTTATTTATTAATCATTCAATATATTAATTATTATTTTAAAAATAAATTATAGTTAATAAAAATTTTATTTGTTTAAAAATAAACTATTCTATATTAGGTAGAATTATATAAATATTATGTCACATTTTAGGGGTGTTATTTAATATGGGAAATTAAAAATAAAAAAGACACATACTAATGACAATCTAACAAAAAGTTTGATTATGGATTTTCCATTTAAAAATTTTAGAAATATTTAATATTAGAGAATATATTTCTAGTTCAATGACCAATGTGTAGAAAACCCATGTGACGGTATAGGATATTCATTAGTACTCTCTAGGTGGAGACTTGTTAATTTGTCTTACTCTTTTCATAGATATAAAAATTTATATATCTTTCTTCTCATGATTTTTTTTATTTTTCATTATATATATTTTCACATGGATGGATCATTTTATAGGATATATTTGGTCAAAACTTATAGCAATACTTATTAGTTAACTTTATTATTAAATTTTCTACCTGATCCTTTTTACTCACATGATCCAATTTTACTTCACCGCTCATGATTAGTTTAATACATAAATAAATTTTATTTTAATATTATGTTTCCCCCTTATTTTTTTATTTTATGTGTCTATTTTATATTATTTTTATTTGATCCATGTAATCCCACATGTTTCCAAGGACTATCATCGACATGATTATCCATCATTAAGAGAACCTCTCTTTCTAATGTGTTTCATTACACTGTTGTCTTTTGATAACTGGAAAAAATGTTCACTAAAAAAAATTATAATAATCCTATAATGACTAATAACATAACTTGGTTCTTGTTTCTTCATGGGGGGTTTACTAATTTGATAATTCTAGTTTAGTGAGACTGATAGACTATCTAGGTATAGAAACTTGTTATTCGAATATGTTCTTTTTACTGGTTCATGTGAAAGATGATCTCTAAGATATTGTTATAGACTTTAAGAGAGATCCATATGTTTTTATCTTGATAATTAGATTTGATATAATATTTTATATGTAACCATCTAATTTAAAGGCTATCTATTTTTGTTTTATTAATAATTATAACTAGTTTATCAGTAATATAGTACGATTCTTTGGAAAAAATGCTCTATTTATTTATTGTTCTCCAATTTTATTATTTATTTTTTGAATACTAATATTTCTAATTGGGTTGATAGGGAACCATTATATGTCCCATATACCCATAAAATACATGGAAAAAAATCCCCAACATACATTTCTTAATGGAAAATATTAATTAAGACTAATTTTTTTACTTGATTACTACCTAGAGTAGATAGGGCCACTCATGTGCCCCCATACACCCACACTAATGCCAGTGCACTTTCTATGAACTGAGTCCTCCTTCCCATGCCTACCACTACTATCCCATTCCCATGTTACCATCACCAGTGCCCAACCATGCATCTTCCTTCATTTCCACAAAACTACCCATCTTATTTGATTCCCTCACCTTGACCTCTCATGCATGTGTGAATGGAAAATACCCTCACCAACAAAATAGGGGTCCAAATTCAATATTGTTAAAAATTGAACCCAGGTTTCTTTAGTGTACAAGTTTCGGTTGAATATATTATATTTTATCATTCCATTTTTTTGATAATTTATATATAAGTTTTTATAGAGTATATTTCATCTATTTAAAGATATCATATCCTAGGGATACATTTGATCACATGCTCTTTGAATTCATTAAATTAGAAATCAAACAGGTTTATATTTACATTATTCTCAATTATATTCTCTATTATATATTTTTATTACCTAATATAGTTAAATTTTTTAGTTGTTCTCATTTCATACATGTATGAATAATTATTGTAAAACAAAATTAAATATGTTAATTATGAAAACATTATATTTTTAATTTCATTGATAAAAACATATACTAATTTTATTAACTTTTTTGTTAAAATTACATTTCATGTTTTTAAGTCAATATGAATCTATTATTTATGTTTATTTATATAAAACATTATTGTATTTTATTTACATTTTATTTTTTTTAATAATATCTAACTCCATTTCAATAAGTAATTTTCTTTGAGTATGTTTCATTAGAATTTAAATTGGTTCACAATGTATCTTATCATAATATATCCTATATCTAAAATATAATTTATTAGTTTTTACTAGTTCTCATGAGAATATTCATGAATATTGGAATAAAATTTTATAATGGTAAATCAGTTTTCCAATATAATTACTTCATTCATTTAGTTCATTTAAAATAAACTTAGAGGAATAATGAAAATGGATTTTACTATAGTATGTATATGTGTCTATGTGTGTTGGAATTTGAATGATTAAACGTAATTCAATGAACTAACAATGAATATTGGTGATAAATTATTCTTGGGATGATGGGGATGTATCTTAGAATTTGAGAAAATAAGAAATATATCATTAAATTTCATGGTTATTCTATCTAATGAAATAGAAAAATCTAATGTCCCCAGGCAAGTTGTTCCTGATCAGAAAATACATGGAGATAATGGAGAATTGTTATTGGTTATGTGAATATATTCACTATTTATATTGAATTAAAAACCATGATGATTGCTTTATGTAATTTTATAATATATTTTTTTAATAATGAAAAAAAATTGTTATTTTATTTAATATATTTTTAATAACACTATTGAATGTACATTGATATTTATTTGTGATTCTAATTATGTTAAGAATATTTTTAAAACACTTGGATGAATTTTTTGAATATGTTTAATGATCTGTTATTATGCGGAGAATAATGATGAAAAATTTTCCAAGTATAGGTTTTGTGAATTAAATACTAATTTTATGACCAAAAACATTATAATTTACTAGATGAATTATGGAAAAATGAAAAGTTCTTTTTATGAAGTTTAAAACTGATATCTATTAGATAATGAATGAATCATAAAATTTTATTTTTTGTAATTGGATATAAATAATTGTGATAAAAATATTTCTATTATATTATATTCATATAGTTATAATAAAAAACCCATTATTTAATTTAATTTATTAAGAAAATTAGAAAAGTATTGCTAGATAGACATTGATTAGGAGTTACATAAGATATAGCTAGGTTTTTAAAATTTAAAAAATATTTATACCAATTATAAATTAATGGTGTGAAATAAATAATGAGTGTATACTCAAAATGATATATGTTGAATATTTAAAATAAAATGTTTTTGCATTGGGTTTTTTCTCAATGTGGTGGTAGGTGTAACACATCTAACTAACGTGATGAAAAAGTGAACTTATTGGATCCATCGGTTTTCATATTGTAACATATGTTTTTAAATTTTATAATTTTGGTTTGATATCAAGATTAATATTTCATAGTTTTTAAATATTGACTTCATTGTAAATTCATGTCTAGAAATTGATTTTAATGAATTATATTTTATGTTTTGTGAGGTTTTGTGAATAATAGAAGATTAATTGCACATTTTGATGATGTTTTCTATTGGAATTTGATAATACCTCACTATAATGGAGTATATTACATATTTTTGGGATTAGATATGATTAATTCATGGATTTTTTGGTGTGGATTATTTTATTTTAATTTTAAAAACCATTCTCTTCTATGGAGAGACCAAAAGAGACCATGGTCATTCCATTTAAGATTAGAATTGGACACTCCGTTTTATATGTCAAGACCTTAAATTTTTCGGAGAAATATTAAATTTGAAAAATAATTTTCAATATTCCCCAACAATGGATTTTTTGAGATGATGGATGTTCTAGGGTTCTGTTGGAAATTGGAAACATTTTTTAAAAAGGTTATTTAAGATACTATTTTCCTAAAAATGGGAATCATTCCATTTTTATGGATATGGAGTAAGTTATTTTTTAGTGAATAGATTTTTTATAAGAAATTGGAAAATAAAACATGATTGTATAATGAACATCATGTCATAGGGAGTTATATAGATTCTTTTAATGGATTAAATGACTTCATAATGTGGGTTCATAAAATTTGAAATTCATGATAAATGTTCAAGCTGAAGGTGAACCTTGTTTTAGAGATTTCTAACCAAGAAATGTTGAATAAATATTTTTACATTTTATTAATTTAGTAAAATTTTAATAATATATATGATTTTTCATCTTTTAGTGTATTTAATTAATTTTTGATTTATTAATTTCAAGGAAAATAATATATTTACCTGTGTTATAAAATGAAAGATATAATTGAAAGATAGAAATTGAGTATTTTTGAAGTGTACAAAATTAGAGTGAGAGAGGACTTGGTTGTTTATCTAGAAATGGGGAGATATTTAATTCACATAATTATTTTCTAAAAACAAGAGGATATATTTCATTGATGAGGATCATTAAATATTTGGACTCGATTAAAGAGGTTGAATCATAAAAATTACCATATTTATTATTATTTTAATATTTTACTAATATTCCTTACCATACACGTGTGTTTCATTTATTATTTCATATTCCTTTTTAAAAAATCCATGATCTGAATATAGAGGTGGTAAACCATTGTTGTTAGTTTAAATGTACCTAAATATTTTTATAACATATAGTATATAGTTATCAACTTGGTACATTGACACACTATTAGATTATACTTCTTGGATTAGTCCTTTTTAGAGATTCTATAAAAATCCTTAACTATTTGTATTTAATTTCATAATATTTTGATGATATATTTGTTTCATTGAGGTTTATAGGTTTAAAATGTTATTTCTACTGTGTGAACGAGGTCCATTTTGGTTTGGTAATATAAATTGAAAATATTACTCAAACCCAAACCCTCGTAGGTTTTCTTTGGTATTGTGGTTTCCACAAATCATCTTGATTCTTAATAGAGGTATCATAAAATAAATGAAGATACAGGTAAAAGATTAATAAAATTACTACATATTAAATGTTTTATGTAGGTATAAAATTTATAGTTGTTGTAATAAATGTTGATTAGACTCAGTGAATCTATTGTGTGGTTCTACCTAACACAATTGTGATGATCTTTATGCACCAAATTTAGACCATAAAGTAATATTAGATAATATTTATTAAATACATTGTTCTTTATTTTAAATTCAACTTGATGAAATTTCAATGATAGAACCACCATGAATATATATTTATTTAGAGATCAAGAATAATAAATGAACCTAAATCCCTGAGTTTTGAGTCTAATCATTTTTTAGAAATTTCTTGGTGACTAACATAAAAAATGGAATTATAACAATTTAATAGATTTAGGTATCCTCCCTATGTTAATTTATGTTATCCTTTATAAATATGTTATAACACCCAATATTATTTATGAAAATATTTTAATTACTATTGATATTGGGTTATGTAAGAAATATTGAAATGTTTCGCATAGTTTAATGATTAAGGGAATGGTTGATTGTACTCTTATGATAACCATGAATATTACTATTATTAAATAATTATAAAATTCATGGTTAAGCTAAAAGTCATTTGACCAATAATATTTACCAAGAATTATGTAAAAATTCAAAAACATCTACCTTCCATATCCAATTACATTTGACCGTATTATAATTAAATAATGGGATTTTATATTAGGTGATTTAATGGTTAGTTTTTTAGTCGGATAATTGATATTTTTATAGTTATTTTTAAAATTTGAAAACGATATTATAAGTATTATTATTATAATTTTCATGTGTTATTATTCTTCAGGAAAAAATAATTAGAAAGGAGAAAATTAACCACACCTAATTTGTATCTTGTGTTATCCTTGAGTGTTAATGGAGATATCCCCCTACTTATACTATTATTATACTCTCTCCATGGTTAAGGATAATGATTCTATAGAGGTAGGTTTTTTCCATTTATCTCTCATCCCCTTAACATTTTTCCTCCGTTATTCTTAATGACAAGCTTTCTATAAACTCATAATTTAGATATTTTGGGGATTCCTTAAGGAATAGATAAAAAAAATATATAAATATGGATTTTTTCAATGGTTATTAAAGAGTTACAATGAATGGTAAACACACATCATTAAAAGGATCCTTTCTATTTTATTTCTTTAATTGAGTATTTCATGAATCAAGTCCAATTTTAACCCCTTAAGTGTTTTCTACAAATTAGGGTCCCGGTATCCTTTAATTTTTTATGATTTATTATATTATATAATTGTTGATATTTTTTGTGTATAATTTTATGAATGTTTAAAATATAAGAAGTTGTTATTATTTCATATAATTGATAAATTCTTTAATTATTAAGTGTTATGAATTTAGAAAATATATTCAAATGAAATATCATGATTTAATTGACATGTTAGGGTAATTTTTTGATGCCATTGTTTATTTTTATTTTTAATGGTTATGAGTAATTATTTTTAAAACCCATGATTAGTTCATAAAATCGGCATTTTATTGAAAATTTGGTGTTTTTTATTTTTATGTGGTGAATTTTATGGTTTTATTGTAAATGTATTAACAAATTTTTAAAACAATCCACGAGATGGTTCATTACTTAAAGTTGAATTTATATACATAATTGATATAGGATACCCATGATAGGTAAATGGTCCTCGCATAATGTTTCATTTCAATATTGAGATAGAGGTACTGTTTTATGCTTTTTTTGGGTGATGGTTCTGACGGGCATTATTTTTATCCACTGTAATGTGCATAGAATTCTTTATCTCGGTGATGACATGAGTATGTGATATTGTTATTTTTTTACAATAAAGTCATCCAAGTTATAATTTATTATATATTATTATTCATTTAAGTTATAATAACCATTCAAGATATATTTTTTATAGATCCACTCCCCTATTTTAATTTAATAAATTGTAGCACATTTACTATTTTTTTAAACTCATAAAAAATTTAATTTTTTCCATGAATGGGATATTATTGTGGCCACATTGGAAAGTTATATTGGGTTATATTCCCAGCTTAAATGTCTTCTCCAGCTCACATTCATCCCTTTTATTTTAGTTGAATGTTCAATAACATACATATGTTATTATTTTTCTTGATAGTAGGATGGAAACCTTAATTTTATTTTTTTTTGTAAATGAGTGGTGTTAATTCATTGTGACAATTTCAAGAAAATATGCCATTATATTATTTTTTTTTATTTTTAT
This sequence comes from Viscum album, assembly GCA_963277665.1. Lineage (NCBI taxonomy): Eukaryota > Viridiplantae > Streptophyta > Magnoliopsida > Santalales > Viscaceae > Viscum > Viscum album. The sequence continues at coordinate 684,715,707 of OY728165.1, forward strand.
GTTGCTATGTTACACATGTCAAATGGTTTGTATATATTTTATTTAATATGTTTTTTTTCAATGTGGTTGTTTTATATTTGTTCTTACCATATGGGGTGTGTATTCATTTATGATTATTGATAGGGATGAATTGTTTTTTCATTTGTATTTATATGTATAGTGGTATTCCCAATACATGGAAACGTGATACAATTTCAATTTTAACCCACCCCCCTATCCCCGATGATTCTATATAACAGGTTATATATATATATAATATACATTATTTTAATTATAAAAATTGGATTAAAAATATAGGAGATAAACCATTAGAGAAATAAATAATAATACATTATAAATGAATATTTTAGACACATGCACAATGTTTTTGAGGCTTAATATTTATCTTTTATAGTGCTTTATAAATACACTTAGCAATAGCTGAAGGACTCAATCCTCCATAGATAACCCCCTCTATTATGGTAATCTCAGATTTAATTTTTATGTTTCTTCTTCTACCTTCATCATACTAGATCCTTCATAGTTAACGATAAATAATATAATAAAATAATTATATCCATTCAAATTTATCTTTGAACTATCCATATATAAAACACATATTTATTGGTTAGTTCTTATTAATAATAACTCTCTGATTAATAATATGGGTTCCCATTTGAAGGTTATGAATTTAAAAAGAGTTGAATATTCTTATATTTCTCATTTATAATCAATTTTTTGAAGTATTAAATATATGTTGTAACTCGCTGAACATTATATCATGATGTATTCATGTGAATGAAATAATACGAATGTATCAAAACATTAAAGGTAGAATCACATTCTACCTTAATAAAAATTATTACATGAAATTATTTTCAATGAGATCATGTTTACCTGGTCTTGGTTATAATCACATCATTTGGGTGTAAATTAAATTCATATTCCTTTTAATAACATTTACTATATTTTCACAAAAATTTTATTTTTATGACATTATGACATGATATAGTTACCAATACCCTAACATCATTTAAAATAATACAATATATATATTCTATGTAATGTTTTTAAATATTCTATATAAAATTAAATCTATATTCATATGTGTAACCATAAATGGTATTTTTTAATTTTTAGTGATTATAAATTTTTATTAATAAACACAAAGAAATATTGGCTTGTAAAAAATCATTATTAATGAAGAGATAAAGAGATTTTTGTGATACCTTACTGTATAACTCTTTCATTCATGATCCTCAATGTTGAGATTGATTAATATAGATGTGTTAATTACAAGATATTCATCAATGGAGACAAAAAATAACATATTGTAAATATTGGATCATAAACATCTTCAAATTAGTCAATTGGGGGACCACATGTGATATCCTTCCAATAGTTTGGAAATAGACATCCCCAAAAAAAACTCCAAGCATAATTAGAATCATTCCAAATGAGACTTGATTAACACTTCCTTAAGGATGGAATATAATATATATATCATACTAAGTAGTTTCCAACGATTAGTTCCTTGATAACCATAGTAGTTGGGTATTAGTATAAAACATGATTCCTATGTAAACTAATGATTTTATGTATGAAATTACTCACCATATACTCAAGTGATTCAATACAGACTACATACCCTACTTGTATATCATGAGTATACTATGTATCTAAATATAGTCGCATAGTTATGTTAATTAACATATGATCTCATGTCAGGACTTTTAATTATAGTAATCAAATAGGGAGATATTTAATGTTTATCTTGAAGGGGTTATTAGACATTCAACTATCATGTGATACATATAAGAAAATAATAATGATTGATAATTTGGATATTTTCATTAAAGTTAAATTAGAATAAAATATATATATTCCTATGATTTCATAATTTTAATAGTTTTAACACGAATATAAATAAAACCATATACTAATGCATTATTCCCACTATATCCTAGCACATAAGAACATTAATTGATGATATTTTGTCAAATTAATTGATTTTATAAAGTCATATGCTTCCGCATCATGTAACACTTACTACATAGAAATTTAATCATCAAAATATTCAATTAATAAATTATTTCATTAAAATAATTATCTATAAAATATATTCATGGGTAATATGTTTTAATATTGCTGATATTTTGTGTTAATAAAAAAATCATAGTCGTCGAATTCATGAATATACAGGTGTATTTTGGTCATTTCACTCTTGTAGAGAACAAATTAAATTTATTAACTTATTAAATTCCCTATGAAAAGTAGTTCCAACCTTTGCGAAAATTATTTCCATGATCAGAAGAGTTTTTTCTTGAGACCCATTTATAAAATTTAATTATTTAATTAATTTAATATCCCTCGTTCCATTATTTATTTTCATATAAAATGTGGATAACATAAAAAAATATTTTAAAATGAGATTATGTAAAATTATTACTTCTCATGAAGTGATGATTCATTTTAGGATAGTGTGTGTTGATGTTAGGCTTTAAGCTTGACCCCAACAAATTTTTCTATAAATATCATTAATCACTCCTTAAACCTCTATTTAGTAAATGATTCTCATGGTGATTAAATAGAAGATATCATAGGAAGTTAAGGAAGATCCATATGTCACACATTTTAGAATCATGAATGCCCCTATCAGACTCATTCTAAATCATAATTCGTTATATTTTTTTTTATTATGTAATTTAAAAAATACGATTATAAGATTTTATAAAAAGAAAATTATTATTATTTTAAGGCTATTCATTATTAGGTTAGTCTTCTAGGTGTAATTCACTCACCAAAACCTCAGTATTATCACTAGGAAATAGAAATTCCACCACTGATTTTTGTGTTTTTTAGTGACTTATAGAATATTTAAATGGGATCTGTCCAAAAAATAATTTATTGAGATACAATTTTTTACGTAGGTTGGTATCTTGAAAAAATATATTATGATTTATCTAATCTCATATTTATATATTCTTTTATAGTAATTATAGAAGCCTGGTATTGTCTAGTATCATTTAAGGGTTCTGGGTTGTGGTGTGTAATGGTGAGTAGTGGATTATTGTAGAAGAGGATAATGATAGTGGATATTTTTTGAATGATAGTAAGGAATATTTGGTTCATAATTTCATTATCCCTAGTTTTTTTCTTGATGTTAATCGATGTGTTATAGTGGATTAAGGGAGATAGATTGATGGTGGTATTGTTAATGATAGGGTGGGATTTAAAGATATGATATAGTTCTTTATAGGTTTCAATAAAGATCATGTCATTAAAAAACCTTGAATAACATGATAAAGAAAGAGGCACCATTATATTTTGATCAATCGGTATGGTTAATCTACAATTTTCTATTCACATTGATGGGAGGCGAAATCATAACATTAATTTTTGGTATTGAGGAATGGAGAATAAGACAATTTAAAATTGCATCTATGTCCATAAATAATCAAGGATTTGATTCCTTATCGGGAAACATTATGAATTAAATGACTAGACCCACAAGGGTCTAACAATGTGGACACTATTAAAAAAATGTATTTGGTATAATATGTGGACACCATACTATTTTTATTTATACTTCAAGTGAGAACTCATAATTCCTAGCCCAATCCCCTATTTTCCTAAATTTGATATATATATATATATATACAATTTGGTGAAATTTTATCTCAAACAAATATTCTAATAATTTGTTATGCTAATATTTTTATTAATATTAATAAAAATATTAGTAATATTATTATATATATAATGTGTAAAATGATAACATTTCACCATAGTATATGAATTTCACAAATGAATACCCAATTTTTATCATTTATCTATATAGATCATCTTTATGAAATTTTTCATGATCAAAATTGATCTTTTCAATGGGTTTTTAAAATTATAAAATTATAAACACCAATGTTGATGGTGACGCTACCAAGGATAATTCCAAGAGTATCAATATAAACATTTTAATGAGTATATCATAATTTCACCCATTATTTGGTTATTTGTCCCTCCCAATATAATGAAATTTCTATATCATGTTTTCTAAACTAGTGCATATATGGGATATTTGGTGACTTTTATTATGAACAATAAATTATATTCAAACTTTTAAACATAAACATAAATATAATTGCTCATATTAATCATAAATATACAATGTTATAATGATTTAATTATTTTATTTATGAATAATTTTAGAAAAAAACATCATCAATTATAGTGACCTCGGTAATGAGACCTATTTATTATTAAATTTATTGAAATATTTTACATTATATTGACTTGATGGTATATAATTATAAAATGAATTTTTTTGGAATAGAATCTATAATAGAGTGTGTTTTTATAAAGAAATAGTAGAAAATAAATTATATTTAATCTACCTGTAATCTATATTACAATCGAGTATCAATCATAAATTGTGATCCTATAATAGGTGATGGATTATCCAATAGTTAATTATATAACTCTGATTGAATAATATCTTATGATCAATACAAATTCATTGTATCATTGACTTACTTGTTGAATATTGAAAGTTTACCTAGAGAGTTCAATTGTCTCATTATAATGATTATGTAGACTACTCGTATCAATCTCAATTTGGGAACCCTCAAGAGTTTGGATCCATCTGATTTAATAAATTATGAAATATAACATCCTAGTAGTCTAGATTTCTTAATGTTCATGTGTACACAACTAACCCAATAAATGAATCAGCTAGGTAATATTTCATAATGATGGATCATGTCAAGAGAGTATCATATATCCTTAAAAAGAAGAAATGTATCATGTAATATCTTTGGATATAATGGGAAATTTGGCCATTTGAATTCCCTATATTAACAAGGTGTTTGGCATAAAGCATGTTAATCCATATGGTGTGGTTTTCCCATTCCCTTACCCATTCATTGGATGTATTAAGCCGTGTATCCTAGATATAGAGGAATAAAACCTAGTAATAAAATCAATTTATGGAGGTTCTCTGGATAATCGTAAGATACCAAGCTGTTTACATAACCCCACAATATTGAAATTGCCTACTATGACCTGAGGTTCCTTCTCTTAGTTCCATACATGATTAGTCCAAGGGTATATGATATGTTAATGGAGAATTCTAGGTGGTATAACTCATTTCCAAATACCTTATTTTTTTTCAAGGGAACACACATCTAGAAGCTATTTTATGTAAAATTCTTATGTGAAAACTTCTACCTAAATGACATGTTACACCCTTTCATGGCCTATGAGTACCCAAAGTATTATTAAAATAAAAACAGAACATAAATAATCGAGGAATAATAAATATGAATTTCTATATCCCCTGAGAGTTATTCAAATGTAATCTTCATTAGGTGAAATATGAAAGGCAAACTATAGTTGGTGATTTGGGGTAAAAAAAATAGAGGTAGGTGAATGATGGTAGGTGAATCATGTTAAGAGTACACCACAAAAATGTCACCTTACCAACACCATTCAAACCAATATGGTTCACATGTGTTCACCATGTACATGGAATTCTCAATTTTGGGTGTTTTCATGAGGTATGGTGAAATATTGAATGCTTTTAATATATTACAACAGATCTAGTATAGTTAATACAAAACAAGAATTCCTACTAAGTTTATCCACCTGCCACAAATCTATAATGGCATACTTACCATGTGTCATTTCCCTCATCTAATCCATATATATAGATTTGGGGTCAATATCGTCACCATTGTGAGTAGTATTTCACTTTTCATGATTTAAATACTCTAATGGGGGGATAATTGAATGTCTCTAAATTTTTTTATAACATTTAGGAATATTATGAAAAATGTTTCGGGAGTGGGGTGTGGAGTCGGTGTGGAATTATGAGGCCCATGGATCCTTCTGTGATTATATTAAAATAATAAATATAATATATCAAAATAATATATTATTTCATAGATAATGTTAAAACTTCATAATAGTGTTTCAGATTGGAAGACTAGGACTTCCATTAAATTCAATGTGTGGGTTTTACCCTAAGTGTGATACAAGTCTTACTAGCGTTAAATGCTTCAACAGAGTGTCATTATGAAAATACTAATTTTATAGAATTGATATATTAATTTAATATTTGATTAATCAAAAAAGAGTAATTTATGAACCTTTATAAACACCTCTACAGATAATTACCTATGGATATTTGCATAACCTTAGATCATTGAGAGGATATAGAGTAAATATTCGACTTTTGATTGCATTAGTAAGTGAAAAGGGGGTCATAGATCAAGGATAGATGTACGATAATGTTCATCTTCATCAATGGAGTTATAGCATATCACCAATATAAATAAAGTAGAAACATTATTCACTAGTGATCAATACAATCATTATTAGGGAGTTTGATTTTTTTCTTTAATCTTCATTAATTGATTGAGACACAAAAATTAATTCTTTCTAAAATTAATTCACATATCAAACATCATTTGTTTTTCTGATGTCTGTATTCTCTTCCAATATTTAGGACATTGAGATTTATTCCTCATTTATTTTTTAATATAATAATTAAACCATTAATTGGATTCCAGCTATGATGGCTCGGGTTTACATGTCCATCAGTTGATTATTACATTATGTTACATTCCATTATCCCTCCATTCATTGATGTTAACCAATATATTTTCAGTTATCGGGTGATTCTATGATACACTAGAGGACCGAAAATTTTCAATTTATTATTTGGAACGAAGGATCAATGTCAGAGGTTCATCTTTGGGTTTTGGAAAGATAATAAATGTGTAGCACTAATGATAAGAATATATCAATGGTTTGGGTAATTGTGGATCTACATGTCAGATCAAGAAGATCCTTTTGTAGGAGAAAAATTGGTGTTTTTGAGAAACGGGTGTTTGAAATATATCCCTCGTTGATGATGATTATATGATGATCATGTGAATAGTGAGGTTCCTATCAGATCAATGTTTTGGTAACTTATGATCGAGATGATGTTTTTTCTGATGAAGAAAGAAAATAATATGACTTCTATATAGAAATTTTGGAGAGTAAAACCCAACCCAAGAATTGGGGAATGATTAGAAGTATATCTCAAGTCTTAAATAGTGGATGGGTGGAGTTTTTTTATGAACTTTAATTTCTATGTATGTGACATGTAGTTCAGAATAACACATGTTGTGTAAACCCCTCTTTGTGGAGGATAGTATTTCACATTGTTTAAAATATCATGAAACAAGTGAGACTTCGATATTACATGTGACACCTAGATATCTATATTATCATGTATATGGAGTACCCACCAAGGAGGCCATCTTGCCCCAAACATCACAAGCTTGGGAAGACTACACACACCAAATGTGGGTCCGACCACTACACATCATGTGATGTTTAGTACACCATGTATACTATAGAAACTACATGGGTCCATGAAGATTACACACACAATTTACATTCCCAGCTTATGTATATCTTGTACCATAGTGTATGTATCGTGTGAGTCGGTAGGATATGGATGGTTCCAGACATGGTGATACACATTATGTACCCCTTGGGAAAAACCATCTACTTATAAAATTTTATGTTAGAGAACTTTTTTTCTATGAACAGCTGTAGTATAATATTTATTGAGTACCCACACACTTTATTATCATGGGTAGGTTTCTTCCTTCTGTTATTCTAGAGTGAGTTTTCTCATTCCAACTGTATTAGGGTTTATTGTGGTGACTTTTCCAGAGCATTGGACATAAGATCCCATCACCATATTTTAGTATGTTTCCATCTATGAGTCCCAAGTCTTATATATATATACCAATATCTCTACCTCGGTAGGGTTAAGGTTACATGTGACCCTTGAAATTGTGTATCTGATCCCCAAACAAGCTGGTTATTATATTTTGGTTCTGGTTTCCTCCATTATACCTTTGTGTGATTCCCTATCTATGTATCAACATCTATGGAATTCTTATAAGTTTTTGTGTAATCAATTGAGTATCTCAGATAGTCACACATAGTTTCCTTGGTTCTTTTTTTTTGGAAAGATTGGGTGAGTGTGTCCTATTGGATGATTTCCATCAGATCAGTGAAATATTATGTGTGATTTCTCTTGGAGGAAACCTACCTTCGAGCCTCTAGTATAATACTTGTATAGTAGTGAGGATATTTATTCTACATAAGATATATGTTCTGCATTTTAGAAAGTATGGGTTATCATTTTTGTTCCCATATCTTTTTTATTTAGAGAAATGATCCTATTTGAGGATTTATGATTAATGATTTTAGGGTGTCCCACTGTGTATGTTTATACTAACCCATGTATTGGCACATCCAAAACATTTCATTTTTTATAAATATAGAATTACCTATGATGACTTCTTAGGTGGACCAAGAGAAGGTAGAGCATATTTGAGATAGGTGTTTCAAGGATGGTTATAGGAGTTTTTTCTTGGTAGATCCCCCTTATTGTTGGAAATTTTGTTTCTTTTTCATTTTTGGAGGGATTAAATTTTTCTCATTGACATCAGATGTACTTATTCATGTACTCTGATGTGGGATAGATGTTATGAAGGAATTTACATTATAAATTTCTTACCATTCCAAATTATAATGAATTCTAGAGATGCATTCATGTGTACATGTTCTTTACACTATGTTGTAAAATATTTCTGATATATCTCCTCAGTGAATGTATCCACCTCATAGAATATTGGAGGAAGGCTTTATATGTAATCCTCAACTTACCACTATCCTAGAAGGTCATAGTTGGTCAGTTCATGAATGTGGGGGTGAGGAATCCCAAACATGTATAGTCTGATATGGTGTTAAAAAAATCATTAAACAATAGGATTAATATAAATTAATATAAACGAGTCATTATGTTACAATCCTTTAATAAGATAAAAATTACATCTCAAAAAAGCACACAGTCCCAATAAAAGTAGGTTTAGTATCATTGTGTATCATCTACATAAGAGATTTATTTTATGATACCTATTAATGTTTCCCCATAATAAAACTAGGATGGACTCCCATATATACAACTTATAGGTTACACAAATCCTAATTACCTGAGGAGTGCAAACATATGAAAGGGGTGAGCTCAAATTCCATGTATAGGTGAAAACAAATCAACATGTCATCAAGGGGTATATAATAAGAATATAAGAGAAATTTAAATAGGAGAAATATATTAATAATAAGAAGAAAATAAAAATAATATTTTTTTTACAATTCTTGATAGAAGAACAAGTAATCTAAAATTAAAAAAAACCATAGTAAAAGAGTTTGATACACTAATCATATGATATGGTTCATAATCCTTGGAATATAGAACTTATGGAATGGAATTAAATCATATCTTGATAAGGTATTATGGAATAATATTAAGCATAAAAAACATTTTAAACAAATATTGATGCATCATTTTCATATAAAAAACATGCGAACGAAGATCAACAAATCATGTTAACACTAAAAACATGTGAAAAATGATTCCCCAACAAAGTTCACATAACAAACTTCTAAAATAATCTTACCATATCATTTTAAAACAAAAAACATTAAAACAAAAACTCCCATATCACATTCACATAACAAAAAATAATACAATTCTTCCTATATCAAATTTATGAATCAACTTTTGAACAAGTCTTCCCATAACATTATCATCCAAAAAAACATGTGAACAATGGTTCTCCCATCAAGTTCACACCACATTACATCATATCATATGATATTAAATATTTACCAATGCATTATAGTGTTATATATTACCATAATTCTCAATCATTTATACAAATGTGTGAAAATTAAAATTAATTATTCATCACATAATATATAACCCATGGAATGAAAAATTTGTTTTATAAAAAGTAAATATCGTATCAAAAAAATTACATCAATAATATAAAATATTGGTACCAAAATTTATTCAAAAAAAATATTATTTCATAAGAAAATGTAAAAGATGTTTCATGAAAAATAATTTCCAAGGAAATATTTCACTTATAGATAAATATTGAAATTTTATTTAATCATTAAAAGAGTTTTTAGAATGTGTTTTACCATTATCATAAATGAATAATTTATAGATCACATTCAAAATTAATTTCTAAACAGGTGAAGTTAATTTTTAAAAAAAAATAATTAAAAAAATATTTAGTAAAATAACCTTGAAAATATATAACTCAAATAATATAGGAATGTTTAGTAGAAGATTAACATTTAAATATAAAATGATAGAAATCATTTTTAATATTTTGAAAAACCTTTGATAAAAACCCATATAAAAATATGTAATAAATCATCCATTTGAAAACATGTAATGAAAAATAGAATGTTAAAATGTATAAACATGTATTTTTATTTTAAAATAAGAATAGGAAACATTTTTTAGACTAATAAACACATAATTAGAGGAAAAGGTGTATTTAAATGAGATTGGATTTTTTTCATAAGAAAATTCCACATTTGTGAGAATTAAATAAATTTAAAATAAATATTTTATTTTAAAAATTAATTTTACCCATATTGAAAATATTTCATATCTTACGAAATAGAAAATAGAAGAATTTATTATACATAGAATAATGATATTTAAGGAATAACATTTTAACTCAAATAAAGGATGTTTCAGTAAACCAAGTCACTTAAGAATATCAAAATTCATGAATCAAGAGATATTTTCAAAGGGGTTCTTATGGTTGATTTGTAAATTACTATAAAAATAACAAATAATAAAATATAATAGAATAATATACTGAAATTTTATGAATTAAGTTCAAGAAGATAATCATAATTCAAAGAAATAAAATTTAACTAAGAAAACCCATATAGCTGTGGTAATGTATGAATCAAAATAACAAAAGAGGAATAATAAGAAATGGGAATTAAAATATAATAAACTAAAAGATATTAATTATATTTTATGTACTTGTGGAATTGAATAAAACATATAAACTAAATTATTGTGGGTAAAATCAAACATCTCTCATGGATTAGAAAATGAGTCAAAGAAACCCTTACATTATTGTCCCACATAGTCCAACACAATATAACCACCTTCATATCAAAAATAAATATATTAATCACCAATTTAAAATTTTTATTCAAATATACAATATTTTATTAATTTTACTTTTATTCATTAATTATATATTTAATACTTATTTATTATTTCTTCTCAACATCAATTTTTTTTATTATAATTTTTTCTTGTACAATTAATAATTTCACTATTCATTAACATTATTTGATAAAGTTTTCATAATTCCATGATTATTTAAGGCACTATAATAGATTCATTGTAATTATTGATAAATATATAATCACATTCAATAATCTTCATAGTTATGTTCCCAATTAATGGAATCAGTGTTGGATTATTTTAGTAGTTTTATTAAATAAATATGATGTTTTAATATTAATTTTAATAGTTACTATAAATTATCTATAACCATAAAACAATCCAATTTTTCATATTTACATATAAAAATATTATAATTTATATTCTCATAGTCATCCATTTTATATTTTTATAGTATCATGCATTAAAATGGTTAAAACCATCCTATAATGATGTTTTTTTTTTCATGTAAGACATTATAATATTCACAGTAATATTTTCGATGATAGGAAATGAGATTACACAAGATTAAAAGGGTGGGTGATCCCAATATTTATATAACCAATATTAAAATTATATTTTCATCACTCTAAAATATTTTTCAAATGAAAATTTGAATGACTCTAGAAAAGAAGCTTAAATATGAAATCTAAGGTGACCATTGAGTTAAAAACATAGGTTATACACTTAGAGTGATATAAAAATTTCAGTGTTAGTAGTTTTGATGAAGTAATTTTGTGGGTGGAAATAATTAAACAAAATAAATTTATTTATTTATTTAATATTATAAAATATGAACCTAATCCTATCTTTATAAATATACTTTTATTCTCATGTCCTATAGTTAGCCACCATACTGTATAAATTGAGTGGATCCTTATGTAGAGTATTCTTTGAGTTTTCTCAAATGTGAAAAATATGGATATGGAATTATTGAATGATATGAAAATAAAATCATTTGGGTTCCAAAAATGATGATGAAACTATTTATTATTCTTCAATTATTTTTCAAATACTTAGTACAAATGTTTGATTTATTTTTTTTCATCATGTTTTGATGTCCCTTGTTGAATGTAAAACAATTACAGTAAAAATAATTTATTCACGCGTCGATGGTTGGTCTGTTTTTGTGGTGGATTTGATGATTTTTTATTTTTTTTCATTAATTGTTCTAATAAAAATGAATCAATTCCAACCCTAATATTATATTAGGTTCATTAATAATTTTTTTCTTTTTTATTTTCTACCTCGTTTCATACATGTTCACCACAGTAAATCTAATTCACTCCTTTTTTGAGAAATAACCAGTATTAGATTATTATGAAACTATTCATTGGAGAAAAAGGATAAATATTGTGTGTGTAGTTTAAAATAAACAATGTGACCATGGTACAATGATAATAGATTACCAAATATAGATCAATGCAAATTAGAGATCCCAAATTCTTCTCGGTTTGACGGGTGGGGACAACATGGTGTGACACAGAAAATAATGAGAAGTGGATGATGATGAATTCCATCCAATTCAAATGTCAAGTCTTCATTAGATGAGATCAATTATCTACTAGTGATGTGGGTTTTAGATCCTAATTAGATGAAAAAACAATCAAATTCATAAAGACTGAATACTTTTTTATATATTTTCAACTACACAACATGTACTTTGTAAAGACCTGGAATTTTACATGATTTTTTTTTTGTGGAATGATTATGAGTCTGAATAAATTTATGGCGTGTGATTCTAAGGCCCGGTGTGCCCGGAATAAATTTCTGAAAAAAAATCAGGTACGTTCACTTCACATGCGAGCGAGAATTTGTAACTTTTGAACCGGTACTTGGAATTGAAATCTCAGGAAACTGTTGAACTCGTAGTGTTGATATTCTATTAAGGACACCTTCACCTCAACTATAGTAGGTTGATGGTGGAGGTTGGATTTTCGGTTTTTCATGGGATAATTGAAAAAAATAAAATTAATAATTTTTATTTTATTTCTTGAAACCTCTCATTTAAATTTTGGTTTTGGGGACCATCGAAACCTTTGTAACTCGGGAAATTACACCAATTAATGAGCCAACATTAATTAGACAAATATAGAAATCTTAATTAAGTTGGCTCCTCACCTCTTGTTGTTGGGAATAGTTGTAAAAGAAGGTACTTGGGAGAGCCTTTTTAGAACGCTTGGTGGAAGAACATCCTCCATCAAAGAAAAAAGAACCTCCTCCAATGAAGAACGAGGAACCGACGCTCGATCTCGGATCGGGAGAATGTTGTGGGAGCGCTGAATTCCATAGTTCCATTCATATTCTTTATCTTCTTTCTTATGTCTTCTCCAAGGAACAAACGAGGTAGGGTTAGTTTATAATTGTTATTTGTGGTTTTACGTTGAATCATTCTTCTCGAGCCGCATGCTATCGGTCTAAAGAAGAGGGTGAAGGCAAAAAAACATGGCACGATCCCTTTGGAACTTCATTGTTGATGTTTTATTCATGGGAGGGAGGGACGGTTTAAGAGGAACCTGACCACATTGCTGATGACCGATGCCAGAAAGGTTTAGTCGGCGGTCGGCACACCGGCCAGCCGCGATGGCGGCAGCGACGCAACTACGCCACCGAATGAGTTTGCGGCCTGTCGGCCATGGAGGAGGTGGGTGGTGAACAGAACACTATTCAGACACATAAAATTGGGGTGGTGCACATCTGCACTGCCGATCTAAGAGCAGGCTGCAGCTTCTATGCCGCAGCAGCACACTTGGAGGGTTTCTGGCACCTGTCTGACCGTACAGGCAGCTGCAACACATGTCGGTGCCACTGAAAGGAGAGTCGGCCAGAACTATAGGTGGCCAGGTCATACTGAGTGGGACCTATCTGGCAGGTCCTGCGTGCCAGCAGGCGGCGCCACATGGTGCAGTTGAGTTGGCCAGAGCCGAATGGTCTATTGAACCGTTTGGAATTCCAGGGGTGCCTCCCCTTGGTTAACAGCTAGGGCAGGCCCTGCCACGGAAGACCGAACCCAGTCGAGCGGGCCGCGCCCAGTGGGCTAGGCCACCCCTTTGCGGGCCAGGCCAAACCGTAGCCCATCTCATGTACGCCAGGTCTGTTTGACACAAACTGGGTCGGGCCGGGTCTGACCGGACTAGGGCCCATCTGGACCAAGAGAAACATTTTTGGCCATATCTTGAGAACTGTGCGTCTATTTGATGAACTGTCTATGGAACTATATTACTTGGATTGAGATGGTCCTTTTGGTATATACTCCACATGTGTTTTGGATAAAGTTGGAGTACATCTGGGTTGGATGGAGCCCAAATCCAACTGGGCCCTCAAAATAGAAACGCTAATAACTTACAGACCTGGCATCTATTTGACATGTCTTCTGTTGCATTGGGACCCTTATGACATGGTTGTACTTTGTTATACTTCTTCTTGGGGCTTCGTGGCATTTAAAGTATCGACTAATGGCTTGAGGAGCGGATCCTCTCAGAATCAAGCATGCTTAGTGCGGGAACCCTATGGCTGGCTGTACTTGAAGAATTTACAGATCTTGTGTGGGTCATATTCAGATCCTGTGTGAGTCATCTTCGGATATTATGTGGGTCCGAATCTTCAGATCCTGTGTGGGTCATCTTCAGATCCTGTGTGGGTTATCTACGATCCTGTGTGGGTCAACAGAAGAGCATGTCAATGAAGTATGATGATCTTACCTTACAGCTAATCATATATACATCCTTACTTATGTTATACCTAGTGTGAGATGAGTCTTTACCTTTTCGGTACACTACTTTGTGGTGATACCTTCATGGTATTCTTCTGTGTGGTGTTACCTTTGTGGAACCTACCCTTGTGGTGTAACCTATATGGTACTTATACCTTTTTGGTGTTACCTGTGTTGTACTTCTACCTTTGTGGTGTTACCTATGTGTTACTTCTATCTTCATGGGGTTACCTGTGTGGTACATTTACCATCATGGTGTTACCTTTGTGGTATGTTTCCCTCTCATGTGATATAGATATATATATTGATAACATAGGTATATGTATGGGAATATACCTCATTAGTGTTTATGAATATTTCTCCGTGCTTTGAGATTGACGTCTTTAATTTTGGATTATCTTTTGAGTATTTTGAGAGACCTTCGAGGGTCTCGGGGTCCCTACTGAGTATTGTTATACTCACCCCTACACGGGTTATGCACACACCTTGATGTTTCTTGTGCAGACGATGGAAGGAATTCTTTGAGGCTCAGGGATCTTGGACTAGAGGCTTCTCAGAGGTGGACCATTTGGTGTGATGTGATATAGGGACTACTGATCATGAGATATACCTACCCATCAGGTAAGATCCTTGGTGGACGATCCTGGAGTTGTTTTTCACTTTTTTGTTGTATTTTACTTTTAATTTGTACTTGTACTTTACAGTTGGGCTTGTATTTTGGCCATTTTACTTTCAACGCACTTTTACAACATTTGCTTACTATGTGGTTGCGTCTTGTTGTGTTCATGGACAATGTGTCTGTAAAGGTTAAAAAGGAAATATCTTCCCGTATTAGGGATATGCCTTTCTAGTGCTAGTCTTCAACCCCTGGCCTATGGAATGCGGGATTGGGGTAGTCATGTCACAAGTCCCAAGGGATAGGTCGTAATAAAGTAGTATTAGAGGACTCAGTTCTACTGAAGAAATTGGACTCTGATATTCTAATCAGCAACAGTGGTAAGAGTTGTGAGTGTGTTTATTATATTGGGGAATCCAATGTTGGTGTGGCGGATGATGTATCCATACACCAGGACCATGACTTCTGATTTCCTACTTACGGAACGAAAACACTGATTACATGTGTGTTTTTGAAAAGTTTTCTTTGTAATCTCTTTGATTAAGCTCACCAGGTAAAACTTATTGACAGTGGAACACCTGTTTATTTTTAGGATGCCTGCACACAGATAGCCTGCCAGGGTTCCGGGTAGAGTATGGGATGACAGCCCACCGAGCGATGAGGCTTTGGTGTAGGTCCCCCTTTCGGTAATTGTACCATCGGGTGGTGTATCACCAGCACCACTACCCATTAGGCAGCCGATGCCACCAGCTCCAATAGAAGAAGATGCATGCCACTTGAGTGTGTTGCACATGTTTTAGCACCAAAGTAAACTAAGGTACCTGGGAGAGAAGGATACACAGGTGGCTGAGGACTGGCTGGAGGCCGTGGTTAGAGTTTTTAGACTGGTAGGGACACCAGCTGATCTCATGGTGATACATCCCACCAATCTTCTTCAGGAAGCAGTGGGAAGATGGTGGATCTTGATGCTCTAGGTTTGTGATGAGCTGACTCTCATTTGGGAAGACTTAAAGAGCATTTTTTAGGGTAGAGTTCATCCCAACGACCTTATTCTCTCTGTGTATATAGGAGTTTCTCTACTTGCAGTAGGGCAGCATGCCCATGGGTAAGTATTCAGTGAGATTCAACGACCTCTCACGTTGCTCCACTCACATGGTAAAAGACCCTTTATTCAAGACATGGACCTTCTAGCATGGGCTCAAATGAGATATTAGAGCTTCGATGATTTCTCTCAGCATCCCGACACATGCGGGGATGTTAGAGAGAGCACTCTTAGTGGAGAGATTCCATGCTGAGCAGTCACCGGCGGTAAGACCCACCACCAGACGTTATGTAGAAGAGTCATCTATAGTTGGAAGCAGACAGATGACACAGAAGTCCAAGAGTACTAGACCTATAGGTGGACGACTATAGGATACAGGGTTGGTTGTGCGGGGCTCTCGAGACAGAGCAGGACAGGCAAGGACCAGGAAGTGTTACTCGTGCGGTGGGTAGGGTCACACGGCTCGCGACTGCCTGACCTGCCATACAGAATAATTGTAGACCATTGAGGGACCACTAAGGCAAAGGAAGAAATTATATATATGTGTTTCGCAAGAAATATGAGACTTGGAAGAGGAGATGGCCATGCAGTATGTGATGGGCGGCGATTCGAGGTTCTACCGCCACCACCTCTCGGTGGTCCACCCCGACCACAGGGATCAGGAGGTCAGGGATGAGCTCAGCTTCAAGAAATTGAGGCCTATGACCATGGCACCCCAGAGATGATTTTAGATACAATCTAAGTCTACTCCACCTTATATGCATTAATTATAGATAAATGTTTTAATCACTATTTTATTTCCACAACCCACATTCGAAGCTTAGAGAATATGGTAGAGCTGTTGGCTCGATCCTTAGGGCTAGAGACTCCTATGATAGAGGATTCTATGATTAAACACTGTTGTTGGTAGTGTGATATTACTCGAGGAGGCGAGAGATTCGGCTGGGATCTCCTAGTAGTGGTGTCGAGGTCTTACGATGTCATCTTGTGTATGAACTGGTTATCTATAGTCCATGCTCATATTGACTGTATTAGGTTCAATTTGAGGTCTGTCCCCAAGGATTAGACTAGATTTTCCTTCACTGGTGAGAAGGGAACCTTTGGAGTACAGGATGGACTTACCGGAAGTATGTTACAGCTAATTACACATAAGTTGGCTAGCCTTTCCCTTCATATCAGTTTATGTTGAGAGTCCAAGTTATCCAGTAGTGGTAGACCAATATGCTAAGGTCTTTCCTGAGGATGTTATGGGACTACCTCCATGCAGAGAGGTGGACTTTTACATCGACCAGTACCTCGAGATGGAACCTATATCTATGCCATCATATCGGATGGATCCCATGGATCTTCATGAGTTACGGGTACATTTGGAGGACTTGTAGGGGAAGGGGTTCATGAGGCCCAGTGCTTCTCATTGGGCAGCCCCGATTTTGTTCACCAAGAAGGAAGATGGGAGTTTGAGACTTTGTGTGGACTACTGGTGCCTGAACTAGGTGACCGTGAAGAACAAGTATCCATTTCATAGGATTGATGATCTTTTCGATCAGTTGAAGGGATCTCGTTGGTTTTAAAAGATAGACCCCAGATCAGGCTATAATCAGCTCAGAGTGCGAGATGAGGATGTGCAGAAGATGGCCTTCATATGTCAGTATGACCACTATGAGTTCTTGGATATGCCATTCAATGTGACCAATGCCCCAGTAGTGTTCATGGGACTCATGAACATGATATTTCATCCATACCTCGATCGCTTTGTGGTAGTCTTCATCGATGACATCCTGATATACTCACCTATAGAGGAGGAGCATGCCTGTCATCTGTAGATAGTTTTGGACACACTCTTAGATAACCGGCATTATAGTAAACTATCGAAGTTCCAATTCTGGATACGAGAGGTCCACTTTCTGGGACACATCATCTTGCAAGCTAGATTTATGGTGGAACTTGTGAAGATTGAGGTTGTACTTGCTTGGGAGCAACCCAAGAGTGTGACGGAGGTGCGGAGTTTCCTGGTTTTGGTCAGATACTATCGGAAGTTTGTGCCTGACTTTTCCAAAGTTGTGGCACTCATGTTAGTGTTGACGAAGAAGGTTAAACCCTTCGTGTGGTCAGAGAAATGACGGTAGATTTTCCGAGAGATGAGGGAGAGACTGACAAGTTCCCCCATCTTGAGGATACCGGAGGAGGGTGTTGGGTATGTAGTCTACTGCGACACATCAGGGATCAGGATTGGATATGTCCTGATGTCAGAGTGAGCAGTGATTGTGTATAGTTCTCTAAATCTGAGACAACATGAGCAGAACTATGCTACCTGTGACCTGGAGTTAGCAGTAGTGGTCTTCACCTTGAAGATGTGGCAACATTACTTGATAGGAAAACGTTTTATAGTCTACTATGATCACAAGAGTCTCAGGTATATCTTTTCTCAGAAGGACCAGAACCTGAGACAGTGGCATTGGCTTGAGTTCCTCTAGGACTATGACTTTGAGATAGTCTATACTCCTGGGAAGGGGAACATAGTAGTAGATGAAATCAGTCAAAGATCGGTTATACAGTTTCTAAGTGAGGTGACAGAGCAGCTAAATGCTTTGTGGATATCCTACATGGATCAAGATGGACCGACTTATCTTCTGTCTCTGATAGTCACTCCCCCAATCCATCAGTGAGTCAAAGAGGCACAGCTTGGGTACACTAACTGTGAGGCCCGATGTGCTTAGATATCCATAGAACAAGTACTTGAAGGATTTTCTGAAGGTGGGGAGCATGTCAATATCTTTAGAGGGTGTACTATGGTTTTGGTGGTGCTTCAGGAGGATGTTTTGAGGGAGTTCCATACATCCCCTCTAGAGGTACATCCAGGAGTGGTGAAGATGTACCAGGACCTTCAGTGTTAGCACTGGTGGCTATGAATGAAGAAATCAGTGGAAGAGTTTGTCTCACGGTGCCTCACTTGTCAGCAAGTAAAGACAGAGAATCATCTTCTAGCAGGCTTAGTTCAGTCACTAGAGGTGCCAGAGTGGAAGTGGGATGGAAATTCCCTAGACATTATGGTAGAACTTCCACATACGTCCAGGGTTCATGATTCTATCATGGTGATTGTTGACCAACTCACCAAGCCGTCCCACTTCCTACCTATTAGAGTGCCAGGATCGGTAAGTGGCTCGGGATGCCTCTACATACATTAGATTGTGCATCTTAATTGGGTGACATCTATGATTGTCTCTAATCATGATGCACGTTTTACATCCTGGTTATGGAAGGGGTTTAAGGAGGCGTTCAAGACTCAGGTTTGATTGAACACCGCCTTTCATCCTTAGATAGATGGTCAGACAGAGCAGACCATTCAGACCCTCAAGGACATATTGTGTGCTTGCGTCTGTGATTTTGGCCGCAGATGAGAGGATCACTTTCCATTGGTGGAGATTTCGTACCACAAAAACTATCACTCAACCATCGGTATGGAACTATTCGGGGCATTGTTCGTTCGACCTTGCAGATCACCTCTCTGCCATACTGACCCCGGGGAGTCATCGCTTATGGGTCCATAGTTGGTATAGGCTACCAATAAGAAGGTGAAGATCATCATGGAGTGGATAAATACTTCACAGAGTAGACATAAGTCTTATGTTGATTGAAGGCGGATCCCTTTGGAGTTCTAGAAGGGAGACCATGTCATTCTGCAAGTCTCTCCTCGATGGAGACTACAGATATTTTTCCGAGGCGGAAAGTTATCACTAAAGTTTATCGGACCTTTTCTGATACTTTAGAGGATTGGCGAGGTGTTCTACTTCTTGGAACATTCAAGGTAGTTGGAGATGGTGTACTACGTCTTCCACATATCGCAGCTGAGGAGATATGTGCATGACCCGTCTTACATCATCGACCATGGCGAGCTGGACTTTGATGATGGGGCGACGTTTATGGAGGTTCCAATAGGGATTGAGGATCGATAAGAGAGAGTCCTTCGTGGGTTGTTGATAACTCTTGTGCATGTTCGTTGGAATCACGGGAACCTCTAGGAGAGTACATGGGAGGGTGAGGCTCAGATTCATGTTCAGTACCCCCACTTGTTTCTCTAGTTTGTTTTGTGGCTTTCGAGGACGCAAAGCCCTGAGGTTTGGAGAATTAAAATACCCGTAATTTTCCTTGTTTTTTTTAATTATTTGTAATTATTACGAGTCTTCGAAAATTGACGGTGAATGATTCAGAGGCCCGGTGTTCCCAAAAAGAATTTCATTACTTTATTTGGTTACATTCAGTTAACATGCGAGCGGGAATTTGTAACTTTTGAATCGGTACTCAGAATTGAAATCTGAGAACACTAATGAACTCACAGCACTGATATTTTTTTTAGGAGGAATTCACCTCGACTGTAGTAGGTCCAGGGTGGAAGTAGGATATTTGGTTTTTCATGGAAGAATTGAAAAAATAAAATAATTAACTTTTATTCTATTTCATGAAACCTCCCATTTACATTTTGGGGGTGGGGACCACCCGAACCTTTTTAACTCTTTGAATTCCCCCAATTAATTATCCAACATTAATTGGAAAAATATTGAATTGTTAATTAAGTGGGAACCTCACCTCTTGTGGTTGGGAATCATTGGAAAATAAGGTATTTGGGAGAGTCTTTAGAAAACTCTTGGTGGAAGAACATCCTCCAACGAAGAATAAATAACCTCCCCCAACAAAGAACGAGGAATCGATGCTCCAGCCTTGATCGGAAGCGTGTTGCGGGTGCGATGAACATCGGTGTTCCCTTCATCGTCTTCATCTTCTTCATCATGCCACCTCCAATGATCAAATGAGGTGGGGTTTTTTTATAATTGTTCTTCGTGGTTTTAAGTTGAATCATTCTTCTTGAGCTTCATGTTATCGGTCTAACATGGAGGGTGCGGGACAAACAAACACAGCCCGATCCCTCCGCAACTTCATTGTTGACGTGTTCTTCATGCGCGGAGCGACAGCTTGAGCAGAACCAGACCACGTTGTCAGTGACTGATGCCAGTAAGATTTGGGTGGTGGTGGGCACACTGGATGGCTGTTATGGTGGAAGCGGCGCAACTGTGCCCCCAAAGGAGGCCTTGGACCGTCGGCTAGGATGAAGGAGGGTGGCAGTAGGCACGCTGGCTGGCTGCGTGGAACTGGGGCGTCACACATCTGCAACACCAGATGAGGAGGAGGCCGCAACGGCTAAGCCGTGGTGGAACACCTAGAGGGCGGCCGGAACCCGGCCGGCTGTGGAGGCAGCAACGACGCACGTCGGCACCGCTGGAAGGAGAGTCAGCCAAAACTCCGTCTGAACGAGTAACTCTGAGCGGAACCACACTGGCGAGTCCCACAATCTAGTAGGCAGTGCCACATGGTTCCACCAGGTAGGAAAAATCTGAACAGTCCATTGGACCATTCAAAACTCCGGGGGGTGCCTCCCCATCGAGTAGCGGCTAGGGTGGGACCCACCAAGGCGGACTGAACCCAGCCCAGCAGGCCAAGCCACACGGGCCATGCCAAGTGGGCCATGCCCAGAGGGTCAGGCCCACCATGGCCGAGCCCATCCAGGCTGGACCCAAGCCGTGTTGGGTCGGTTCGACTGGGTCGAACCGAACCCGAGCCCATCTAGACCCAGATACACCTTTTTTCCATATCTTGAGAACCAGGTGTCTGTTTGATGAACTGTCTATGGCAAATGGATTCCTTAGATCGATATAGTCCTTTTGGTAAATACCAATTGATTTTTGGAGAAAGTTGGAGTACACATGGGTTGGATCAAACTCGAATTCAACAGGGCCCTCGTAACGGAAATGCTAATAACTTATAGAATGGGCGTCTGATTGACACACCGTCTATTGCATTGGGACCCTTATGATGCGGTTTTCCTTTAAGAGACATATTCATGGGACTTTGTGGTAGTTGAAGTATCAACTGATGGCTTGAGGAGTGGATCCTCCTAGAAACAAGAACACTAATTGCGTCAACCCTATGGTTGGATATACTCGAAGAATCTACAGATCTTGTGTGGGACAGATTTAGAACCTGTGTGTGTCCTCTTAAAATCCTGTTTGGGTCATCTTTAGATCCTGTGTCGATAATCTTTAGATCCTGTGTGGGTCATCTTCAGATCCTATATGGGTTATATTCAGATCATGTGTGGGTCATCTTAAGATCATGTGTGGGTCAGCATCTTCATATCTGGTGTGGGTCATCTTCAGATCCTGTGTGGTTCATCTATGACCCTTTATGGTTCAAAACCAGATCTTCATGATGAAGTAATATGATCTAGCAATACATCTAATCATCTATACTTCCTTACATAAGTTATAACTGGCATGAGCTGAGTCTTTACCTTTGTGGTACACTACTATGTGGTGATACCTTTGTGGTATTCTTATGTGTGGTGTTACCTTTGTGGTAACTACCTTCATGGTGTTACCTGTGTGGTACTTCTATCTTCATGGTGTTAAATATGTGGTACTTCTACCATCGTGGTGTTACCTGTGTGGTACTTCTATCATTGTGGTGATACCTATGTGTTACTTTTACCTTCATGGTGTTACCTTTGTGGTATTCTTCCCTCATGTGTGAGATAAGTATATATATTGATAACTTAGGTATATGTATGGGAATATACCAAAGTAGTGTTGATGAAAATTGCTTCGTGCTTTGAGATTCAGGTCTTTCTTTGTGGTTTATCCTTTGTGGATTCTGAGGGACCTTCTAGGGTCTCTGGGTCCTTACTGAGTATTGTTATACTCACCCCTGTGTGGGCTATGCTCATACCATGTTTTGTCTTGTGTAGACGACGAACAAAATTGATCGAGGTTAAGGGTGCCAGAACTAGAGGCTGCTCAGAGGTGGACCATTTGTCAGGACATGACATGGGGAATACTGATCATGATTTGTACCTACCCTTCAGGTAGGATCATCGGTGGACGATCCAGGAGCTGTTTTTCACTTTTTTTGTTGAATTGTACTTTTTAGTTGTACTTATACTATACAGTTGGGCTTGTATTCTGGCCCTTCTATCTTCAGAACACTTTTACTATAGTAGTTTACTATGTTGTTTCTTCTTGTTGTGTTCTTAGATTGTGATTCTATATAGGTTTATAAGAAAATTCCTTCCCCTATTATGGATACACCTTTCGGTTTCTAGTTGCCGGCCCCCGGCCTATGGAAGCCAGTCTTAGGGTAGTCACGGCATGGGTCTTGAGGTACAGGTCATGACATACTTTAAGAACAACCATCGTGTAGTCCCATTAGCAAGGAGCTAGATTTTCATACAGAGATAAGTATCACATGTCCTGTGAGATGTGACACATGTTATGTGTAATGTATAACAAGCAATGTTACCCTTAGCTAGCCAGATTGGCATGTACATAGATTACACACATAGGGATCCATGTGGTATTAAAAATCTTTTTTTCTATGTTACCATGTATCCATTTGCGGATGGATCACAAATTAAAGGTACTACATGCCTTGGATCCTATGTAGATTCACTTTCCATGTATGGAATTTCAAACACTGCTCACTTTGGAATGTACGCATGAATTAGTAGATAACACACATTGAGTTCAGTCCCAACCTTTATACACTATCTATGATGTGGTGTACACCCCATGAGTAGAAAAAAAGTTCTTTGACACAGCCTATATACATGTTCATGACCTTGTGTACACAAGAATGGGAAAGTATCACACCACATCCTGGATTTTTTGATACATTCTGTTTACCATAAAGGAAAATAACATTTATTTGGAGGATTATATATCGTGTGATTCATAAAGACATAGGCAGACTAGGTGTTGGCTAGATAATCCATGTACCCCTAATACACGACGTTTTCTCCCTCTAATGGTGTTTTGATCCCTTAATTTATTCCACATATACCAAGTTCAATTGATTTCTATAAATTCATCCTTTACCTCCATGGTACAATATACAATTACATCCTCAAAATATGATTGTTATCCACTCTCTATCTTCATCATTGAATATAGTTCAGTGTATTCACTTTTAGGACAAGGGAGGAATCCTCTATCATTCATACGTTTGACTTATAGTATCATCATGAAGACCATACACAAGGCATCAATACCCAATCTATTCGAATTGTCCATTAGGGTTTTTGGTGTCCCCTTGTGGCCCTAACTATTATATAATACATGTATGATGATATATTCTAATATATAGTGAGAAATATTGAAAATAGTAGGAAAAGAGATCTCATATTTGAGTGTCATGAGTGACAACATGTTTCGCGGAGTAGGTTATTCTGATATGATAATTACCTTGAAGCATTAACTAGAATCCCCGAGCTGGAAGTAGTTGTGACCTACTTGATACATTGAGATTTTTATGATTATATCTAGGTTTTTCATTATTATCAGAATGTCACATATCTTGATTAACATAAATATAGATTAATGATCTTATTACGCATGATGCTTTATGTTTTGTGATTTTGGGGTTTTCTACTAGATATTGTTATACTCAACCCCACACGTACTCATCCCACACATGTTGTGATTTATGTAGAATATATGACTTTTTATAGAGTACATTATGGACTATGATTAAGTAGATTATAGTTTGGGATAGACAAACCATGGTTCATATCAATGTTTTATTTTATAGCATTCACCTCCTTCTAGGCATGTCAAAATTTATTATCAGTTTTTTTTGGGATTGTATTTGTCCATTTTTATTACTTTATTTTACATATGTTGTACTTTGATTATGGGATTATATATATATGCATGCATTTTTATCAGTTTTACATTTCTTTCAACATTATATAGACATGGATATGTGTTCATATGTAGAGGTTCCACAGTACAGTGTATCCTATGTTCGGTATATTCATACCCAGCACTAGTCTCCTTCCCCCATCCTATTGGAGGCAAGCATAGGGTTATCACACTCAGCTTATCATTGTCTAAGTGTACCCCATTCTGTCAATTTAGGACAATGTAGTACTAGATTATCTAGTTCTTCTTTAATAATATAGTCTGAAGATTGTCTATTTGTATGGTTTTCTTTGGGATTTATGTCAATTGTGTTAAATTGTTTTGATTTTGTCTTTCAGGCTGGGAACTCTAGTACTCATGTTTAGGATAATGTATTCATTCATTAATAATATTACTACCTATTGTTTGACTTGGTTTTTGGTAAAATGTAGGTACATGTGTCATATAATAATTCATTGTTTCTTCTATATCCTTCTTATGCCATCTCCCCATATATTCTCCTTCAAGGTGGAACATCTTAATAATTTTCAATATTTCTCTATGATGAAAGTTGCCTAGGATTTATATACAGTGATGTGATGATGAATTTTTGAGTGATGAACTTCAATTTAGAGACCCTTCTAAGAGTTATTTTTTCTAAGAGAGCATAGAGTAGTTTAACCACCTATTAGGTGGTTCTTATATCCTATAATGGATGTGATGGATGATCGATGAAAAGTTGGGAAGCCAATGGATCCAATATTCTAGAGAGGTTATGTGTCAAGGATTTTCATGTTAAATGAGTTCTAGGGAAAGATACAGCTGAGTTTAATGGTGAACAAGAGATTATAGTAGTGTAGGATTAGATCAAGGAAGAATTCTAGGATTTCCAGCTTGTGCGAAACCCAATCGATCTAATGGTTGTGTTAGTGTCCAGTCTTCAACGTGGAGTAGTGATTAGATCTAGTGGTACCAGAAGATGGTTCACCTATGTTGTGTGCATTTTTTGATTTATAGATATAGATAAAACATAGGATTTATGGTTATATTGAACAACTTCTCTAGTAATAGAGTACTAGAATGATCATTTGATGTGAGTTTCTACCTTGTAATAGACCCCTCTTGATGGTAATATTATAGAGATACATCTACTATGTGATATATAGCATCATTAATACCCTAGGTTAGAGTTTTTTGATGAGACATTAGGCATAAAGGGTGATGGAAACATCCCCCACCGAAAAAAATTCTTGTGAATTTATCCAAAACTATGCTTGTGGGTTTGTTCTTCACAAAGAAGGTAGTATTTTGGTGAGGGTGATAGGTTCCTTAGAATTATGTATTTGATGTCATTTTCAAGCCCTACGGTTATCAGAGTAAGACCTGTTTGGGTGTATATATAGGAAAGGGATATAACATATTCGTATTTTATGATCATATGGACTAAATATTTTAAATACAGTTCATGGTATGACATTAGTCTTTTATAATCCATCCGTAGTTCTGAGAGCAGATTCATTAGACACATTTTATCATAGACGTATCTTTTTTTCAATAACATGTGATTCATGTGTATCAATTTATCTTGATCCATATAAATGGAGGCATCTACAGATAGGATCAGTGATTAGACATTTTTACTAATAATGTGACCCAACTGTAGGAGGGGAGATAGGGCCTCACGTAGAATCTTTCAATAGTGGTCTTGATTCCCTAAAATGTTTTCCTTAGAATGAACTACCTACTTAATATATATATATATCTAGAAGAAATGACCAATGATGATTTCAGTATACCATAATTTGAGGTATGATATTTACCTTCTTAGGTGATAATGAATCATAGAAAGATCAATATGAGCTCATGTGTAGGAGGATACAACAAGATTTATTAATTATTTTGTTTTGACCTTGGAGCAGTAGATGTTTCGGGATTCTTGTTTCATACGATTTTGTAGGATTATGATGAAATCCTTATTTAGTATTTTCTAGGGTGAATTCCCTTGTATAGGTTATTTTAATCATAGAACGTCACCTAGGGATGACCCAATATTTGAACCATCATATTGGAAAACCTTGTACAACTGTGAGAGCTAAAATATCTGTTGGATGTTCTATATATGTATCATTTCCAAGACTTAGTTCCTTTTCATGGCAATCCTACTTATTTTCACTGATGGGGTGTATAATTTCTTGAGGATAGGTGTGGTTTTATTTCACATAAACCAATTTATTATTTGGGGGGAGTATCCACCCACTAGAAAAGATGACTTCTTCGACCATTAGTTAAGGGAAAATTGGTTGTTGGTTATTTACATCATGATAGTTTATCACAAAATTTGTATTTTCCAGGGGTTATACCTAATTTTTCCTTACATACACATTATGATTATTTTGACTTCATGGTCATACGCATTAGTGATTTTAACAACCAAACAAAACTTATGAGACTTATGAATTGGATCTATAACACCTTATGGATCAGTTCATGGTAGTCTACTATAGTGAAATCCTTCTATACCAGAATCCAAGGGTGAGCACAAGATACACATGAGTATAGTTTAGACCATGTTCTAAGAGTACTATATTTATAGAGGGATCTCACAGAGATAGTTATGGATTTATAGAGTTCCACTTATTGGGACTTTTCTTCTCATAGATGGGAGTATTAGTGGAATTTGTTAAGATTACAGAACTGTTATATTGAGTACCACCAAATGGTGTAGAAGTGGTAGAGGATTCCCATAATAAATTTAATATTCTCATTTAAGGTGATATATCAGTCGACCCATTCTCATGTGTTCATTAATGATGAGTATGGTGTAGTGTATCTACATTTGATGGATGTTACCACTCTATTTTTTTTCAATGAGTCTTGGAGGAACATATTAGGGATATCTATTGTGAGTTATTTTCTTACCATATATCCATTGGATATGTTTTGGATTGATTTTTTGAAGGTGAGGTGTATGTCATCCTTGTTCTAGGATATATAGAGACTCTAGTAATGCTGTGAGAGGATATGTTGAGATGGTTTCTATACCTTATCAGTATATCTAGTTGTTGTGAGGGTGTACTATGAACCTTTTGAATCAATTTGGGGTCCATGAATTTAGTACCATGTTGTGTATTTTTAAACATGATGGCTCACTTATCAATAGAAGAAGACCAAAAGAGATTAGATGAATGTTTGTGATGCATGTGCATTCTTAAGGTAGTCTGACATCCTGGAATTTCCTCAATGGTCATTTTTTAACATGATTTACAATTCACATAACAATTAAGTAGAGGATTATAGAGGCCCCTAGGGATGATTTGTGGTTGAGCATGAATTTTCTACTCCAAACATATGGCATGGTAAGTGGACTGTTCATGTTCTGGTGTGCATGTAGTGAGTTTTCATTTTGGTGATGGTCCATGGATGTAAGGATCGTCTATAATTGATAGACATCTAGTATCATAGAATCTAGAAATGAACCTTAAACGTATAACCATTTTAGTTCATGTATGGGAGACATTTTGTGAGAATGTAGTGCTGGTTAGAGCCAGTGGGAGACATTTTTTGTGGGACTATGATATGACTAGAAATAATTTTGAAATGTGTAGCTCATCATGAGGTAGAAGAGGACTTCCCAATGTCATCAATGTCATGTGTGGAATGACTAAGGTAGCCTTTAGGGTTTGAAAAATGGATCATGTGTTCCCAAATATCTCACATCATTGAGGTTCATCGAGATATTCATGAGTTTTATGGAAATATTCAAGGTTCTTAGCCCATTTTCTAGTTATTAAATTGGGTTTTGATGTGGTTTACATATCTAACCTATGACTATAATTATATAAGATTCTTGTTATTTATCTTATGTCTATACTAAAGAACATATATGTCTGACTCATTACATGATATCAAACATGGTGTAATGGAAAGTGAGGGTTGATTTCCTTTTTCAAGAATATTGAATCACCTAGTGGAATTTAAGAACTAATAAGAGAATAAAATTTATATGAAATTGTTTCCACTTGATTGTGTTCTTGTTGATACCATGATAACCTTTTGGGGATCTCAATGGACTGGAAACCTAGTTGAGAGCTAGGTTCCCTCAATTATGAGTAGGGTTTTTATTTCTTGTATGATAATAGTTAAAGGTGGGGAGAGTGTAATTAATCTATTTTTTCCATTTAAGACTTTAGAATAATCCTTGGAAAAATTTGGAATCTAGGTTCTTCGACTCTGTGATATTCAAAGGCCTGATGAGCCTAGCATTTAAATAATTAAAATATTAAAACGTATTACATCATGTATGCATTATCTCCCAAAAAGAGTGTAATAACTCTGGAATAGATTCTTATATTGAAATAATTAGGCCTCTATTTATTTAAAAACATGGGTTTTACCATAGGCCCTACATAACCTCATTATTTTTCGAGTTTTTTGAGGAAGTGTTATCAGATGTGAAAATAATAAAATAATTATATTTATCATTATTATAATGTAATGACCAAAACCTATTTTATAAATAGCCAATTTTGGCTAGGCCCTTGGTTTAGAAACATTTTCCAAGGGATTGACAAGAGCCTTTGTCAAAGTGTTACTAGATGGTTCACAAATGAAAAATGGAGGATCATGAATTGGCGATCAATATTCCAATAAGAGCTTGTGGATCTATCCCAAAATGATGAAAATATACCATCCACCATTAAATATTGATATCAATAAAAAGTAGAACATTTAATTTATTTATATTCCTCAAATTTTTATATTCTATGTCAAATGATGATCAATTAAACTATCAATAATTGATTCATTCATCAATGGTTCATTAATTTATATGGTTGATTTGATAGTTGTTTATTTAGTTCATCGTTATTCATTCAAACATAAATTAATATAGACCAACCTAAAAAATTCTATGGTTGATTCATCATTTTATGGTTTCTACTACTCTCCAATAAAATTTCACACTTTTCCCATGGTAACTTTCTTTGGTACATCATATATAAAATTCCTTGTATTCAATCATTGCATGATTGTTTTTTGGAAAAACAAATCAATTTGGCAGGTGGTGTTCTTTATGGATGTGTAATGACATACTATTACTGAAGGTGGATCATATCAGATGGGAAATTTTCAATACGTTATGGTTTTGTGTTTGGTGAAAGAAATATTTGAGGTGGAAAATCTCAAGAAGTAGATATGGCTAGATTCTAGTTCATAATGGTTTGGATAGACGAGATTTTTAATATTTTGGAGATATTGGTGGTGGGTCCAAAAGTGGGAGTAGTGTGGTAGAATGCATGATGAGTCAATAATTTATGATAAATTCATGAATACATGGATATTTCATAAAAAACACAAACCATGTAGTCCCCTTTGTTTAAATCTTGTGTTTCCATGCAGAGATTAGTATCACGCATCATGTGACACATGTCGCACACCATGTGACCCTTAGTCAACTATCTTGTCGTGTGTAGGGAGTACATTCCGAAGGAGAAATTTATCCTTACACACTCTGTGTTCAACGTTAGATACCATGTAACCCTTGGAAGACATCTCATAATGTATTGGCAGTATATGCCCAGCTGGCCATGTGTCTCCAAACACCATGTATTGAGGGGAACACAAAATATTCTTTTGAATGTACTAGGTCCTGGGAATACAACAGAAAGTTAGTGCTGACCCAGCCCTAATACCCAACATGTGACACGTAGAACACCAAGTGTATTTTTGAAAAGTACATGGACATAGACTAATTGTACAGTCTTGAACCGATGTAATCAAGCATAACCAGGTGTACACGAGCATGGGAAGGTAGCATGCCAAATGCTGGCATGACCTCTATATATCGTTTACCACTACGGGACATGCCATTTATATAAAGGATTGCATTCAATTTTAGAGGATGAGACATGGGAAAACTATTTTTGGAAATACACATAGTGTACCCATAGTACAGTTCATGTTCTCTCTCTAAGTATGTTTGAATCCCTTCATTTCATTTGTACATATGTGTTTCAGTTGAGTGTGATAGATTGGACCTTTCCCTCAATAGTAGAGTGCATCATTACATCTTTGTCATATAATTTTGATCCCCTATAGTGGTTCAATATTATATAGAGTTAGTTATATTGTTCTATGTGACCAGGTTTGAATATTTAATCATTCCATGGTTGGGTCCATGGTATTGATTCAACCAAACTGAACAGTGCATCAATCCCCTGTCTAGTTTGTTGATCCTATGGGGGTTTCTGAGTCCCTCAGTGGCTATGGGTATGATCTATTACATATATAATGATGTATTCATAGATCCATTAACTAAATATTATCATTAATATATGAGCATGACCTCTCATATGAGTGTGGTCGGTGACAACATGGATCATGTAGTTAGTTATCCTTGTATGAGTGTTTCCTTGAATCCTCATGTAAAATCCCGAGACTAGAATTAGAATATACCTACATGAATATTGGAATATATTAGGATTCTATCTTGGATATTCATAATTACCTATATATCTCATTTATTTATTAAAATACTTGTGGATTGATGATATGATTACTCTTGATGTATTATGTTTGGTTATTTCCATGTTTCCTACTAGGTATTGATATACTCACACTTAAATGGGATCTAACTGAACATATTTTGTCTTATAAATATGGTAGATAATTTTTTGGATTCTATGGTGTACTAGAAGTTGGTGGAGTATGTTTTGGGATAGGCAGACTGGGGTTTATACTAGTGCTTCATTTTATAGTAGTTCCCAACTTCTAAGTAGTTTGGACTTTATTATTAGTGTTTTTGAGTTTCTATTTGTAACTTTTATGGATTTCCAGTACTTATTTTATTATTTGATTGTTGGATTATATATTTATTCATGCAATAGTATCATTTTTTTACTTTACATTCAACATAATAAGTTCATAGAGATGTGTGTGCACAGGTATATTAGGTTAATGCATCGCATATATGGAATATTTCTACTCATCACTGGTCATTATCCCATGACCTACTTGAGTAAGGCTATGGATTTCAATAATTGTTTTATTATCAACAAAGAAGACCCTAATATGGTGGGTCATGACTGTCCCAAACAAGAATACACAAAAAGTCAATGGGTGAGTATGGTTTAATAAGTGTTCAATATCACTATAAATGAAGCATAATAATATTGTTTAGATTGATTCCATTAATTAATAATGTTTTAAAAAGATTATATAAATTTTTAAAATTGTTGTGAAAAATAAAAATTGTTACTTCGTGGAGGTGGTTACCCACACATAGGAATAGTGAACATCATCATTTCTCAATTAATGTTAAGGGATGATGGTAGATAATAATTTTTTTAAAATTTCAATAAAATATTAAATGTATAATTTTTTTTCATAAATACAATCATTAAAAATAGTGATGCGAAGTAGTTTTCTAAAATGGAAGGTGTTATTTCATTGAGGTGTTAGTCCACATAAATGCTCGATTAATGTTATTTTAATTTTTTGTAAAGATTTTAATGAATAGATAATAGTTGGTACATTAAAATAATAACAATTTAGTGTAATAATAATTGTTATGTCCATATTTTACTACCTTTTTTACTATTTAGAATTGAAAAATCAGACAAAAAAGTTGAGGATTAACTAATACTCAGGTTGGGACCATAAAATTTCTCTAAAAAGTATCATAAATGAATGGATTGGGCTAAACAATTTAGTCTAAGAGTTTTTGAAAATAAGATATATGTTTCATGAGCATAAAAATGGAATATATTTAGGGTGAATTTATATGGAATTAGGGTTCCATGATAGGGTTGATATATTCACCTTTTATAAATAATTAAATGGGATCTTTTGGGAATACCCATTATTTTTCCATAGTGGAATGAAACTATTCAAGCATAAATGGCTCCAAAGGTGATAAGTAATGATGTTTGGGTTGGTATAAAGTTATGGAATCCTCTAAAACTATTTTTTCACACATGTTTCATACCTTTTACCTATTTCTTTTCATGTTTTACCTCTTTGGTTTTTACATTGATAACTAGTTTTTAAAAAATTAATTTATATTTTATGAAATATAAAAGGAAAATAATTTTAAATAAATTGGGGTTTGTGAACCTTAATTTAATCCCCAGATAATATAATTCAATTTATAAATTATATAAAATTATATTTTAAATTAAATCATTTATGATATTGAAAAACTATTTTTCAGAAGAAAAAAAATTGTTTTTTTGTTAAGTGTTATTAATCATATTTAGTAATAATTAACATTTTAATGAGTGGTAATATATATATACATATATTATAGAGATCATAACTTATAAAGCCTTAATCTAGTGTATACTGACATTACATTGTCTTGATTACAAGGAATTAAATCCCAAAAGAGGGAAGATTTCAGTAGTCTTGGTAAACTATAAACATTCAAAAGGGTTGTATAACAACTTAATACAATAATTAAAACATAATTTATTCTTTTTATGATAAATTTATTATATATATTATATCCATGAATGTCATTCATAGTATACTTCTTGGATTTCTGGGTAAAATACATAAAATAATGGTGAGCTCAAATTCTCAGTAAGGGTAAAGTACGATGGAAAAATAATGAATCAATGAGAAAAATAAATAAGGTATTTTAGATAACTGAAAACACATACCATGTAATTAATAACTAATAATAAAGTGAATAAATAATATGGAAAGGTAAATAAGTGATAACAAATTCGATTCATAATAACCAAATAAGGAAAACTCGATATGGAAGGGTGAGAAACTGAAACCCATGCCATTTAATCAATGAACTGAGAATGAAATGAATCTATGGATATGTCATAAAAAGGTCTCATGGATCAATAATAACTAAATAAAAAATTTAATGATGAATTATTGGACATAATTTCTAAGGCACATGAAACCCTCTACAATATAGATCTATCCTTCGGATAGTTTAAAACTATTTGTAGAAACCCATCTACTATACTGGAAAAGAAACTCAAGGTTTTTTCACCAACTGATTTTGTCTCATGATAATACCAATGGATAAATGGGATTACATTAACCTATCCCCAACCCATTGGGTATTTCTTAAATGATACCCAACCAATTTCTTTCATGTCCTATGCATTTCTCATATTGAATAAACAATACGCCTTATTAAATATTCTTATTGAATAAAGGATATGGATTTGTTAATATTTACCAATATAATAAAATATATTTCAAATAAACACCATATTTAAAATTATATATGTTTCAATCAAAAATAATATCCATGAAACATGATATCGATATTTAGGGGACATTCAATGTCATATATTCATACAAAATTGAATATTTCAAAGGGGGCTAGAAAGAATCCAGGAAGTGAATATGAATACTATCCTTGTCCAAATCAATCATAACAAATCATTTGGAGTACTAAGGATGTTATCAATACAACATATCCCAAGTGGAGTACAAATAAAGGGTTTCTATCATTGATGAATAGAAATGAATTATTTTAAAAACATTCTTGAGAAAAATGTATTTTTTTATTTAAAATAATTGAAAATAAATTTCTTTGAGAATAAATTTTCTACAATAAATTAATTAAAAATTATCCTTTTAAATATGAAGAATAATCATTGAAAAAATGAATGTGTTAAAATATGTACATGTCATTTGAGGTAAAATTAAATTCCACTTGCATGGTAAAAGGATAGATAAATTTTTTGTTTGGAAAGTGATTAGAATAATTTTTTTAAAATAAGGGTAAAAGACAAAAAATTAAAATTTTATTTTATAAATATTTTTAAAAATATTAAAAAAAATTGGAAACTTTTTTAATAAAACATGGTCTTTATAAGAAACTATGTTCTCTGAAAAAATAGATAAATGATGTTGGGTTTTCTTAAAACCATTTTCTAAAACACTTGAGTACCAAATAGTTGAAATGGTACCAACACATTAAAAAGGTCATGAATAACCGTAGGAGATTAAAATTAAAGGGATTATGGAACAATGGTCCAATAATTTCCTTAAATGTAAATTAATGTTCTTTAAAATTATTCTTAAGGAAAATAATATTTAATCATTACAATGTGTCTCATACGATTTTGAAATGTCTAAATCATAATATCCCAAAAGGAATAAACTGAAATGAAAAATATAATATCATGAGAATAAATATATTCCTAATATAACATGTTAATGGTATGTATATACACCATGTAAAATAAACATGGTGAATAAAAACAAATAAGTCTAAATGGAATATAAATTTAGATGAAATCTCATTCCTTTAGTCTAACTTGTCTCATGTTTCTTTATATTCTTGAATAACAAACATATGTTATTTTTTTACATTCTTGGTAACGTTTTTCCATTTGATAATAAATTTTATTTTACATACAACAATTTTTAATAAAACTACTTAATAAATTTTTATTACGTCACGTGTTTTTACTGAATACAATTTATCTGTCAAAAATAACTTTTGTTGGTCAACTATGGTAAAAGGGGTCATTATATATTATCTATAGAATTCCAATCATAAAATAATTATTATTTCTATATATAAATTATAATTTTAAAAACAATCATTAAATATGGTTTTTGAAAACTTAACCAATATTATAATCATGAAGATGGTAGGTTATTCATATGCATGAGGAACGTTACCATTTTTCATTGATCGTTATGGAAAGAAGGTAAGTAACACTATATCTTTACAGAATGATATATATAATATTTATAGAAATTTAATTCAATCATTAATATCATATATCTGAATTTTTAATGTCATTTATTTTTAATTAAAACCATCCATTATTCATTCCTTGAATCGTGTAATCGAATCACATCGCTTTTAAGAGTCAGTAGTCCACCCTTCCACAAATGATGTTATCACTTTTAAACAAAATTTAATGTATAATGGTATGTGTTATAAAAAATTACAGAACCATAATGACATAATTATTATCATATATGTCATATATAAATATAATGACCATAATAATGCCCATCCATGAAATGTGGTAAAATAATAAATGAGCGACTTCATTTTATGAGGTGGTAATTTACTGTACACATAAATTGAAAGTTTGTTGCCCATTAAATGGAAGCGTGTGTAAGTATAGAATTATCCCTTATATGAAAAACATATCATTTTATTTGAATATTTTTGTTGTTATATAATCATGTTATAATGATTTTTAAGGGAATGAATAATTAAAAAATATATAAAAAGCTTGAGAAAATGTGTTACCCATTCTTTGTGTAACTCCTTTTTATTTTCATCAAAAGGATTCCTTGGATGGATTTATTCCCAAGTGGATTCATCTATGATTATGGGTGGCATTTTGAGACGATATTTTTTTATATCATGGTCGATCCAACTTGGTTTCATATGTGTGAGGTATTGGGAGGATATGAGGCTTTTTTATAGTGGAGGAAGTGTGAAATTCTTGTAAATTTTGGAAAAAGAATTACACCGTTGATTTTCCAATTTATGGTGGTAAAATAATTGTCCAAATTTGATCCATGGTGAGATAGGTAAGAAATATTACCATCCAATGGTTTGGAAAATTTTCTAGGTTATTTTGGACTTTAAATTTATGATTTAGTCCCTTGTTAAGCTTAATTTCACCTTAATTTTTGTAATTAATTTTAATAATTGTCACTAATATTTTTTGTCAAAATAGAATATCAATTTATAATATATTATAAATTATGATGATTGAAAATATGGAATATATTTTTTTCAAATTAGAATCATATTATTGACATCAATTAACTTATATTTAATCCCAGAGATGAGATGTCAATTCATGTTTTAAAAGTAAAAACTTTCAAAAGGTTTCTAGGTTATCATATATAATTTCAATGTGAAATTGATTTAAATGTGATAAATTATATTAAATAATAAAAAATTGATATAATTAAACATTAGAACAAATTTAAAATATATATAAACATTATAAATAAATTACATGAAAATTAATTTTTTGATTCAAATTTAGTATTTTCCATTTTTCATTTAAAAAATAAACTTCACAAAAAAATACAAAAAAATCACCCTCACCTAATTTTTATGTTTAAATTTAATATATGATGTTTATTTTCACATTTAATATTTATAAAAGTTTTATAAGTTTTATTTAAAATAGGTTTTCCAATAAATGTTGGTAAAAATACCTTAATAAAAATATAGTATTTAATCCATGAAATTGGGTTTCTTCTAATCTTATGTATATCAAATATGTTAAAAAAATATAAAAAATGTTTTTATTGAATAATATATATATATATATATATATATTACATTATAATCACTCACTAATTGTAATCAATTAAATTTGTTAGGGTAAAATAACGTCATGAGCCAAAAAATAGTTTTTTATAAAAACATTCCCTTTATATTCAATTGGTTCTTCTATTGAAATCAAATTAATTAGTAACCTATGAATTAATTTTCTATTTTTTTAAACCATATATTTTAATAATTTAGTTAATATTCTTCATAAATTTTAATTTAACGGTTTGGATATGACTTATTTTATTAACTAATATTATTTTAATAATATATTTTTGGTCAATGAAACTCTATCTTGTGTGTAACGGAAGACATCAATGAAACTCATTTTTGTGTGTTACGTAATCTATCTAAGTGTCC
Organism: Viscum album; assembly: GCA_963277665.1. Taxonomy (NCBI): domain Eukaryota; kingdom Viridiplantae; phylum Streptophyta; class Magnoliopsida; order Santalales; family Viscaceae; genus Viscum; species Viscum album. The sequence continues at coordinate 684,753,550 of OY728165.1, forward strand.
CGTTCATTACAAGCTATAAATATATTAAATTCATTTAAAATATTAAATATATAATAAATTATGGGATATTATATTACCTTACATGCTTGGTGTTACATTTCATACACTCTATCAAATACAATGTTCTTAATTTTGATTTTTAGGGCATTACATTCTCCCCATATTAATTAGATTACATCCTCGCAATTCAAACATTATCTTGGTAATTTATTGTTGGTTTTTCCTATGTTTAAATTCCACATCATAAGAAGAGTTAATAAAATTTTCCCTTAATAAGAGATAAAGAGAAGAAAAAATGACACATTAATTAACATATAACTTGGATTCTAAGTAGAATAAAATTAGTGGAAACTAGATATATGTACATGTAGAAAAATTATAACTATTTATAGGGAGTGATTGAGGTCTTCAATCACAAACTAGTAAATGACAAATGAAATGTTGAAGGCCTCAATTCCATAATTTTATGGTGATTTAGATGACCATGAGTTCAAAAAAATAGGTATTAGGAATACATTTTTTTAAGATCATTTTCCTCATGTTGTGAAATTCTAATGAACATAATGAAATTTAATGACATGGTGCATTTTAACTTCATAAGAGAAATTAAATATTTTGGTTTTCCTTAGTTTAAATTATAATTCATCCCTTACTTCAAGATATGGATATCAAAAAATGATCTTTGATTCTTGACGCACTAAAATAAACATTTAATGAACCATAAGACCGATAACAGTGTAGAATATCTTTAAATGTTTTTCTAAATATTATATTAAGACAAAATGATTAATAAATTAATATCTAAAACAAAAATGTAACACTAAAAGTTCATCATTAATATTTATTCATAAAATTTTTCAACTAAAATAAATGGTATATTAATTAGGAAATTGTGTAGGTCATCGGTTGGTATGAAATGGTTATCGTCCTTCGGTGATGGGTTCATGGCCCGCTGCCATGCCGAACATGATTAGATGTCACCTGGTATATAGGTTCTCATTTTATAAAAAAATATTAATACAATTTATATAATTAATATTATGTACATATTTACAATAAGGTTAATCACTAAATAATATTTTAACTAAGCTTTTCCATACAAAAAAATTTCTTCCACTTATTTCTTCATAGATACTTCCTCAGTCTATAGTTTATCCTACAAAATATATAATTTACTATAGTAATTTACAGGCTCCCCAAATTATGTAAATGAACTAGAAAGGATTCATTAGGATGATTTTACATTACTTTCATCTCACTCTTCATTTTCCCTCAGCAATTATTTACATTATATCCTTCTTTCCCATGCACAAAGAATTTCCCCATTCAATTTAGACACCTTCCTAGGTGTCTCCTTCCACATTTCATACCTAAGGGAAATCAAGACTTATTCTATCCATTGTGTCCACTATATGATATCATAGTAAACTTCATCCTTCTATTCCTTGGTAATTTCATGAGTTGGATAAGGCAGATGTTTTTATACATATTTTGGAAAAACTGATATGATATCTTTCTATCCTATAAGAAAAAAATTGTGTTTATCATTTTCACCACCTTGTCCTTCATGTTGAATGATAAACTGATTCCATTCGGTAACATCTATTGACAAAAACATGAACTAATAGTGTGAGTATTACTTTTGAATGAAAAACATGTAATCATTTATAACATATCTAAGTTACAACACATTATATTCCATCATAAACAGCTTAGGTTTAACCTTGGTTATTCATACTCAAAATTATTTATAGTGGTTTGTAAATAAAATGTGAACTACCCAGAGAATATTCCCCAAGAGTGTCAAACCAGGTGCGCATTATGGCATGTTGTTGTGCACTATGTTAGGATGAGTCATGCCTGATGCACCTTGTTATAGTTGTATCCACTGGGTACATTAGTTCCAAAACTACATCCACTTGTAGTATCTACTCCGGGATGTATTTATAGGAATACCCACATAATCTCAACGATACGAGTACTTTAGAATATTCTATTATATCGATCGTAAAATTATAACTCCACATTTTCTTATATAATATATGTTTTACTAAATATAGTTACCAAAGATTCTACTAGACTTCCTTTGTACCGAAAATAGTGACTCGAACCCAGAGAGATTGGAGCCTATGTCTAATGTCATTGTATATGCGTGATTCCAAGGAATAAAATCCTGAAGGATCAAAGAGTTTAGTAGTATTGATAAACAAGATACAAGAATAATTATTTACTTACAAATTAATACACTAATTACAACGTAATTTTTTATTTTGATAATAAATTTATTCTATCTAGTATATCCCCCCATATCATTCATGGTATTCTTATTATATTCCTATAGAAAAGAAACAAAATAAGGGAAAGATAAAATTCTCAATAAGGGTAAAATATAACGGAAGTAATAATGAATCTATGAGAATAATTAATATGGAATCATAAATAACTGATAATAGATTCCATGTAATAAAAACTGATGATAAAGTGATTAAATAGTATATGAAGGTTAATAACTAATAACAAATTACATTTAAATAACCTGATAAGGAAAAATCAATATGGGAAGGTAGGAAACTAATTCACATGTCATTTAATCAATGAAATGCACATGAAATGAATCCCTAGATATGTAAAATAAAAATCTCATGGATAAATAATAACTGAATTAAAATGAAGGAAATTCTTAATTATGCAGCATCATGACTAAGCATGGTAAAATTTCTTCTATAAATTTCGGTCCTCCGAACTGTATAAAAATATCAACAGAAACTCATCTATACTTATTAGAAACAAACTAAAAGATATTTTTACCAAATAAATTCATTTCATGAGACTACAAATGTATCAACGAGCTTACATTAACCAGTCCCCAACCTATAGAGAATTCCTTAAAAGGCCCCCACCCGTTTCTTTCATGTCCAAATAATTCCTCATATTGAATAAACAATATTCCATGTTAAATATCAATAAATAATATAGGATACAAATTTTTCAATATTTCCCTAAATAGTAAAAAATCATTAAATTTAAACACCATATAAAAAATGTAATATAGTTTCATAAATAAACATATCCATGAAAAATTATATTGAGATCTAAGGTAGATTTAATTTCAAATGATCATAGAAATTAAATATATCAAAGTTTACTAAAAGGAATCAAGGAAGTTATTGTGAATATTATCCTTGGATAAATAAATAATAAACTATATAGATGAATAATAAGGATGGTATTGATACAAAATATCTTAAGTGGAGTATAAATAAATTTTGTTGTTGTTAATGAATAGAAATACAAGATTTTAAAAAAAATGAGAAAAATATCCATTTTATTTAGAATATCATTTTCATTAAAAATTAAATTTTTAAAAAATTTTGCCTAAAAAATAACCTTATAAAAAAGAAAAGTAATAATTGATGAAATAATTATGTTTAAATATATACATTCCATGAGAGGTAACAAGAAGATTCCTTTTACATAGTAAAACTTTAGAAAAATGGATTATAAGGAAACCAAAAATAAGATTCCATTGAAAACAATGTTAAAAGACAAAAAGGTTTAAAATATATTTACTAAATCGATATGAAAATGTTAAAAACATTTTTTAAAATATTTCAGTAAAACATGGTTTTAGAAGAAAAATAGTTTTTCCGACTAATGAAATAAATGAAGTTGTTTTTTCTTAAAATAATTCTCTAAAACACATGAGTACTAAAGTGTGGGAAATGGTACTAATACATGAAAGAATGTCATAAATTACCTGATTAGAATAATATGAATTGTATTATGAAATAATGTACATATAATTTCCTCTAATTGAAATTAAATGTCATAAAAAAATTTCTTAAAGAACCTAATCCTTAACATTCCAAACTACCTCATACCACATTGAAACATTTGAACTGTACTATCCATGATGGAATGAAATAAAATTAATATTATAACATCATAATAATAAATTTTTTAATTATATAACAAATTAATGGTCTTTATATTGAAAATATGAAATATTCTAGGTATGTAACAACAAATGAGTCTTATTGGAATGTAAATTTAGATGAAATCCCTTAAGTCGAGTTTGTACTGTCTCCTGTGTATTTATATTCCCATATAATAATTTTATGTTAATTTATATAATTTATTGATAAATTTTTTTATGTTTTTAAAACTTTTATTTCACTTATAACCATTTTTTATTCAACTAATTAATCAATTATATTTACCTTGGGTGTTTTGACTAAATTTAGTTTATGTGTCAAAACCTAATTTTTTACGTAAACTTTGGTAAAAGGGGGAATTATATAAAATCTCTTAAATAATAATAATGACATGATTATTATATATTTACATAAAGTATTATTTCAAAAATAATAATTAAATATGGGTATAAAAAATGAACCAATGTTACAATCTTGGAGATGGTATGTCATACCAACACATTAGTAACATTCCTATTTTTCAATAATAATTATGGAATGAAGGTAAGTAACATAATATAATTCTATAATGACAAATATATCATAAAAACATGTTATTTAATCATATATATATATTATGATATAAAAGTGATCACATCATGTTGAGGAGGCGGTAGTCCACATGTCCACAATCGAAGTTATAACTTTTTAGTGTGTGAAAGGTTAATAAAGAAAATGATATGTATTACATTTCGAAAAATGAATTTTTGTAATGAATATCAAAAATATTTTTTTCACATATTTTAAATTAAATTTTTTTTATACATTTCATGATTCATGTGATCAAATCACATCGCTTTTAGGAGGTGGTAGCCCATTATTCCACAAATGATGTTATCTCATTTATACATAATGGAAAGTATAAGGGTATGTGTTATAAAATAATTAAAAAAGAATAAATACATAGTAAGTGTCGTTTATATCATATATAAATAGTTTTTCCATCCTAATTCACACCCATGAAAGGTGGTAAAGGAAAAATGAACAACATCGATTTTTGAGGCATAATTTATTATACATACAAACTGTATGTTTTTTACCCATTAGATAAATGTTTGCCTAAGTGTATGTTCAAAAATTATCATAAAAAATAATATTATATTGAAATTAATGGTATTTTTATATAATATTGTAATAAAGATATTTTATTGAGTAGATAATGAATTAATACTAAAGTTATTGAGGAAAGATGTTACCTCTTCTTTGAGTAACTCTTTTTTGTTTTCAACAAAATTCTTCCTTGGAATGATTTATTCCCATGAAAAGGCTTCTGCAATTTGTGTAAGGATTTTTAGGAGAAATTTTTTTTTTGATATTTTTTTATCCAAATTGGATTGATAATTGTGAGGAAGAGGGAGTAGAGGATGCCTTTTTATAGTGGAGGAGGAGTGGAACTCTTCTAAATTGTGGAAAAGGAATTCCACCCACGTTTTTTCCATTTCATGTGGTTCCAATAACAGTAAAAATTATATTAAAGAGATTATAGTTTCAAAATATGACCAAAATGGGGTTTTTAAAAGTTTATATGTTATTTAGGACCTCAATTATATGGTTTAGTCCTTTAGTCTTAATTTCACCTTAATCATTGTAATAAATTTTAATAAATCTAAATAATATTTTATTATCAAAAACTAAGTTAAAAAGATTATAAACTAAAAATTATGATGATTATAAATATTTAATCCATTTTTTCAAATTAAATTAATACAATTGGATGAAATTAATTTAATTTAATCCCATATATGGGATGATAATGTGGGTTTTTAAATTAAAAACATTCAAATTTTACCTTCGTTTTCATATATAATATAAATGTGAAATTCATTAAAATGATCCAAATTGTGTCAGTTAATAAAAAATGTATCTATGTAAACAATAAAACCAATTTAAAATTTTATTTAACCTTATAAAAAAAATTTAGGAAAAACCACTTTTTGGTTAAAATTTAGTATTTTTTATTATTCATTAAAAAATAAATTTCATAGAAAAATACAAATAATTCACCCAAACCTAGTTTTTGTGTTTCTATTTCATATGAAATGTTTATTTTGATATATAAAATTTATAAAAGTTCCCAAAGTAGATTTAAAATAGGGTATCCATTAAAAGGCGGTAAAAGTGCATTATTAAAAATATAGTATTTTATGCATAAAATTGGGTTTTTTCTTATCTTTAGTTTATCTAATCAATTAGATTAACAGATAATTTATTTTGAATGTATAATATATATATATATATTAAATTTACATGACTCAGTAATTTTAATTAATTAAAAAATTATTATAAAATTTCTGTATGTGAATAAAAATAGTTTTCTAAAAAAACATTCCCTTTATATTCAATTGGTTCTTATATTCCTTTCAAATTAAATGGTAACCAAAGAATTAATTTCATATTTTTGTAATATATATATTTTCATAATTTATTCAATCCTATTCATAACCACTTAATTAATAGTTGGGATATATCTTATTATATTAAATAATATTATTTTAATAATATACAGTATTTTGGTAAAACTTAGTTGTGCATTTGATGCAAGCTATGCAAGAAACTCATTATCGCAAGCGATGTACACTAACTGAGTGCCACGTTCCTTTTAAGATATAAATCATAATTAGTTTATTTTAAAAAATATATATATTATAAATTCTCATTATATTATATTCCATTATTCTCTTTGTGTTGTGTTCCATACACATTATCAAATACAATGTTCATACATTATATTTTTACGACATTATATATATAGGTTTAAAAATCATAGTAAAATAATTTTTCCAAAGATATTAATTTATTTTTTTGTATAAAAATTGTAGATAATTAAAAAAAATCTATGAAAATAATAGTTTTATTATTATAATATTTATTAATAGTAATCTTAGTAAGCATACTTTAATTTTAGAAAAATTAAATTGAACATGTTACATACTATGAAAATTTTAATCTAAAATATTAAATCACATTTTTTGGATTTAATTTCTCTAAGTGATGAAGAAAATTAATATATGTGAATAAAAATATCTTATAGTATAAAATAATAAATAATTTATGAAAATGTTAAACATAAGTTTTCTAAATTAAAAATAATATTTTTTAAATGATATATTATACTTTATAAATATAAATATTCATAAAAGAGGTTTCAAAAACATTCATTCCATTTTTATATTATGATAATGTCTAAAATGTGATATAATTTTCTAAATAGTTATTTTTTACGATTCACCAAAATATGATTGTTAAAAAACATAAAAAAAATTAACCTTGGTATAACATTGATATATGCAATAAAAAAATGTAGTTAGTTTTGGAAAATTAAAATGAAAAAAATATTCATTTATCTTTTAAATGAAAATTATATATTTATATAAGGAGAACATACATTTATTGAGAACACATTTTTTAAATTTGTAACTCTTCTTGACCATATTTTTTATAATTTTTCTAATTGAATACCATCTTATTTATTTACTTCACGTTTTATTATTAATAATTTTTCTTATTAATAAATATATCAGAGATTGTTTTAGTTCGATGTAGGGTCTAATGTAATCTATCAAACATAGAATTAATGTATGGAAAATTATATATTATAGGATCTCAAGGAGTAATATTCTCACCACCATAAATAAGTTTCATCCTTGTAATTTTAATTCACACTTTCTTTTGAAACTATATACGTGTATCTAAGAGATATAATTGACTCATGATATAATTTTTAGAGTTATATTAACAATTTTAGGATATATTTATTTTTTCATCAGAATAAACCAATCCAAATATTTGGATTGTCTCCAATCATTTTAGCTAAACATAATTCTTGGTTGGGTTTTATAAGTCATATAATTTAATTTTTTTCCATTAGATCTAATAGTTATCCTTGAATTGATATTAGATTATAGGTTAGTTTGAAATGAGGTTTCATTATCATGAAAATTAATGTATTGTATATGTGATGATAGAAAATTACTCTATTGGAAAATTATTAGAAATTTTTTGTATAATAATTCATTTAACCTTACTGAAGTTTAATACATGATATATATAATAATAATATCCCTATTTATCTTTTACTATTAATTTAATAGAAAAAATTTGGTGAAAAATTAAACAATATAAGAAATCCATAAATCTATACTGAAAAAAAATCTGACCACCACATAATTATTAGAATCACATTCAATATTAGTCATTTCATATTATTTTCCTTATTTCAATGGAATGTGAGGTTTTTTGTCAATTTTTATCTTAATTCTTGGGATTAGTGTGCTTTTTTCCATTGTTCCCAAATTCTACACATCTAAAACAGTGAATTATTATTAGATCATTATAAAGAAAATATATTTTCTCCACCATGTTAATTAATCTCTTCCTTTTTCCATGGAGGAATTTTTCTCGATCCTCCCTTTTACTATATATAAAATATCTTTTGGTTATGTTCATAAAATTCGTTAGTTTTTATTCCCCCATATTTGACATAACAGAAATTGAATATTTATTACTTAATTATCCTCATCTCTCGATCTTCTATATAAATATATTCCTCTTCTCTATGGTGTGTTTGGATATTCAGTAAAACTCTTAGTTATTAATCATAACTTTAGATGGTTAGGTGATAATAACCTCATGATTTTCAGAACCATATTATATCCATTTTATTTTATTTTTAGTAAAATTACTATATTGTGTATCTCATTGATTATTAACACGGTTCCTCTTAAACCCAACCATTTCTAAAATAAAAATAGTTAATCATGCATGATCAATATTAATATAATATGTTTATGATGAAAAAATCAAACTTGAAATGTACTAATCTTAAAATCCATCACATTATCTATTAGTTCAACCTAGATCAATATTTTTTCAATATTGGTTTCATTAAGTCATTTCTCTCATACTATATAACCTATTCCCATAGTTTAATTAGAAAATAAATCTTTCATAATTTATTTTAAAGAGAATGTGACTAAAAAAGAATATCCCTTGGGAGTGTTTATCTATTTTTGTAGTCTTAGTCCCACTCATCATGCACCAGAGTGAATATTTAGCTAACACCCAACTATTGTTTTTTCTAGTTGAGTACCACTAGGTCATGTATCTATGGCAGAACCAATGTAAAACCTGATGTTTATAAATTATATTTTATTCTTTAAATAAATGTTCGTTATATTATATTACAAGGTATTATACACATACAACACATAAAGAAACGAAAAAAATAGTTTCTTAACAGATATCATCACATTATTCACAAATAAACCTATGAAAATACACAGCATTATGACGGAATGAAAATTTTAAATTAATAACAGTATAATACAAAATTTAGGATCCTTCTAACCTCCTAGAATCATTAAACCCATAGTAAAAGAACAAAAATGAAAGAAAATAATATTAAACCAAAAAGAAATATACTAAATGGAAATATACACCCTTTAGTTTAATTAATGTAAACAATGAATGCATAAATTGAGTAATATTTATATGGTGAAATTTTAATTTTGGAATTGTAATGTGACCTTTGAGAATAGTAACCTCATTATTGAGAATATAAATCTGATCATTGGAATTATTATTTGACCTCAAAAATAATAATTTGTATTATTAATAATATTTATCATGAGTTATTTAATTAAATATATATATTATATAGTTTTAAAATCAATATCACTATTAAAAAATCAATGAAAATATAATCTCATTTTTAATATACTATATTTTAAGGTATGTCATAAAAATTCATACTTTCTATATTACAAATTATAATAACATATGTTAGTAAATTATTTTTAATAAAATAAAAATCATTTCTGGAATCATAATGTGGAAATTTTCTAATGGTTAGGTTTTGGAATCTTTTTGAAAAGATTTTATTTTTACATGAATAATAAAAATATTGTTCTTTTCGTAATTGTTGTATTTAAATTACACAACTCATGATGTAATAATCACCTAATTAATTATATATATGTTTTATAAACCTTTCACATATGAAATTTTAAAAATTATTCACTTAAAAATAATAAAATTAATTTATAACCCTAAAAATCATTTTCCAAAGACTAAAATAAATTATGTTCCATTGAAATAATAATGTTTAATTTATTCCACTTTCTATTTTTAAAAATTAGTGAATTATTATAATAAATGGGATTAAAGTCCTAAATCCATTTTTTATTGATATATGATTCATTATTTCAAAAATACCAATACTACATGTTATACATTTGATATTTTATTTTATTCAATATTTAATTCTTAAAATACACATCAGCTCATGTATAAATAAACCCTCTCCCTACTAATGTAAAACCACTCCTCCCTTACATACTGAATCCATAAATCTTCCCAAATACCATAACATTCACCTATTAAACAATTTACAGATGTTCTATATAAATAAAAGTTCAATCATTCAAGAAGTTAAGTGTTATAGAGAGGAAAACGCTTCAAGATAAAGGTAATGTAATTTCCTTCTTTTATTTGATTTCCATTTTACAATTTCTTATCCTCCTTATATTTTATAATTGAAACCATAATATAGAAATTATAAAATATGTTAAAATGATCATTATAATGTTAATATTCTATAAAAAATTTTATTTAGTATAAGAATATATTATACTTATCATGCCTCCTCCTCAAACAATGTCTCATTAACAGTCGGTTAACCACCAACGAGGAAGTTAGAAGTTCATTCCTTATCACCAAAAATATTTAAGGTCATAATAAATTACATAAGTTATATAAATGTATAAATTTATGTATTTTAAAACTATAGAATCAATTCCACTAAATTATAAATTAACTTGAAAAAAATATAGGAATCGAAGAAAACAGGTAATTTTTTTTGAAAGCATGTTGTCAAAATTCTTTGACTTCAATAATAAAAAGTATGAAATATAATCCAATTTTTATAATCGATAAATAGTGAAATAAATTAACATAATTAAATTATAATAAAATATAATTTTATTAATAAATTTATAATTAAGTATACATAAAAGAGGTGATGTAATGTGGGATTTAAGGTGAAACAATTGGATAAAAATCTTATACCAACGGTTTAGAACCACGGGTATAAGCCCCTAAATAATTGGTATAGGATACCCCAGTGGTTTAGGGGAAAATTTACCTATCTTTAATTGTTATAGACCAATAATAATGGTTTATGGAAATTTTTAGAATAGTTTGGCTATATTATTGGTTTCGAACCCATTTGTATAAGTAATATGAAATACCTAAACCAACAGTTTTTAAAACCATTGGTATAGGTAATGTGAAATAAAGAATGGATGGTTTTGATCACAAAACCTCTGACATATATTAGAAATACCTAACCACTAAGATATAATTACTTTTTTAATCTAATAAAATAAATAAATATATAACTAAAATTTATTTAAAAATTGATTTATTCAATGTATTCTCATAAATGAATTTGTAAAATATCAGAATAAATGTACTAATGGTTTTCAAAACTTTTGGTACAGGTATTATATTTTTTACCAATGATAATGGGTTTTCCTAAATCATTGGTAAAGTTAATTTATATTGTATCTATGCAAACGGTTTGGCCAAACTATTGGTATAACTATCACCTATAACAATAGTTTTCCAAAACCTTTGATATAGGGTCTTTAATGGTAGTTATGCCAATTATTTTGACCAAACCGTTGGTATAGATATCACATATAAGGTATTATAATAGTATTTATGCCTATGTTTTTGGCCAAAATGTCAGTATATGGTCTCTTTATGGTATATATACCAATTGTTGTTTCCAAACTATTGGTATAGATACCCTATTCAAATGTTTTTTCAAACCATTGGTATAGTAATGTTGGTATAGAACCAATTTCTATTAGTGTGATAGGATTCTCAAAATAAAACTCATAATTTTGGGTTATCTCTTATTTCCCATTGATTCTAGTAAAACTATTCAACTAATACTAAAAATATTTACTTTCAATGGTCTTTCCCTTCTATTTTAAAGATACACATGTTCCTACCCTTCCAAAATGTTTATCTAATTCATTTAAAACTATTTTTTAAAATACATTGATTTCTAAAGCATCTCATGGATCCTTTTGAGGTTTTCTCCATTAATATAACAAAATGATATTCTATTCCAAATTATGATCTTCCTTATTCATTTGGGAATCCTAAATTTCATTTCTTGAAGTTTGATATGATAAATATTTTAGGAAACTAATTCATTTCAATGTTTTATTTAATGAATATTGTTGTTATTATTCTATGTGGAATGAATGATTATGAAGATTTTATTATGTAACAGGTGGGACTAGAATTATATTTCCCTCTGATGCATTGAATAATGTGATATATCACTTAAGATTATGTGTATTATGTGTGAACATGATATTGTCATTGTTCACAATGATAATGTCATGATTATTCACATATATTATGCATGAAGAATATGATTTTTTTGTCCATCACTATATGTGATATTAGATCAATATGATATGATGTTTTATTATTATCTATGTACCAAATTCTAGGCCTATATCAACTGTTTCCCTCATGTTTTTATGATGATATGATACTTTTGATGTGATGATGTTGATTATTATTTCCTTTATACTGTTGATTCATGTCTTTTATTCTTCAACTTACTGGTCTTTTAGGTCACCCATTTTATTGATGTATATCTTTAGTTGATTATATGTTCTAAAGTGGGAATGATATATTTAGAAGGATAAATAATAAAAAATTAAAAAATTTTATTTTTTCTGTACAATTAATGAATGAGACTAATTTTTCGAAGACACTAAACCATTGGATCCAGGATTGTATCGCTATTATGTACTTTTATTACAAGTGATGTAACAGTCATATAAAAAAATGGGGTCTTTATAGTTGGTTATAGATTATGGATTAGTAAATTTAGGAATTATGATTTGGAAATATTAGTGAAACCCGTAAGTATAATTATATGTATATGCAATCACCCAAGGAGAATAATTTTCTAAAATGTATAAACAAAGGGATTACATTGGATATGCCTTTAGAGTTAATTTTCGCATAATAATAAATTATTTGTTCATTAATTTTAGACTTTTGATTTCATCAAATCATTTCTATTTTATAAAATGTAGGTATGTTAAAAAATCATGGATGAAAACACTTTTGAAGGAAAATGCAATGATTTTTTAAATGATATTCCAAATGCTATGGGACATGGAGTTCAAAGAATCATATAAATGCTTACCCAACTATCTTGGGATATGGAAAATAAACTAAACCACATGGAATGATCACATTTACCCAGAAAGGGAAAACAATCCATTGAATATTTTATGTGGAAATGACCACCAATATATAGTGAATCTTTTAATATACTTTCCTTTGAAATATTGGTTAACTCAATGGAGAATATAATTTTGGTTCTCCACCATTCTACGAAGAATAATTTGAATCTGGTCTTATATCATTTATTTGGATAAGATAATGAATTGTCAGAGTTGATAATGAATATAGGGAAAGTGATGAAATAGAAGAGATTAAGAGAGAAGACTTTTAACAAAATATGTCTTAATGAGTATTTCCCTATAACTCTTCGGAAAACTATTGAGGGATAATTTCTAGAGTTGAATAAAATAGAATTCAAATATTTCATGCCTTAGGAGCAAAATGTCAAATTCCTTAAAAGATAAAGCTTGAGATTTGTTATAAAAGAAAGATCGAAAATTAGATATATACATTTGTGTTTTAAAACCAAACCATCAAATGGATCTAGCTATAAGATATTTTCAGTGTTATAAAGATGTAGTTTTTTGTACTCTCTAATTACATTTAAAGTTTGTATAATGGTTAAATTGATATATAGAAAAGAAAACAGTAATGCAGTTTCATGTTTTGGGTCAAATTAAAAAGAATTAAAGAGGATCCAACCCTTCACATATCAAAAATTTGAGAGGAATCATCATGTTAATTTTCTCAAAGGGTTTGGAAAATCATTGAAGTGTGGTAGAGAGGGCCACCAAGCTCATGAATGTAATGTATACATGTAGAAACAAACCTAAATGATAGTGGAATGTAAGGAACCTCATAATGCACTACCCATTTGTTCTATGCTTCAAATAGAGGGAGAAAGGGATCTATGTGGGTGACTTTAGTAAACAAAAATTACTTTAGGTAATCAATATGAGAAACCCACAAATAAAAATGAGAAATGGAATGAATATTACATAAATATTGTAGAATGTTTTAATGAAAATTAATTCATACAAGATACACTTACTGTTCACTATATAATGGTAAAAGATTTATTTAATATCAAACAAATTTTCTAGAATTTTGGAGATGATGCACTTATACCTTAATATATATATCTCTAAAAATCTTGTTGTGTCATCATTGCAACTGATGTGTTGGAATTTTATTTTATTAGGTTATATGGGATGATTCTTCTAGGTAATCTCATAATCATTCCCTTGGTGTAATTTTATTCAAAATGGTAACAGATTTGTTCTCGTTATATAAAGCACCCATAAACTGTAAAAAAATTCTTTATATATTCTGAATGATCAAATTTTCATGTAAAAATGAAATTTATATCATGAATATCCTATTTAAAATACCTAATTTTTGTGTGTTTTGATACCTGGTAAGGAACAGTATGTTTCCCAAATGGTAGAGTAAATGGAAAACAGCATCCATGAGGAAATTCCTATTGTCTAGAAATAAGATTATAAATTTCCCAAAGATTTCCCAAGAATTCCACAAGAACATGAGGTAAATTTCATGATATATATAGTACCTATATCCAATACTATCTAAAATTACCCTTATAGAATGGCCACTATAAAACTAGGGGAGTTAAATACACGTCCTTAAGAGAATTTTGAAAAGGTGTTCATATTCCCTAGTGCATAGAATTGGGGTACACTAGTTCTCATTGTAAATAAAATGAATGGATTAATGTGGTTGTGCATATATTTTAGCGATATAAACAATATATCCATAATAAACATGTTTCCCCTTCCAAAGATTGATTACATGATCAATAAACTAAGGGGATCATAGTACATCTTGAAAGTGGATCTTCACTCTAGATATCATTAGTTGAGGGTTATGAAGAATGATATTCAGAATACATCCTCTTATAGAAGTTATGGGAACTATGAGTTCATTGTGTTGACGGGTAACCATAAATGGACCATATTCACATAGTCACTAGGTTCAGTTCATGGTCACAAAGGTCTAATGACAAAACACCAAGAAGAAATCTATCACTAGTTATTGCTTAATTTTTTTCTACAAGGAGTCTGACCTATAATGATGATCAACAAGAATTTCTCCATGTTGTACTACATGGTTCCTAGTACTAATGGAAAAAAATACCTCTCATTAACCCAGTCTTATTTTCTTTACTGGTGGTTTTTTTCTTCTCTAATCCTCTTCAGGAGAGAACTTGGTTATCTAACCCATTTTTTCTCTTTTCTTTGTTTCGTACTCTTCCAAAGTTTCTTCTTGTGTTGTTACTGACCATCAGTGTAGCTGACGACCGCTTCTCCCACCAACTTCCTTTCTGACAAGGAAAACCCCATATTATGTCATCTCTCATTTCCAAACCCCATCTTTTGATACATCACTCTACCCAAAACATTTTATAATGTTGTAGATCCCTCTATTGATGTCGATAGACCCATTGGATATATATTTAAATCATATTGGTAGGAAAAAATCCCATCATTATCAAATTATTTCCCAATAGTATATCTTTGATCAGATCAAGGAGGTACAAAGGGGTGATCTAGAGATTTAAAATTGGGTGAATTCAGTAAAGTAATGGAATCTTCAAGGGTTTTATATCAATTTTTATGTGTGATACAGCATGGAACTAGGATTTTTATAACATCATAATCTGAGATAATTAATGATCTATTGGATAATGAACATATCTCGTCATTCCCCATCCATCTTTTAATCACAATGATGTATTGTGATATTCCTGAGAATATATGGTATAGAAAAAAGAAATATATTTCTGAGTACAACTTAATGTGATTTTTATGTCATCAAATTAATGTAGATAAACAGAATACCAAGGGTATAATTTTACAATTATCTATACTGATATTGAAATGGTAGAACATCATAACCATTTTCACTAGTCTCTTGAGGACAAAGAATAGAAACAAGGTGATATGGGTTTTCATGGTTCATCTCACCAATAATACAAATTTCATCATTATTTAGGACGATTTCTCAATGGTAAAACATTCCAATATATATGTAAAGGAAGTGGTGAGGCTTCATGGGGAAGAAATTTTAGTCATACCATCCAAGATTATCCTCTAAATTGTCTATAAGTATTTAATATTATATTATTATGGAACTCAATTTCAGTATGGTGTATCACCCCCAAATTGATGGAAAGTATAGAAAGAGTATTCAGACACTCTTGCACAAGATGAGATCCAACTAAATGGAATTTAAAGGGGGTGGGTGGCATCAAAATATATCATTATTAGAGTTTACATTCCACAACATCATAAACTCAAATAATTTAATGGATCTATATGATTAAATATATTGTAAATGATGTATAACTCCATCTTACTAGGATAAAGTTAGTGAATTAGAGATTCATGGAAAAAATATTATCAAATAGAGGATAGATAAGGTTCAATACATACTAATGTATATAAAAGAATCTCGTATCTAGAAGAAGATCAATACTAATAACCATCAATGTTAATTAGAGTTTAAATTCGTGATAATCTTTTCTTTTGAATATCACAATGGAAGAAAGTCATATGATTCAAATTGAAATGGATGTTTATCCCAAGGTACATTGGCCCCTATGAGATCATTTATCACATAATATTATTATCCTATGAGCTAAAATATCCCCCAAAATAGATCAAGTACATGATGGGTTCCATGTATCTCTCTTGAAGAAGGACACACATGATCCCTCACATGTACTAAATCTGGAGGTATTAAAACTGGATAATGGCCTCTGATATGAGGATGCATCTGTGAATATCTTCATTCATATAAGAAATGTTCTAATAAGTAATAAAACTAACTATTCCAAATTACTTTAGAGGAACCATAAACATGAAGAGGAATTATTGGAACCAAAGTGGAAAATGAAACAAAAGTACCCTCTACTATTCTAAACGAAGAATATGCGTTCAAATTTCATGGGTGAAATTTATATAGGGGGGAGAAGGTAAAAGTCTAGATATTATAAGTGATATTTTTTCATAAAATAAATTAGTTCTATATTATATTCTATAGAATTATACACATAAAACACATTAAAAAATATTATATTATAATAGATCATTAAATTTATATACAACAAAACCCACGAAAATTAGAAACACTTGAGTGGAAAAAATATAATATAATAAAATTTAAATGTTAATATTTCGATCCTTATGATCTTCTAGAATCATCTCCACCGTGGCCACAACTAGAGAAATGAAAATAAATATTAGTAATCTAATCAACATTATAGAAAATGAAAATGTTGAATCCTGAGATGATTTTATGTGAATAATTAATGAAGGAATTATATATAATTTACATAACAAAATGTGACTATTAGAATAGTATTCTTTTTATTCGAATATAATTATTGTTGTTTGGAATAGTAACATGACCATCGAGAATAGATACTTGACCATTGGAATAGTAATTTGTCCTCATAATTATAAATTTTTATATTATTAATATATAAAATTAATAATTTAAATATTATTATACAAAAAAATAAAATATCATGTTTAAAAACTCAAATAAATTATAAGAACATTTTTAATAATATTTATTTTATGCTATTTCTTAAATAAATAATAATTTTCATATTAACAATTAAAATAACATATATTAGAAAATTATATTGATAAAATTATGTTCTTTTTTTAAATTGATATTTCAGAATTTTCAACAATTTATTTTCGGTTAATTTTCTAGAATAATATATATTTTGGGTGAATAGTCAGAATATAGTTTTCTCATAAAATTATATAATTCATGATGTAATAATGACTCAACAAATTATAGAACATTTTTATTTACTATTAACATATTAAATATTATAAATGATTCATTTAAAAATAATAAAGTTAATTTCCCAAAACAAAAAATCATTTTCCAAAGTCAATAGTCAAAAGTGTTCCCTTAAAATTTAAAATTCTCATTTATTAAAATTTAATATTCAATAAATTTTTTGATTAGGTTTTTAAAGAATTTAAATGTCCTAAATACATTTTATTATTTTAATATATGGATCAATATGTCAAAAATATATTTATTACATGGTTTTCATTTGATATAGTATTTTATTGAGTATTTTATTTTAAAAATACCCATTTCTTGAAGTATAAATAATATATATTCCTTCTATTTGAAAACTACTCCTCCCAAACTTTAAAAAGATAATAATATACAAAAATAACATCTATTAATAATCTTTCAAACCTTAATTATGTTATAGACTAATAAAACTTCAATATTTCAAGATGTAATTTCCTATAGAGAATGAACCACTTCAAGAAATAGGTAATGTCCTTTGAACATTTTATTTTTTTCATTTTCTACATTCATATCCTCCATATATTTTCTAAATAAATCCTTATTAAACAAATTATAAATAATTTTAGTTTTATCTTAATGAAGTTAATATACTATTAAAATTTTAATTTTAATATAATAATATATTATACATCTCTCACATATTCTTCATACAATGTCACCTTAACGGCCAATCAAACGCCAATGAGGATGTTGGAAATTATATACATATCACCAACCTTAGAAGTTCATATTATAAATTATTTAGTTTATATAAATGTATAAATATATTTATTTTAGGGTTATGGAATTAATTTTACTTATATATAAATTACCATGATCAAAAAATAGAAATAAAAGATAAATGACAAATATTTATGGAAAACATGATACCGTAAGGGTTCAAAATTAAAAAAAAATTAATTAATATAATAAAATGGTTATAATTGATAAATAATGGCATAAATTAACATAATTTACATCTAGTTCAATGTTTTAATAAACTTATTTTTAATATGTAGGAGATGGAAAAGTGGAAAAATAAAGAGGGATATAAGGTAAGGAAATTTTCGAACCCAAAATTTTTAGTTAATATTATCTCCTATTTCACATTGAATTCGGTTTTACTACTAATCTAATATATAAAATTTATCCATTAAAATTTATTTATGTTTTCTATCGGTTATATATTTTTTTACCCTTCTAAAATGTTATCTTATCTTTTTATAATTCATTTTCAAAAAGACTAAAATTTCCAAAACATCTCTTAAATACTCTTGATTTTATTCCCATTTCATTGTAGAAAATGATATTTTTTTACCAATGTATTATCTCTATTTTCAATTTGGTAATATTTAAGTTAATTTCAAGAAGTATAGCTTTTGAAATAATTTTCAAAACCAATTATTTTCCATGGGTTATTTCATGACTACTTTTTTTATCCTTCCACATGGAATGCTTGATTATGAATATTCTATGATATGAAGGGTGGGTCCAGAATTATATATCCCTCTTATTCAATGGGTTATATGGTATATCTCCTGATATTATTTATATTATCTGTGAACAGGATGTTATAATTGTTCACAATGATGATATTAGGATTATTCACATATGTTATGCATGAAAATGATATATAAATTATTCAAAACTATATGTGGTATTTAGAAACTATGCTATAATGTTTTAATATTATGAATATTCCACATATCATGTCTATATAAAATGTTTTCCTCATGATTTTGATGATGATATTATCCTTATTTTATGATTAGTTTTATTATTCTCACTCATTTTTTATTCATTCATGTTTCTTATTCTTCCAATTACTTGACTTTTATCTCACCCCATTCATTCATGTATATCCTTAGGTGACTAAATATACTAATGAGAACATGATATCATTATATGTATAAAGAAAAACAATTTAAATAATGTTTAGTTTTTAATATGTACAATTGATGTGTGTGCATAATTTTCTAATGATAATAAACCTTTGTATCCTAGATTTTATCATTATTGTAATTTTATATTGAAAGTAATGTAATAATTATCTAAGAATATGTAATATCACTAGTAACACAAACACTTTCCAATATCCATAAGGTGATGAAATTTCAAGGAGAACCACACAATATCAACCTTATCAAAATATTATAATGTTATCCTATACTTAGAATTATACCTTACACTTATCACTAGGGCTTTCACTAAAATTGTCTTATAATATTCTAAAAATAATAATAGAACTAATACAACAAAAACTAAAACTTTCACTAATAACAATTATGGTTTCCTATACCCGGACCTGGATACGGTATTAAAATACAATATTTAAACACTAGGTTTGAAAAACATCAAGATTAACCTATTTTTATTTTCAAAATTTTCTATAAGATATAAATTATATTATACAAATAATCACAAAATCCCTTGAATAGAATTTCTAGTGTATTTTTATGATCACCTACATAATACACTTATTTTATTGTACTTCTTATCATTTCAGAATAATGAAAACACACTAAACTGTTATCTGGAGTTCTCAAATGATATAATTGTGTTCATAATATAAGGGGTGGAATGATAATAAAGGGGTGAACTCAAATTATATGTAACATAAAAACTCATAAACATTTCTTCAAGTGTTAGATCATATGAATTTGAGAAAATATGGTCAGGAGAAAATAACATAATAAAAATAACAAGAAACAATAATAGTTTTTCATAATTCATGACAATAGGACATTTAATCTAAAATGAAAAAATATATATTATATTCTGATATATTGAGACAATAATCATGATCTAAGGGGAATAATCATTGGTGTATAAAAATTATGTATTTTCATTGGAACATATCATGATAAGAAAATATAGAAAAATCATAATCAATGAAATAATTTTGAACAAAGATTATTGCAACATATTCAAAATATAAACATGGTAAAACGTATTCCCACAACATGTTAACAAAAAAAAACACATGATAAAATATTCATGCATCAAATTCACTCAGGAAACACTTAAATAAATCTTCTCACATCACATTCATAGAAACAAACATGTGAACAAATATTCATTCAACACATTTAAAAAATAGACTTGTGAAAAAAGAACCATACACAACTTTTTTGAAACAATTTGTAAAAAATGTTTCCCATATCACATTCTCACAAAAAAAGTTTTAACAGTTATTCATTCATCAGATTCCCATAATAAATAGGTGAACAATGCTTCACACATCATGTTCAAAAAAACATGCGAACAAAGCTACCCAAATTGTTTTTACACAAAACATCATCATAATGTGATATCAAATATTAACCTTTGAATTGTAGATTGATATATTTCCCCAAAAATCCATCGTTAGTACACATGTGTGAAACATGAAAATGAATATTCATTGCGTCATAATGAATTTATGATAAAATGTTTTTTTAAAATTTATAGATTAAATCTCTAAAATTGACCTCAAGAATATAAATGTTTAATAACCATATTTAAATAAAAAAGAAAGAATATTTAATAGCAATAGAGATATGGTTCTTAAAAAATAATTCCAAGGAAATATAACCTTTAATGATAAATATGAAAATGGTAATAAATTTGTACAATATTTTTTAGAAAATATGATTAATATTGTGGAAAAAGAAGATGTTATAAATCACATTCAAAAGCCATTTTTAAATTTTTTAAGTTAAAACATTGTGAAAAATAATTTAAAAAAATATTAAATATTATATACTTGAAAATAAATAATGGTTATCAAATAGAAATGTGTAGTGTAGGATAAACCATTTTATTATGAAAGGATATAAATGTTTTCAATATTTTAAAACGTGTTTATTGGAAACCCACTATGTAAAATGATGTAGTAAAAAATACCATTCATAATTGATAATGGTTAATAGAATGGTGACATGAGTAATAACATATTTATTTATTATGAATTAATAATAGAAAAAATTGAATAATTAACTTGGAAATGAAGAAATTACTATTATTAAAGGAGAATATATTTTTCATAAAAAAGTAAAAAATTTAAGAAAAATAAATTAATTAAGAAATAATATTTGAGTGGAAAATATTAATTTAACCTGAGAAAAAACTAAAAAAATTACAAAAATGGGATATATAATGATTTATCAAAAATAGAAGAATGATGTACAAAAAATATTGGTTCGATTAGAAGAATGAAAATTTGGGTTAACAAAATACCTTATGGATATTATAATTAATGAAATAAGAGGTATTTTTAATGGATCATATGTGGTGGATATTTAAATCATAAGAAAGAATATAACATAATAAAATCAAAGATAATAAGGTACACATCTTATACAAAATAAGTAAAACAATAGAAATCATAACTTAATGAACGAAAATTTATTTTACAAAAACCCATACTGTAATGGTAAGATATGAATCTCAATAAAATGAGAGGAATTACATGATATTAATATTTAAAAAATAAATTAATAAATTCATAGAATTGAAAGAAATGTTGTAGTTATTACACTATAAAAAATAAGGGTGTACAATACCCCTCGTGATTTAGATATTTTAAAGTGGGACAAAGAAACCCATGCCTTGTATTACCACATAGTCGAATACACTATTACCACCTATATAAAAATCACAACTATATAAATCACATATTAAAGAATCATATTCCAATATTTAAACATTTATACTATTAAATTATAATCATTTATATACTTTTACTACTAAATTATGGTTTCTCTTCATCAAATGATGTTAGTAATT
Source organism: Viscum album (assembly GCA_963277665.1). Classification (NCBI taxonomy): domain Eukaryota; kingdom Viridiplantae; phylum Streptophyta; class Magnoliopsida; order Santalales; family Viscaceae; genus Viscum; species Viscum album. The sequence continues at coordinate 684,776,358 of OY728165.1, forward strand.
ATAGTTGTTTAATTTTGTAATACCCCAACCCCAGTTACCCCGAGTCAGTGCATTATTACTTAACATTGGCATGATCACAAAAGATCAAATCTCAAAAGACCGATCAATTTAGTATCCCTGGAAATACTAGATATATTCATAAGTATTAAATTATATTATAAAATGGAAAACTATAACAACATAGTGTCCACAAGCCACACTCATATCCCTAAAACTATCCATGCAGGTTAGTCATAGTATACATCTCAATATCTTGGGAAAAATAAAACATAGAAATAGGTGATACAGGATGCTCAGTAAGGATAACAATATAGAGGAAACTTTCATAAATAAGCATAGACATTAAAGGAAATGTATAAGAATAAAAAAATCCTTTTAAACTTGAAATTCAAAATAATATGTAAAATAAAAAATAAAATAATTCCATTTACTTATTCACGTGGATATTCTACTAGTTGAATAATCACATGCAATATCAATAGTCACTTTTATAATGACGGAATGCATAATTCCAGACTTCATAACCACATAGTCAAGGCCTCATGCCAAGAATACAAATAAGATTATGTAAATTCCTTGTTCCAAGAAACTAGTTTGTCTCATGAGACCAATCGATTCATCGAGAAGCTATAGCGGGCTCCACTCATCACTCACTGCGTCCAATGCATTCCTTATATGAAAATGTTTAAACATAACATAAAAATTCGTATTAAAACAGGCATTCGAATAGTTAATAATTTATCCATAAACCATTAATGGTGTAAAAATAACACATCCACGGTCAAACATATCACAAAACCATCACTACAATATGGATGTTTTTTATCAAAATAAATCAACTTCAAATAATCATAAAATCTATCGAAGGATGTTGGCATAGACGAAATCAAAACTTTTTTTAGAGAAATATCTCTTTCTCCTTTGAAATCATTAGAAAATGAACATTTATTTGGAAAATTATTCTTATAATCTTGTAAATGAAGCTTCAACGATGTTATAACGGAAGAAAATAGCTTCACCCACCGTATAAGTTAAAAAACTTTCATACCTTAATTTTGTCGAAAAGGTCATAAGGTACCTTGTTTGGAAAACGACTGAAGGATTCCTTTCAAACCATTTTATAAAAACTCAAAAAAGGGTATAAATGACTTTAACCCATAGTGTCACATACATGACTTATTTTAAAGGTAAATTTAATTTAATTTCCATTAATTCTTTGCTTTGGGGGTTTCCTAAGCTTTTATGAAGGAATGAGTGAGTTTTCATGAATTGGGCCAAACTGTGATCCCAATTCTATATTTAAAAATAAATATTTATTCCTTTATAACTCCTTCAATTTTTAACATTTTTTATCCATTATAATTCTTACTTATTATAGTCTGACCTATGAACACCACCAAATTAATTTGGACCATTTAGATATCTATTATCATGGTGGATTTGAGTTTTAATTTAAGGGATTGGGTCTTCCTGAAAGCTCATTTCCTGCATTAAAAATATTTATTAAGTTTTTTATAACTCATTAAATTTTTAAATTTTTTCAGTGATTACAACTCTCCCAATATCCAACTTACCTAAGTCACACCCCCATTCTATCCTCCCCAAATTTGGAGCTCAATTGAATCTATAAATTGGTTGAAACCTCTATAGATTTCACAAATCAACCAGATTTGAAGAGGTAAATTGAACCTTTCATAAATCCCTCTATTTTAACTCTATTTTCCCAATTCCATTTCCTAAATGATCCTCTCATCCTTTTTCTAATCTCCCTTAGATGTTTATATTATTTAAAATTCAGATACATGTTGATTTTGGGTGATTTTCTTCAAGATTGTTTTGGGAAAGTGTTTCTCTCTTCAAATCCTTCCTTCTACGTATGGTTTATTCCCTCTTTCATGAATTTATAGAATTTCCAAAAGTTAGGGTTAGAACCTAGGATTTGATTTGGTGTCTTTGTTATCAAATATTATGGTCTAGGGCTGGATTTATCTTCCTTTTGGTGCGGCGGTGGTGCTGTTAATGATTCACACCAAGTTTTGAGGGATTTGACACTTTCGGTTGGTGGTTCCATGTGTAAACAATTATTGATGAGTTATATTTCTGTATTTATTCATTTTTTTTATTCCTAATATGTTGGGTGTGGTGCTAAAACTAGTTATGATTGATTTGGTTAAGTGTTTAATTTTATAGTTTCTTTTTAACTTGAAATTGGGTGTTTTCATGTGTAACTCATGAGGTATTATTTGGGTGTATTTAATAACTTATGGAATTGGTTTAATAAATATTATTTGGAATTTAAATTTTGGTTTGGTAATGTATTAGTGTCATGTGGTCCTAAAAATAGGGTTTTTGAATAGGTTTGATGTGTAAAACATTGTTATACTTCATGTGAGCATTTTATGAAAATGTGTGTTTTCATTTGTATCTTTTATGGTATTATTCAATGTGATTTTATAAAACTTGAATGTTGTTTTAAAAATGTTCCTTGGTCCGAAAATTCTGTTTTGGATAGGAATTTGTATGGTTTTGGTCTTAAATGAGGGTTTTGAAATGGGTTTTTTGTGCAATTCATTGTTACACCACTTTGGTTCTCTATATGAAAATTGTAAATGTTTTAGTTGGTTAAACAAAGTGGGAAAATGGCGCATATGTATTGTTTGGTGTGTATTTTTTTTGAAAGGTGAAGTGATGTTTCAAGATGTCAAAAAACTTTATAATGTTTTTAAATTTCTGAAATGTTTTATTAAATAGTGATTTTTGGGAAAAACATGTTTGTGGGATGTTTCGTGTATGTTTGGTGATAAAATGATTTTGAAGGTAAAAGGGTATTATGTGGCATGTGTTTCTCGGATGTATTTTGATGTTTATTACCTTGTAAATGTTTTATAAAATTATTTAATGTATTTTTGGAAGCTTTTAATAAATGTGAATGTGTTGTGGGATATTTTGGTGTGAGTTGGACTACAAAATCAATTTGAATGAAAAGTGGACTTTTGCAACTTGTGTGGTATACATGTGGGTTTTTTGGTGAATTTGTGATGTGGAAATGATATTTTCATGTAAAAATTATATTTCTTGACTTTTTGAACTTGCTTGAGCAGAAAGGGAAAACCCGGGTATCTACATGGGTGGACGTGTACTAGTATCCTAGTGAATCCGTGGGGTTTGGCATCAGTTTCACTTAGAAATATTGATGATTAAAACTCTAACTAAACTATAATGATGATGATTATATACCACTATGTTATGGGTATGTTCCCTACTAGTGTCTCGTGCATGAGAACAGATATTTGTGATGGTTACTCTCACCAAGATATGAAGTACTTGGGACCCACGACGAGCTAGTGCCTAGGGGTTATTACCTATTGCTTGTGATCGATAATTACTTTGTGCGCATAGTCATCATGTAGTATAGTTTGATGGAAAATTAAGTAGTGTTTGAATTATTTTTAAAGGTGTTTATTATTAATGATAGCCCACTTAAAAGCTGTTTTAATTTTTAAGTTGCATCTTTTTGAAATTGTAACTAGCATTTCCAATTTATGAAAACTTCCAAGCTTTTCATATTAAAATGTTTATCACATGGAATATCTTCATGGTGTTATCATACTGGGAATTGGATTAGTCCCTACTTACACCCTTGGGGCTATGTAGACTTGGTTTTTTTTGTCGCAGGTTGGGTATAGTTTTTCGTGCCAGTGGTTCGGGTTTCTAGCAAGTCCTTTGTGGTGAAGTCTTGTGGGGATGACTTGAGGGAGGTACCTCTTGCCATGTGGATGTTCTTGGTCTGTTCTTATTATGGTTTTTAGCTTTTTAATGGTCTTTAAACATAGTTGTAACTTATGTAATTCAGTTTTGAAATTTTGTAAAAGACGGTTTTAGTGGAAAATTCCAGATTTGTTTTATTGAGTGTGTTTGTTGTTTAATGTTTATAAAATCTGGTAAATCATTACCAATTCTCATTATATGATACCCGGGCACTTGTTCCAGCCTGTGAGGATCGAGAACACCCTTTGGCCCTTGTCACGGGCCGGGTTTGGGGCTGAGTTCAGTGTCTATCAAATTTGGTTCATGACAAAATGGTATCAAAGGAGGTTCAGGTTAACTCTGTGGGTCCTGTTATTTGGGTAACAGTAGGGATAGTTTGGGGTTAGTATTATCAAGACATGGTATTCTATTTATGGGTATTGGTCTTGATCACCACACCTCATTATGGGATTCATGTCACCTGGGTAATTTGGGACTTATCTAATTCCTTTGGTTTTCTTTTTTTGATGATGATTAGGGGAAATGAAAAGAGAGTTGGGTTAACGGTCCCAATGAGATCATAGGGCCTGGAAAGCCATGTGAAGCTGGGGATATTCCCAAGAACACTCTATGTGACATTTAAGTGATTGGAATATGGCTTCCAACAATACTTCCTAGTAACCCACTGAAACTAGATTCCTCTCCATTGTCTTGTTTTCTTTAGTTTTGAAATCTTGGAACTTTGGTTTTAAAGTGAGTTGGTTTTAAGAAGTGTAAAGTTTTTGTGAAATTATTTTCAAATAATCATGGAATGGTTTGATTTATAAAATGGTGGAACTGAATTTTCAGAATTATTTTGAAATGGATAATGGTGTGCTTACACCTCTTTTGATAGAAGAAACTATACTAAAGTTGGTTTTGAAAAAGTGTTTTCAATAGAGTTTTCTAAACAGTCAAATGGTGTTTTAATCGGATGAGATGATATAAAATTGATTTGAATAACATGAAAGTGAGTTCTTGTATAAATGGTTCTGTCTCTCTGAAAAGTTTAGTAAGATTCGAATAGTGATTTTGATCCCCTGGTTAGCGGTTTTGAGAAAAAGGATGTGTTGGTTGACCGTTTTGTTTTTGAAGTGGAAAGAATCTTTGTTTCAACCTTTGGTATTTCTATGAATGACCACATGTATAAGGTTATATGAAATAATGGATGGTTTATATCATGATTGGATATGCTTACCACAGAACCGTATTTTTTCAAAGAAATGGTTTTAAAGAAAAACATGATGTCTTGATGAATAGTTTTGGATGGTGTGTATTGTGTGTTTTTTAAAATTTTGATGTTGTGGGATGTTTTGAGTCCAAGAACCCTTATGTTTGAACTGTGTGTTGTGTTTGTGTTTGGTCGGTAAGCTGTGTTGTAGGGACATTTAGTGGTATCTTCTGAAAAAAATTTTGGGACGCCTTTACAGTTTCCCTTTATGTTTTTGGATCTGGTTTATGGTATATCTTGACCAATGGACTATTTTACTTTTGTCCTTGGGTTCAATCGTTGGATAATGTATTCCCCATTAAGTGTTAGTGCACAACTGAAGTGCAACTCGGATTGTTTCTACATTTGAGGACCCTTCAGTTGATCAATATAAGGAATCTTTTTCTTGATATTTTTAGATTGAGTCTACACCCTTTCCTTTCATGGTTTTTTTATCCTCTTGTAGCGGGAGAGTGATTATGGAAGGTTTAAAGAGACCTTTGCTTCTTAAGTTTTCTGATTTTCTTAAGGTGCAAGTGGTATGGGGTTGTTAGCATGGAGAGTATCTAGATTGTGTCTAAGAGGTCCTCTCAGTCCTTTGTAATCTCAATGAAGAAGGGGTTCACGTTAAACTAATAGTGTGATAAATGTGGTTACCAGAATATATTGTGGCCACTTTCTAGAATTGTCTGTTATTTGGGGATGTTGTATAAGGTCCCTCTCCATGCATTGATTATATTAGTCGCAATGGTCATGTTTGGTGACTCCTTGTTATGTCATGTGCTTGATTGACCGTAAAGGTGAAATTCATGCAATACTCTAAGAGTCTCTGTTATGTTGGGAGAATTTATCCCTTTGAAATACTGCAAAATCTTCCATATTTTGAGAAAGGTGAGTATAGGTGTTATTTACTTCTATTGTTTCTCACTCGAAGAAACAAGGTGTGATTTGTGTGCATCTTTTAAGCCCTTTTTTTAGTGAAATATTGGGTAATGGTAAATTGAGTTTGGAATGTGTTATGTCTTGGAAATCTTATCGGGGATTTCAGTGTAGTTTTTGGTGACACCAAAAGAATAATTCTCATTCAGGAGGTTTCCAAGGACTAACTGTGAGGCTGATGTTTCTTTTATCATTTGAGCTTCAGCCATAGGTCTTGGAGAGAAGCTAGCTCGTAGTTAGGGGAAATACCTGGGATGTTTAAACCCTTGTACAGTGTCATATCCTCATTGTGAAAGATATAAAGAGTTTAAACCTATGGTTTCATCATATTTCTTATATTTTTCTCATTCGGTTGAAATAGGTGGAGGGCCTTGTACCCATGTCATCGCCTAATGTAATTCCCTCCACCTTCGGTTTCTATTGAGTCATTGGAGAATGGTGGTAAATTTGGTTAGATAGTTTGAGAACATATTTTGTGCACGATTAGTGGTGATAGTGTTCCAGGAATCCATGTAGAAAGAATGATCTGTATAGTTAGTGCACGGTTTCCCAAACCATGTGAACTAACTATGTGCCCTTCCCAAATCTATAAATTTATTTGGGTCTTTCTGTGTCGGCCCATGCTGGTCAGTTAAGATGGTTGATTCTTATGGTGGGGATACCCACTATGATTATCATGTATGTTCCTTCGTAAATTTTTAATGGAAGTATACCCTTTGTACTAGGGAGTCCGTTCAGGACTCCCCCTATTAGTGTCCTGATTCTGCCTCAGAAAAATATAGGTTTTCTCTTCTGGTGGGGAGCCTATATGTGTCCCCCCACACCAATAAGTCCGATTTATCCATGGTCTTGGATTGGTGGTAGGTAGTCTCATTCGGAAATATCTATCTACCAAAATCTTCCTTGATTAAATTTTGGTATTGGATAGCAATCAATGGTTTAGTTAAATTAAGGTAAGTGTAACCTTATTTGATGTTGTTTTTCATTTAGGTGAATTACTTGAGTCTTGTTCGGATAAGTGTTTGAAGAGTTTTCTTTTGGGATAAATTATGAATGTGATTTATCATTCCAAGAAAGAGGTGTAAGTTATTTTGTGAGTTTAATCTATCTTTAATAGATCACTGGAGGTGTTTTGGTCTTTGGGGCGAAGCTTGGCAGAGAAGTACATCTTGGTTTATCGGTTGGTTTTGGTTTTTGTATTTGGACTTACTGTGGATTTCCAAGGATGGAAAGTTTTTATGTTGGGGAGAATTGTCACATAAATGAATTATTTTAAAGGTAAATTTTATTTAATTTCCATTCATACTTTGTTTTTGGGTTTTCCCAAGCTTTTATGGAGGAATGGGTGAGTTTTCATGAATTAGGCGAAACTGTGAGCCCAATTCCAGATTTAAAAATAAATTTTTATTCCTTTATAACTCCTTCATTTTTCAAAAATTTTCATCCATTCTAATTCCTACTTGGAATAATCTAACATATGAACACCACCAAATTAATTTGGACCATTTATAAATCTATAATCATGGTGGATTTGAGTTTTTATTTATGGGATTGGGCCTGCCTGAAAGCTCATTTCCTGCATTAAAAATATTTTTTTATGTTTTTATAAATCATTAAATTTTTATTTTTTTTCGGTTATTCCAACTCTCACCCAATACCACTTACCTATGGCACGCCCCCATTCTCTCCTCCCCCAATTTGGAGCTCAATAGGAACTCGAAATTGGGTGAAACGTCTCTGGATTTCACAAATCACCCAGATATGAAGAGGTAAATTGATAATTTCATTACTCAATATATTTTTACTATTTTCTCCCATTATAGTTCATAAATGATCTTCTAATTCTTGTTAGAACCTCCCTTAAATGTTTAGATTTTTAAAATTCAGATACTGGTGGATTTTGGGTCGTTTTCTTCAATATTGTTTTGGGTAAGTGTTTCTCTCTTCAATTCCTTCCTTCTCCTTAGGGTTTCCTACCTCTTTCATGAAATTATATAATGTCCAAAACTTAGTGTTAGAACATAGGGTTTTATTTGATGTCTTGTTTATCAGATATTGTGGTCTAGGGATGGATTTATCTTCCTTGTGGTGCGGCGGTGGTGCGGTTGATGTTTCGGACCAAGTTCTGTGGGATTCGATACCTTTGGTAGGTGGTTCCATGTGTAAACAATTATTGATGAGTTATATTTCTGTATTTATTCATTTTTTTTATTCATCATATGGTGTTTTTGGTGCGGAAACTGGTTATGATTGATTTGGTTAAGTGTTTAATTCTATAGTTTCTTTTTAACTTGAAATTGGGTGTTTTCAGGAGTAACTCATGGGGTATTATTTGGTTGTATTTTTTAACTTATGTAATTGGTTTACTAAAGATTGATTTGATGGAAAATTATGGTTTGGTAATTTATTAGTGTCATGTGGGCCTAAAATAGGGTTTTTGAATAGGTTTTATGTGTAAAACATTGTTATAATTCATGAGATAATTTTATGAAAATGTGTTTTCATTTGCATCTTTTGTGGTATTATTCAAGGTTATTTTATAAAACTTGAAAATGGTTTTAAAAATGTCCCAAGGGCTGAAAATTCTGTTTTGGATAATAATTGGTATGTTTTTGGTCTTAAACGAGGGTTTTAAAATGGGTTTTGTGTGCAAGACATAGTTACACCACTTGGGTTCTTTTTATAAAAATTGTAAATGTTTTAGTTAGTTAAACAAAGTGGGAAAAGGGTGAATATGTACTGTTTGGTGTGTGTGTTCACCTAATATGGGTTTTTTAAAGTTGAAGTGATGTTTTAAGATGTCAAAAAAAATTTATAATGTTTTGTAAACTTCTGAAATGTTTTATTAAATTTTGATGTTGGGGAAAAACATGTTTGTGGGCTGTTTCATGTATGTTTGGTGATAAAATGATTTTAAAGGTAAAAGGGTATTACGTGGTCTGTGTGTGTGGGATGTTATGTTATGTGTATGACCTTTTAAATGTTTTATAAAATTGTTTAATGGATGTGTGGAAGTGTTAAAGAAATTTGAATGTGTTGTGGGCTATTTTGGTGTGAGTTGGATTTCAAAATAAATATGAATGAAAAGTGGAATTTTGTGACTTGTGTGATATACATGTGGGATGTTTGGTTAATTTGTGTTGTTTAAATGATATTTGCATGTGAAAAGTATATTTCTTGACTCGTTGAACTTGTTTGAGCAGAAAGGGAAAACCCAGGTATCTAGGTGGGTGGACGTGCACTAATATGCTAGTGAATCCGTGGGGTTTGGCCTCAGTTTCACTTTGAAAGATTGACGCTTACAACCCTATCTAAACTATGATGATGATGATTAGGAACTACTAGTTTATGGGTATGTTACCTACTAGTGTCTTGTGCATGAGAATAGATATTTGTGATGGTTACTCTCACCAAGATGCGAGGTACCTGGGAACCATGACGAGCTAGTGCCTAGGGGTTATTTCCTATTTCTTATTCTCATTAGTTACTTTGTACCTATCGTCGGCATACGTTATGGTTGGATGGAAAATTCAGTAGTATTTACATTATTTTTAAAATTGTTTATTCTTAATGATAGACCACTTTAAAACTTTTTTAATTTTTATGTTTCATCTTTTAGAAATTGTAACTATCATTTCATGTTTATGAAAAAATGCAATCTTTTAATCTTGGAATGTTTATAACGTAAAATCTCTTAGTGGTCATATCCAAATAGGAATAGGATCACAGCCTACATAAACCCTTGGCTTCATGTAGACTTGGTTATTTTTTCTATCACAGGTTCGATACAATTTTTAGTGCCAGTGGTTTGGGTTTCTAGCAGGTCCTTGATGGTGAAGTCTTGTGGGGATGGCTTGAGGGAGGTACTTCTTTACATGTGGAGGTTCTTGGGTTGTCCTTATTTTGTTTTGTACCTTTGTAATGGTCTTTAAACATAGTTTTAACTTATTTAATTAAGTTCTGAAAGTCTGTAAAAGACAGTTTTAGTTGAAAAAACCAGATTCATTTTAAAGAGTTTGTTTGTTGTTTAAGGTTTATAAAATCAGGTAAATCGTTCCCAATTCTCATTATATGATACACGGGCACTTGTTCCAGCCCGTGGGGATCAGAAATTCTCTTTGGGCCTTCTCACGGGCCAGGATTGGGGCCAAGTTCGGTGGCTACTAGATTTTTTTCGTGACACATAGTCTAGTAAATAGTAAAAATATTTTGGAATAAATTTGTAAGAAACATGGATGAAGATGATAAAGAGGTCCCAGAAGATACTTACGTAAAAACAACCTCAGATAATAAAGAGATTGTGAAATTAATACTTACCTTGTACTATTATTTGGTCAAGGGTACGTTAACCTCCTGTATAATAGTTAAATCATTGTTATTAAATTATACAAGAACTATATACATAAATATGATATCATATGTGATCTTCCAATATTGCTTTGTTAATGATATTTTAGTATTATCATCAATTCGAGTGTTAACTGATTTGTTTCCCTTTATATGCTTTGTTACATAAGTTATGTCTGTTATGGATAGGATGTATCTTATTCATATTCAGAATGATATTAAGTCTTTAAACATTCTTTTAAATCATCCAATGAAAATTAGTCTTGAATGGATATGATGGGGTATGAATCTCATCGTGTTCATGGATACGGTAATCCGTACATACGCAAGAGCGAAAATATCATTTTTTTTATATTAAAATTGTATATAATTGGATGTTATATCATATATAAAGAATCATTATCATGTTATATTTATTATTTACATCATTTATACTCATTATTATACCTATCCAAATGATGAAGTGTTTGAATAACTAACTACACCACGACGTGGAGACGGTAATCCGTACGTACGCATGTATGGTGACTTTGTCATTTATAGGATGGATATAATAATGAATATGGTTGTACCATTTTTAAAATAACATCATAGTATATAGAAGATATTGGAATTATTATTTAAGAATGTAAACAACAAAGAAAGAGGAAGTGGAAGAAGAAAAGAATGTGAATGAGGTGATGAATTATTTACCTCTTCTTCAGGTTCTTCCTTTTGATTTGATCAAATGGTCTCCTTAGGTTGGCTTTCTGACTAAATTAAGGCCTCTAAGATTAAGGTAGTACATTTTATAGTGTATTTTGGTAGGGGTTGGCCGATCCAAATGGCGTTAAAGGTGTGAATTTGAGAGTAGGGTAAGTGCCCTTTTATAAGAGGTGTGAAGGGAACCTTAGGAAAAGATTGAAATATAATTTTATAATAAAATCATTATCGGTTTCTAATGGATCTAAAATTATTTATTTAAAGTATAATGTGGGGATGGGTTGAAAACCACTCAACAAATAGGTTTTAGATAGGTTTGTTTCACTATATTTACCTTATCCTTTAGATTTAACTCTTAGTTAAATAGTTTTACATTTACCTGTCTCTTTTTATTTTTATATTATATGGTTAATAAACATACTATAAAATTCCAAGTGAACCACAAGTGGTTAATTAATGAAATATATAATATAATTTAAGCCTTTTCTCTGAACCTTGGATTTTTAAGAATATAATAACAATTAATAATATAATTTTTGTTTTAAAAAATATTTTATGTCAATTTGACACTATTTGGTATTTTGTTTTTGTTAAATCTATAACAGAATTATTACTTCGAACAAAATTAATTTAATCAACCCTAACATGTCATATTAATATATAAAATTAGTGGAATTCATTAAAAGTCTCAAATTATATTTTTTTGTATATTTATAATATCGATTATTTTAATCTTTTATAAATAGGAAATCTCTTTATATTTCCAATTAATATTTATAGTCAAATTTATATTGTGTATAAACCTATATTAAAAAATGGTTTAGTTATTAAACATTGAGTTTTACTCTTTTAACACGTCTTTAAATAAAATAATAATAAATGTCCTAATCTAATCCAGGTGGACCAAATAGGTTCATATTTTATTCCTGATGTTCTTTTTGGTTGAATTATACTTATCCAATAGAATTAGGACATGTGTTTGGGTAATTATGATATCATTTTTACCCTTAATTGCCCTATTTACTTTTAACCGTGGTAAATAAAAGTAAAAAGTTATTATTCACTAAAAATTATTTTTATCTTATTGAACCAAATTTTTTTTACTAATATTAACCGTTTGTCTCAGATTTTTTTAAATTCAACCCACAGAAGTGGAAAAATTAAGTTTTATGCAAATTTACAAATTCTCCTAGGAGGTGGGTAAAAGACGGTAAAAAGTTCATTAAAAATTTTAATTCTCTAAACTCGTTATAAAATGAATTCAATGGATTACATTTAACTTATATAGTTATTTTGTATCTATTTTGACCAAAAATAAATTTAAATAAAATAAATAATTATTTAACTAAAAGGTTGGTTTTAAACAATAACTCAGTGTTTTTCACTATTTATAAAAAATTGAAAGTTTTCAGAAAAATATCAAAAATTCAACCTAATCTAATTTTGATATTCTGAATCCAAAAATTAAGTCCATTTTGAACGATAAATTTTATAAAATTTCAAAAAGTTGGTATTACTTTTCATAATGATTAGTTTGACTGGTCGCGGTGTGTTAGAATCTCGAAGTTGCGTACAATGCAAGCTATTGCATTATTCAAAGGAAAACCTACTGTGGAAGCTTGGGGTGTTATATTCTTCCCTCTTTTAAATAATTCTGTTCTAAAAATTTCTTGAATATTACTACATAATAAGATTCAGGTTGTTCTTCGTCATAAGTTCCTCAGGTTCCCACGCTGCCTCTTTCATCTTATGGTTTCCCCATAGAACTTTTACCAGACGAGTCGTCAAGATTCTCAGCACTTGTTCTCTGGTATCAAGAACATTGTCAAGATCTTCACAACAAGACAGATTAGGTTCTAGTTCAATTTCCTCATAGGTGAGTACATGTGTTGGGTCAGGCATGCATTTTCTCAACAGCAAAACTTGGAACACATCATGAACTTTAGAGAGACTTTCCAGCATTTCAAAAAAGTAATCTATAGTCACAATTTGTTCTAGAACTTCGAAAGTTCTGATATACTTGGGACTCAATTTACCCTTCTTACCGAATTGTATAACTCCCTTCCATTGAGATACCTTCGGGAAAACATGATCTCATACCTAAAATGCCAAATCCTTCCTTCGGTTATCAGCATAGCTCTTCTGCCTACTTTGTGATTATTTGATGTGGGTGTGGATAACCTTCACCTTTTCCATCGTTTCCTCAACATGTTCTGGGCCTATGAGTTTTCGTTCACCAAAATCATTCAAACAAGTTTGTGTGTGACATCTCTTTCCATATAACACTTCATATGTTGCCATATGAATACTTTAATGGAATCTATTGTTATAAGAAAATTGTACCATAGGTAAATATTGATCCCACATACATTGAAAGTCAAGTGATAAATATATAAACATGTCTTCTAAGGTTGGAATAGTCCGTTGTGATTGTCCATCGGTTTGAGGGTGGTAGGCAGTGCTCAAACAATGTTCAGTATCTTGGGCCTTCTAAAGAATTTCCCAGAATCTTGATGTAAAATGGGGATCACGATCAGAAACAATCGATAGGGGTACAACATGGAGTCTTACAACTTCATTAATATTCATTCTTATTAAACTTTCAGGTGGTAAATCTTCTCTTATAGCAAGAAAATTTGATGACCTGGTAAGACTATCAACAATGACCCATATTGCATCATTCCTTCTAGGTGTCTTAGGTAGCCCCATGAAAAAGTCCATCATAAAATTACCTATTTCCAATTAGGTATGGGAAGAGTTTTCATGACTCTTCCAGGTTGTTTCCTTCCACCTTTCACTTGTTGAAAAACCAAACATCGTGACCCAAAATCAGCAATCTCCCTCGTCATGTTGTCCCACCAAAAATGTTCCTTCAAATATCTATCCATCTTAGTGCTACCAGGGTGTATAGAGAAATTAGATCTATGAGCATAATCCAACAATTCCCTTTTCAGATTAGGTATGTTAGGAACACAAATTCTCTTCCCAAATTTCAAAATTCAATCTTCATATATGAAGTCACTCAATCTCCCATCATTCACAGCTTTAATTTTCTTTTGAAACTCCTCATAATCATCCTGAGAACTTTTTATCCTTTCTAGTAAACATGGTTTGTAAACCATTTGAAAAAGTATTAATGTTTCGCCTTCCATGATTATTTCCATATCCATTCTCACTAGATCCATGAAAATGGGATCCCTTCCAACTCTCATCTTGTTCAAAACTCCATGATACTTTCTACTCAAAGAATATGCCACCTTATTTTTATTCCCTGGTTGGTAGTGTATTGTTCAATCATAATCCCTGAGTAGTTCAATCCATCTCCTTTTCCACATGTTGAGTTCTTTATGTGAGAAAATATACTTTAAACTCTTGTGATCAGAATATATCTCACATTTTTCTCCATAAAGATAATGTCTCCATATATTCAAAGCAAATATTACAGCTTCTAACTCAAGATCATGAGTAGGATAGTTTTTCTCATGAATTTTTAGCTGCTGTGATGCATAGGCAATAACTATATCAGTCTGTATATGGACACAACAAAGTCCTTTCTTTGAAGCATCACTATAAATAACAAACCCATATTTCCCCGATGGTAGAGTCAAGGTATGAGTGTTGACTAATCTTCTCTTCGGTTCTTCAAAACATTCTTCACACTCTTTTTTCCAAAAAAAATTTACCCCTTTACGTGTGAGATTGGTTAATGGGTTAGCCAACAGGGAAAAATTCAAGACGAAACGTCGATAATAACCTGATAAACCAATAAAATTACGTACCTCAGTTATATTTTTCGGTGATGGCCATTCATGGATTTCCTTAGTCTTTTAAGGATCAATAGAGATTCCATACTTAGAGACAATATGGTGAAGAAAAAAAATATATTGAATTCAGAATTCACACTTTCTAAACTTCCTATATAATTTATTTCTTCTAAGAGTCTTTTGAATAATGCGCAAGTTATTTTCATGATCTTTGTAGATTTTGGGGTATACCAAGATATCATCAATAAATACCACTAAAAATTCATCAAGATATACCTTGAAAAATCTATTCATTAGATTCATAAAGACATAGGGTGAATTATTCAATCCAAAAGGCATTACTGTAAACTCGTAATTCTTATACCTAGTTCGAAATATTGTTTTCGGAATGTCTTCCTTTTTCACACACAACTGATGATATCTAGATCGAAGTTCAATCATTGAAAAATATTGAGATCCATGAATTTGGTCGAATAAATCATTAATGCAAGGTAGGGGATACTTGTTATTTATTATTAATGCATTGATCTCTCTATAGTCAATGCACAACCTCATAGATCCATCTTTCTTCTTAACAAAAAAGAATAGGGGCTCTCCGTGGAGAAACACTAGGGAAAATAAATATTTTATTACTCAATTCCTCTTGTTGTTTCTTTAGTTCCAATAATTCCACAATGGCCCTTATATAAGGGTACTTCTATATGGGCCTTGAACCAATAATTAAATCAATGGAAAACTCAATTTCTCATCATGGAGGATGTCCAGGTAAATATTCTAGAAACGCATCAACATATTCTTGCACAATAGGTACGTCCTCTATTTGAACATTACATTCCTCACCCACATTTATTTCATCCTCTTACTCCCCAATATTTGAATTTATTTGAGCTACTGGGGGTGGATCTAGATAATAATTAGGTGGTTATGTTTCTGCTCTAAAGATAAGGTACTCTTTATCATAATTGAGAATTGTAACCTTCTTCTTCTTACAATAAATTTTCGCATCATGGTCCGAAATCCAATCCATACCAAAGATTATATCAAATTATATCATGGGTATGACGATGAGATTAGAAGATAAAGAACATTTATATGCCCTAATGGGAACTGATTCACAAAACATTATTGCAATGATACTTCATTGAGGTGTTTTGATTGACAACTCCCTTGTTAAGTCAAATTTAAAATATTTAATTTTCTTAGCAAACTCGGAATATATAAATCAATGCGATGATCCAGAATCAAATAAATAATTTTCTAAACTTGAGAAAACCATTAAATTATCTACCACCACATCTTTCAAAGCTTCAAACTCAGTAGTAGTGATTGCATAAGCTTGGCCTTAGTCCCTTGGCCTTTTCTGGGGTAATTTTCCTTTGTTCTTAGAAAATTCATTTTCATAATGCCTCCATTCTATACAATTGTAGCATTCAACATTGAAATCCTCTTTCTTCCCCTTGCAATCACAGGCTTGGTGGCCTTTTTCACCACACTTGTAACAGACTATCATTACTTTAGGGAATGTACTGGGGTGTTTCTTCCCAAATTTACCATAGGATGGATATTAAAATTTTCCCTTCTTCCCCTTCTTTCCATTTCTAGAGTGTCCAACAGATCTATTCTTCCCTTTCTTTTCTTTAAAGTCATAAGATTTAGAGAATTCATTTTCTATCTTGATAGAAAATGAGACAGTATCTTCATATGATAAGAAGTATTGTGAGACTAATGCTTTCCGGAGAATTGGTTTTAAAATATCAAAGAATCGAATAATCTTACTCCTTTGGTTATGTATATAATCTTCTTGAATTCCTTGAAAACCTTGTAATGTTAGCCTCATACTTTATGACATTCTCATCCTCCTTTTTCCTCAGACTCATAAATTGCCTTTCCATATCTGCTTGATGGTCATGAGGAAAGTATTTTTCTAAGAAAATCTCTTTAAACTCCCTATATTCAACATTTAATACTTAATCATATTTCTTTTTGTTTTGAATCAATTACCACCATTGATTTGCATCTCCCATGAGGTGATAAACTTCCATGACAACGTTTTCCCTTTCGCTACTTCCCAAAGCGTGAAATATTTTTTCGATGAAATTTATCCATTTCTCAACTACTGATTTATTTTTACTCCCATTAAGTTTTGGTGTTTGTTTCCTCATGAAGTGGTCTAACATTGATCCTCCACGTTGTGGATCATGGTGCTCCATAAGGGTAAGGTTATTATTTATAACTTGAGTGAGTTGTCCCAGTATGGTTATAAACTGATTAGCACTAGTTAATTCACCAGTTCCACTATAATTATTTTGATTAGGATGGAAATCCCTAAATGGATTATGTGCATTGATACAGTTTCTATTCCTTCCACTATGATCCATTTATAAACAACGTCATACACTATATTAGTTTATGAATCACAATACTTAATTTCGAACTTGTAAAACAGTTAACATAAATTGAACAGTTTATGGATATAATCTGTAATCATAAAAATGTTTTCTTTGAGGAATTATATACTCATAAACCCTTCATAATGGTTTTTAAATAAAATTATAATTCTCCTAAGCATATCCCTTGGGATTTTCGTAACCAAGAGTACAGCAAGGCCCTTTGTCATGCACCAGCTCTCGTTCAAGTCTATCTCAAAGAGGTGTTTTCAGGTTTTACCCATAGGTACATCTGTGCCAGAGCCACCTATACCTTATCATATCCACACAGTGATGTATTTCTTGTAAAACTCACAAAATCTATACAATACAAAAATTCTAGGAAGTTCTTCTATACTAATCCACAAATTCTATCTTAGGGTAATGTGATCTAATTAGAGTTTTTATAAATCTAGCTTCCAAGGTTTTTACTAGACTTCCTCTGATACCAACTATAATTCCACGACCCCAGTTACCTAGATTCGGTGCATTATTACATAACATTGGCATGATCACAAAAGATCAATTCTCAAAAGACCGATTAGTTTAGAGAAATTAATAACTTTAAAACAAAATCCTTTTGAACATGAAATTCAGAACAATATGGAAAAGAAAAAAATCAAATAATACCATTTAATTATTCACATGGATATTCTACTAGTCTAATAATCACATTCAATATAAATAGCCACTTCATAATGACAGAATGCATAATGCCAGATTTCATAACCACATAGTCAAGGCATTGTGCCAAGACTACAAATAATATTTTTTCAAGTCATTTTTCCATGACACTAGTTTGTCTCATGATACCTACCAATGCATTGAAGAGCTATAGTGGTCTCCACCCATCACTCACTATGTTCAATGAGTTCCTCATATGAATAGGTTTAAAAATAACATAAACATTCGTATTAAAAATAGCATACAAAATGTCAACACTTTATCCATAAACCATGAATGGTGTAAAAATAACACATCCACAGTCAAACATGTCACAAAAAATTCAATACAATATGGAAGTTTTGTATCATAATAAATCAAATTCAAATAAGCTTAAAATCCATCAAAGGATGTTGACAAAGATGAAGTAAAACATTATTTAGAAAAAATATCTCTTTCTATTCTAAAATAATTAGAAAAGAAAAATTTTATTTTGAAAATTGTTCCTATAATCTTGTAAGGGAAGCTTTGAAGATGTTATAATGGAGGAAAATAGCTACAACCACCATATAAGTTAAAAAATTCTTACCTTAATTTTGTCAAAAAGGTCATAAGGTACCTTGTTTGGAAAATGACGGAATGATTCCTTTAAAACCATTTTATAAAAAGTAAAAAAATGGTATAAATGAATTTAACCCATAGTCTAGTAAATATTAAAAAAAATTGGAATAAAGTTTTATGAAACATGGATGTGGATGATAAAGAGGTCCTAGTAGGTACTTACGTAAAAACAACCTCGGATAATAAAAAGATTGTTAAATTAACCATTACCATGTACTTTTCTTGGGTTTAGGGTATGTTAAACTCTTGTATAATAGTTAAATAATTGTTATTAAATTGTACAATAACTATATACGTAAATATGATATCATATATGATCTTATAATATTTCATTGTTAATGATATTTCAGTAGTATCACTGTTTCGGGTGTTAATTTATTCTTTTTTTATATGCTTTGTTAATTAATTAATGTTTACTATGGATAGGATGTATATTATTCATATTCATAATTATATTAAGTCTTTAAACATTATTTTTAATCATAAAACAAAAATTATTCTTTAATACATACGAAGGGGAATGAATCTCATCGCATTCGTGGAGATGGTAATCCGTACGTATGCACGAGCGACAATATCATTCTTTTGATATTAAAATAGTATATAATTGGATGGTATATCATATATAAATAATAATTATCATGTTATATTTATTATTTACATCATTTATACTCATTATTATACCTATCCAAATGATTAAGTGTATGAATATAAACTACACCACAATGTGGAGACTGTAATTCATACGTACGCACGTATGGTGACTTTGTCATTTATAGGATGAATAGAATAATGTATATAGTTTTAAAATTTTTATAATAACATCACATTATATATAAGATACTGGATTTATTATTTTAGAATGGAAACAAAAATGAAAGAGGAAGTGGAAGAAGAAAAGAACATGAAAGTGGTGATGATATATTTACCTCTTCTTCGGGTTCTTCCTTTTGATTTGATAATAAGGGCTTCATATGTTGGATTTATGACTAATGTAATGCCTCTAGGATGAAGTTAGGACATTTGGTAGGGATTTTGGTAGAGTTTGGCCGATAAAAATGGCTTTGATGGTGTGAATTTGAGAGAAGGGGAAGTGCCCTTTTATAAGAGGTGTGAAGGGCACCTTAGGAAATGATTGAAATATTATCTTATAATAAAATAATTTTCGGATTGTAATGGCTCTAAAATGATTTATTGAAGTGATAAGATGGTTATGGGTATAAATACAATCAAAGAATTGGTTTTATATAGTTTTGGGTCACTATATTAACCTTATCTTTTATATTTAACTCTTAGTTAAATAGTTTGACATTTACCATGTCCCTTGGTATTTTTATATTATATAGTTAATAAACTTACTATAAACTTCCAAGAGCACCTAAAGTTGTTCATTAATGACATATATAATATTTTTTAAGATTTTTGGGTGAACCTTATATTTTTAATAATTGAATAACAATTAATAATAAAATATGTTTTAAAAAAAATATTTTATTTCAATTTTGACACTATTTGGTATTTTGTTTTTGTTAAATCTATAACAGCATTATTACTTTGAAAAAAATTCTTTAAATCAACCCTAAAATGTTATATTAACCTATAAAATTATTGTAATTCATTAAAAGTATCAAATTAGATTTATTTGGATATTTATAATATCAAGTATTTTAATCTTTCATTAATAAGATAATTACTGCATCATCATTGTTTTATAAATAAATTTAATTATTTAATCTATAAAAATTATAAATAAATTACCATTATGTAGGAAATATTTTAACCTTTCTAATTAATTTTCATAGTCTAGTTTATCTTATATATAACTCTATATCAAAAATGGGTTAGTTGTTAAACATTGATTTTAACTCTTTTAACTCTTTTTAAATAAAATAATAATAAATGTCCTAATCTAATCCAAATGGACCAAAGAGGTTCATAATTTATTAATAATGTTTTTTGGTCGAATTAGACTTATCCAATAGAATTATGACATGTTTTAGGGTAATTATGATATCATTTTTACCCTTAATTACCCTATTTACTTTTAACCATGGTAAATAAAAGTAAAAAAGTTATTATTCACCAAAAAATTATTTTCATCTTATTGAACCAAATATTACATAATGATATTAACCTTTTCTCACAGATTTTTTAAATTAAACCCAAAGAAGTAGTAAAATTATGTTTTATGCAAATTTGAAAATTCTCCTAGGAGGTGGGTAAAAGACAGTAAAAAGTTCAATAAAATTTTTATATATCTAAACTCGTTATAAAATGACTCCAATGAAATACATTGAACTTATATAGGTATTATATATCTATTTTAACCTAAAATAAATTTAAATAAAATAAATAATTATTTAAATAAAAAGTCAGTTTTAAACAATAACTACGTGTTCTTCACTATTCATCAAAAATTGAATGTTTTCAGAAAAATACCAAAAATTCACCCTAAGCTAATTTTAATATTCCAAATCTAAAAATTAAGTCCATTTTGAACGATAAAATTTATAAAATTTCAAAAAGTGGTTATTACTATTCATAACGGCTAGTTTGATTGGTAGCGGTGTGTTAGAATATCGATGTTGCGTACAATGCAAGCTATTGCATTATTCAAAGGAAACGTATCGTGGATGTTTGGGGTGTTACAAATGTTTTCTTTATAATTTCAATATTAATTCGATATGATAAAATCTAAATTAATTTATAATAAATAATTTTAAAAACTACAATTTATAACATGTATTTATTTATTAATATATTTTCTCATTCAATAAGTTTCTTAGTTATGTTTCGTTAAATGTAATTGATATTGAAATATTTTGATAATTTTAGTGATTGAAGGAGACATTTTATTAATAATATCAATATATAAAATAATATTTAATGAAACATAAAAAATAATTAATAAATAATATTAATTTAAAATTATATTATTATTTAATATTCCATAGTCATCCATAATATATTGTTATAGAATCATTCATATTGGTGGTCAAAATTACAAAAAAACTACACTCTTAATGTTATGGGTGGGTATTGTTAATGACGGTGATAATAAAATTATAATAAAAAAATAATGATATTATTTAAATTTTATTATTATTTTTAATACTATTTACTGAGTATTTTATAAATAATTAAAATCAATGTTAGAAGAAAAAATTACTTTATAGAGGTGGTTGTCCACATGTACGCACAATCAACATCATAATTTCTCAATGAATAAACGGGGGGACCATGGATAAAAAATTTAATTTTTAAATTAATAAATATATTATATGTATCATATTTATAAATTTATCACATCATTAAGACCAACCGTTAGATTTGGTGATGAAAAAATAAGATGTTGATCTGTGGAGGTGATAGTCTTTACAAACGCATGATCTACATAGTTTTTTCTTTTTATACAGATGGTAATTAACAAATAATTTTTTTAAAATTAGTATAATATAAATGAAGAATAAAATGATACTAATTTATTAATATTAAAAATTTTATGGTAGTTCTGGAATGGAAAAATAAAAATTAAAAGTTAAGGATCAAGTAATACTCACGTCTGTACCTTAAATATTCTCCTAAAAGTCAATATTGAAATGAATGGATTGGGATATATAATAAAACCATATGATTATGTACATGTGAGAGGAATATAGAAGCTCAAAATGGTTGTGTTTTTGGATAAAATTCTAGGAAATAATGGTCTCGTGATTTTGTTGAATTTTCACCATTTATATGTGATGAAAATAGTACTTTTTTTAATACCTGTTAGTTTTCAATAGTTTCATGACACTATTTAAGGGTAAATAGATAAAAAATATGAAAATAATAGATTTTGGGGTGATATATGGTTTAACAATTCTCTAAAAATCATTTTCACACATATGTTAAACATTTTTCAATCTCTTTTACCACTTTATTTTTATATTTCTTCAGTTCAGTTTTTACCTTAGTAATTAGATTTTACATAAGTAATTTATATCTTATTAAAAATATATGGTATCAACTCATACCAAATTTTGTATTTTTTAACTGAAATATAATACTCATAAAATATATTTCATTTAAAAAAAATATAAAATTAAATTTAAATTAAAACATCTAAGATATATATTAATTGTTTTGTAAAAAAATATTACTTTCCATTTTAAGTGTTCTTAATATTATTTATTCTTGATTACAAATTTAATGAGTGATAATATTTTTCTATACAGGATTAAAAATTATTTTATATTACTTTTCAATAATTTATTATTTAATTTAATTAGATAAAAAGTATTTAATATTAATAAAAAATTATTTGAAAAAGAACAGTTTTACCATTATCATAGACAATATATTTAATATTTTTAATATACTATTATTCCAAAAAATGAAATCTATATTATTAAAAATAATAAATATGATGATATGTAATTTTAATTCTATATTTTGGATTTAATTTTATCAAATTATGAAATATAATATTTAATATAAGTGAATACTAACACATTTTTTAGATAAATATTACTAAAGATTCCAAAATGGTACATGTAGGTTTTATAAATTAAAAATAGTACTTAAATTATATATTTTAATTTAAAAATATTTATACTCATAGAAAAATGTCTCAATAAATTTTATGTCATTATTTTATTGTGGTTATGTCATAAAAGTGAAGGTTTTAGAAAAGAAAATATTTTCTTTACTATTCACATACAACTCTATTTTATAAAATATAATAAATTCATCTTATTATAACATTAATATGTGGAATCCAAAATAGAGTTGATTTAAAAATAAATAAATTATCAAATTTATAAGTTTATCTTCCAATTTAAATTTCAATATATATATGTATATATAAAAAAATTGGTTTTATTGAAAATTACTTTTCTAAAATTTTATGTCTTATTTATCATATTTTGTATCAAATTTATAATTGATTGCAATAATATTTATTGATTCTATGTTTTATTATTATTAAATTTTATTGATAATAAAATAGTTATTGGTCATTTTGGTTTAGTATATATGTGGAGAACACAATGAGACATAATATTAATTGTTTAAAAATTTATATTCCAAAATACATGGGCATTATAGTACTATTAGGGTAAATTTTAAATGTTATATAGGCTATTTTCATTTTTAATTAGTTGGATAGGGATTCATAGTTTGGTCGTACAACATGGAAAATTGTGCACCAACTATGCAAGCCTCACCAAATAGACCAAGAAACTACACATGGTTTAACCTCATTGTTTGGAAAATAATGTTCCAAATATGTGAATCAACTATATTAAATAGAAAACTCATATGCACAGTTTCTATGTGGTTTCTAATAACCATGAACTAACTATTCTACATGATTTAAAATTTTCAAACATGAAAAAACTTCATAGAGTTTAACCAGAAATTCAATGAAAATAACATCCATCGAAATAAAAAATTAAATAAGGGGAAACTATTAAGGTGTGGAAATTCTCCCCACCCAAATGAGTTTTACCCCCATAATGACATGAAAGATGATATTCAAGAATAATTTAGTGTCCATCTCCACATTAGGTACACCATCTGAACAAAAAAACACATATTTAATTAATATCAATAAGCAGGCACACTATATTCATTATGATGATGGAACGAATCGCCAATTTCTAATTCCATCATCAAAAGAATTCATAGTGTACCCTAGGATAATTCATCATAATATCAAAACCCAAAAAAAGGAACCTTAAAGGGTAGACTAGATGACATCCCAAAAATTAAATCTCTAGTACCAATGAACACTAAAACATAACTAAGAAAGATAACCGGAACTAGAAAAATGTAATGATAATATATATCTACATGAGTAGAAGTGGTCAAGAAAGAAACCAATAATGAGTCACCAACTTCACATCGATCCATGAATAAAAAATGAAAAAGAACACAAGAAAACTACAATTTCTCAAAATTATCACCTATGATGGTGTCCCCATAATATTATAATTTCAATAATAAAATTATTTAACAAACACTCATAAAAAACATAAAAAATTATTCCAAGGATATTAAATATCACTAAATAAATAATAGAGACCAATAAGTGATGCCAAAAAAATACAGAAACAACACACGAAGATACCGTCTCAAAATGTTCAAAACTAAAATAAAATTTAACAAGTAAAAACAACGTTTTTTATAGATAAATATAATATATGAATATAAATAAAACAAAAAAACATATGACAGAACAATATCAATAAATAATAACCTTAGGGAAAGGGAGGAAATGAAGCAACAAAGATAATTGTCCATAGTACACAAGATTCTGGTCAATCAATCTACAAAAAAAATCAACAACCTAGGTACAACCTATGATGGTGGTAACACCCATCCTAGTTACACACAAACACAATCAATACTTCCAAATGAAAACCTAACAATAAGGATATCTCATTTAAAGGATACCATATTAATAAATTCCAAGACCAAAATCAACCACTAAAATAGGGGCATCACCAAGAAAAACAATGATCCATCTAGAGAATCCAATAGAAAACCAATAGATATACATAAATCAAGAACCAAAATAGAAAATATAAAAAATATATGAAAATAATGTAAAAGTATATAAAATATATGACCAATACTATTCAAAATTTTTACTACACCTTGTGAGTGAAAGGGATCATCCCATAGGGTCATCCTAAATGAAGGATATGCACATATTCAGTACAAAAATTTTGGGAGAAAGAAAAAAATTACATAATACATTCGTTTGTGAAATAAAAACTTCACAATAATGGAAAAATGAATCAAAAATAAATAAAAAAGAACAACCCACAAATACAAATCACTATTCTAAAAACCCTTTTCAAAATTTACCTTTCTTCCTTTTAGATCTAATCAAACTTACAATACTTTTATAAAACCTGAAATTTTCATTTGAGACCAAAAATCGTAAATAAATTTTTTAAACATGATTCACCAAAACAAACACACCACAAAAAACTTTTCAATCATTAAAAAATGAAAAATATTCTCATTTAGATAACCTAAAAAATTTATTTCTAAAGATCTACTTACTCATTGAAACACCAAGAGATTCCATTATTAAATCCCTCACATCTATTTTATAATTTATTTCAATATCAAAAAAGAAAAATAGTATTTACTAGAATTTAAATATTAGTAAAACTATACCTTTCATAATAAATCATTCCTAGAAATAGATTCAAAAAAATCCCTTGATGATGATCAATTAATTTTTCAAAACCCCTTTTCAACCTAAGAAGATAACAACATTAATGTTTAAACTCATCAGAATTTTAATTTTAAATCATTTATTAAAACCTGATGAGATTAATTATACAACATCAAAAAAATATTTTGATATCACATTATACATGCTATATAAAAACTACATAAACATTTAGAAACAAAAATGAACTTTCTTCAAAATAAAATTTCAATTATTTCTAAAAAATTAAAAAATTAATTACTTGCATTTATAAAATATTTATTCATTACAAAATACCTATAAAAATCATATAATGGTTTTTTAAACAATACAACCACAACTCTCTAACAACTTACATAAAATGACTCAATTCATTTTAAATTAATCTCCGGAAGGGATAAATCAACTCAGAACCCTCAAGTAAAAAAAATTTCAAAAATCTAAAAAAAAATCAACTTTGTATGTTTGGAAGAATTGTCAAGAAAATTTTTCACTGACCATTCAAGTCATTACTTGAATACATATTGATATATCTAAATAATATATTCATTATTTTAAAAATTGTGTATAATAACCATGAAATACTAGACCACTTCCTAATTTCATTACCAAATCTAATTATTTCTCATAAATGACCAATAAATTCTCATGTAAACCACTAAACATTCCTAAAATTATTAACATATCGAAAAAAAATTAGAATAAAGGATCAATTTGAGATATAATCTTCTGAAACAACACTAGAAACTTAAGATCTGAGTGAGAAAATTTTATTCTAGGAACTCCACCTCACTTATGCCCCATGTTTAAATATCTATGTTTTTTCCCATCATGACACCCCCTCTTGAAGTATTTGAAAATTATTTTGGGACAAAATAATTTCCATTCAATAATCTTATATAAAAGAAATTACTTTGAAACCTTATACCCCACATACCATGTATGTTATGAAAAAATGATTTTATAATTATCTATTATGTCACATGCCTCTATATTCTTATTTTGATTATATAATTTATTTTTCTAAAAATAATAATTAATGTAGATATATTGAGAAAATCCTTTTTTTAATAATTATAATCATATTTTTCACTTACATATAATCATCAACAATATCTATTTTTTAAAATGATTTAATGAGAATATTAAATTTTTATTCTTGGATGAGGAAAACTCACATTTTCTAATACAAACCAATAAAATTAGAATAATTTAGTCTTTTTAATTCCAAAAGATATATCAAAAATAAATTTTATATTTTATTTACCACAATTTTCATCTTTCATATAAGTATTTATCAAATTATAATCCTGTTTTGAAAATAAAATATCAATGTGGTTTTTTATTTAACATTATACCTCTTAAATGATAACCTTGTGCAACATATAAGTTAGTTATAAAAGTATTATATTTTAACATTGATTGATATCAATTTATAATTTCTTTTTTAACCTATCTATTTAGATATAAAATTGTGAAAATAATATCATATATAACTCATGATAGTTGAGTAGATAAAAAAATTTCATAATATATCTTTATAGATATTCTCTACCCCAATCCTCTAGGCCTCTAATCTTATAAGGATCACCCATGAATTTATATCCATTTCTATATACTCAAATGTTTCACATTACTTTTTGTTTATGTTTTTTAATTCCACTCAAATTTCAAATAATTTTCTTTATGATCATTAAATATGTTAATTAATGGGAACTCAACTTCTGCATAACCCACTAAAAATAAAATATTATGGTCTTAAAAAGAAAATAGTTTGAAAATAATATTACACATGATATATTGAGGAATTTTTTAAAATTATCCCACCATATAATAATATATACATATAATTTATATTTTTTCTCAAGAATTTCTTATATTTATGCATGAAAATAATTATTTAACTTATACATCTTACTTTGTTCATCGAAATAAATATTTTCTAATAATTTTTGTGTATAACTCATTATATAATCATTTATTTTTTTTATGAATCTATTAAAAAAATAAATTTTAATTTCAAATAGTTTTACATATGAATCACATGAAAAGATTACCTGAATCCATTTTGTATAATGGGTAAAAAAATATGATAAAAAATAATTATTCAATACTATGTATTGTGAAATAGTTTCATAACCCTAACATTTATATTACAAAACCTAATAACCATGAATTTTGGGAAGTATTAATCAATATACAATTATAAATATATTGTTACACATGGAATATTTTAAAATTAAAAATAAGTTTAACTCTATATATATGTCTATAATTATTAAAAATAATAATTTATAATTATTTCTAAAAAACTATAAATTTTTTTTGAACTAATGTAAAGGTAATGTTTTACCTTATATGAAACTTTTAAAATTCATGGTATGATATTTATAAAAAATATAAAAAATTCAAATAAAGCAAATAAATAGTCATAACACAAACATTTAGTATACATGAATATTTATATTAGTCATAAATAAAAAATAAACATTTAACAAATTTAATTATGATACTTAGGAACACATTATTTCTTAAAAATACAATATAATAGAAATTCATAAAACATGAATATAGTAAATTTATAAGAAAAACCATATAACTAATGAGTATTTCAATAAACTATTAATGGGAGGTCATTGAACTCTCTCATAAAAACTAATTATAAAGACCTATATTCACTTATCTAGTGGAAAGAATGGATAAAAAATTGGAAGGAATGTTTTCATATGATCAAAGCTAAAAGAAAACAGACAAAAACAATCAAAAAATATAAAAACATATGGAGTGGTGGTGAAAAATTAATAAGATGAAAAGTCAATGGTAAATATGATTCAAACACTAAAAATAGAATCATGATGATATGGGTTAGATAATGATGGATTTAGTGAAAATTGGACAAAACTAAATAATTAAAAAAATAAATGATCTTGTAGAAAGATTATTCATATATGTTCTAAGAAGTTGTGTAGAAAGTTATTCTAAACACTAAGAATTCATTGCGAGAACAATATTTCCTAATGAACACTATTAATGATCAATTTTTCTATTAAATCATATAAATTTGATGAATCTTCCTGGAGAAAATAAAATTTAATTTTTTTAAAAGGAATTTATTTGATTAAAATTATAATGGAATGAAAAACCCTACTCTTTATCCATTTCTACATGATGTATAAGAGAAATGATGTTCATGAGGATTAAAAAATGATAAAACTATATGAAATGTATGAATTTTTGGTTCCCAATATTTTGAACCATGATTTTCCAATATCAGGGGGAATTAATTGATTTTAAACTGCCAAAATGAATCTTACACTAGCATAATTTGTTAAAAAATTCATCTGATGTAGTAGAGAATAATGAAGTTAACAATATATTAGAATAATACCATGTTTTGTGAATTAACTTTATGATGATCTGAAAACAAAATTTCAATTTATATATTATAATATCCCTATGAAATTATGATACATATTGTTGTCCTAGCTACAAAAAAAATAGTCTAATAGTTCATCCAAAAAGATATAAAATTAAAAATAAAAGGGAAATCGATTATTCTCAATCCTGAACTTCACCTTCATTTAGCCAAACTCCATTTATCCATTCTAGAATGAGTTACACCCCTTCCTATTTATATTATGATACTCTATTGATCCTCTATTATATCAAATTTCTAATTTCTATCTCATACTAATCAATCAATCCTCAATACCCCTAACTCCATCTTTTTTTTAATTTAAAAAATGTTTCATCCCCTACTCTTGAGATCATAGTGAATGATGTTAGATGAATCACTGGTCTACATGTGCAAAATATCACTATAGATATTGTTCCACATTGTGACACTAGTTTAACCCCTCTAACTGAATGCACACCTCCCACCTGGGTTAAGATTAGAATCTATGACAGATGAATCCACATCTGAATACAAATTTTAATCACTCCACAAAAGAAATACATGGTATTCTTGATTAGGTTCCCATGAACTTATCATCACTGATATTGAACCTAAGATATAATTTATTTTTAATTAGGAATTAGAGATTCTCAATTTTTAATCCCCCATTACACCATTATGTAACTACCTTGTAATCCAAGGTACCCATATATGAGAAATTATTTTTTTTAATACCATGAAGCAACCTCTGAATGTGGAACGGTTCCCATACACATATCTATTTGACCATGAAACTATACTATTGAGATATATATGTACCTTAAAATATCCCCTATTAATTATGGATTTACAATTTTATGATTTAATTTTATCTGTATATACTGCATGAGTTTCCATTTTTAATCATTTTTGATTTCTTCATGTCCTTTAATAATCATTTTAGGACCATCACATAAGACTTTTACAATAGTACCACCTCAACATAGGCCCCTTGAACTACAGTGATGCCTTGATTCATTATTTTGAGTCGATCATCAAAGTAACCTATATGTGGGATTTTTATACATTATGAGTTAACGTTATATATAAGTGTACAATTAAATTTGAAAACCATTTGAAACATGAATTTACCTTTGTTAGAATTGAGCCTCTTTGATCACCTCTTTAATCAAGATTGACTATAAGTTATCGATCAGAAGATATTAGAAGATTATTATTGAAAAATTCATCAACTGTGATGGTTTAATTAATCAACATATATCAAGATGATAGATTTGTGATCTAGAGGTACCCATATTCCTCAATATAATAAAAATGAAAAACAAAAATGAGAATGTGAACATGAATTCCTCCCCAAATTCTTCAGATCATTAATCTCATCAAATATATATCTATAAATATGATCCGAGAAAAATCTATAATCTGAACATGAAAAGTTTTCCACAAGATAATAAATATTTGTGATTATTCCCATATATAGTGGGAAACTACCTCCTCCATGTTTGGAAATCATTGATTCATATCCGACTTCACTCAACTTCTGAGATAAATCTTTACTCTTTAACCTTCCTTCAAGTTTCATCGAAGTCTTTCTAGAACAAATTATTATAATTCATCTTTCATTATATTTTTACAAATCATCTACACTGGTCAATCATGAAAAATATTTAGTTGAAAATTTCATTATGCGTGGAATGTAATCTAAGTCAACTTTTCAAAACTCTAATTCATTTTCTTGGTTGAGATTTTGAAAAAGGATGGAAGACCTACATTGACCCGGGAATTATATGTGGTTCCCCTATATTGACTAGTATTATGAACTCTAAATGAGTGATCATTGAAAATTATCTCTATATTGGTTTTACTTTATTAAATTTCTAATTTTTAGTTTCACTATAATATATGATTATTACCCTATAAATTTTTCCATAGAAAAATGTAAACACATTGTAAAAAAGGAACTGAATATCAAAATGATACTCCAAGTAGAATAATCCATGAATTTATAAACATAAATAAATATAATTATAAATAATTCCAATAATGAATATTTAGAATCAAAACATGGAAATTTGATAATTAAAATTCTGTCATCTAAATATCTTCAAAAAAATTGAATTATTATTTCCTTGTATGAAATTAATTATTTTTTTAGAGATAAGATAATGAAAAAATGAATATTTGAAAATTTAAACATCAATATAATATTTTTAAAGAATAATTTAATGAATTAAAATTAAAAAAAATATATATGTATATGTATTTACAATTTTGTCCATTTGATCATCAAATGAATTACAATTTCATGAAAATGTTGTGTAAAAAATGTCTTCAAATCCAGCCACATCATATATAAAAATTACATGGTATATATACACACATTCAAATATTTTATAATAAATAATTCTAAAAAAATAAACACCAGAGCTTTCATATATATTACATGGAAACATTATATATTATAGTTTATGTAATATATAGTATTTCGGTATTAAATACTTTCATAATGATTTTCATATATAATATAAACTTTATAAAATGACCACATCAACCAAAAAATTATGTTAATGGTTTAATTAAAATTAATTCAGAAAAAGTCATTTTAATTTTGTTAGTGAAGGTTTTTATATAATATTTTCTAAAAAAACATTTCAAATCCCCTGAAACAACACCATTTGGAAATAAATAATGTCTTACTTTCATAAATATATGGTAATAATTTACCATTTTAAAAAGAAAATATTATTATTATACCACATAGTTTTAATTTTATAACATACATTATTTCTAGATAAATAGTATTTATAAAAATAACAGTGTTTTGGGAATCCATGTTTCATTAGGTGTTCAAAACAATTGTCATTTTCACAAAGCCAATTGATTTTTGTAAAAAATCAATTTTTGAAAAATTGATATTTTTTATAAGACTGTAACATGGAGCTTATATATTTTATGACACTATATTTTCTCCAAACACATTATATGATGTTATCTTGATACCAAGATATGAAAATAATTAAACTATACCCAATTTTTATAAACAATTTTTTGATATAAATGAATTCCTCCTTAACCATGGCATGTTTTTTAAATCATTTAATAATGCTAGAAAAAAAATTCTACACATTTTTGTCTTTCTATATTCTGCATATTTAGCTTAATAGTTCATAGTAGGTGAGTCCCTCATACATCTTATATATTTTTAATATATCAAATACAACTTATTTCCAATAAAAGATTTACTATTGAAATAAAAACCAAACCAGCGTCCCCAAATCTCAACCCCCAATCTCGGAATCCATATCGCCTCACAAATGTCCGATGATATATAGTGGTTGGAAACTAGTTTGGAGAAATATAAAAAAAATAATGAATTTTTTCCTTCAAAATAAATCTTAACATGAAATTTTTAAATGAAAAATCAAAAATTTCTACAATCATCATGACCAAAAATATCTATATATGTAAATAAAGTTTACATATACAGGGTGAGTAGGGAACAAAATAAGATTTCTTAAATTATCATCATATTCAACCATGTATGAAAACATCAAAATATGAAAATATATTTAATAGTGAAAAAATTATTATTATGAAATTGATCAAAAAACATCCTTTATCAAAATATAGAATAATTAAAATCATTATTTAAAAAATCTTTTTCATTTAAAAATACATATTAGGTTAACCCGAAATTTATCAAATATTTATTTTTTAAATGGATTTATAATCAATATATAACCCATATTAAAACTCACATCACATAAATGTATCTCACAACATGACAAAATATCATATTATACAATTCATTAGTGTTATAATATATAAGGGAACACACATCCTAGTACCAAAATCCCAACAAAAATTAGTCACCTCATACATAACCAAATGCGTGGGAAATGTAAACACTCATCGATATAATTTCACATACACTCCTACATAACTAATAAATAATAGTTAAAGTGTGTATAGCCTGACCATACCTCAGAAGTAATCAACCATTTCTAAAACTATTAAAACTATATAACCTAGAGACATTTTTTTAATATATCAAAAATAAACCTGAGTGTAATTACATACCCTCGCATTTAAAAAAACAATAAAAAATGTGTACTAGAAAAATTTTAAAATTGAAACATTCAATTAGAATTAGAAAAAATCAATATATCCAAACATTTAATATTATATCATTTCATAAAAATTCAAATTATTTCATAAAATATTATCAATATAACTCTTTATAAAAAATCATAAATCAAAACAACAAAAAATAAGCACATTTTATTTAACATCTCTAAATTATTTTAAAAACATGATGGAACTCAAATTAGTTTTTCTAAAAAAAATTATGCCTTTTTAAATAAATATTATTCAAAACCCAAAATAATGATTAATAAAAAATGAATCGTTGTAAAATAATCTTCATTTTTAAAATTCATCATGTATACATAATTATATTATCCATTACAAAAAATAAAATACACAGAAAGACTCTCCTTCCTAGATTCTCCATTATTTCACCCATCATGATCATAATGGTATAAAAATTCCCTTAATCCCTATAAATAAATCTATAATAAAAAATAATAATTCACATATATTTATATCCAAATCCCAAAAATGAAATTTGTTTGGGACATAAAATATAAAGAAATATAATGATCAAAGAATGGAGTATATGAAATAATTTCTTAGCATTGATCATATATTGATTCATCTAACCAATGATAAAGAAACTGTAAATGATTATAGAAATATCTAAAATTGATATATAATTTTTATAAATATTTTTGAAGGAATTTTATCACTTAATGATGGTTGATATAGTTATATCATGTATTTTAAATAGAAAATTCATATCTTTATGGTGTTAGAATAGTTTGTACAAATGGTTAAACAATTACATGGGAAAATGTGAGACTTACTACTTTAAAATGGGATCAAATAGTAAACATTCATTATTTTATAATTTTGTTGAAAATCATGTGAATATACTCCACCAAAAATTTGATCAGGCATAATTATCTTGTATGATTAGTTGGTTTTTTGACTATCCATTCATGTATACTACAAAAAACACTTATTTCACGTTTATACTACATACTTTTTTTATTTGGTACCTTACCACGCATCAGTAAAAATAACATTCATGAAATCCATGTTTAACCAAAGATTTTCTAAAACAATCATAATATCTTATATACCAAAATTATGGTAATGTTATTATGCAGACTATATAACCTTATACCCAAGGAAATTCATCGGGTGCTTCTAAAATCATAATTTTCTATCCATTATTACCGCATAGGTGCCTCTCTCTCCTATGTTTATATGTAAATGAAACTATGTTTTCATAGCACTAAAAATATTGGAATACTCTATACCATTACAAATTTATCTTATCAATCTACATTCCACAATAGACTCTCTATAAAGGTCTTATTGGATACCAAATGCACCATTTCCCAATTCAATAAATAATACAAAAATGGTTTATACATTCTATTTTGAGAACTGTGATATATATCATAAATCATAATATATAACTATGTTAAATCTAGCTAAAAAAATATTCCCAAGTATTCTATAAGATTTTAATCAAACCAACATATTTTTGTGTAAATTTCATTTCCTCCCAATTAATTATCTCCCCAAATGAGGAGACCGTAGTAGAAATACAAGATTCCTAGAATTAAACTCCATGGTTCTTCATCTAACAGTATAACACAATAGAACAATATAAGCCATTATCAAAATCTTTGTAATCATTTGGGTCTAATATACTATCCATTACACCAAACGAAACCCTAAAATATACAGTTCTACCTTCAACAACCAATAAAATGGTGATCAAAAGAACCATGAAATTATTTTCTCAACTAGTTCCATACAAATAAAATATTGAAAATTATTTTTTATGCGAAATACATGAAATAAATATGATATTCCCAAGACCTCCCAAAATCAAACATGTTTTCTCAAAGCTTATCCTTATGGATTTAAATAGCTCACTTTATTTAACCAATTGATTGACGCTAATAAGTTATACTCATTATTTACTAGGATATCATACCCTTCTAAATACCCTTTTATAATTTTGATAAAAAATATGAATCATGATATTTGATGATACATTTATAATCTATATTAAGTATAATAAATTTATAACCACAAAACTCACTATGATTTTATAAAGAATATTTTTTTATTTATTCATGAAATGCACTATCTTTATAAATTGATCCACTATTATAACGGTACAATCATTTAACCTTGATGATTATAGAAACATTATGATAAATTATATCAGCATATATTTCAGATAATAAAGTAAAATGTGTACATGTTTAAAAAAATACACTTTTCATTGGTACTCCACATTTAAATATAATAAAACTAGAAAACATGGGATAAATTTAACTACCTCTTTCATTCTCACCTACTAAAACAGGTGCATAATATCATATTACATATATGTAAGTATTAGATATGTTAACCAACTCAATTAATGGAAATAATTCATAAAAATATTCTTTAATTTAAAGTAACTACCATATTATTCTAAAAATAAAGAGTTTCATCTAGTGAAAATACTCATCCTTCAGTGGTCTCCCCACTATTAAAGACATTGTGTATCTCCTTACTCATGTAATTGTGTTACATACCTTCTTTAACACTATCTAAAAGAACATGAACATTACATTCACAATGGATAGAACCATAAAATCACCTTCTAATTCCATATATATTTATAAATCATTAAACATTCTCGTGAAGTGCCATTATTCCTCTATTTGATAAACTTATTGAGTATGTGTCTTCCAACTAAATTTACAATCCATAGAATTCCGATTTTAATAAGTAAAAAATTAATTAAATTAAAATTTCTTTAAATAATCTACCCAATTTTATTTATTGTAAATTACATCCCATTATGAGAAAATATATATTTCAAACTTTTATGGTTATAATAACCCTTAAAATTATCTTTGAAAGTATGGTCTCTTCAGAAATTTAAAATATAAACCGTAACACCTCCAAATTTTTTGAAATATGTTTTTTAAATTAATTTAATATTTTTAATAAATTTTTTTTCATTACAAACTAAATATTATTTATATATAATAGTATATAAATTTTTTCTTGAGTTCATTACACGTAGGACTTATTTTATCTTCTTTTTTATTTAGTACTTACTTGCCTTTTGTTTCATGCAACACCGAGTTTCTAAAAAACATCATTTTATTTTTATAATTATTTAAATAATATAGTTATAAAACAGACAATAAAATTCATAAAATTAATATAAATAAATAATTTTTAAATAATATTTATAATTTTTTATATAAATGAAACATACTGATAATAAAACATGTAATATTTGTAAAGTCCTTAAATGTTTAAAGATACTATTTTCTGCAATGAACTGTGTTGTATGTCCTTAGGTGGATGATAATAAAATTAATTTTAGACACAAGTAGAGATTGAATTTCATAAAAAAAAATTAATTTTATAATTCAGAATTTTCAAACTATATTAGGGTAAATTTATTGTATTTTTTCAAGAAACATCATTTTTGGTGAATAGTAAACAAGTACTCCATTTTAATTCCAAAATTATTTTTTTCTATGTTTTTATATAGTTATATTATATTTTAATTTGTTTTTTAAATTAATAATTGATCAATTATACATTAATTAATCCACTATAGTTTATTATAATCATTTTTATATTTAATTTGTATATACACGTTTAATAAACTTTTGAATAATCTCACTTTAAAACCCTAATTTCTCACCACGTCTATGGGCTTACAATTAAACGTAATTTTTTCAATTATGTGAAATAAATTTAAAAAAATGGACATAAACATTTTTTATAATTATAATATGTATATTCTAATAAGAACAACTTATTTTTCAACCAAAATGATTAGAGAAAGTGATTATGATTATTTACAGTAACTATGTTAAAAGTAAGTTTAACAATGGAATAAACCTTAATCTTAAGGGGGAAATAACCTAACCACTTATAAAAATACATTTTATATACATATTTAGGACAAAAACTTCTATTTTATGCGTTTTTTTTATTTTTTATGATTTATTTTTAATAAAAACGTAGGTAAACATTAATATTTTTAAAAAATACCAAGTATGTTTCATACCTCCCTTATAAAAGGATACCACCTCTCCCCATTCGTTACTCCTCTCAAGAAATCTATATTCAGCCAATATCTACCCAATTCACATCCAAAAATCCCTCCCTTGCTCCTAGAATCCACCCCTTTGGATTAAATCCATCCAAGAATTCCCTTTGGTGGAATCCAAACAGATTTACCTAATGAAGAGGTAACATCCTTCGTTAAACTCTAGTCATTTATTTGCTTTCTCCACAAACTCAATTATTTTTACTCAATGAACATATAATAACACAATTATCCTAAATATATGGATATTTATTTATTTTAATGGTTTTACCTACACTTACACACACATCCATCTAATTGGTAACAAACTTACTGTTCTTATGTATAGGAAACTACCCCTCACAAAACAATGTTTTTCGCTTTAACTTTACACCTCATATAGTTGGAAATTATGATTAACAATATATTTTTATATAATATTTATGATATTTATGATGTATTTATACTTATATAATTATTATATAAATCCTTCCTTCATGCTTTCCATAATGTGTAAATACGAAATCTTCATTTGTAGAAGTGTGGACTACTACCTCTTCAATTCGATGTGATTCATTCACACATTACATGCAATGTATTGAGGATGATTTTAGTAAGATTTCATGATATTTATGACATAATAATTCTATAGGAATGATATTATATATTTATATACATATATTTTATTTACTTCATTTCTTTCAATACAATAATAAAATAGAATCAACATTCATGTGTACCTACAACTTACCGTCTCATGAATAGTTTATTTAATTTAATAGTTACATATTTTATAAATTAATATAAATATTTATATAATTAATATAAATTATATATAAATCAAGTTTTTAATTTTTTGAATAAATAAATCATGATCTGTCTAAGAAGATCAATAATAACATATCAAAACACGTACGACAAACAAAGCGGTTATTACCCAAAAAATTACTTTAATATCAAAGTTTTAATAAACAAGTAATATAAAGTAATAACTGAATTATATATATATAGTATTTTTGGAAGTGTGAAAAAAATGTCCATAATTTAGGTAACATAATTCCATCTTATGTTTTATTTATGTGAGATAAAAGCCTTATTCACCAATTATTTCTTTTGTGTGGTGTGAATAATGACCATGGATGTAATTTATGATTCTTATAAATAAATTTATGTGTATTGAAATATCCATTTTATGGTCTTTTTCATAGGGTTTATGTTTCAAAATTTACCAAATCAATAAAGAAACTTTGTCTCGATTTTTCATTCTCTAAGACATATGTCATGTTATGTACCTATACATTTCTATGAGGTTTATATACTTTTATTTGACATTTTATATCATTAATTGCATTCTTTAATGATAAAAAATTTATATTAATGTAATTTTATTCTTTCTATTGAATTATGATTTAATGTTACCAAAGTGGTAAAGGTTTGTGACTTTAATCTCATTGTTATCGAGATTGTTTATGATTATCCTTACATTGATGAAATATTTTGATCCATTTATCATGAATTCTCATAAATTTTCCTACCCTATGGATATTAATGTTATATCCATGTAATGATATGATTTTTTAAATATTTTTTACTTTAGATAATTAATAAAAAAATTCTGAAAATCTGTCTTTATTTATCCATTATTTCAGAAAATTGTGTTCTTTCTGAACTGTGTTTTCTAAAACAATTTACAAAAAATGTTCGACTATTATTATATGATGTTTTAAGGAAATTTTTACCCATTTATTTCCTTTTTCAAAAAAAATTTAAAAATAATATTCTTTTCTTTTTTCAATCATTGATTTTTTCTAAACTTATAAGGTGTAGAAAAAATGTCTCGCATGTATGGACATACCCTCCCACATGACTATCATTTCCTTGATGATTCTTTTTTATGTTTACAAGGTTATTTTTGATGAATTTTTTCACTAATATTATGGAAATATTATGATTTTAAATGAAAAGGGGTATTAAAAAGGTTTTTCTAATTTTTTCAATTATTTTAATTATTCTTTTATATTTTTTAATGGAAACTGGTTTTCAGAATATATTAAATATTGTTTTATAAGTTTTTAAGGAAAGAAATTTTTAGAATGATTTCAAAAATTATTTTTACGTTTTAAAAGTATTTTCAAATAAAAATGTTTAAAAAAGGTTTTCAATATTCCATTATTATTTTTCTAAGTGTTTTTCAAGAAAAATATTTTTGAAATATTTTTAATATTTATTTATTAGTTTTTTCGATATTTTAAAAAAACAAGGTTATCAAAATTCGTTATTTTTTAAAATGATTTTTTAAAGGTTTAAAATATATTTTACTAAAGGAATGTTATAAATGAAATTGTAATGATTTATTTAATAGAAATATATTTTTTAATTGGTTTTATAAAAATTATATTTCAGAGAAATACTATTTTATTTACCTAATTTTTTAAGTCATATTTCAAAATATTTCTCTATCTAATATGCCATCCATTTTTTTATTTTAAGCTTTGTTGGGGACATGATAAAATAATTTCATTCATATTCTTTATTTAATGGTTTGTTTTTTAATATAATGGTGTTTATGAAACCTATTAATATTCTACGTTTTATATGGTTCTGAAACCCTATTCTTTTCATGGGTTATTCATTGATGTAATGATTATGAAACCTATATCTTTTTAATAGTTTATTTTGTAATGAAATATTTATGATCCCATTTGATTTCATGGTTTATAGTATGATTTTTTTGAAACCCATCCATTTTTATGGGTTATGATATGATGAATGTTTTATTATCTTATGTCAGATTGATGAATGATTTTATTATGTGATGGGTGGGACCTATATCTCTATCCAATGTACTGGGTAATGATTTATATCTCATGAGATAATTATTTGAATCAAGTATATTGGATTGATCCAATATATGAATATGGGGAAAATCAATCCCTTAAAAGGAAAGGAAAATTGTTTAGATCATTGTGTGTCCCTCATAGTAGGTGTAGTCAACATGAAAATAGATAATGGTGAAACTGGATCCACTATGGCATGATGGTGAAACCTGATCCACTATGGTAATATCGATAAACCTGATCCCTTAAAAGTAAAGGAATGTGATTGGGGGTAGTGATTAGTCCTTCCCAGTAGGTCTAGTCCCCATTAAATTCCCTACTACGTTCTAGAATCATGTGTTGGCTTAGAAGGAATGATATTAAATATTTATGTGTATTCCATAATTCCATGTATTATTACATTGTTATGCTTTCATAGTGTATTATCTTGTTTCCCTTATGATTCATATCTTATGAACTATTAATCTAAATCCCTTGATTCATGTTTTTAATCTTTGATTTGAAAGTTATGATCATATAATGTTTTCGTTGCATTTTAATACGCTTATTATCGTGTTTAATATTACATATCTCCCATAATTACCCTTAGAGAGCATCTGAGATTTCCCATTTTATTATTTCATTCCCCATGATATGAATATATATTTCCGGAATGATATTTCCTAGAGGGGTTCTAGTATTGGGGAACCTAGTGAAAGATAATGTATCTCACTCATGTATCATCGTTTATATTTCCATGTTTCCAAAGGCACTAAAATAATGCAGTATTTGGGCGTCTATTTCTGTAATGTTTTGAGTATTCTGTAAATATAATGTAATTTATATGTACCTTAAGACTGGGTTGTTATAGTTGGTATCATAGAGAAGGTTTATTCAACCTTTATAAACAAGGATCATAAAACTTTAGAGAGATCTCTTAGTATATTTATAATTATATGTATGGGGATGTCTCTACGGATAATTAGAAGGATGAGTTAATGTTTAAGAAACTTTTCATGAAATTTGGAAAAGTATAGAGTGTGTGGTTTCCATGTAATAAATATTTTTCTAGATACTAAAATTGGAAGTAGTTCTTGAATATATATAACTATGAGTGAAAAATCAGACAAGGTGTGTTAGGTCAAACTAGAGAATAACATGGTATAGGATAATGAGCGTTTCTCCACACCTGGTTGGACACTCTTGGGGGATATGTTTTAGGAATTTACAAACTCATTACAAACCATAATAAAGAATATAAATTAAATCTGACTGCTAATGAATTAAGATAAACATATGGTGTCATATATTAATGAAGTATGTGTTATTATTTTGATATCCTAGAAGTAATTTTTTATGTTTATGTTGTTTTATTCTTTGATAATTATTTCCAATCCTATGAATTTTGGTTTTTTTCAATATAGATAACTATAAGTAAGCACCTCAACATTTATTTTTTCTAATTTGAAAAGTATATGCATGATGAAAATAAATTTTCTATTTGGAAATATCATGAATAAAATCAAAATGGTCCCTGTGTATTGTTTTTATTATTAATGATAAAGAGACCATGAGTAACATGAGAATGGTATGGAATGTTCATCATGTATTGTTTATATTTAATGTAAGAATTGTGATTTTATTGGTTTTGGGTAACCATAATACATGATTCATATTTCATATTATAGGAAAGGGTTATTAAGGGACATTATGATGAAGCATGAGTAATGGTTTAAGAATAATCTCTCATAATTGAATTGTATATGTTATGGAATTCAAAGATTATATTATATGAATCATGAAATATATAATTATTTTTACTACATGTTTTTCATTAAGGATTTAAAGGATATGTATAATGGTGTTGTTGAGGTTTAAAGGCGGTTTCATGGAACGGTGATATTTTAATTATGGTAATGTAACCCTAAATTTATTCCTGATATTGAGATATTGATATTTGGTTAAAGTTATTTTAGATAATAATAATTAAATTAGAGTTTACTAATTTCCTCATAACTGATAAATGATTTGTTGAAAAATTTGTGTATGTTATCATGGATTAATTTTAAAACTTATTTTATTTATGTAATATATCTAGTTATCTTTAGAATAATGAATCATTCCTATTTCCCAAAAGTATTTACAGTTATTCATGTTATTACCACATTTCAAGAGAATATACGATGAGGATATTCCGATTTTTTTAATGTGAAAAAAAAAAGAGATAATTTGTGTTATATGGGGGATAAATGTCAACAAGATATCAGGAATGCCATTTTTATTTTTTTTTACTTTTATTATTCAAAAGGGTTATAAAGATAACTATTAATGATATGTTTAAATTAATATTCGGAGGAAGTATTTACGTATTGAGGTTTTATTTAAAACCTTAGTTGAAAGGATATTTGGTAATTAACCATATTTCAAGGATATACATCATATTTATTTTGGAAATTATATAAATGTGTTTTTATAATAGGTTTGTATTTTTGGGGACAACCCATCAATTCTAGCAAGGTGGTGGGTTTCTAACCAATAAATAAAGGATGATAAGGTTTTCACTCCAACCACTACCCAATGTGACGTCCTAGTTTATGTGTATTTATTTATTTATTTAAACAATTTTATAAATAAATATTAATGATGAACCAATAGTGTTACATTTTAGGTTTAGATATTAATGTATTAACCATATCAACTTTGGAGAATATATAGAGACAAATAGTTAAACATTCCATTATTTTATGGGCCTTAAGATCCATAAAAAGTATATTTTAGTGATTTAGGCATCAAAGTTAATTTCTAGATATCCATTTCTTTATATAATTGGTGAATTATAACTTGATTAAAGAATAACTAAAAATTAAATTTTTTTCATATTATTATATCAAGTAATTATATTTCTATATATTATTGGTCAATAAAATAATTACTCAACATTAGGAAAGTGATCAAATTTTTTTTGTCATAATACCTTAACTTTGGCTGAAATGATGAAATTTTAAATCATCAAAGATTTATGAGTCGGTGGATCTCAACATTCCATCAAACATTCACTTTTTTTATTTATGAAATTTATCACTCCTTATAATTATTTACACTTTTCCTCCATGTCTATATTTTGGCTTTCCCCCAATGTTCTCTCATGTAGACACCTAGTTATGAGTTAAATTGCGTAACTACCATATTTCCAACCTTACCCTTTTAAAATTAATTTTTAGTAAAAAAATTTCAATTTGGGTTTCTATGAATGTTAATTTCAAGTATTAAACTTTCAATAACCCATATGAATTTTGTGGGAGAAATACATTTTAAGGGGGTCGAGTGTAACACCTCATGATTTTGTGATATGTTTTTGTCAAATTAATTTCATATGTTTTATATTTATCATTACATGAAACACAAAATTTATTTTATATATATATTAAGTAGATATGTTTCTCTTCTATGAACTACATGAAAAATATATATTAGGTTGAGCTACATGAAACACTGACTTGGATTGTGTTACACGCAACACAGAGTTTCAACAAAACATCATTTTATTATTATAATATTTTACAAATTACATTTATAACATAGAAATTAAACTAATTAATATGAATATAAATAAATAATTTTTAATTATTATTTGTAGTGGTTCTATATAAATAAAACATATTGATAATAAAACATGTAATTTTGGTAATAAAATTTATGTTTAAAAATACTATTTTATCAAATGAACGGTTTTGTTATATCATTCTATGAATGATAAAAAAAATTAATTTTATAAAATATTAGAGGTTTAATTTTATAATATAAACTTAATTTTTAACTTAAAATTTAAAAATTATCTTAGGGTGATTTTTTGGGATTTTTCTGAGAAACATCATTGTTGGGTGAATAATAAAAAATCTTGAATTTTAATTCCTGGATGCCCTTTCATATAATTTATTTATATATTTAAATTATATATTAATTTTTTAAAAGCTAAAATATATAATTTAAACATTTATTCATAAAATTTAGTTCATTTCAATAATTTTTATATTTCTATTAGATATAAAATATTAATGAACTTTGGAACATTCTCACATCAAAAACCATACTTCCTACCACATCTATGGGATTATAATTAAACATAATTTTTCTGATTATGTGAACTAAATTAATAAAAGTTAACATTAATGGTTGTAATAATTATATTTTTTATCTTCTAATAAAATCAAATTATTTTTTTCGAAAAACTATCAATGAAATTGATTACAGTTAATTACAGCAATTAAAGTAAAATTGGCTTAACAAGGGACTAAACCTTGAACTTAAGGGAGAAAAAAAC
This sequence comes from Viscum album, assembly GCA_963277665.1. Taxonomy (NCBI): domain Eukaryota; kingdom Viridiplantae; phylum Streptophyta; class Magnoliopsida; order Santalales; family Viscaceae; genus Viscum; species Viscum album. The sequence goes on from OY728165.1 coordinate 684,820,748, forward strand.
CTATAAAATTTTCCAAAATCCCTTTTATGAATATATTTATTTCATAAACATTTAATTCTTATGTTTTTTAGTTTTTTTTGATAATTTTTTAATGTAAAAATATGGGTACACCTAACATGTTTTCCAAAATTCTATATTTTTTCCCTCCCTCCCTTATAAATGGCCACCACTCCCCCAACCCCTTCCTCACACCTAATAATCCACATACCATTAAAAAATATCTACCCAATTAACTTGAAAACATATATACCTTCTTCCTTGAATCCTCATGTTGGGAATAAATCCAACCAAGGAAGCCTGTTGGTGAAAACAAATAATATTTACCCAAAGAAGAGGTAATATCCTTTCTTAAGCTCATTTCCATTATTTTTTTCTCCAACACCTCAATTATTATTATTAAATTATAATATAATAACACCATTATCCTAAATATACTTATATTTTGTTATTATAAAGGTTAAACCTTTAATGAAAAACACCTCCATCTAATGGGTAAAAAACTTACCGTTCTTGAGTACGATGAACTACCACCTCATGAAACAATGTTTTTTGTTTAACCTTTACCACCTATAATGGTTGAGACTTATTATGGAAAATATATTTTTACATGATATTTATTATGTTTATTATTATTTTTAATTATTTATTTTTTATATAAATCATACCCTCATGGTTTCAATTTTTTGTAAATACAATAACTTTGTTTGTGGAAGTGTGGAAAAGCACATCCTCGAACTGATGTGATCCTTTCACACTTTTCATGGAATTTTTTAATGATGGGTTTAGTAAAAGTATATTATATATATGACATAATAATTATACTATAATTATATTATATATTTATATACACATATGAAATTTACTTAATTTCTTTCAATACGACTATAAAATATAAGTAGTGGTCATGCGTACATACGACTTATTGTATCCATTAATGGTGTATTTTTTTAAATATTTATATCATTTATAGATTGAAATAAATATTTATATAGAAAATATATTTGTTTTATAAATCATTTTTTACATTCTAGATATATGTTAATCATGATCTAAGTAGTAGGATCAATAATAACAAACCAATACTCGTACGATAAAAATGTGGTTATCACCCAAAAACCTTAATTTAACATGGAAATGGTAATAAATGTTTAATATAATGTTATAAATCAATAGTATATGATATTATATATATAAAAATTGTTCTTGTGTAGATTTATAATAAACATTTATTTACTATATAGGGATTTCTAAATTGTGAAAATAAATTCAAGCTTATGGTAAGGGAATTTCATCTCACTTATTATTTTGGTGAGATACATGCCTTATTCACCACTCATTGATTTTGTGTGGTGTTTATAATTTCCATTTATGAATTTTATTATTATTATACTTAAATTAACGTGTATTTACATAACAATTTTATGACTTTTATTTCATGGGATTTATGTTACACAAGTTACCAAATCATTAATTTAATTTTGTCTCAATTTTCCTTCTTTGAGACACATGTCAGGTTATATATCTATACATTTATATGAGGGGTATATACTTCATTTTGACATGTTATATCATGAATATATTTATTTTCCGTAAATTTTATTATACATGTAATATTATTATTTCTATTTTATTATGATTTATAGATTCTAAAGTGGTAAATGTTTATAGATTCAATCTCATAGTTTATAAAGATTTTTTTTATGATTTCATTAATGAAATATTATGATATGTATCTAAAAAACACTCATTACTTTTCCTACCCTATAGATACTCATCTTAAATCCATGTAATTTTTTTATTTTTCCACTCTTAGTAAATTAATATAATTAAGAAAATATTTTTATTAAAATATGACTTTTTTCTCCTTTTGATAACATATTTGTCTTCCTTCAAGATCATATTTTTTAATAAAACTTTTAACAAATATTTTACTATAATATAATGATGTTTAAAAAAAATTACTTATGTACTACATATTTAAAAAAGGGTTCAAAAATAAATCTTCTTTTCATTTTCCAATCATGTCACTTTCCAAGACTTTTATGGTACAAAATGAATGTTCGACATGTATGTACTTACCCAATGTCATGATCATAATTTACTTGATTCTTACTTTATAATTTTATGATGATTTTTGTTTAAAAAAATTATTTCCTAACATTTATAAAAAAAATTATAATTAATAATGGTTTTCAAAAAAATTGTTTAAAAAGTGCATCAACTATTTTCAAGATAAATTTATATGTTTTCACGGAAAATAGTTCTCAAACAATTCTCAAGAAACTTTTATAAGTTTTCATGGAAAAGTATTTTCCAAATGATTACAAGAATTTTTTTATGTTATAAAATTACTCTAAAAGAAAAAAAAATTCAAAAGGGTTTTATGATTTCATTATTAGTTTTAATGGTGTTTTCAAACAAAAAGGTTTTCAAAATATTTTCAAGCTTCCATTGAAATTTTTAAATATATATTAAAAGAAAGTGTTTTTCAAAAATTATTTATGTTTTAAAAAGAGTTTTTCGATGCCAAAAAGATATAATACTCAAGAAATGTATTAAATTAAATTGTAAAGATTTATTTATTATAAAATTGTTTTTTAAATTGTTTTTGAAAAGTATTTTTTAAAGAAAGGATATTTTATTTAAGAAGTGTTTAAAGTGATCTTTAAAAGTCCATCTCCATCTAGGAATTCATCATTAGTAATAGTTTACGATTTATTATGGAAATTATCCAAGAATAAAAATCTAATTATTTCATTAATGGTTCATGTTTTAATACCAAGACCTTAAAGACACCTATTTATATTTAATAGGTTATATTATTTTGAATCCCGCTTCTTTCCAAGGGTTATTCTTTGATGAAGTTATTATAAAACCTTTATATTTTCATAGGTTATTATGTTATGAAATTTTCATAAGAACTATTTCATTTCATGGGTAATGCCATGATTTTTATCAAAAATCTATCTATTTCTATTGGCTGTGAAATGTTGAAATTTTTATTTGGTGTTAGAACTTGTTTGAATGATTTTATTATGTGACTAGTAGAACATTTATCTCTATTTAATGCATTGGTAATGATTTATATCTCATGAGATAATTATGGGAATAAATTTGACAGGTTTGATCCACTATTGGATGGTGGGGAAACCCAATCCCTTATAAGGGAAGTATTGTGACTAGGGATGGTGGTGTGTCCCACCCACTAGGTGTATTCAATATGAATATGGAAAATGGGGAATCCAGATCCCCTATGGGAAGATGGGGGAACCCAATACTTTACAAAGAAAATAACTATAATTAGGGATTGTGGTGTTTCCTTACGAGTAGGTATTTCCCCATGAAGTTCCCTGATAAGTTCTAGAAATGTGTGTTGATATATATGGAATGATATTACATGTTTATGTGTATTCTATTTCTTATTTATATATTATGATTTCATGGGGTATTATCTTGTTTCCCTTATGATTCATGTCTTATTAACTATTAATCATTATAACACAATTCATGTTTATTAACTTTGTTATGCAGTCTATGATCTTATCATGTTATTATCACATTCACATAACATCATTATCCTATTTATTCTTACATATCTCCCTTTTTTACCTTTATTGTGAAAATTAGATCACTCATTTTATTTTTTCCTTCCCTATGTTATGAAGATATATTTCATATATGATATTTCTAATATGGTTGATTTTCTTGGAGAACCTAGTGGGAGATAGTTTATATCACTCATGTATCATCATTTACATTTCCAAGATTCCAAGCGAACAAATCTAATATGGTCTTTGGGCGTCTTCTTGAGTAATAATCTAATTGTTCTGTAAAAAATGATGTAATGTCTATGTACATTAGGACTAGGTTGTTATATAAACAACCCAAAATCCCTCTAGATTATTCATTAAAAATTTATTTTCTAATGGTTTATACTATATGATTTATATACCATAAAATTGTCACCTATAATTTAAAATAAACCAAAATCATACATTAGAATAATCACAATATTCAATAAAATAATAAACTAGATCTAATAGTCTAAGTGTAATATTTGTGTATATTCTTCTCTTCAATACTTTTATCTCCTCTATTACTTATAATTCTATTTAAATTTTAATCCATTTTGATTCAATTTCACCATATAAAATTTCAATTAATGGTAGTATGAAATATTTCATTAGTAGTAAATAACAAAAACCAGGAAAATATAAATTTGAAAACTATTCTTGGTCTTCTCCCAAGGAATTATGAATTTAAATTTATTAGCATTCATGTAAATTCCTTTTTCTAAAAATAATTACCTAAAAAATATTATATAATGAATCTAAAATAAAAATTCTTATAAAATGACATATAACTAATTTTCACTCAATGTCTCTTAAAAATATCTAAATTCCTTCTGTGATTTTCCACTGATATTGAGTAAATCAAAATTTCATCCATAAGTACTATAAATTATGATTGAAGATATTTTTGTAAAATAGGTTTTATAAAATCTATAAACATTTAAAGAGACCAAGTGACTATATAATGTATATATATGAATCAATAATACATATAGAAACTCTAAAAATTCATTTTTTGGTTAGATTACTGTTTCGTTCTGGTTTTCGGCCACAAAATGCCCAATGGCTCTGTATCCAATGATTGATGGACCTGCTTCCCAAAGGCAGGCGTTCGCCGGATGGTCTGACCAGTGACTCTTAAGAACTCACATTGGTCGAGAGGATGGGAAGTCGGACTCATCACACCCTTTTTGGGGGGAAATTATTGCTTGTTCCAGGACTCTCTTATAGATTTAAGACATATTCATATGTTTTTGAATCTTTGGTTTATACCCAAACATATTATCCATGGATTCAACCCTGGTGGGCAATGGTTAGCTGGAGGCAGGGGTTTGGAATCATTTATGCCCGAGGTTTACCATCACTCGTTGGATTGATGACCCCGAAGGGTTAAAACTTTCTTAAGGCGGCACTAGGAGTGGCGCGGTGAACCGATGTGGAGATGATCGGATCGACCGGTTGTTGGGCTTGAACCTCAGGGAGGATTCCTGTGTACCCTTCTTAGGAAGCAGGGATCAAATTCCACATAGTTCGGATAAGTGTCGGGGAACCGACGTGAAGAGAGATCAGGTGGTCCAATGGGTGGTGGGGTTGAACCTCATGGAGGCTTCCTACGTACCCTATCTAGGAGGCAAGGATAAAATTCCACGTAGTTCGTATATACAATTTAACATCATACTGGACGATGGTGGAACTCGACGTGAAGAAATGACCGAGTGGTGGGCTTGAACCTCATGGAGGCTTCCTATGTACCATTCTTTGGCATGGATCAAAGTCCATGTAGTTCGCTTATGGCATGGGGATTACTCTCTGGGGAATCCCAGAATGATGGATTGGGACTTACACTCTGAGCAGGCCCATAGGAGGATGTCATGGTCGATGCTTACTCTAAGCCCACGTGAGTCATGCTCGGTGTGAGAAACATGAGGTAGCAGGTACCAGAGGATCACGTCGCGAATGGTGTGTCTGTGAGAAGCAGAGTGGGGATTATGCATGAGGGAGACCCCTGGTGATGAATTGGGGCTTACACTCTGAGGAGGCCTAGGGTGACAAAGCCTAGCGGGAGAGGGAAAGGGGGTGCTCCTGTGCCCATCTCCCTTCTTGTAGTACACGAGGGCTTCCTTCTGATGGCTATTTAACCATCTTTGAGGAACCCTCAACAAGTGGAGGGGCAGAAAGGGGATTCCCGAGATCAGACTCCACATTACCGTGGGAATGTGAACCTAAGAATTCCTCAGGAATCTCCTCAAGGGTCGGGGAAACCCCTTTTCCCCTATTTACCGTGGGTATGTGAACTCAAAATAGCACACTGATGCGCCTGAAAGTTACACCACGCGGATTCGGTGGCTCTGGCGGAGACTTCGTCTCGGGGCCGAGGAATAGGCCAATGAGGGAGTCGCGGTGGACTGGGCTGGATTGGAAGGATTTTACCTGGCTCTGGAAATGAGAACGCCAAAGTATTTGGAGAGCCACCGAGAGGTATGGGTGGTTGTGCCCTTCGCGTGGGGAAGTACCACATGGCTGGAGAAGCCGTCTACGAACTAGGGTGGTCCGCGGACTGATTGGCGTCCTGCGAACCCAGGCGGTTCGTGACTTCGGGTTCAATCCGTGAACCAGGGGGTTCGCGGCTTCGGGTTCAATTTGCGAACTAGGGTGGTTCCTGGCTTCAGGTTTAATCTGCGAACCAGGGTGATTCGCGGTGGGTTCCAGGTGGGCAGTGGTGGCCAAGGGAGGTGCCGATCGGAGGCTCGTCAGTTGGGGATTCTCCCGTATAGGAGAGTGTTATGCGGTACGACAGATAGAAAAGGAGGCATAAACTCCCTGGTCCACAAGGAAGTCATCCGCGAAGGGGGTATAGTTCGCGGTTTTCCTTTTTCGTTATTTTAGGTTCGAGGTTCACCAAATTATTATGTGTTTTCCAATTCTTTGTTAATTCGTATACCTAATGTGGTTCGCGGATGGGGATTTCGTTGTTTTGCGAAATCTCAAGCCTTCCTTCAACCGATCTCCTTCTGAATCTCCAATCCCTCCGAATCTGATTCCAGTTCTCTGATCCCTTTTTCTTTCCCCCTTGGTATCCTTTTATAGAGTGGGAAAAGAGATGTATCTGTGGCCATGTGGCCCCTATTTCGGAGGCCCATAACCAAATACTTGGTTCATATCTGACTTGTTCAATCCGCGATTCGAGGTGGGTATTGAACGTTTCCCCCCCCCCTTCCGCGAGGAGAACTCAGGGAGTGCTCTGCAGCTGCGGAGGGTTCCGCCTCTATTCCATGAACAACAGCAGGTGCAGCTTGAACCAGTCGATGTGGTCAGCGGTTGGGGCAGTTCGTGACAGTGAACCAGACTGGCACCCATCCTACCTCGCGACCGTAGAGGCTCTCCGCCTCTATTTCACGAACGAAAATGGTTCGTGGAGGGGGTGCCTCACGATGCCTGGACACATTGCGCTTCCATGGGACTAGTTCACAGACCGGTCCTATTTGGACTCTTCTTTGATTATTTCCCCAATTCTTAGTATAATTTGGGTAAAATTTCCATTGCCTATTTATTAGGACCCCACAAATTCCATCCATCGGAATGGGGTCTGATCGGAATGAACAGGATGCCATTTCGATGCAAAGTGGTCTTGAAACTGAGATGGTTTGCGGTATAAAGGTGGACCCAGTAGGGGACCACGCCTGTAAATACGGGGATCCCTTCACTTGTCCTTTACCAAATTCTTCATGAAACCAAAGCTCCTTCGCCGCTGTGTGTTCACTCCTTCGCGAAGTGCCTCGTCCGCGAACCAGCAGCAATCCTCCGCGAACCATTCCTTCTTCGCGGTCGCCTTTACCCATGAACCAACTTCTCAACTAAAAACCATTACTCTTAACTAATTAAAAAGTAAGTGATGATGGGCTGCGGAGGAACTTGCTTCGCAGACTAAAAATCTCTTGAACATTAAAAAGTATATGAGTCTTATGAATAAACTCAAGATTGAAATTCTGTGGAGCGACTTGGTTCGCGGTTTCTTGGACAACACTTCGCGGGCCAGGGCTCTGCGGACTGATTTCATGGAGGTATGGTTCGCGGGATGATGTCATCGCGAACCATCCTCCAAGGTCTCCTTGAGGTTTTTTATTATGAAGGCTCCTTAACCATTCATTTGGTTATTTTTGTCCAAAATTTTATTCCAGACTAACCAATTGTTGGATCTCATTATGCAAGGAGAAAATATGGTTCCCCCTCATTCTGCGTCGAGGCCTACTATAGAGCCCCTCTCAACCAGCTCAGAGAGACGTTCATCTATGATTCACAGAGTAGAGGGTGTCAAAGAAGATCCTAGTCGGTCCATCATTCCTGATGACGGTGTATTGAAGAACATGCTCCCTCCTGAGCTTTTGAGTTATCTATTATCAAACTGGCTTCCGCTCTATGGCTTCAGTCTTCAGGATAACATCCCTTTCCCTCCTACTTTCTCAGGTCTCCCTTCTCCTTTCTTGGAAGCACTGTCAATGTGCATTCAGGAAAACCTTACCCAATCTGGGGAGATAATCTCTGATTTTGGTCCGAAAGACACATTTATTCTGAGGGGCTCTGTCTAGACCCAAAGCTATCAGTGCACTCTAGAATTTTCTCAGAAATATTTTCTTAAGGACTACCCTTATATTATCAACCTTTCTCGAAGGGATCCTGATGCGGGGTCGGTTCCCAGGTGGGATCTTCGGTCCGACGGGCTCTTCTCAAATGATTGGGATTGGGCTTTCTGGGTCCATCATCATTGTCGGAAGTCTCCCAATTCACTGGAAGCGGTGAACCTATACTCCACAGTGTGGGCTTCCTAATTTTCTGTTTACTCACCATCTTTGATCCTACCCAAGCTATTCAGACACTGGTGTTCAAGTACTAATACTTTCCACCTTGCCCACGATGAAGTCGGCATTAGTCTGTGGGACATCTACCAGATAATTGGACTGTCGATTGCTGGTGAGATGTATGACGAATTGTTTCCCACTCCTGACGCATGGGATGACACTGAATAGGTGCCTTTATTGGCGAAGGGGCTGCTGGAAATGGCAGAGCAGTCACTAGGTCAGGCCTTGCGTTCCCGCTTGCTTATTCCTTATAACACTTGGATAGGGTTATTTCTGAACACCACTTGTCCTACGCCGAAGATTAACCATCCCAGTAATCATCATTCCCAACAGTCACGAACCATTCAAGGCTCCTACTAGGTGGTTCTGGAAGCATGTGACTACCTTTCATCGGGTTACGAGGTGTGCCCTGGTGTGTCACCTATGCTCTGGTTGGCCGGTCTGTTTGCTATGTTTTTGAGCGGATGGATATTTTCTTCCCGGGATGTTAAACCAAGTGTCCGAGCCTACACTTTGATAATGGCGGCTGAGTTAGCAGAGGTCCGCTTGGTGAATTTAGCCATGCCCACTTTGGCTCATATCTACGAGCTACTGAGGCCCATGCAGGTGGGCAGGTCACCCTACCATCTAACCAGACCATTTCAATTTTTGTACGGCTGGGTTGTGGATCATTGTCGCTGTTATGAATATCGTCACAACACGGCCATCCTGCTTCCTACCTTTCGACCTACCATACTGGATATTTCCGGAGTTCTCTTGAAGTCTCTCAACTCTAGTGAAGTCCTCGAGCTTCTGAGGGACTTCTCCCAGTTCATCTTCACTCCCTACCCCACCCCTTATGGCGTCATAGTTGACAACCGTCAGGGGATCCTGGAGGAGCACTCTTATATGATCTCCCTGCGAGATGGGTTTCTGTCCGCACGGATCGACATGGTTTCTATGTGCGAGCTATATGTCCCGTATCGCTTTTCTCGCCAGTTCGGGTTCATGCAAGTCCAAGTTTCCCTTCCCCATTCTTGGGCTCAAGGACCGTATCCATCCATACTTGGTCAGTGGTGGATGATGCTGATGCGGGAAGGATCTGACGCAAGCATTCCCCTGCCTGATACGGGGGTGGCTGCCGGCCTTTCCATGGAGTATGAAAATACATGGGTAAAATACTATCCTAATGGGATCATAGGAATGGTTGTCCGGCAGGTTCCCAAATCAGGAGGTATGGTGGCTACTGCATCCACTACACCTTCCTCATCAGTTTTCAGGGAGGACCGACTAATGGATTGTCGATCAATGTGACTCAGAGAACTTTCCTCTCTCAACCCTGCGGTGGCCACAGTTCAGACAAATTCATCCTTCTTGTTCGTGGATGAGGATGAATCTGTGGTTTCAGGTCCAAGCGAGACCATCCTGGAGGTTCCTTCAGTCAATACTGGGCTTAGAAACTTGGTCCCCAAGCTAGAACTGGGGATAGAGGCTCCAGACTTTCCAGCTTCGGGGTGATCTTCTAGTGAGCACACGTCCATGTGGGCTACCATGCCAGACATTGTTCTCGTGTCTCCCAGCGAGGATACCAAAGATCCTCGTACCATGGCAGACCATCAGGCAGTGCGCAGGTGGGCCTAGCCCCGAATCTATGAAATCATCACCAAAACCCCCTTAGCCGAAATGGAAACTAAAACCAAAGCTCTTCATCGGCTCTTCCTGGGTTTGGGGTCGGGTGGCTTTGACTATCAGTATCTCCATTATCTTGCTTTCCAAGTTGTCATGGCCCGCGAGGAAGCTGTCACTAATTAATGCAAGCTTTCTCACTTCGATAGCACTCATTATGGTCCCCGAACCTTGGAGGAAACCACAACAAAGATCCATCAACTGATAGCATGGGAGGAGATCTCTCGAGATCAGGCATCCATCCAATCCTCTTAGTTGCATGAATGTGAAGAACGGGTGGCGATGTAGAGGGATCAGTTATCAACTATGACTGGTCATCTTGAAGTTACCAGAAAAGGGATCAATGACCTCCAAACTGCAGTGGAGCATATCCGTCCGGTGGCTGAGGATGAAACCAGGGAGAAGGCAGTGTTGGAACAATCCTGCAACGACCTTCGCCGCGTGGTTTCTGATCTAGTGGGGAGATAAAGTCAGGCACCTTTATAACTATCAGAGCTACTTTGGTATCCCCTGTTTTACTTACCCCTCTGCCCCCCCCCCCCCCCCTTTCCTTTTTTTTTGTGTGAAGGAGAGACCCCGGCTTGTGGATGTCCTCCCTTTTTTTGTTCAAACGAAACAAAGTCTATGTCAATCACTCGTTGCTATGGAATTTGATTGTTACTTAGAATAATTGTTGTGAAATTAACAATTCACTGAATCAAAACTAATCATAACTCATGAAAACAAGCTCTAATTTTTTCCTGGACCATGGGGTCTAGCGAGCATAGTCTGACTATTCCTAGGGTTTTATAGGAAAACCCCACAAAAGTTTTTCTTTTTTTTTCTTTTAATGCCCTTCTTTTTTCTGGGCCCATTTAGTATGGACCCATTGGGTATAACCTGGATTTTTCTTAGGTCACCCTTTTCGGGTTTTCGGCATAACAGTATTTGTGCCTCTTTCATTTGTGAGAGGTTTAAAGTCCCTCCGTCAAGACTATCACTACTGATGTTTTAGGTCGAACAGATTTGACCAAATATGGTTTGGTGAGGGCCCCATTTGGGTTCAACTGATTAAGATATGTCTCTATAATTTTCTGACACACGTGGGGGCGGAACATGTTTTAATTTGAGCTACATGGAGGGCATGTCTCAAGGCATGGGAGTTGTGTCTCCGTACAAGGGTAGGAAGATAATTTCCTAAGGAAAACATTCCCTTGGTAGATGGGCCAAGGGTGATCAATATACAGAGCCGCTGAGGGCATGGTATGCATAGTCATACAAAGGTGTCCCTAATTCAAATACTTATCCATTTCTGATTGTCAGGGGACTTCATGGAAGCCCAGCTCATGGAAACCACCATGGGTGGTTTGGAAAAATTGAAAACCATAGGGGGTGGCTCAGAAAGGGAATGTGATGTCTGTAATGTTTTGAGAAGATCTGTATTAATTAGGTGTGTGGAAGCAAGGTTCCCGTTCTAAGCATTTATCTAGCATAAAGGACGGTTGGGGCTTGACGTAGTTTAATGTCATGCATCTGGGACATCATCTGAAATGGAACAAATTTTCCTGGTTCTCGGTAATCTCGTCAAAGACATTCCACCGCATTCAGGTAGGATTGTAGAAGAGGTTTGTAAACTGTAGCTCAGAGGGTTTCTGAATATCAGGATTGACATGGGGGCTCAGAGGCCAAGAGGCGTACGAAGAGAAGCATTTCTTAAGGAAATCATTCCTTTGGTAGACGGGCTAGGGGTGATCAATATGCAGAGTCGCTGAGGGAATGGTATGCATAGTCATACAAAGGTGTCCTTAAGATAAAGACTATCCACTTCCGATAGCCAAGAAACTTCATGGAAGTTGAGATTTGGGACCACCAGGGGTGGCTTATGAGACTTTGTCTTTTTAGTAGTACAGAGTATGGTTTATGATGAGAGGGTACCTGAATACGGGGGAAATATCTAGACTAAAATTACTGAGAACGAGTGAAGTAATTCTTTCTCACACTGGTGTGAGGCGGTGGTTCGGTTGGTGCAGGTCTGACCCGTGCACTGAAAGACGAAGAAAAGACTCTGTTTCTCATTGAACCCATGATGAGTATGACCGTGTAGTCTATCGTCATGTGTTTGGGATATAATCCATGCATTTTAGCATCATGCGGAAAGGACGAGAGGTATTTTTGAAGGTTATTGTGCAGTTTAACGTCATGCAGTGAGAACAAGGACTCTTTTTTTAAGGTTGCTATGCGATTTAACGTCATGCAGTGAGGACGGTGGGTATTTTTTCAAAGGATTCTCTTTATCAGAATGTAACTGGGCTTGAGTACCTCAACATTCCATAGACATGCGGGGGGTTGATTGGTGTAAATCATGGTTTTGTGGCTTCTTGGATCAGGAAAGGTGATATGGGGGCTCTGAGGCCGGTAAGCGTATGAGGCTAGGAAGATCATTTCCTATAGAAATATTGCCTTTGATGGATGAGCCAGGGGATATCATTATGAAAAGCCGCTGAGGGAATGGTATGCATAGTCATACAAAGGTGTCCACGGGTCAATCACTTTCCACTTCCGATGGCCATGAATGGTTATGAGGATCCTCAATTATCCATGCCATGAAGTCTGTCATTTGGCAGGGGAATGTCTAGACATGTAGGGGATATCCGTCCCTGGTTGCTTGTTGAGTTTCAAAGAACCCCCTGTGCTGATCTTTTCTTTTTTTTTTGTGCACGGGGGTGTTCCTTCATTCCATAAAGTTTTACGTCATGCAGTAAGGAAGAGGTACTCCTACTTTATCAGTCATAGAACTCGGACCATTGGGTGACTATTTATGTAGTCACTCGAAGGATAACTGAGTCAACATGTTCTGATATACTTGGATCAAGGTGGGGGATGAAGGTCATAAACTGCAACTTTGAGCTTTCTTGAATCAGGTGGTATAGTATGGGGGCTGTGAGGCCGGTAGGCATACAGATCTAGGAGGAGTACCGCCTGAGGAAATCGTTCCTTTGATGGACGATCCATGGGATATCATTAAGAAGATCCGCTGAGGTCATGGTATGCATAGTCGTACAAAGGTGTCCATGGGTCGATGGATTTCAACTTCCGATGGCTGTGAGTGGTCATGAAGATCTGTGATTGCTCATAGTGCAGAGTTAGGAATGTGGGGATAATGGTATCCGGGTATACAAGAAACAACGTCACCTTAATTGTCCATTGAGTCAAAGTAGCTTAGTCCTGGCTTGATGTCTGTTGATGCAGGTCACTATGTGAACCACTAGCAGACACATAGGCTAGCCAGATAGGGATACTCTGGCAACATCTTTGGATGTGAAAAGGATAATAAACTTGTAAACCACTTCACCATAAACTTCTAGATCAGGAGGTATGGTATTGGGGATTTGAGGCCAGTAAGCGTACGGAGCTAGGAAGAGTGTCGCATGTGGAAATATTGCCTTTGGTAGATAGGCTAGGGGATATCAATATGCAGAGCCGCTGAGGGCATGGTATGCATGGTCATGAAAAGGTGTCCACGGGTCGAAGACTTTCCACTTCCGATGGCCATGAGTGGTAATGAAGATCCATAATTATCTGGTTCATGGAGTCTGATGTATAGAGAGGATGCATCCAAATGTCCAAGGAGTATCTCCATCTTGTATCACTACATGTCTTGGGTGGGTCGCGATGAATTCCGTGCAGTTTAGCGTCATGCGGTGAGGACGAAGTCCATGCAGTTTATCATCATGCGGTAAGGACGAAGATATACACCCCGTGCAGGTCTGGTCCATACATGGGGGAAGGGGTCATTTTTAACATCATTTTCCATGCAGTTTAACGTCGTGTGGTAAGGATGATAAGTACACCTCGTGTCGGTCTGGTTCGCACATGGGGGGAAAGGGCATTTTTTTCAAGGGGTTGGTCCAGGACTGGGGATCCTGGTGTCGCTACGTATCCTGTGAGGGAAGGAATCAAGCCGTACATAGTTCTCTAAAATAAGTACACCCCATGCAGGTTTGGTCCATACACGGGGGAAAGAAGTCATTTTTTTATCTTTTATTCAGGGGGTTGGGCCAAGACTGGGGATCCTGGCGTTGCTACGTATCCTATAAGGTCGGGAAGCAAGCCATATGTAGTTCTCTGGAATCCGTGCAGTTTAACATCATGCGGTGAGGACAGAGTCCATACAGTTTAACTTCATGTGGTTAAGACGGAATCCATGTAGTTTAACGTCATGTGGTGGGACGTGAATATACACCCCGTGCAAGTGTGGTCCGTACACAGGGGAATGTGAATTTTTGTTCTTCTTTTTGAGGTGGCTAGGCTAGGGTGTGGAATTATGGCGTCACTGAGAATCCTGCGAGGGAAGGAATCAAGCCTCACGTTGTTATCTAAAAGACGATACACCCTGTGCAGGTCTGGTCCATACACAGGGGAAGAGGGCATTTTTAAATCACCTTGTCCGGGCAGTTTAACGTCATGCGGTGAGGACATACTCTATGCAGTTTAGCGTCATGCAGTGAGGATGGACACCATGCAGTTTAACGCCATGCGGTGAGGACGAACTCCATGCAGTTTAGTGTCATGCGGTGAGGACGGACTCCATGCAGTTTAACATCATGCGGTGAGGGCGTACTCCATGTAGTTTAACGTCATGCGGTGAGGACGTACTCCATGCAGTTTAACCTCATGTGGTGAAGACGTACTCCATGAAGTTTAACTTCATGCGGTAAGGAAGATAATGCTTCTTGGTTTCTATGTGAAATACTTCTTCAGGAATCTCGCATTGGTAGGAGCCGTGGTGAATTTACCATCCATGGAGATCAGGGAATATGCTCCGTTGGGGTAGACCTTTTGTACAACATATGGTCCCTCCCACTTGGGCTTCAGCTTTGGGGGATTCTTTCTAGGTATCATTGGGGTCCAGAGGACCCGAACTATTTCTCCTTACAAGAAAGACCGGAGGCGGAACTTTTTGTTGAAGGCTCGTGCGATCCAGTTCTGGTACACTTCCAGGTGGTGCAGAGTGTGCATCCGCTTCTCATCTAGTTGTTCCAATTCACTTAGCCGCATTTCGGACTACTCGTCATCAGATAATTGATCACAGATGACAGCACGGAGTGAGGTAATTTGGAGTTCAATGGGCAGGACCGCCTCTATGTCGTACACCAATGAGTACAGGGTAGATCGAGTAGCGGGGTAGATTGTGGTTCGATAAGCCCAGAATTCATGGAGGAGTTTATCCGGCCATGAATTCTTGTCTTGGTCAACCATTTTTTGGAGGATATTGGATAGGGTCTTATTGAAATGCTCTATTTGTCTGTTGGCCGCTGCATGGTAGCAGGATGAGTGGCTAGCCTTGATACCATACTCATGGTATAGCTTTTCCAACTCAGCAGAGCATAAATTGGTGTCGTTGTTCGTCAGAATAGTATGAGGGACACCAAATATGGTGATGATATTGTCCTTCACGAAGCTGACAATATTTCTTGCCCCGACTTCCTTGAGGCATATGTCTTCTGCCCATTTGGAAAAGAAGTCGGTCGCCGTGAGGATATGCTTCAGCTTTTTGGTCTTGGCAGGAGGATATGGTCCCACGATGTCCATCCCCCAGACGGCAAATATCCAGGAGTACTTAGCTTGATGAAGTAACTCCGGGGGCTGGTGTATGAAGTTGGCATGAATCTGGCATGAGTGGCATTTTGCGGTAAAACGCTTGTAGTCTCCTGCCACTATGGGCCAGTAGTACCCAAGTCTCCGAACCTGATGGTAAATCTCGGTCCCTGATTGATATGCTCCACATGCTCCTGCATGTACTTCAGTCATGACGGTAGCGGTTTCATCTCCATCAATGCATCTGAGGATCACTCCATCGAGGCCTTGTTTGTAGAGGACCTGTTGCTGACATGTGCTGCTATATAGGACAAAATTGATTGCACTTCTCCGTAATTGCTCTCGTTCAGCTCTGTCAGATGGAAGCTCTCCCCGTTAAAGTTAGTTCACGATGGGGATCATCCAGCCGGTGGCAGGAGAATATGTCTTAGGGACAGGACTGACTTCGTGGATCTCTTCCATCTTAGGTTGAACAAATTGCAATACCATTCGTCAGTGAGCAATGCTGATGACTGTTTCATCCTGGTCTGGATCGGCTAGGGTTGTGGCCGCTTTGGCTAATGCATCATCCTGGGCGTTCTGGGACCGGGGAATAAAATTCAATGTTGGTTATTTGGAGAACTCAGCCATTAGCCCTCGGACATGGTCAAAAAATGGGATCAGCTCCTCCTTTTAAATAGCATAGTCACCATTGACTTTCTTGATGACCAACTTCGAGTCACCTTTTACCTTAAGGTGTTGTACTTCTGCCTGGAGTGTGAGCTCCAGGCCTGTAATGAGAGCTTGATATTCCTCTTCATTGTTTTTACATCCCTCTGACAGGAGGAAGGAATACGGAAAGACTACCTTTTCTGGGGACACGATTATTTTCCCCAGACCCACTTTGTTGAATCTGGGATCCTCCATCCTCTTCCCAATGGGGCTTTTGGACGCGCCGTAAAAGTACATTTCCCATGCTGGGAACTCTTCTTGAACCGAGAAGATATCTTCATCAGGTAGTTTAGCGTCTGGTGCAGTGGTCCCTATTGAAGGGTTCTCTTCCAGAAATTCTGCTAATTCCTGGCCCTTGATGGATTTTTGGGGCATAAACCGGATGTCAAACTGTTGCAGGATGATCGCCCATCGAAATAGGCTTCTGGTTAGCATCGGGCGACTGAGGATGTACTTGAGCGGGTTACTCCATGAGATCAAATAGACCTTATGATGTTGTAGATAATGTTGTCCATTTCAAACTGCGAAGACCAAGGCCAGACATCTCTTCTCTATATTTGAGTATCGAGTCTCAGCATCAATCATGGTTCGACTAAGGTAATAGAGACTGTTTTCGTTGCCAGCATCGTTCTTCTGTGTGAGAAAGGCTCCCAATGACCATTCTAGGGCCGTCACATATAGAATGAGAGACCTTCCATCGACTGAGGGAACGAGAATCGGTGGGCTTAAGAGGTACTTCTTCAAGTTGTCAAACTCCTCTTGGTAGTCATTCTTCCATTGGTACGTGACCCCCTTCTTCATCAACCTGGTGAAGGGAAAACATTTGCCTGCCAGGTTGGCTATGAACCGCCTAATATAGGATAGGTGTCCTTGTAATCCCCTCAGCTCAGTGAGATTTCGAGGAGGTGGTAGGCTCAGGATATCCTTCGTCTTCTCAGGGTCTACTTCAATGTCATGATGGCGTATGACGAAGCCATGAAATTTCCCTGAGGTAAACCCAAAGGCACATTTCAAGGGGTTCATCATCAAGCTATGCTGTCAAAGCTTGTTGAATACGGTCTCAAGGTTTGACAAGTGATCTGAGCGTTGTTTGGACTTGACCACTAGGTCATCCACGTAACATTCAATGAATTTCCCCAGGAACGGCTTAAAGATCCGATGCATGGCACACTGATACGTGGTGCCAGCATTCTTGAGACCAAAGGACATGACCCTGTAACAGAATTCCCCTTGAGGGGCCCTGAAGGCAGTGGCTTTTTAGTCTTCTCGGTCCATCCTGATTTGATTATATCTGGAATAGCCATCCATGAAGGATAGAGCCTCATACACAGCCGTTTCATCAATTAACAACTCGGTGATAGGAACCAGGAAGTTATCTTTCAGACAATGCCGATTAAGGTCTATGATGTCAATGAAGACGCGGATTTTCACGTTCTTTTTCTTCACAAGGATGATGTTGGCCAAACAAATGGGGTACTGGACCTCCCTGATGAAGCCTGCTTTAATGAGATTATTGACTTCAGCCTCTATCTTGGCAGCATGTGAGGGGTGTGTACTTCTAGCGGCCTGTTTGTATCCTCATTGGTCTTCTAGAAGACCCAGGTGATGCGTCCCTACCTCGGGATCGAGTCCTAGAATTTTTGTGTAATTCCATGCAAAGACATCCCGATGTTGCCTTAGGAAGGAGTTATATACCTCATGTTCCTCGGGAGACATGGTCGCGCTAATGAGAGTGGACCTCGGGTCTTCTTCGGTACCTAGGTTTATTTCTCTAAGCTCGTCCACAGTGGTGGAGATACCCTCCTCAAATGCGGGATGTGAATCTCTGAGATCTTCCCCCTCTTCTTCTCCCAAGTCCTCATCTTCTTGATCTGACGAGGAGAGAGTTTCCAGTCTGAGCCTTCGAGGGATTGAGGGAGAGGAATCGTGGGCATCCCTTCTTGAGTATTCATCCCCAAATCGAGGGTTGGTAGACGTTTTCGCATTGTCGTTCTCAGCCATCATGGCTGAAGTCATGAGGACATCTGAATGTGTGTTCGGACTTGAACTCCTACTCTCAACACGGTTGATGGGCAGGACATAATCTCTGCCAAGCTGCCTGAGGGGTTCATCGGGGACCATTTCCAGGCCATTTGGAGCGAGGATCCAGTTGACGTCGTCGACCAATGGATTCTTCTTATTTTTCTCATAGAACCCGACGTCGATGTAATGTGACTCGGAGAGCTCGAAAGGGGCCTTGTCGGCGTGAAACTTCTCGCTTTGTCCATTGACGCAGTACTTGATACACTGGTGGTAGGATGAAGGAACAGCCATGTTCTTATGGAGCCATGGCCTTCCCAGCAGGACATTGAATGTTGTGCTCTGCCTGACCACCATGAATTCCATGTAGGCTACCAGGTCACCAAAATGGGTATTTAGATTAATCTGTCCCATTGGTTTCTGCTCACTCTTTTTGTAACCTAACAAAGA
Organism: Viscum album; assembly: GCA_963277665.1. Taxonomy (NCBI): domain Eukaryota; kingdom Viridiplantae; phylum Streptophyta; class Magnoliopsida; order Santalales; family Viscaceae; genus Viscum; species Viscum album. The sequence goes on from OY728165.1 coordinate 684,839,598, forward strand.
TGTGGCTGACGGAATTAGATCGTCCTCACTGTAGCCTAGCTTACGGAGTGTCCGTAGGGGAAGGAGGTTAACTCCATATCCATTTTCTATAAAGACTTTTCGGATCTCAATACCATTCAGTGTTCTAGACACATATAGCGGTTTGATGTTTCCTTGAATGATGGCATCTTCGTCCTGATCGGTGAAGGAAATCACCTCATTGCAATCAGTTGGCCTAGTCTCTGTCCGGTAAATCTCGGCGACAGCTACCTCGGCTTCAAATTCCTGGGGGCTGATCAAAGCTTCGATAAGCACCTCCCTAAGGTCGGCTGAAAAAATCAGGGCATCCAAGATTGAAAACCTGGTCGGTACTGATGACAGCTTCTTAAGTATGTCGTATTTTTTCTCCAGCAGTCGATGCTTCTCCGTTGGCGGTAGAGTCTTAGCAGGTGCTTTGGGAGCTGGAGAATTTAATGAGGAGGGACTAGTAGTGGGGACAGATGTTGATGGTGTTCCCTCATTTTGAGTACTTGTCCCGGCCGGCCTGTTTGTGCGCACTAGGAAACCAGACACTTGCTCCTCCTCTGGTGGGTATCGTAGAACAACAGGGCCAGAGTGGATGATTGTGGAGGTGGAGGGGCATTCCCTCTCCTGATGAGTCCATTGAAGGGCTCTCCCATGAGTTTCCACAATATTTATGGTCGAGGCCATGGTCCACCCGTAGGGTTGGTTTCGGTCGCGGCTACGCCTCCCCTAGTATCCTCTATCTCTGCGATTCCTCCTCCCTACTCCTCGTGTAGGGAACTCGGGTTCATAATCATACCCTTCATCAGGGAATTATTCCTTGTGATGGATGATGTTGATAGAACCAAAGATTGGCTCTTCATCCTCTAACAGGTCAACCTGGTCAGTTGTCTCTGATGGTTTCGTTTGGTGGGTCAGTGCCCATGGTGCCAAATTCGAGGGCATGAAATCTGCCAGGGTCGAGACTAACTTTGGCCCCATCGCGGACTTCTCCTCTTGTGATTGTTTCTTCCTTTGACTCTATCCGGATGACCGACTTGTGGAGGGTTGTGAGGCCGATGTGGTCATCTTTGCGGCTCCAAGGGCTGCTGGTGGCAACACCGGCTGCTGTAGTTGAGCTCAGAGTATGCCCTGGTCTCAGTTGATAGTCTTTCGAGTCATCCAGTTGTCAAATTTCTACCCCTTCTTGCTGTTGACTTTCTTCCAACCCTCCTCTTTGTCGGACTCGGTGGTAGAGATACATGCCACATGTGCTGGGGGTGGTCCCAGCTCGACTTGTCCAGAATCTACCATCCTCTGTAGGAGGTCTTTGAAGATGAAGCACTCTCGGATACTGTGCCCCAACATCTGATGGTAGGGGTAGTAATCTGGCATGTCATCGCGGCTAACTTCTTCAGGTCTCCTCGGTTCTGGGAGGCGGAGCAAGTTGCAGTTCATGGCGGCAATGAAGTAGTCGTGCATGTGATTTTCCCGAAACGAGTATGCTTTTTGTATTCATTCCTCAAAATGGTTCCGCTTCAGTCCTCTCTGATCGTCCCATTTAGATGGGGGCGTCCGCTGATATGCAGGGGGCCCTTGACGATTTGGTGGAGGCCTGAGCGGTGGAGCGGGCACCGGGGCCGGATTGAGTGTGACAGCGGACGCTTCAGCTCTAGGGGCTCTTTTCGCAGGAGCCTGAGAGGCTATTCAAGGACTTTGAATTTTTCCCCTTTAGGGAGTCCTCAATTCTCTGGGAAATGGCTGCGAGATGGTGGAAGTCAGTGGTGCACTCCACTAGTATGAGCGGTGTTTGCAGCTCATCTCTAAGATTATCGATGCATATGGATAGCATCTCATCTTGAGTCATTGGCCTATTCAGAGAATAGGTCATACCTTTCCATCTGGCGATTAAATCTGAGACCCTCTCATTCTCCCTCTGCTTGCAGTTCATGAGATCGTTGACTATTGTTTTAGGAAGTATTGTGCTGAAGTGGAACAGGAACTGCCGCCGGAGGTCCTCCCAACTCTTTATCGACTGGGCCGGCAGACTCGTATACCAGATGAAGGTGGATCCTTGCAAGGACCATACAAAGCATCTGAGTTTCACTGCTTCTTGTTGTTCTAGAGTCCCCATCATAGGGTCTCAATAAGACGGGTGGTTCATCAAATGTTGTTCTGGATCACCTGATCCATTGAATATGGGGAATAAAGGGCTCCAAAAATTGGGTGGAGGTGGTGTATTAGTCACCCAATCTAGGTAGGGTTTCTGCTCCGGCTATATCGGAGCGCATCGACCTTCGATTGCTTCTAATCGAGGTGTTACTACCTCGATGGTGTTGGTGATTCCCTAGGTTATATCCTTTTAGGCCCGGTCCTAGGCAGGTGTAGCCCGAGGCATTTCCTGAGGATCCGGATTGGCCGGTACCAAGGGTGCATATTCTGCTCAGGGTACCCTCAGGGGGTTCGGGCATATTTTCTCTGGTTTCCTCCTAAGTGGAGGTAAATCCTAGTATTCATCATCCACATTTAGGTAGTTTGACGAACCAGGCGCCTCATTGGGTAGGAGCCCTGATCGTGCTTCGTTTTCCAGGGCAAGCCTTAGCCTTTGAGGTGTACTTGCTGGGAGTGCATGACGTGGCTCTTCTTGGGATGCACTTTCAATAAGGCGGTTCCTCTAGAGTATCTCGGCGTTAAGACGCCTCAATTATTTCATCTCTTCTTCATGTCGAGCGAACCTCTCTTCGAGCATGAGTGGCTCGTTTTTTATCGAGGGAAGGGGACGGGTTAAGGGTAACTGTTCCTTTGTTCTTGTCCTTGTTGGAAGCTCGTTGCGCAGGCAGAGGGAGGTTAGCTAAAGAAGCATCCATATTTAAAGCGGCCCTCTGGTTCCAGGTGTGCACTTCTGGGGGTTCATTGTGAGTCATAGCCTGACCGGAACCGTCATCTCCCGATCCGTCCAGATTTTCATTTTCTCTGGTGTCACCCATGGGGTTAGCCTCTATGAAATTGATGAACGCATATTGCGGGGTGGAGGGGACGTTATCTTCCAAATAGGAAGAGGCTCTCCCGCGTCTTCAGTTGGCCTTCCCTTTTATGACCTGGGATTTCCCTTGGAATTATTGATGATGGGTGACGCGGAGAGTTCTTTAATGCGACCTTAAAGTGGGCCTTCCTCTTAGAGGGGATGATAATTCATATGATGGGATAGGATGGGAACCTCCTCTTCTGACTATCCTCCCTATACGAGAGAATACCGACTCTCGTGGGGGAGGTTGTTGTTGAGGGGGTAATAATTCCCCCAGCCCTGAGGGATGCGGTTAGCTCCGTTCCCTGGAAGTTGAGTCTATTCCCAGTTTTATTGGTCTTACGGGGGCATTTGTTGTTAAAAATTCCCCCAACCCTGTAGGCTGGGGTTGATTCTAGATTGCAGAAGTGGCTGCGGCTATCGCGACTTGCCTAATCTCATGTGCCCCCATCCAGGGGTGAACCGGATTTGGTGATGAATTCACCTGTGGATTAGTCCCTTATGGGGAAACAGGTAGAGATCATTTACTGGCCTCTCTTAGGTGAGAGGCCTACTGTATGCTCTCGGTTGCCTGATTCAAGAGTTCTTGAATGGATTGTTCCCGCCGGGCCTGATGCTTTTGGAACTTACTCAAGGCCCGACTCTGTTGGGTGTGTTTCATTTCCTGAATAGGGGAACCACTCGATTTCCATCTCGATGTGATGACGTTGCAAGACACCATGATGAACGGGTTTTTCTGGGTGGGGAGCGGAGTGATATGAAGAGCTCCATGTTCCCCTCATCCCCTGATATAGACTCCCGTCGGAGCGTCATCGATGAGGCAGCATAGATGGTGCAGTTTGCAGAGGTAATCTACCTCCATATTCCCTTTGCGCCTCTCAGGGCGTTGTCGTCATGTCGTGGAAAGGGCCTCCAGGTCGATGTGATGCAGGAGATCCCCTACCGTCTTGACATGGTCTACATACCCATCATAGGGTAGGAAGCTTAAATTTAGCCGACGGAGGGTCGTCCATATATTATGTTGGATGTCGTGCATGCATTCTTCCAACAACTCTCTGGGTATGTCATACTGAGAGGCGGTCTTGGGCCAAAACATAACTGGTATATCATTCCTGGCCAGTCGTTTCGCCAGGTGCAGCATATCGGCATACTCCTCCGCCAGTGATTCCTCTACCTGGTCAGCCCAACTAAGGCTCTCACTATAGTCAGAGGTAGTGGGAACGGTAGGTATCGAATTGTCTTGTGGGTGATTCCGAGGGGGTCCATAAGATGAACGCGGCCCTGGAACGTCTCCTGATCAAATAAGGGCGTTGCTAGCGACAAGCTAGGAATCTCACATACTCGATCTCGTCCTTCTGAGTGCCATAGCATACGAGGGCCTTTCGGTTCTTGACTGAGGGCCTTCCTGTCGAAATAATATGTCGTTGTGGGGAGGACCTCCGCAATGGCAGCTGTAATGGCAAGGACTACCATTACTGCTTGATGCTTCACTGCATAGAGGACTTTTGCAGTGCACACCCTGGGGAGGACCTCCAAGGCGTGTCGCAGCAAGGGGAGGACCTTCCGGCTACGTAGCATCGTTATAGGGAGGACCTTCGCAACAACTACCATCATGGTGAGGATGACCATCATGGATTGACGTTCGACGCGCATCCTGGGGAGGACCTTCAGGACACACCGTGACGAGGGGAGGACCTCCTTGTTGCTTGGGGCCAATGTAGGGAGGACCTTCGCAATGGCAGTCGTGGTGGCGAGGACTACCATCACAGCTGTGTCAATGGCGAGGACAACCATTACTGATGCCGCAGGGAGAATATCTGTGGGATACATCCTGTGGAGGGCCTCCATAATGTACCGCAATGAGGGGAGCGTCTTCTCGTTGCTTGACATCTCTACAGGGAGGACCTCCGTTATCAAGGTGGCGAGGATTACCAGCGTGACCTGATGCCTGGATGCATGGAGTTCCATTGTAGTGTAACCCCTGGGGAGGACCTTCACGGTAGGCCACGACAAGGGGAGGGCCTTCTTGTCATGGTGAGACGTCACTACGGGGAGGACCTCCGTAGTTGCGACTATGATAGCGAGGACTACCATCACAATCTGTGGTCCCACTGCATGGAGAGTGATTGCAGTGCATACACTAGGGAGGACCGTCAGGGTGGACCATACCAAGTAGAGGACCTTCTTGCTGCTCAACCTTCTGGTCACGTGGAGGGTTTCCATGACTCGCATCAAGAGATAAGATCTTGTGACCGATCGTTATATGCCCACGGGGGAGGCCCCCACGGGTGCTCTGGGAAGGACCTTAGAGCTGCTGGTAGTGCCATTGCGGGGAGGACCTTCGCAATTGCTACTGCCGCTCCTATAATATGGTAATGTGTGGGCAGGGTTTTGAGCCTTTGATACGTGCTTAGAAGCTTCGGAAACCACAGCTTCCAGCAGAGTGGGGTCATGAACCCGCTCTTTATTTTCCGGCTGCCTTCGGTGCATTCGGGGCGCCCTTTTGCGGACAGTGGGGACCGTCTTCTACTGACAACGGCCTTCACCTCCTTTGGGTCCCTGTCTAATTGGGTCATGTGATGCTTCCAGGATACACCGACAAACATCTTGGCTTTTAGCAGGGATATATGCCTGCTCTGAAGCATCCACCATGATGGACGGGTGTCCCCCGGTTGGAACGAGTGAAGCTGCTCGATCTGGTTTCCCTTGCGTCGCGGAATATAGCTGGCGACCCTCCTGGGTAAAAGCAGGGATGTAGATCTGCCTCGATGTGGCTATCTCGTCTCTTAGATGAGTCGCCTCAATTGGGGAGATGGGCTCATGGGCCCGAGTCCTTGCTGTTTCCGCCGATGCAATTACATTCTGGCAAGTCATCAAGATATGATCTGGGATCGATACCTGCTCCTCCATCATTTCCAAGATATGTAGAGAGAAATCTTTGGCTGGAATAGGTATGAAGTCCCATTCCGGTATCAGAGTAGTAATATCCTGCTCGGGTCCTCCAGTGGTTAGTGGGTACTGACAATTCTCCTGTGTCGGGGCAGGTGAACGAATCTTCCCCTGTATCGGGATACGTCAGCTTCTCTCTCCATTTTTCATCACATTGGGGTGGCGATATTTACTTGCATCCGCAGGGAGATAGCCCTACATATATTGGATTCCCACCATATCGAGTCAGTGGCCTTTGTTGGCAGGGAGACATGCCCACCTATGATTTTCCGCCACATCTGGGTGGTGGGATTTGTTGATCACAACTATATCAGGATGGTGGGCATCTGAAGCAACTTCCAGGAGTTGGTCCTGTAGGTGTCGGGTCTCCACCATGTCAGGTTGGTGGGCTTCACAACCATAGTTAGGGAGAGGTTCCTGCCTAGTAAGTGTCGTCATGCATGGGCGACGGGCTTGATAGAGATTGGCGGGGATGCGTGCCGGCTCGTATGATGCCGCCATGTTTGGATGGTGAGCTTGGGAAGATCGAACAGGTGCATGTTTCTGTTCATGGTACATCCCCGTGGCTGGGCAGAGGAGCTCCTCCTCAGGGACCAGGGTGATGACCGGTCCCCGATTGTATGTCTGCCGCCCTCGTCGGGCGGTCCGAGGGGCCGGAGGTCAAGGAGCATGGGCCTGAATCCTCGGGGAAATATCCTCCTCTGTGCGAGGATGTTGAGTCGCAGCGTGACCGCGATGACCCCTTCCGGCGGGGTCCTTGGAACGGAACCCCCATTCGATAGGGATGAAGTCCTCAACGTTGACCTCATATGCCTCCCTAAGATAAGGTAGGTACGCATTGTCCCGTTCTGGGGATAGGCTCCCGAAATGGTTGGAGATAGAGATAGGGGATCTCTGGATCCGCCTTTGCGGTTGCTGCTGGGCAGGAGACTGGAGAATCTTGACGGATTGGAGGGTGTGCATGGCCGCCTCCACCGTTGGGAGAGTACCATTCACGTGGTACTCTCGGATCAGCACGTCTTAAACCCAATGTTGAAGATGTTCGGTGGGTGATGGGGTCCTCCGTTGTTGAGGAAGTCTCATCCTTGCATTTTTGGAAACGCACACTTGTGAGTTCCTTTGCGATGCCATTAGATCGAAGGGAGTTCTAAAACTGGTACCTACAAAACATTTTAGAAAATACAAGTAGCAAACCCATCAAAGTAGAATCTCATAATCACATGCGTAATTATTGACCTTTCTTGGCCCTCCTTTAGAGCATAAGGGGGGCATTGGGTGAGATTGGGTTAAATTCGTCATGTTTGGTTAAAGATTGACATCGGGTTCACCATTTTTTTGTTTTGTTCTGGTGTTCGGCCACGAAACGCCTAATGGCTCTGTATCCAATGATTGATGGACCTGCTTTCCAAAGGCAGGCATTCACTGGGTGGTCTGATCAGTGACTCTTAAGAACTCACATTGGTCGAGAGGATGGGAAGTCGGGCTTATCACACCCTTTTTGGGGGGAAATTATTGCCTGTTCCGGGACTCTCTTATAGATTTAAGACGTATTCATATGTTTGCGAATCTTTGGTTTATACCCAAACATCATATCCACGGATTCAACATTGGTGGGAAATGTTCAGCTGGACGCAGGGGTTCAAAATCATTTATGCCCGAGGTTTACCATCCCTCATTGGATTAAGGACCTATAAGTGTTGGAACTCGCTTGAGGCGGCACTAGGAGTGGCACGGTGAACCGATGTGAAGATGATCAGATCGACCGGTTGTTGGGCATGAACCTCAAGGAAGCTTCTTACATACCCTTCTTAGGAAGAAGTGATCAAAGTCCACGTAGTTCGGATAAGTGTCGGGGAACCGACGTGAAGAGAGACCGGGTGGTCTGATGGGTGGTGGGCTTGAACCTCATGGAGGCTTCCTACATACCCTATCTAGGGGGAAGGGATCAAAGTCCACATAGTTCGTATATACAGTTTAACATCATGCTGGACGAGGGTGGAACTCGATGTGAATAAATGACCGAGTGGTGGGATTGAACCTCATGGAGGCTTCCTACATACCATGCTTTGGCATGGATCAAAGTCCCTATAGTTCTCTTATGGCTTGGGGCTTACGCTCTGGGGAAGCCCAGAATGATGGATTAGGGCTTACACTTTGAGGAGTCCCATAGGATGATGTCATGGTCGATGCTTACTCTAAGCCCACGTGAGTAATGCTCGGTGTGAGAAACAAGAGGAAGCAGGGACCAGAGGATCACGTCGAGAAAGTTGCGTCTGTGAGAAGCGGAGTGGGGCTTACACATGAGGGCGACCCATGGTGATGAATTGGGGCTTACACTCTGAGTAGGCCTAGGGAGACAAAGCCCAGTGGGAGAGGGAAAGGGGGTGCTCATGTGCCCATATTTTCTCTTGAAGTGCACGAGGGCTTCTTTCTTATGGCTATTTTACCATCTTTGAGGCACCCTGAACAAGTGGAGGGGCAGAAATGGGTTTTCTGAGCTCAGACTCCACATTACCATGGGAATGTGAACCCAAGAATGCCTCTCGAATCTGCTCAAGGGTCTGGGAAACCCCTTTGCCCCTGTTTACTGTGGGTATGTGAACTCAAAATGGCACGCTGATGCACCTGAAAGTTATACCACGTAGATATGGTGGCTCTGACGGAGGCTTCGGCTCAGGGCTGATGAATAGGCCAATGAGGGAGTCACGGAGGACTGGGCTGGATCGGAAGGATTTTACCTAGCTCTGGAAATGAGAACGCCGAAGTATTTGGTGAGCCACCAAGAGGTATGGGTGGTGGCGCCCTTCGCGTGGGGAAGTGCCACGCGGCTGGAGAATCCATTCGCAAACCAGGGTGGTCCGCAGACTGATTGGTGTCCTGCGAACCAGGGTGGTTCGTGGCTTCGGGTTTAATCCGCGAACCAGGGTGGTTTGCGGCTTCGGGTTCAATCCGCGAACCAGGGTGGTTCGCGGCTTTGGGTTCAATCTGTGAACCAGGGTGATTCGCGGAGGGTTATAGGCTAGCAGCGGCGGCCAAGGGCGGTACAGATCAGAGGCTCATCATTCGGGGCTTCTCCCATGTAGGAGAGTGCTACGCGGTACGACGGATGGAAAAGGAGGTGTAAACTCCCTGGTCCGTGGGGAATTTATCCGCGGAGGGGGTATGGTTCGCGGTTCTCCTTTATCGTTATTTTAGGTTTGCGGTTCACCAAATAATTATGAATTTTCCAATTCCTTGTTAATTCTTATACCTATTGTGGTTCATGGATGGGGATTTCGCTATTTTTCAAAATCTAAAGCCTTCCTTCAACCGATCTCCTTCTGAATCTCTAATCCCTCCAAATCTGATTCCATTTCTCCGATCCCTTTTTCTTTCCCCCTTGGTCTCCTTTTATAGAGTCGGGAAAGGGACGTATCTGTGGCCATACGGCACCTTTGCGGAGGCCCATTACCAAATACCCAGTTCACAGCTAACTTGGTCAATCCACGATTCGCAGTGGGTATTTAATGCTCCCCCCCCCCCTTTGGCGAGGCGAACTCAGGGAGTGCTCCGCGGCTGTGAAGGGTTCCACCTCTATTCCGCGAATGACAGTGGGTGCGGCTTGAACCGGTCCATGCGGTCCACGGTTGGGGCAGTTCATGATGGTGAACCGGACAGGTTCCCATACTGCCTCGCGACCGCGGAGGCTCTCCACCTCCATTTCGCGAATGACAATGGTTCGTGGAGGGGGTGCCTCGCGGTGCCTGGCCACATTGCACTTCCATGGGACCGGTTCACAGACCAGTCCTTTTTGTGTCTCTTCTTTGATTATTTTCCCTAATTCTTAGGGGAATTTGGGTAAAAGTTCTTTTGTTGATTTTTCAAGACCCTACAATTACCATGGGATTTTCTTGTTAAATTGTGATGGAGGGGATAAATCAGTACAGAAAATATTTACCGAATACATGAAATATAAACATTAAAATCCTTATAAGTTATTCAAACATATATATTGATATGTATTTATGGATCTTATTTTGTGACATTACCACATACTCTAATATATAGTACATATAATGAATGTCATGGAAGCACAAAATGTTTATTGCTAGGTTTATGTCCAATATAGGAACCCTACTCCTCACTGCATTAGGTTATTATACCAAAATGCTGATTCCCCACTAACAATCATATTATCATTTAAAAATAGTGTGGGATAATTATTTTCTAATTCCAATAGTGTATCCCAGACATAAACAATATACCACTATGTATTCAAGGATACTACTAAATAGTTTAATTTTTTTTTGTACCACCAATCATCAATGGTTCTTCATTATATCCATGTCTTCTAATTTTAGATGAATTTATAAAACAACAAATGTGGATTTTTTTTTTCATATATGTTGAGATTACTTATTTTCTACATATCTTGCCATCAAGTGTTAAAACATCCATATCTTTTACATGTAGGTATAGGATGTCGACATTGCTCAACGTATTCTATATTTCTAAATTCATGAAACCTTATAATATATTTATTAATCTATTGGTAATTATCCCAAAAAAAACATTAAACCTATTGATTGTGTGGAATATACTCATCTCAATCCACTTGTATTTACTTATCATATACTATTTGCAGTATCTGTCATGACCCATCTTAATGGGGCCCATGTCGGGACTCCCCTAGCCTGCCTCCAATAAGCCACCACCTGCTTACTAGAACTGAGATAGAATATCACTGACATGGGAGGTCATATCCTAAGTACATGTACATAAATAGACATCTCTAAGATTATGTAATTCTAAAATGTAAAAAATATTGAATGAAGATGCATTCATACATCTAAATCCCCTAATAAAGGTACAATTTGAAGTAAAATAATGTAAATTGGGCTAAATAAAATCCCAACATGAAGGGTGTGAAATCACAAGTCCATCATGAAGGTAATTACTAGGATTGGTGTTATAAATCATCATGAACACAACTCGATCTATCTAGTCTCACTAAAAACTACCTAGTCTTGGTCCACCTAGGTCTCTTTCAAAAAGTCGATCATCTTTAAAAATCAGGACATGTGTGAGAAAATCCCATGTAGTGGTGATAATAATAATACTCAGTATGAATCCCTTAATCCATATATCATACAAGAAAAAGGAAATACAGTTATCTCTATATAGTTATATGTCTACAACACATATAATAGGAATTTCCAGATATACTGAATGAAGAAAAATAGTCTATAGTTATGTTCTGTCCATAGTATACAAGCATGGGATTCTAGTATGAACATTCTATAGAGAAATCATCCATGAGAGCACAATAATGATTCTAATAGAACTGATGATGTTCATCCCAGATGTACTTCTCCTCGGGTCTAGTAAGAGAAAGAACGTGTTGATAGTCTAAAGATAATATGATATACATATGGGGATCCTTGTCAAGACAATAGGGTGACACAAAAAATTAATTAATGTTAAACCACTAAGTTGGGGATCAGTGCTCACATAGTTTTGGTTATGATGATATGAGGAAATCCACCTTAGTAAGGAATATGAATAGAGGATTTTACTACGGACCACTCGAAGCAATTTCAACGACTATATCCGTGAATTATTACTGAAGGGATCATAGTCCTAGGTGTAAGGGAAGATTCCATACAAACCATCAGGTAATGGATAAGGGGAACATATCCTAACAAATATTTTCCATGATACAAAGGAGAAGGGCTCCATTCCTTGTATCAAAGAGTACACAACATGTAGTAGGGGACACATGCCATTCCCTTGACCATAGTTCCTACCCGTGTAAATGACTTTTGTTATCAATCCATGTCCATATAGAAGTAAATGATATGTAGGATCCCAATGTATTATAACCATATTCTTGTAAATGACTCCAACCCATTTATGTTTTCCCATATACAAATACATAGCTTATCTTGTGCACCTGGTCCATGTCGTGTCCGTGTGCGAGAGTACAGGGTGTGCTCCAACCCGTATAGTCCACCCCATGTTTGTGTACTTCTTGATTACACATCGAGCCATTCATGAGAGACCACAAAACGTGTGATATGGGTCACACACCATGCGATATTTAACTTCCTCCAGTAACCCTAGTGTCTACTCAGGGGCCCTGTACGGAATATAAGAATGGATTACTCATTATGTTTTTTGAGATTTTGCAGAATCCCAAATCTTCTCTCACATTTGATTTGGAACCTTCAACTTTGGATATGGTGATATTTTCCCCATGAGATCAAAGATACCAAATCTTCCAAGTCTCACTATCATCAAACAATATATTATATCATCATATCTACATGATAAATGGATCTAGTCGTCGTTCTTAATTGTCCACCGAAGAATGATGAAGAACATGAAATCAGTTATCCACCATCATTTGAATCTCTCTGTCATCAAGTCATGTTGATCCCAAATCTATGATTTCTGATAATTTCACCAATAAATTATTGTCCAATGATAGATTGCTCAATATTTTTTCAAGTTGTGGGATGAACGATGAATGCCCATGAAGAACTCAGAACCATGGGATAAAAGCACAAGAATAGATATGAGGAATTGACCTCAATATATTTTCATTTATATAATGGTTCATTTTCATTATAACAAAAAAAATAATAAAAAATTCTCATATCCAAACCCTGCAAAACAACCCATCCCATATGATGATCAAACTGTGGGTCAATCTATTCATTGATTGGTTCACATATATTGTGAAATCACGAATGAGGAATAATACAACCAAAAAACATTCCCTACCTCAATTTTTATACATCCGTGAAAAATATAGGGGTTGTACCATTGTAGTTTCTAAGATCATTGGAATTTGAGGTGTGTCGATCTACAATCCATGATTTGACCACCAATCACCAGATGGAATTATCCAATGGGCTCTCTATGGTTTATCCTACGTCTCTAGGGTTATGCGATGAACCATGAAATTCTAAAATAATATTCCTATTAAATACTAAATAGTTGCTACATCAAAAATTAGAAATAAAATAATTTATTAAATTGTTTTATTTGTTTTTGTGGCCTGGATTAATTTAAAATAAACAGCCCCCACAATCAAATGTTAAATCGTGCAAAGGTTAAACCTCACATTTTAAACTAAATGGTTCCCTCAGATTTCTGACATGGGAAACTATTTAGAGGTTATTTCACTTTTTTAATAAAATTATGTGTGTGTTATATTTAATATATTTAAAACATTTATTATAGTCACACTAGACCTTAAAATCACAAGTCGTATCAATGAATGATTGCAAAAATAATCTATATATTATCCAAAAATAATACATTGAAAAAACTATGACATTATATTCTCACCAACATGGGGCTTTACATCTCTAAAAATCTAAAACAAGGGCTACATAAAAATATGTGTTTATTAAGCATGAGTCTTACACTCCCTCACCCATGTTCTATCCTAGATATTCTTGTGTTCCCACCAGATATGAACTAAGTTAATCAATCACCCAAGAAGGATCATCTTCTACCGATCCATGTTCACTACTAGGTACTCAACAATGGTAGATATGTCCTCAATTTCATGCTCTCCCAAGTCGATAACATGTGATTGTTCATGCACATGCCTCCTATGCCGCGACATGTGGAAGACTTTATGAACATGTTCTAACATTAGGGGAACAGCTAAGCAGTACACCCCCTAACCAAATCAAAAAAGTATCTGGAAAGGGATGATGAAGCTCAAAGACAACTTTTCACCACATACAAATATTCATAATCATCGTCGAGGTGAAAATTGTAGGAACACATGGTCTATTTCCTTGATCTCCAGAGGAATTTTGTTCCTATCACTATAATTATTATGAAGGCTCTATATATTCCTTGACCACTATTGGATGATCTGAACCTTCTCTATAGAATCTCACAACAAATCTGGACCCATGAGCACTGAATCTCTTGTTTTAGTCAAAAAATGTGGTGACCTATAGGGTCAACTATACAAAGCCTTGAATGCTTCCATAATGAGAGTGAAATTATAACAGTTTTTGTACTCAAACTCTACCAGTGGTAGGTGATCCTCCCAAAAACAAAAAAAGTATAACATGAAAGTTCACAACATTTCTTCCAGAACCTTAATGGTCCACTCAATATTCCCATCATTTTTTGGTTGAAATGTTGTTCTCAAGCATAACTAAGTTCCAAACTCCTACTAAAATCCCTTCCCCAGCCGAAATGTGATGTGATCATTACAGTCAAAAGTTATCATGAATGGAATTTCAGGGATTCGGACTATCTCCTGCACATAGAGGCATCCCAATATCTCTACTAAACTCTGTTATCATATATCTAGGATGTGGGCCATCTTTGAGGGTTTGTGTATGATCACCCAGATCCATTGTCTACCCTAGACATACATGGTAATCCCATAAATATTTTCATTGATATACCATCCAAATAAAACTCTAGAACAAAAAGGGGTTGATCCAAACCCACTAGAACTTGGTTCCCAGCCGACACTTCTTGAAAAATAAGCTATCAAAATACAAACTCTGCAACTCCTTTCTTTATCCTAGCCCCCCAAAACTGATGTCGGAGGTCCTGGTGCATCTTTTCCACACCTGTATATACTACCAAAAGAAATGTATGAAACTATCTCAAAATATCCTCCTACAATTTCACCAGTACCATCATGAATCCTTTAAAAAGATCGATTCTCTCACCACCATTATTCTATCCATTAGGATAAATCCCTATAGATATCTGAGTATGAAGGGTCCCATAGTCAGTATCCATAACTTTTGCATCCCTAACATGATGTAAGAGTGGAGGGGTAATAATCATTGTCTTGAGGAATGATCCTATATCTATATCCAAAAAGGATAATTGCAATGAGTCCAACTTCATTAACACCTCATTCAATAACCATGCACATGATCTCTAGCTTAGAGAATCAGCTACCACATTCCCCTTTAAAAGAGTATAGAAAATTTCAAAGTCATAATCCTGGAGGAACACTAACCATAACCTCTATCTCAAGTTGAGATCCTTCTGAGAGAATATGTACTTGATAATCTTGTGATCAAATTAGACAAAAATGACTCACCCCTGAGAAAATATAACCACAACTAGCTATAGATCATGGGTCATGTAGTTCTGATCATGTGTTATCAACTAGATTGAACCATAGGCAGTCATTTCATTCCTCTGCATCAGAACACAACCCAACCAGGATATTGATACAACACGGGAAAATACATACTAGACACCATCCTATGGAAATCTCAATATGGGATTTATCATCAAACTCTACCTCAACTTTTAAAAATAAAACTAGATAATCTATATCCACACAAATGGTTGTCCATTTCGTGTTAAAGTTTTCATGGGTGATGATATTCTCGAGAAATCAGGTATGAATCTGTTGTAATATCATGAAAACCCTTGGAAGATCCACACCTTAGTCATGAGTTTTTGTACCTCGAAGTTAAAACTCTATCAACCTTGTCTAGGTCCACTTCCACTCTATCTATTGAAATAATGTTTCCTAGAAAGTGGATCACCTGAATCTATAATTGGCACTTAGAGAGGTTTCTGTAAAGTCGGTGCTCTTAGAGTACGCCCAAAACTATCCTCCATTGTCTCACATGATCCTCCTCAAACATCGAGTACACAAGGATATCATTGATGAAGACTACCATGAATCAGTCAATGTAAGGCTAAAGGATGTATTTAATGAGTCCCATGAACACTATAGAGGAATTCGTCAATCTAAATGTAATCACCAATTACTCATAATGATTTTAATGACATATAAATGTTGTCTTTTGTATATCCTCATCATGTACTCATAATTGGAGATAGTATGACCTGAGTTCATCCTTTTAGAACTAGTGTTCCCCAATCAATTAACCAAATAGCTCATCAATCCTTGGTAGTGGATACTTATTCTTCTTGTTCACCTGGTTCGAGCACTAGTAGCCCACAGAAAACCTCAAGCTCCCAAATTCCCCATTGGAAAATAAAACTAGGGAAATACAGGGTGAAACACGAGGAAGAACAATATCCTTCCTCTGAAAGTATTCCAAATGCACCATCATCTCGTGAAGTTATGTGGGGTCCATCCAATATACTGGCATATATATCACTGTCTCCCAATGTGTAGACCAATTTAGAAGTATATCTCTTGGTTGGGAGGTAAACCTTGACTGTCTATAGGGAATATGTTCTCATACTTCTCCACTGCTTCATGACACTGGGAACTCACATCATTCACTACACCATGGGTTTGGAAATCCAATTGATGAGTAATCAAAAGAACCCTCAATTTCATTAGTCCATAATCTACTACTTAAGTTTCTATTTCAGGGATAAAAGATAACCCAGTTCCATAAATGTGGAAACACCACACCCTTTACCTAAAATATTCAATCTTCGAATGAAATGTTGATAATCAATTTGTAACAAAAATTTCATTATAATTACTAAATGATACTACCAAGATATTATAACAAAAACACTCACCTCTATGATTTTAATTACAACATATTCTCTCACTTCTAAAAATCAGGTAAGGCTATCAGTATAGGTTCGTGACCACTGAGTCTTCTCCAGTAGGAGTCTCCAAGTGCAAGGGTCATGAAAGAAGTTAAATATGAATCTCTAAGTCATGAACAATGTATTTGGAAATAAATCAATGATAATCACATATGCCTATTAGTACTGATGTTAAGGTAGAAAAGACACAGATAGTACGTTGTATCATTCTCAGGGCATCTGGGTAGTAAACTTCAACTGCCTACAGATGTACCCTCCCCTGCCCTCTAGATCCCTGAGCCTAGAATGGACCACTTGGGGTTGTGGTGGTAAAAATTCAAAATATTGACCACCTGTTTTTATTTTTCAAACACCTTGACCATGCATACAACCTCGAAAACATTCATGCTCCTTCTGTTGTCTTTGCCTTAGTGGAAAATCCACAGTCTCTCTTTCAGTTATACAGTGGGCTGGAAAATCTCATGAAAGATGTCCTCTTCCATCACATGAGTAGCACCACCAATCTCTAGGCTAACTAGACCCACCCTGTGAGCTCTAAATTTTCGATCCTTTTCCTTGGGACCTGCTCCTTAAACTTCTAACACATTGAGGTCCATGATACTGATGTTAGCTATTTTATTATGAGGTCTCTTCTCCTACATTCCCACTACTCACAACCCCAAGATGTATCTTGTCATCCAAGAAAATGATAACCACCAAATATCACTCAAGATACCCCACATTAGTAGAAATCCACCAAGGGATAAAAATGGATCAGATGTCATTACACAGACCTTCTCCAATGGTATGTTCCCTAAAGAATTATTTGCGAACCCTATCCATTGAGTATCTCAAGAGGTTGGTAAACCTCTATGAAGACTAACCTACTATTATACTACCCTTATAAGGATTTGGAATCTTATAGATCCATATAGACCTTAATATAGCTAGTGAGAACTCCTCTTTGAAATGGTTCTTGAACACTTTTCATGAATGATTCACCTAATCGTAAGACTGGGTAATAAAACCCCACAATCACCCTAGTGATCCATGATGAATGAATACTACCAGGACCACCATCATATCTACTCGTGTCCTCACAATATTGAAAACATTGGTCACCACCTCAAGCCATACCTCATCTGCATGTGGGTCGAAATCGGCTCAAAATATAAAGGTCCTATATTGTTGAAACTCATGATGTGAACTCAACATGTGCACCACATCCACTTGTACTACGGGTACCATGTTATAATATAAAATTGGTATGGTCGGTGCACCACTCGGAGGTAACATCTTGAGAAATGGTCCCTCAGTCAATGCATCATCATTGATGGGATCGTTGTCATGATCCTGATTTTAAATCCAAGATTTCATAAATTGTGGAAGAATCCTAAAAAAAAAATATGTACCAAAATCAATGAGTTTAATTGTAGGTATAAAACAATAAGGACATGGAATCAAAAACTCATTACTATATGATACATGTACCATTTAATTCTCTAAAACTAGTTTCCTCATTTACTGAGTAAAAATTCTTGTGATCATAGTCCTAGTATATGGATTCGTCAGCCGCTACAATATCATTGGAGTCCCTATCCTAAAATACACACTCCAAACACATAACAATGATTCCCCAATCTTTTCTCATAGAATTATGGTACCAAATTAAAACCAACCTACTTTGATACAACTCTATCACGACCCATCCCTATGTGGCTCGTTTCTAACACCCCAAAATAACCTCTAATAGGTGAGGGGATGGTGACTAGAACTCATATTTCATATCCTTGACATGTGAGGCCTTATCCAAAGTATATTTATATATGCACACCTATACAAGCTTATAAAATGATGAAATTGAAAAAGTACTAAATGACCATGCATCCATACATCTAAATCCCATAACTAGAGTATGCCATGAAATATAATAAGGTAATCGTGTCCAAATAAAATCCCCACAGTAAGAGTAAGAAAACACAAGTCCAACCTAAATGTATGTATTTGGACTACTATCATAAAGCCACATGAACACACCTCAGTCTTTATGGTCTCCATAAGAACATTCCTTTCCTTGTTCACCTAGAACTATATAAAAAGTTTGATTGTCTGCACAAGAAACAACATGTGTGATCATTGAAAGTGTAGGATTGACTGTAAAAATACTCATTAGGACACCCCAAAAACACAAATAAAAAAAATCATGATAAACTCAACAAGTACACATAGTCTAGAGGTAATTACCAACCATAGTATACCGGTCTAGGATTACAAATCAAAGATTCCACAATGCATTCATCTAGGAGAACACACTCTTGAGTACAATATCCCTGATGATATCTATCAGAGAGGTATTTCTCATCAGGTCTCATCATGAGAAATAACATGCCGATAGTATAAAGAGAATAAGATACACAGCTGGGTATCACTTCAAAGGCCATCAAGTGATACAAGCCATTCAATCTGATTAACCCGCTAAGTAGATGATCAACACCTACAAAGTGTTGGTCATGATGATACCAATAATTCCAACTAGGTAATGAAGATGATTATAGGATCTCACTCGGGGCCTCTCAGAGTGATTCCAAAAACAATATACTAGATGACCAGCTGAAGGGATCATTGTCCTATGAGTATGACATGATTCGATACCAACCATATGGGAGGGGATAAGGGGAAAATATCCTAATGAAACATTTCTAATATATGAGGGACAAGGGCCCCAATACATGTATAAAATATTACACTATGTGTAGTAGGGGTTACACTCTATGTCCCATGACCTCAGGTCCTTCCCAAGGAAACAACCTCTGTCATAAAGACATGTCTCTATAGAATTAAACAGAATTTGGATTCGCATGTATTCTAACCATGTTCCTATACACCACTCCATGTCATGTACATTTTCTCGTATACCACGACTCAACTTACCTCATGTACCTAGTCTAGGTTGTGTCTGTGTGGGGGAGTATACAGCATTCTCCAGCCCATGAATTCCACCCTATGTCTGTGTACTTTTTGAGTATTGGATGAGTCATCTGGGAGAGACCACATGTCATTTGATAGGGGTCACATGTCATGTTATATTTAACTTACTCTTGAAACCCTAGTCACCACTCGGGGGGGCACGGCATGTAGATCCAGATTACACACCGGGTTCATCGAGATTTTTCATAATATCATATTGACTCCCGCGTTTTCTCTGGAACATTCAACCATCAATCCATATATCCTTTCACCACCTAATCAATGATCCCAAATCCTCCAAGAATCACTATTTTCAAAAAATGTGTTCCATCGTCAGATATTTCTAGAAAAGAGATCAAATCATCTTTCTTAATTTGTTGAAAAAGAACACAAAATTATGTATCCAACATTTTCTAAATCACCACATCTCTATCATCTCACCTTTATCATGTTTTTTCGATCCTAGATCTTTTATATTAGATCATTTCTATAAGAAATAGTTGTGAAATGATTGATTGACTAGGATTTTATTAGTTGTGGGCCAAACTAAAAATGCCCATGATGAATGTAGAAGCTAGGGAGAAAATAAAAAATATATATGAGGAAAAAACCTCAATAGATGTTCATTTAAATCTTTGTTATTTTTCATTAGAACTAAAATAGAAATAAATCAAATCACAAATATAATATCTCTTCAGAATCTCGCAAAACAACCCATACCACATGATGATAAAATTGTGGATCAATCTTTTTGTTTATTGATTCACATACATCATAAAAATCAAGAATGTGGAAGATTCGAATCAAAACCCATTCCCTACCTCAATTTGGACTAATAGTTGATGAATAACGGGGTTGCCTCATTGTAATTGGTGATATCCTTGGAATCTAAGGTATGCCAATAATTGATCCATGATCATTTCATTGATCACCTAATGAAATTCTCCAATTGTCTCTCCAAGGTTTATCCACCATCTCTAGGGTTATGTGGATACCTTTAGAATTTTAACATAATTTTTTTAAAGAATAACTAGTGTCATCATCCATAATTTGAAATAAAATAATTTATTAGATTATTTTATTCATTTCCACACCTGTGATGAAGTTTCCACAAATGACCAGTGATGACTAATGTGAGGTCATGTCTATGGTAAACCACGCATTCTAAAATCAATGGTTCCCTCTGATTTCTGATTTGAGAAACCAGTTATATTTTATTACATATTTTCATAGAAACTGTGCATGTGTTCTCTTAAATATATTTCAAACATTTATTCTAGAAACACTGGGTCAGGGAAACGCACTATGTATCAACTCCTAGTCTCGAAAATAATCCATCTAATATCCAAAAGAAATCAAAGAAAATACAAGGCATTACAATACCATACTTTTATTTTTCCTTTTTTCACCTGAAAATTTCCATCCCTTAATATAACCAATAATCCTCTAATAAAAAGAAGTAGAATGTGGACTCTGAATTTTAATCTTCATCTCACACAAAATATTTAGTTATCCACCTTCAATAATTCTAAATATATTGGGATCTAACTTCAACAAATATCCTAAAAAAAGGGGGTAAATATTTATTAAGTATCTCATAATTCTAAAATGAAAACATGATTTCAATATTTATTAATACCATAATAATAAGTTTTTATCTTTGTATCTTCATAATCGGGTTTACATAAAAAAATTTAATGTGAATTCACTCAACATATTTCAATCAACATACTTTTAGATACTTTATTATATATCGTATGATTTTACCTTTGTTTCATGTATTCTCTAAAACTCATGAATCATTCACTACATCAAACAAACTCTAATATAATTCTTGAGATTCCAGAATTCATCCTTCTATTTATTGAAAAAATTATTTGATAATTTTCCTGATGAATCATAGTATAACTCTATATTTCTTTATATTTTGATCATCTAGACATTATGAATTTTATGACGTATCCTAGATTTTAAAGAAATATCTTATTATTACCTCAAATCATGAATTATGATCATCATCTTCCCTAATATTTTCAATTATTTTTACTTAGAAACATTTGGATTTACATGAAATAAATTTATTTTCATAATGGAATACTAATATTTATGATCTCATGTATTTTATTTCTCATTTTTTTGTTTATCCTTTGGGTTTTCCTTCTTTTCATGATTCTTACTAATCCTCCAAAGAATAAATTTATTTTAACTCTATCATCAGCATTGAAATCAATTAATGTTTGGAATTATGATATTTTTAACTTCCTCGATTATCAACACATGGATTAGTAATTAAATATTCTAACATTTTTTCCATTTTATCAATCAAATTACTAAGCTAAACTCACTTCCTCAACATCGAATACATATCCATTAGCTTTATTTTTCCCAATTAATCTATATTAAAATTTTCATCACTTTATCAATTTTTTTTACTAAAGTATTTTCATATCACATTCTATTTAAGTAAATAAAAATCAATTAATCATGTTGTACCAAGTCATTTTCAAATGGTTAGATTTAGTTTCACATTCAATATCAATATACTCTCACCAAATCTACTTATAATTGCATTTTTTCACCACCTCTACTCTGTGATTTCATGGATTCATCCTCATTTCATATACCTTCTTTTATAGCCACCATTTGAATTTATTAATATCTAATTAACATTCAATAAACATAGATTTATTAATGAATAACATTGAGTAATCATGATGTTTGAAAATTGAAGATATGTGTAACATCATATGACTATATATTCAAAACACATAGATAGTTTATCTTTTATACTTCTAATGGACATAATATTTTCTACAACACATAAACTAGTCGAATAACTTCTAGATACATCAACTCCTCAATATGGATCACCAATGAAACTTATGTTTCTTTAATAACTATCTCATACGAGTGATTTACTATCATGAATAATTATGATTCACCATACCATATAAAAAAATTGTAATATGCCTTTTTTATATTCTATAATTCTCACCATTATTCATTTAACTTTCTGACACCTTGATTTATGGTCGCCTAATATCCATTGGACCATATAAAATTTAGATTCCCAAAAACTCACATATATGTCTCCCCTATTGTAATTTTACTCTATAACTTATATTTTTAAATCTTCCATTAATCATATATTTGTCTAGTTTATTGTTTATGAGTTCATCTACTAGAAAAATATTGTTTTGGATAATTTTATCATAGAATCACAATACACCTTGTAATATTTTAACAAGTTCACCATGTATTCTCTAGAAGAGGTACTCATAAAAGATTCCACTATAATCCAATATTCATCCCCTCTTAACACCATTTTATAATAATTTGTAATAAAATTTGAGGATTCTTATAAAATAAATCATGATCATGTGGATAAAATTGATTTCTTTAGTCATTACCACTTTTTATGAAACTTATGTAAAAATCATCAATAATTATATAATAAATATTATTCTAGATTGGATTACCTCATTGATATTCAACTTCATCCATCAGTAGTATTAACTAAAATATTATTCATTACTCCTGGTGAATGGTCCCTCATATAATCCAAAAATAGTATCCAGTCTCCTTCAATAGGTATCATTATGTAGTATAATGTGGATCTACCTATATTCCATAATTTGATTATTTCACCTTCTGGTTCAAAAACTTCATATGAATTAACCTATGGAACACTCATATATCCTTCACTACATACTTGTTACCTATTCCACAATCCAATAACAATATTCATTGACAATAAATACAATATTTATTCATCAAAATTCATTGAGATTTTTAATATATTATTTTGTATTTTTTATACCAATTTCATAATAAATTCAATCAGCTCATCTCCCCATATTTACATTGAATTCAAATACATCACTTGTGGGGGAAAAAACATCTCATAAATAACTAATTTTTATCTTCTCTTCTCACTATCCATTGAACTAAAAATATACCTTGAATTTATTGAGATAAAGATAACATCATATTCAATTAATCAATGATCTGCATGTAATCTTACTCTAAGACTATGTGATTCATTCTAGATGTAGAAAACTATAGTGAATAACGTGGATAAAAAATCTATCCATCAAAAACTCTATTAATCATATCGACTCTAATAACATTTCTAAGTAGTTAATCAAAATATATTTCAATGTAATATCCTATTTATATATTAACAAATAAATTATAAAATTCAAATATAAATTAATTTACTCCATTCTCTCAATACACATTTCATTCTTCATCAAAAGATAAAAATATCTTTATTAAACATGGATTCAATTTTAATATAGGGGTGTGATAAAATATAAACATACCTCAAGGATTGTAGAATATTAAATAAAAAACCCAATATCTGAAACAACCACATAATAATGATATCATTTTTTTATTTACATCAATATTAAATCCTCTTAAACATTAACATCATGTTTTCTATTTATTTGGTAGTCTATAATTTATTTGAAGTATCACAGCTTGGAAATTCATCAGAACAACCAATCCCATCTACAATCCACGTAAAGGGGGAAATTAATCATCCTTATTTTTCATGATTGATATTATTTACTATTTTATGGGGGAATCTTACATTCCAACTGTAGGAGAGTACTCTAAAATTGATATCATTTAAAATGTTATCAGGATATCATAACACTATTAACTTTAGGTCTGCCCCTAAATTTAACCTCCTTAAATTCCTCATTCAAAAAAAATTATTAGATGATATAAGGGAATAATTTGAGTCTTCTTTTTCCCATTATTTTAAAAAATATGATTGATAAGTATTTCGAAATTTGGAAACTCCTTTCACTTTAACATCTATTTTATTTATGTTATCACCCTTTATTTTCCAATTACTTATCTTCTTGGGTAGTATGAGATTATTTTTGTTTACCTTCACATTTAACTTTTTGTTGATATTTCTTTTTAAAATATCTAATAAATACCATCCACTCTTTATTTCCATTTCTTTCATCTTCCTCATTTCTTTAAATTATTCTATCAAAAATTTCATGAAAACCATTATACTGTGGTCAACTTTCTTCTTATGTTGAGATACTTTTGTTGTAAATGCATCTTTCAAATCATTCATCCTTTTAATTACAAGATTCTCAGGTCTAATTAACCATGTCATGAAACTTTTAGGTGTATATATGACCATCATTTATCTTACACATATGTTATTAATTTCTATTATGTTTTTATTCTATGGTAACTTCATATCAAATTTAACTTCTTCATATGATATGACATCCACCAAAATAATATAATTATTTTATTCTTGAAATGTTTTTTTTGTTTCTTGGCCTTCATTTTTTATCATTAATATTAAATACTAGATTTCAATTTTCAATGATGTGGACTTTACTTCCAAAAAATAGACATATTTTAGTTTAATTCTAATCTTCAAGTAAATTATTCTTTGGTGAACTCTTCTTAGAAAATTTTCTTTTTATTACACCCCATAAAGACTTATAATCTATCTAATGTTTTATCTTACATTAATTTTGTTCCCTTCTTCTATTATATTTATTTTATTTTTTCATTTTAGTTGTAAAAATCTATTCATCGCCACATTGATCACTTATTTCACAACATTCATAGATTCTCTCACGTTATTCAAATATATTAAATCTAAATAAATTTCCCCCCCTTTTATGTACTTTGGATGAACTTAAAAACACCTGTTTTAACTTCAGTTCTACTCCCCCTTTATGTATTACTTTTTTAGAACCAAAATTAATTATTTGGATTTATTGAGGAAGGACAATACCATTCAGGGTAAAATTCAAGCCTCAGGAGTCAAAAAATCACCAAAGGGGCCTACTTCATGAAGCTCCCTCTCCAAATCCCTCATAACCATGAATTACGTGAAGCCATTTATGGAAAAATCTGGGAGTACGATGATCTCCATGAACACCATGAAGCTGATTGAGGGAAACTTTCGTGAGCTCGATGACTATCATGATCTCCACTAAGACACTTGAGAGAACACTTCATTAGTCTGATAGTTTTTTCTCCGTTTTCATTCCATGATTTCATTCATGGTGAACATATTATAATTTTTATACCTATTGCCTATAAATATACAGCTTACACTCCATCGTGAGGCATCACTACTCTGAACTTTCACCTTTTGATCTCCCATTTTGTGGAGCTCCCTGTTCTCCATGAAAAAATGAGAAAATTCATCACCCAAGGTATTTTGGGAATCAAATAATAGCTTTTTCTATTCCTATTTATCACCACTTAAAGTGGGTGTTCCCTTCATGATGTTCCAGGAACATTAAATAGGTAGGAGACCCTCTTGGGAATTCAAGACTTAGCAGAGCATTAACACTTTGTGAAGAACCCCCAAAATACATTTAGACCCCATGACAAATTTCGGTCACTATGCATCATGAAACTTATCCCTTTGAGGAGAAAATTTTCAACATGATTCATGAGGAACATCCCTTCATGAGTCTCCTTTTCTCTGTGAAGCCCTAGAGATTCACACAAATCCACTCAGTTAAGCCTCCTTCTTTACAAACCACTTTCATATATATCCCTCCAAGATTATATGCAAGGATTTATGGATTCCCCATTTGATGTCCCTGATAATTATTTCCTTCCACTTTAATTTTTTTCATAGGTATGCTGATGGATCCTGCTTTTTTGGGATAGAAATCATAATGTGGTCCCCATGATTGATCATTCCTCCACACCCCTCTGGTTGGGCCTTACTGATGCTTTCCCTTCCCCATGTACGAGTAGGTATCAGTCATATATGTCCATTGGGGTAAGGATTGAATCTTCCCCATCCAAGCTACAAGATGTTAAACTACTAATACTATCATTCTCAGAACATTAGGTTAAACTGTAGTTTCACCTTGTGAAATGCATATGGGGAGTCTCGTCTCAAGCATTCTATTTTCCCACTAGTTTATATAGGAGTGATATCTTCCTCGCCCTACTATAATTGAATAACATTCTCATATCATGAGAATGGATACTCTTCATGCATATCTCTAAGAGTATGGCCTAATCTCTATCTGCATGGGTTTTTAGACATATGTAAGCCCCACACCATCTATCATGGTCACACTTTTCATGACATGATCATAATTTCTACTTCTATCACTTATTTATCACACTGGTCATGACTCACATGATCTTAGAGTAATAGTGACCATTAAATCCTTTTTAGGGCCCTAAAAATCCATAATCCCCAATATGTATTTTGGATTCTAACAATGAGTAATCCCAAGAAGGTTTTAGGGTTTCTAGACATCTTTTCTCCCTGATTTTATGCCCCCCACAGAAATCAAACTATGTATACTTTAATCCCTTTCTTTTATAGAGGGTACATAGAATCCTCTCTGAAGTCTATACCCATTACTCCCCACAATCTATTTATTCCATATATTTAACATTGGTTCACTCATATTTCTTAATTTTAAACTAAATGATTCAAACTATGTTGATTTTGATCCCTTTTGGGTATGTCGGATGCCTCTTTGAGATTTGATCCCAACCAATGGAAACCTATGGCGCTACCTCCTTGGAAAGTACCCTCCTAAATATGACATCATCCCTTTTTTGGAAACATCTCCTAGATCTACCCCCTTAGGTATTCATATCCATCTTCTAGGGAAGCTAACCATGTGTAATCCCTAAACATATCACATACATCCAACCAAGAGTGATACTCTTTTGAAGGGACACTAACTACTTATAATCCCCCGGCGCATCTCTGGATCATTATCCATGTGTATGCATCGATTATATTCCTCCATAATTAACTACATGTACATTGATCCCTCTCTTATAAACTGGGTATATAGGAAGACTCTATGAGGTTCAAGACCATTATCGATCCTTATCCTAATAATTCCCCTATGACTCTTTTTCATGGGAGGGTCATTACCTAACATGTAAGTTCATTTTCCTTCAGGTCTCTACCCATGTGTTCATTCCCATGGGCCACTTCCTTGGGTGACTCACTTCATTGATTCATGAACTACGTGGAATTTGATTTCCAGCCACTGGGATACATAGGAAGCCTCATTGAGGTTCAATCCCACCACTCTCCACACTCCATCCATTTTTTCATCACTTCATTCATACCAATAATGATTCTTACCCAGGATGCCACATTTGGGTGAGATCATTCCATCCACTTCATCACTACTTCTACCAGAACACATAAAACTAACCATACATAACAACCACACAATTCATATTCCTCCAACCTGAAGTGATCATCTTGTGAAGGGCCACTATCCATGTGTATGCCCAAAATCACCCCTTTTAACTAAGTGTGTTTTGATCCCTTTCTTCTGCGTCGGGTATGTAGGAAGCCTCCCAGACATTCAATCCCACCTAATGGTAAACCATAGAGTCCCCCTTTCTGGGGTTTTCTTTTCTCGATCTACCATCTATGCTATTTAGATCAACCCTCATAGTGTGAAACCTTCTCTTTTTGAGATGCACCACCTCATGTCCACTCTTTCAAGTGTTTTGATCCATATATCTAGAAAAACTTCTTAGGTTTTCCCTCCTACAGATCCACCACTCTGATCCGTCTCCATGGTATGTTTTGATCAGTCTAATTCATCTCTGTAAAATGTTAAATAGATGGAATACCCTTTGTTGTGCATGGGAAGGGGAGTAAAACCATGGGTTTCATGCCTCGATCATAAGATGCCTTGTCATCACCACAAGATGCCTCTTGTTCCACACCCTAGATCATCTGTATTAGGAGGAGTATAAGTGCTCCAATGTTCCAACGTCCTTCCATGCCATTGATGCCCAATGTCACTACTTCCCTAACCGAAGGTTTCTGCTCTCGTTAGACCCTTTATAATGTTTTGATAGAAGAAGTGAAATTAAATAACATCCACAAATAGATGGACCTAGAAATGAGTTCACAAACAATATCATAATCTATAATGGATACCGATAATTTGTATTGAATTCAATTGATTAATCCATGGAAGGAGGAACCGACATCCCATCTTCCAGTCTTGATCAAGGAGAAATCATCTTTGAATAAGTGATGAATGTCTCTCACCATTGGAAATAGGTAATGTGGGGTATAATGCATCATTAGGGAGCATCTCTATGACGTCCCAAGCGGCACACCCAGACAGACAGCATTGGATTCAACCTTTCCAACCTTCCATAACATGGAATATGCTACCAATAGTTGATTTCCAGGTTTTGGAATAGTTTATAAAACCAAAAGTAGTTCATAAACCATGACTTACTCCATTGTGTTGAAATGTGGATCGATTTGAAACATTATTATTTTTGAGTAGAAATTTCTTTATTTTACACACCTTGTGTGGAACAATTTCTTCCATTATTTTTTTCTTTAACATTTATAGATGTTATGGGGATCTCTACACATTTATCCACCCATTGTTTTTGAATATAACTTGTATCCTCTACTTATCATAGTATTAGACTTAGTCCAAATAGTTTTACAAGAAAGTGGTATTACATTCTTCTTTATGCATATGAAATATGTATCTTCCAAATATTTTAAATTTCTTTATTAATCTATAATAATAATTTCTAGATGTTATAATATTTTATATATTCGTATAGAGGATCCTTTTATGACTTCATATAATGATTCAAATATATTAATTTATATGTTTCTCAATTTTTCTTACAACTAAATACACTTCAAATTTAATGTGATTTTTAGATATTGAGAGATCTTAAATTATCTTCACATTTAAATTTGAACATCTAAACCTCTTATTCATACATATGACTATATTATATTATATATTTTTCAATATCATTTATTCTATTAGTTTTTACATCAATATACGAGTTCTTGACATTGTTAGTTACTTTTTATATATAAATGAATTCTTAAAAATATTTATTAAACACCACTATCTCATAAACACCTCTTTAAAATTATTATTCAGCTATAATAAAATTACCATTATAAATATATAAAAAATGTTATTTTTCCTCAACAAGTTATATTACTATTTTTAATTTTCATATCTTTCTGTCAATGGATACTCCATATCATAGGCCTTTGATTATATCTATTTTTTCATCCTATAATCTCTTTAAAAAATAAAGAATATATGTGACTCCTTAAACATATATATATTTCATATAAGCCTTGATTTTAGTGTAAACAATTATTAAATAATTAAATTTATTCATAAAAATCACAACATGAGTGGTATTACCAAGTAGGATCCCTTTTATAATTTTTTTAAAAAAAATCGATGCAGTTTACTATTCAGTAGTGGTGGATCCTCCTTCTGCTAGTTCTAGGAATTTAGTTTTTGAATCTGATTAGTTTTAATCTTGTGGTTTCTCTGTTTTTTTATACAAATTCCTTGTTATTATATGTAGAAATATATTTTTATTTCTCTAGATTATTAATTTCTATAAAATTATCATTTTCTTTAAGTGGAAAATCTAAAATATTCAAAAATATTCACATTATTTATATTAGTGAAAAAACATCGATGAAAAAAAAATATATCTAATCGAATAAAATATATATTTTGATACCACATTAGATTACTCTAAAATCATGTGGATACACATAGGGATTGAATCAGTGAAAAAAATAAAGAATAAGATAAACATAAATTTTTACCACCTTTTATATCTTTAAAACGTCTATCTTTGTTTGGATGAATGGATCATATTATATGACCTTACCAATTATGCTTATATGTAATTAAGATAATAACAACATTAAAATAACATAATATTTTTTTACAAGGTTCTTTCCCAATTTAGTAAAAAAAATATCCTTACTATGTTCAGTTATCTCAATACATATATTCTCCACTAATAATATTATCATGAATTACAAGTTGTGTGGGTTCATTATTATCTGAGACCAATGTTTCATCCCTAACATACAATGTATCCCAATCTGACTACTAGAATCCCATTGTATTGATGGAATTTCATATATTTATACCATATATATTCAATGGTTCCTCGTGAACTCTATGAATATGTTTTACAATTCTAGGTGAGAATATTTAATAATAAAAATAAAAGTAATATTTACTCCCCATCTTCTATATATATAATTTCCACATATTTCACCTTCAAGGTTTAAACATATTCATCTTTTGAAGGTGGATATAGGATGTAATCAAAGTTTATTTTCATTTGGATTTCTAAATTTGGTTAACCACATACTATTTATTCAAAATAGTATGATATATTATTCTCAAAAACATAAACCTAACTAATCCTGCAGAACGTACTGGTTGGTTGCACCTTATTTTTTCACCCTTTATAATATTAGTATCATCTCATACTCATTGTTTTCACAAGAATAGTGTCCCCCATTATATAACCAATAATACTATAATAAAACATGGGGGTGGATCACTAGTTTTGAAATTGAAACTCCCATTAACTCTAAGAATTTGGTCAATGGAATTCTTTATTTTCAAATATAACAAGATCTATGATTTTCAATGATCTAAAAAAACAAAGAGTCAACATAAATCAAGTCTCCAAAAAATGTTTTCTAGAATAATTATATAAATATATATGAATATTTTAACATTTAACATCCACAGAAACATGGTCATAATGGAATTACCTTCACAAATATTAATGTGAAGTCATTTGTCACCTTCTGGTCCAATTATTTTCATAGACACCATTTTTAATCTTCCAGTTCATTCAGTTTCTAATATATCTCTCAATATTTTTTATCCATTAGTACATTGAAAAAATTATAATATGATTCTATAGATTTTGATATTCATTCTTCCATTTCTAAAAAAATTGTTTGAGCTCAATATTTTAGTATCTCATCATATATCCTGATCTCCTTATCATTCAAAAATGTAGAATTAATTAATTTTATGAATTTATTTCATTTACGATGAAGTTATATTCAAATTAAATTAACTAATATCTTATAATAATTATATTTCATAACATTTAGACTTATATTAACATTAAAAAAATTTATTTACCTCAAAAAATGTAATCATCATAACTGATTATTAACACTTATTCTTTTCAGTATTAACATTCTCATTTTTTTCCCATCCATCAGTCTTGTATTTTATTTATGAGTCTTATGAAGAATCCCTAGACTTAATGGATGTATCCTCTCTCTTCATATTATTGAAAAATAATATTTTTTAATTATTATACATTTTACATTTTCAATTCTTATCACTTGGATTGGTCATTCAAGAAACTAATTTTTTTCAATATAACAAGTCGAAGTCATCAGAAAAACTAGTTGTCTCATATTAAAATTCATCTATGTTTTTCTTCACATAGGGTTGGTATTATATCTTCTAATAATTCCATACAATATCACTTCATGTGATAAGAGTATCTTTTAATCATGCTATTTTATACTAACTATAACTTTCATATTCTTATTCCACCATTTCATTTTTTTATACTTCATGTTAGATTCCCATGTGGGATCGGTATACTATCTTCTGATCAACCTATCTTCAAAATAATTTATAACCAACTCATCTTATTGTGATTACATATGTAACTTCTAATTTATTTAACTATATTTTAGAGAATTTATATGATTTTATTACAAGATACATAAATTTTTATTAGCTCATAATTATTCAATAATTATATTGAGTAATCATTATGTTTGTTTATTGATGATATGTATAACAACATATGACTATATGTATGAACAATTGAGATATTTTAGTCTTTATACTCCACATGGTTGTATTATTTTCCATAATAGATCATCTGACTGTATATCATAAGTATCTACCAACACCTCATTTGGGATATTCAAGATCTCTTATGTTAATTTGAAACCTATTTTGAAAGAGTGGGTAACTCTAACAAAATACTAAAATTCTCATTCCCTTATAGAATAAGAGCACTACATGACATTATTAATTTCTAGAACACTCACCTCAATCTCAATATCTATTATACTAGATAACTACCTTTCAATAAATATCTATTGTGATATGTAACTTTCAAATTCCCAAAAACTCGCATCTCTATCTCTCCTTTTGGAAGTATATCATGTAAATTATGTGATTACATCTTCCATAAAACCGTTATAAAAAAGTGTATCTATCATAAGTTTATCTTTTGGATAACTCATATTATAGGTAAGTTTACCTCATATTCATAATATGCCTTGTATCTTCTATAAAAGTTAACTTTGTATCCTACAAAAAGGTACTCCCAAACATCTTCACTAGTATCCAAGCTAAACCCACCTATTAAGATCAGTTTTTAAGATGTTGAAAACCCAGTTATTAATACTCATAAACTCCAAAATAAAATTTTGATTAATGTTAATTTTAAAAATCATCAGAACGTGGTATAGGGTAAAACATAATAACATCTCAACAATCATAAAATATGAAATATACATCTAGATAGGATTGTATATGTGATAATAGACTTTATCTCTCAGCAACATAAAATCCACTCTTCTCCCTTAATTTTACACATCAATCAATTTTCTCATATAGATAGATTATTTATCATTATTAATTATGTATCTTCTAGTAGTATAACATGAATCTACTAGTTTCCCTTTCTCTGATTATTTCACCTTCTAGTGCATAAAAATCTAATTCATTTACCTCTAGAGAACCCATAAGAATATTTTTCCTCTTTCTCCAATATCCTTCCTTACTTAATCATTGAACATACTATAATCCATTGAGAAAACTCATTGAAAAAAATGAAACAATTGATCATCAAACAATATTGAGATCCTCATTTTTGGTTCCCTACTCTCTCACACAAAATTGATAATATTAAAACCCAAGGTCAATATTAGAAAAAAAAATTGAATTCTATATAACTGGTCAAATTTATCATCAATAAAGAGAAGGGAAGTTTTTTTATTCCACAATAACTAATTTAGAATTTGGTATTAAATATTTAAATATAATCTATCATTTTTCTTTTTGTAAAATAATATTATTATTTCCTATAGTGAAACTATTTATAAAAAATCAATTTTTTGAGAACATGAAATTGCACCTTAAATTATTTCACCTTCTTAGATTCAATTAATTAAGAGGTAAAATTTATCAACATAGATTCAATTCAAAGTTAAATAAATAACTCAATGTCTATCTTCATAGTTAATACCAATAATCATATAGAAATACATTATGGTATCTATCAATAATTGTTGATAATTTAAACTCATAATATGCCTCCCTGGATTCCAAAACTAGTCCTACTAACCATTAGGTGATGGAATAATGTTCTAAATAATTTCAATATTCATAATTTTACCTGAATCTCACCCCCTTATAAAGTTTTGAAATAGTTTGGAAAAAGTAACTCTCTAAATATAGTAGATAATTTCAGCCTTGTATCTTAACAATTAACCCATTATGAATAAATGATTATTTTTTTACATTAAAAATCATAAATCACAAAAACAAAACTGCCATATCTTATTTCATTATTGATCATGGATAAAATTTGAAAACATTATGTCCCCTCTTATAAAATGGTGTATCCATTATATTTCAAGAAATCATAAATTTTATTTTTTACACCACAAAATCTATTATTTAGTGAAAATATAATATAATGTGGCTCCTTTAAAAATGAGTAATTTGTTCAGAATATTCCATAATAACGAATGAAATGGTAGATGATATCACTTTAGAATTAGTTTCGTCATGTGAACCTTCAATAGAAAAAAAAATTCCTTTTCTTTATAAGATAAATAACTATACTCCTATCATGTTCTTTCCACTATACCATGTGTTCTGAACACCATATTTTTTATCCATACATAATCAAATATGATCCCTACAATATGTTGGATTCCTATACAATATTTTCTCTGTGAAATAATTCAAAAAAACTATTTAAATGATTCATATTTATATAATGGAGAAATCTTCTAGGTGAAAGTTTAAAATACCTTTTTACATGTAAAATTCTTTCACAATGACCACATGATAGTGTGTTTCTTCATGGAGAAAAATAGAAAACATATATATATATTTCTCATATAAGTATTTCCACTTACTCTATTTCCCATTTAAATAACCCCTTTCATAGCTATAATATGAAAAGGAAATGTTTACACATTAATTCTAATCTATTTCAGCCTCCATCATAACAACATTATTTACAACCACTGTATAAAAAAAATAAATAGAATAATTCGTGATTTAATCTCTAAATGATTCCCTATTTCAAAATTTAAATCCTTGACAAATTATTTAGTAAACAAATACTTTAAAAGATATATAATAACTATAACGAAATAAATTTACTATAGGATAGATAAATCCCCTTGATCTATGATTATAATGTCAAGTTACATAGTTAATTGTAACACCTAAGGATAAAAATTGTCAATTAATTATATTTGAAAACAATTAAAGGTAATGTACATATTAAATGTACATTATATAGTAGTCTATAAACACTCAAATGTGGTTCCTTCAATTATATATAATGAAAAACCCACCTTATAATTCATGTTTCTATCGAATAACAAGAAAATATGGTTGATTTAATCCAAGTAGTCTTCCACAACATAAAGTCTAATGTCATCCCAGAAGGATAGTATATTGTACCTCTATAAATCTAACGATCTATCCAAGTCACTAGATCTATATTGATGATATTTCTTCTAATTTATCAGTTATATTACATAAATCTTCTCCAAAGTTGAATACCCAATCGAATATTTACCAAATATCCCTTACCTCTACCAATATGAATCTAACTTGATGATATTATTTTATATGATCAATAAATAATTTTCATAAATGATATAGTTCAATAATTATAAAAGGTATATCCAATCTTGAATACTCAGGTTCAATACCAAAATACCCAATAAAATACCATTACCACATTTTATATTATATCAAGGTTTCTATATAAATTACTTTTTTCATTGATTTGCAAATAAATTTCTTGAACAAGTCAACATGTCCCTTTTTTAATGAATGTTCAAAACTTATTTTTGACATCATAATATAGTGGAGTCATTTTAAATTCATGATAAAAAAATAAAATCATTTCAAAATCATTTAAATAATATGAAACTTCTATCATCTAAAAAGGTGGATGAAAAATTTCATATATAAACCCATTATTGTTGAAGAAACCAACATGTAATTATAGATAAAACATCCTAACAAGTGATTCTGGATCGTATTATTATAATATAACGTTTTGATTTATCATGGATTGTTATAATGTTTTTATTTATGAATTTTTATAGAATATGTTTTGTTCCAACCATATTATCTTTATTCCTATCACATACTTCATAACTCAATTTAAAAATATCATTGATAAAATTTTATAAGGACCTAACCAGAATACCTGAATCTAGAGACCTAAAAAATATCTCTATGTCGAAGCATGTGTATACAATAATTAAAAAATTTATGAAATTATTGTCATATGATATAAAATAATACATTGGGGAATTATCTTCCTTCCAAAATAAATCCAAATTAAATATATGAAAATAAAACATTAAAATATTTTTTTTAAATGCAATTTTGAAAACAACATTCCCAATAAAAGTCACCAAACAAGATGTTAATGACTAAACTAATAAAAAAATAGCATATAATAGTAAGATATAAAAATATATTCCTAATATATTCTTAATATCCATCACCATATTTGTTTCAGGGATTTATGGTTATCCAAAAAAATGAATGAATTGTTCATTTTAACTACACCATAATAAATAGAATCAATGTATACGGTAATGTGTACATGTATAAGTTTATTAAAAACCCTAGTGGTATTTAATAAATATCCCCCATGTATTTTCTTGAATAATTAAATCCAAATAAAGAAATCCATGAAAAGTAAAAATATTTTCTCATGAATAGTTTAAAAAAATTATTCATATCCCATATAAGTGTAATGAAATTAACATTTAAGAAAACTCAATATATTAATAAAAAAATTCATATTATTATAATGAATTATATTTTAAAAATATAATTATTAAAACCCAAAAATTATCAATATATACAACCAAAGTTAATAAAATATACCATAAACAAAAACCAATATATATAAAATTATAACATTACCTTCTTCAGGAGTGTCATATAGAATAAATTAAAAAACAATCAAGTTATAGATTTTTTGCCAATATGAGTCTTCAACAACACAATAAATCATAGGAAAAAATTCATCACCCATCTATACACTCACACTCAAATAGTTTTATAAAAAATCACTAAAATTGTAATATTATAACTCCTTTCTATATGCCCTAGGTCATAAACTATTTCCCAAGTACTTAAAATTTTATAACCATTATATATTTACAAAAAAATCAACAAAAAACCATGTTTATGTAAATGATAATTTTTTTGAGAAAAAACCAAAAAAATTATGATAAATCAAAAAATAACACCATTAAATATAATTTCATGAAATATTTAAATCCAAAACATATTTTTAAATCATTTGAATGAAATTCATCGCATTTCACAAATTCAAATAAAAAACTCATAATTGGATGTCATTAATCGAATACATCATTTGAATATAAAATCAATAATATTAAATTAGAAACCCTAAAATTTGGAAAAAAAATTAATTGATGTCAAAATATTTATTTTCTATAACATATTTATTTTGTGAAAAATTATGTTTCAGATCAAAAAATAATGATTAATCAAAAATAATGAATCATATAAATTTAACATTTCAAAATTACATCAATAATTCACATTTATATTATTTATAAGGTAATAATATATAAAATCCATGTACCTACACACAACAAAACTAAGTTTCAACAATTTATTAGACTAAGATCATGTAGAAAAAAGAAAAGATTCCATTATTGTTAATTAATATTTAAAATAAAAATGAATATTCATATATCTCAAGAACTAAATATATAAAAAAATGATTCTATGATAGATATAAAGAGAGAGAAATAGATGTATCAATGAATATAGTTGATCTGGGATTTCATAATTTTGATTCATTGTTTATTCTTCAAACCCATAAGATAAAATTTAATAATGATGATTGAAATCACTAAAAATAGTTCTAAAAAGAATCTAAAGTCTCTAAAAAGTTGTTTAATAATTATTTACAAAATGGTTTATGTGTCATAGATCCCATATAAATTTTCACATTAAAGAATATAATATAGTTTTCCTTGTGTTATCTCTCAAGGGGGTTACATTCTATGATAAAAAATTGTCACATTTATTTATTTATTATTGTAAAGAATAAAAAAGTTAGTATATTTTGGGTATTGATAAAAATATTAAAAATAATAAAAAAAGTTCAAAAATATAAAATTGAGATTGGTTGTCTCAAAATAAAAAATAAATTAACTTAAAAATGAGTAAGAAATCTGGTATTAAAAGAATAAAGAGTAGATATTTTTTATTCTTAAAACAATTCATGACTCATTATCAAATTAAATTATATAATTGATTACCTCAATTATCACCCAAATACCATTGAGTGAGCACCAAAAAATTTTCAATATCATACCAATACCTTAGTGTGTTCTTTTTTCCTCCTATAGAATTATTCAACTACTCGAATACCTATAAGAGATTAAATCTGATTAGATTAACTATGTTTAAAGGAATGAAATAATCTAATAAATTAAAATCATGAAATCAATTTCCATTATTCTTAAAAGTTTAAAACCATTAAAAAATATTTAAAATCATATTATTGAATGAAAATGGGTTCCTTTATTGAAAAATTAAATTTCTTAAGATATCATAAAAAAGATTCATAAAAAATGAAAAAAAAAATAAAAAAGGAATAATCATTAGGTCTCCATTACAACTAATGCTTTAGAGTTTATCCATGAGTTGTTAAATCAATTCTCATTCACCACTTCTTACCTCTCTTGAAATCTCATAAATTTAGTAATTTTCACTATTCCATCCATCACGATCCTCATAATCCCTTATCTTTCTTCCATTCATTCTCAGTATATATCCATGGTAGAGGAAGAATGTTTTGAAAATAAGGACATCCTTTATTTCATTCATAAGTAAAATTATTTCACATACAACATTTTTTCATGATGAAAATTACATTGTAGAAGAATCAAAAATACATATTTACATGCATATGTTCATAGATGTTTATTTATAACTTCAAAAAGAATTTATAAATCTTTTGATGCTACATATTCTTTAATTATTTATATTTTTCATAAAATTTATCAATCACCGAATACAGATGATTGAAATTTCTAAGATATGTTTGAGGGAGGCCAGAAAAAATAATAGGTCATAATTTCATTGGATTAAAATTTACTATTAATTCAAAAAAAAATTGGGAAAGGAAGTCAAATGGGATTCAGGTTTATAAATTAATACTCCATAAGTAATACAAAAAAATACAAAATTTCAATGGAAATTATGAGATTTAAAAAATTATTGTAGAATAGAAAAAGGAAAAGTCTTATGAGATGAAAATGTCACATGGGATTAGAAATGAATTAATTAAGAAACTCATGATATTATCTTAAGACTTTGGAAATCTTATGGGATTTTTTTTAAAGTCATATTATGTAGCGTGAATAATTAATATAGTTTAGAGAAATTACATGGAATCTAATTAATATCAAATAGAACTATAAAGTCATATGATATTATTATAAAAGTCTTACAAAATTCATCAAAGTAAATTGAATTTAGACTTATCTTGAATTTTTTTCACTTAATTTTCTAAATGATGTTGTTTTAAAAAACCTGAGTAAAATGATGTCTTGTTCAAATAGTTTATAAATTGATTAAAAATTATTAATAAACAATGAATTAATTCATTTTCACAGTAAACCCCAAAATATATCTCAAAATAATAATTGATGTAATTTAACATAACATGCCCAATTTATAGGGATTTATTCCTTGAAATACACAAGAAAAGTAATGAGATCACAAGATCTATTAATTCCCCCAAATATAAGACTTGGAATCTTGGACAAGAAAAATTCAAAATAAATTGTAATGTTATTTCAAAACATATCCCTATAAGGGACATAAAATATAATATCTATGTATCCCAAAATTATCATTCATCTTTAATAATCTTATTTTCAAGTAATCTATTTTTTCACTTAATCTATTTCAATTTCATTCATCCTCTCGTGAACTGAAGATAGTTATATGTCCGTAATTTTCGATCACCACAGCAATTTAATTTTTTCTAAAATTTATTTCTAATCCAAAAAAATAGAAGGTTATCAGTAGGATTAATAATTCATTAAATATCCACCAAAATATTTTAAATAATTTTGTTTATCAAGAGGACTTTCTAGGGAATTCCATTGGCTGATAGATCATAGGTTTTATATATGAAAGATTATGAATTTGATTAAGGTCGTTTGGATCATTTTGAAGAATAAAATTTAAAATTCATGTTTACATACAAGAATGGTCACTTACTTTCGACTCATTATAATTAAACATATAAAATATTTTTAAAACCTTTATAGATTGTTCACACCTTTAACATTTTACCTGGAAAAAATTATCACCTCAAAATAATTTAATGTAATTGAAATTATCATTTTTCTATGATCAAACACTATATAGAATTATTTTTAATTGTAGGGTGTGTCTTTCAAACTTAAAATAATTCTGTGAGCTTCTCATCCCATTTTTATAATGATAAATCCTTATTTAATCTTTTCAAAAAAAATTCTTTTATTTTCGCAAAAAAAATATTTATGGAATTTAATTTTTAAAATATGATTATATATATAATATAAAATCATATTATATTTCCATCCCCAAATTTTTAATTCAAAATATCTTAAAATAATGAATCATACTAAAATATAGTTTCCGTACAATTAAACTCAACAAGATCATAATATTTTTATTTGTAAAGCTGGATTGTTTGGGTTTTCTGGTTTTAAATATTTCTACCTAATAGGTTATTCGTGGACAATAGGTGCTCAAAAAAGATTAAATGAAAAGTGTGGATATGATAAAATCTATTTTTTTAATAGGATCTATAATATTAAATAATTTTGTCAACCATTTTCAACACAAGTGACATGAACTATATGATTTTGATAGAAACACATCAAATTATGATTGAATATGTCATTATTTATTCCACTCAAGACGTGAGGTTAATATGAATATATAGTATAAATGGGTTTATAAGCTTCACATATTGGTGATTTTAATATATAGATAGTTATTCATAGTATATCATTCAAAATTAATTGTTTTTGTCATGAGTTTTCCAAAATTTTAAATCTGAAAATATACTCATTTCAAAAATAATTTATATTTAGCTTCATGGGTTATATGAGTATACCCATTAAAATGGGTTTTAAAAAATGGAAATGTTTTTATTTTGATCTTAAAGTATCCAAAAACACATTAATAATGAAATAAAATCATAAATAATGAAATAAAAATCACAAATCATAATGCAAAACAATAAAAAAACAAAAAACAAAACAAAACATTATTTTAACAATGTATGTCCCCCTATCATCCATTATTTTTTCTAATTTACAACCTATACAATATTTTATATAAGAAATTAGAATGAAACTTTTAAAGTCCATAAAAATGAAAATTTAAAGGAAGGATACATCTTGGTGTTCAATTGTACAGAGAATAATGTAGGATGATCACTGGCCTATGAGGAACATGAAAATTCTCTCAAAACAACTTTAATCTATAAAAATAGACCATAAATGGTGTGTATATACTTAGATAATTTATATGTATGATACTAAATGGTAAATAATGAGTAATAATGAACAATAATTCTAATTTAGAATGAATTTAACCTATAAAATACTTTATTTTGGATTCAAGTAGATTCAATTTTTCTTCCTATTTAATGTCTTTATAGGATCATTTCATCAGGAACATATTTCATTTACTCCTTATGAACCCTGTAGAATTAATATATAATGTTTAATATTTTATAAAGAACCTAAAATAATTATTTCATCTTTTTTCCATCTTCAAACATATTAATGTTACATGTTTTAATTACTCAAAAAGAAACATGTTTTAAATAAATAGGTGAGTCACATTATTTTGAGGGTGATACGGTGTATAGAAGCTCAGATTAACTCCATATTTAATTAAAAGATATTTTATAGTCTTATAAAGTAATTGATTACCCTGATTACTTATTGTAAACTTTGGAAAACCAAAAATAGAAAATAAATTACCTTTCAAAAATTTGGAAAAAAACATTTTCGTCATCATATCTTTTTTATATGGATTGTACCAACTTTTACACATAATAAATCAATAAGAAATATATAAATATCCCTAAAATATTTAGGAAATATTTCCATAAATTCATATCTCCAATAATAAAAAAATATAACAAAAATAATGTTGTTGAGGAATTTAATTTATCTTATAAATATTACATTTAAAATTATAGTTTTTACATGTTTTGAAAATTTTAAAATCAACTTTTAAAATAGTTCTCTAATATAGTCCTTAATTAATAAGTATCATAGCTATTATTTTGTGTCCATAGTGTCCTCTAAAACTCAAAGTATTATAAAAATTCAAGATTGAATGAACATCATAATGTAGAATGTATATCTTTATTGTTTGTTCACCCCCAACATGACACAAGGGTCACCCCAAATATAGTTATTTGAATCAGCCAAATGATTATAGATATTTTATTATAGTAATAATGGGGTCTTTAATTAGTATCCAAATAGTTCATAATATCCTAAAACTATGTTCTAACAGCTTTAATAACATATAATTCATATTAATGTATGGTTTCATTGATCGATTTATAGATATGAGATTTCTCACCTAAATCAATGGGTATTCTAATCAAATATTCTACCTCTTGAATTTAATTTCCCTTATAATTTTTTTTCAATATCAAACTCTTGTTATAATAATAATGATCTCATTATCCTGGGCTTTTCAATATGTCTATTCATTAAAATTTTAATTAGAGATTTTTCAATAAAAAAATCAATTTGGATCCCAAGCAATTCCATCTATACTTTTATAAATAAAAATCAACCAAAATATCTCTATATTAATTTTCCTATCATTATCTTAATCCTAATATAAATTTCAAGATGCATAAGATATCACAAGATGCCTCTTTTCCAATTTTTGACTCAAATCTACCCTATGGAAAAAATCAGATGTAACTATTATCAATTAAAAATGAAATACTGATTTTGGTGGGTGTATAATTTCTGAGGATATAAGATTTTTATCATCTATGAAAAGGATATTTCCTAAATCATCTCTCAGTGAAATTGGGAATCTTTTTTGAGATATCAATATGGATGAAAATTATCCTTTCTATATACTTTTATGAATCTATTATAAAAACTAGGTGACCAATAATGATCTCAAATATATAACTTTTTTATGTATGTAGGATAATAAATTATCTTAGCCTTGGATTCATCCACATTAAATCCATATTTATACACTAGATGGTATAGAAAAATTCATTTTTCTACTACGAAATTATACTTTTCATAATCAAGAATAATGATTTTATGAATGGTGGTTTCAAGAAAATGAATTAATATTATCAAACAACATTAAAAATATAAAACCTAAATTGAAAATTCATTCATAGTAATTTACAGACATATTTAAATAAGTTCATAAAAAATGATAATCATACATTTTTTAATAGTTCATGGGGAATTAAAAAAAATACCAGGGAAAACATTGATATAGAAATGTACTTAAAGCATATGTGAATGTTTTTTTCTCTTAATCATCATGTTTAATGTGAATTTGGAAGTAACAAGATAATTCATTAAGAAAACAATAGTTTATCTATGTATCTAACATATAAAGAACATTATCAATAATTTGAATTTTAATCTTCTCTTTCCAAGTCTCTAAATTGATATTTATTTAATTAATACACACATTTATTTATTTATAAGTCTAATAGAAATAAGATCACTAAATTCATTCACTAAAATTTTGAAATAACACTTTTTAGGAAAAACATATATGAGACTCAGCTATTAGCTATCAAAAAATGTGAAAACAATCCCATAATCCAAGAATTTAGTGACTTCATTTTTAAAAACATCAAAAAATATTATGTTCGGTTTCCTTTGAAATTTCCTAACAAGTTTGTAATTTTCCACTAATAAAATCCTATACATTAAAATTAATGGTATAATTCCAATTAAAATTTCTATTTCATTCTAAAACATTATTTTATTTTATTTGGACATATATATTGTTCCACTTGGTCATTTCAAAACACCTTAGTAATGATCATAGAGAACCACTCATTTTCTTCGATGAAGTCATATTTGAGGTTTTAATGTAATGTTTTAGATTATAAATAATATAAGATATTTTCACTAGTATTATATGATGTATTTTAACCAAAACATCAATTTAAGTTCTCAGTTCATGAACATAATAAGAATATTGAATATTAAAGTTAGTTCAGACAAGTTGTTCATTACTCAATATATATATTCTATTACCAAAAATAATTTAGATTTATAAGAACTTACAAAATCCGAGTAATTAGTATTAATTTTTTTCAAGTGAGAAACAATTGTTTTACATAAAAAATTATTATTATTCTAATGAAAATATAACACATGTTTCAAAGGTTTCAATTTTTTAATAGTTTCACTAAAAATATATGAATAATAATTAATTATAGGTTCAAGAATTGATGGGCCATTAATTTTAACATTTAGAAACAACTCAATGTAAAAAATGGTATTTGAGATTCACATGAGAGGATAAATGATTCTATGTTGTGTGTTTCATAAACTTAATATTGTCAAAATGAACTAAATATTTTCTAAAATAATGTGAAAATGTGACTTTATGAGCA
The DNA here is from genome assembly GCA_963277665.1 of Viscum album. Classification (NCBI taxonomy): domain Eukaryota; kingdom Viridiplantae; phylum Streptophyta; class Magnoliopsida; order Santalales; family Viscaceae; genus Viscum; species Viscum album. Next base: position 684,883,870 of record OY728165.1, read on the forward strand.
TTAATGATTTACATAGTAGTTTTAAAAAAAATGTATCATAATAATAATAGGTGTATACACTAAATCAATCCACTTTCATTTAAAAACATCAAAACTAACCCAAAAAAAATTGTTTAAATTTCTTCAAAAAAACATACATATGTATTCAAGAAGGCTTTTATGGACTTAAGTAACCTAAATGAAGGACAATTACAGCTATTTTCACCTCTCCAACTAATAGTGTAGAGTTAACAGAATGAGGCATGACACGTATAGAAGATCCTAAGTCTACCTCAAAAACATTTAATTACTACTCCTATATTATTTAGGGATAGGTAAAATTATCTAGATCTATAAATTTTATATTTAAGGCTTGTCTAATCAAAGAGGAAACGTTCATCACTAAGTTTAATTTATCACTTACATTTAATTTCCTTTTACGATATATTATTTCATTTAAAAAAATAGGATACCTTGGAATCTGTTTTACAAAATCATGTAAAGTAAAATTGGCTTTAACATTCCTAAACACCTCAAAAAATTCATTTTATAAATAATTTTATACACTCTTCTTCACTTTTTTGTTACTCCAAGGTTAAGTTAGTGGTTATTTAAGTATTTCATGATCATTTCATGAATATATTTTTAAAACATAAGGTCTTAATTTTTTTCAATCCTTATATATTATTATAATAAAATATTATTGTTTTTAGGGTATTTTGATTATAAATAAATTCTTTATTTTATATAAGATCAAAATCAATTATTCAATATTTTACATGTTCTATGTTAATTGTATAATATTTGAAATACTCTTAAACAATTTAGGTTCTAAATAAAGTATAAAATCTTTAGTTTTGTTGTTGTTTAACTTTTTCCCCTCCTAAGTTTTGTAGTAAAACTAATTTGATTTTAATTTATCTATTTAATTGAATTTAGGTTTTCATGGTAAAAATTCACTAATTTGATTTCTTACGCCACAAAATTAGTATCCAATCAACTCTTTTGTGTCATCAAATTTGTTTACTATCTATAATTTTCAAAAAATAGCTTTTTGAATAGGATTTTTTCATGATAAATTTATTCTTGGATGAGATATTACTTTATCATTTATGTATGTTTATTGAGAATTAATTTTCCCACATGGAAAAATTACTTTTTGTTCTTTAGGATTCCTAAATCACTCATTAGACTGGATATTTCATCTTTTTTGGAAATGTTGGCTGGTTTAAAAAGATATTTGTTTACTTAGTTTGAAATGTCTTTATGGAAAAATCTTTTTCAATTATCATAAGGTACTTGAATTTAAGGTAATTGATCAATAAAATATTTATTAAATGAATAGATTATATATTTTTCTTAGAATTGGTATCTTTTTCATATTTGGGTTATGTTTGTGAAGTTTTTACTAGGTCATTGATCTAAAAAAAGTTGTAATATCATTTCACAGTATTTTAATTTTTAGAAGTGTATGTGGTAACTATATATGGTTTCAATTCATCCTAATTCCTAATCAATGTATAGTTATAATAGAAAAAATCATTATTTCAAAGAACCATCAAATGAAATATTAAAAACAATAAGTTTCATTTTACCACAATTAACTATAGGATGTTTCATGATAATAAATGTATCACTATATTCTTGAATATATTTGTGTAAATACTCACTAATAAGTCCATTGAATTTTTGATGTTGATGAAAGAATTATATTTATTTTCATTGATATTATAAAAATATGGGTATTACATTTTATTTTGTTAATTTTCTTCATAATATAAATCCAATACCTTAAATTTTATATTATCACCCATTTAGGGTCCTATCTCAAAATAGTATCTTCTTATTGAGCTTCTATAAGCAGTTAAAATTATAGGATGGTTTTCAAGACAAATAAATAATGTTTTTTCTTATGCCTTACAAAATAATAGGGCTTTGAAATGATAAGTCCTATTTATTTCAAGGTATGAATGAAAAAAAAATTGTATTAACTTCTTGATATTCCAAAGACATTAAAATAATGAATACAACCACCCGAAAAATGGTTTCATTTGATTCATGTGACATTTTATCACCAATCCCATAGCATTATTCCCCCTTAATGAATGAAATAAAGTATACCTATTGTTCTCTCTATGGGAGGTTACTAGATAATTTACAAAGACTATCACCTTTTTTTATAGAATAAAAATTGTGGGGGTTTAGTGGGTATTTATGAAAAGAAAAAAATAAACTAAAAAATCAATTAAAAAGAAATTGATATTGGATTCTTTGAAAGTAAAACAAAAATAATTTTATAAGAATGTGAAATAAGATTCTAAAATTATAATCAATAGATAATTTTTTACATTTATAAACTCACTTATTTCTTATTATAATTGAATTAATCGAATCCCTCAATGCTCACAAAAATACATCTTATTTAACACCATAATATACTTAAAAATAATATTAATTTCTCTGTGTGATTGTTCTTACTCCAATTGAAATGAATCAACTACTTGAATACCTCTATGAAGAATAATCTAATTGAAATATCAATTATCAAAGTAAATAAATAATATAATAAATTTCTATAAATAAACAAATTACCTTATTTTACAAATTTTTATAGTAATTCAAAATAGAATAGAATAAAGTGTGTTCGAGAAATAAAGAACATATTTTAGTAAAAAATATATTTTCTAGATATAATTCAAAAATATAAAAAATGGATTGAAAAAATAAAAAAAAAGCTTCCTTGTGTCTCCATTTCTAAATATGGTTTGGATTTTAGCCACTCATATACAAATAAACTCTAATTCTCTTTTTTTGTCTCTATAGACTATTGAGAACTATAGTAGTGTGAACTCTTTAATTAAGTATTATTAGAATGCTCCTCTCTATTTATTATCGTAATATACCTTATACATCCATGATATAGGGTGAAATACTATAAAATGATGACATACTCCATGTATCACATCGGTAACCTTCATATAAATGAAACATTTTTCCATGATCATCTCTAGGTGGTAGTTGTAATAATTCTTCCTTCACATGAAAATATTTCCTAAAGTTAATTCACAAGTGAACTAATATTTTAATCCTATTTAAATTATGTATAATATTAAACTATTTTTCGTCTACCTTTAAATATTATTGATCCCCTAAACCAATAGTATATAATTTTACAATTATTTACATGGGAAGTTCACTCAAATTTTAAGGTTTTATTTCTTAGGAAATCCATTTTATAATACTTTAACAGTATTATAAAAGGAAATTCATACGGTACTCAGGTTTCCAAATTCATGAAAAAAATTTAATAAAAACGTTCAAGGTAATTAATAAAATATAGAAATATTAAATGAATGGAAATGGTAAAATCCTATGGGATGAAGAAATCATAAGAACATGAAAATAGATATATATTGAAACTTCATAGATTCTCATAATTAATTGCATGTCTTTCAAGATTTTCAGGATGCTCTTACAAAGAAGTTAAAGGATGTTTCATAGGAGGTAAAATTCATATAAAATCAAATTCAAACACAAATAATGTAAATAGTTATATGTGATTATTTCAAAAGTCTTATGGAATTCATTAAATTCATATGAAAATATACATAACCCAAATTTTTCCACTTCATATTCTAAATGGTTTTATTTTTAAAATACAAAGTAAAAATATGTCTTTTTCACATAAATACATAATTTTTTTAACTCTTAAAAACAATTTAATTGATCCATATTCATAATAAATCCCAAAATATCACTAAAAAGTAGAAATTATGTAACTCAACTCTAAATGACAAAATAGTGTTGATTTATTCCCTAAAAACAAATAAAAAGTAATAAAATCAAGATATATATAACACTTAATGTGGATCAAAGGATGATATTTTTTTATAAAATAAAGCTTTATATTATTTAGACATCAATATGGTTTGTATACATTTATAAAAAAATTTAATCCAAATATTAAGTAACTAATAACTCGAAATGAGCTCACATAATCAACACTAACGGTTTACTAATTATGATGAAACAATTTGAAGACATTATCCCCAAAACTAAACATGTTCCATTATCCTGAGTGGTTATCTAATTTTTTTATTAACCCTAAATTAAACTAACTTAAAACACAACAGGTATATATATATTCCACAATTATTTAACTATCATCTAAAATACAACATAATTAAAAAAACATTTTAAATTCTATATTTTTAACCAAAAATATTCCAAAGCTTTAATAATATATTATATATAAGACATAAGGTGATATAAAAGTTAGACCAAATTTTTTAAAATAAGATAACTAAATTATAAATATTGATACAATGAAAACTATAAATATATAAATTTATTTATAGATTTTTCTTCATTTTCTCTACTCTTTTTGATAAAGATACCTTAATGTTTGTTAAATGACTCACACCTTTACAAATAGTCAACAAACTATGGGTACCTAAAATACATCTGCATGAATCTACTTATAACTATGGTATGTTAAAATCTCTAGAGTAAATAGTGGATAAGATATAAACATAATTATATCCAAATGATGTTTTCTATGAAGTAATATTATATAAAAAATAATATTATGGATCTATTCCTATTAAAAACTACTCTAATTAATGACAGTATCCATTATTAAGATCATAATAATTTCAAAATCACTTATGAGTTAATAGTTTCGATAAAATACATTTATTAACTACCAACATTCAATCAGATACATGAAATATTAAATATATCACTTGACTTCATACCACATCATCACATGGTTTTGTCATGTTAATAAAATCATTGTAATATAATTTATTATTCAATAAGTAATTTTATAACCATGTTTATTATTTCCTTGAAGAAAAATAATTAGTTACAAAATTTTGTTTAAAATTTTTGGTAGTATTATTATATTATGGTGTTTAACTTAAGTGGTTTTTTTATATTGATTTAAATGTGTCTTTTGTTTAAAAATAAAGTCTTATTTGGTTTTATAAATAGGTTAAGAGAATTTTATTTGATTTAAGTTCTATAATATGTTTTTTGTCACATTTTATATTGTTTATATCTTGTTTTTATTTTTTTATTCTTCACATAATTTATAGTTCCAGAAGTATTTGGGTGTTTTAATGTTTGAATGTTTGCTCTTTTTAAAGGTAATATCTATAAAGAAATGTGTTTTGTTCATTTAAATCCATAAAAACCCATTCTGATTAGTTATTAAATAGTTTTATGACATCTTTGTTCTAATTTCTGAATATAAAATGGATTTCTTTTATTATATATACTTACATATAAGGGTGTAGGTTGAAAAATAAATTTATTAAAAATGTTTTGGAAATTAATATTATAATAATGTAGAGGGTTGTAAAATCAACTATTTAATTTATTTTTTTGATCTAAAATGATATATAGTTGTTTTTCATAATTTAGTTTTATTTATAATATATTTATCTTGATGGAAATATATTTTTTGTTAAAATAATTATTTTAGTAAAAACTAATGAAAATATTTATGTAATTTATTTTAAAGGTATTACATGTGGTTTTAAAAAATTATTAAGATAAGATTTTAAAAAATAAATCTTGATTTGGGATATGCTGCACCTATAATCTCATACAGCGATATCCTTATGAGTGGGAAGAAGGGAGACTCTGAGAGGGAAGAGCGTACGAATAATACAATCAAAAGAAGACCAAGGAGGGATTACTCTGATATGCCTAAAATGGTGTTGACGCGATCTGCCTCCAAAAAAGGTAGAGGGGATGATATTGATGTTGGTAGGAGAGATAATGGTAAACGTCCCTACAAAGAGAAACTATCTGCGGAACAGTTGAAACGAGAGGAACAATATATCCAACTCTTCAAACAGTATGAATCGTCAGAGTGGGAATCTGCTGATGCTGATGCGATGTCAGACTCTGGTGATGGTGAGGGTTATGGTTTTGATGTGATGTAGTTTTCTTTTGCTTGTCTTTGCCTCATGTTTGCACCTTTACTTTTAATTAATAAATTTTGGGGATAAGGCATGCCTGATCCGAACTTTCCTGGTAGTCTAAAAGGGTTTTTTAATCATTATATTGATTAAAAAAATATTATAAATATTATTTGTTTTTGTATGAACAATTATTCTAATATTGAGATTTGTAAATTATTGATTATTATAAAATTATTTGGTTGTATTATGTGGTATTAAATGGATTTTAAGTATGATTATATTGGAATAGATTTTAAATTTAGTTATTTTAAATTTTTTTAAGACCTTTATAAATTCATTTGAATTTAAATTTATAATACTGATGGGGAATGAGCTAATTATTTAGGGGTTAAGGTGGGATCTAGTTACAGTGTTTGGTCTGGTGAATATTTATATAAATTGGGTTATATTTTTTAAAATTAGTTAATTTTAAAAAATAGCATGAGTTTAAACATGTTTTGATTTGCATTTATTTATGGATTTTGTAATTGGAATTAGTTTATAAATAATTAAAATTTTATATGCAAAGTTAAGTTATCCTGGGTTACTTGATTAGTCTGCATGAAACTAAATTGATTTGGATAAATTTTTATTATTATAATTTAGTAATTAATAAATTTTTTATGTATTCGTAATGGAGTATAAAATAAATACTCATAAATTTTTTTGGGTGATTTGGTAGGAGTTTTATATAATTAAATTAATTTAGTATATATAATTATTTTCAATTGAATAAAATTGACTGACTATCGCATGTTATTTTTAGTTAATTTTTCCATAATAATTTGATAAATGAGTTTTCTAGTTCAAAAAATATATTATTTTTGTTAAATTGAATTTTTAAGTATTTTCCCATAGTCATTAGAGCCTTAAAATTAATTGAACTTGGATTATCGATTGTTTTAATTGGGAAAATGGATTATCATCTTATGTCGATGTATAATTTGGGATAAAATGTAGATGTATTGATTGGATGAAGTGTTTGTAGTAAAATTTTGACAATTCTACAAAGAAGTTATTTTCAAGGATCATATGTATTCAAATTTTGTAATATAATATTATTTTACAGGCTTGTTAATTTATTCTTGATTTTGGTATTATGGAAACTTTGATTAAATTTTGAATACCACTTGGTAGACATAAAAAATTAGTGAGAGGTGTGATTTATAAAATTGGCTTTGAAATAAATGATTTTATTTCACAAAGAAGGTTTTAGTTTTTTTGTGGATGTGATGAAGAATATGTGGTGAATCATTAAAAGTATATTTGATATTATATATTATTGTTAGGACTAGTTTCATTTAAGAATAATTAGCTATTTGAATTATTTTGGTGATTTTTCGGGAGTCTAATAATGATAATGTGGTGGTAATGAACCATTTTCATATAAAATATCGTTTTTTGTTATTATTTAATAGAAAAATAATCATGTGCATTGATATTTTTGGACCACTATCAAATGAACTATTAATTTAATGGTCTAATTACATTTTTAAAACAATAATGTATTATTATAAGAAAATTTAATAATAAATACATGATTAGGGGCATGGTTATTAAACTCTATATAATTATCATGAAATCCAAGAATGGAGTCCAATACCTTCCCTCGTTTATAAAGTCCTCCGAAAACCTAGTTAATACATCTAGATTACTGAGTAATACTATGTTAAATTTATAATTGAAATTCCTATTCAAATGAATATAACTATTGTTTAAGAAATCATTTCAGTTCAATGAGATATCAAATTTAATATAATTGAATGTGTTATGCCCAAAAATATAAGTTAAACCATAAAATATTATTGTTGAGGTAAAATATACATTAAAATTATTCTAAAATATTGATTTATGTTAGGGTACGATAAATTTAGATCATGCTCTAAAATTTTAGTATAGTAAAAGTGTTTACATAACTTCATTTTTTAGCAAACCAATATTCTTATATTTGGTATATATCTTTATGATCCCAATAAGGTAATAGATTATGTAATTTTATTTTTTTATAGAATATGTTTTTTTTATGAGGTATTATTGGGTATTTTGATAGATTTTAAACTGAAATATATTTAACTCGAAGGGTGTTAATAATGTCCATGGATTAGTTGAAGAAGGATCACGGTGTATATAAACATGGAGATTCATATTTTTATTTCATTGTATGAAATGGTACAATATTGATGAAAGAATGATTTTTTATAGTTTATGTGTGATCAAGATTTTCTATAAGTCATTTTTTCACAAATATTGGTTTATGGTTTTAATAGGTCAAAGGGTAGATCTACAAGGAATGTAAGTATCTTTATCAATGATAATTAGAAAAACATTTTATATTGAGTATCAATAAATTGATAAACTCTTTGAATATTTTGTTCATTTATATAACAAGTAGAGGTTTATTGTTAAAGTAATTACTTGGATAATTTTGAAGGACTGAATGTTTTAATATTTAATATAATTTTAATACCATAATTTTTTTATTTGAAAAAATATTTATATATATATATATATATATTTCAACTAAAGAGTGAAAATTTTCAATTTTTTGGATAGATTCATGGTTAATTTATTCATTGGTCACCTTATTATGATAACTGTGTATTTTATGACTTTTTATCTAGAAAAAATATTATAGTCAAGTGAAGGTTATTTGACTATGAATAAAAACAATGCATTATTAAAGACCATTTCAAACATTAATATTTTATCATAAATTATTTTAGTCCACGTTTTATTTAAATAAAAAATTTGTTAGTATGGTATTAAAGAATTATCTTGGTGTAGTTAATAATGAAAAATATTATTAGTTATATCGTTATATTATTTTATAATACCTTATCATTATTAGGGGAAATGTCATAAAAGGGGGAAATATCCCCCACCCCCGTAGGTTTCATACCAATCAATGGATTTAAGTGAATCCACATCCTACATCATCCACTTCTACTAAAACTATGAATGATGGTCATGATTTATCGAAGGTAATTATAATGGATGTATACACACTAAATAACTGTATTGAAGGTGCGGTGACCCAAAAACTCATGTATCATACATTGTTCAAATTTATATCGGTGGAATTTTGAGAATATATTTTTTTCTAAGAGTTAATAAATGGGATTTCTTATGAAAGTATTCTTGATAAATTATTATTTTTATTTTTATTCCTGGTGAAAAAAATTTTTATATAGAAATTGAATAAATTATTAATTATTTTTATGTATAAAAAATGTGATATTGGTATTGTACATTTTTCTATGATATTAAAATAAATTTTTATATTAGTATGTGAATAATTATATAATTTCATAATATGGTAAGTAGATTATTTTTGTTCTTTGTTAACTAATTTAATAAGATTAAGGGTTTAAATTAGAGTAATTTTATGTTATTTTAATTTTTCATTGATATTATTTTAAATAAAATTTTATCTATATAATACAATTATAATTAGTTTTTTATAGAGAAACAAAAAAAAATTGGAATATAATTATTTATTAATATTTTTATTGGTGACATTATTTTAGATAATTCAACATTTATTAATAATCCATTATTTTATTTAAGAATGTAGTGGATTATTCTAATCCAAAAGTTAATAAATATATGATAATATTGCTATGAACATTACTGATAATTATTCTAATGACTTTTTTAGTATTTTTTATTTAATATTTCCATGAATTTTATATGGGTGAAGATAAGAGGTTGTTTATAAAAAAAATTAGTAATGAATATTATTTATTCAAATAAATTTATTTAACAATATAATAAAAAATTAAATTTAAATGTATAATATTTTTTGAATTAATAATTTTTTGAAATTAATTTATGAATGTTAATTATAATTAATATGTTATTTTTTTGAAATGACCTTATTTATTTAATTGTTTTATTATAATTCCTAATAATTATGTGTAATGTTTTTGGGTATGAAAATAATTGTTATATTATTTTTATTATTATTATTTGATGACTTGAGAAATTATAGGAATATAGATTTATCATAACTATGGAATTATTAAAAGTAAGTGGAAAGAGGTTTTCTTTATCCTTTGTTGTTATTTTGGGTGATGTGTATCATAATTAAGGTATTTAATAAGTAGGATTATAAATGATATCCAAGGGAAATTTTAAAATAATTATTTAACATAAAAAAATTTAAATTTATTACTTGATTAATTTATATATGTGTGTTTATGGTGAAATTAGTGAATGGGGGGAGTGAGAGATCATTTGTCAAGAAAAATAAATATGATTCATTACAGTGGAGAGTGATTTTAAATCTACTAATATGGGATTATTATGTTTCATTAGGGATAAATTATAATTATTTAATGTTTTAAGTGAATTATGGTGTATAAATATAGGTAATATATGGGTCATTCCATCACTGAAAACATTTTTATAATCTCCTATATTTATTCATGTGAATAAAATTTAGATATTTTTGATTTTGTAGAAAAATCAACTAAAGGTTGGTAAATAAATAATGGTTGTGAAGATTTGTGATACCTTAGTAAGGGTATTATAAACATTAAATTTCTTATACATTATGAAAAAAGTAAATTATTTCATAGAGGAACATTTAATTCATGATGACCTAATGGAAAGAAGATTAAACTGGATAAAGTAATGGATTATTAATAAACCAATATATTTTTCATAATATTTGTGCATTAATGTAAATATTTGGTATTTGAGAATAGTTTTATTTTTTTTATAATGTTTTATTTAAAAAAGATAAAATATTTATTTTATTCATTTTTGGATAATTTTGATTGAATTACGGTGTAAATATTATTATATAAACATTTTTTGAATTATTTTTCATAATCGAGGCATTAACACTGTCCTTCTAAAAAATTATAGGCATGTTCGAATTTATCATATTTATTTGATGCTTTCTATAAATTTATACCAAATCATTCAAAAGACATACATATGTCTCATAAATGGGTAATACCAAATCTGTATTAATGCATGATAAATTGACATGGAGAATACCAAAAATTGACATCCTTATTTTTTCACTCCTTCATATAAGGATTTCCTATGGTAGTAAAAGCATGTACTGAATATTTATTTCATTTGATGAATAATATATCTTGGTCAATTATGAATAAAGGATCTATAAGGATGAGTTTTATGAGATGATGAGAACATAAATATGTAAATTATGGTGAACATCATGGATTAATGATGAATGATTATGGTTACCAAGATGAAAATTTGGGATTATGGAATAAAAAATGATGGATTTTGGAACAAAATGTAATGATAGGTTTTTGTCTAAAAATATTATTGTGAACTATAATATGTTGTGAGTTTGACATTACATGAAGGTACCATGTATTTAAATTCATGGGTAAACTTATATGAATCATTTAATATGGATCTTAGTGGTAATAATAAAGATATATAACATTACTTCATTTAGTCTACTATATATGTTCCCTTTTTTATGGTGTGGAATTATATGATGTTAGAGTAGAAGTAATAAACTACTTTATACTAGTATATTTATTTTCATAGCAGATATAGATTCCCACCAATAGGGTATATGATGAATCACTTTGGCATTTCATTAGTTTATCTAAATGAAAGATTTGTGAAGTGTGATATAAGGTAAAATTAATATATTAGTAGGTTACAAATTCCCAACCAATCTATATTGGAGGAATGATGTTTCATGTGGGAATATAGTACCATTTTTTGCATTGACCCATGTGAAGAGTGGTATTCTTATAATGGTTTTCTAGGCTATGGTTTCTTTCCTAGAAGGTAGTAACTCTCTCTCATTAGGTAGAGGATGCGTGAAGTTTGATTTTAATGTGGAGTCCTTAGATGTATTAACACATGTTTTGGTGATTATAAGGTGATGATATAGTTAATTTAATGATTTTATTGATAATGTGATGTTAACAGGGTGATATTTTTGGTTAATTAATGTATTGATAATAATTTTCTAATGAAATATGAATCATATTTTCTAAAAAATTTGAGCTATAATGTAAAATTATATGGAATATATTGTATTATTTTTTGGATAATTATCTTGTTTTAATTATTTTATCTCATTAAAGCATTATATTGGTTTTCTAGTATTATCACTTGTGGGGTTAGGGTGGGAACCTACTTAGTATGTGTAAATACACACCCATATTAGTATATCTTTATTTTAATTTATCATTATTTTGGGTTCATGTATGTAGTTAGATGTTTAGATGGATGAGTTTTTTAACATTCTTAGTTGATAGATGTGGACCTAAATATACTTATTTGGAATTTTTAGAATCATCCTTGGGAATTATTTAATTGGGATGTTTATTTCATTTATTATATTATATTTATTGTTTGATATTTATATTGTTACATAAATATTTTGTTAATCATGGTTTAATTTATGAAAATTTGGGTTTTATATCCTTATATATGGTTTTGGTTTTTAATTAGAGGGAAATGCATGAGAAAATTCTACTCTCAACACTAATCATTAAACTATGTATTAATGTAAGAAGACTTTGGGGTCATAATTCATTCTAATTGTCTATATTTGGAAGATTCCTATTAGGTTCATGATATAATATAATGTTTTTAAAGATAGGTTATATGGGATAGTGAATTTAAGAAGGCATGTAAGTGGATTCCATTGGGTTGGAAATCCAAAAACATAGAAGAAAATAATATAGGAAGTAACTCAGGGATTCTAGAAATAAAATTATATGGTCACTATGATTCTGTGGGAGTAATCTCATTATTTACTAATAATTCCAAAAGTCACGTTATATTTATTGAATATTACAAAATATTTGTGGGATCATGCATAATGTAGTTTTATGTTGTACTTTGTGAAAGTGTGTGTTTTTTTCATTATGGTTTCCAACTAACTGGTATATGTATGGATATAGTTTTCTTATTCCTGTGGTATAGTTATATATAAATTTTTACAATAGTTATAATATTTCATATATTCACATGATATTTTGGGTGAGACAATGAAATTATTATGATTTTAACTTGTCAAAAAAACTTTTTATGTTGAATATTTTATTAATTTTAATTTTAATTTTTATAAAAATTACACTAGTTCATCATTATTGTGATGTTCTTCAAAACGAGGTCCAGAAAATACCTAAGGTTGTTTACCAAAAAAATAAGTGGTTTTATAATCTTGGAAAACATCCTTTAATGAGTTACATAAAATGAAATTTAAAAATTATGAAGGATATACCATGAATCATGATATTTAATGTTAGCTAAAAGAAATGGAAATATTATTTCAATTATTCTAGATATTATATGATGATAAATTTCCATGATATTTTATTTTTTTCTAGAATAGATCGATTCCTATAAGCAAGGTGGGTTATACCAATAGACCTATACCAATAGTTTTCCAAAATTTTGGATATAGGACACTTATACCAATGGTTTTAAAAAAATTGTATAGGTTATCCCCATTTAAATTCGTTTAAAAATCTATTATTACAGTTTATACTTATACAATTTTTTTAAATATGTTGGTATAGGGTTATTTTTATACTTGGAATGAAAACCCCCAATTCTCATTTAGATTTTCACTTCCCATGATGCCTGTTTATCCCTACCCATTTATTCATCTTTTTTTTCAACCATTCATTATCATTATTGTAAGGATTTTTATGTTGAATTGAAAAATTATATTTCTCATTAATTTTATTCACTTCTTTCTACATATTTATTCTCTAAATTGAAATAGTGTTCTATAGTTTAATGTTTCACAATTTTCATTGGAGAATTTTTATTAATATTTTTTATAAACATCAAAAAAAATACATTTCATTGTTTTTCTTACTATAATAACACTTGACATTTCTAGATTCATAATTACATATAGGTGGTTCTATATACCTTCTTTGGTTTTCATAACCATGAATACTTATATTATTTTAGGTGTATTTTTTTCTTTAATATTAAATTGTGTATGTTATTAATAATTAAATACTTATAGAAATATATTGAGTTTAATTTGTTATTAATTTGGAAAATTGTTTTTTATTTAAAATATAATAACCTAATTTTTTTAAAAAAATATTGAACATAGGGTTCTTGATATACAAAATCTAAAAACTATCGAGTTATGATTATTATAAATATATGTATTATAGTGTATTTTTTACTTATTCAAGTCCACTAAAAGTATAATCAAATTCATTCTTAATTTGGGTAATGTTTTTGGATTCCTGCTTATTTGATAATTCCTAGACTTAATGTTAGTTTATATAGACAAGTAGTTAGATCCATAATAATTTACTATCTTCATTGAGAGGAAGTATATGTATTAATCCATATTAACATAAAAAAAATTTAAATCTTGTTCTAATCTCATTCATAAAAATAACTCCATTTCATCAATTGAGATTAAAATACATATATATAAAGATTATTTAACTCTTGTTTTGCCCATATTATATTTTCAATATCCTTTAATTCCATTAGACATTTCTTTTCTAAAACACATATTATAATCATCCATTTTCATTTTTATTCTTCATATAATTATTATTTTTTCTTAAGTAGGAATAATAATTGTAGTTGAGTGTCAATATTTTGTCACTATCACATTCCATACAAGAAACTTCAATAACATTTTTCTTATCAGTATTGAATTTTTTCCCCCATGTGTTCTCATTAAAAGAGAGATATCCTCTCAATCCAACTTTTTTATGATAGGATATCAGATCATATTTATTTAAAAATAAAAATGAATTATTTAATTTGAGTTTATTCTTTTTGAATCACATTGTTCAAATATTATAGGTGTGAGATTAATCCATATCATAGGTGCGCATATATTTTTAGTTGATGAAAAATATAATTATTTTTAAATTTATGCTGAACATGAAAAAATAACCACTAAATAATCTTATTATAAATGAACAAATCAGTAACACCCATTCTATCTTTGAATAACATTGAAATTTTGTTTATCTTGAAATGAAATATACTAACATTTAGTGAAAGAAAATTTAATAAAAACACCTACATTTTTATTTAATTTGATTTTCCATTTATGGCATTATCGTCATTTTATCAATACTTTTTTAGAATATCCACTTATCTTTTCACATTATTTCATATGTTCATTTTTTACACCATAAACATACTAAATTTTCCTTCAATAAATAGTTTTTTTTTTGTATATAGACATCATGAATCTTTGGAATAATGTTTAGAATTTTATTTGTATTTATCATTATATAAGATACTAAAAAATTATGTTTTTGGGTTTTATATGGTATTTTTAGAGACTCAATGGATCTTCTAGTTTATTTTTCCTTCAACAAATTTAGCTTAAATTTCCTGGTTTTTTTCCTTCACCATGGAGGTCAATACATCAATAATTTTGGATTTTTATTCTGCTTCGTGATTGATCAAAAACAATATTAACAATATTTTTATATTTTTTAAATTTATGATATTTCTATATTTTTAAAACTATAATACTATAGTTATTTTCTTTCTATATAGAAATTTAAATATTAGAATAAAAATTAGCCACATATCAGGTATACATTGAATATTTATCACATATATGGATTCATATAAGGATACTCTTTGGATAAAAATTTATCCAATGTTAATAATATTTGGATTGACATGTGTATTAAGACTATATAATTTTTTCGATAATTATCACATATTTAATAAACTAAACTAGGCCTCCCATGTATCTAAAAAAATTCTATAAACCAAATGAAGAATGTATCAACAAATTTAGTCTGAATAGTTTTTAAATATTTGATTTTGATCTTTTAAATATAAATTATATAATTCTTAACATTTTAATCACCTTAAAAATGATTAAAACATCTAATACATAGCCTTCATGGATTTATATTCCATAAATTTAATATATATTATGTTATAAAATAATCCATTGAAGGAATTCAACTATTTTAGTTCTATACAAAAATACTTGTGCTATATTTCAAGGAGATATTATTTCATCATATCACATATAATTATTTAATATAGAACTAGTATGTTTAAACACAAGTTTATTAATGTAAAAAAGAATTCGAATTTTACATAAATTAAAAACTATGTTATTAAAAATTATTCCTATATAATTAAATAAAGACACTATGATCTAAATCTTGGGAAAATAACCATAAAATTAAAAACCCCACATTAAAATACTAGTTGTTAGACTCATAAGGGGAATTCCAAAATATTAGGTTAAATTAACTTAATAAAAATTTACAATTTTTAATATAATTACCTATTGAATTCTTTTTTATATAGTAAGATTAAAATTTTGCATCTCTCATTATTTATATTAAAATGAAATAAATAAGGAATGGGACAAATATAATGGATTTACATAGTTCACCTCCAATGTGAAGGCTAGTTAATGGAAGAAGAATGAGTAATTCATTATCTCACTAGAATAACTTGATTGACACTTAATTATGTGAGTTAATATAAGACTAAGTATCTTTCTAGGTTAATAACCATCACTAGTAAATGAATCCATATAAAATTATTCTCACTACTACAATGTCGCATCCGTAGATCATTAATCATTGTTATGTCCAAAGGGCTACTATAACCTCGGGCATGCCTCCTTGTATTCCAAAGGTTACTGGCTAATATAGAGGATTTAGGGTGTAACCATTTGGAGATTATAATCTATATGATAGTTTAAAATAATAGGTAAATTTACATACAACCTATATATTTATTAATCATCCATCATGTTCTGAAAAATTAAATAATCAATAGTGTTATATCAAATGTAAATGTGTAAGAATTCAGATATACATACTCATAGTAATGCCAACATATAATGACTAATCACCTTGAGGGAAAATCATTATAAACTAAATGAAATAATTAAATATAATGTACCTAGGGATCAAATAATCTCTCAATTCATACCTAAATTACTATCTCTATCACCATCTGGTGTACCTCACTCAATCATGAAACATTGTGCCACTACCCAACCAAAACATGTGATAATTGATGTCTTCTCTAGTACCAAGATGCCATGGCCCCCTAAATATAGTGTTATTATAACTTAGTATAGATACCCCAATGGGATCCCATACATAACTAGTAAATACACATTATACATGTGTGATTTGATTAGCTAAATTATTAAATAAGGTTTGGAAGCACAAATAAATAACCACAATTAATAATCTGGTTCTAAGGTGACACTTGTAACGACCCGAATCCGGAGCCCCTCCACTGGTGCCTCGTACCCGGTTTACCACATGACCTCAAGTGCGTTTCCCCAAATGCCAGAGGCTGACGACTAGTGGTGAGGGACTCAGTGAGTCAGTGGGGAAACTATGCCCTCAATCGGTAAAGTATACAGCGGAACAACAACCAGACACAATAACGGAAACTATAAACAGCATACAACAACTGAACTGAACAGCGAAAGCAATGTATAAATAATGATGATGTAACATGGTACATATGTCTATTGAAAGCAGTAAACAAACCAACTTGCTGAAGTACAACTAAAAAACAAAGTTCAAAGAAAACAAAGTAAACTCCTCAGCATCGTGAGCCTAAGCTCGGTCCCTTGCTCTCCAGCTCTAAGCAATCACATACCAGAAGTCGAAGGGTGCTTTCCCTTATCTATTCGTGCAACAAAAAGGCCTTCTTGGGCCCTAAATCATGGCCCAAACAGTGTGTGAGATACAATCCCAGTAGGAAATAACCCAAAGATCTGTTCCTAACAGTCAATGAATACAAGGAAAGTAAAAGTGCAGGAAGCAGTAAACAGAAAATCACACAGCAGCTACAATCCACAATTCTAGCATACAAGTACAAAAGTAACAACAGCAACAAGAATAAAATAGGTAACCCTCTGGTTATCTCTCACAGCCTAACCCCTATGGTTCAACCTACAAGTACTAGAAACCCTCTAGGAGGCACACACAGTCTCACCCCTCTAGTTTAGCTAAGAATAGACTCTCTGTGGAAGCACTCACCTTCAATTCCCCATATAGTCTCGTATCGTGCTAAAGGCTCTCTGAGGAAGCACTCAACATCTCATTCCCCCTGTGGCCCGTGTCGAGGAACTATAGACTCTCTAAGGAATCACTCATCGTGAATTCCCCATGTGGTCTCGCATCGTATTAAAAGACACTCTAGAGAAGCATTTGCGTCTATTCTCATTGTGGTCTACTACACTAGGTTCTCACAGTCCTGTGTGATATAAACATGCTCAGTGCACGTGCAACATCCAAGTGAACCTCAAGAACTACTTGGATATCAATCTAAGGCTCAACAACATAACATAACAACAATTAAACTATCCTACAACTAGGCATGACAACCGGAAAAATGCGAAACAAGAAAAACAAGCATGGAAACATCCAAAGTACAATAAAAACTACATAATACATAGGAGAATACATCTAATCAAGCAATCAAGAAAAGCAGGCAAACAACAGTGGAAAAACAAGAAATACGCAATACCCCGTTCAAGGGTATTGGTGGAATTTGCACAAAATGAAAATATACTGTAACACCCGAGACTTTTATGTTATATAAATCATCAAAGGAATATTTTTCTACACACAAAACTTGCTTGTCTTTCTTTACACGAAACCGCAAGCTTCCTCGATAGCTTGTGTCGTACGCAATACCAAGTTTCACTAAACAACGATATACTATTAAAATATTATTAAAACTAGCCGTTATGAATAGTAATAACCACTTTTTAAAATTTTATAAATTTTATTTTTCAAAATGGACTTCATTTTTGGATTCGTAATATCGAAATTATCCTAGGGTGAAATTTTGGTATTTTTCTAAAAACTTTCAATTTTTGATGAATAGTGAAACCACTAAGTGGTAGTTAAAAAAATGAATTTTTTATAAAACTTAATTTTACCGCTTCTGTGAGTGGAATTTAGAAAATCTGAGAGACACAGTTGATGTCAGTAAGTAAAATGTGGTTCAATGAGAAGAAAATAATTTTTTTGGTGAATAGTGACTTTTTACTTTTTTTTACCACGGTTAAAAGTAAATAGGGTAATTAAGGGTAAAAAAGATATTATTATTACCCTAACACATGTCCTAATTCTATTGGACGAGTGTAATTAGACCAAAAACATCCTTAGGAATAAAATATGACCAGTTAGGCCCACTTGGATTAGATTAGGACATTTATTATTAATATATTTAAAGAAGGGTTAAAATAGTTAAAATCAAAGTTTAATAAGTAAATAATTTTTAATATGGGGTTATACATAAGATAAATTAGACTATAAATATTCATTAAAATATAAAAAGCTTTCCTATATAATGGTATTTTATTTGTAATTTTTAGACACTAAATAATTTAATTTATATATGACACAATGATGATGTAGTAATTATCTTATTAATGAAATATTGACATAATTGATGTTATAAACACCAAAATAAATGTAATTTGAGACTTTTTATGAATTAAACTAATTTTCTAGGTTACTATGACATTTTAGTATTGATGTAATGGACTTTGTTCGAACTAATCATTCTGTTATGATTTTCACAAAAATCAATTACTAAATAGTGTCAAAATTGACATAAAATAGTTTTTAAAACAAATATTATATTAGTAATTGTTATTTTATTCCTAAAAATATAAGGTTAGGGCAAATGACTTAGATAAGGTTATATATGTTAATAATAAACAACTTTGGGTTCGTTTGGCTGCTTATAGTAAGTTTATTAACCTTATAGTATAAGAACAGAAGAAGACACGGTAAAAGTAAAATTATTTAACTTAATGTTAAATCTAAAAGATAAGGTTAAAATAGGAACCTAAACTTGTCTAAATTCTATTTGATGAGATTATTTCGACCCATACCCACCTTATATTCTAAATAAAACAATTTGGAGCTATTTAAAACCGAACATGACTTTATAATAAAATAATATTTTTAGTTATTCCAAAGGTACCCCTCTCCTCCCTTATAAAAGGGCACCTCCTCCCTCTCTTCCTCACACCACTTTGAGCCTTCAATCTCGGAAAAAACCTGCCACTTTCTCCTCTTTACTTCCCTAGAGACATCCTAGAGGTCCTGTTTTTCTTCAAAGACCAATTTTAGTGCCCTAAAAGAAGGTCTCAAAGAAGCACTTCAAAGAAGAGGTAATGTCTGTTACCGATTCTTTCATCTTTATTTCTTCTTCCACTTCTTCTTATTTAGTTGTTTCATTATGAAGTAATAACATCAGTATCACTCATATACGGATATGTTATTATAAGTATGAAAAAACCCTATTTCACCATCTATCCATCCTACGGAAAAAGAAATCACCGTGCATGCGTACGTACAGAATACCGTCTCCACACCGTGGTGTAATCTATTTTCCACCACCACCTTACATGGATGGGTATAATGGTGCAAATAATGACTATATATGACTATTATAAAGTAATACTGATTCTGAAATATTATACATACACTCCAATACAATTCCACGATCATAGGAACGATATCATCACTCGTGCGTACGTACGGAATACCGTCTCCACGATGTGATGCGACTCGTTCTACATGATCTTCATTTCATAATGATTATATAAATTAATTGAATGAATGAATATGATATATATTACACTAATACCATTCTGTAAATGAGGTATCTATAACCTAAATAAAAGAATAATAATTTATTCTACAAGACACGCATAAGAACGAAAAGTTATAAACACCCGAATAACAAGTAGCAATGAAATATTACTACTAAGAAGCTAAGAATATGACAAAATATGATATCATAAAAATAAGTATGATTCTGTAATAAGTCAATAACATTATTTAAATCATTATAAAGGAGGTTCGGACACTTAAGAGGAAAATCGGACCTAAGGTAAGGGAAATATCACAATCTCATTTTTATCCGAGATTGTTTATTCGTAAGAATTTACTGGGGTGTATTTTATCATCCACATCCATGTTTCCTCAATATGTGATATTATTTCCACTCACCTACAATTTTTTAAATCCTATTTTACTCTTCGGTGAGTTTTTAGTAAAAGATATGAAAGGAATATTTTGTCGTTTTTCGTACGAGGTACTTTTTTTGACTTTTCCGACAAAAGTATGAAGAATGTTTTTTAACTTATACGGCGTGAATGGATTTTTAAAACATTATTTCCAAGAATATTTCATTACAAGTTTTCAAGTTTATTTTTAATCAACTTCTTTTAGTTTAAAATTTTATGACATGTTAAGAAACGAAAAATGTTTTTGAAGTAGAAAGGATATTTTCCTCAAGAATGGAGTTCAAGTGTTTTATCAAAATTATTTTCCATCTAAGATAAAATAAGGTTTTGTTTCTATCCCTATTATTAAATTGATTTGATAATGTTGTGATGGAATTATTTTTATGAATTTTTTTATCTTATATGAATTTTTCTATGATGTCACGATGTTTAAGATTCCCATTTTTATTACATGGGTTATGCTATGATGTATGGTTTTCTGATTTTGTGGAACACATAAGAATGGTATCATTATGAGATGGATGGGACCTATATCTCCCTCCAATTCATTGGGTAAAGATTTTATATCTCATGAGATAGACATGGCTAGAATGGTAGGTTATACTGGTTTAGTGAAGCAGGACTGAAACGAGGGTAACTCGGTTCAGAAATGGACTTTGTCCACTAAGATAGTCTTGGCAATGAGTCTTGACTAATAAGAAATGATTCTCTATGATTATGTGTGTATGTCACAAATTTTCATGTTTTAAGTTATGATTATTGGGATTACATTTCACTACTAAGACTTATCCCATGTTATGAAATTATGATCTCTTTTGCAGGTTAAGATTTCAAAAAGTTATGTGCTTATGTATATGATGTGATTGAGATTTATTTTGTTTAACCTTTCTGAGCATTTGAGCTCACCCTTTTGTATGTTTTTTCCCCATGTCAGGAAGAAGTTTATTAAGTAGAATATGCCAAAAAGGGACTCTAGATATGATGAAATAAATGGGAGGCAAAGTAGATGGTTTATGAACCAGTTGTTTATGTTTCCCAGTTTCTAAAGACACTATACCTATACGGTCCTTTATTGGTTTGGTTATGTGTTTTAATAAGTGTGCTTCAATTCTGAAGTAATAACAATGTATGTAAAGTATGGGTCGTTATAGTTGGTATCAGAGGAAAGGTATAGTCAACCTTTTGAAACTAGGATGTGAAAGCCTTAGTAAGAACCCTAAGGATAAGTCTAAGCATGGAACACAATCTTAGTGTTTTAGAAATGGCCATGAATAACCTAGTATAAGACCTTAAGTGTGAAATTTTATTCTTGATTATGTGGTTTTCCTATTATAATTAGTGTTTCTCACACTATTCTTCTTGGTTTTAGTCAATGGCTGGAACCCGAAGGAACCATGTTAATGTGGAATGAAATGGGAAATGCAATGATTATCCCCCTGAGCAACCAAACATTATGGGAGATGGAATGAAAAATCTTTCATCCATGCTCACACAACTTTCTCAAGCTATGAATCATGCAGGACTTCCAAATGAGCAAAGGAAGGAGCAACATTCTGTTGAATCCTTCATGAGACAGCGTCCACCTTCATTCAGTGGGTCTATTGATCCATTAGTTGCTGAACAATGGATTAGTACTACTGAAAAGATATTTTCATTTCTTCAATGTTCTGAGCATGATAAAGTCATCTTAGTAGTGTATCGTTTGGAAGGTGATGTTGATCAATGGTGGAATCTTATTAAGAATATGAGGCAAAGGGATGAAATTGAGTCCATGGAATGGGAAAAGTTCAAGAACTTATTTATCAATAAGTACTTCCCTCGTATTCTCCGAACAAAGATGGAGAAAGAGTTTCTTGAACTGAAGCAAAAGGATGTTGAATCTATTGGTACCTATGAAGAAAATTTTACAAGACTTGCAAGGTACGCTTCTAGTATTATTATCCAACCTGAGAGTAAGATCGATCGATTCTTTAGTGGCTTAAAACCAAGTCTTTGAAGGGTGTTATCCATAAGGGACTTCAATAGCTACGAGGAAATCGTTCGATGTGCTCTCAAAGTCGAGATGGAGATTAGAGTAACCCATCAGTCATATGGGTTTGATAAGAAGAGGAAAATGGAATTCTAAGGAAAATCTAAAGAGCACACTGAAAAGAAGATGAGCTTTCCCTTATGCTCAATGTGTGGAAATAAACATGGAGGGAGTTGTCTTAAAGGGACAAGTAAATGTTTCAAATATGGAAAGGAAGGTCATTGGGCATTTGAATGCCGCGATGATGGGAATAAGATGTCTAATGATGGAAATAAAGGAAGGTATACACAGAATGAAACTACTACACTTCAATGTTTCAAGTGCAAGGAGATGGGACATTATGCCAATAAATTCCCTAATCCAAGGGTTGATGATGATGGTCGACGTCAACAAACTCTTAAGGCTAAAGACAAAGGAAAGTCACATGCAATTTCTATCAGCGATGTGGAGTACGATAATGATGTGGTGAAAGGTACACTTACCATCCACTCTAAAGTAGCAAATGTTTTATTTGATTCTAGATCCACCCACTCTTTTATTTCTGAAGAATTTTCTAAGGGTATCACTGTATTACCTCAACAATTAGATGTTGAGTTAGCTATGACAACACCTAATAGCACAATAGTCGCATCAAAAGTTTATAATTCTTCTCCGATTGAAGTTTGTGGGAAAGTGCTTCCTGCAAATATTGTGATCCTTCCTATAGTGGAATTTGATGTGATTCTTGGAATGGATTGGCTTTCTCTACATGGAGCTCATATCAATTGCCGAAGAAGGGAAGTCACATTTAATATTCCAAATTAATCTATGATCGTCTATCGATGCAAGGATGAACATAACCTTCCAGTGGAAATTTCTTCCATTTTATGGGTATTGATTCCACTAAATGAAGGTTATTTATCTCAAATGGTTGGTGAGAAACTCACGATTAAGAATATTCCCATTTTATGGGAGTTTGATGATGTCTTTCCGGAGGAATTACCGAGTCTTCCACCAAATCGTGAAGTTGAGTTTTCAATAGAACTTGTACCGGGTGCTTTGCCTATTTCAAAGACACCTTATAGAATGGCCCCAATTGAGTTGCAGGAATTGAAGAAGAAACTCCAAGAGAATCTTGATAAGGGGTTCATATGCCCTAGTGCGTCACCTTGGGGAGCACCTGTTCTATTTGTTAAGAAGAAAGATGGATCAAGGAGACTTTGCATTGATTATCAAGAACTTAACAAGATCACTATCAAGAACAAATATCCTCTCCCGCGCATTGATGACTTATTTGACCAACTACGTGGAGCTCAACACTTTTCCAAGATTGATCTTCGTTCAGGGTATCATCAATTAAGGGTCAAAAGGGCGGATATACCAAAGAAGGATTTCTGTACAAGGTATAGACACTATGAATTTATAGTGATGCCATTTGGTCTTACTAATTCCCCTGCTATCTTCATGGATCTAATGAATAGATTCTTTAGATACTATCTTGATCAGTTTGATGTAATCTTTATAGATGATATTCTTGTATATTCAAAGAGAAAGGAAGAACATGAAGATCACTTGAGAATTATATTGAAGACCCTGAGAAAGGAGAAGCTTTATGCCAAATTTACCAAGTGTGAATTTTGGCTTCAAAAAGTTTCATTTTTGGGTCACGTAATCTCAAAAGTGGGGATATATGTGGATCCAGCAAAAACAGAGGTTATCAAAAGATGGTCGAGACCAACAACAATAACTGAGATCTGAAGTTTTCTTGGTTTGGCTGGATATTATCGACGTTTTGTGAAAGATTTTTCACGATTATCTAATCCACTCACCAAGTTGACTCAGAAAAGAGTTAAGTTTGTTTGGATGGAGGAATGTGAAGAGAATTTCAAGGAGATGAAAAAAAAAGTTTATCCAGTGCACCTGTGCTCACACTTCCTTGTAGTGGAGAAAGTTTTGTGATCTATAGTGATGCATCCAAGAATGGATTGGGGTGTGTTCTTATGAAAAATGATATGGTGATAGCTTATTCCTCACGAAAGTTGAAAATACATGACAAAAATTACCCAACTCAATATTTGGAGTTAGCTGCGGTAATCTTTGCATTAAAGATTTGGAGGCATTATCTTTATAGGGAAAGTTGTGACATTTATACTGATCATAAAAGTTTAAACTATATTTTCACAAAAAAGGAGTTGAATATGCGCCAAAGAAGATGGTTGGATCTGATTAAGGATTACAATTGCTCAATCCATTACCACCCTGGGAAAGCAAACAAGGTGGCAGATGCATTAAGTCGACAAGGCCATGCTAGTTTATCCATGATGAGAATCACAAAAGATCCAATATTTATGGATTTACAAAGGATGGATCTTGGAATTATAATGAAAGGGGAAAAATTGTATCTTTCTCAAATGAATGTTCAACCATCTATACATGTGAAGATTAAAGAGGCATAGAAAGAAGATGTCGAGTCACAAAAGAAGGTGAGAAATGTTCCTGAATTCAACCTTGATTGTGATGGGATAATAAAGTTCAGGAATTGGGGTTGTGTTCCTCCCATCCACGAATTAAAGAAGGAGATGCTGGATGAGGCTCATAGTTCTTCATTCTCTATTCATCCTGGAAGCACGAAGATGTATAGGGACCTGAAATAATACTTCTGGTGGGATGGCATGAAAAGAGATGTTGTTGAATATGTCTCTCGATGCTTGGTTTTTCAAAAAGTTAAAGCTGAGAGACAGAAGTCTAAGGGGATGTTACAACCATTACCCATACCCGAATGTAAATGGGAAAACATCACTATGGACTTTGTCACAGGACTTCCTAAAACATCCAAAGGCAATAATGTTATTTGCATCATAGTTGATCGTCTTACAAAGTCTGCACACTTCATTGCTATTAGGGAGGATTTCTCTCTGGATTAGCTTGCCAGGATATATGTAAAGGAAGTGGTAAGATTGCATGGAGTACCACTTTCTATTATATCTGATCGGGATCTGAGATTTACCTCAAAGTTCTGGCAAAGTCTTCAGCATACTCTGGATACAGAGTTTAGTTTTAGAACTACTTATCATCCTCAGACAGACGGTCAGTCTGAGAGAACAATTGAAACTCTAGAATATATGTTGAGAGCTTGCTCTATGTATTTCAAATGTGGTCGGGATCAACACCTACCATTGGTGGAATTTTTTTATAATAATATCTTTCACTCCATTATTAAGATGGCCCCTTATGAATCTCTCTATGGAAAGAAATGCAGGACTCCAACTTGTTGGGATGAAGTTGGAGATAGAAAGCTATTAGGACCTAATCTCGTTGATGAAATGGCAGAAAAGGTCAGATCTATTCAACAACACATAAGAGCACCTCAGAGTCGACAGAAACGTTATGCCGACAACCGAAGAAAAGACATAGAGTTTTAAGTGGGTGACAAAGGGTTCTTACGAATATCTCCCTGGAAGACGGTTATGAGATTTGGAAAGAAGGGGAAGTTGAGCCCTAGATATATCGGTCCTTTTGAAATACTGGATCGTGTTGGGAAGGTAGCTTACCGATTGGCGCTTCCACCGAATCTCTCTCAAGTTCACGATGTGTTCCATATATCTCTCCTGAGAAAGTACATACCTGATCCTTCACATGTACTTAGCTCAGAAGTTGTACCACTGGAGAAGGATATTTCTTATGAAGAACAACCGATAGAGATTCTGAATCGTAGTGAAAAAGTCCTACGAAACAAGACCACTCGATTGGTGAAAGTTTTATGGAGGAACCACCAATTAGAAGAAGCTACATGGGAGCTTGAGCATATGATGAGGGAGAGGTATCCCCATCTGTTTGTTACAAAGTGATGAATTTCGAGGGCAAAATTCATTTTAAGGGGGGTAGAATGTAACACCCGAGACTTTTATGTTATATAAATCATCAAAGGAATCTTTTTCTACACACAACTCTTGCTTGTCTTGCTTTACACGAAATCGCAAGCTTCCTCAATAGCTTGTGTCGTACGCAATACCAAGTTTCACTAAACAACGATATACTTTTAAAATATTATTAAAACTAGCCGTTATGAATAGTAATAACCACTTTTTGAAATTTTATAAATTTTATTTTTCAAAATGGACTTCATTTTTGGATTCGTAATACCGAAATTAGCCTACGGTGAAATTTTGGTATTTTTCTGAGAACTTTCAATTTTTGATGAATAGTGAAACCACTAAGTGGTAGTTAAAAAAACTGAATTTTTCATAAAACATAATTTTACTGCTTCTGTGAGTGGAATTTCGAAAATCTGAGAGACACAGTTGATGTCAGTAAGTAAAATGTGGTTCAATGAGATGAAAATAATTTTTTGGTGAATAGTAACTTTTTACTTTTTTTACCACGGTTAAAAGTAAATAGGGTAATTAAGGGTAAAAATGGTATTATTATTACCCTAACACATGTAATAATTCTATTGGACAAGTGTAATTCGACCAAAAAAATCCTTAGGAATAAAATATGACCAGTTAGGCCCACTTGGATTAGATTAGGACATTTATTATTAATTTATTTAAAGAAGGGTTAAAATAGTTAAAATCAAAGTTTAATAAGTAAATCATTTTTAATATAGGGTTATACATAAGATAAATTCGACTATAAATCTTCATTAGAAAGATAAAAAGATTTCCTAAATAATGGTATTTTATTTGTAATTTTTATACATTAAATAATTTAATTTATTTATGACACAATGATGATGTAGTAATTATATTATTAATGAAATATTGACATAATTGATGTTATATACACCAAAATAAATGTAATTTGAGACTTTTTATGAATTCCACTAATTTCATAGGTTAATATGACATGTTAGTATTGATTTAATTTACTTTATTCGAACTAATAATTCTTTAATGATTTTCAGAAAAATCAATTACTAAATAGTGTCAAAATTGACATAAAATAGTTTTAAAAAAAATATTATATTAGTAATTGTTATTTTATTCCTAAAAATCTAAGGTTCGGCCAAATGACTTAGATAAGGTTATATAAATTAATAATAAGCAACTTGGGATTCGTTTGGCTGCTTATAGTAAGTTTATTAAACTTATAGTCAAAGAACACAAGAAGACATAGTAAAAGTAAAATTATTTAACTTAATGTTAAATCTAAATGATAAGGTTAAAATAGGAACCTAAACTTTTCTAAATTCTTTTGGATGAGAGTATTTCGACCCATCCCCACCTTATCTTCTAAATAAATCAATTTGGAGCTATTTAAAACCGAACTTGACTTTATAATAAAATAATATTTTTAGTTATTCCAAAGGTGCCCCTCTCCTCCCTTATAAAAGGGCACCTCTTCCCTCTCTTCCTCACACCACTTTGAGGCTTCAAGCTCGGCCAACCCCTCCCAATTTATCCTCTCCACTTCCCTAGAGACATCCTAGAGGTCCTGGTCTTCTTCAAAGACCAATTTTATTGCCCTAAAAGAAGGTCTCAAAGAAGCACTTCAAAGAAGAGGTAATGTCCGTTACCGATTCTTTCATCTTTATTTCTTCTTCCACTTGTTCTTCTTTAGTTGATTCATTATGAAGTAATAACATCAGTATCAATCATATACTTATATGTTATTATAAGTATGAAACAACCCTATTTCACCATCTATCCATCCTACGGAAAAAGAAATCACCTTGCATGCGTACGTACGGAATACCGTCTCCACGCCGTGGTGTAATCTATTTTCCACCGCCACCTTACTTGGATGGGTATAATGGTTTAAATAATGACTATATAAGACTATTATAAAGTAATACTGATTCTTAAATAGTATACATACACTCCAATACAATTCCACGATCATAGGAACGATATCATCACTCGTGCGTACGTACGGAATACTGTCTCCACGATGTGATGCGACTCGTTCTACATGATCATCATTTCATAATGATTATATAAATGAATTGAATGAATGAATATGATATATATTACACTAATACCATTCTGGAAATGAGGTATCTATAACCTAAAGAGAAGAATAAGAATTTATTCGACAAGACATGCATAAGAACGAAAATTTATAAACACCTGAATAACAAGTAGCATGAAATATTACTACTAAGAAGCTAAGAATATGACCAAATATGATATCATAAAAATAAGTATGATTCTATAATAAGTCAATAACATTATTGAAATCATTATAAATGAGGTTAGGACACTTACTAGGAAAATCGGACCTAGGGTAAGAGAAATATCACAATCTCATTTTTATCCAAGATTGTTTATTCGTAAGTATTTACTGGGGTGTATTTTATCATCCACATTCATGTTTCCTCAATATGTAATATTATTTCCATTCACCTACAACTTTTTAAATCCTATTTAACTCTTCGGTGAGTTTTTAGTAAAAGATATGAAAGGAATCATCTGTCGTTTTTCGTACGAGGTACTTTTTATGACTTTTCTGACAAAAGTACGAATAATGTTTTTTTAACTTATACGGCGTGAATGGATTTTTAAAACATTATTTCCAAGAAGCTTCCTTTACAAGTTTTCAAGTTTATTTTTAATCAACTTCTTTTAGTTTAAAATTTTATGACATGTTAAGAAAGGAAAAATGTTTTTGAAGTAGAAAGGATATTTTCCTCAAGAATGGAGTTCAAGTGTTTTATCAAAATTATTTTCTATCTAAGATAAAATAGGGTTCTGTTTCTATCCCTATTATTACATTGATTTGATAATGTTGTGATGGAATTATTTTTATGAATTCCTTTATCTTATATGAATTGTTCTATGATGTCATGATGTTTAAGATTCCCATTTTTATTACATGGGTTATGCTATGATGTATGGTTTTCTGATTTTGTGGCACACATAAGAATGGTATAATTATGAGATGGGTGGGACCTATATCTCCCTCCAATGCATTGGGTAAAGATTTTATATCTCATGAAATAGACATGGTTGGAACGGTAGGTTATACTGGTTCAGTGAAGCAGGACTGAAACAAGGGTAACTCGGTTCAGAAATGGACTTTGTCCACTAAGATAGTCTTGGAAATGAGTCTTGACTAATAAGAAATGATTCTCTATGATTATGTCTGTATCCACAAAGTTTCATGTTTTAAGTTATGATTATTAAGATTACATTTCACTACTAAGACTTATCCCATGTTATGAAATTATGATCTCTTTTTCAGGTTAATATTTCCAAAAGTTATGTGCTTATGTATATGATGTGATTGATATTTCTTTTGTTTACCCTTACTGAGCATTTGAGCTCACCCTTTTGTATGTTTTGTTTTCCCCAGGTCAGGAAGAAGGTTATTAAGTAGAATATACCAAAAAGGGACTCTAGATATGATGAAATAAATGGGAGGCAAAGTAGATTCTTTATGAACCAGTTGTTTATGTTTCCCAGTTTCTAAAGACACTATACCTATACGGTCCTTTCTTGGTTCGGTTATATGTTGTAATAAGTGTGCTTCAATTCTGAAGTAATAACAATGTATGTAAAGTATGGGTCATTATATATGATGTCTACAGAAAGACACAAACCACCTACCTTGATCCTAGGAGATCGATATACGTGAACAAAGACGACAGATTATCCTTAGAATGTCGTAGATCTGAGGAAACGTCTGAAACACATAAACCACAATAACTTGAAAAGGAGGAAGAATTGGAAAAGAAGTCTCAAGAAGAAGGAATAACTCACCGTTGTGCTTCCAATGCAACTTAACCTACTCAAATCAGAGAACGGATGGAGAGGCGGGGGCTCAGGGAAGATCCAGTTGTACGGGTCGCTCTCGGATGAAGAACCTGGAGAAGGGGTCTGTTCTGTCCGTCAGGTGCGACCCCGGTGCATTTAGTGAAAAAAATAAAAGTACAAGGTGTGTACTTTTAGAGTACACAGAGTGTACTAGGTTTTTCCGTACTCTTCCAAAATCTCCCTCCATGTCACCCCTACACACCATGTGTGTGGCCCGGACATAGCCAACACACGGCTTCGAGCTGGGGAAGAGTACACGGCGTGTACTCAGAAAGTACACGGCATGTACTTCAAAAATTTCCAGAAAGTTTATTTTTCTTAAAAACTCTAGAAAAAGGAAAGTCATACTTGAAACAAAGATCTAGGTTCTTGCAAACTTCCCCCCTTAATGAAATTTGTCCCTGAATTTCCCTAGAGAGGTGTAGAAGAAGAAACCCCGAACAGCTCAGGCCACTGTGATCACACATCGGCCTGCCTCTCCCAGGTCTCATCCTGTACTCGCCCATGCTGCCATAGCACCTATACAAGAGGGACAGACCTCCCACAGAGAACCTTCGTACTATGATCGACAATCCGGATAGGATGATCCTCAAACGATGCATCCGCTTTGAGCTCAACCTCCTCAGGTTGGAAGACATGAGACGGGTCTGAAAAGTAACGTCGGGGCTGATAGACTTGGAATATGTTGTGCATGGCCCGATACCTCTAAGGCAAATGCAGCCTATAGAAAACCAGCCCAACTCTCTCCAACACATCAAATGTCCTGACGTACTCTGGTGAAATCTTACCCTATCTCTGAATCCTCTTGTGTCCCAACCTCAGTGTGACATGCAGGAAAACCTGATCCCCGACCTTGAACTCTAGAGGTCGTCTCCGCTGATCTGCATAAGACTTCTTCTGAGACTTTGTTGTAGCCATACTCTTCCAAATCAGCTCTATCTTCTCTGAAGTCTCCTAAAAAGACGAGGTCTCATCAAAGCTGCCTCTCCTGCCTCCAGCCAACACAAGGGTGATCGGAATGGCCTACCATACAAAGCCTCGTATGGTTCCATCTGAATGGTCACCTGGAAACCGTTGTTGCAGACAAACTCCACCAGAGGAATATGCTTCTCCCAAAAACCGCCAAAGTCTAGGAGGCAAGCTCAGATCATATCCTCAAGCACCTAGATCGTGCGCTCGAACTGACCATCTTTCTGGGGATGGTATGTTGTACTAAAAAGTACCTGTGTACCCAAGACCTTCTGAAGTCTCTGCCAGAACCGAGAGGTAAAGCACGCATCCATGTCTGAAACAATATAGCATGGAACTCCATGAAAACGAATGATCTCTCTGATGTAAAGTCGTCCCAGATCATCGATACTGAAGGTCTCCATGATCAGAAAGAAGTGATCAACCTTCGTGAGCCTGTGGATGACAACCCAAACAGAATCGTTCCCTCGGGGTGACCTCGGCAACCCGGTCATGAAGTCCATCACAACATCGTTCCACTTCCACTCCAGAATGGGTAACTGCTACAAAATCCATGCTGGTTGCTGATGCTCCGCCTTCACCTGCTGACAAGTAGAACATCTCAAGATGAAACCAGAAACATATTTATTCATACCAGGCCACCAGTACTGCCGATGAAGATCTTGATACATCTTGGTGACGCCAGGATGAACTGCCCAAACTGAGGAATGAGAATCCCACATCATCTCTTCACGTATTTCTGCCTGCACCCATACGCATCCCTGGAAATGCAAGATCTCATCCTCGCCCACTATCCATCCAGGAAGAGGGTCCTTTCTTGACATGCTCTCCCGCAGGACTAAGACTTCTGATTCTGATAGATGCATCATCCGTACCCGATCAAGTAGTGTATTGGTAACAGCTACAGAGGATAAGAATGTTTTTCCTTGTCTATCATGAACCTACAGATGCATCTCAAAGAATAGATCGATAAGCTTCCACTCACTACTGGCCTCCTAAACTTCCTGAATCTGACTTCTCCTACTCAACTCATTTTCCACTGCGTTGCCCTTTCCCGGCGTATAGGCAGGCTCGAAATCAAAATACTGAAGATACTTGACCCACCTGCATTGCCTCAGATTCAGATCATGCTGAGTAAAGATATACTTGAGACTCTTGTGGCCGGTAAAGACCACAAAGTGCTCCCCCAGAAGATAATGTCTCCAGGAGCGTAATACATGAACAACAGATGCCAACTCCAGATCATGTGTAGAGTAGTTCCTCTCATGTGGCCTCAACTGCCGAGACCCATACCCAACGACTCCATCTCCCTGTATAAGCACAACTCTTAGCCTGATACCTGAAGCATCACGATAGACTATATAGATCATTCTTAGATCTGGCAAGGCTAGTATCGGTGCTGACGTCAATCTTCCCTTCAGCTCCTGAAAGGCTGACTCACAAGAATCTGACCATAAGAACTTCACCCCTTTCTTTTTCAGACCTGTCAAAGGTGTTGATAGGCGTGAGAAGTCCTGAATGAAGCGTCTGTAGTATCCATCCCGCCCTAGAAAACTCTGTACCTCAAAAACGTTCTTTGGTTTCTCCTAGGAAACTACACCTCTCACTTTCTCTAGGTCCACTGATACTCCTGCGTCTGAGATGACGTGACCCGCGAAGTGAATCTGTTCCATCAAAAAGTGTCACTTCGAGAGTTTAGCATAATGTCGATGCTCTCTCAGTGTACTCATAACAATCTCAAGATGTGTAGCATGGTCCTGTCGAGTGTGAGAGTACACTAAGATATCATCCACGAAGACCACGAAGAAGGAGTCCAAGTAAGGATGGAACACTCGGTTCATCAGTACCATGAAAACTTCAGGCACGTTCGTGAGACCGAACAGCTTTACAGTATAATCGTATAGACCATACCTACTGCTGAATGTTGTCAGAGGTATATCTTATGGCCTAACATGCAACTGATGATAATCAGACCTCAAGTATATCTTTGAGAACACCTGGGCTCCTCGAAGAAGATCAAAGAGGTCATCGATCCTCGGAAAGGGATATCAGTTCTTGACCGTCAACTGGTTCAGCTTTCGATAATCCACACAAAGTCGAAGTGTATCATCTTCCTTCTTCATAAACAAGACAGGCGACCCCCAAGGAGAAGTACTGGTTCGGATGAAACCCTTTTCCTGCAACTCCTCCAACTGCTTCTTGAGCTCATGCAACTCAGGTGTCGCCATCCTATAAGGAGGAATGGACACCGGTGCTACTCCTGGCATGAGCTCAATAGAAAAGTCTACCTCACACTCCGGAGGAAAACCCGAAAAGTCCTCTGGAAAGACGTCCATGAAACGATCCACCACTGGAGGAAATTCTAGCTTCAAAGTCCCCTGATCATCCAGATAAAGTCTAGAAATCTGGGTTATCACCCTTTTTAGCCCATGATGCTCGAGTCCTGCTCGACTTGCCCGAACATCCCATTCACCTCTATGAAGAAAATACTCACCCTCTGGTGAGATGAAACTCACCCTGCGGTGATAACAGTCGACGACTGTCTGGAAGGGAACCAACCAGTCCATCCTGAGGATGAAATCATTGCTTATCATCTCTAGGACATAGAGATCCCATAAGAAATGATACCCTGAAACCTCGAGAGGAAACTCTCTACACTGGCGTATACAAGATGTCCTCGTCCCCAAAGGTGTGTCTAGTGTCAACGAGTCGGCAGGATAAAATACACAGATCCCAACACTCTCCATAGTAGAAACAGAGGTAAAACTATGCGTAGCACAAGAATCAAAAAAAGAAGAAGATAAAATTGAGGCTACTAAAATTGTACCACAAACTGTAGAAGGGTCGGGATCCTATTCCTGATAGGTCTGCTCCATGGCGAAAGACTAACCTGCACCGCGGCCCTACACCCCTGGCTGACCACTCTGAGCTGAACCTCCCTGCTGGTGCTGAGGGACTGGTGGCTAACTGCCATGGCCTCGACCTCCACCTTGGCTGGAACAGCCGGAAGAACTCCAGTTCCCCGACTGGTGAGAAACTAGTGGGGCTTCCCCTGAACGAGGAGTCAAGGAAGAACCCCGGTCACCATCTTCTGGTGAGAAAACCTGGTAGAAACGCTAAAGGTGACCTATCTTGATGCAAGATCGGCACTCCAAGGGGTCTCTCTGTAATTACAGCCTCATGTGCCCTGACCAGCCACACTGGTAGCATACCACCTGGCTACTTGACAACACATCTCGCTTCCTCGAATCACCACGCGTAGACTCCCTGCAGTGCTTCTTGCTGTCTTCTGGAGGAAAACTAGCTCTGGAAGCAGAACTGCCCTAGCTCGCAGCTTCGGAGTCTCTCAGATTGTGCTCCTCAATCAACGCCTAGTTGACGATGGAAGTGATGGAAGTCAGCTGGAAGAGATTCACCTGTGAGCGGATCTCCTGCCTGAGACCATCCTCGAACTTCTTTTCTAAGAACACCCCACTCCCATCCTAGAGGGGTGTGAAATGATGTAGCTCAGTGAAACAAGAGGAATACTCCATGACATAAAGAGTACCCTGCTCTAAGCTCATGAAATCCTGGGCTCGGTCAGCCCTTAGGGTCTCCGGGTAGAAGTAGTCATAAAAGACGTGCTGAAACTCCTCCCAAGCCATAACCTGCGGATGACCCGCCTGTGAGATCACGTACCACTACCTCTTGGAAATGTTTTGCAGCATGTAGGTAGCGAGCTTGACCCGCCTCTCTGGAGGCGTCTTTAGATGCTCAAAGATGATCAACATGGCTTCCATACATGAATCTGTATCCTGTGGTCCTTCTTCTCCCGGGAATGTGGGAGGATTTTGTTGCTAGAAAACATGCGTTAAATCTACCATAGTCGAGGCAGGAGGCGGTGCTCCCTGAAAGTTCTGCATCATCCTTAGAAAACCTTCTCTGAACTGCGCGTCAGTGCCTACAACTAGTATGACAGTCGGGGCCAAGGCTGGCCCAACTAGAGGATCGGCAGGAAGTCTCTGATCAGCCATATCTGGCATCCGATCACTGCCTGATGAAAGAAGTACAACCGGAGGACACCTAGGAGACAGAGCTATGAAATATCAAAATCACACCTTAGATCATAATTAACAAGGATTGATAAAACAAGAGTACAAAACAAGAACAGGGAAGAAAACCACCCAACTTTACAAATCATGACTACACGACGTTTATACAAACTACACGACGTGTCTTCTTAAGCCACTGACATGGGCGTGTACCCCTGCCCTACAGGTCGTGTAACACCTCAAACTACACGGAGTGTTGACCCACCACATGGCATGTACTATAAAACTATGCCCCTGCTCGAGTATCCTTACACGGCTAGCCCACACAGTCCAACTTAACCTGAGACTACACTGTGTGTTCTGAATAAACACGGTGTGTACTAGACAAGGCTTCGGCAGCCCGTGTTGTTAAACATATAGCTGTATGCATGGCTGAAACTTACACGGCATGTTCCGAACAAACACGGCGTGTATAGGTGAAGGTGACACCATCCCGTGTTGTTCGTGATATGGCCGGGTACCTGAACAAGACTACACGGCGTGTTCTGAAGACAACACGACATGTCTAAGAGAAGGTAATGCCGACCTGTGTTGTTCGTGACATGGTCGGGTACCTGGACAGGACTACACAGCGTGTTCCTTTAAAACACGGCGTGTTCTACCCGAGCTTCCCCGACCCGTGTTGTTAGTGACACGGCCGGGTACACGGCTTCAAACTACACGACATGTACCTACCGTACACGGCATCTTCCGAAAGTTATTCCCACGACACCGTGATCCTGCTCACACGGTCAGTGACACGGCCTGAAAACTACATGGTGTGTATCCGAAAAGTACACGTCGTGTATTCTGGGTTTTTCTGGGCAGTAGCTCAGAAACTGCACAGAAGCCCAGAAATACTGAAAACATGCCAAGGAGGTGCCAAATTCTGATCCGTAAGGGCCCATACTCCCCGCGAATAATATCTTGGCATCTCCTACAATTATGGACAAGAGAAAAGAGGATCATGATCCACCAATTTCCGATTCGATAGGGACCATAACACTTCAAGAATCAAAATTTTCCGTTCATTGGTAGGAAGCAATCGATCCTCTAACAAGGTAGCACAGATTTTATCAAGCATCTATCACAACATCATGCATAATCTACACAAAGTCTATCACATTAGCATGCAATCGCTAATGAACCCTAGATGGCATGGCAAGAATGCATGGCATGTGATTTCTACAAGTGCCTATATGATGCATGAGATGGAATAGCCTCATCTCATTAGGTTGCGACAGAAATAGAACCGCAATCATCAAGAAAATAATAACACAAAGCATGTGAATTACTCTAGGTGAAATCATATCAACCATAAAACCTCAAAACCATCAAACTTCAATTTGATGAGGTAGTATGGATTTTCCTTATACACAAGTTAGTTACTCCCGAGCATAGCTTAATACCAAGTACCGAATCCATCCTATCCCTCGCTAAAGACTCTGAATAGTGAATTAAGAGAAAATAATTCCTCTGATACCACATTGTAACGACCCAAATCCGGAGCCCCTCCACTAGTGCCCCGTACCTGGTTCGCCACATAACCTCAAGCGTGTTTCCCCAAATGCCAGAGGCTTCCGACTAGCAGCGAGGTCCTTGGTGAGTCGTTGGGGAAACTATGCCCTCATTTGGTAAAGTATATAGTGGAAGAACAACAAGACACAATAACGGAAACTGTAAACAGCATACAAAAACTGAACTGAACAGCGGAAGCAATGTATAAATAATGATGATTCAACATGGTACATATGTATATGGAAAGAAGTAAACAAACCAACGTGCTGAAGTGAAAATGAAAAACAAAGTGCAAAGAAAACAAAGTAAACTCCTCAGCATCGCGAGCCTAAACTCGGTCCCTTTCTCTCCAGCTCCAAGCAATAACGTACCGGAAGTCGAAGGGTGCTTGCCCTTATCTATTTCTATAACAACAAAGTCTTCTTGGGCACAAAAGCATGGCCCAAACAGGGTGTGAGATACAATCACAGTACGCAATCACCCAAATATCTGTGCCTAACAGTCAATGAATACAAGGTAAATAAAAGTGCAGGAAGCAGTAAATAGAAAATCACACAGCAGCTACAATCCACAATTCTAGCATACAAGTACTCAAGTAACAACAACAAGAAGAAGAAAATAGGTAACCCTCTGGGTAGCTCTCATAGCCTAACCCCTATGGTTCAACCTACAAGTACTATCAACCCTCTAGGAGGCACACATAGTCTCACCCCTTTGGTTCAGCTAAGAATAGACTCTCTGAGAAAGCATTCACCGTCAATTCCCTCTATAGTCTCGTATCGTGCTAAAGGCTCTCTGGGGAAGCACTCAACGTCTCATTCCCCCTGTGGCCCATGTCGAGGAACTACAGACTCTATGAGGAAGCACTCATTGTCAATTCCCCATATGGTTTCGCATCGTATTAAAATACACTCTAGAGAAGCCCTTACATCTATTCTCCATGTGGTCTACTACACTAGGTTCTCACTGTCTTGTGTGAAATAAACATGCTCATCACACGTGAAACGTCCAAGTGAACCTCAAGAACTACTTGGATATCAATCTAAGGCTCAATAGAATAACATAGCAACAGTTCCACTATCCTACAACTAGAAATGGAAACCGGAAAAACGCCAAACAAGAAAACAAGAATGGAAACATCGAAAGTATAGTAAAAACTACCATATACACAAGCGAATAAATCTAATCAAGAAATCAAGAAAAGCATAAAAACAACAGGGGAAAAATAGGAAACACGCAATACCCCGTTCAAGGGTATTGGTGGAATATTCACAAAATGCTCATCAAATTTCTACAGAAAGGCACAAACCACCTACCTCAATCCTAGGAGATCGATATACATGAATAGCAACGACAAATTCTCCTTAGAACGCCATAGATTTGAGAAAATGTCCAAAACACATAAACCACAATAACATGAAAAGGAGGAGGAATTGGAAAACAAGGCTCAATAAGAAGTAAGAAATCACCACTGCGCTTCCAACGCAATCGACTGTGCTCAAATCAGAGAACGGACAAAGAGGAGGGGGCTTGGAGAAGATCCAGCCATACAGGTCACTCTCGGATGAATGACCTGGAGAAGGGGTGTGTTCTGTCCGTCAGGCGTGACCCCGATGCATTTAGTGAAAAAAAAGTACACGGTGTGAAATTTTAGAGTACACGGCGTGTACTAGGTTTTTCCATACTCCGCCAAAATAGGCCTCTACGTCACCCCTACACACCGTGTGTGTGGCCCGGACATGGCCAACACACGGCTTCGAGCCGGAGAAGAGTACACGACGTGTACTCAGAAAGTACACGGTGTGTACTTCAAAAATTTCCAGAAAGTTTATTTTTCTTAAAAACTAAAGAAAAAGGAAAGGAATACGTGAAATGAAGATCTGGGTTCTTACAACACTGAGGATTGAATATACCTACATTGTTCAGGGCCATAGTGTCTCCGAGAATTTCACATGATCATGTCAACTAGTATCATTCCAAAAGTTAATATTACACCAAGTGAAACCATTATACCCCTATATGTTTCCAATGGAATCATAATATTACTATGAGGCTATAGAATAATCCATTGGTTGTAATCCTAGTATTTCCCTATTTATTAGATTCAGAATCCAAATTATAGGAGGTGATACTTTCCATTTTAAATATCACGAATAAACCCAAATCTAATGGGAATTTCAAAGTAATTGTAAATATATTGGCTTCATTACCTATTCCTAGGGGATTTCACAAGGCATTCTAAATAGACATGAATCAAAATCAAATCTAATGGGATTTCCTAAGGAATTAAAAATATATATTCATCATGGTCAAATTTAAGGATGTAACCCAATGAATTATAAATTAACAGGTACGGGAAAAATAAAATTGGATTCTCTAAGGCATTCTAATCATATATGAATAACCATTGAATCTTGGGTAATCGACATGAATTCTTTATAACATCAGGCATTAGGTTACTAAAACTAGAAGGTAGTGCATAAATCTCATAATATCTCACAAAACCAAAATCATAAGGGTTATCCATATATCCTACTGAACTCACATAAGCAATGTATTCCTCTGAACATGATAACCTATATTCATTAATAAAACAATACTAAGCTATCATAATTGATTTGGATTTTAAGGTGACATGAAAAATCATCACTACCCACTAGTTTATGTTCTCTCTATGGGCATAAATATCATTGGGAACCCTTTGGAGGGGGAATATGTCTAATAAAAAACATTATTAGAAAATTGGACTCAATGTAAAATAGTCACTAATATCCCTATAAAGAGTTGTCATAATTCAAATCCCCCACCTCAAGGTCAACCAAGGTCATTCCTCATCCAAAAAACCTATCCACAAATATCACCTAGTGTATACCCACCCAGGTAATCAAATATTAGTGAGGGAGGAATTTTAACCCCATTATCATCACAACTAACTATATATTTTTAATGAATATCAGGGTTTTATTTGTGCTTACAAGGGATAACAATCCCACTATAACACTCTCCCCTATAATGATTTGTATAAGGCTCTTACACTAGGCCCAATTATTATATTCACTTTATTTAATATATTAACCTTATGGTCTAGGTTCTAAATATCTGTATTTATAATCATGTCCTTGCATATTGGTTGTTGAGTCATTATACAAGTGAACAAGGTTCTATCATGTCCCTCGAAAAACTATTTATTCATGGAATTTCATTAAAATGAAATTATTTATTTATTATAAGTAACCTTATAGGATAATTGTGAGACCACCCAAATCATGTTCCATATATATATAATTAAAACACCAGGTGGCTATACTCATCGGATCACCACAATTATTTAATATTTACTGCCTTTTAAAGAAACTCGATGAATCTCGAACGAGCTGATCCATATCCAACTATCCATAATAAACGCACACAAGTCCCAATATCATTACAATAAATCCAAATTTATTACTTATAATCATTAATAATTAATTAAAAAAGGTAAAATTAATTTTTCATTTATTTTAAATTGTAAAAAATCCTAAAATTTCATTGAGTGTTGTTTTCTTTCCTAAACCTTGAAAACATGGTGGAATTCACTCTTCCATGTACCATGATCTAGGCCCAACAAAATCCCCAATTCAATTACACAAAATGATTTCCATTTTCTTTAAATATAATTAATAAACATAGGAAAATTATTGAGTTGATTTACCTTCATCCAAATAGCATGAAATTACATGTTTCTATCATCTCAGGATATCCTCTAATTATACTAAGAAGATTTTCCCTTATAATGGAACAACTCCCCCCATTTATTGGTGGTGTCATAAATTAAAATTATACATGACAACCAAAATCACATGATAAATAAGTACGAAGAATAATTATTTAAGAATAATATGAAATTCACCATAAATAGTTTTTGAATCACCAATAATACCTCCTAAAATTAGAGGGGTCTTGAAGGATAAAAACTGAGGAACTCGATGATCCCTCCAACTTAACTTCATGAGAGAGAGGTGGAGAAATGGTTTTAAACAAATCGTATATAAGAAGGGTATTTGTGGTAAAAAAACTATAATATGAAGACTAGATAGGACACCACAGCATGCAATATGACATGGTCTGCCCCCAAGAAACCCTAGAGGAGCCTGACATGACATGCACTGTGGAGAAGGTCCTTCACTGATTTCCATTTTAAGCCAGGGATCCTACCTCAAACCATAATATAAACCACATATAATGACTCTATGTTCCCCGATAAATATTCACACACCTCTCTCACCATGGACTTGATGTAGGTGCTTCTCTTACCCTATTACAAATAAAAAATAAACAAGGCCTCTATAATAATAAAAAATTCTTAGTGGCTGAGCATTTTAGTATTTCATAATAGACACCCAAAAAAATAAAATTACATTTCCATGAGAAATGTGAGTTTTAATTTACCTTTTTTACATAGGAATAATTCTCATGTTACACATCCAACCTAGGAATAATTCCTTCCATATGAGTAATTTTTCACTGTCCATTTCCCACTTAGAAAACCCCTAAACAAATATGCTCTGTAAAATGTAAAACATGTGTGTTTCTCCCTCCCCATTCTATAATTTGAGATCACCTAGGAACCATTCGCACCAATAGAACCATGAACTATACAATTCCAATGAACTAAGTCTATAGAAAAACAAAAACACCCAACATCACACAAAATGGGCTCCCTACTCACTATTTTCCAATACCCATAAGTAGAAAAATTAGTGTTTCACCTACCTTTTCCCATATGTTACTCTCCCATGAACCATGATTATCTTGTTCTAAACTCCTTAATGTCTTGGTGATTCTCTTAATATCACAAGGTACACAACATTTTTCTCTTCTTCATTGTGTTTAACCTAAAATGAAATTAAATTACAAGTCCACCCAATATCGCTATTTCATCCACCTGAGAACACGAATCACCTCTTGAGAATCGATCCATAAGCAAAACAATCTTCTTGAGATGTTACCAATAAACAATTCTCAATATAAATAACATTTCTCAAAATGAAAATCTTACCAAAAATAGAAAATAAAATTTACTTTTATATTTATAGAAAAAAAAGAACATAGGGCTATCCAATCTCCCCACTTTGGCTCTTATCATTTATTGAACACCCATTGATCCTTAAACCATTAATATTCTCATATTTAAGTCATCAATTCACAAATAATTTTCCACATTATATCTCCAAAATCATAATGAGATTTTATTATG
Organism: Viscum album; assembly: GCA_963277665.1. NCBI lineage: Eukaryota > Viridiplantae > Streptophyta > Magnoliopsida > Santalales > Viscaceae > Viscum > Viscum album. The sequence continues at coordinate 684,926,389 of OY728165.1, forward strand.
TATCTCCCAAAACCAATGTTCATTATCCATCAGAATCCCAACCATTACACATAACAACCATTAAATCATCGATAGAGTGATTTCCCACACTCATATATCACAATACATTGTGGTTTCATCCATAAATTCGTATCCAAGGTTATGGATATTCTAAAAAAAATCTCTACCAAAATGAAATTATAATGGTCCAACACAAACTCAATATAGTTTCCATCTCACTAAAATAATTGTCACTCCAAAATACTGTTCGGTCATTCTATGACCTACAAATTTAATAATCTATTGGATGACCTAATGCAATGTTTTATCATCACTATTTCCAAATTATTTAACTCTTTATATAATATAGATATCATCTCAACACTCACAAGGATTTTGATACTGAATCTTGGTATAATTCAGTGCTTTGATCCTTAACCATCAGTACTAGACTCCATTCCCTCATCTTGATCACTAGGACACCTCTAATCTAATAGAACCTCATATCACAACCAAATTATTTTAGCTTAAAATATAATTCACTATTTTTTTCTTGTAGTACAACCAAGCTGTAAATATGGTTTTCATTGGGGAACTAGAAATAACATGATCCATTTACACACCAGTATCCTAAACACAATCTTGATCATCAAACGACTGGAAAAATAACCCTAACAAGACTAATAATTATTGGGTCATATCTCTATATCCCATAATCTATTATTTCCAATAAATAATGAATAGATGTGACTATAACACTCATACCCATGTGAAAACACAAATTATCAACAAATTCCCATTCCCATATTACCAAGAGTTATATCCTTGACACCTACACAAATTATATATATAACGAGGGTCACAACCTTCATGACCAGTGGTGAACTCCCAACTTTATTTAATTCCATATAACTATATTTGAGAGAAACCTCAATAGATTTCACCGAAACAAGTCTCTGATAATACATGTCAAGGACCACTCTCAAGTTGGCTATATCACAACATCCCAATCCATTATTGATGTTACTCCTCACCATAGAGGGACACCATTCACACTCATAAAAACCTCGAGAGGCCATTCCCATGATAATTTCTTAATACCATTACTCCCTGGATCACACATGGCCTCAATTTAATTCATAATTAAATATCAAAAATTGTAACCAACCCATACCACATTCATTTCATCCAAATCCATCATGTATACACTTTGGTACCAAACTAGTGAATCAACCGACTCACATTACCATGAACCACACAACATTAAAAATATTCTCATGAAAATAAAAAACATAACATGTCTCACTAAATTTCTGTCTCATATATCTTGGAGGACCCTCAGTGGTCCTCTTCAAAATCAAAAATTGCATAAATGCTATGGTCTACCATATGATCATCTGCCAACCAAAATCAATTTAAAATTAAAATAATATACATTTTCTCTTACCAAACTCTTTAAAGAGTATAAAAAATAAATATTTTTAGAAAATAAACCTTTACAATCCCCAAAATCGAAATATTGATACCAAAATTTATAGTACTTAGAGTGATTTTCATTACAAAAACACAGGGCATCTCAGAATCCTTTACAAAAAAACTGGTAGAACCACCTATGAACTAATCCTAAAACCTAAGCCATTTTCCCATGCTTCATGTTGTTACCATTGGATATCACAACTCATCTTGTCCATAATTCCAAACTCACCAATATCCTGATCCATATCTCAACACAACAATTCTCTCCCCACCTATCCCATAAACCAAACATCACATACGTCATAAATCATGGGGCCACGCCCTTAATACTATATCAAGTAATGCAAAGAAACTCATATGAAAACATTCAATCTACGGTTCTAAAAGGCATATATATATATATATATATATATGGTAGTCATCGTAGGCCAAATCATCAGTCTATCAGGGCACAAATCCTTATCGGGAATCTGTTTAAGAGGCTACCCCCTCAAAAACCATGATATAATATATTGTTATATATATAACAAAATTATCCTATCAAAATATTTTTTTAAAAATACCATTTTAATATTGATTGGTAGTGTTTAATTCCACCACGAAACTATATGTGAAAACCCCATAGAGATAATTGTCAACATTTTAGGTAAACTAACCTACATTAAATTCTAAAACTAGTATTATGATCTCCCACTATTGGTTGATCATCGATGATTATAATGCCTTCACTGACTTTATAAGATCATTATATATCCCTTAAAAGAGTGTTTTTGTAGTCTTTATCAATAAACATGTCCCCATAAAATTCAAAAGACCTATCATTATAGAATAATATATTTTTATTTAATAGATTTTAATTCCACCGGTATAGTATTTGGAAAAACACCATATATGTTATTATTGACACTTTAGTTAACAGAAACCTACCATAAATTATATCTACGAAACACATTAACTTGAATTTCATGCAATTCATATGCACCAAATTTGATGTTTATACACATTAATCAATCCAATGAGATAATATCCAAAAAACTATAAAACATAAACAATAAAATCATGTGCATCATGCTAAGTGATGGTAAAATCATAGAAGAGAAATATAATAATAGAAATTACATATCCCTAGTAACTTGGACTTTCTATCAGAAATTTTTTTCATGATTAACTAGTTTATGGACCATAAAAATATATAACACATTCCCATATAAAATTTCTACCATATCCCCAAATATTAAGACAAATTAAAATTATCTATAACCTCTTTTTAAATCTCCAGACTAAGATAACATATCAGTTTTCTGGTTAGAGGGCTACTGGGACTTTAGATGTGCCTCCCTATACAGTATAGGTTTTCAGCTAGTAGCATGAGTTTAGAGTGTTATAGAGGGAGACTATACCTGCATATTTGAATGCATGATAACAAAAAAATGACATCATCTATGGATATTAGTCATCCATCATTGTATGTGAAATCAAATAAGAAGTAATTTAATATAAAATTAAAATGTTAAATAAGAAAGAAATATAAACTAATGGTCATGCCAAAATAAAATGACTAATCACCCACTAGATTGATCACAACCACTAAAACATACAGGATATATGTGGGTCTCCACTACTCACCCAAATTTATACCTCAATATTATTTTTAACTCTATCATAGATTTATTTCTTAATTGTGAAATGCCAATCCTCTTCCCAACCTAAACATGAAATCAATAAAGTATTCTTAGGTACTCAATTTTCATGGATGTCCAAGAAGGGTGTGAGTAAAAGACTATGCTCCACCACCAACTAGGAAACATACATAACTAGTATATTCATGGTGTACATATGTGATATTCTAATGTTAATATATATAAAAGTTTGTAAGTATAAACAAATAACCAATATTGATCCTTGTGTTCTAACATGACTCATGGGATCGACTACACCTACTTATTCTCAGGTCGAAATGTCTCAAATCCTGAAATGTGATCATTCAAATAAGTATCTAGAACAATGGACATATGGTAGTTGGTTTAAGAAATATTTAAATAGATGTTTCAAAAGGAATCAAAATAGTACTAGGAAAAAATGATTGAATTTACATATGGTAATCCTAGGAAGTCCTTAGGTACTATAATAAATATTTCAATCATAGGAGGTGATCATATGCATTCTATATATCAATCATAAATCTAAATTCTTTGGAATTTCCCAAAGTATTCTAAAGAGATAGTCATCATAGTCAAATCCAAGGGAATTTACCTAATCATTCTAAACATATAGTCACCGCAACTGAATACAAGGTGGATTCCCAAGGAATTCTAAATATATAGTCATCAATATTGAATCAAAGTATATTTATCAAGGAATATTCATTGATTGTAATAAAAGAACAATTCAATGGGACATCCAAAGTAATTAAAAATAAATAGGATTCAATCAAATTCTAAGTTGATTTCCCATGGAATTTTAATATGATCGTCATAACATGGAAATACTAGGTAATCACCATGGATTTATTTCTAATATTATATATATAGTTACTAATATTAGAGGGTATATCATCCTCCACCCATAATATCGCAAAAAATATAACTCATAAGGTTTGTCCATCTACTCAACCTAACCCACATAATCAGGGTCATACTATAAATTATGTAACCTATCATCATCATTTCATCTATACTAGGCTCATATAATCAATTAATATTCTAATGTGATACCCTAAATCATTACTACCCATTACTAAATAAACCCTCAATGAATTAGAAATATCGTCGGGTGCCATCCATGGTCTCCTATATCTCATCATGAAAACATTATGGATGTATTTTCCTCATAATAAAAAACACATTGGCATCACTTTGAAGTGATGGAATAATTCTCATCTCCCTTTTCAATGGTTCTCATGAACCAAATCAATCTATAAGTCTTACCCATGATTGACTCGACCAGTTACTCACATCTCATTGGGGTAGAAATTCCAAACCCATTTTTAACTCCATTTAACAAAATACTTTAAGAAATATAAAGGTTCTATTATGACCTATATGGTTCAATCATCCAAATCCAACACACATTCCTATAATTAGGTGTCACCAAGAATTCATTATTAATTGAGGAATCATAAATTAATGATTAGGGAATCAATAAATTTTATAGGGTCCATTATATCCCATGGAACTTTTTTATAGTTTAAAAATATCATTTAAATAAATCAATTTATTTAGTAAAAAGAGTAAACCACCCATAGTCTTTAGACCATTAATATTGAATTCCATTTATATCTATAAATGAAAATCCATGTGGGTATTATAATGAGACACTTACCACATTTTTTGTGTTATTGACATTTAAATAATAACTATTAATCTCTTTTAATCTCATCCATCTCCAACAGGCCATCTTCAAGTCACAAGAGGCTCCCTTAGAAGACAAATCATCCAAGTTAATTAATTATAATCATATATAATTTACAAAAAAAAATAGAAATTATATAAATTATAATTTAAATAGGATTAACACTTAAAATATCATAAATCAATGTTCACTTTCTAAAACCTCAAGAAAATGAGTTTGAACCCCTCCAAACATACATGTTTACCTAAGCCATACAAAATACCCAATTTAATTACCAAAAATGTTATCCAATCCCATTTAATTTAATCAAAATCCATCTAACCAATTTTGATCAAAATGATACACAGTGAAAATATTTTTCTGATCTAAATACATATATAATATAATAGAATAAAATGACTCATTATAATGGGAATATTATACCATGATTAGGTGGAATCATTAAATAATCCCTAGAAAAAAAAACCAAAATCACAAGCTAAATGATGAGGAAGAAGAATAAATGATATAGGAGAGAAAATAACTCTAAATAATAGTATAATCACCATTAAAACAACCCAAAATCAATGTGGCCTATAAGGAGGATGTAGGGGTTCCCCAAGACCTTTTTTCCAAACATGATAGAGACAGGGTAGAAAGGGGACCAAAACCCCTAATAACCGAATATGAAAATATGGTAAATCCACTAAAATATTACATGCTAGCAAGACACCACAATAACAACCCATATTTTTTGATTTTTTTATGAATTAAATTTATTTCATATCTCACAATACATGAAATTCCAAGTTAATCTTTTATTACATGAAACCATGGTTTAGCATGTGTTACACAAGACACTAAGTTGTAACAAAACTGGGATATATTATTCAAACACTATTGTTGTAACCTATTCATTAAACTTGTAAATATGAATATTAATATCTAAGTTTAAAATATTATTTTTAATGGTTTTATATAAATAAAAAATAATGTGAAAAATGTACTCATTGTTTATCAAATTCCATATATGTTTTGAAAGTTCCTTTTTTCAAAAAAATGATTTTTATTAATTTTTTTGCACAATAGTAAAATTAATTTTTGAAATTTTTTAAGATTTAATTTGATAAAATAAACCTCAATTTTAAATAAATATAAGAAAATAATCTTAGTTTTAATTTTTTTGAATTTTCTTGAATGAATATTTTTTTAAAAGAATAGTGAAAATACCAAATTTTAATTTAAAACTACAATTTCAATTATATTATTTATAAAGTTAAATTATACACTAAATTGTTTTTAAAGAAATATTAGTCCAATCATATATATATATTAATCCAATTTAGGTCATTGGAATTATTTCATATTGAATTTTTATATAAAATATTTGTAAACTTTTGAACATTTTCTCTTTGAAAACCATATTTCACACCTCTCCTGCAGAATTAATATTAAATTAAAATTTTCCAATAATGTGAATTGAATTTGTAAAATTATATTAAATATTTATAATCATAATATTTTTTGTTATAAATTATGGTAAATTTTTTTAAAAATAATAATAATTCATGAAAGAATATAAAACATTATTATCGTGATTAAGGTTAAAATGGAGTTTTGTATATTACATGATATTGTGTGAAAATAAATTTTCCACGCATATATGATTTTTTTTAATTAATTTTATTTCATAATTAGAATAATTAGGTGTATATCATATAATATTACTCAATTTATTTTATTCATAATGGATTAATTACTTAGGTTAAAAAAACTAGTTACCCTTGTAAAAATTAAAATGGTAAAATTAAAATATAAAGGATAAGGAATGACATGTTTATAAAATGTTTTTTAGGTGTTTTTTGGCCTTATAATCCATATCTTACATTATTTATCTATTTTGGAGCCACATGAGGTGAGTGTGACCTAATGATATTGAATACTTTTGGGAATTTACAAAAATTTCACTCAACCATAATTATAAAAGGGAACTCACTCCCCTCACTTCTTCACACATAACAAGCCATTTAGATCAAACATACCCTACCCAAATCAATTCTTAACTTCCCTATCCTCAACATAGAAGCCATAGTTTTATAAAAAATCCATCCTTGGAAGGCTTTTGGTGAAAATCTAAGGATATGACCCAAGGAAAATGTAATTTTCTTCATCGAGATTTTTTATTTTATTTATTCCAGCACATAATTATATTATTATATAATCCTAAAGATATTATAACATCATTATAATACATATAATTAGATTTTTTTTATTATAATTTATTAACCTAGAACCATCTCATCTTCTATAAGAACCTGGTTTTTCACTCAGGTATGGATCCTTGAATTTTCGGTCTAATTCCTTATCTTGGACCTAATATGGATTCCTAATGAGTTAGAAAAGTTATAATGGGTGTATGAAGAATTTTCAGATCCTTTAACCCATGTTTTTGGGAAAACTATCTATGTTGCAAAGTTGGTACATGGTTTGGCTAACTGTGCAGATGGAAAATTCCATGCATAACCAAATCGCACCGTTTGAGCATGGCAGTGTGGCCTAACCGTTTAGGTTCCCTTTCACCCCAGGAACTTATGCATGGTTTTTTAATTGTTTTTCAAACAATGAGGATGAACTATGCATTGGATAATTAAAGTTTTACTTTACTATTTTTTCTTTAATGATTTAATTACATCCCCTCATTCTTCCTAATCATATAAGTAGGTTGATTAACCTATTTATTTATAAAATTAATGTTTTTTTAATCCCTATGGTTGGAAGAAAGATATATTTTTCATCTAAGATCCTTTAGGGACTCCTCTTATCATGTTATATGTGTAATGTTAATTACTAGAGTTCATTTAATCATTTCTTATCGTCTCTTTCTCTCGACCTAGTTATCAAGGTAGGACCATTTACCCCTTTTTCTTTGATCCAAAGCATTCTAAGATAAATAAAGGGATCATACTTGAAGAGTATAATCACAAAACCCTAACGTGGGTGGTCTATAAATCATCCCTTAAGTACATTGATTTTAGAATTATCGTGTGGGGGCCTTCAATTTCATCAGGTCCCTTTTATAGAATTTATATTCCATGATTATAATCATTAGAATAATATGGATATTATATTTCTATATATTTTATTAATTTTTGTAGTTACACCCACAACTCTATCCATCCCATGTATAATGTTATGCCATAATTTTATTTTTAGTATTTGATGTGTTTGAGCCACCGTTCGAGTGTAAATTTTTGTGACGCTTCTACGGGTAATATTTTTTATTTTAAATGGATTCATTTATTTTGTGAATTTCATAATGTAAATTACCATGTATTCTCACCACTTGATGTACCTAAGAAAAGTGCTTCAATTTATAACTAAATGTGAATTTTAAAAAAAAATTAAAGTATACTGAGTATATGACTTGATCGAATTAAATATGAATGAATAATAGATTTCAGATCTATAGAACACTTTTCCACATTAATGGAAGATAGTTGATTTAACCTTAATTATTGAATATTATTTGAATGGAATTAATAAAAGTTCTTTTCTACTAGGCCTTGTCACTATAATGAAAGGCAAGGCTTGGATAAAATGGACTTATGGATTAATTATTACTTGATTAAAAGAATACATGATAATTGACCTTATCAGAAAAATGATAGGAAAGTATTAAACAAAATTAAATATTACATGACATAATAATAAAATAAAAATGGCTTGACTCAAGCTCACCATGGATTCTGACTAGAGAATTCCATGAGAACTTGAGAACCCCACTCTAATTCAAGGATACAGCTTGCATTGGTTGAGACCCACCTAGATCTAAATCCATTTTTATTCTTTGGATACCCAGTATGACATCATAGGATCCCTTCAATATCATTATAGGTTACCTTGTATAAACTCCTTGGATCCATCATTGATAAGTAGGTTCCATGATTAACTCCCATTGGTCCCAGTCATTGCTTGTCCCTGTTTTACCATTTTTGAACTCCATGGATTCGGTAAGCATCTCATAGTGGAATGCCTTGGATTATGCTCCTGGGATTACTCTCTTACCTCATGTAATGCTACATTTATTACTGAGTTGGCGAACCTTGAGGTCTAAGTCACCATGGTTATTACCATTGGACTTCACTCTAAAATATCATTACTTTTTTCCTTGTTATAACTTGGAACCTTCACTATTATTAATATGTGATATTTTTTAAACTGGTAATAATCAAATAATTAATTGTTCTCATGTTTAGACACCATCCAATGGATGATGTAGGTACATGGGTATTTAGTTACATTGCAATTATTTACTTTATATATGCATGTTAGAATAATGTTACATTTACATTACATGGGTTGGATGTTACAGATACCATTGTTGGTGGCCTAGTGAGATTTATCTCACACCTACTCTAAGTACCATTTGGTACTCAGATAATACTACATGGTTTTAGGTGTTGAAAAAGGGAAGCATACATTTTAAGACACTAGATTTCATCCTATTTAGTATGGATCCTGATAGAAGATGATAGAGACGGAGTGTGGGATACTTGGGATAGTATTTGATTTCAATTATACTTATGTGGAACATGTTATTCCTATTTTATTGTATCCATATTTTCTAGTTTTCTATTTACATGACATATCATCATTAGTTCTTGAATGATATTCTAGTTGTTTCAGTTATTTTTATTGTTTCCACTATTTTTATTGTGCCTTCAGTTTACTTATATTGATTTATCTATTCAAACTTGTTTATAATCATCTATTGTGATACACTTTTTTATGAGGTAATAGTCTCCCCATGGACACACACTATCCCACCGCTACTAGTCGATGACCTCTAATGTTCGTGGATAATTCCTTGAGGCCATGTGGCCCACCGGGCTTGGGGAACCTATTAAGTGGATCCATGTCTGGGACGTCACAAAGTGGTATCAGAGTAGGTTCCTTTATTACTTTACTTTTTTGATACAATAAATTGGATATTATTAATGTTTGTGACTTGGTTATAAGTCATTCATGGGATTCATGAACCCATGTTTGGGGTAGAAATGAAGTTTTCTAAATTATAATTGTTTTTCTACTTTTTCCTATTACAGTTGATATTATTTCACCATGTGGTGGTGCACATGTTGTGTGGAATTGTTCATTATTACTCTAATTGAGGATTATCTTTCATCCTTTTCCTAATGATATGAGGGAAATAAAAATTGTTACATGCATAATTAAAGGTTCCTAGATTTCGCTTGTCATGCACATTTCCATGAAATATAGGTGAATTTTACAATTTTTCATTTCTTGATATGACTTTAATTGCTGAGTGATGTTGTGAGAGTTATATTAATCTTGTATTACTCTTGGTTGAGATTGAGTGATTTTCTATCTCAATTCCTGAGGTGTATGTGCCCTCATTGGATGGGATGAGTAATTTTCTAAGCTAATCCATTATGCTATCAATAAATGAGTGTTTTCTAGTGATAGGGTGTATGGGAACTAATTTTACGAGGATGGATATCCATTATAAAGTGAAACATGAATTCTAAAGTGTATTGGTTTCACATCATTATCCCTCCTTATCCTGTTTATGAAAGGTAAAAGAGTGAACCTGGTAATTAAATTTAAAATGAAATGAAACTTATACTTGAACAATTACTGATACCTGGCTGTCTAAGTGGGTAGTTGTGGTAGTATTACTTGGGTAATGAGTTTTCCTACATTCATCTTCCACTAGTGATTCTATATTTCTACATATAAAATTGTTTTGATGCATGTTCATGTCAATTATAGATCAATGCCACCATAAATTCCTCAAGTCGTATGCTTGTAATGTGGTTATGACCATGCTTTGGACGTGGTGGGCCATGAGCTTCCAGTCTTACCTCTAAGAGTGCCACTTAATGCACCACCTAATTTACCTAATTTGGGAACTGAAATACAAGTTCGTGATAGTTTCTTAAGTCTGATTTAGTCAGTTCATGGTGCTCTATAGCTTGAACCTACAATGGTAGATCTAACTTGTGAGTTCCAACAGCAACATCCTCCTACCTTTTTAAGGGATAGCGGTCCACAACCTACAAAAATATGGATAGAAACCACCCTATATAACTTTGTGAATATGGATATTCCTATAGGGAAGAGGTTCAAACATTATATATACATTCTTTGGAATTCATCCAAGTGTTGGTGGGATGTGAATTCCTAGGTTGATCATCATCAGGGCTTGTAATGGGTTGATTTCCATACTGCCTTTTATGATTAGTTATTTCCTTAGACATTGAGAGCTAACAGTGCCAGTGGGTTCATGTATCTCGAGCAGGGTTTTTTCTCAGTTCTGTAATATTCCACACTATTCACTAAGTTAAATAATTTTGAATTGGTTCTATCTGCTGATGAGATTTTAGGTGCATGATGATTGGAGTATGGGATCCAGTATTTCGTCTGTATACAAGTGAATGTATTTCACTAGCCTAATTTTTTCATATAGTCAATCAGGATCTTATCAGTAATTTTAGCCTAAGGGATGTCAATAGTAACTAGTATAGAGGATCAATGTCATGGCTGACCAGTATTTCTTTCAATGGAAGGAAACATTCCCTTGAGGTTTTTCATTAGGGAATTAATAACCTGAGTTCCTTTTCCACAAGACCATTCCACTAGCTTCGAGTGGAAATGCGTCCACATCAACTTCACCTTCAAGATCATGTTTTTTTACATCATGTCTGGAGGGTAGTTGGAATAGAACTAGTTGGTCAAGATGAGGAGGAGGTCGGGGCCATGGTAGCTAGACCCATGACAAAAAACAGTGCTAGTAGAGAAATTTTGATCATGGTAGTCCATCTGTTGCACAAGGTCGTGGATAATTCCAGTTGAATGAACTACATTTGATACCTGAGGATCAAGCTATGGGACCATCTATAGTACAAGGTATTATTATTGTGGCATCTGATATTGTATTTGATTTATTTGATATAGGTTCTTCAAACTCATTTATCTTTTTATCTACCATGGAATGTATCAGACTATATATATAGTATTACTATGTTGTAATGACCCTAGATACACCTTAGGGGTATTAACATAGGGTATACAGCTGTGTAAGAATTTTTTCCTTGAGGTAGTCAATTACCCTTTCGTATGGAACATCTATGTTCTTGATATGATGGGATTTGATGCCATACTCAGAATGGATTGGATTGTATAGTATCATGATTTTTACACCTCTATCGTCATAGGGAATATTTTGTGTCACCAGAGAGAAGAAGTTATCTACATAAGGGTGAGTGGGATGTCAAGGATGGTAGACATAAAACAGAGCATCATGGTCTAGGTGGAGTGACCACCCTGATTGAAAATATCTTTATAGAGGATTAGTGTTTATAAAAATCTTATTTCCCTTTAGTAGTGGAGAATTTTAGGAATGTCATTACTGATGATTTTTCAGTATTACCTCCAAATAGAGAGGTAGAGTTTACTATCGATTTTTTTCCAGGAGTAGATCTAGTTTTCATTCCTCCATATAGGATGGAACCAAAAAAGCTTCAAGTGCTCTAGAGGAAGTTATAGTATTTAGAGTCCAAAGGTTTTATATGGACTAGTACATCCTCTTCGGGTTTTCCCATACTTTTCACCAAGAAGGCGAATGGAACCATATGTCTATGTGTATATTATAGATTTTTTAACCACATTATAGTCAATAATCATTACCCACTTCCTCAAATTTAAGATCTATTCAACCAGATCTGAGGATCAAAGTTATTCTCCAAGATTGACCTGAGATTGGGTTATCATCAGGTATGTGTCTGGCCATCATACATACCTTGTACAGCTTTCTATTGCAGGTATGGTCTGTATGACTACCTTGTTATGTCATTCAGTCTTACGAATACATATTCCATTTTCATGGATCTGATGAATAGGGTGTTCCACCCCTATTCGGATTATTTTTTCATAGTCTTTTTGGATGACATATTGATATATTTTCACACTTATAGTGAATATGTCAAACATCTTGAGATCATTTTAAGTACACTAAGAGATAATCATGTTTACTCCAAGAATTCAAAGAGCCAATTCTGGATCAAAAAATTTCACTTCTTGGGTCATATAATTTAAAAAGATGGAGTATCCTATGACCCTGAAATGGTTAGTGTTGTAGTTTCTTAAGAGAATTCCATGAATGTGTTCGATATATGTACATTCTTATGGCTAGAAGAATATTATAGGCATTTCATACAAGACTTATCATGAAAATATTAACCTCTCATTGGTCTTAAAAATAAGGGTGTTAGGTTCATATTCTCAAAAGAATGTGAGAAATACATTCCGGAGAAGAAATAGAGGCTTGTATTGGAACCTTTTTTGACTCTTCCAAATCCAGGGATATGTTATACCATCTTCTATACTGAAAAATCCATTGTCTTAGTAGCAGTGCTAATGCAATATTAAAAAGTTGATGTGTATGGATATTATCAATTGTGGCCATGTGATAGAAACTACCAAACACGTGACCTTGATCTAATACTAGTTTTCCATGCCTTGCGTTGCTGGTGACACTATCTATTAGGTGAGAAATTTCTAGAGTCTAAAGAACAAAAGATCCTCAAATATATCTTTTCCCAGTGTGACATTAACCTCAGATAGTGTAGATGGGTCAAATATATACAATACATTGATTTTGATCTTTCTTATACGCCTAGGAAGGGTAATGTGGTTACAGATTAATTGAGTCAAAAAACTAAAACAGAGGTCCTATGATAATCTAGTGATGAATGGAAGTTAATGTTCCAATTTTCTAAGCCGCATCTAGAGTTTCATGATATTCACAAGAATTCTTACCTCTCTTCCTAAATAGTTACCTCTTCCATCCTAAAGAAGGTGAAGGGTAGATAGTTTTAATATCCTGAAGGCTTGGTTCTCTGTGAGAGTACATCAGGAGATAACCCACCTTTAAATTAGTTTGTGGAGTGACATGGCATCCTATATATATATGGATGTATCAGGGTTCCCACTGACTTGATAGAGGAGTTTATGAAATAGTCCCACACTTATCAGAGGGTACTTCATATAAGAATCTCCCAAATGTATCAGGATATGTGATGCCAATATTGGTGGCCTAGGATGAAATTTCAGATAATAGAATTTATCACTAGGTGTTCCACCTATCAGTCGGTGATGTCAGAGAACCAGAGTCCTAAAAGCTTCCTATAGCCACTTCACGTCCCATAATGTAAATGGGAATATGTTTCCATGTATTTTTTAGTCATCTAGCCTAGGTTGTCAAGGGGTTGTTATGTTTTATGGATTTTCATTGACTAACTAATGAAATAATCTAGCTTCATTATTATTGAGTAGACATTATTCGTTGGTGAGATGGAATGACTCTATGTCTGCGTGATCATATGACTACATGAGGTTCCATATAAAATTATTTTAGATATGGATTATCATTTCATGTCATGATTCTGTTAGGGATTGAAAATTGTTATGGGAACACAGGTTCTTATAAGCACATCTATTCACCCTCATAATGATGGAAAATCAGAATGGACAATATAGGTCCCATAGGATATTCTCTAAGCATGTGTCCTTGATTTTAGTAGTTCTTTGGAAAATAATATCCCTCTCATTGAGTTATCCTATAATAAAAACTTATAGGCATCAATTCAGACATCTCCTTTTGAGTACTTATTTGGTAGTTTGTTCCTTTAACCCATGTGCTAGCTAGAGGCAATTGGGGCAGCCCTATTAGGTCCAGGTCTCATTCAAGAGACTTCAAATCAGGTTCAGCTAATCTGAAATCATATGACTGCTTCTCAGTCTAGAAAAAATATTATGTTGAGCATCATCGATGACCTCTTGACTCTATGTTCATGGATCATGTTTTTCTTCAGGTATCGCCCATTCTAGTTTATATATGGTTATGAAAGAAGGGAATGCTGCCTCCTCATTATGTAAGGACCTTTGAAATTATATAGAGAGTTGGGACAGTATCCTATCAGTTGATAGTACCTCATGGTATTCGGCCATGCATGACATCTTTCACATCTCACAGCTTCTCCAGTATCATGATGATCCATCTCATACTTTTTATCCTGAGGAAGTTGAGTTAGATACTGATAATACCTTTGAGAAGTATCCAGTACACATCATTGACCGAAGCATGAAGGCTCTCAGAGAATGGTATGTTCCTCTAGTACCGATGTTTGGAAGCATGACCATGTGTAGGATGAGACTTGGGAGATGGAGGCCAATGTATGTTCCCAATGGCTAGAATTTTTCTCATATGGTGTTTCACAAACCTTGGAAGGTGAACTCGAGGATGAATTATTTTAATGGGAAAGACTATAAGAACTCGATTTTTCACTTTGGTATAGATACTTTAAATTTAATTCTAATTCATTATCATATAACTAACATGGATGCATAATGGTTTAGCATGGGTCTCAAGGGTGTTCTGGGAATTTTTAGATCCCAGAAACCATCTTTTTGGAAAAACTAGCCATGTTGCATGTTTATCGCATAGTTGATGCATGGTTTGGCTAACCATGAAGATGGAAAATTCTAAATATAACAAAATCATAGGTTTTTTAAGTGTTCGTTTTCCCTATATATTTAGGTTACCTTTCTTCCTAGGTACCCTTTCATGTTTTGTGTAGAGTTTTTCAAACCGTGCATAGGATAAATTAAGGGTAATTTTACTATTTTTCCCTTAATGATCTAATTAGATCCCATCATTCTTACTAAACTAAGAACCAATAGTATTAACCTATTTCTCTTTCAAATTAGATATTTTTGATGACATAATGTATGAATAAATAGATCTCTTTCATCTGAGAACCATTCAACCTTTTTTTGAACACATTGGATGCCCAATGGTAAGTACTTTAGTTCATTTAAGCCTTCATTCTCCTCCCTTTCTCTCGACCTAGTTATTGAGGTGTGAGAATTTTTTCCTTTTTCTCAGATCTACTCTATTCTAATACAAATAATGGTTCGATACCAGAGGAATAGAATCATAAACCCCTAAAGTGGATGGTCTATAAGTCATACCTCAAGTTCATTTATTTTTTAATTGTTGTGTAGAGACCACCAATTTTATCGTGTGTCATTTATAGAATTTATATTTCATGATTATAATCATTAGAACTATATGGATATGCTCCTTCCATATATGTGATTAATTATTGGTGGTTACAATCACAAATCCAACCATCCCATGTAGGATTTTATTTAATAATTTTGTTTTTAGTACTTGAGATGTTTGAGCAACCATTTGAGTGTGAATATTCTTGACACTTATAATGGTATGATTTTATATATTAAATGGATTGATTTATTTTTTTAATTTTATAATGGAAAGTACCATGTATGATGACCACTTGAACCACCTAATTTAAGTTAATAAATTCATAATTATATATGAAATTGAAATTGAAAAGTATACTGAGTATATGACTTGACCGTATTAAATATGAATGAATAATAGGTTTCATTTCCATAGAACCCCTTACCAAATTAATGGAATGTAGTGGAATGAACCTTACTTAATGAATATACTTTGAATGGAATTAATATAGGTTGCATGATACTTGGCCTTATCAAACTAATGAAAGGAAATTCTTCGACCAAATGGACTTATTAATTAATTATGACTTGATTAAATGGTTTCAGGCTATGACACCTTATCATGATAATTATAGGTAAGTATTTAAAAAAATGAAATATAACATGACTTTAAAATCAAATAGGAATGGCCTGACTTGAGCTCGTCTTGGATTCTGATCGGATAATTCCATGAGCACTCAGGAAACCCATTTCGATTTAAGGATATGACTAACTTAGGTTGAGACCCTCTAAGGTCTTGATACTTGTATATTATTTGGATGTACATTATGAAATTAAGGAAACATTAAATATCATTACAGGATTAATGGGATACAATCCTTGGATCCAGCATTGACAAGTAGGTTCCATGGTTAAATCACATTAGGCCCAGTCATTCCTTATCCCCATTTTACATTGGATGAACTCTTTGGACTCAATAGGAATCTCATTGTGGAATTATTTGGACTATGATCTTTTTATTAAACTCTTACCCGATGCCAGGCTACAGTTATTACTAAGATTGAGACCCTTGATGTCTACATCACCTTGGTTATTACCTTGGGACTTCACTATTAAATATCATTAATGGTTACCATGTTATAACTTTGAGCCTTCACTGTTCTTAACATGTGATATGTTATCAACTAGTAATAACAAAATAATTAAATTTCTACATGTTCAAACAACATCTGAGAGTTGAAGTATGTAATTGGGTATTTAGTTACACTGTACGACTTTACATAATATATGAATTCTTTCCTGCTATTACATTTCCATTACACGAGTCAGATGTTATAAACATTTTTGGTGGTGGCTTACTGAGATTTATCTTGCACCCTCTATAGGAACCATTTGGTACCAAGAGTAGATTACATTTTTTTAAGTATTCAAAAAGTGAATCATATGACTTTAAACACTTGATTTTTTTCTATTTAGTATGGATCTTGAAAGCAAATGACTGATCCAGAGCTCAGGATGCATGGGATAGTCTTTGATTTCCTTTATAATAATGTGAAACATGTTATTCTTACTATATTGTATCCATGTTTTCAATTTTTCTAGTGACATGATATAATATCCTCAGTTGTTGAAATCTATTCTAGTTATTTCAGTTATTATTACTATTTTAACTATTTTCTATTGTTCCTTATGTTTACTTATATTGCTACCTCTATTTACCCATGTTTTGGATCATCTATTTCACTACACATTGGTAAAGAGGGCATAGTCTCCCCATGGACACACCCTAGGCCCTCGCTGCTAGTTAAAATCCTCTAACATTTGACGAAGATGCGCTTGAAGCCATGTATCCCATCAGGCTTGAGGCACCTATTAAGTGGAATATGGGTTTGGGACATCAGATCATTGGTTAAATGTGTTATATAGTCATCATTAATGAATATAGTGGACTATCACCACTAGATGTGATGTCATTTATTTTTCAAGTATAACCTCTAACGGCTAGACATAATGACCGAATTATTATTCATATATTATTTTTATGATATTATTATTATTGAATTATTATATCACAAATTCCTTATTTCTTTCCATTTTAGCTATTATAATAATGTTTCTCGAGTGTACAGTGGTTTACAGCATTGTATAGCGATGACATACATTCATACCATACATGGATGTAAATAAGTACGGTTTTAATGAAAACATGTGTTATAAATGGCATAAAAAATATTCTAAAATTATTATATATCAATTACCATTAATTATTTCAATATGTATATAAAGTGGAAATAAGGATCATATATACATATGGGATACTCTCTCCATGGACTATTTATTTCATTTTCTATCTATAACTCTTATGGATTACTCTAAAATAATATATAATGAATATAAATTATATTTATATCCTATTTAATTTCTAGATATGATTAAACCATAATCAATGTAAGGGTACTAGAAATAAAAAAAATAAAAACATATATGTAAAACAAATAGTTTTTTACCCAAAATGTGATTTTTAACAAGATATTGCAAAAAATAAGTAATAAAAGGGCATAATTAAATCATATATTGTATGATATTGTTATTACTCTTATTTTTTTTGTATAATTTTTCAATTTTTTATGGATTATTTTTGACACCATCATAGGAAATAGTGTGGGATTTTAAGGCCTTGTGTTGCCTGAATAAGTGTTTGAAATATATTAAATATATTAAATATATTAAATATATTAAATGGCATGGTGTGACAGCTTTCCTAAAATAGTTAAATAACTTATAAAAGTATTCCAAAATTATAAATTTGTAGGTACCATTGTTTTCATCATGTAGGATTTACCTTATGCATGGCTTAACCTTAGTTGGTGAAGGTGGTTTTTGTAAAAGCCATCGTGGCTGTAAAATGAGTAAAATAATTAATTAAATTATTTTATTTCTTTCTATGATGTAGTGAAGCACTAACCTAATTCCATTTATTTATATATATGATTGTGTAAATTTTTTAGGTTATATGCACAACCCTATAATTTTTTGGAGATCTATTATAAAAAGTGGAATGAGATTGTGTTTGCAGATGATGGCCGAATCGGGGATCGATGATGAGAATTGGATAGAATCGAAGGATCTCATCAAAGACTTTGAAACCATATCCTTCCTCATTATATATTGATCCAAATAGAGGTATGGTTTTTGTTTAATTTAAAATTATTACTTATTATTTATTCCTATGATGAAAATGAAACAATCATACAATGGATTGATCCTTGGATCATGTGTATTGGTCGGATGGATTTGTTATTGGGTGATTGTGGGAGAATTACTTTTAATTGTTGATTTCTTAATTTTTATTCTCATAGGAAAAAATCACGATCAACACTATCATCTATCGACATTCTTTCCACTCATTTGTTCTTGTGATTTTATACTCTAGTTCTTTATTCATCACATGTGTTCTTCATATGTTCTGTGGTTAGATATATCTCAATCAATCAATAATTAAAAAAACTCTTTTTTTGAATAATGATTTGTTATCATTGATATAGGATCATCTTGACACAATGGTGGTGAGATGATGGAGACGATAGGAAATCAGGGAATGTAGGAACCCAATTTTCATGTGATTCAGTGTGAAATGAAGAACAACTATGTTATCATTTTTCGAGTTGATCAACAGCCCTAATATTTTTTATTTAGTGATAGAATGACTCTATGAGGCTCAATATTCATTTTTTAGTGATGTTATTGCTGAATATAAGGCAAGAAAAAAAGACCAAATGCACAATGTCAGATCTGCATTTATGGAATAATCTGTATTACACAATTCGTAATCCAGATCTACATGTCTTTTAGGGCCCCATTTTTTGTGTCTATGGTTTCCAGAGAGACTTAAGTATCAGATGACGTGTGACCCTATCACACGGTGTGTGGTCTATCCTCTAAGTCTTAGAGTGTTTCTCGTTGGGTACACATACACGGTTTGGAGTACACGGGTTGGAGCACATCATGTACTCCCCCCACACAGACATTTTATGGACTAGGTATGTGGGATACTCTATGTACTAGTATATATAAACATGTATAAGGGAGATATCAATGTACTGGAACATGGGTAGAATTCATAGGCATCCTACATGTCATGTACTTCTACACTGATAATGGTAAGAGACATTTTTCATTTACACAGGAAGAACCTGGGGTCAAGGGACATGGTGTGTGATCCCTAATACAATCTATGTTCTTTTTTATAAGTGGAATAGATCTATTTTACCCCATATCTTGGAAAATATTCATTAGGGTTTATTCCCCTTATCCTTTCCTAGAGGGATGGAATGGAATTTCTCATACTCGTAGGACTACAATCTCTTTAGTATGACTTCTTGTATAATGTCATTGGAATCCCTCAAAGATACCTAGAGTGATGTCCTATTTTCATATTCATTCCCTAGGTGGAGATCTTGGTATCATCATAACTAGAACTATGTGGGAACTAATCCTCTACTTAATAGGTTAATACAAATTGATTTACAGGTATCACCTCAGGTACATCGCAGTGATTCTCATATGTGTCTTGTAATCTCCTCCAAACATCGACATGAACTTATAATTATGAGATGTGACCAAAACTACCTATCATAAAAACATCATCTGCGATATCTGACTCTAGTGTTTTATCTCCCAAATAGGTGGTTTAGCAAAACATAGAGCTAGAATCCTATGCTAGTATAGTAAAGTTGTTACTTACCTATAGATTGTGTGTCTTTCTTTAGTATATCTAGATATTATTTTTATATGTTTTGTAGAAATATAACCGTGTAGATATAACTATATTTCATTTTATTATGTACTTTTTGGTTTCGATATTCCCTACTGTGTATTGTTATACTCACCTATTCAAAGGATTTTCCCAAACATTTCATGTCTTGTGTAGATGATCAAACTTCTGATAGAGTCCAAGAAAGATCAGGAACAGACAGTTCTTAGTGAGACAGGATATACTGATGTGTGTTCTTGTGTAATTTTTATAGTATTCCATAGTACATACCTTTCAAGATGGATTTTTGTTTTTAGACTCTATGTGGAGAGATTTTATTTGGACCTGTTTACTTTACTCTATTTCCTATCATACTCTAGTTGTGGGATTTAGATGTATACATGCGTGGTTATTCAAAAAAAAAATTTACATTTCATCATTGTTTAGTCTATGAGATGTGTGTGTGTTTATAATTTCTAAGTCTAAGACCTCCCATTTCATTGATATGTCTAATCAGTACAAGTCTCCACCCCTTAGACTATTGGATGTGGGCTTGGGGAGTTGTGGCATGGGCTCCTTTGAGATGGGTCGTGGAGGAGTGGTATCAAAAGTGGTTTGTTCTACCTTAGTACCAGAGGTTATTATACTGGTTTGGTGAAATAGTGTTTATTATTTCAAGTTCTTATTTAATTCTAGGGATTCTAGTGTTGGTGTAGCAGCTAACATATCCACACAATAGTACTTTTATCACCTATTTTCTACAAAATACATGAGAATTATGGTTTCATGTAAAAAATATTACATGCATAATATTTGAATGGTTTTGGGTTCTCAGGTCTTTTTTGAGTTATCTTTTCAGATATACCCATTGAAAATGGTATATCTTATTCATTTTACTATGCCTCTATGATTTTTTACAACTAGTATTTAGAAGGATAACAAGGATGATACCCTCAGTGAGGCATCAATACAAGTACCAGTTCTTGAGGTGTGACCTCAAGTTGTTGCTTGAGTTATACCACCACCCATAGAGAAGAATGTGTTACCCACAATACCAGTGGATCAAGTGAACAAGTTGAGTGTGCTTCATGCATTTCAGTAACAGAGACCCCTCAATTTACGAGGTGATCCCAGTCCATAGGTGGTTGAGGAATTGATTGAGGTGGTGACATGATTTTTCCATCTGGTCAAGACAAAAAAAAAGATCATATGGTTATCTGGGAAGTGATATTTCTTCATGGTTCACCTGGGAAATGGTGGGAGTTAGTGAATCTGTCTTCTGATTGGGTGACTCTAGTGTGGTCGTAGTTTGATTACCCTTTTAGGAAGGATTTCTCACTATCTACGCTAAGTTATGTACGTATCTAAGATATACTTTAAGACTATAAAGGTAGCATGAAATAAGCTAATTATTCATTGAGGTCTACCAACCTCTCCAGGCACTCAATGGAATAGTTTGTGACCAATTCTTTAGGGATCAAACCTTCAAGTGAGGATTTCATAAAGAAATTTAAACCATTTTTTTCCCTCTATGAATTCCTAACTATAATGGGGTGCTAGAGAAATATTGTGTGGTAGAGAATTTTTCGATTTTTTAGTTATATCTTGTGGTTTCTGGTAGTGGGAAATCAGGAGAAGAGACCTCAGTAGGTGGGATCCAAAGTGAGTCTCAGGAACCTAGATGTGTGAGTTGTTTCAGGATGAGGACCCAAGATAGAGGTTCTAAGGTTCACGACTCATAGGGTGGCTCCAATCATCCTAGAGAGAGGCGGTGCTACTCATGTGACATAACAGGATTTCATTTTCTAGATTTTCTAACCCACCACATAGATAAGAGAGATATTGTAGTTGGGATGCCGAGGAATAGGGGGTGGTAGTAGTAGATAGGTTCATAGGGTGGAAAATGTGGAATATGAGTTGTGAAAGAATTAGGAGGCGGTCTATACTTTGACTTATTACCAACCCCCCCCCCCCCCCCATGTGGTCCATGAGAAGATCAGGGATCTGGAGGATAGGGGTGGGGACAATAGCTGGTGGTCAATGATTATGGCCTAGAGGCTCTAAGAATGATTCATGGTATGATTTATGTCTTTTATACCTTTATTACATTACTGATAGATACAGATTATATTCATTACTTTCTTTCCACGTATATTTTATAAGACTTAGATATTTTGGTTGAGCTAATGTATTTTCCCTTACACTTAAATACGAATACTGGAGAAGACTTTATGATCACTGTAACAGCCCGAGATTTTATGAAAAATATTCATTCTTATGTCTTGCGTTATACGCTACACCAAAAGGAGCTTGCACAACACGCATCCTTGACTTGCCTTGCATTACACGCAATCGCAACCTTCCTCGATAGCGTGTGTGGTACGTAATCCTGAGTTTCACGAAACAATGATATGCTATTAAAATATTATTAAAACTAGCTGTTATGAATAGTAATAACCACTTTTTAAATTTTAGAAATTTTAACTCTCAAAATGGACTTCATTTTTGGATTCGGAGTATCGAATTTAGCCTAAGGTGAAATTTTGGTACTTTTCGGATAACTTTCATATTCTGATAAATAGTGAAAATTACTAAATTATAATTAAAAACAACTTTTTTAATCGAAATAATTAATAGTGATAAATCATTAATTTGAGTGGTTTTAAAGTATATTTAGAATATATTTTTACAATTTAATACAATGTTGGTCATTGGATGTAATTTCACATTTAAACTAGACATAAACAAGTGTCAATCTTTTGATAGATATTGTTTCTTAAAAACACGCTATTTGTTTTAACAGCGGGATTTAATTATAAAATTAATTAATGCAACTTTTATGTTATGAATTTGGTAAAATAGACTTCATTTTTGAATTCGGAATATGAAATATAGCTTGGGATAAAATTTTGGCATTGTTCTGAAAAACATCAATATTTGATGAATAGTGAAACTACTAAGTGGTAGGTTAAAAACTGAATTTTGCATAAAACTTAATTTTACCGCTTCTGTGAATGGAATTTCGAAAATCCGAGAGACACGGTTAATATCAAGGACTAAAATGTGGTTCAATGAGATGAAAATAATTTTTTGGTGAATAGTAACTTTTTACTTTTTTTACCACGGTTAATAGTAAATAGGGTAACTAAGGGTAAATATGATATTAATATTACCCTAACACATGTCCTAATTCTATTGGACAAGTGTAATTCGACCAAAAACAAACTTAGGAATAAAATATGACCATTTAGGCCCACTTGGATTAGATTAGGACATTTATTATTAATTTATTTAAAGAAGGGTTAAAATAGTTAAAATCAAAGTTTAATAAGTAAATCATTTTTAATATGGGGTTATACATAAGATAAATTCGATTATAAATATTCATTAGAAATCTAAAAAGATTTCCTACATGATGGGATTTTATTTGTAATTTTTAGACATCAAATAATATAATTTATTTATGACACAAAGATGATGCAATAATTATCTTATTAATGAAATATTGACATAATTGATAATATAAATACCAAAATAAATGTCATTTAAGACTTTTTATGAATTCCACTAATTTTCTAGGTTACTATGATATATTAGTGTTGATTTAATCAACTTGGTTCGAACATATAATTCTGTTATGACTTTCACAAAAATCATATATCAAATAGTGTCAAAATTGACACAAAATAGTTTTTAAATAAAATATTATATTATTAATTGTTATTTTATTCCTAAAAATCTAAGGTTCGGCCAAATGACTTAGATAAGGATATATGTATTAATAATATACAATTTGGGGTTCGTTTGGCATGTTATAGTAAGTTTATTAACCATATAGTGAAAGAAAACAAAAAGACACGGTAAAAGTTAAATTATTTAACTTAGAGTTAAATCTAATTGATAAGGCTAAAATAATACCCTAAACTTGTCTAAATCCTATTGGTTGATAGGATTTCGACCCATCCCCACTTTAGCTTCGAAATAAGACCCTTTGGAACCATTATAAACCGATTTTAACTTTAATATAAAATAATATTTTGAGGTATTCCTAAGGTGCCCCTCTCCTCCCTTATAAAAGGACACCTCCTCCCCTTCCTCCTCACACCAATTTGAGCACTCAAACTCGGCCAACCCCTGCCAATTTCTCCTCTCCACTTCCCTAGAAACATCCTAGAGGTTCTGGTCTTCCTCAAAGACCAATTTTAGTGCCCTAAGAGGAGGTCTCAAAGAGGCACTTCAAAGAAGAGGTAATTACCGTTACCAATTCTTTCATCTTTATTTCTTCTTCCACTTCTTCTTCTTAGGTTGTTTCATTATGAAGTAATAACATCAGTATCACTCATATACTGATATGTTATTATAAGTATGAAACAACCCTATTTCACCATCTATCCATCCTACGGAAAAAGAAATCACCGCGCGTGCGTACGTACGGAATACCGTCTCCACGCCGTGGTGTAATCTATTTTCCACCACCACCTTACATGGATGGGTATAATGGTGTAAAGAATAACTATACATAGTTATTACAACATCATATTGATTATGATATATTGTATAATCCACTCCAGTTCAATTCAATATTTATAGAAATGATATCATCGCTCGTGCGTACGTACGGAATACCGTCTCCACGACGCGATGAGATTCATTCTCCATGTTAACCATTTAAGAATGATTATAATGTATATATAAGAAATAATAATGAAATATATGACATTATGAAGCTACTTGATTTATGTATATATATACATATGTATGTCATCTACTTACTTCCATTTCAAGACAATAAGGAAAGGAAAACAGCGTTCATGCGTACGTACGGACTACCGTCTCCATGAACGGTGTTTTTCATTTTATTTATCTACCTATTATATATATATATATACTGAATATATATGATATATAAATCATATTTTATATTCTGGAAGTAAGTAAATCATGATATAAGTAATAATGATGTCAAGAACAACAAGTCAAAACACCTACGATAAATGAAACGATTTTACCCAAAACGCTTCTTTAACATGGAATTTACAAAAGAACGGGTAATATAATGTCATAAGTGAACCATATATGATATCATAACAATGAATATGATTCTGTAATAAGTCAATAACATGATTTAAATCATTATACAGGAGGTTCGGACACTTACAAAGCAAGTCGGACCTAAGGTAAGGGAAATATCACAATCTCATTTTTATCCGAGATTGTTTATTCGTAAGTATTTACTGGGGTGTATTTTATCATCCACATCCATGTTTACTCAATATGTAATATTATTTCCATCCACCTAAAATTGTTTAAATACATTTTTACCCTTCGGTGAGTTTTTAGTAATACGTATGAAAGGAATCTTTTGTCGTTTTTCGTACGAGGTACTTTTTGACTTTTCCGACAAAAGTATGAAGAATGTTTTTTTAACTTATACGGCACGAACAGATTTCTACTGTTTTATAAAGCCTTATTTTCATGAAGCTTCCTCTAAAAGATTTCATGACTATTTTCAATAAAATCTCTTTCTTTTAAAATTGCATGATGTTTTGTGAAAAGAAATTGATTTTAAAGAAGAAAGGATATTTTCCTCAAGAATTCAATTCAAGTGTTTTATCAAAATTATTTTCCATCTAAGATAATAAAGGGTTCTGTTTCTATCCATATTTTTACATTGATTTGACTATGTTGTGATGGAATTATGTTTATGAATTCCTTTATCTTATATGAATTGATTTATGATGTCATGATGTTTCAAGAATCCCATTTTTGTTACATGTGTTATGCGATGATGTATGTTTTATGATTATATGGCACACATAAGAAAGGATTCATTATAAGATGGGTGGGACCTATATCTCCCTCCAATGCATTGGGTAATGATTTTATATCTCATGAGATAGACATGGCTGGAACGGAAGGTTATTTCGGTTCAGTGATACAGGACTGAAACGAGGAGTGAACTCGGTTCAGAAAGGGACTTTGTCCACTAAGATAGTCTTGGCAATGAGTCATGACTAACAAGAAATGATTTTCCATGATTATGTGTGCATGCCACAAAGTTTCAAGTTTTATGTTATGATTATGGGGATCTCATTTTCACTTCTATGATTTATCCCATGTTATGATATTATGAGCTCTTTTGCAGGTTAAGATTTCCAAAAGCTATGTTCTTATGTATATGATGTGATTGATATTTCTTTTGTTTACCCTTACTGAGCATTTGAGCTCACCCTTTTATGTTTTCTTTTCCCCAGGATATAAAGAAAGGTTTTAGGTAAAAAAAAGGAAGATCTTTATGGGAAATGTTGAAGATCTTTCCCCACGATTAGAAGATTTTATTCCGAGTTTCCAAAGACACTAAACTATTACGATCCTTGTGTGTGTGTTTTTGTTATGTACTAAGTATTCCGCAAAAATAATGTAACATCCATGTACGATAAGCTTCGGGTCTCTACAGTTGGTATCAGAGGAAAGGTTTAGTCAACCTTTGGAAACTAGGATGCGAGAACTTTAGTGAGATCCCTAGAGATATTTCTAAGGTATGTCTAGGGATGTCCCTAAGGTTAAGTATACGTATAGGTTATAGTACTAGAATTACGCTAACGGTCATAGAATTAAACCTAAGATGTTAGATATTGAAGGTACTCCCCCTTTATTATGTTGTTTTCCCTAGCATGATTTTTGCCTCTCACACTATTCTTTTTGGGTTTTAGACGATGGCTGGAACCCGAAGGAACCGTGTTGATCAATGCAATGGACAATGCAATGATTGCCCTCCTGAACAAACAAATGTTATGGGAGATGGAGTGCAAAATCTTATTGCTATACTTACACAAGCTATGAATCATTCTGGACTTCCAAATGAGAAGAGAAGGGAACAATATTCTATTGAGTCCTTCAGGAGGCAACGTCCACCTTCTTTCAGTGGGTCTTCTGATCCACTTGTGGCTGAACAATGGATCAGTACTACTGAAAAGATATTTTCAGTTCTTCAATGTTCTGAACATGATAAAGTCATCTTAGCAGTATATCGTTTGGAAGGTGAAGCTGATCAATGGTGGAATCTTATCAAGAATACGAGGCCAAGAGATGAAATTGAGTCCATGGAATGGGACGAGTTCAAGAACTTGTTTTTCAGTAAGTACTTCCCTCGTATTCTTCGAACAAAGATGGAGAAAGAGTTTCTTGAACTGAAGCAAAGGGACGATGAATCTGTTGGTACCTATGAAGCAAATTTTACAAGACTTGCAAGGTATGCTTCTGGAATTATCATCCAACCTGAAAGTAAAGTTGATCGATTTTTCAGTGGCTTAAAACCAAGTCTTCGAAGGGCATTAGCTATAAGAGACTTCAGTAGCTATGAAGAAATTGTGCGTTGTGCTATCAAGGTAGAAATGGAAGTTGGTGTTACATACCCATCTCATGGTTTTGACAAGAAACGAAAGATGGAGTTCAAGGAGAAATCTCAGAATAATGGTGAAAAGAAGATGAATGTTTCCTTATGCACAAAGTGTGGAAAGAAGCATGGTGGAGATTGTCTTAAAGGGACTAGAAAATGTTTTAAGTGTGGAAAAGAAGGTCATCGAGCAGCTGAGTGTCGAAGTAATGGAAAAAGGGTTTCTAATGATGTGAATAAAGTAAACACTGCAGAGAACGCACCACCAACACTTCAATGCTTCAAGTGCAAGGAAATGGGGCATTATGCTAATAATTGCCCTAATCCAAGGGTTAGTGATGATCAACATGAGCAACCACTGAAGGCAAAGGACAAAGGGAAATCACATGCGATCACTATTGGCAATGTTGAATATGACAATGATGTGGTGGAATGATTAAGTGTTTATGTAATGGGATTCCAAAATAATGTTGTATCATTGAGTATTGCAATATTTATTGATGTGGTATTCAAAGTGATTGAGATATTTTTTGGAAATAAGATGATATGCGCATAATGAAGACGAGAAAATGAAATGTTTAATAGTATTCATGAGCTCATGATTGATATAAGGACTAAGTGATATCATGGTGTTAGTATATAGAATTTTGAGGATTTTGGTATGTGGAAAGAGTTAACTTTTAATAGAATTCGTGTTTTCAATAAGGTTCAATGGGTATTCAAGAGAGTACAAGATTAAGGCCTTTGAATGTTTGGAATGTGACCAACATAACATATCTTATGATATATGGGGATCAACGATGGTATTAAATCTCTGGTAATCGTTTCCACTATGTTATGAGAATGGACTGCAGTATTATGGATATGCCTAAAGATTGGAATGGATTGTGTTGGACATAAGTTAGTATTGTTTAAGGATAGAAGTTTTTTCGATATTATTGATGGGATGTTATAGTAATATAGTTTTATAAAAAGGACAACCTGCAGGACGGGCGACAGCCCATCGCTTCGGACAAGGCTGTAGGAATCGAACCCACAACCGAAGTGCGACTGGCCTTTATCACCTACCACTGACCTACAGGAAGTCCCTGTTTAGTAGAATCTAGTTTTATTATATTAAGCAGTATGATATATGAAGTATAAGTCCATTTTAGGAACTATATATGATTAATCTCACTATAGAATGACTTATGTATATTTAATAACTTTTGCTTACCTTTTGTTTGAGACAGATGGAATGACCTGTCATTCTATCACATGATCTGCTAACACTTCACGAATAACAAATTCAACTTCATTTATTTAAGAGATGAAGTAGAAATTGTTCAAGGCACGAACAAAAGTGAGATTGTACCAAAATAAAGTAAGTATTTATTCTAAGCAAATTTTCAACTTTAGGGAAATGATCTTGAAAACCAAAAATGTTGTCCTAGTGATCTTATACCTGATGAATCAGATGGTACCTTATATCATCACAAATCTATGGATTTGTGATTACTGGCTTTTCCATAGCCATGTTCTCTACCACTCTCCATCAGAACATGATGGTTAGATTTCTCTTCCATATCCATATTTTCACCTATGTGGAAACCCAGTGATTAGTTTATTTGGGTAATCGTTACATTTCATACTTTAGTTTTTAAAGCCAAGTTTTGGTATTCCCTTTTACGATGTGGGTTTCTATTAAAGAAACTTTCGAATAGTAAACCATTTATAACCCCGACGAATTTCGAGGGCGAAATTCATTTTAAGGGGGGTAGAATGTAACAGCCCGAGATTTTATGAAAAATATTCTTTCTTATGTCTTGCGTTATACGCTACACCAAAAGGAGCTTGCACAACACGCATCCTTGACTTGCCTTGCATTACACGCAATCACAACCTTCCTCGATAGTGTGTGTGGTACGTAATCCTGAGTTTCACGAAACAATGATATGCTATTAAAATATTATTAAAACTAGCTGTTATGAATAGTAATAACCACTTTTTAAATTTTAGAAATTTTAACTCTCAAAATGGACTTCATTTTTGGATTCGGAGTATCGAATTTAGCCTAAGGTGAAATTTTGGTACTTTTCGGATAACTTTCATATTCTGATAAATAGTGAAAATTACTAAATTATAATTAAAAACAACTTTTTTAATCGAAATAATTAATAGTGATAAATCATTAATTTGAGTGGTTTTAAAGTATATTTAGAATATATTTTTACAATTTAATACAATGTTGGTCATTGGATGTAATTTCACATTTAAACTAGACATAAACAAGTGTCAATCTTTTGATAGATATTGTTTCTTAAAAACACGCTATTTGTTTTAACAGCGGGATTTAATTATAAAATTAATTAATGCAACTTTTATGTTATGAATTTGGTAAAATAGACTTCATTTTTGAATTCGGAATATGAAATATAGCTTGGGATAAAATTTTGGCATTGTTCTGAAAAACATCAATTTTTGATGAATAGTGAAACTACTAAGTGGTAGGTTAAAAACTGAATTTTGCATAAAACTTAATTTTACCGCTTCTGTGAATGGAATTTCGAAAATCCGAGAGACACGGTTAATATCAAGGACTAAAATGTGGTTCAATGAGATGAAAATAATTTTTTGGTGAATAGTAACTTTTTACTTTTTTTACCACGGTTAATAGTAAATAGGGTAACTAAGGGTAAATATGATATTAATATTACCCTAACACATATCCTAATTCTATTGGACAAGTGTAATTCGACCAAAAACAAACTTATGAATAAAATATGACCATTTAGGCCCACTTGGATTAGATTAGGACATTTATTATTAATTTATTTAAAGAAGGGTTAAAATAGTTAAAATCAAAGTTTAATAAGTAAATCATTTTTAATATGGGGTTATACATAAGATAAATTCTATTATAAATATTCATTAGAAAGCTAAAACGATTTCCTACATGATGGTATTTTATTTGTAATTTTTAGACATCAAATAATATAATTTATTTATGACACAAAGATGATGCAGTAATTATCTTATTAATGAAATATTGACATAATTGATAATATAAATACCAAAATAAATGTAATTTAAGACTTTTTATGAATTCCACTAATTTTCTAGGTTACTATGATATATTAGTGTTCATTTAATCAACTTGGTTAGAACATATAATTGTGTTATGACTTTCACAAAAATCATATATCAAATAGTGTCAAAATTGACACAAAATAGTTTTTAAATAAAATATTATATTATTAATTGTTATTTTATTCCTAAAAATCTAAGGTTCGGCCAAATGACTTAGATAAGGATATATGTATTAATAATATACAATTTGGGGTTCGTTTGGCATGTTATAGTATGTTTATTAACCATATAGTGAAAGAAAACAAAAAGACACGGTAAAAGTTAAATTATTTAACTTAGAGTTAAATCTAATTGATAAGGCTAAGATAATACCCTAAACTTATCTAAATCCTATTGGTTGATAGGATTTCGACCCATCCCCACTTTAGCTTCGAAATAAGACCCTTTGGAACCATTATAAACCGATTTTAACTTTAATATAAAATAATATTTTGAGGTATTCCTAAGGTGCCCCTCTCCTCCCTTATAAAAGGACACCTCCTCCCCTTCCTCCTCACACCAATTTGAGCACTCAAACTCGGCCAACCCCTGCCAATTTCTCCTCTACACTTCCCTAGAAACATCCTAGAGGTTCTGGTCTTCCTCAAAGACCAATTTTAGTGCCCTAAGAGGAGGTCTCAAAGAGGCACTTCAAAGAAGAGGTAATTACCGTTACCAATTCTTTCATCTTTATTTCTTCTTCCACTTCTTCTTCTTAGGTTGTTTCATTATGAAGTAATAACATCAGTATCACTCATATACTGATATGTTATTATAAGTATGAAACAACCCTATTTCACCATCTATCCATCCTACGGAAAAAGAAATCACCGCGCGTGCGTACGTACGGAATACCGTCTCCACGCCGTGGTGTAATCTATTTTCCACCACCACCTTACATGGATGGGTATAATGGTGTAAAGAATAACTATACATAGTTATTACAACATCATATTGATTATGATATATTGTATAATCCACTCCAATTCAATTCAATATTTATAGAAATGATATCATCGCTCGTGCGTACGTACGGAATACCGTCTCCACGACGCGATGAGATTCATTCTCCATGTTAACCATTTAAGAATGATTATAATGTATATATAAGAAATAATAATGAAATATATGACATTATGAAGCTACTGTATTTATGTATATATATACATATGTATGTCATCTACTTACTTCCATTTCAAGACAATAAGGAAAGGAAAACAGCGTTCATGCGTACGTACGGACTACCGTCTCCATGAACGGTGTTTTTCATTTTATTTATCTACCTATTATATATATATATATACTGAATATATATGATATATAAATCATATTTTATATTCTGGAAGTAAGTAAATCATGATATAAGTAATAATGATGTCAAGAACAACAAGTCAAAACACCTACGATAAATGAAACGATTTTACCCAAAACGCTTCTTTAACATGGAATTTACAAAAGAACGGGTAATATAATGTCATAAGTGAACCATATATGATATCATAACAATGAATATGATTCTGTAATAAGTCAATAACATGATTTAAATCATTATACAGGAGGTTCGGACACTTACAAAGCAAGTCGGACCTAAGGTAAGGGAAATATCACAATCTCATTTTTATCCGAGATTGTTTATTCGTAAGTATTTACTGGGGTGTATTTTATCATCCACATCCATGTTTACTCAATATGTAATATTATTTCCATCCACCTAAAATTGTTTAAATCCATTTTTACCCTTCGGTGAGTTTTTAGTAATACGTATGAAAGGAATCTTTTGTCGTTTTTCGTACGAGGTACTTTTTGACTTTTCCGACAAAAGTATGAAGAATGTTTTTTTTAACTTATACGGCACGAACGGATTTCTACTGTTTTATAAAGCCTTATTTTCATGAAGCTTCCTCTAAAAGATTTCATGACTATTTTCAATAAAATCTCTTTCTTTTAAAATTGCATGATGTTTTGTGAAAAGAAATTGATTTTAAAGAAGAAAGGATATTTTCCTCAAGAATTCAATTCAAGTGTTTTATCAAAATTATTTTCCATCTAAGATAATAAAGGGTTCTGTTTCTATCCATATTTTTACATTGATTTGACTATGTTGTGATGGAATTATGTTTATGAATTCCTTTATCTTATATGAATTGATTTATGATGTCATGATGTTTCAAGAATCCCATTTTTGTTACATGTGTTATGCGATGATGTATGTTTTATGATTATATGGCACACATAAGAAAGGATTCATTATAAGATGGGTGGGACCTATATCTCCCTCCAATGCATTGGGTAATGATTTTATATCTCATGAGATAGACATGGCTGGAACGGAAGGTTATTTCGGTTCAGTGATACAGGACTGAAACGAGGAGTGAACTCGGTTCAGAAAGGGACTTTGTCCACTAAGATAGTCTTGGCAATGAGTCATGACTAACAAGAAATGATTTTACATGATTATGTGTGCATGCCACAAAGTTTCAAGTTTTATGTTATGATTATGGGGATCTCATTTTCACTTCTATGATTTATCCCATGTTATGATATTATGAGCTCTTTTGCAGGTTAAGATTTCCAAAAGCTATGTTCTTATGTATATGATGTGATTGATATTTCTTTTGTTTACCCTTACTGAGCATTTGAGCTCACCCTTTTATGTTTTCTTTTCCCCAGGATATAAAGAAAGGTTTTAGGTAAAAAAAAGGAAGATCTTTATGGGAGATGTTGAAGATCTTTCCCCACGATTAGAAGATTTTATTCCGAGTTTCCAAAGACACTAAACTATTACGATCCTTGTGTGTGTGTTTTTGTTATGTACTAAGTATTCCGCAAAAATAATGTAACATCCATGTACGATAAGCTTCGGGTCTCTACAATCACACACTTGTGATAAAAGTGTGATGTGACTCTTGGAGGAAATATTTTCTGTTGTAATCCCTCGGTAGCAGTGTCAAGACCATACAATATCATTCTTTGTATGTACCCATTATCTTCTGTTCATAACCAGATTGATTATTTTAGTAAAAGGATACAGTGTGTCTACACTCATAAAACCATGTTTCCCATTATTAGTGAAAAGGAAACACAGGTAGTATATCATGGACTCGTGCATAGTAGGGTGAAGAGGATTTATCATTAGTTTTCTAGACTAATTCTTAGTGGAGTGGATGTTATGATTTTGCAATTTCTTATAGTGGTTGTGGAGTACCTAAAAAGATTCCCTAAGGATGTTCCATGTTTACCTATCCACTGATAGATAGAATTCTTCACCCTATAATTGCACTGATGTCGGCACTAACATATTTTATGGCTCCCATAGAGCTTCACAAGATGAGCATTCGGTTGGATGACTTATAGAGGAAGGTATTTTTTAGACCCATTATTTCACCCTTGGAATCCCTAGTTTTTTTGACAAGATGGAAGATGGGGGGGCTTGAGGTTGTGTGTGTACTACATGTGCTTAAACTTGGGGACTTTAATGAACCAGTATCCACTATCAAGGATTGATGAACTCATTAATCAGTTGAGAGGGGAATGGTGGTTTTTAAAGTTTAACCCCAGGTCATTTTATCACCAGTTGTGAGTACAAAAAGACGATATACTGAAGATCGTGATCTGATGTCGCTACGGACACTATGAGTACATAGTGGTTCCATTTGATTGATAAACCCCCAAATAGTGTTCATTGGAATCATTAACTGTGTCCTTTGACAATTATTAGACTACTTCTTGGTAGTGTACATCGAAAATATTCATGTGTACTCTGTGCTTGAGGATGAGCATGAGAGACACATGAGGAAAGTTCTAGATGTACTCAGAGAGAACCATCTTTATGGTTGGATCTCAATGATCTAGTTATGTATTTAGGTGGTCTACATTATCAGACACGTAATCTTAGTAGATGGAGTGGAATTGGACCTAACCATGTTTGAGGAAGTGTAATATTGGGATCCACCCAAAAGAGTGACATAGGTGATGAGATTCATTGGGTTTGAAATCTATTAATAGAGATTCATTCCTAATTTTTCCAAATTATTATCACCCATTATAGATTTTACTCGAAAGGGGCATCCATTCATGTAGAAAAAAAGGTTCCATTAGACTTTAGTTATTGAGGAATAGTTTGATGAGTGCTCCCATAATGATATTTCTAGAATAGGGTTTCGATTATGTACTGTTTTATGATTCATTAGGATCTGGTATTGGTTTTGTTCTAATTTAGAAGCAAGTGGTGATTTCCTATGGTTCCCTCCAGTTAAAACCACATGATCAATGCTTTATAACCCATGATCATGAGATAGAAGTAGTATTCTTCAAACTAAATATGTAGAGTCACTACCTCAAGGATGAACAACTTTTCATATACTCTTATCACAAGTGTCTCAAGTACATCTTCTCTCATAAGGATATCAAATTGGGATAAAGTTCATGTATAGAGTTCCTCTAGTATTACATATTTTAACTTTTCTATAATCATGGGAAGGGGAACGTGGTATAAGATACTCATGAAAAGATATCTTGTTCACTATTCTTGAATAAGGTGTCCGAGCATATGGCCTTGTCGCAATTATCTTTGTGGATGGAGATGGATCAGCTTACCTCCACACGATGGTTGTCACCCCTCCGCTCTTGTAGTGAGTTGGAGAGGAACGGATTGGGGATATCGACTGTGATACCCTACGTAATCATATATAAAATATAGATTCTTTTTATGGAAATTATAAAGGTGTGGATCATGTCATTATTTTCATAGGATGCATGATGGTACTAGTGATATTTTTGTAGGAGCTTATGAGATAATTTTATATCTCTCCTTTGGTGGCACATCCATTGGTGAAAATGATGTACCATGACCTCTGAGGTCAATTTTGGTGGATGGGGATGAATTAGGGAGTTGTATATTTTGTCTCTATAGGCCTTACATGTTAGGAAGTGAAGAATGACCATCATATACAATGGGTTTAATTCAACCCCTTGAGGTTTTACTGTGTAAGTGGGATGGGATACCCATTGGATTTGTGATAGATTTACCACGTATTCCCATGTGACATGATTCTATCCCGGTGATCATAGATTAAATCACCAATTTTTCCCACGTCTTAGAAATTATGGAGTAGAGTTCAGTAGAGATACTGGGACACCTCTACATTTAGAAGATAGTCTAACTCCATGGATTTCCCTTGACGATCATTTCTAAAAGTGATTTTTTCTTCACATCCTAGTTGTGGAAGTGATTTTATGATGTGCTGGGACTCAGTTACATTTGATCAAAATGTTTCTACCCTATACTGATGGCCATACTAAGCGGACCATTCAGGTGTTGGATGAAATGTTGTCAGATTTGGTTTTGGACTTTGAACATAGTTGAGAGGATCACCTATAACTACTGTAGTTTTCATACAATAATAGCTACCAATGCATTATCAGTATGGAAATATTCCAGGTTTTTTATAAGAGACCCTTCAGGTCCTAACTTTTTCATTCTAATCTTGGAGATTCAACACTCAGGGGTCTAAATTTGGTGTAACAAACTATCAAGAAGGTGCATATCATCAAGGAGTGGATCAAGACTAGACATAGCCATCAGAATTCATATGTTGATAGATGGTGGAGGACTTTGGATTTCGAGGTCGGATACCATTTTTTCCTATAGGTTTCACCTAGAGGTGGATTATGGAGATTTGGTTGGGTCGTAAATCTATATATTATGTTTATTTTCCCTTTATAGATAATGTGTATATTTTTTGAGGTCACGTACTAGTTATAACTATCTCCATAGTTTGACTAGGTGCTTGATTTATTCTACGTGTCATAGCTAAAGAGGTATGTGCATGAACCATTACACATTGTTGGTTGGGGTGAGGTGGACATTGAGGATGAGAGACCATTACTGAGTACCTGTTAAAGATCATGGATCAGCAAGAGGGGATTCCCCATGGGAAAAAAATTCCTTTAGTGTGTGTCTAGTGGTAGTAAAGGAATATTCAATAGAGCATGTGGGCTAAGGAGGCTCGGATTCATGATCAGTACCCACATCTTTTTTATTAGCCCTTGATTTGTCTTTTTACAAATGTAAATTCCCATGGTGGGGATAATATAATGATTCATATTTTTCATGTACTATTTTTGAATATTGTATAGATTATTTTCAAGATCAGGCACTGAGACGGTGTGTCATTCCAAGGCCCGGTGTGACCAAAACAAACTGTTGAAATATATTAAATATATTAAATTGAACAAGTGCATTGTTTTCCTAGAAAAGTGGATTAAATTATAAACATGTTCCTAGATAAAAACATTGGGGCGTTATTATATTCAAAATATTTTTATTACCCTAGGAGAAGATAAACATTAGTAGGAATGAGTCATTTGTGGAAAAGTCACTACAAGCGTAAAATGATTAAAATAATCAATTAAACTATTTTATTTGTTTTGATAATGCAGTGACATAGTGAAATAATTCCCTTTCATTAAATACATTCTCATGGAAAATTTTAATGGTTATCCATATAACCCTGAAAAACATTAGAGACATTAGAGAGCCTTGAATGATATTATTTTGGTGGATAATGACTGAATCAAGGATCAACGACTATAATAGGATATAATCAAGGGATCTCTCTAACTACTACAACACCATATCATTATTCATCATTGATTGATCAGAATCGAGGTACGGTGGTTGTTACATCTATATTTCTTCCATGTTCATTATTCCGATAATGAAAATGGATAAATTGACCAATGGGTTGATTTGTGGATCCTGTGTATTGGGGCTATGGGTTTATTGAAGGGTGATTTTGGAAGAAATACTTTGAATTGTTGATTTTTTCAATTTTATTCTCATTAAAAAGAATTGATATCAACACAAACATTGATCGAGGTTTATTCATCTTGTTTATTCTTGGGATTTTCTCCACCGGTTTATCTTCCACCATGGGCATTCTTTGTTTAGATCGGGGTTTGACATATCATGATCAGTTGATCGTTGAACAACTATTTCTTGGTGAAATGATATGATATCATAGATCTGTGGTCATTACAACATGAAGGTGGAGAAATGAAAAAGACGTCAATGAATTAGAAGATTTAGGTACCTGATTTTCTTTTTCTTTGGTCTACAATGAAGAATGAAGATGATCCCATTTTTTCTGTGTATTGAAGTCTAAAATATTTTTGATTCAATGTAGAAGGAATCAATGAGGACCGATTTACATTTTTGTAGTGAAAAAATCACTAGATCAAAGCCCAGTGAAATAGCCATGACACATTGAGCCATATTGTGATTTATATAAATATCTATGTTACACGGCATGTAATCTGCATCAACATATCATGTGAGGGAACTGTTGTGGAAGTTAGGGTTTTAGGATAGACATAAGTATCGCATAGAATCTGAACCTGTCACAAGGTGTGTGGTCTCTCTCGGGGGACTTGGTGTATACCTCAGAGAGTACACAGATAGGGGTTGGATTAAAAGGGTTGGATCACACCATGTACTCCCCCCACACCAACATATCCTAGAGCAAGTACGTGGGAAAATCCATATAATTGAACACTGGCACATGTACATGGGTGAGATCTATGTACTAACACACTGGTAGACTACACGGGCAGCCTACACATCAGTTACTTCTACACATACATGGGAAACGTACATCGGAAAATTACATGGGATGAAACTGGGGTAAATGGACACAATGTGTGACCCCTACTGCACACCATATACCTTTTTATACATGGAATAGATATATTGTCCTCTATATATTGGAATGTTTTCATTAGGTTTTTTTCACCATGTCCTTTCCCAGAGGGATGGTATGGAATCATCTCATACTCCTAGGACTACAATACCTTCAATAATACTTCTTAGATAGAGTCATTAGAATCCCTTTGTGTGTCCTAGAGTGAGATCCTCTATTCATCATCAATTCCTAAGTGGATTTCTTTTTATTTTTGTGACTAGAACTATGTGGGAACCAATCCTATACTTAGCATGTTAATCTAGATTAAGTTTTTGGTATCCCCCCATGGTCTTATCAGTTATCCTCATTTGTGTATCATATTCTCTTCAGACCTTCGATGTGTTTATCTAATTATGATACCCAACAAGAACTACCTCTTATAAAGATTTCATCATTTCTATTATACTTAAGAGTCTGTTCTCTTGTATGAGTGATTTTTGGAATATTTGAGATGGAATCCTAGGTAGGTATACAATGGTTGTGACTTACCTGTAGACTATGTGTCTTTATTGAGTATATCTGTATATTCTTGTTATATGTTTTGTAGAGATATACCCTTGTATTAATGATAGTAATTCGTTTTTTTATTCTTTGTGGCTTCGGGGTGTCTTATTGAGTATTTTTATACTCACCCCTTCATGGTATTTATAATCACATGTAATTTCTAATGAAAACAATTGACCTTTTTAATGATTCCTAGACGATCAAGGACCAGATAATGTGTAGTGATAGTGGACATATTGAGGTGTGTTCCTATGGATTTCTGATATTATTTCCTATTAATTACCTTTCAGGTTGGACTTTTGTTTTTAGAAACTTTTTGGTGGGCTTTTATTTGGCTCTGTTTACATTACTTTACTTATTATTATACTCTTGTTGTGGGATTTAGATGTATGGATGCATATTTGTTTAGTTGTTTTTACATTTTATAATTTTGTAGTCTTGGATATGTGTTCATGTGTACAATTTCTCAAGCTAAGGCCAACCATGTCTCTGATATGCCTTCTCAATGCTAGTCTACATCCCCTGGTTTATTGGAGTCAGGCTTGGGGAGTTGTAGTATGGGACCCTTTTGGACGGGTAATGATAGAAATATGCATGTATGGTTCTTTAATGGATATATAATAAAATTTTATTTAATATATAGTAATTTTAAATGTGTATAATAAACTTTTATTTCATATATAGGATTTCCCCTACATTCTCTCACTATGCCTTATGGACACCTTTTACTTTGATGTATGTCTCTAGGTTATGATATGTAATAAATTTACATAGTATGAACCTTTAAATATTCCTTTTAAGTTGATTATAAGAGTGTTTTAATTTTTCATCTATTATTCACCTTTTTTCTAAGAAACTAAAATTTAAAAGATCCTTTATTTCTACCTTGTAAATTAAAAGTATTGTATTAAAAAGCTGGGATTCCATAGTTGGTATCAAAGTATGCTTTAATTATTTTTGAAAATTGGGAATTTAAAACTTTATAAAGATCCCTATAGACAAGTTAAAATATCAAATAATTTTTCAGTATTTTGGTGAATTATTAATTAAGTGGTTTCTAAAAAAATAAATTATTTTTAGGACACGAACAAGTGGAAGTGGATCTGGAACAGATATATCTAGGGGTAAATATGAAAACACCACATTGATCTAGACTCGAACAAGAACTGGTGTACAACAACTTTCTTTTCTGTAGTCCTAGTTTGACACACTCGGTGGATATTTTTTGTTAATAACGTGTTTTTTATGTACCATTATGAAGGATTTATAGAAATTTTAATTGTTGATAATAAATAACATATTTGAGAATGGTGTTTTAAGAAAAAAAATTCTTTAGTGTTACAACATTATTAATATAAAAAAATTTCTCCAAAGGTTTTATTCTTTTAGAAAATGGAGAGAAATAGGAGGAACCAAGTAAATGGTGAGCATAACAGACCATGCAATAACGGCTCTCGTGTGTAAGATGGAATGGAAAAATAATAAGAATGACGAACCAAATAACTTTAATTATAAGAAATAACATGAATCATGTTGAAAAACTGGATTCACATCAAATAGAAGAACATTTCATTGAGTACTTTATGAATTAACAACCACATTCTTTCATTGGATCTAATAAACCATTAATTACTGAACAATTGACATGCTCTATAGAAAATATTTTTTTTGTAATATGTTTTTTGGAACCAGATAAAGTCACCCTTGATGTGTACCACTTAGATAGAGAATTTGATCAGTGGAGGACACAGATTAAAATCATGAAGAAAATAATGGAGATTGATGTTATGGATTTAGAAGAGTTCATGGGAATAATTTTCAAGAAATATTTCCCTTATTCGATGCGAATGAAAATGAATAGGGAATTTCTAGTGCTGAAGAAGAAGGGAAAAGAATATATGGGAAGCTATGTGATGAAATTTACAGGAAATTCCCATTAAAAATTTATATTTTTCATGGATCTTAGTGAA
The DNA here is from genome assembly GCA_963277665.1 of Viscum album. Lineage (NCBI taxonomy): Eukaryota > Viridiplantae > Streptophyta > Magnoliopsida > Santalales > Viscaceae > Viscum > Viscum album. The sequence goes on from OY728165.1 coordinate 684,967,717, forward strand.
ATGTTTGATGGATTATTCTGTGGACTAAGACCGCAACAATGGAAGAATCTAGCCAATCAAGACTATGACATTTATTATAAGATAGTGCGGAGTGATATGAAGGTTGAATTAGATTTTGGAGAGATTCATTAGCCCTATATATCCAATGAAAAGAAGTTATAAATAGATCTAATCATAGGGAGGAACTTTGATCAAATAATATGATGAAGTAAATTTCAACTTCTCACATACAACAAATGTGGGAATAATCATTAAGGGAAATTGTTTCTCATTAGTGGGAAAAGTTACCAAGTGTTGAAGAGATTTCATATTGATCATAACTATCATATTAAGGTAAAGATTCAACTTCTAAACACTAAAAAATGGGAAGATGGTACATGCCTTGCCTAAAGTCCAATGCTTCATGTGTGGAAGGATTGGGAACTACTCTAACCATTTTCAAACTTATATGATAAAGAAGAGGAATCACTATCTATCTTATCATAGTATTAAATAGAAATGTCAGTAATTCATTATCATGATTTCTAAAGTAGATGCTCCAAATTATCTAGTGGAGGGTACTCTTGTTGTTCTATCAAAACTTGAATATACTTGGTTTGATTCCAGATCAATGCATTCCTCTATTTATTCTATGTTTTCAAAGAATATAGAATCAATCCCAAAATTGGTAAAAGTATATTTATCAGTCAATACTCCTCAAGGGATTATCCAAGTATCAATAGTGTGTAGAAACTCTAGTGTTTTCATGGGAAAGCACAAAATCTTCTCAAATATAGTATTCATTCCGATGATACAATTTTACACTATACTAGGTATGGAATGGCACTCAATGTATATTGATTTGATCAATTGTAGAATCAAGGGAATATCAGTAGTTTTGAATGGAAAACCCACATTTTTTTTCAAAGGAGAGATATCCCAACATGCGATTTTTATAGAATAATCTACCATAACATTCTATATGGAAATATTTAGTGAAGATGAAGAGTGAAATAAAAGTATATGAATATAAAATGTCCCCATAATTTAGTAATTCATTGACGTATTTTCAGAGGAGTTACCTGGACCTCTACTATAAAGAGATGTAGAGTTATCCATTAAAATCAAGCCTCAATACTAGCTAATATCAAATACCCTATATAGAATGGAAAATGTGGAGCTGGGAGAATTAAAGAAACATGTTTTTCTAACCAAGTGTGTCTCCATAGGTATAACATGTTCTAATTATGATGAATAAGGATTGATCAATGGGGATATTTATTGATTATGTAGTACTTAATAGGATCACATTAAAGATCAAGTTCACTATTCCTAGGATTGATAATTTATTTTACCAGCTTGATGGGGCTCAATTATACTCCAGGATTGATTTTTGATCTGGTTATCATCAATTAATGGTGAATAATTAAGATATTCTAAATTCCTCCTTCTGATCATTATATGGGAATTATGTGTTTGTTTTTATTCCCTTAATCTTCAATAATTCTCCTAATATATTTAAGGATTTGATGAATATTATCTTTATGGACTACCTTGATAAAATTTTGGTAGGTTTTATTGAAGATATTCTAATATATTACAAAATTCAATAGGTGTATGAAGAACATCAAAGGGTAATATTGAAAACTATAAGGAAGAAGAGGATATTTGGAATGTATAGAAAAGTTGAATTTTGGCTTCAAATTTTTTTTGGGGGTACATTGTAACCAATGAATGAATGTTAGTTGACCCTGAAAAGACAAGGGTTGTGGAGGAGTGTCCTCATCCTATAACAATAACTCATTTTTGTAGTTTCATTTGTTTAGTATGATATTATAGGAGGTTTGTGAAAAAAAATCTGGAATTTCTAATCCACTATCCAAGATAACTAAAAAAGGGCCTATGATCATATAGAAAATAGAATTTGAAGAATGTTTATATGAGTTGTATAGAAAATTGGTTACTACACATGTGTTAACTCTACCCACTATCATAGAAATATTCATTATTTTTAGTGATGAATCTCTTAAAGGGATTGGGTGAGTGTTCATGAAAAATAACACGGTTTTTTTATGTATCTTGATAATTAAATCCCCATGAGTGAAACTATTTTATGCATGACCTTGGGATATCTAGAGTTATTTTTTCTCAGAAAATATGGAGGTACTATCTTTATGAGGAGATATGTGGTATATACAGAGACCACCAAAGTTTGAAATATTTTTTTCATGAAAAATGAATTGAACATGAGATAAAGAGATGGTTGTAACTTATTAAAGACTATGATTGTTCTATTTATTATCAATCTAGAAGAGAAAACATAGTCATTGATGCATTAAATAGGAAAGACCCTATTTTCATAGAATGGATGAGGATTCAAGGACATACAATTGGGTCTTGTCCTATTAATCCCATTTGTTGAAGCATTGGATAGAGGTATAATATTCCAGGTTCTCTCTTGAGTAATCCCATGTTGATAATCCACAAGTGAAACTTTAACAAAATATCAAAAGGGATAAGTTAATGTTAGTGTAAATTACTACATGGCTGATGTTAGTAGAGATGACGAATGAATCTATCATCATCTCACACCATACCCTTAGGTATTATATGGGTTTTTTAGGGTTTATTTTACAAGTTTTCAAATAATTAAATTTTAATACAATTGTAAAAATAAAATTTTTATTCCAGTACCACTTTTTTAGAATATTATTTTTCATAATATTATAGAAATGGAATTTGATAAAAAAAATCAAACTGAATTTTCACAATCAAGGAAAGATATAAATATATATAAAAAACCATAATATTTTGAATATTACTTATGAAACATGGTGACTGCCCAGCCATACCACATAAATTTTCCAAAGAGTATGTTATGACACTATGTAGTTAGACCATGTAGTGGGGAAATAGTCCTCACTATGATAATATAGTTATACAATACTGGGAATCCAAAATAGGATGCTCTAACACTGTGTGGTAAAACCACATGATGGGTAACCCCTTAGTGTTGGGGACCTCATGTTACCATGTCTTCTATGGAATTATTCTAAAAACATCTAAAATGTATTCTGAGTATTCTCTTTTTCATTTGGACTTCAACTTTTTTGTTTGATTCAAATTTGTGGGCATCAAAAAATTCCCCCATCTTAATTGGTTCTGTTCACAATGATAAGAAGATCATTTCAAGGAAATAGGAATTGTAGTTTAGTCTTCCTAAGATCTCCAATGTAGTGATCCCCAATAAATATATAATATTGGGAAATTCATGTTCAACTTTTCTACCAAAATCCATGCTCGCAATCTCCTATAATGGATGAATCTATCTCACTAACTTAAGGACATCTCTACATTATTACTAACACATTTGAAAATATTCGACTACAAATTCAAACTCATGGACCCCTTATAGACCTCATGATTTTTGTGATCATTCATATGTATAACATGAGGCAATTATTTCTATATGGGGAAGCTCAAGTTTTGTGAGGTCAATATCACAGTCCATGTAGTCAACCCCACAACTGGTATAGTGACATCATGGGAGCTATCCTTAGTGAATATTAGGAATTTTTTTTATAAAAATCCATAATTTTAATAAATTTAACATTTTTTTATTTCTCTTTTTGTAACAAAATTGTCTCCAAATAAGTGGAACAAGATTCCATTTTGAGGATAGTAGTAGTGGATAAATGTTTTGACACCTCCCAAATTCAAATTTTAATCTTGAATCATAACATTTTCTAATAGTTGATGGAGGAGACTCTATATTATTAGTTATAATAAAAAAAATACACATATATGGTTTTTTGTTACTAGATGATGTGCTTATTCTTGCAATGAACCGTGAACTTTCCAATGATGTGGATCATCCATCACTAAAATATTCCTTGAGAAAACATTTTCAGGAAGGTAAATTTCATCCAAGGTGATGAATCTGAAGGATATGCTTTGAGGAACTATCCCTTGTCTATGGAAGGGGAAATACATGTGTTTTATAAAGACAAACACATCTCAACATTGATCATAATAATGTTGACATGTAATAAAAAGTTTCACAACTACAAAATGGGGAAAGGGAAGCACCTTGTTTTATCAGTGCTAAGCATAAATCACTAATAAAGGGGTGAACTTTATCAGCACTAGCTAAAATAACAAACAAATATAAACTTTATCAGGGCTAAGAAAAGCACGGATAAAGGTGTTCCTTTTATTAGCACTTTTCCTAGCACTAATAAAGGGGTCATTTATCAATGCTATTTTTCGCGTCGATAAAAGTTTTTAATATGTAATATTATTAATTTTGATAAACTTATTATATTTATATTATCAAATTATGTTTATTTGTATACATTAAATAAAAAATTCTTATTTATAATTAATATATTTTTTTAATAATTAATATATATTTATAATGTTATAAAACATTATGTCTATTATTATATGTATATATTTAAATAATTATAATATTATAATAAATTTCATTAAATAATAAATATATTTATTAGATTTTTTATAGATTTATTAGATTTATATTTATTATATTTATTATTTTTATATTTTTTATATTTTTTATATTTTTTTATTATATTTATCAGAATTATTGGATTTTTTTGATTTATTAGATTTGTAATATTTATTGTATTTGTGATATATAATATATATAATATATTTATTTTATTTATTTTATTTATAATTAATATACATTAATTCTTTTTAAATATATATTTATAATTATAATTATTAGATATATATGTGATTCCAATGAATTTTTTCAATAAATATATTGATAATGTGTGAATATATATTATGTGTCATTATTAATGTTCATTTATACATTACACCATTCTTATTATTCATGTTTTCCATATATATGATGAATCGTTTTTTCATTATGTATGTATATGAGTAATTCATGTTACCATAAGAATATTTTGTTCTCAATAATAATTATAAAATTACATTAGATATTTTTAAAAAATAAATATATTTAATATTTTTATAATTATTAAATATTAATTATATATAAATAATTTTTAAATATATATACTTGTAATTATAATTATAACTATATATATTTAAGTAAATATAAAATTACAATAAATACATATATTATAATTATATATATATATATATTTAATTATATACAAATATTTCTAAATATATTTATTTATAGTTACATATAACTATATATATTATAAAATTATATTAAATATATTTATTATACTACTTATAAATTTACAAATATATAATTAAATAAATTTATTTATAAATATATACAAATATTTATAAACAAATACAAATAGTTATAATTGTAATCCCTAAATAAATATATAGATATACTTAAATAATTAAAAATTATAATAAATATATTAATTATATATATTTATATACAAATATTTATAAACAAAAATAATTAGTTATAATTCTAATCTAAATAAATCTTGATATATTTAAATAATTCAAAAATTACAATAAATATATTAATTATATATATTTATAAAATTATAAATATATTTGTTATAATTTATAATTATTTAAATATATATATATAATTACAAATATATATATATAATTTTTTATTGTAATTTTTAATTACAAATAAATATATATTTATTTTTTATTATAAATATAAATAAATATTTATTTATTCATTAGTTAAAAATATAAATAAATATTTTTTTATTTATGTAATTATTAATTTATAAAAAATATATTTATTACTTTCATATATAATGTTATATATAAATAAATATATTTATAAATATATACGAATATTGATAAATAAATTCCAATATTTATATTTATAGTTATAAAAAAAATACAGATATATATTTATAAAAAATATTAGAAATATATGTAATTAAAAATATAATAAATATTATTATAACTTTATAATTATAACTAAATATATAAATATAAAGAAACACATATTTATTTATAGTTATTATATATATATATATATATTATACATGTAATTTTATAAATATATATAAAAATATAAATAATTTATTATCATTATAGTTTTATTAGTGCTAAAAAATTGCTGATAAAAGTATGTTTTATCAGTGATTTCTAATTTAGCCCTGATAAAACCAACCTTTATCAGTTCTTTTTAGCTACCGCTGATAAATGCTTCTGTTGGTTTTATAAATGAACCCTAACAGTCTCCTCCTTCCTTCACACTACTCATGCTCTCGCAGAAGCCTTACATTACTGCCTCCTCCTCCACCACCACCTCCTCAGCCACCTCCTCCTCCTCTACTATCGATGTTGCGAAGCCTTCCTCCACTACTGTGAAGCTCTCTTCTATGGCATCCTCATCCTCCTTAGTTACTGAATACTCCTCTTCTGTCACTACCAATAATCCCTCCTCTGCCACCGCGAACCCTCATCCTCCTCCTCTACCATCAAATCTTTTCATCGTGAATCCCTCCGCATGTGTGAATTATTACTTGATTCATTATTTTCAAAGAAATAAATATATTAAATGGATCATTTTGGTTTTGTTTTAGTTTTGATCCCTTGGGTATTATGGGTTCATTTGGAATATTCTAATCCTAGAGTTTTTTAACTTTAGGGCTTGTAATAGAGGTCATCTTTCTTATTTAGTGGGTCTCTATTGAAGGCTCCATGTTTTAGCTTGGTTTATTGTTCTTCCACGTAGATTTTTTTATGCAATTATTTCATTTTGTATTTAATAGTGTTACTGTTCTTTAAAAATTCAGTTTTTCTAAAATTATGGTTATATTTGATATATATGTGATGATTTAAACTGTTTTATTGTGTTTTGATCTTGTAATAAATTGGTTTTCATTTAAATTTTATTTTTCCATGTTTAAAATTTAATGTTTTTATGTATTATGATTTTTTGAAATGACCATGAGGATTTTTGAAATGGTTCAAATGGTGTGAATTGTATTATTATCTAGTTTTGTTTCTCAATGAAATTAAATTATGTTTTGATGTTGAAATTGTTTTAGAGTGAGGTTTTGATTTTAAAATGATTTTAAAATGGGGTTGTTTTATAAATTTTAAATGATTATTGGAAATGAGAATTTGGTTTACCCATTGAGATAAATTCCTTAATGGTTTAATTAAAATATTTTTGAGGGAAATGGTTTGATTTTGGATTTTTTTATGAATTCAATGCATGAGACCCATGTTTTTAAGGGTAAAATCAAAGTGTTTTTATAATAAATGAGATTCTTATATAATAGGTCCAAATAATCCATTTTTTAATACACCACTGCATATCACATAGATCCCATCACATACAATCCTTCACATATTCTTGATTTGGAAAAATTATTGCGATATTATATTTAGATATTGATGGTTAAATAAATTCATTTGATTTTATTTTGGAATGTGTTATTCGTGGGTAAAAAGGTTTTGTTTAAGTGAAGGGTGTTTAGAGGTGATAAGAATAGTTTTTATTTCATTCAAATTTTATGTGATTGACTTCAATATTGACTTTGATCGCCTCCATTTCATTTATCATGAGAACCCCAGTTACATAGGCAGGACCTAGGACATGTACTTGCTAGACATTGATCTTCTTTACCTAGTATGGGATTATATCCCCACACTTAAAAGGAATCATTATGATCTCCCTAGATATTGATCAAAATTCTTCACTTTCTAGGCACTGATACATTCTAACCATGAACCACTATTTCACCATAACCTCAACCAATCATACTCTTTGATCCTTACCTATACTATACACCCACATTTAATTCTAAACATTGTTGAGGCATGTCCTTCTTCCCTCTTGGATCCAAATTCTGTTGGAAAAATATTTTAAAAAAAATCTAATTCTTTCATCTCATGTTTTCCAATTCTACTGAACACCTCGCTTATAACTAATTCAAATTTAATGTAACTTTTGAACTCTCCTAGCATATGAAGTCCAGTTTCCCACCAAATTTTGAATCATCCACCATTGAATATCAATCCTAACATTAAACATTTTAATGGAACCTCCACATTATTACTAGTTCAATTTCACTAAATCTTAGAAAACCTCTTCATTAGAGGAAACCCATTAGTCTTGAAACCAATACTTTCTATAAAGTATTGATAAAATAATCACCATATGTTATGTAACCAATATATAATACCACTTTTTGGTAACTGATAGTTGAATAAGAAAAGGAAATGATACCACTAGTTGGATTTGGTACAAATCAATAATCTTAATGTTAAATCCCAAAATCATAAATTAAACACTCGAAACATTTAGATAGCATAAGATATTCTAGAACAAATCTAAATTGAAACAAACCCCCAAACATGAAATACCACATCATAGAAGTAAAGCAACAACTAAGTCACTACATCATATATCTACCTTCTAGTTTCAGTAACCTCATGGATTTGAAAATACCTCTTGTAGTGGAAAATGATAAATAAAGGATAAATTAATGACATATATAGAATAGGTACACCACATGAAATTTATGTTTTTTGGATAAGAATCCTACTTCATAGAGGAATACATTGAAATTTTTATTAAGTGATAAATTGATTTATAATGGAATCATATCATTTTCTATCCATACCTATACAAAGCTGCATTAGTCACTTTCTGAACACCCTAGTAAAATAATAATAACAACACATGAAATGAATCCTTCCACCCGCAAGAACTTTTTGGTGAATCCCCTCAAAGGGACAAATGATGTAATTCAAGTGATTATAAAATAATATTTTCTTCTTAAAATAAATTTATTTCAAAATATCTAAATTCTTAATTTATTACAACTTTAAAAATTTATATGAATGAATTATAAACTATTTATATTCAATGTTATGAAGTGGTCATGAAATTTAGGTTGATGAATTCTTCGAACGTACCAAACCTAGATTTTAATTATGAAATTTTCTTTAAAAGTTTCTAGACTATTTAGGGACTTGATGTTGTTAACCTCGTGAATAATTTTTTGAGAGGTAAGAATTCCCTTAAGACTTATATTGATACTCTCATCAATTTGATTCTAGAGGTTACTGATATGAGTTCAGTTAATAATTTTATAATGACTAGTCTTTTTAATTTCATTTATAAATCCTTTTTAACGATTTTAGAAAATAGAATATGGAAAATCATACCATCCATTAGTTTTTTACCATAGTTGTTTTATTATTTTGACATGATATATTGTGTACTTAAAAGGATCAGGAAAGAAACATAGTTTCTTCTTGTGATGAGTGGCATTGGGAAATTCTTTATTTGAAAGGAATGACACTTGAGAAATTTTTTATTATGTAATGGGTTAATGCTTATAGATTTTCTTAGGTGTATTTATAAAGGAAGTAACCAATAGTAATTCATGTGAGATACATATACCTTGTTCATGGGGTGTACAACCAATTGATTTTGTAGGAGCTAAGGATCATCAGGACAATTTAATATTTTTAGTAAATTAGAACAGGAGTGTTTCATGGTTGCGAGTGTGGTCATTAACAATAGAATATATCTGTTGGGACTCTAATGTTGTGGTGAAGGATAATTCATATAAATAGATAATGGAATTATGGATAAGGTGTATACAACGGTGGTGAGCACACAATAAAATTAATAAAGAAATTATTATTATTACACCTACCATTGGAATAATGTGATGGAACCAAACAACACTGATTTTTTTGGGGATGAATTCAGGTGTTTTCTATGTATCTTTTATAAAGTATCACTATTAAGATCTTTGTCTTTGTGAAAATTCCATAGTGGAACTTTTAAAAGTATTTTTGTTTTTTGAAATTTTTATTAGAGTGATATCCCTAATTTTAAATGATTAAGAATTTTGGGTCATGAAGTTGTCTTGAATTCTTTAAAAAGAAATTGGGGTTTTCTGAAAGTCTGTTTGGAACTAAAAGATTTATTTTAAAAAGTTTGTGTTATTTTAAATATAAATTTTTTTAAATAGTTGGTTTTTTAATATTATTTCAAGTGTGATTTTTTAAATAGTTTTCAAAGGAAATTTGAATGGTAGTTTTTTCAAAATATTTTAAGTTTATATATTTATATAATTAGTAAAACAATTAAATTATATAAATATTATGTATATTTATTTTATTAAATACTAATATCCCAGAATAAAATTAGTTGGATATGAATAAATAATGGATATATTCTAATTATTTGATAAGAGAGTATGAAGATGGAGTGAAAGAGTTCATCCACTTTGAAAAATATCATGTATATGACCCTTCTCAAATCCTTTGTCCATGTTTATTATATTTTTATTGAAGAAAATTTAGTCAAGAGGATATAAAAGAACACTTGATCTGTCACAAAATATATCAATGTTATAAATGTTGGAATAAACAAGGGGAAAAAGTGACGGTCACTAGTGGATGGGATAATAGTGTGTTTTATGGATCACATAATATGATTAAAAGTGTCTATTATCAGTTCAAAATTTACATTTTATCTCAAAATCTATCACTCAAAAAAACAAGCAAACGCTTTTTGAATGTTTTAATATTTTGGGACAGTGATTCTAATTTCCTTTTTGATGTGTATGAAGTAGTCTCACATCAAATTGATGCACGATGTGACCGGTATGACTCAAAAAACATGTTTTTGATTCGAAATGATATATCAGTAAAAAACAAAACTAGCATACTGAAAACCAAGAAAACACATTAGGATTTTATTTATACTTTAGAAAAACCTTCCATGTGTCATTTGTGAAGTGTAAAAATCAACCAAAACTAAATCTGAACAATGATGTGACCGGTATAAATCCAAATGTATTTTTATTTAAAATTGACATTAATTTAAGTAAAAAAGAAAAAGTGGCATACTAAAAACTAATCAAACGCATTCGGATTGTTTTTATTATCTAAGGAATTGATCCACGAGTCATTTTGTGATGTGTAGGAAACAACTACACCACAATCTGATGCATGGTGTGACCAGTATGACTAAAGTTGTTTTTTATCATCTTAAAATTGACATTTTATATCAAAAAATTTCACTAGTTAAAATCCAAGAAAACTCTCTACGATTGTATTCATAATTTAGGAGAGAACTTCATAAGTCCTTTGTGATGTGTATGAATTAGTATCACCTCAAATTGATGCATGATGCGATCAGTATGACCCAGATTGGGTGTTTCTAGTTTGAAATGATATTTTAGTAAAAAACACAACTGTCATATTGAAAACCAAGAAAACCCATTAATATTTATTTGATACTATCGCACAACGATCCATGATTCATTTGTGATGTGTAGTAATTAACCACACCTCATTCTGATTAATTATGTGACCGGTATAAATCCAAATATGTAATTTAAATTTGATATTAAAATTACTAAAAAGACAAGGGACATACTAAAACCCAAGAAAATCATTCATATTGTTTCGGTATTTTTGGAAAATGATCCATAACTCATTTGTGATGTGTGAGAATCAAAACCACCTCAATAAGACACATAGTGTGACCTATATAACTCCATGTGTATTTTTTTATAAAAAAACGAAATATTCTTAATGTGTCATTTAATATTAATGTTTAATTTATTTATTTATAGTATTATTAACATATTATTTTTTTCATATATATCTGGAACCTTTTTCTTGAGTTGGAATGATTTTTTTGTAAATAATAATATATGAAGACATTTTTTAGAGGGGATCACAAATTTCAAAGGATGAAACATTAATGGTTTTAACTATTTTTTGGATAATTTTAAATTTAATTATATAAAACATTGTTTTAAATGTATATAGCATTGTTTTCCAAACCCATGTGTGCACTTCTTTGTTCTTATATGCACTGCTTTGTTCTTGTGTACGTTGTGCAGGTGGTGTGTGTGTTTGTTGTATAGGTGTTAGTGGGCGTGCTGTTATGAAAAAAACACATCACATGAATCTAGGCCTTTATCAGTGCTATTTTGAGAGCTGATAAAGGGGGGGATTTATCAGTTATTTTTTTAGCAGAGATAAGGGACACCCATTATCGGTGATTTTTAGCACTATTAAAGGGGGCCCCTATCATCTCTAAGATTAATTGTGCTTTTCTACCGCTATTAAAAGCATTTTTTAGCACTTTTAAAAGAACTAAAGTAGTAGTGTTGCTTTAGGAATCTAATGGAGAATATTTTTCTAGTGGATCATTTAGAATTGAAAATGGTCATCCATACTTGGTGTGATGGTGCTATTATAAATTCAATAAGGATCTCAGAGATGTTTGATTATATTAGGTAGTTAGTAATTCACAATCATTTTAACACCATATTCTCCACATCATTCTAGACCTATTCAGTTACTAGAGTTAAGAGATGAATATATTCCACATGATGCACATAGAGGTTGGGATTAGCCTCCGTGGTGTTTTATTATTCATTAGAGATATAATATTATCATATATGTATAATGATTTCTTCCATCCCGCCTTTACACCACATAATATAGAGAGAACACCTCTACTAGATAAATAATTATTTAAAGTGATAGAGGATATTTTGAAGAAAGTTACCCACTTAAATATTGATATCAGTTTCATTAATTTTCTAGTAATGTTTATTAGGCCCACTACTTAGGTGAATACAAATAAAAATAAAAAAAATATCCAATATCATAATTCTCATGTCGCTCCTAGAACGTAATGAAAAATACTCGAGTAAGGTAGATTCATAACTTTTGGGTGGGAAATTATCTTGGGATTCTATTAACTCAACCTTCTAGAAACCATCTTGTAAATGATCATTAGCGAATCTATACATAACGTGAAGGAGATTAAGGAATGGGTATGAATTGGGATGTTTATGATGGTATCCAATTTTTCCATAGAAAGAAGGATAAATTTTGTGGTGCCAATATTGGTCAAGTTATTAATCCATCTTGTAAATTTTCATTGTGAAAGGATCCTTTTAGGATTGTAGTCCTCTTACAATTTATTTTGTGATGGATTGTAGCATTAACAAGATTATACCAATTCATTGTCAAATAAAAAATCCAAAACACATGATTAGAACCTTACCTTTATTGTTTGGCTAGAGTCATTCCCTCTAAGAAGAAAAGGAAATATATCAAATACATTGTGAATAATCATGAATGATTTTCTTCTACACCATACTTGATTCCTAGTAAAATCATTAAAGATGAAGACACCAATACCCTTGAAGAAATATCATACTTGATATCTCTATGAGAGAGTCTGATGGTTGTAATAATTATTATGGGGTTAATATCTTAATGAAATTATCCTTTAGTACTAAGTTCAGATCTCCATTATGTTCATAAATAGTCCTTTGTACCTCCCAATAATGTGTGGGAATTCAAGACTCTCATGGTTGATCATCAATTCAGTATGATGCTCACAAGGGAGGGTATATGTGTTTGGGGATTTCTAAAACATATGGATTCTGACACTAGGATTGTGACCAATTCTTTGTTGTCTTGAATATGGTCTTATTTTGATGGTCATGTGACTCAACTCATTCCTCAACCAACTAGACTAACAAAATTTGAAATTGATAAAGAATGATATGATTTAATGGAAGCAACAATATAAATACTAGAGAGGTTGGTGGTTATAGAGAGGAATATACTGGATAGTTTTCTAACAATAGGTATACTTATAGTAGAGAAGAGGATTAGAGATGAATCAACTCCTACAAATACCCATTCTATTTATATGACTAAGAAGTAGGTTAGAGAGGTTTGAAGTATGAAAATGTGGTATATAGATGTTGTCCCCTCATAATGTAGTATTATCCCTACGGTAATGGCTTAGATTGCATAGGATTCCTAGAAAGGATATTTCCCCACTAGGTATCCCTAGTTATTTCTTAAAAAGAAGGAGAGGAACATCATTAGGATCAAGTTTATATTAACTCCCAAGTATATATCATGGGACAACATCATGTTGAAGTAATCATGCATCTTCAAGACAATAATGTTATTGTAAACTCGATTAATGATAAGATATTATATATATAATAAATGTATACAATGATGTGGACTCTATAATGTTTGACTAAATAAAAGGAAACTATACATAATACCCCAAAATAGGTCAAACATATCATGGCCTTTACATTTTATATGATCCATCACTTTGTTTATTGATTAATTTTATGATTATTTTGGGACAATGAAGAGGAAATTTTATCACTAACTTTTTAATATTACACAACTAGAGGAAAATAGATCATTGAAAATGTTTATTTGGGAATTGGTGTTATGATGATATGAAATCCCAAAATATTAGATAAATTCTAAGAATTTTCCTCAAATGATCCCTGATATTCAATGTCACCATTGGTGATCTGTCACGTTGAACTATCCCTAGAGTGAATTAGTAAACAAAAATGTGAAAGTAAAAAATTCATCTCACGTTCTTTTAGGGTAAACACATGATTAAAACTTTACATCCCCTCATTTTAGGTAAATCTCATGGATTTATGATAATTTATTGATTTATCCATGGATCTTATGACATTTTGTTTGAACCAGATCATAAAATGCTCAGAAGAGTTTTCCCTCTAAACCACCAATGGAAACCACTGAAACTATAGAAATTTACAAGACCCAAAAGAAATCAGATTCAACCTTCTATATATATGTATATTCCATTTATCCCATAGACCACAGTCCAATAGGTGAACTTTAGGAATCCCTAATTATTTCTCTTATAAGTCCATGATCAGTTAAAGATATCACTATGGATTTAGATCATGAGGTGTCTATTATTAAAGAGTATAAGGTCCCCATCTATTTAATGTGGGGTCAAATAGAATAAATTATCTATTGAGAAATTTTAAGTGAAGGTAAGTAGGCTCGAGAGTTATCTTCCAATAATATTACATTGACAATTGTCTTTGCACTGCCAAGGTTGATGGGAGAGGTATATGACATTGATGTTTTAGATGTCTATTCTAGTTAGAAACATACCAACCTAGTAACTTATGTTTCTATAAAACTATAAAATATTCCTTGAGTCATGATAAAAATCATCTATTTGTAAACAATGCATTTTTTTTAATTTTTAAAACCCAGTTATGAGAAGTTCCACTTTGCGTTGTGGATCTAACAAAGGATGTGTTGTTGCTGGAAGACACACCTACTATAACTCATAGGAATGTGACGGTGGATGATGATATTAAAATACCTTTCTCAAATGGTGAGGATTAATATCTTAATCATGATGTCTTTTCATCTTCTTTAACTAAAAATTATTTCATATTTAATTTTATCATAGTTTCCTTAAGTTGAAGAAATTAAGGACGCAACCATCCCAATGTTTCAAAGAATGGTGTTGGTGGACACACAAGCCAACTGGATTCTATCATATATAGGAATTGTCTGGACTAAACCTTCTCTGGTTCATCTAGTTACATATTAAAATCCATATTTATAAATTAATTCTAATACATAATTGGATGTTCTCAATGCTCATCCAATCACTCAAAAATATATGTGTAAGTACGTTTGATTAATCCACATTTCTCAAACTCCTTTGAATGATTTTTTATCAAATCTACCCATGATTTCTAATATGTTCATGACCTTTGGACATGTGGGTTTGACTATTAGGTAATCCATGAGGTTATGAAGGGTATTATTCACTCATGGTAGGTTCAATAAAAATTTATATTAATTATATATATGGTAGAGACCTAAAAAATTACTACCAACCATATCGATACTAAAATTTAGGATACCTCTCTACATGAGGAGACATCAGTGATATGGAAGCATCATATCGTGGGGTAAAAGGGTTGTGTCCGGCTAAATTCACCTAGATTTGGATAATCTCCATGAAAATTTCTCCATCATGGAGAGTTAAATTGAGGAGAAATAAATTTCAATAGAGGAAGTAGATAATGTTATGGTCAAAACTACAATAAAGGTCAAGATGATAGTCCCTCAACTAGAGGCTGAAACCACCATAATGGATAGACATGGAAACCAATTAATCTAATTCCAAGTTAATTGAAAAAATTTATGATTGTGTGTGATTTAGAATATAACATCCTTTTCCCAATTATTGTAACAATGAGAGAGAGGATACAAGTTATGGATATTCCTAGATGCATTTTCTTATTAATAAATGGAACATATTACATCATCAATAATTTTCCCACACCATTATACAATCACTTTAATGTATCTTATACTTCACATTATCTTGTAGAAATTTTCAAAGGGTAAAATTATGATGACTAGATTCCACATAAATGAGGAAATATAATGAACAAGGTCAACCAGGATTCTGAAACACTTAAATTGGTGTAGTTTCCTCCCATTTATGGATCAAGGACACATATAGGTAGATATACCATCGTTATACACTAGAGTTATTCAATTTGGGTGATAACTCTCCTCGGTGTGGAGAATATATGAATATAGGAACAAATATAATCATTATACACTTGATTTGGTCTATTCAGATGAGTTTCATCTTGGTTGTGTCTCAAGTATGGTTATATATAGAAATAAAATCATTGTGTACTAGATTTGATTCATTAAAATGAATGATTATAAAATGCATTCATGATCACAAAGGGGATACTTGGAATAAATATTCCAATGTTTGTGGTGGTTCTATTACACTAAAATGATGTTCTAATGGGAACCACAAAGTCCCACGTCCATTTTTAAAAATTGGGAGAGTACGCTAACTATAACCTGAGCCAAGGGATCTGGAGAACATTTCTATACGTTTTATAGGGTAATATTGGGATCCCCAAAAGCTTTGATTATTTTATTATATTTATCTATGTTTTTTATAACCTTCTTATTATTTAAATTTTAGTGGGTGAGAACTTGACATTTACTTAGTCTTCCCTATTTAACCTATTAATTTTTATTCATGTTAAAAATTTAGATAGTAAATTTTTCTTAAATCACATGAAGTATGTTTCTAGTGAGTAGAGATTCAAATATTTCCTATGACTCCCTCTATGGGTTTTCATCCTAGTGATTTACATTTCCCTTTCTTTGAACTATTTATGGTCATGCATGCTATACCACTATTATTGATGTTTACAGTCAGATAATTTTATAAAATGATCAAAAATATATTTTATAGAACGTCATTGAATAATGAAAATTGAAGTGGAATATCAGGAAACATGGGTAATATAAACCCAACATGACTTAGGAAATACGAGTTCTACTGATTGAAAACCAAAAAACATGGTTCATTTAGTTTATGGTCATGCAGATTGGACCATTTTATCATGTAATTTTAGGACACGTGATGGGTTCCAAATTTTTTTTAAGGAATTAGGTTTTTCATTATTTCATTTATAATGGGTATTATACATGAAGGAATAACATTTAGGATAATGGATCCACTTGAATTATGTGACTAAATATTCAGTAAATGACAACTCAAAGTGATTGGGTCAAAGATAGTGAGATATGTCAGGTATGTTAGGGATAACTACTGATAATATTCAAATGAAGGATTTTTTTTTAAAATGTTGTAATGGAATCTAGAGAGTATATGGACTTTTTTGGGATGAATATGTCTGTAGTTTGTAGAATATATTGGGTTCGTGTGTATAGAATCCAAATTGGTGAATGTATGCATAGCTAATCAGAGGTGTCTCTCAAAGTTAGATGCACTTGTTACCTATATACATGGATGATTTGGAGGTTTATATGCTCGATTAATAAGGTAGGTTCATAGAGGAATGTGTATTCAAGGAGGGTATTGGTATCCAAAAGATCACATCCCTTTACATTAAATAGGTCGTCAAGTATAATATATTTGATACATCATAACATTTTATTTTTCCAGGATCAGGGGTCCAACATGTATGGGTCAACTTTTGTGACGGATGTATGATGGGCCCTACATGGTTTATACATTTTATATTTATGCTTTAATTTTTTCCTCTTCCATAAAAGTGATAGTCTTAGTGAGGTAATACTTTAAATTTTATCATGATTTCATTCACATTTTTTCAACCTAAAAACTTTTTTGAGTTTTTTATATTTATTTTAGGGTATTTCGATCTGGATATATGAGTGATATATTTTTTGGTTGTACAACTCTGACCATTGTGTGATATGTTTAAGATTATATGTCTTTTTTTCAGGTTCACATGGTGTATGGTAATGATTCTTGGACCATGGGAAATAAATTGGGGTGCAGGACATAAAAAACCCACTTAGGGTTCTAGGTCATAGATTAATGTAACCCATTTTGAATAGAGGGTTAAGATTTAGAAAGTCTGGGCTCAAGGTTATCTGATCAAGTGTGATGATATGGAAAAATAAACAATGGATAGAAACTGAACACATTTTAATAGTAGGTTTTGTATAAATGATATCAGTGAATATCAGGATTAGATGACATTTTTCTAAAGAAAAATATCCATCTTGTCAAATATCCAAATTTGGGGCACATATGCTGAAACTGAATTGGGGAATGTATTTGTAGACAAGTAGTGGTGTCCCTTAATATCAGATACAATCATTAACTATAGTATATAGAAGATTATCAAAATCTGGGACAATTAATATGTGAAGTGTGATATGTTGAAAGGGATGTTCAAAAGGGTGAATGCCTAGTTTCAAACATTATTTAACCATCATTATATTTTTTTAGTCCATTGGAATGGAATGGTATTTGATGATGGTCTTTTTAGTTTACCCTCAAAAAATATTTACATGGAATCCATGTAGTTTGATTTCATGAAAAATAATCACACCAATGAGATTAACATCATATAGAATGGATGAAAATATAACACACTTTTTATAGAACTGGATCAAACATAAGATTAAACAGACTTATCTTTGTGTCGGGTTCACAAGGGATTTAATATTTTTAAGCGTTCACATTTTAACCTATGGTAATCCTCTAAAAAGAACCATATTTTTTAAAAACATCATTTTGGTGGCATTCATAATAGGTAACATCCTTATTTAAAATAAAAGATACAAATTATGACCCTAAATCCATAAATATATTGAATAAGGATGAGGTATCAGTGGGGTTGATTTTTTATCCTATTAAAGTGAACCTCCATGTAGATATGCATTATATACACTAGAGGTGATGCATTAGGGAATGTTCATCTATGAAGGCAGATTAATCAAAATAAAAGGATATTATGGGGTGAAATTTCATTTTATCTTAGTGTATGATCCCATTATTTCATTCTTATATATGGATATGGATCATATATGGATCATTGGTTCATTAAACATTAATTACTCTGATAATTTTATGGTCATGCAAGGTTGAACATATGTCATACAGTTTAATTTCATGTGACAAGGACTCAAATATGAGCGGTTTAAAATCATGTATGATAGATTTGGGTTGTACATTTAAACATCATGCTACTAGGATTATAATTTCATACAGTATATCATGATGTGACAAGGATTTTGTAAACCATCATGGTATTCAAAAATACATTTATTATGGAGGGGTTCCATTAAATTTAATGTCATGTGATGAAGACCATAGCAATGTACAGATGTAATAGGCTACTAAGGAAGACCCAAAACAAACTAACATGTTCTAATCACTGGGATGAGGGAATTATAGGTTCAAAAAAGAATTTACATTAGAGGCTGCAATATAGATCTGAATCATTCATTATAAGGGGAAATATTTTCATGAAAAACTTTGTAGTCATTCCTCTGATTGCAGATCCAGGTGTCAAAACGTATCTTGTAAGTATTTTAATCAATTCATGTGTGGTTCTAAAATCATAGTGAAATCTAAAATCCTCAGAATATAATATTGAGAAATGGGAATTTTATCCCAATGATGGTTTATAGAATCACCCCATGTTGAGAACCCTTACATGGATCTATCTCTCATGAATGGAAATTAGGCCATGTATGTGAAGCACTATATCTAGTATAAGGTCATGTAAGACAAACTAAAACTCCCTAAAGTTTAATGCCATACGATAAAGACTCAACACCAGTGTGGGTCAAAATTCTACATAGGGGATGGTCATTTTCAGTAATATATTTTAAGGTAATGAATCTATACTTATGTTCACTATATAAAATTTATATTATATGTAGAACAAGGACTTCTCTTCAATCCTTAAAAGGTTTTTCCATGACCTTTCTACAAATATATAATTCATACATATGAGAAGAAATTGGAATTCACCTAACTAAAATTTCATAAACTAAGGTAAAGGATTTGTTTTCTTTATAGGTAGTCATAGTTGGGCCTAAGGTAGAAGATCTAGGAATTAGTACATATCCTTAGGGTAGTGCCATCAAGATTTTTGTATATTGCCAAAGATTTATAAATCACTAAGGTGGGAGGGTTTGATTTTTGTTTAAATTTTTGGATTGGACTAGGAAAAGTGATCTGTGCATCACTACGTATCCTTTTATAGTAGGAATCAGGCAATAAAAATTTTGTAAATTATGTTCCCTATATATATTAGGTCCTTACTTAAGGTTATTTTTACAATAGGTGAATATATAAAGAATTAAATGATGAAATCTACTACTGAGATCTAGCTAATACATATGATAGGGGTATTTCATATGGATATATATTAATGAACCAAAATCTCTCACATATACATAGATTTCATACAAGGAAAATGGGTTTTTTTGAATGACCTTCTAAAAAATACTCTGGAAGTCATACAGGGTAGGTTTTTGTGTAGTTTATTATCATATAACTAGGATGTAACATCCTACATTTTGGTCTTAGTGAACCTAAATTAAAATATAAAGATCAATTCACTAGGACCTTTAATCTCATATTATACATTCATGGTGGGAGAAACAAAAGATAATTGGGAGAGTGCCCAAATTTCCTGATTACACGTGAAAATGAGAAATAAAAACTACAAAGTGAATTTTTATTCTTATATTGAGAGATAAATATTATAAAATGGAAATATATATGTATATATTTATAGGATAATGATTAATAAGAACTGTATTCCCATACTTTCGACATGGATTTGGCTCTAATGTAAGTGATTTGTGCCAAACCTCATAGGATTTTCTAAGTAACTTATGGCTTTGTGGGGTAGATTAGTTGTTCTGTAGATTATTATCATGCTAAATGGATTATGTAATCCCGTATAATTTTATACAACTATGATGTTTTTCCAAATCTTCTTGTATAGATCTATGTCATACACCTAAGAGTGAATTTTTATTCTTTTGGAACGTGCACCCAAATAACTAAATATCATGGGGATTATACCCAGTATCTTGATTTTTTTCAAGGTGAGTAAATAATGGTTGATCCTAATTCATGGATATAAGGAATCACTACATAACAATTATGGATAAGAATATAGACAAATATAAATTTTGAATTGTCCATTCATAGATAAAGATCATATATATATGGAAGAATAAATTAGGTATCACTTAATTGTAGTTCCACCATGAAGATAATGAATTGAAAAAGATAGATAAATCACGAAGGTGAGAGAAGGAATTTTTTTTATTATTTGTGTCTTGGCCTGGGATAAGATATCAAACCATGACTATGTATCGTGGTATATTAGGGACCAATCCATAAGTATTTCACTTAACATCCTTGTGTAGATCTATCTTGTATGTAGGGGAGAAGGGTTTTTTCATTTTGAGCACGTGTTAATGGTTCAATAACCCTATAATAGGAGCCCATGTGTAGATTTGGCTCACATGTAGGGGTATTTTAAATCAATTGAATTTTTATTTTAACTTATGGATGATCTTGAAATATGGTATCATGATGTCACTATGTATCCAATAATAATAGGAATCACTTCATTCATAGTTCAAATAGGGCATCTCCTCTACATTGATCAAGCTTAATTGTAAGGGAATTATATATTAATATATTTGATTTTGTCCTATGATATGAGATCTGGGCATCACAACTTATCATGTTAGGACATGACTAAATCTATACATAGTTACTTAATTGGAATTCCACAACTAGGTTGAGCACATATGTGAGTAAAGGGGGATTTCAAATGGACCATGGTGTCAAGGTATATCAATATAGACCTAGGTAGTAAATAATATCTTGTATGGATAAATCTCCTACATAGGGGAAGGGTTTTTCTTTATTTTTTTAGGTTTGGTCCTAGAATAGTATATTTTGGAATCAATGTATATCTTGTAAGGATAGGTATAATTATATATGTAGTTCTTAATGAGAAATCACATGGAAAAATATAACCCTTGTGAAAATAAAGGGGGTATTGATTATATCAGGTATAAAAAGATTATTATTTTTTGAAAAATTATACATAGATAGAGATCTCATGTTGAAGAAAAAATATGAATAAAATAGGACACTCTAAGATATCAAGAATCATATGGGATGAACAGATTGAGGTATCTAGTTTTGGGTCATAGTGATCTGACCCACATGTGTTACAGTTTAAGGTTATGAACTGAGTACCATAAACATTTAATTTAAAGTAATATGGTTGGGGAATTATATTATATAGTTTGGTGTCACACAATAAGTATCAAAGTTTCATCCAGTTTAAGGCCAACATATATCATTCTATGTTTAACCTAAATTACTCTTTATATGGGATTTCTCAAAATACTAAACCTAATCTATTGAATTGATTGTGAAATAAATCCTTTATAGTGGTTCATAAATAGAATATGATCAACCAAATCACATCCCTCATGATTTTCTATCCAGGTGTGTAGTATTTGGTCTGTTCACCATAAATCAGAGTGAAGATCAAGTAAATGCCTCTTCACCCTTTTTGTGGGGGTTAACCCTAGATAGAAGTATCTCATGGATGTATCTAATTACTAGTATCTATAATATGATATAATTTATAAGAAAACCACATACTCAATACTTTATGAAAACTTTATGATATCCTACTATACATAGATATATTCAAATGAATTCATTAATATTATCTCTTCTTAGTCCCTATATAAAATGTATGTTATTATCTTAACAATAAATAATATACTATCCTAAAGGGATATCTATTCCTTTGAAATAATGTACAAAATTATCTCATAAACCCTTAAATTATCCTTAATAAACATCCTAATATCCAAATTTATCTAAACCCTACTATAATACCAAATTTGATTCCTCGGACTCACAATCCCATGTCTGGTGCCATAAATTGAAACATTATATGCTCACTTTGATACCAAGAGTAAACTACTAGATATATCCATACATTATTAAAAATAATAATAATTATTATTGAATTTATTTTATACCGAATATATTTTTAGTTTTCAAGATTTATAGAATTAGGGGAAAACATATATTAACAGAACCCATGTTCTTTGAATTAAATTAAATTTTTACCACAATATAAGAAACTAATTAATATATAATAAGTATGAAAAAACTTAAATAAATACCCCCCATACACTCACATTATAATATTATATCTATTTATTTTGTAATAATTTTCTTCATAACCTATTTAAATTAAAACATAAGATGGGGTGAACTTAAACTCTCAATAAGGAAAAACATACTATAGTGGAAATCTTGGAATAAACATGGCATAAATAGTATTTCCTTAATAAGTAATCATCATTATTCCATAATAAATTAACACTATATGTAACAACCTGACCCCAGAATCCTAGAGATAGTGATTGAAACATGGTTTGTACATTTTTTATAAAAAAATGTTGTTAAATTTCACATCACATAAGATCTTCATGGTCTAGGTTCTGGAAAAATAGATATAATTGATACTTTTCTTCAAAACTGAATGTTATAAACTCTTTAGTTCTTCCACCACATATAATAACTCAAAGATGACAAAGATAATAGTCCAATAAAAATAAATTATAAATTTAGGGTGATAATTTAAAAGGCTCATAATGGTGTTTTAATAATAATTAATAAAATCCTTTTTATAAACATCCCTTTAAAATAATTAAACATACATAAAAAAAATTCATAAAAGAGAACAACATTTATTGTTGTATGTCATCATAATTTTTCAAAGTTTACTAGAAATAATTTTTATGGAAATATCATATAAAAGAATTTATATATTTATTTAAATTTTATAGATAAAATACATTTCAGAGTATCCATACTTGTAAAAAAATGCAAGGAATGTTGTATATAAGTGAGAAGTTGATCAAACTAAAATAAGGGTGACATGCAAGGGTGTAGGTAAAAATTAGCACGTGAAATATTAATTTCTTATAATTTCACAAGAAAACTTATCACAAATCACTTATCACATAAAATTCAATTCATGAAATGAAAGATGAATTTCTAAATTTTGTAATAAAGTTCTAAAAATAGATACTAAATTTCGTTTATAATAGATTTTCTAAGTATATACATCATTATACCTTGTTCATTTATTACCATAATCATAATTAAAATATTTTTAACCAAGGATATTATACTAGTTGAATAATCACATGGTTGGTTAAATAATGATCACATAATGATGGAATCCATAATGCAGGACAATCATAAACATTCTTTTAATGACTCATTCCAAGACAATACATAATAAATTTTTCATGGCCTTGTGCCAAGACCTAGATTGTCTCATGAGACCTATTGATGCACCAAGAGGCTATATCAGGCCCCACCCATCACATAATAGGTCATGTTCATTATTTATATGTCAAAGAAATATTATATTCAAAGTTTATTATACCAAATTGAATGATTAAATTATGTATTTTATTCAAAGTGTCCCACACCACATTGAATAATTAGATTATGTATTTTATTAAAAGTATCCCATACCACTTTGAGTAATTAAATCCTTAATATATAAGTTATTATAAGAAATAAATTTCATTTTTTGGAAATTACTGTCTATATTCATAAATAAAGTGAATCATGAATTAATGTAAACATTAATCCAAAAACTCAATGGTTTGTCTATTATACTTCAGGAAATGGCTATATAAAATTTATCAATGACATTTGTTGACAAATAGACACACTTTTGTACACATAATAATAAATGGTTCACATAAAATAAAATATTGTTTGGGTTTTTGACATAAAATAACAAATCTAAAATTCAAAACCCATGTTTCATGAAGGTAAACATTTTATATGAAAAAATACAATTTTTTGTTTTTAAGATACTTATAATTCATGTTTAAACCATACACTAATAAAATGGAGTGTCAATAAAATTAAAACATAGACATTAGTAATTAATAATATTCATTATGGCATATACATTGTGAATTAAAACATATTATTTATAAAGGTTAAACATTTCATGTGAGATATTTATGGATAAGAAGATAATTAAACACACTTCAACATAAGTATTTATGAATGTATATATATATGAATTAAGAAAAATATAGTTACAACATTTTATCCTAAAATTATAAATTTTAATGTATTCATGTAATGATAACAAGGTAATAATCCCTTTTTAAAATTTTGGGCACACAATAGCAAAATAAGGTTTTTTATTGATTTCCATTATAAATTAGTATTCATGATCACCAGTACAATTAGTCCTTGTAATCAAAAATATCAAATTCATGTATTGACTTAAAAATGTAAAATAAGTTAGAAGGTCAGTACAAATATGTTTATACATATATATTTATTCCTAAACATAAATGTTTTTGTTGATCTAATCAAATTTAAAATTTTCAAAAAATAAAATCATAGAAAATCTAAAATCATTAAAAATTATTTAACTGAAAATAATATTGGTAAATAATTATGAAATTGTATGTACTTATGTATATATATATATATATATATTGTTTTTTCATATAAAAATAGAGAAAAATAATAATTATGTAAAATATGTGGGTAGGGAAGCACCCTTTTTAAAATAATTGTTTATACTTAAAATAAGTTAGGTGTTCTAATTATACAAAACCATTTATACAAAGATAAATACATGAGTTTAGAAAATTACAAAAAATATCACTTAGAAAACCTTTTCATGTGTTATATGCATTATAAACATAAATTAAACACTAGTAATAAACATTTAGGAAACCTAAAGTTGTCTTGGATTGAAAGATGTATTAAACCATATATACACAAAGTTTATATATAGTATTTTCACAACAAAAATAATGTTTGATAAATTATTACTAGTATCATATACTTAAAAACATTAGTTAACCATTAATATCATTTATATAAAAACCTAAATCAGATTAGTATTATAAACTATATATATATAACTGTATATACAAGCATGTGTGTGTGTGTGTTTAGAAAATTCAAAAAAAATATTAATAAACCTTTATATGTAATATATGCATAATAAAAATTTGTATAATACTGATAATCATCACTTTAAAACCCAAAATATATTAGGATTTGAAGTTATATAATACTATATATACACATAGGTGTATATAAGGGTGTGCATATCAAAACTGAGTAAAAATTAACCCTTACTTGTCTTCAAGGGTACAGTTGAGCCGAGAACAGGTTGATGGAAGGTTGGGGAGAAATATTGTAGGGTTAAGTGTGAAAACAGAGGTTATATAATCTTTTTATATATATTTTTATACAATATAGTTCAAAAATAAAATATAACAAAGAAATTTTAACAAATCCAAATCTAACTATTTCTTATAGGAACAAAATCAATAATCAATGTAGAACTTGAATAAATTAGTCATTGATAATATATATATATATATATATATATATTATGGAAAAATTACAAGATACACCAAAGGATTTTGTATTAAACTAATGCGTCCAATGAAACCTTTCTAAAAAAACAAAACATTTGGGTCCTAGGAGAGTGATGGGATGTAACACCCCAAGATTTCATAGTGTGTTAGTTCTTCAAAATAATTCAATAACTTTCACTACAGGCAACACAAAGTTCAAGCACACCATGACTTACCAAACAAGCCGTTCAAAAGAGGTTATGAATAGTATTAGATAAATTTTAATGTTTATATAATCCTTATAATTTTAGAATCCATATTATGAGTTTCTTAGATATAATGCAAGAACAAATTCATTTTCAGTATTGCACTTTTATCAACTTTAATAGTGAACCCTTTTTAAATACTATGTTTTAAACTTTTTGACTAAATGGGGACATCAAAAATTTAAAATGAAACATCCCAAGCTTCTACGGTACGCTTCCCTTCGAATAATGCGATAGCGTGTGTTGTACGCAACCTCGAGTTCTAACACACACCACAACTAATTAAACTAGCCGTTGTGAATACTAATACCTACTTTTTGAAATTATATATATTTTATATTTGAAAATGGACTTCATTTTTGGATTCGGAATATCAAAATTATCCTAGGGTGAAATTTTGGTACACTTCGGATAACTTTCATATTTTGATGAATAGTGAAAATTACTAAATTTTAATTAAAAACAACTTTTTTGATCAAAATAATTAATAGTGATAAATTGTGAATTTGAGTGGTTTTAAAGTATATTTAGAATATATTTTTACCATTTAATATAATTTTTGTCATTGAACATAATTTTACAATTAAACCGAACATAAACAAATGTCAATCTTTTGATAGTTATTACCTCTTAAAAACACGCTTTTTGTTTTGACAGCGGGAATTAATTTTAAATTAATTTCTGCCACTTCTGTGTTTTGAAGTTAGGAAAATGGATTCCATATTTGGAATCAGGATTTCCAAATTATGTAAATAGGTAACTTTTATTTTTACACATTTTGAATAATTACTGCGGTAAATATTTTATTTACCATGGTTAAAGGGTAAATCTGGTAAATAAGGGTTAAAAAAATAATATTATAATAATACTAAATTACCCTAAAACGTGTCTTAACCCTATTGGTTGATACATGGTCGACCATGGGCATCTTTGTGTCAATTTTGGGACCCCATGGATCCACTTGTAAGTGATAATGACACATTATATTAATAAAGTTAAAATAAAAATAAAAATGGCATAAGCTTACATCTTTCAGAAGAACAATTTTTACATAGGGTTATACATGTTTGATTTTCGATTATAAATATTCATTAGAAAGATAAAAAGATTTCCTACATAATGATATTTTATTTATAATTTTTAGACATCAAATAATTTAAATTATTAATGACACAATAATGATGCAATGTTTACCTCATTAATAAATCATTTAAATAAATAAGATTATAATGATAAAAATATTATCTAAAACCTGTCCAATTCTTATTGGTTGATGTTATTTAGAATATGAGTCATCATATCTTAGACCTCAATGATTTTTGGACCATTATAAACCGAATAAAAATATATTATAAAGTAATACTTTCACACTTTCCTAAAGAGCCCCTCCTCTCCCTTATAAAAGGAGACCACTTCTACTCATTCCTCACACCTCTCAAGCCACTTGGCTCGTCCAAACTCTGCCCAACTAAGCTCCCCACATCCCTCTCCTCCTCCTTGAAGCTCACCCTTAGGCATAAAGCATTTCAATAAGTCCTTTGGTTCCAACCAAAGTGAGTTACCTAAATTAAAGGTAACGATTTCTCTTAAATTATTTTCATTTATTTTGCTTCTCCAACCCCCAAACTCTTTTTATTTCCTTTCTTTTGTAACAACACCAGTATCCTCAATATACTAGGATGTTGTTATAAGAAGGATTCAAACTACACATACACACAACTCCATCTAATGGATGATGAACATAATGTTTCTGTGGATGGCAAACTAACGCCTCACGAAACGATGATTGTTCAAATACATCTTACCGCCTCTCATGGTGGCCATTATGATGGAACTGTAATTAAATATGATATTAATGATATATATTTTATATATAAGCTTCTGTAATTCCATTTTATTTCATACCATTATTCGTTTCATGTTGTATATACATACGATAATTTCATTTGAGGAAGTGCGGACTACCGCCCCCTTAAAATGATATGACTCGTTCATACCACACATGGAACGTATAAAGGATGGTGTTAATGAACTTAAGTAACATATATAAAATATTATATTATAATGGAATAGTAATATACCTATGTATCATTTGGATTCGATTCTTTTAAAATAAAAATTAAATGGAAGTAGCGTTCGTGCGTACGTACGGACTACCGTCTCCACGAACGCGATGAGATTCATTCTCCATCGTATCCATTCAAGTATAATTATCATTTAATGATTTAAAAATGATGTTTAAGGACTTGATATCATTCTGGATATGAATAAGATACAACAAACATGACTTATGTAACAAAACATATAAAAGAAAATGAGTAAGTTAACACACGAAACGACGATAATACTAAGATATTATCAAATCAATATTAAAAGATCATATATGATATCATATTAATGTATATGATTCTTTTATAATTTAATAACAATTATTTCACCATTATACAGGAGGTTAACCTACCCCAACCAAGGAAAAGTACAAGGTAAGGGTTATTTCACAATCTCTTCATTATCCGAGGTTGTTTATTTATAATAATCTACTGGGATCTCTTTATCATCCACATCCATGTTTCTTCAAAATGTATTTCAAAACATTTTTACTATTTACAAGAATATGGGTTAAAGCCATTTATACCCTTGTTTGACTTTTTATAAGAGGAATCTTTCCATCGTTTTCAAAACAAGGTCCTTTTTAATCTTTTCGACAGAATTAAGGTAAGAATGTTTTTTTTAACTTATACGGCGGGTGCGGTTATTTTCCGCCGTTATAAAATCGTCGAAGATTTCCTTACAAGCTTATAAGAATATTTTCAAAGAAAATGTTTCTTTTATATTTATGTGATTTTTAAATGATTTCAAAAGAGAGATATTTCCCTCAAATATATGAAAATCCAGTGTAAATGTATACATATTTAACGCAAGCTTAAAAATGTTTTCAGAAAACCTGACTCTCGAGTTTGGTAGACAGGAAGGGATTGGGAGTGGACCCATCATGGCCTGTAATTAATCGAGAAGTCTCAGAATTAGTTATTTTGTTTTCAGAAGCTTGCATATTGCTTTCAGAAAAACACTGGAGTATATTTTATCAATTTTAAACATAAGTATCTTCTAAAAAAAATTGCATCGGTAGGTCTCATGAGACAAACTAGTGTCTTGGCACAAGGCCTTGACAAAATCTTATTTGTAGTCTTGGCACGAGGCCTTGGCTATGTGGTTATGATAGTCTGGCATTATGCATTCCAACATTATGAAAGTGGTTATTGATTTTGCATGTGATTATTCGATTAGTAGAATATCCATGTGAATAAGTAAATGGCATTATTTCATTTTACTTTTGCCATACTATGTTGAAGTTCATGTTTAAAAGGCTTTTGTTTTAGTAATTCATTGCCTTAAATGTTTATGCTTATTTTGAATGTTCCGCTATATTGTTATCCTTACTAGGCATTTGAGCTCACCCCTTTTCTATGTTTTATTTTTCCCAGGTAGTGAAGAAGTAAATTATGATTGACTTGCAGGGATATTATGAGGGGTTAATAGTGTGGATATGAAGACTTTGTTGTTGTAGTAGTTTTTCACTTTGAAATGTAATGTAAAACTTTATGAATATATCTAGTGTTTCCAAGGCTACTAAACCAATCGGTCTTTCGAGATTTGATCTTTCTTGTGATCATGCCAATGTTACGAAGTAATGCACCGACTCTGGGTAGCTGGGGTCGGGGCGTTACAGTTGGTATCAGAGGAAGTTTAGTACAAACCTTGGAAGCTAGATTTAGATAAACTCTGATTAGAGCACGTAGACCTAAGATGAGCTTTGAGGATTAGTGTAGAAGAACTTCCTAGAATTTTGGTATTATAGAGATTTTGTGAGTTTTCCGAGCAATACATCCCTGTCTGGATACGAGCAGGTAGAGGCGGCTCTGGCACAGATGTACCTAGGGGTAAAACCCGAAAACACCGCTTTGAGCTAGACTCGAACGGGAACTGGTGCACGACAACGGGCCTTGCTGCACTCTTGGTTACGACACTCCCGGGGGATATGCTTAGGATAATTCTCATTTTCTTTAAAAACCATTATGAAGGGTTTATGAGTATATACTTCCTCAAAGAAAACATTTTTATGATTATGGATTATATCCATAAATAGTTCAATTTATGTTAAGTGTTTTATAAGTATGGGATTATGTATTTTGACTCATAAACTAATCTAGTTTATGCCATTGTTTAGAAATGGCGCCCAGTAGAAGGAATGATAACTCCAGAAATGCACATGATTCAAAGAGAAGGAAGGATCATATCTCTCATGGTCTTAAGCTAGAATTTATAATAGAAATAGTCTCCCATGTATTATCATCATATGAAGAAATAATATCATGTGTTGATAAGATAAGTAAAGAGTTTACTGAGTCCTATGGCTTTGAAGGGATGCAAGAGAAGAAAAGGATGGAAGAGAGAAAGATGGATAAAGGGAAGAGGGAAAAGAAGAATTTTCTCATATGTGGTAACTGTGGAAAGAAACACCCTGGAACTTTCCTGAAAGGAATGGGAGTTTGTTATAAGTGTGGAGGTAAAGGGCACAAAGTACGTGACTGCAAGGGTAAGAAAATGGTTTCAAATGTACAATGCTTCATTTTCAAGGAGTTTGGACACTACGCGAACCTATGTCCCAGTCATCAGACTATGCCGCAAATGATGTTATTGGATAATAATCAAGTTATGATACTACCACAGATGAAGAGGAATGATTAGAGTTCTTATGTTGATTATGTCAATTGAGTGTTGTATCAACAATGTACTTGTTACAATAATCATGGAGTATATAAGGATTGTACTGCAGTACTATTTCATTAAGGACTTGAGATTGTGTGGAACAAAGAAAAGTGACTCAATAGCAGGATAAATTTTTGGAAAATATATGGTTGAGAGAATATAGTTCTGATACTGAGGAAGTTATTTTAGAATAATACATGATTGATTTGGATAAATTATATTGGATATTATTGACTACCTTGAAGCTGATTAATGATTTTTATATTCCATCATTGTTGGGTTTTAAAACATTTTTGGATTAATGAAGTATATCCAGCATTCTATATGGAATAAGGGAACATGAATGTAATCAATAAGGAATATGGTAATACATGATGAAGGTATTCATATGCTATTACGGGGTAAAAAGGATCTATATTATGTTTAACTTCCTTATAAATGTTGGACTGTGAGTTTGGATAGAAGTATTTTGGATAGTTCTAGTTTGGATTATTTTGGATTTCCATAAAAGGATAACCCGGAGGTCGGGCGGCAACCCGTCGCGTCCGGCAAGGCTGCGAGACTTGAACCCGCAACCGAAGGGCGACAAGGGTGTATCACCTACCACTGGCCCACGAGATGTCCTGGATTAAATAATGTAGTTTTTATTAAAAGATTTTTTAGATGAATTATAATTCATTTATTTTGGAACCCTATACAAATAGTGTAAATAGAATTTTTTTTACACTCTATTATCTTTTAGAGTGAAAGATGAGTATGTGTTAGAAATTTATTAATGGATAAAACTCTAATTATAAAGTAAGTATATCTCTATATGATCTTAGCCAATCTCATAAAAAATTCCTCAATATTAAGAAAAGAAAATTAGAACAAAAATGTTTTCCTAGATGGTACCTTAAATCATCACTAATTTATGGCTTTGGGATTGTTGGCCTTTTCATAGCCATGTTCTCTACCACTCTTCATCAGGTAATTGATGGTTAGATTTTTCTTCCATATCCATATTTTACTACATGGAACCCTAGTATGTTTTATTTTCGGTAATCTTCATACTTTCGACTCTTTATTTTAAATAGAGGCCTCATTAATTCATTTTTCGATGTGGGATTTCAACTAAGATATTTTGAAACGTCAAAAATGTGTTATCCTAATACCCTATGTTTTGTTGAACCGATGGTATTTCAAATCATCATAGATTGATGAATTTAAGTACCTCAATTTTATACTTGTTTGTAATTGATGACCTCAATTACTACCTATAAATATTTATGTTTTTCCTCCAATTATATTTCTCAAATTGCCACCAATGTTCTCCTAATCGAGATCATAATTTGGTGGTGACCCTTTCATTTCTCTTTTCCTCATATTAAGACTAAATTTTAGTAACCCAATTTCCGATGTGGGGTTTCCCACAAATATATTATATATTTTCAACATTTTATTTTCGAAGAACAATTTCAAATTGCGAGGACGCAATTTATTGAAGGAGGGGAGAATGTAACACCCCAAGATTTCATAGTGTGTTAGTTCTTCAAAATAATTCAATAACTTTCACTACAGGAAACACAAAGTTCAAGCACACCATGACTTACCAAACAAGCCGTTCAAAAGAGGTTATGAATAGTATTAGATAAATTTTAATGTTTATATAATCCTTATAATTTTAGAATCCATATTATGAGTTTCTTAGATATAATGCAAGAACAAATTCATTTTCAGTATTGCACTTTTATCAACTTTAATAGTGAACCCTTTTTAAATACTATGTTTTAAACTTTTTGACTAAATGGGGACATCAAAAATTTAAAATGAAACATCCCAAGCTTCTACGGTACGCTTCCCTTCGAATAATGCGATAGCGTGTGTTGTACGCAACCTCGAGTTCTAACACACACCACAACTAATTAAACTAGCTGTTGTGAATACTAATACCTACTTTTTGAAATTATATATATTTTATATTTGAAAATGGACTTCATTTTTGGATTCGGAATATCAAAATTAGCCTAGGGTGAAATTTTGGTACATTTCGGATAACTTTCATATTTTGATGAATAGTGAAAATTACTAAATTTTAATTAAAAACAACTTTTTTGATCAAAATAATTAATAGTGATAAATTGTGAATTTGAGTGGTTTTAAAGTATATTTAGAATATATTTTTACCATTTAATATAATGTTGGTCATTGGACATAATTTTACAATTAAACCGAACATAAACAAATGTCAATCTTTTGATAGTTATTACCTCTTAAAAACACGCTTTTTGTTTTGACAGCGGGAATTAATTTTAAATTAATTTCTGCCACTTCTGTGTTTTGAATTTAGGAAAATGGATTCCATATTTGTAATCAGGATGTCCA
Organism: Viscum album; assembly: GCA_963277665.1. NCBI lineage: Eukaryota > Viridiplantae > Streptophyta > Magnoliopsida > Santalales > Viscaceae > Viscum > Viscum album. The sequence continues at coordinate 685,001,667 of OY728165.1, forward strand.
AATTATGTAAATAGGTAACTTTTATTTTTACACATTTTGAATAATTACTGCGGTAAATATTTTATTTACCATGGTTAAAGGGTAAATCCGGTAAATAAGGGTTAAAAAAATAATATTATAATAATACTAAATTACCCTAAAACGTGTCTTAACCCTATTGGTTGATACATGGTCGACCATGGGCATCTTTGTGTCAATTTTGGGACCCCATGGATCCACTTGTAAGGGATAATGACACATTATATTAATAAAGTTAAAATAAAAATAAAAATGGCATAAGCTTACATCTTTCAGAAGAACAATTTTTACATAGGGTTATACATGTTGGATTTTCGATTATAAATATTCATTAGAAAGATAAAACGATTTCCTACATAATGATATTTTATTTATAATTTTTAGACATCAAATAATTTAAATTATTAATGACACAATAATGATGCAATGTTTACCTCATTAATAAATCATTTAAATAAATAAGATTATAATGATTAAAATATTATCTAAAACCTGTCCAATTCTTATTGGTTGATGTTATTTAGAATATGAGTCATCTTATCTTCGACCTCAATGATTTTTTGGACCATTATAAACCGAATACAAATATATTATAAAGTAATACTTTCACACTTTCCTAAAGAGCCCCTCCTCTCCCTTATAAAAGGAGACCACTTCTACTCATTCCTCACACCTCTCAAGCCACTTGGCTCGTCCAAACTCTGCCCAACTAAGCTCCCCACATCCATATCCTCCTCCTTGAAGCTTACCCTTAGGCAGAAAGCATTTCAAGAAGTCCTTTGGTTCCAACCAAAGTGAGTTACCTAAATTAAAGGTAACGATTTCTCTTAAATTATTTTCATTTATTTTGCTTCTCCAACCCCCAAACTCTTTTTATTTCCTTTCTTTTGTGACAACACCAGTATCCTCAATATACTAGGATGTTGTTATAAGAAGGATTCAAACTACACATACACACAACTCCATCTAATGGATGATGAACATAATGTTTCTGTGGATGGAAAACTAACGCCTCACGAAACGATGATTGTTCAAATACATCTTACCGCCTCTCTTGGTGGCCATTATGATGGAACTGTAATTAAATATGATATTAATGATATATATTTTATATATAAGCTTCTGTAATTCCATTTTATTTCATACCATTATTCGTTTCATGTTGTATATACATACGATAATTTCATTTGAGGAAGTGCGGACTACCGCCCCCTTAAAATGATATGACTCGTTCATACCACACATGGAACGTATAAAGGATGGTGTTAATGAACTTAAGTAACATATATAAAATATTATATTATACTGGAATAGTAATATACCTATGTATCATTTGGATTCGATTCTTTTAAAATAAAAATTAAATGGAAGTAGCGTTCGTGCGTACGTACGGACTACCGTCTCCACGAACGCGATGAGATTCATTCTCCATCGTATCCATTCAAGTATAATTATCATTTAATGATTTAAAAATGATGTTTAAGAACTTGATATCATTCTGGATATGAATAAGATACAACAAACATGACTTATGTAACAAAACATATAAAAGAAAATGAGTAAGTTAACACACGAAACGACGATAATACTAAGATATTATCAAATCAATATTAAAAGATCATATATGATATCATATTAATGTATATGATTCTTTTATAATTTAATAACAATTATTTCACCATTATACAGGAGGTTAACCTACCCCAACCAAGGAAAAGTACAAGGTAAGGGTTATTTCACAATCTCTTCATTATCCGAGGTTGTTTATTTATAATAATCTACTGGGATATCTTTATCATCCACATCCATGTTTCTTCAAAATGTATTTCAAAACATTTTTACTATTTACAAGAATATGGGTTAAAGTAATTTATACCCTTGTTTGACTTTTTATAAGAGGAATCTTTCCATCGTTTTCAAAACAGGGTCCTTTTTAACCTTTTCGACAGAATTAAGGTAAGAATGTTTTTTTTAACTTATACGGCGGGTGCGGTTATTTTCCGTCGTTATAAAATCGTCGAAGCTTTCCTTACAAGCTTATAGGAATATTTTCAAAGAAAAGGTTTCTTTTATATTTATGTGATTTTTAAATGATTTCAAAAGAGAGATATTTCCCTCAAATATATGAAAATCCAGTGTAAATGTATACGTATTTAACGCAAGCTTAAAAATGTTTTCAGAAAACCTGACTCTCGAGTTTGGTAGACAGGAAGGGATTGGGAGTGGACCCATCATGGCCTGTAATTAATCGAGAAGTCTCAGAATTAGTTATTTTGTTTTCAGAAGCTTGCATATTACTTTCAGAAAAACACTGGAGTATATTTTATCAATTTTAAACATAAGTATCTTCTAAAAAAAATTGCATCGGTAGGTCTCATGAGACAAACTAGTGTCTTGGCACAAGGCCTTGACAAAATCTTATTTGTAGTCTTGGCACGAGGCCTTGGCTATGTGGTTATGATAGTCTGGCATTATGCATTCCAACATTATGAAAGTGGTTATTGATTTTGCATGTGATTATTCGATTAGTAGAATATCCATGTGAATAAGTAAATGGCATTATTTCATTTTACTTTTGCCATACTATGTTGAAGTTCATGTTTAAAAGGCTTTTGTTTTAGTAATTCATTGCCTTAAATGTTTATGCTTATTTTGAATGTTCCGCTATATTGTTATCCTTACTGGGCATTTGAGCTCACCCCTTTTCTATGTTTTATTTTTCCCAGGTAGTGAAGAAGTAAATTATGATTGACTTGCAGGGATATTATGAGGGGTTAATAGTGTGGATATGAAGACTTTGTTGTTGTAGTAGTTTTTCCCTTTGAAATGTAATGTAAAACTTTATGAATATATCTAGTGTTTCCAAGGCTACTAAACCAATCGGTCTTTCGAGATTTGATCTTTCTTGTGATCATGCCAATGTTACGAAGTAATGCACCGACTCTGGGTAGCTGGGGTCGGGGCGTTACAGTTGGTATCAGAGGAAGTTTAGTACAAACCTTGGAAGCTAGATTTAGATAAACTCTGATTAGAGCACGTAGACCTAAGATGAGCTTTGAGGATTAGTGTAGAAGAACTTCCTAGAATTTTGGTATTGTAGAGATTTTGTGAGTTTTCCGAGCAATACATCCCTGTCTGGATACGAGCAGGTAGAGGCGGCTCTGGCACAGATGTACCTAGGGGTAAAACCCGAAAACACCGCTTTGAGCTAGACTCGAACGGGAACTGGTGAACGACAACGGGCCTTGCTGCACTCTTGGTTACGACACTCCCGGGGGATATGCTTAGGATAATTCTCATTTTCTTTACAAACCATTATGAAGGGTTTATGAGTATATACTTCCTCAAAGAAAACATTTTTATGATTATGGATTATATCCATAAATAGTTCAATTTATGTTAAGTGTTTTATAAGTATGGGATTATGTATTTTGACTCATAAACTAATCTAGTTTATGCCATTGTTTAGAAATGGCGCCCAGTAGAAGGAATGATAACTCCAGAAATGCACATGATTCAAAGAGAAGGAAGGATCATATCTCTCATGGTCTTAAGCTAGAATTTATAATAGAAATAGTCTCCCATGTATTATCATCATATGAAGAAATAATATCATGTGTTGATAAGATAAGTAAAGAGTTTACTGAGTCCTATGGCTTTGAAGGGAATCAAGAGAAGAAAAGGATGGAAGAGAGAAAGATGGATAAAGGGAAGAGGGAAAAGAATAATTTTCCCATATGTGGTAACTATGGAAAGAAACACCCTGGAACTTGCCTGAAAGGAATGGGAGTTTGTTATAAGTGTGGAGGAAAAGGGCACAAAGTACGTGACTGCAAGGGTAAGAAAATGGTTTCAAATGTACAATGCTTCATTTCCAAGGAGTTTGGACACTACGCGAACCTATGTCCCAGTCATCAGACTATGCCGCAAATGATGTTATTGGATAATAATCAAGTTATGATACTACCACAGATGAATAGGAATGATTAGAGTTCTTATGTTGATTATGTCAATTGAGTGTTGTATCAACAATGTACTTGTTACAATAATCATGGAGTATATAAGGATTGTACTGCAGTACTATTTCATTAAGGACTTGAGATTGTGTGGAACAAAGAAAAGTGACTCAATAGCAGGATAAATTTTTGGAAAATATATGGTTGAGAGAATATAGTTCTGATACTGAGGAAGTTATTTTAGAATAATACATGATTGATTTGGATAAATTATATTGGATATTATTGACTACCTTGAAGCTGATTAATGATTTTTATATTCCATCATTGTTGGGTTTTAAAACATTTTTGGATTAATGAAGTATATCCAGCATTCTATATGGAATAAGGGAACATGAATGTAATCAATAAGGAATATGGTAATACATGATGAAGGTATTCATATGCTATTACGGGGTAAAAAGGATCTATATTATGTTTAACTTCCTTATAAATGTTGGACTGTGAGTTTGGATAGAAGTATTTTGGATAGTTCTAGTTTGGATTATTTTGGATTTCCATAAAAGGACAACCCGGAGGTCGGGTGGCAACCCGTCGCGTCCGGCAAGGCTGCGAGACTTGAACCCGCAACCGAAGGGGGACAAGGGTGTATCACCTACCACTGGCCCACGAGATGTCCTGGATTAAATAATGTAGTTTTTATTAAAAGATTTTTTAGATGAATTATAATTCGTTTATTTTGGAACCCTATACAAATAGTGTAAATAGAATTTTTTTTACACTCTATTATCTTTTAGAGTGAAAGATGAGTATGTGGTAGAAATTTATTAATGGATAAAACTCTAATTATAAAGTAAGTATATCTCTATATGATCTTAGCCAATCTCATAAAAAATTCCTCAATATTAAGAAAAGAAAATTAGAACAAAAATGTTTTCCTAGATGGTACCTTAAATCATCACTAATTTATGGCTTTGGGATTGTTGGCCTTTTCATAGCCATGTTCTCTACCACTCTTCATCAAGTAATTGATGGTTAGATTTTTCTTCCATATCCATATTTTACTACATGGAACCCTAGTATGTGTTATTTTCGGTAATCTTCATACTTTCGACTCTTTATTTTAAATAGAGGCCTCATTAATTCATTTTTCGATGTGGGATTTTAACTAAGATATTTTGAAACGTCAAAAATGTGTTATCCTAATACCCTATGTTTTGTTGAACCGATGGTATTTCAAATCATCATAGATTGATGAATTTAAGTACCTCAATTTTATACTTGTTTGTAATTGATGACCTCAATTACTACCTATAAATATTTATGTTTTTCCTCCAATTATATGTCTCAAATTGCCACCAATGTTCTCCTAATCGAGATCATAATTTGGTGGTGACCCTTTCATTTCTCTTTTCCTCATATTAAGACTAAATTTTAGTAACCCAATTTCCGATGTGGGGTTTCCCACAAATATATTATATATTTTCAACCTTTTATTTTCGAAGAACAATTTCAAATTGCGAGGACGCAATTTATTGAAGGAGGGGAGAATGTAACACCCCAAGATTTCATAGTGTGTTAGTTCTTCAAAATAATTCAATAACTTTCACTACAGGAAACACAAAGTTCAAGCACACCATGACTTACCAAACAAGCCGTTCAAAAGAGGTTATGAATAGTATTAGATAAATTTTAATGTTTATATAATCCTTATAATTTTAGAATCCATATTATGAGTTTCTTAGATATAATGCAAGAACAAATTCATTTTCAGTATTGCACTTTTATCAACTTTAATAGTGAACCCTTTTTAAATACTATGTTTTAAACTTTTTGACTAAATGGGGACATCAAAAATTTAAAATGAAACATCCCAAGCTTCTACGGTACGCTTCCCTTCGAATAATGCGATAGCGTGTGTTGTACGCAACCTCGAGTTCTAACACACACCACAACTAATTAAACTAGCCGTTGTGAATACTAATACCTACTTTTTGAAGTTATATATATTTTATATTTGAAAATGGACTTCATTTTTTGATTCGGAATATCAAAATTAGCCTAGGGTGAAATTTTGGTACATTTCGGATAACTTTCATATTTTGATGAATAGTGAAAATTACTAAATTTTAATTAAAAACAACTTTTTTGATCAAAATAATTAATAGTGATAAATTGTGAATTTGAGTGGTTTTAAAGTATATTTAGAATATATTTTTACCATTTAATATAATGTTGGTCATTGGACATAATTTTACAATTAAACCGAACATAAACAAATGTCAATCTTTTGATAGTTATTACCTCTTAAAAACACGCTTTTTGTTTTGACAGCGGGAATTAATTTTAAATTAATTTCTGCCACTTCTGTGTTTTTAATTTAGAAAAATGGATTCCATATTTGGAATCAGGATGTCCAAATTATGTAAATAGGTAACTTTTATTTTTACACATTTTGAATAATTACTGCGGTAAATATTTTATTTACCATGGTTAAAGGGTAAATCCGGTAAATAAGGGTTAAAAAAATAATATTATAATAATACTAAATTACCCTAAAACGTGTCTTAACCCTATTGGTTGATACATGGTCGACCATGGGCATCTTTGTGTCAATTTTGGGACCCCATGGATCCACTTGTAAGTGATAATGACACATTATATTAATAAAGTTAAAATAAAAATAAAAATGGCATAAGCTTACATCTTTCAGAAGAACAATTTTTACACAGGGTTATACATGTTGGATTTTCGATTATAAATATTCATTATAAAGATAAAAAGATTTCCTACATAATGATATTTTATTTATAATTTTTAGATATCAAATAATTTAAATTATTAATGACACAATAATGATGCATTGTTTACCTCATTAATAAATCATTTAAATAAATAAGATTATAATGATTAAAATATTATCTAAAACCTATCCAATTCTTATTTGTTGATGTTATTTAGAATATGAGTCATCTTATCTTCGACCTCAATGATTTTTGGACCATTATAAACCGAATACAAATATATTATAAAGTAATACTTTCACACTTTCCTAAAGAGCCCCTCCTCTCCCTTATAAAAGGAGACCACTTCTACTCATTCCTCACACCTCTCAAGACACTTGGCTCGTCCAAACTCTGCCCAACTAAGCTCCCCACATCCCTATCCTCCTCCTTGAAGCTTACCCTTAGGCAGAAAGCATTTCAAGAAGTCCTTTGGTTCCAACCAAAGTGAGTTACCTAAATTAAAGGTAACGATTTCTCTTAAATTATTTTCATTTATTTTGCTTCTCCAACCCCCAAATTCTTTTTATTTCCTTTATTTTGTAACAACACCAGTATCCTCAATATACTAGGATGTTGTTATAAGAAGGATTCAAACTACACATACACACAACTCCATCTAATGGATGATGAACATAATGTTTCTGTGGATGGCAAACTAACGCCTCACGAAACGATGATTGTTCAAATACATCTTACCGCCTCTCATGGTGGACATTATGATAGAACTGTAATTAAATATGATATTAATGATATATATTTTATATATAAGCTTCTGTAATTCCATTTTATTTCATACCATTATTCGTTTCATGTTGTATATACATACGATAATTTCATTTGAGGAAGTGCGGACTACCGCCCCCTTAAAATGATATGACTCGTTCATACCACACATGGAACGTATAAAGGATGGTGTTAATGAACTTAAGTAACATATATAAAATATTATATTATACTGTAATAGTAATATACCTATGTATCATTTGGATTCGATTCTTTTAAAATAAAAATTAAATGGAAGTAGCGTTCATGCGTACGTACGGACTACCGTCTCCACGAACGCGATGAGATTCATTCTCCATCGTATCCATTCAAGTATAATTATCATTTAATGATTTAAAAATGATGTTTAAGGACTTGATATCATTCTGGATATGAATAAGATACAACAAACATGACTTATGTAACAAAACATATAAAAGAAAATGAGTAAGTTAACACACGAAACGACGATAATACTAAGATATTATCAAATCAATATTAAAAGATCATATATGATATCATATTAATGTATATGATTCTTTTATAATTTAATAACAATTATTTCACCATTATACAGGAGTTTAACCTACCCCAACCAAGGAAAAGTACAAGGTAAGGGTTATTTCACAATCTCTTCATTATCCGAGGTTGTTTATTTATAATAATATACTGGGATCTCTTTATCATCCACATCCATGTTTCTTCAAAATGTATTTCAAAACATTTTTACTATTTACAAGAATATGGGTTAAAGTCATTTATACCCTTGTTTGACTTTTTATAAGAGGAATCTTTCCATCGTTTTCAAAACAGGGTCCTTTTTAACCTTTTCGACAGAATTAAGGTAAGAATGTTTTTTTTAACTTATACGGCGGGTGCGGTTATTTTCCGCCGTTATAAAATCGTCGAAGCTTTCCTTACAAGCTTATAAGAATATTTTCAAAGAAAAGGTTTCTTTTATATTTATGTGATTTTTAAATGATTTCAAAAGAGAGATATTTCCCTCAAATATATGAAAATCCAGTGTAAATGTATACGTATTTAACGCAAGCTTAAAAATGTTTTCAGAAAACCTGACTCTCGAGTTTGGTAGACAGGAAGGGATTGGGAGTGGACCCATCATGGCCTGTAATTAATCGAGAAGTCTCAGAATTAGTTATTTTGTTTTCAGAAGCTTGCATATTGCTTTCCGAAAAACACTGGAGTATATTTTATCAATTTTAAACATAAGTATCTTCTAAAAAAATTGCATCGGTAGGTCTCATGAGACAAACTAGTGTCTTGGCACAAGGCCTTGACAAAATCTTATTTGTAGTCTTGGCACGAGGCCTTGGCTATGTGGTTATGATAGTCTGGCATTATGCATTCCAACATTATGAAAGTGGTTATTGATTTTGCATGTGATTATTCGATTAGTAGAATATCCATGTGAATAAGTAAATGGCATTATTTCATTTTACTTTTGCCATACTATGTTGAAGTTCATGTTTAAAAGGCTTTTGTTTTAGTAATTCATTGCCTTAAATGTTTATGATTATTTTGAATGTTCCGCTATATTGTTATCCTTACTGGGTATTTGAGCTCACCCCTTTTCTATGTTTTATTTTTCCCAGGTAGTGAAGAAGTAAATTATGATTGACTTGCAGGGATATTATGAGGGGTTAATAGTGTGGATATGAAGACTTTGTTGTTGTAGTAGTTTTTCACTTTGAAATGTAATGTAAAACTTTATGAATATATCTAGTGTTTCCAAGGCTACTAAACCAATCGGTCTTTCGAGATTTGATCTTTCTTGTGATCATGCCAATGTTACGAAGTAATGCACCGACTCTAGGTAGCTGGGGTCGGGGCGTTACAGTTGGTATCAGAGGAATTTTAGTACAACCCTTGGAAGCTAGATTTAGATAAACTCTGATTAGAGCACGTAGACCTAAGATGAGCTTTGAGGATTAGTGTAGAAGAACTTCCTAGAATTTTGGTATTGTAGAGATTTTGTGAGTTTTCCGAGCAATACATCCCTGTCTGGATACGAGCAGGTAGAGGTGGCTCTGGCACAGATGTACCTAGGGGTAAAACCCGAAAACACCGCTTTGAGCTAGACTCGAACGGGAACTGGTGCACGACAACGGGCCTTGCTGCACTCTTGGTTACGACACTCCCGGGGGATATGCTTAGGATAATTCTCATTTTCTTTACAAACCATTATGAAGGGTTTATGAGTATATACTTCCTCAAAGAAAAAATTTTTATGATTATGGATTATATCCATAAATAGTTCAATTTATGTTAAGTGTTTTATAAGTATGGGATTATGTATTTTGACTCATAAACTAATCTAGTTTATGCCATTGTTTAGAAATGGCGCCCAGTAGAAGGAATGATAACTCCAGAAATGCACATGATTCAAAGAGAAGGAAGGATCATATCTCTCATGGTCTTAAGCTAGAATTTATAATAGAAATAGTCTCCCATGTATTATCATCATATGAAGAAATAATATCATGTGTTGATAAGATAAGTAAAGAGTTTACTGAGTCCTATGGCTTTGAAGGGAAGCAAGAGAAGAAAAGGATGGAAGAGAGAAAGATGGATAAAGGGAAGAGGGAAAAGAAGAATTTTCCCATATGTGGTAACTGTGGAAAGAAACACCCTGGAACTTGCCTGAAAGGAATGGGAGTTTGTTATAAGTGTGGAGGAAAAGGGCACAAAGTACGTGACTGCAAGGGTAAGAAAATGGTTTCAAATGTACAATGCTTCATTTGCAAGGAGTTTGGACACTACGCGAACCTATGTCCCAGTCATCAGACTATGCCGCAAATGATGTTATTGGATAATAATCAAGTTATGATACTACCACAGATGAAGAGGAATGATTAGAGTTCTTATGTTGATTATGTCAATTGAGTGTTGTATCAACAATGTACTTGTTACAATAATCATGGAGTATATAAGGATTGTACTGCAGTACTATTTCATTAAGGACTTGAGATTGTGTGGAACAAAGAAAAGTGACTCAATAGTAGGATAAATTTTTGGAAAATATATGGTTGAGAGAATATAGTTCTGATACTGAGGAAGTTATTTTAGAATAATACATGATTGATTTGGATAAATTATATTGGATATTATTGACTACCTTGAAGCTGATTAATGATTTTTATATTCCATCATTGTTGGGTTTTAAAACATTTTTGGATTAATGAAGTATATCCAGCATTCTATATGGAATAAGGGAACATGAATGTAATCAATAAGGAATATGGTAATACATGATGAAGGTATTCATATGCTATTACGGGGTAACAAGGATCTATATTATGTTTAACTTCCTTATAAATGTTGGACTGTGAGTTTGGATAGAAGTATTTTGGATAGTTCTAGTTTGGATTATTTTGGATTTCCATAAAAGGACAACCCGGAGGTCGGGCGGCAACCCGTCACGTCCGGCAAGGCTGCGAGACATGAACCCGCAACCGAAGGGCGACAAGGGTGTATCACCTACCACTGGCCCACGAGATGTCCTGGATTAAATAATGTAGTTTTTATTAAAAGATTTTTTAGATGAATTATAATTCGTTTATTTTGGAACCCTATACAAATAGTGTAAATAGAATTTTTTTTACACTCTATTATCTTTTAGAGTGAAAGATGAGTATGTGGTAGAAATTTATTAATGGATAAAACTCTAATTATAAAGTAAGTATATCTCTATATGATCTTATCCAATCTCATAAAAAATTCCTCAATATTAAGAAAAGCAAATTAGAACAAAAATGTTTTCCTAGATGGTACCTTAAATCATCACTAATTTATGGCTTTGGGATTGTTGGCCTTTTCATAGCCATGTTCTCTACCACTCTCCATCAGGTAATTGATGGTTAGATTTTTCTTCCATATCCATATTTTACTACATGGAACCCTAGTATGTGTTATTTTCGGTAATCTTCATACTTTCGACTCTTTATTTTAAATAGAGGCCTCATTAATTCATTTTTCGATGTGGGATTTCAACTAAGATATTTTGAAACGTCAAAAATGTGTTATCCTAATACCCTATGTTTTGTTGAACCGATGGTATTTCAAATCATCATAGATTGATGAATTTAAGTACCTCAATTTTATACTTGTTTGTAATTTATGACCTCAATTACTACCTATAAATATTTACGTTTTTCCTCCAATTATATGTCTCAAATTGCCACCAATGTTCTCCTAATCGAGATCATAATTTGGTGGTGACCCTTTCATTTCTCTTTTCCTCATATTAAGACTAAATTTTAGTAACCCAATTTCCGATGTGGGGTTTCCCACAAATATATTATATATTTTCAACCTTTTATTTTCGAAGAACAATTTCAAATTGCGAGGACGCAATTTATTGAAGGAGGGGAGAATGTAACACCCCAAGATTTCATAGTGTGTTAGTTCTTCAAAATAATTCAATAACTTTCACTACAGGCAACACAAAGTTCAAGCACACCATGACTTACCAAACAAGCCGTTCAAAAGAGGTTATGAATAGTATTAGATAAATTTTAATGTTTATATAATCCTTATAATTTTAGAATCCATATTATGAGTTTCTTAGATATAATGCAAGAACAAATTCATTTTCAGTATTGCACTTTTATCAACTTTAATAGTGAACCCTTTTTAAATACTATGTTTTAAACTTTTTGACTAAATGGGGACATCAAAAATTTAAAATGAAACATCCCAAGCTTCTACGGTACGCTTCCCTTCGAATAATGCGATAGCGTGTGTTGTACGCAACCTCGAGTTCTAACACACACCACAACTAATTAAACTAGCCGTTGTGAATACTAATACCTACTTTTTGAAATTATATATATTTTATATTTGAAAATGGACTTCATTTTTGGATTCGGAATATCAAAATTAGCCTAGGGTGAAATTTTGGTACATTTCGGATCACTTTCATATTTTGATGAATAGTGAAAATTACTAAATTTTAATTAAAAACAACTTTTTTGATCAAAATAATTAATAGTGATAAATTGTGAATTTGAGTGGTTTTAAAGTATATTTAGAATATATTTTTACCATTTAATATAATGTTGGTCATTGGACATAATTTTACAATTAAACCGAACATAAACAAATGTCAATCTTTTGATAGTTATTACCTCTTAAAAACACGCTTTTTGTTTTGACAGCGGGAATTAATTTTAAATTAATTTCTGCCACTTCTGTGTTTTGAATTTAGGAAAATGGATTCCATATTTGGAATCAGAATGTCCAAATTATGTAAATAGGTAACTTTTATTTTTACACATTTTGAATAATTACTGCGGTAAATATTTTATTTACCATGGTTAAAGGGTAAATCCGGTAAATAAGGGTTAAAAAAATAATATTATAATAATACTAAATTACCCTAAAACGTGTCTTAACCCTATTGGTTGATACATGGTCGACCATGGGCATCTTTGTGTTAATTTTGGGACCCCATGGATCCACTTGTAAGTGATAATGACACATTATATTAATAAAGTTGAAATAAAAATAAAAATGGCATAAGCTTACATCTTTCAGAAGAACAATTTTTACATAGGGTTATACATGTTGGATTTTCGATTATAAAAATTCATTAGAAAGATAAAACGATTTCCTACATAATGATATTTTATTTATAATTTTTAGACATCAAATAATTTAAATTATTAATGACACAATAATGATGCAATGTTTACCTCATTAATAAATCATTTAAATAAATAAGATTATAATGATTAAAATATTATCTAAAACCTGTCCAATTCTTATTGGTTGATGTTATTTAGAATATGAGTCATCTTATCTTCGACCTCAATGATTTTTGGACCATTATAAACCGAATACAAATATATTATAAAGTAATACTTTCACACTTTCCTAAAGAGCCCCTCCTCTCCCTTATAAAAGGAGACCACTTCTACTCATTCCTCACACCTCTCAAGCCACTTGGCTCGTCCAAACTCTGCCCAACTAAGCTCCCCACATCCCTCTCCTCCTCCTTGAATCTTACCCTTAGGCAGAAAGCATTTCAAGAAGTCCTTTGGTTCCAACCAAAGTGAGTTACCTAAATTAAAGGTAACGATTTCTCTTAAATTATTTTCATTTATTTTGCTTCTCCAACCCCCAAACTCTTTTTATTTCCTTTCTTTTGTAACAACACCAGTATCCTAAATATACTACGATGTTGTTATAAGAAGTATTCAAACTACACATACACACAACTCCATCTAATGGATGATGAACATAATGTTTCTGTGGATGGCAAACTAACGCCTCACGAAACGATGATTGTTCAAATACATCTTACCGCCTCTCATGGTGGCCATTATGATGGAACTGTAATTAAATATGATATTAATGATATATATTTTATATATAAGCTTCTGTAATTCCATTTTATTTCATACCATTATTCGTTTCATGTTGTATATATATACGATAATTTCATTTGAGGAAGTGCGGACTACCGCCCCCTTAAAATGATATGACTCGTTCATACCACACATGGAACGTATAAAGGATGGTGTTAATGAACTTAAGTAACATATATAAAATATTATATTATACTGGAATAGTAATATACCTATGTATCATTTGGATTCGATTCTTTTAAAATAAAAATTAAATGGAAGTAGCGTTCGTGCGTACGTACGGACTACCGTCTCCACGAACGCGATGAGATTCATTCTCCATCGTATCCATTCAAGTATAATTATCATTTAATGATTTAAAAATGATGTTTAAGGACTTGATATCATTCTGGATATGAATAAGATACAACAAACATGACTTATGTAACAAAACATATTAAAGAAAATGAGTAAGTTAACACACGAAACGACGATAATACTAAGATATTATCAAATCAATATTAAAAGATCATATATGATATCATATTAATGTATATGATTCTTTTATAATTTAATAACAATTATTTCACCATTATACAGGAGGTTAACCTACCCCAACCAAGGAAAAGTACAAGGTAAGGGTTATTTCACAATCTCTTCATTATCCGAGGTTGTTTATTTATAATAATCTACTGGGATCTCTTTATCATCCACATCCATGTTTCTTCAAAATGTATTTCAAAACATTTTTACTATTTACAAGAATATGGGTTAAAGTCATTTATACCCTTGTTTGACTTTTTATAAGAGTAATCTTTCCATCGTTTTCAAAACAAGGTCCTTTTTAACCTTTTCGACAGAATTAAGGTAAGAATGTTTTTTTTAACTTATACGGCGGGTGCGGTTATTTTCCGCCATTATAAAATCGTCGAAGCTTTCCTTACAAGCTTATAAGAATATTTTCAAAGAAAAGGTTTCTTTTATATTTATGTGATTTTTAAATGATTTAAAAAGAGAGATATTTCCCTCAAATATATGAAAATCCAGTGTAAATGTATACGTATTTAACGCAAGCTTAAAAATGTTTTCAGAAAACCTGACTCTCGAGTTTGGTAGACAGGAAGGGATTGGGAGTGGACCCATCATGGCCTGTAATTAATCGAGAAGTCTCAGAATTAGTTATTTTGTTTTCATAAGCTTGCATATTGCTTTCAGAAAAACACTGGAGTATATTTTATCAATTTTAAACATAAGTATCTTCTAAAAAATGCATCGGTAGGTCTCATGAGACAAACTAGTGTCTTGGCACAAGGCCTTGACAAAATCTTATTTGTAGTCTTGGCACGAGGCCTTGGCTATGTGGTTATGATAGTCTGGCATTATGCATTCCAACATTATGAAAGTGGTTATTGATTTTGCATGTGATTATTCGATTAGTAGAATATCCATGTGAATAAGTAAATGGCATTATTTCATTTTACTTTTGCCATACTATGTTGAAGTTCATGTTTAAAAGGCTTTTGTTTTAGTAATTCATTGCCTTAAATGTTTATGCTTATTTTGAATGTTCCGCTATATTGTTATCCTTACTGGGCATTTGAGCTCACCCCTTTTCTATGTTTTATTTTTCCCAGGTAGTGAAGAAGTAAATTATGATTGACTTGCAGGGATATTATGAGGGGTTAATAGTGTGGATATGAAGACTTTGTTGTTGTTGTAGTTTTTCACTTTGAAATGTAATGTTAAACTTTATGAATATATCTAGTGTTTCCAAGGCTACTAAACCAATTGGTCTTTCGAGATTTGATCTTTCTTGTGATCATGCCAATGTTACGAAGTAATGCACCGACTCTGGGTAGCTGGGGTCGGGGCGTTACATGGGAGGACTCACTGGTTGAAGAAGAAACAGTGGATGAGGAGGGGTGCGACGTCGACTGGTGTAGCCCGAAGAAGAAGAAGAAGAGTAAGGGAGGAAGGAAAATATATAGAGGGATGATATCATCCTAGTAATATCAGATGGTTGTGGTGGATCTATTTTTTAAAAAAATATATGAACAGCCAAGATTAGATCATCGGTTAATCAGACGACCACGGTGGATCTGGGGTTTTCTAAAAAGGTGGAATGATAGAGATCTAGTGTGTCGCGATCTAATAGATCTGAAAATCATGGTGATGAAACCACGGTGATGGGGGGTCAAAGTTTGGACTGGTTCGGATGGTGAGGATCTCGAGCAGTGAGATCACATGTCTCATATCATGTTCCTCTAAAAAATCCATGTCCCACATCAAAACGAGAGGGGTTTTAGGACCGACTTATATATCTCGATGTCTTTGCCTTCATTTCGATGACACAAACACACATAGAGGGTTCCTTATACATTGGACTCAAAACCACGAGCCTTATCCCAACCTCACCCCTGTCAGTTCGTGACCAAGATGACACTCTAATCGCGCCCGACCAGGCCCTATACACGGGTCTTGTGCACGCTTAACCCTCACCATGCATGGCTCGTATGACACATAATTCATAATTTATGCCATTGTGAGATTAACTCTGTCTCTGAGGGGTTTTCCTTCAAGGATTACCTCAGTTGGATGGGGTACTCACCAAATTGTTATTAAAATGTTATTAAAAATAGAATTGTTAAAATAGAAAAAACTTAAATATTATCTTTTTCATATAAAATAATTACTTCCTATAGTTAACAAAAAACATTTCATTTCTTTTATAAATTTATATTCATTTTAAATGAACATTATTGTTATTATTATTATATTTTTAAAATAAAAATATGATATAAATCTTCAATTTGAAACCATATTTTCATTCAACTAAATATAAAACTTTAATAAAATTAAAAAAAATTAAAACATTTGAAATTATTAAAATAATTAATTACTTATAATATTTAAAATAGTCAAAATATATAACAATTATACAATTTTATGAATATTACCAAAACCAACAGTCATATTAAAAACAACGATCAACTTAAGACCCCAATGACTACTTAGCCATATAAATACATGTTCAAGGTATTCCAAGGATCATTATCATTTATTTTTCTAAGATAATGGTTCTCTACATCCCTTTGACGCTTAGTAATTTTTCTATATTACTTTTCTTAATGTTTTTCATAATGATAGACTTGATGGATGTTTACTAATTTCTCAGTCTAGTTATTATTCTTGGTAGTCTCCTGGTGATCCTAATATTCCTTTTAGTAGGTATTCTAGGATTTTCATGGTCTTTTGGCCTTATTGAAATGTAATGTTTCAGTGTTTCTATTTGAAAATGTGCCTTATTGCGTTATTAAAGCATTTGTTTATGATTGAACCAACAATAAAAAAATCCAAACAATAATATTATTATTAATCATATTTTATTTAAAAATATTATTATTATAAATATAAATATGTCTAAGGCATCACATTATCCCCCTAATGAATTGCACCCTTGCAATTATATTTCACTCTTATAATTCCACAGCACCAACCCACAGACATCACCCTTGATGTCCCTACAAAGTGTTTTTTAATCATTATTAACTAACAAAATTTTAATGAAAAACAGTGTTTAATTTATACCTTCACCAGGTTCACCACCACTGGAGACGTTCCTAGAATGTTCTTCTAGTATGGTTGATCCCCAAAAAAAATTTAAATTCCTAAATTTCATATTCCCAAATACACCTTGAGAAGCTATGTTTGAATTTATACAGACAGCAGTTGGTGCTTGAAAGAGTGGAATGAGATGTATAAATATCATAGATATTTGAATGGACTCAGTTTCAATAGACTAGTTGGATGACTTTATTGTCTAGAAACCAGATGTCATAAATTCTTCCATGCATGATAAATCATAGGACCTCAAATAGATAGGTTTCATCGGGGTCACCCACCTCTGTAGCTTCTCGAAATCTTCCCAAGGTCTGATAAGTCTTATAAATGGTGAAACATAGAAAGAGTTATTTGTGGTACCTTACCTTATGAGCATAATTTTCATGTTGTGCATGAGACATAAATTAGTATACTTGACTCAGTCCTTAGAGAATTCGAAGTACATTTGGGTTGTTTGACACTCGACATAGGTGTTTGCAGGATAGACGTAGGTTTTTGAAAGGCTTGTATGTTTCATAATATGTCTTAAAAATTATTTTCTCAAGTAATTTAGTAGGGAGATACAAGAGGCTTTTTGGTGAACCCTCACCTTCAATATGAAAATTTTAAGAAAAAATTTAATCAACAAATAATAGATAAATTTTTAATTTTGTTATAATTTTCCAAAATTTTCTAGACCATTCCTCTGATTCCAACTGCAATTCCCCAACCCTAGAGGCTCAGAGACGATTCTTAAAACATGTTTTTCAAACAAAATTATAAAAATAATATGATAAAATTATTCATCACATCTCATCACATGGGATCTTCCCGATCTAGGTTCTAGAAAACTAGATATAACTGATACTTTTCTTCAAAACTAAATGAGATAAACTTCTCAATGTTTCCACCACATAGAATAACTCAAAGCTAAAAAATATACTAGTCCTATGAAAAGAGATTATAAAATCACGATGAGAATTTAAAATTCTCTATAATGGGTTTTAAGAATAATTTATAAAATCCTTTTTATAAATATCCCTTTAAAATAATTAAACATACATAAAAAATCATAAATGAAAACAACATTTCTTGTAGTACGTCATCACCATTTTTCAAAGGTTACTAGAAATTATTTTTAATGAAATATAATACACAAGAAATTATATATTTATTTAAAGGATAAATATAAAACACATTCCAGAGTACACATACTTGTACAAAAATGCATGGATTACTGTATATAAGTCTGAAGTAGATCAAACTAAAATAAGGTTGTCATGAAAGGGTGCTGGTAAAAATTATCACATGAAATAATACTTTAATATAATTACACAAGACACATTATCATAAATCACTTATCACATAAAATAAAATTCATGAAATGACGGATTAATTTCTAACTTTTATATTAATGTTCTAAAAATAGATGTTTAACTTCCTTCCTAAAACATTTTCCATGTACTTACATCATTATTCTATGTGCATTTATTACCATAATCATAAATACAATATTCTTAATCGAGTATATTCTGCTAGTCCAATAATCACATAGTTAGTTAAATAGAAATCACATAATGAGGGAATGCATAATGTTGGACAATAATAAACATTCTGTCAAGGCCTCTTTCCAAGACCACACATAATCATTGTGTGAAGGCCTCATTACAAGACCTAGTTTGTGTCATGATACCTACATATGCACTAAGAGTATATATTGGGCCTCACCCATCTCATAATAAGTCTTATTCATTCCTCATATGTCTAATATGTATTTTATTCAATGTTTCCCATACCACTTTGAATAATTAAATTTTGTCTTCTATTCAAAGTGTCCCATACCACATTGAATAATTAGATTATATGTTTTATTCAAACTGTATCATACCACTTTGAATAATTAAATTCTTAATCCATAAGTTATCATAATAAATAAATTTCATTTTCTCAAAAACTATCTATATTCATAAAAAACGTGAACCAAGCATTAATGTAAACATAAATCTAAAAACTGAATGGTTTGTTTATTATACTTTAGACTATGGATATATCAAATTTATCAATGACATGCATAAAAATAAATACACACTTTTTCACATGTGATGATAAATTGTGCACATAAAATAATAGACTGTATAGGTTTGTCACATAAAATAAAAACTCTTAAATTCAAAATCCTTGTTTCATGAAGGTAAACATTTTATATGAAAAAATACATGTTTTTTATTTTTAATATACTTATCATTCATGTTTAAACCATACAATAATAAAATAAAGTTTCAATAAAATTAAATCATAAACATTAGTAATTTATAGTATTAATTGTGGCAGATTCATCATGAATTAAAACATATTATTTATAAATGTAAAACATTCATTTCTTGTGATATATTGATGCAAAAGAAAATAATTTAACACACTTCACTATAAGTATTTAATCATGTATATATATATATATTCATTAAAAAAAGATATTTCAAACTATTTAAACTAAAATTAAAAATTAGAATGTATGCATGTAATGATAACAAGGTAATAATCCCTTTTTAAAATTTTGGGCACAGAATAACCATACAAGGTTTTGTTACTTTTTTCCATTATAAATTAGTATTCATGATCTCCCATACAATTATTCCATATAATCGAAAAAAAATCATGGATTAACATACAAATGTAAAACATGTAATAAGGTTAGTACAAATATTTTTATACATATATATTAATTCCTAAACATAATTTTTTTATCTAATCAATTGTAGAATTTTTAAAACATAAAATCTTATAAATTGTAATACCATTAAAACAACTTTATCTGAAAACAAGATTGGCATATAATTATAAAATTGTACATAATTATATATATATATATATTGTTTTTGAATAAATAAATACAGAAAAATAATCCTTATGTAAAATATGTGGGTAGGAAAATAGCCTTTTTAAAATTATTTTGTATCCATAAAATAGGATTGGTGATCCATTTATAAAAAACCATTTATACAATGATAAATATATGAGTTTTGAAAATTCCAAAAACATAACTTAGAAAACCTTTTCAAGTGCTATACACATTATAAACATCAATTAAATACTGGTAATAAAAAATTAGGAAACCTAAATTAGTTTAGGATTGAAAGTTTTATAAAACCGTATATACAAAAAGTGTATATATAGGATTTTCATAACTAAAAAAATGTTTCATAAATTCTTACAAGTATAATATACTTAAAAAACATTAGTTAACCATTAATACCATTTATATAAAAATCTGCCTCAGATTAGGATTAATATATATATATGTGTGTGTGTATATATGTATATATATATAACTGTATATACATATATATATATGAGTTTACAAAATTCAAAAAAACTATTAGTAAACCTTATAAGTAATATATGAATAATAAACATCAGTAAAATACTTAAAATAATCACTTGAAAACCCAAAACAAATTAGTATTTGATGTTATATAAAACTATATACACACAAAGGTTTATATAAGGGTTTTCATCTCAAAATGAGGCTAAATTAAACCTTCCTTGTCTTCAAGGGTAAGGATGGGCCGAACAGAGGTTGATGGAAGGTTGGGGGGGAAACCTTTAGGGATAAGTTTGAAAACTGAGGTTATATAAGATGTTTATATATATTTTTATACACTATGGTTCAAGCATAAAATATAACATTGAAACTTGATGAAAAAAGAATCTAACTATTACCAATGAGAACAAAAAATGTAATAAATGTAGACCTTGAATAAATCAGACATTGATAATATCTATATATATATATTATGGAAAAAATACATGATACACCAAAGGGGTTTTCATTAAACCAATCCATCCAAGGCAGCCTTGTTGAAAAAATGAAATAGCTGGGTCTAAGGAGAGTGATGGGAGGACTCACGATATGAGAAAGAAATAGTAGAAGAGGTGGGGTGTGACGTCGATAGGTGTGACGTGAGGAAGAATAAGAAGAATAGAACATGGTAAAATATATAGAGGGATGAGATCATCCCAGTATGTCGGATGGCTATGTTGCCTCCATTCATTTTAAAAAAATATGAATGGAAGAGATTAGATCATGGGTTGATCAGATGGTTGTGGTGGATCTGGGGTTTTTTATAAAGGTTGAATGGTCAAAATCCAATGTGTCCTTATCTAATTGATCATAAAATCATGGCGATGAAGCCATGGAAATGGGGTTTTGATGGATAGAATGGCTTAAATTTTTAGGAACTCATGAGGTGAGATCGAATGTCTCAGATCGCATTCTGTGGGAAAATTTCATCCCACTTCGAAACAGGAGGGGTTTTAGGACCAGCTTATATATCTTGATGATGATGCCTTCATTCCAATGACACAAACACACACAGCAGGGTCCTTATACATGGTACCCCCACCCGAGGGCCTTAGTCCACCCTCACCTGCATCGGTCCGTGACCTAGATGACACTCTACTCATTCCTGACTAGGCCCTATACACAGGTCTTGCGGATGCTTATCCCTCACCATGAACAGCTTGTGTGACTCATCATACATCATGCATGCCTTTATGATATGTTCATTGAGCTTGAGGGCTTGCCATCAAGTCTTCCCTCATTTGGATGGGGTACTCACCATATTTTTATGAAAATATTATAAAATGAAAAAGTTTGAAATGATACAAAACTTATATATTATCTTTTTCATATAAAATCATCACTTCCAATAGTTAATAAAATAAATGTAATTAATTTTATAAATTTAAATTCATTTTAAAATAACATCAAAGTTATATGTATTATATTTTTAAAATAAAAATATGAAATAAATCTTCAATTTGAAACCATATTTTCATTTATCTAAAGATAACACTTTAATAAATTTAAAACATTTTTAAACATTTAAAATTATTAAAAAAACATAAATACTTATAATGCTTAAAATAGTCAAAATAAATAACGGTTATACAATTTTATGACTGTTACCAAAATCAATGGTCATATTAAACACAACAATAACCTTAATACCCCAACATCTAATAACCATATAAATACTTGTTCATGGTATACCAAGGATCATGGTCATTTCTTGTTCTTTAAAAAATGGTGATCTAAATCCCTTTGGCACTTAGTACTTTTTCTATAGTACTTGTCATAATGTTTTTTATTATGACAGACTAGATGGATGATCACTGCTTACTCAGACTAGTTTTTATTTTTGGTGGTCTTCCAATGATCCTGGTAGGTCTTTTATAAGGTATTCTAGGATATTCATGGCCTTTCTGCCTTATTTCATTATAATATTTCAGTGTTTCTATTGAATAAAAGGTGTCTTATTTTATTCTGCAAGAATTTGTTTTGGATGGAACCAATATTAATCAAAATAAAAAATAATAACAATAAAATTAATCATAATAACTAACAAAATATTATTATTACAATTATAAATATGTCTGGGGAATCACATTGTACATATAATATTTCCATGAAAAATAATAAAAATAAATATATCACATGGATTAAAATAACTGAATTCATGGTGATAGAGTAAATAATTATGAGAATAATAATCTTTTCGTAAAGGCCTCATCCAAGTCACTATTATTGTCATCAGTGCCTTATCTGAGAAATCAATCTTATCATCACTACCAAAATCATGACATCATGATAAATTGGGTAGAATTACACCAAATTCCAAAACATATTTATCTCATGAGACCTATAGATACATTAGTTGGATAAATAATGTTGGAATTCATATTATTCTTATTTATGTCCAATGAATTCATAATATGAGAGAATTAATAAATAAATACATAATTTGATTGAAAAGTAATCGTATTTATTAGAATAATAATATACCAAACACTAATTATTTTCCTTAAATAAATAAAAGGGATAACATGATCAAACCCAATTCAAAATAAAATGTAAAAGGTTAAATCATTCATATTCAACTTTCTTGAGTAATTGACCAAAATCTATATCATTGTAATAAATATATAAATTTTCAATTATTCCCAAATAAATAAATAGAATATATTTATATCTAATAATCCCATAAGAGAAAACTATATATAGTAATAGTATATGGAAGGTTAATAATTTCCATAATCAATATTTTTATATAATGTTTGTAAACACCCTTTAATCAATGTAATGGAAATTAGATAATTCACAAAGTAAATGAATTAAAATAAAAGTTCTGACTATACACAGTGGATGATTATGAATTAAAAAGGATTTGTTGAATCATATATTTGATAGAAAATAAAATTACAAACTCTATCCATAAAAATAATGTGTATGGTTTCAAAAAAACATACCACTATTATTTCAAATTAAACTTATATGTATGTGGACGTTGATAAAAAAACATCCATAAAAAATAATGCTTCAAACCGTATCACAGAAGAAGGGATAAAATATTGAATTATAAAATCCTAAATGTTAAATCTCTAACATTATAAATATATAAATATTAGAGTATAAATTGTGTAACATTAATCCCATGAGTGTAAATACTTTAGAATGTGAACAAAAATGGGGTTGAAAACAAAAAATATATTTTTAAAAAAATTATTAACGATGATTTAAAATAAAAACTAACATCTCAATTTCAAAATTAAACTTTTAAAAGGTGATGGAAAATACATAAAAATTTAATTTTACCAATAATTTTAAATAATGGATCCTTTAAAATGACTTAAATATTTCTATAAAAAATTGGATTCCAATATAAAACATTATATTATTTAATGAAACATGTTAATACGTTAGAATTACCATTATTGAAAACAAAAATTATAAGAAGGTTAATAAATATTCATTTGTATTAAAAATTAATTTCCCAAAATATTATTCTAAAATATTTCATGATAATAATATTCTAGGAAATCCCAAACTTGGAAGAATAATTTTTGAGATAAACATTAGAACTCAGAGAGAGAATATTTGATTTATCAATATCACTTATGCAAAACATACTTTGTATGGTAAGAAGTATTCATAAAAGATTTATGTTCCAAGAATGTAAATACACAGAAAAAATGAGATCACACCACATAATACAATAAATTTGAAAATTCTTCTAGATTATATGAAATGGGTTCATGAAAACGATCAGAACTCCATAAAAAAAAGTTGACTTACTTAAAGTATTTAATATTGGGGTAACAATTGAATCAGTATCCATTTTAATAATGGAATATGATTTGTGTTACTATATCCCATGAAATAGAAAAAATTTATGAAAAAATATATATCTAGGGACATTAAATTCATCATATAAGTAAAACATGGTGCAAAAAGTTTATTATGTCTCAAAGAATCATAATTCGGACCAAGAAAACCCTTCCCTTTTATCCTAGCCTCTATGAATATAGAATTACCTTCTTTATAAAAAGATATAAATATTAGTAACTTATTTCATTAAATTAATCATATATTTTCCATTAATACTTTTCATTTATTTTCATTATCTATATGAATTATATTTATTTATTATATATTTTTCCTATCAAGTGTAAGTAATCTTGATCCTTTTGAACTAGTTTCATAAAAATTGTGTTAGTATTACTTCATGTAAAATTTTCATCAAAATGAGATCATTAATGTTATGGTAATAGATAATCCATGATATTTATTAGGTTACATTTTCATTCCATGTTAATTTTTGTTATAATCTATGAATATTAATTTTACGATGATAAAGTTTCAATGATTCCCACTAAACGAAAGGTGTTTTCTTAATTAATGAGTTTAAAAAATATGTTAACAGTAAAAAACTATAAAAAATAATTATTTAAATATTTATATCATATTGTATTTTTAATTAATTTTAAATAGTCATCCATGATATAAATTCATAGCATTTTTCAAGTATATGGTTAAACTGACCCAAACATGAACATACCATAATTAATGGAAGATTATATGGTAGTTTAGTGGTAATATAATAATACCAGAAGAAAAATGATTTTATTTATTATTTATTAGTCTCATATATAATAAATTTATGTAATTTTAAGAATATTAATTGATATTAATATATTATATAATATTAATCAAAATATTTTCCTCTTTGTATGCTTGTCTTGAATGATTTAGATAACGATGGTGGTTTGTTGATCGTATCATTAATATGTTCTAAAAATTTTCATAGTAGAAATATATTTATATCATAAAAATCATATTTTTCCACTAAAACTATTATTATTACTCTCCATGAAAGGAGGTAATAAAAATAGGAATGTATCATTCTTTGTAGGAGGTTGTCTAGGAATACGCGTGGATAATGATTTTATTTTCATATAATGGGAGAAATTCTTAACATGGTTTATAATTTTATAATATTAAATAAGTAATTAATTTCATAATTATGTATTAAATTATATTTTTTTACCATATATGTTTGTAATTTAATTAAAATGAACAAGTTTCTTCATGGAGGCAACAGTGCACGCATACACAAGAATCACGTTATAGTTTTTAGTAATGGAAGAGTGAAAACCAGTTAATGGTTATTACATTAGAATAATAACATTAATTATATATAAAATTAATCTCATTACATTTTTACTTGATAATTATAATTTTAAAGGTAATATATAATTGGAATATGTTAAAAATGATTACTCATGTTGATAACTTTGAGTTTTCCTTGGATAATTCCTTGGGAAATGTGGGATTTGGATAATATATTTTGACTGTAATATCAAGTATGATGAATAATAATATATTTTGTGTATAAATGTTATGGTCTTAGTAGTAAAATGAATTTTAGGAGTTCTATTTAATGGATGGATAAATTCCCCATTTTAAAAGTTTTAAGGGATGGTTATTTTTTGTAAATACCCAAAACTTATTAATAATGATAAGTCTATCTAAATGAAAGAGGGTATAAAATTGAGAAATAATGGATTGAGTAATATTTTAATTAAATAAATTACTCAACCAAACAATAACACATATTTATTTTAAAAAAATTTATCATTGGTGTGAGGTTAAACCCCATTAACCCTAATTTACACTTACCATGGTAAATAGTTTTTACCTTTGTAATTTTTACTTTATGAATATTAATTAAATAGACAATATTAAATAATTTATATCTTCTAATTAAAAATTTTAAATAAATTATATTTGATTCAACTTCTAAAAGTGATAACAATTAATTTTTACATAATAAATTAATAATGCGTTAAAAATTATTTCTTGAAAAAAATATTACATAATTTAAAAATACTAGATATTGACTTAAAAACTATAATAATTATTTATATATTTATAATTTAAAATAAAAATAAATATTTTTGTATAAAAATGTTTACATATTTTTTTTAAATACTTATATACATATAATGTGATTAAATCAAAGTATTTTTAAAAACAACATATTGCACTATTAAACTTAAAATCAAACTTATAAAAAAATAAAAAGAAATATTAATAAAATATTCCTATGATGGATCCAAGAATAAAATTATTTTTATCAATCTAAAATTTAAAAATTTAAAGAATTAACTTTTAATGAAATTTATAAAATATAATAAAAAAAGCTTTCCTAGAGAAAAGGACTCTTTAGAATAAAATATAATCTTCTTATTATTTATTATTATCTACTAGTTAGTGTTGAAAAATTAGTAATATATATATATATATTGACATCAATTACAAATTATTCTCTTGTGAGAAAAAACAATATAATATAAAATGAAATTTGTTAAAAAAAAATTCTAATCTTACAAGGTTTTTATTAGTCATTTTAGTTAGGTCAATTGAATTTAAATCATATTAAAATTTACCTCTATATTCAATCTATAAATATTTCATATATTGGTTTCTCATATTCATTCCTTCCAATTCAATGAATAGTTTATAGCAGTCATACTTTTATTTTATTTTTTTTATCTAAATATATCATGTTTTTATTTGTGTTCGATGTTTCATGTAGACTAAGTTATTGAACACATGAATTATTTAATGGTAATAATATATTATAATATCATGGTTTTTCATACATGGTGTATCTATGTATCCTCAATTAAATATCATTAGACCTATTATTTAGAAACTTCATTATTAATAATATCAACATTTTCACTAATTTTTGTATATGTGTGTCAGTATAAAATTAGTACAATTTACCTAAGAATCTAGTAAATATAAATACATAAGAGAATTAAAAAATTAAATAATAACCAATAATGATAAATCATATTATATTTATCCAAAATTTCAATTTTCCAAAATAATTTTCAAAACAATATATATAAGACCTAAATATCAAAAAAATTGTTTATACATACAAATTTTAGGGAAAACATCATAAAATTATGACCTATTTTTAAATCTATTCAATGGAATTTTTTCTTTTTGAAAACCTTGTTTTTTAAAACTCATTTTCCACAAACATTTAAAAACTTATGTTTCCTAGAAATCAATTAAAACAAGTGGATTCATAAAACATCACTCATGATAATCCATAAAATAGAATGATATATTTCAATTTGGATATTATCTATATAAAATTATCCCATATAATCCATGTTATCACCCATTTACACATTTAAATAAAAGCTCTTTATTTTATCATGATAAGGAATGTGTTGAATTTCTTTGGACAACACTCGCATTAAACTGTGATCCTCAATTTCACTTCTATATGATGTTAATGTAAAGAGGTATTGAAACTATTTTTATTTAAAATAATATTCATAAATTCACTCATGTCATTATATAATATTAAAAAAATCATTTTATTTGTTTAACAAAAATTAACACATCACAGGGTATTTTTATAATGAAGTTAATCGTAAATTTATTTATTATCATAGATATTTTTATCACAAAACAATTATATCCAAGTCATTTACTTATCATAATTAATAAAAAAATTCATGTATCCATACCATATAAAGAATCAGATCTATCTACCTAAAAGAGATATCACATTTTTTTCACAAACACTCAAATTAATGATATTTCAATGAAAACCAACAATGCCAACCATAATAATATCCCATAAATATTAATTTATGAAAAAAAAATATAATAACTATCCAATTATATGGAATTTGGAATGGATCATTACATATTTTCATGGATCATTACATACTATCATGACTCAAGGAAGCACTCTAGTCAATAGTTTATGCCACTAGTATGTTGTATGACCCCTATTTTATTTTATAACAACACCATATAACTCTCAAGTTATAAATTTTAAAAGGGGATTGTTGGAAAGAAAATTTCCTAGTGTGTGTCATTAATTACATGAAATTTTTTAATGTCCTAAACCTAAATTCATAAAATCCCCATTTAAATCCAATTTCATGAAAACATCAAAAGTGGGGTGCTATTATGGAATATTCCTACCTATAAATATTTTGAATAATTTAAGAAAATATTTATAGAAACTAATTTTATTCACCTAACTATAAAAAAACTCATACTATAATATATATTTTTATCTACCATGTTTTAAAAGTTCCACTATTTCCATAATAATATTAGATGTCTCTCAAAAGAAGAAAATGAAATCCTCAACTCTCTAATTTATAAACCCTCGTATATAAACCTCATAAATTGATGATGAAAACTATTTTTAATAAGTAAATTCCCACCCATTACAATCCCAATAATACTCTATTTAACCACATCCATAAAATCCTCAAATTAATCCTCATTCAATCTATCCACTATAATCAGTGGAAAAACTCCTATTAAAGGCTCAAAAGATCCAATTATTTCTTATAACACCTTGAGTATTAATCTTTTTAAATACCACAAATTTGTTAACTCTAATTAATTAACCATCATAGTTAACATAAATATTATCAACATTAATCTTATAAAATATCATTTTAATATTTAATAAATATTATAAAAAATAATTCATATGAATTAATTATTTAACCCACGTAACAATATCCGAGAAATTTTTCCATGCATTGAATTGAATTAAATCTTATAAAATTAATTATTAAAACTACAAGTTTAATCACTACTAAAATCACATGATGTAAATAATAATTATGATCAAGGAAAAAAATAATCATGTATCCAATTCAAATAAATTTTAATAAATAAATTAATGAAAATATCTACTTAATAAAATAACTCAAACAAATAGTGTTATATTTCTATTCTTTTTTGTTCTATTTTAATAAAATTAAGTTGTCAATATCTATTTTTTAAAAGAATAATCCATCATGGATGGTTTTGAATAAAGGGTCTGTAAGATTGAGTTTGGTTAGATAAAATTAATATAAAGAGGGAAACAATCGTATAATATCATAACATAATGAGGAAATATTGTGGTGATGAATATAAAAAGGTATGGTTATGAAGTAATAATCGACAGTTTTTAGAACATGATGTAATGAGAAGAGGTTGTGTAGAAAATGGATTAGGAACTATAATATTTTATGCGGATGAAAAAAAATGGATGGTAACATCTATTCAATATAATGGTTGAACTTATGTGGATTATTTAATATGGTGGTTATTAGTTTTGATGATTTGATATTTCCATATTTATTTGAGTTATTTCTACCCTCTCACTTTAGTTATAGAGGTACAAACATTAATTGGTTGAAAGTGAAAAAACTAGTATGTGATAGTACTTAAAATAATACAGTTCACATTGATTCCCTATCCAAGGGTAGGGGAGTAATAGTGCATGATATTATGGATTTTTTTCTAGTAGATTAGTTACTAAAATGGGATATCTAATTCAATTACTAGCTTAGTATGTTACTAATTCTTCATGATGGGTAAAAGAGGCATGGCGTATAGAATTGGGATAGGTTATATTTCTAATAATATTGACCCATAATTAAAATTTTCTTTTTATAGTAGTTGTGTAGGGTTTGATTAATTTCAAATTAGGTAGTTTTTACCTCTAGATAAATTTAGTATGAACAACATGTTGTGTGGGAGTATAGTAGCCAATTGGATTAACCTATGTTTAGTTTTTTGAGATGTGATTGGATGGTGTATTAATTAATGTTTTTGATGATGAAAGGTTACAAATTTGATAGTTTTCATTAGTAAATTGGTTTATTATGTTTAATTAATAATATATAATGAGGGTTTATTGATCGTGGTGAGGTTTATGGAAACTTTTAGTGACCTATATTATACTAGTTTTAAATGATTATGTTGTTTTATTTCTTTCATCTCATGGAATAATTAGTATGCTACTTTGAATATAAATTTGAAGGGTTATTTGAGTTACCTATTGAGTGTCTGGGTATACTCAACCCTATTTGTATATCTTTTTTTTTCCATTATCATTATTATAAGATCATGTTGTTGAGATAAATGGGAAATTATTAGCTTACTAAGTTCAAAGATATGGATCTACGTATACATAGTTTGAGATAATAAAGTATCCATCGGTAATTATGTTATTAGTATATTAATGTCATATATTATTTATAATTAATTTATTGACATTCAGGTAGTTACATGATTTTTTTTGTTGATCATGGTTTCATTTGTGTATACATGGTATTTTATATAATTTTATATGGTTGTGGGTTTTATTTAGAGATAACTTTATAGAATTTAAATAATTTATACCCTTGAATCTATTTTATAACCCATTTATTATTAATGGTTGGATATGAGGTGTCAAAAGTCAATATTATTGATGGGATCAAGTTCAATACCAAAAGGTTCTGTCATGATAAAATGTTGGGATGTAGACTTATTTCTACAAGTGATATGGTGTCAATGTTTTATATCATGAAGTGATATAGGAATGGTGTTTGAAGATATATTATTAGATTGGTTATTGAAGTATATGGTAATGGTTCTCACATATTATGATAAGGGTTATAGTATTTCAATTCCATTTCAAATATTCTATCTAATTTTTTTGAATAGTTGACATAACATTATTTGATGATGTTTTATGGATTTTAAAACATTTCACAGTTAACGAGAATCCATTAAACATTCATGGATTTATTTTATTGAGTCACACTATATATTTTTTAATGGTTTTATTGATTGAATATTTTATGAAACATTTAGGTATTAAATTAATTCTTATTTCATCTAGGGGTTTCACGTATAAAGCATTTTAAAAAAATTTTAAGGAATCTATCTACTTGTCTAACATTTATTCAATTGTAAATAATATCTCCAATATATTTTCATTATTTCTCAATATGATTCAGGAAAATATCACCTTATAAAGGATTTAATATATTCATAAAGCTTGTGAATACATATAAATACCATATTTTTTTAGCTGTTGTTTATGGATCTTCAACAAGAATGTATTGAACAAAAGACTTAGTATAAAAGGTTATGTACATCATTTTTTTCTCAAAATCCAGATTTATAAAGATATTATGGAAATGTGTTTCTTAATGTTATGATGCTACATTTGGGAATGAAAATTTATTTCAAAACCAAATAATGGTATAATATTAATTTCCATAAATTTTTCAAGATGTTTCAATTTTTTTGAAAATATTTAGATATTGAAGAACTAGGATATCAGAAAGAGAAATATAAAAAAATTAGTATTCATGATATACTTTGGTTAGAAATAAGAAAACAAATAGCCATTAATGATGGAAATTTATTCAATGATATGGTAGGTCATTGATTGTGGTAGATCTAGTATCGTTATTCCAAAAAGAAAGTATCAAAAAGTGGAATTGATATGGGATATCATTTTCTATATTATAGTTTAACATACATGTATTCAGTACAACATGGGGATTTATATATGTATGTTTTCATCTTTTATAGATATTTCACTATTGATATGGGGATATTTATGTATGTTATTGAAATTTTGGTCTATGTTAACAATATGATAGTTTTATGTCATTATATTTCAGTAAGTGATATGTGATATTATTGTTAGTAATATGGATTAAATAAATTTTAACAATATAGGATATTATAAATTATGATATACTAATGTTATTATTTTTTATATATAATATACAATGATATATAATATATTATTATCCTCTAAATATGTGTTTTAAGTGTTTTTATAGTTTCTTACATGTTAATTTGGAAGAAAATATATAATTTATAAAAAGAATTTATAATTAATAAAATGTTTATTTGTTATAATTAAATTTAATAAAAATATTTCTAAAAATTATTAGGGGTTTTTAAATTAATTTAATAATTGGAATTATTTATAATTATTTATTACATTATTATTATATGTTTAATAAATAGAATTTTAATATTGATTATTAATATTAACTGTCCAGATTTATGTGGAATAAAATTTATGAAAAGTTCATATTAATTTATTTTTATGAAAACCTTATTTATACAATAATAAAATGAGTTTATTGGATGTGACCAAGGTTTTATAAAATATAATAAATTGATATTTAATTAATATAAATTATATAAATTATTAATATAAAATGTTTATATGGATTAAAAAATGTAAATTTTTTATATTTTTATATATTATATAATTTAAATATGAATGAGTTCATATGAATAAAGTAAAAAATGTTAAATATGAAGTCTTAATATTTTAGATATAAATGTAAAAGTGTTTATCATTATATTATATAAAATTATATATTCATTATAAAAAGAATTATTAATAATTTATATTAATAAATTTAGAAATTTTTAGAATGTATAATTTTTAAATTTATGAATTGTTTGTTTACTTATGTATGTATAATGTTTTCTAATAATTTATAGTATAAAATATATTTTGTTTTCCACTAAAATTAGAGGATTTTTTGTAGTAATTATAAAGGAAATATTTAATTATAATTATTCTTAAATAATTGTAATTAATGTATTCTAATAACTATAAATAACTCATCAACAAGTACCTATTTGTAGTGGAACATTGATTTGGACTTTCACTAGATTAGATAATATGCAACTATTTATATAGGTGGGGTTATCTACCTATGACACCATATATTCACTTTAGTATGTTTTAAGATTATTATAATTTTTATAATTTACTAAAAAAAAATTAAAACATTTTTCATGAGATGAAAATTGTAATTAGTAATTAATTTGAAAAACATTGAATGAAATCCAATAGAGGTGTACAATTTTCTTTATAATTATTTTTTGTCTATATAAATACATATAAGATATTTTTTAAAATATAGACATAGAGAAAAATGATTTAGAAATTAAATCATTATAACATTTAAAATGAGATTTATAATTTAGATTTTCCCTTAACTCAATTCCTAATCATTACTATAATACCACATGACTTAAAATAATTATGTTCAGTAGTGTATATGACACGTAACACTGAGCCTAAATGAACCATGAAATATTATTACATAAAAATGACCATTATAACCAAGCTGTTAAATTTGAAGGTATAAATAGAAATCAATTATGGAATATATATAAATTTCATACTCAATATAAATATATTTTTAAATTAATTGTAAATTATCATCCTTTTTCTAGTAAATTCATTTTATTCTCCAAAAATAGGTTAGCTTCAAGAATAGATTTTATTATGTTTCATGAGAGACTATTATAATTAAATTTAGGAAAATTTATAAATTTTATTTGATAAATAGGAAATAATTTTTGGAATAAATTTATCTAAATTATATTAGGGTGAAAGTTTGTAATTTTTCTGAAAATGGGGATTTTTAGTGAATAGTTTAAAATATGACTTTTTGTAAAAGTTTCATTTCATTTCATTCAATAATGTAATTTAAAATTATATTTTTAATATCATTTTAAAGTGACATATGATAAAATTTATTTAGAATAATATAATTAATTTTATTTTAATAAAAAAAATTATGATTTTGGAATAAATATATATTTATTCTTAAAACATATTTTTTGGAAACTATTTTTATAGGCATAATGTTATTACATTTTAATTGATTAAAATATCCCCTAATTTGGAATTATTTAAATGAAATATATATATTAGGTATCTATATATTTTAGTTTAAATTAATATAAAGAATATTACTTATCATAGAGTTAGTGTAAAGTCATCTTTTCCTAAAAAATTTCATTTTCATGAGAAACCACATTACATTGCACTTTGCGAGTTTAATTTTAAATAAAATCACTTATATTAATTAAATATTAAAATCCATTCCATAATTTTAATCAAGAGGTAAAAATTTGGTAAATGTGCACATTTTATTTTTAGTAATTATGAATATTAACTATAGTAAACATTTATCACCACTACAAAGGTAAATCATATAGTTAAGTTTAGAAATAATATGATTAGGACTAAAAATGACCATAACTGATTAATTTATCCTATTTTATGAGTGTATTATTTTCATTTCCATCAAATTATAGAATATATGTCCACTTAGTTCCATATTTCTTTGATTTTTACATTTATAATATTTAAGTAAAAGATAAGTACAAAAATGTCACATTCTTGATTTTAATAACAATAATATTTTATGAATGGGATAAAAACAACTTATGTAATTTTATAAATAGTAATTTTATAGATAAATTATTTTTTTATCCTAGTAATTTATTTATAATTTTTATTAATTAAAAAATTTCCTTAAATGATTATTCAAAACTGACAAGATATTTATTCAATTAATAAAAAAATAAAAAAAATTCCTAAAAATACTTTAAATTGATTGAATTATTTTTAATAAAAATCTATAAATATAAAATTTATGTTTTTTGTTAAGGTATTATATTCAAAATTCCATTGTTTTCATGTCATTTTCAAAGAAAAATTAAATAAGTAGTTCCAAAAATGATATTAATGATATTTTATAATAAATAGTATTTTATTAAATGATTTAAAATTCATTAAAATCTATAATCATCCAAGTTATTGATATGTGGCTAGAAATATCAAATATGGTCCATTTATTAGACAAATTTAATTTTATAGTTAATATCTTGGCCCCTAAGTATAAAAGCTTTATTATCGAGATAATTATGGAAAGGGTTAACACGTGCTAAAAAAAGAGACAAGGGTAGTAACCCAATATAACCTTGTAAAAATTTCATTTCATGATATTATATCGACTCATTATCATCCAATATTTTTATTATTTAATTATTGATTCTTTTTTCCATGAAAATTAATTTATATTAATTTAATATTTTATGAAATTAGAAAATTGCACCTCCCCTAACATAAAAAAGGTTGTCCCCAATCCTCTTTTATTCAAACAAACCAAATTCTCCAATAAATTCTAAAAATAACTTACATAATTCCATTAACACATTCTAGAGGCCTTTTGTGATTATAAAACCATACTATGATGAATTTTGGGGTAAATATAAAGGTTTTTTCCAAAAAAATGGGTATTCTTCCTAACCGGCCATTTTTGATTTATTTATTCTTACACTCATTTGAATACTATTAAACAATGATAATATAATAACATTAGTATATCATATTCTATAAGATGAAATTATTTTAATGAAATAACCTACATCTATCTCTCCTTCTACCAAATGGGAAATAAAACCATCATTCGTGTGTAAGGTGGACTGCCACCTCATGGATGGTGTAAATTTTTTTTAATTATTACCTCTCAAAGATATTTATGATTATATAATTCATGTAAATATGTGATATTAATGAAATATTTATCATTATTGAAAAGTAATATTTCTTATATTTTATTACCTTTCCATTAATTTAATGATGATAACATCATTCAGAAGTACATGTGGATTACTAGCCCCACGAAGTGATGTGATTTATTTTTCTTTACTAGATCACAAGGATAGTATATATAATTGTATTTAAAGAAATAATATTATATTTATTTTATAATTATTATTATATAAATATAAAATAATTATAATTATATTTTAACCTTGGTCACTGAGAAATGGAAACATTACCCATGTGTGCATACAGTCTATTGTCTTTATGTTCATATCTAAGTTCATTTTTCCTAAATATTATTTCATGATTTTTCCTAAAATTGTAATTTATGTAAATAATAATAATTTTATTATGATTATGTTTTATTTTATTATTTAATAATGAACAATTTTTCTATATTCAACCTTCTAATTTTATTTTAATCTTATGATCCAAATATAATCAAAACATCTGATGTAAACTTAAATGATTAAGTAATTAAATTTAACATGATAATAGATAAAATAAAAATGGTAATGGGATTGAAACTTTTATTAAAAAAGTAAATATTTAAAATAATATTATTATTCATGAATATAAATAATATATGTGATGAGTTGGAATGGAAGCAAAGGACTTTCTTTAAAAACCCTATTCTAATGTTTCTCTTCGAACACATTTTGTTTCATGTCCATGTTCTTCTAAATTTTTTAATAAAATTTTTATTATTTCTTAAATGGATTATAAAACTCATTTATTACAATATTTTAATTAATTTAAAATATTTTTTAAAATAAATATTTTTATTTTTTTACATGAGTGAATTTTACTCTAATAACCATGTTTTAAACGATTAAAATATTTATTTCATAAATCATTCTCTTCCCTTTCCATATTTCTAATTTTTTTTAATATTTGTATATGAAAATAAATAAATTATAAAGGACCTTTTATGTCACTATTTATATTATTTCCAAGGTATTAAAAACTAATATTTTTATTTAATTTATACATAACATTTGTACTTTTTCTAAAAGAAGAAATAATGTTTTATTTTAACATGTTAGACATCAAAGACTTTTCTTTCCACTAAAAATTATTTGATAGTTGAATTTATTTATAATATTCCTTTTTTCTTCAAAAAATGTCATTCCTTTCATTTTAATTATCTTTAAAAATTTATTTAAATGGAATGTATGTTTTGAAATTTGGAAATTTTTTTCTTATGGGGGTAAGGGATCTCTCTAAACCACCCTTTTCTTTGGGTTATGAAATTTTTCTATCTAAATCACTTAATCTATATATATAATGTTATAAAATTATTCTAAATTATATATATATATTTATGTCTCACATATATACCTATATTATTCTCTATTCCATTAATATGGTAATGTATTCTATACTATAATTTCTTAAATGCCTTATTTAAGAAATCTCTTTTGATTTTGATTTGAGGAAATATTTTCAGCCCATTTTCATTACATGGAAAATTATTATATTTATTACTTATTATTTATTCTATTATAGAACAAATTATGATGAACATGTTATTTATGGGTTATCCCAGGTAATGATCAAATTCATTTGGTAAAGTTGTTTTCTCAAGAGATGTTATTTATGGGATTATGGAGAAAACATACTCTATTATGGGACTCTATCTTCAGTGTGATGTTATCTTGGTAGTTATCCTTGGATTATTGTTATGTATTTTTTTGGTTGAAATTTTTCCTATATTTCTATGATCTTATGATACCATTTCATTTATGTTATACTCTTGTGTGATTACACGTGATCTTATGTATAAAGGATAGTTTATTCAACTTTATTTGGGTGAAATGTATAAATTTATTCAAAATGTTTTCATAAGTTTTTAATGATTAAATATTAATCTTTCTGTGTTTTATTTTTCCTTAAATACTTCTTATTAATTTATTTATGAAAATAATTGGGCACAAAAGTTGAATTCATTGGAAATAAAATGATCATTTTAATCACTAATATCTTTTTTGAGAAAAAAAATTCTATTAAATTTTATAAAATAACTATATTATTTCTTTAATGTTATATATCCCTTAATAATATTTCCATGGTCATCCCATTTTTTAAAAAATATATATAGGGTTATAAGGATGAGAAGGTACAAGGATGATATCAGTATGATAATTGTGAAAATATATCATGAATAGAAATCATTATACATTATAAAATTTTTGTATGGGAGATATTGATAATAAGTGGAGGTTTACACTTTGTGATGTAATATTTTTATATATTGTTTATGGAATATATCTATAATAATCAAAACTATATATATACTCAAATATATGTATATAAATTATTGACTTAAAACTTAATATTTTTTAATGTTTAAGTCTGGTTCCTTACAGTCATGTACATTATTTATATTCATGAATACTAAAATTAAGTTAATTATTTAATTTTATAAGAACCTTTTTAAATTATTTTATTCATTTTATTTAATTTATAAACATGTTATATTTAATTAATTATTCAATTAATTTCACATCATATTTTTTTTGATGCTCTGCTCATATTTTAATAATGACTTTGGTAAATTAACTATGCTCAATGTGGTAATTATTCCATAATATTAACATTAATAATAGTGACATAATTATCATTTTTATATTTTAAATTTATTTTTAAAACCATTAGATAATTATTGTTACAAAAAATGAACAATGTTATAATCATGGAGATAGTAGGTCATACATATGTGGGACTAAAGATTCCAATTTTCAATGAACATAATAAAAAGAAGGTAAAAAATATTATATATTTGTAGAATTATTATCATATAATAAATATAATATTATTTTTTAAATAAAATTCTATATATAATCCATGTGATATGTCTATGAATATAAAATCACATCACTTCACTTCATGGAGGTGGTAATCCACATGTATGCACAAAAATGTTGTCCTTATTCGTTTTGATGGAAATGTAAGTAAATTGATGATATATTCTCTTTAAGGAATGGTAATTATATCATTAATATCATATATATACATAAATCCGTCATTATATACATCCCTAATAGGTTGTGTTGTAAAATTTATTACATCAGTTCAAAAGGTGGTAGTATGCCATATGCAAGAACGGTGTATTCATTTCCCATTTGATGGATGAATGATATGGATATAGGTTATTAAATTAACAAAAAAAATTAAATATATATATGATATTTTTTGTTTTTATTTCAACATGATTTAATAATATTTGAATGTGATAAAAGAATAAGTAATACCAAAACATTCAATTAAAAGATAAACCACTTCATCAGATAACTTCTTTTTCTTTACATATAAAGCCCTATAAGGTCCGTATTATTCCCAAAATTATAAATATAAAACATGGGTAGAGATTATAGGAATGTATTGGGATTTTATTAATCAATATAGTGTTAAAAAAAATATTGTGTGGAAGAGAGTATAAGAGGTAATCTTTTATAAGTTACAGTAGGGGCATTCTTGGAATTTCATAATGTTCAAAATAAATATAAATTAATTTTCATGTTCAAGTGGAAAAAATTCATATAATTTGAATGTTGGATGATTATGGTAAAAATCCTCTAATAAAATAAAATTTTTACATGTTTATATTTCTTTTACCCTTTTCTCTTTGTTTTAACACCCCGTTATCCATTTTTTAATTACAGTGATACGAATATTTTTTACACTTTTGGGATCAAGAGAGTTACTATAAATGTTAAAATGACACTTAAATATACCATTTATGATATTTTAAACCATATAAAATTCAATTTTATGAATAAATTATCTTTATGAATTTTAAATCATTTAATAAAATATTTTTAATTGTAAAATATCATTTATGTATTTTTTTTAAACTATTAATTTACAAGGAATTTAATGTAATGAGGATAAAAAATATTAAAATATAAAACATTAAATTTTAACAAATATTTTATATTTACCTATTAAAAGTTTTAATACATTAGCTTACTAATATAATATTACTATTAGATTCTTTAAAATCGTTTATATTATTTTTCTATTACATGGAAAATATATATGTCGGTGTTGTGTTAACATTTAAGTGTGGTATATAATCTGTAAAAATTGGAAATAAATTACTAAAATAAAAATAGTTTAATTATTCTCAAAATAACCTATAATATTCCATCATAATTTATTTTTTTCTCTATATGAACATATAATAGTAATTTAAAAGAAATAGAGTGACATTATCTATTTTTCATTAGTAAAAATAATAAAGAGGTTACAATCAATGGTGAAAGGAAAAAAAGGTTGTATTATTAAATTTTAGATTTTTATTTATAAAATAGAGTCATCCAATAAAATAATGGAAAGTGTTTCAAAAAAAATATGCCTTATTACATTATTTTTAACCCTCATTAACTCATTTTACCTTAATCCTTGTAATAATATTTTAATCTGGTTACTGTTAATAATGGAAAAAATGAAATGGAATTATTTAAAAAAAATTAACATCCCAATTCCAACTATGGAATAATTTTTCATGATTTAATTTTGATATATTTTATAACTTCATTTAAAATTAAACTTTAAAAATATGATAAAAAACATTTTTTCCCAAAAAAATGACTTTTAAGTTTAAAAATGTTTTAGACAAGGTCACTCTGTGACATGGGTCATCCCCTCTAATTTTCCTTCATTAAATACCTTATTAGACAGGATATATTTATAAACATTGTATTATTTTCTCATCTTATTGACACATAAGTCAATTAAATTTAATCATATATAGACTCCATAATAATTTATAGAATGTTTATGCTTCAAGGAATTTAAAATGATTATCATAAATACACTTTCTGATATGATCAAATCCTTGTGGTAATTTTTTATTCATTGATCTTAAATAAAAATTTACAAATTAGAAATAATTTTGATAATAATTCAAGATCAATAATTATTCAATTCTTTATCTTCAATGATACGAATAGAACTTCACCACCGATGGAACTAATATTTAATGATAAACATTGAAACTATAACTTCTTCTAAATATGATATTAAATGAAATATTTAAATCTATATCAAGAAAATTTTCCCCAGTAGAAATATTCAATAAGGATCATGGTGATTAATTCCTTCTTCGCCTCTTCAAATGAATAGTTCCCTATCAACACTTTTCTTCCACATTATTTCATATATTCTATATTTGATTTATACACAATTCTTACAATATAACCTAGAAAAATATGAATTTAAAATTCAAAATCCATATCTAAGTCAGCATCTGGCATCCTCTACATTAAATCATATACTCCGTTCAACTTTAATTAAATCACTACAATTGAATTTGAATTGTAATTTAATAGTTTTTTAAATAAATACCAAACCCTCAAAAATACACCTCTTTATTACATATATTTTAATAATATATAAATTCATAATTATTTTGAAGCCATAAAATTTTCAATGTGATGAGACACTATCTCAATAACTTCTCTTAACATCCAGATAGTAAGTGGTGTGACTTTTGTCCTCTTAACATGATACTTTCCTAAACAAAATCACTAAATTATTCCAATAAATTGATATTTTGTTAAATTATTAGTAATTGTGTGATATATAATACTTCCATAAAATCTCCCTATGTCCTTATAATTTTTTTATTATATGATAAAGCCCCTTTTAAGGGAAGAAGGAGGGGAAACCCGGACAGAAATCATGGACTAAAAACATTAAACAACTTGAATATTAAGAAAATAAAACCCAAACTGAAACCTTGGATATGCCTCTCCCCAACATTTAAACCATGATAAAGAACTCCACCATTACAAGCTTATATAGAAAGCAAGTGCCTTGTGTCAAATCATAGGCCTGGTCCAATGGATAATGTCGTACCCTCTCAAACATCCAATTACATGCAGTCTGCATAGGTGAACCGCCTACTGTGAATCCTCCTCTATGGAATGTTCTTTGAGGTCGATTTCGGCTGAATCTTCATAACTCATGTCTCGAAAACCGACCCAACAAAAATATGAAACGTTCCATGAAACCGTGAGTCCAAACAACACCATCAATCTTCATTCTAGAAGACCCTACATCACTCCATGAGACACCCCAACCACCATATCCAAAGAAACCTAAAGACAATCTAAAGGATGTGAGTCCAATCCATAGTCACCTTAAACAGGATGGACCAAACCCATACTAAGGGAACTCCAATTATGAGGCAATCTTGATCGTCCTGCAATAGAAACTCCAATCTAGACATGGATCTACTCCAATAAGAACCAATACTTCACCCTAACTGAGTTCTGAAGCATGCCGGTGGTGATGAGAAAAACTGGAGAGCGGCAGCGTTGAACTGGTCGCGACGAACCAGAACCAAAGATCACCAAATTCAGAGCATAAAGGAAAAATCCCCAAAAAACCAAACCAAAAATCCATAAAAAACTCATAGTCCTGCTCAGATCCAGAACCTCCCCCTCCAAGGCACTACAGATCAATCATGAAGCTACACAGGGAACCCGCAGGAGAAAACACCTGGCCATAATAGACAAACATAACTGAAATCAAACCATCAACGCCTAAAGAACCAAGCCACACCAAACCGAGCCAATCAGAGCTGAGCCAAGACGAGATGTCGTCGAGAGGAGCAATGTCATCTCCTGAAGGCCAGTCCGCCATGAAAAACACCGTACTCCACCAAGCTACATTCCATTGAAGACATAGAGATGCGGGATCATGTCATGCCACATAGATACTGGACATGCCCCACCGATCCGACACCAGAGAAGCCGCTGAACTCTCCTAGTCTGGAGGGGGGAGGGGAAACGTACCCGGCTGAAACCCTAGGCACCGTGGGTCGGATAGAATGCACCACTTCGAGGCATATCTTCCATCATTTCAGATTTTTCTCTAATGATTTTATTGATCAACGTGGTAGATACTAATTCTTATTTACTTAAATCAACTAATATTACTTTGTGACACATGCTTCAGTTTTGCGATATGCCCATGTCCTATCATGATTCACAAAAATCATTCAAATATCCTTCATAATGCTTCATTAACATTATGACGTTAACACTCCAATAGATATAACTACTTAATTCTACATATACAACATCATGGAAATATGTATTGATTCTATGTGTGGTTTCTTTTATTCAATATTCATTGAAAAATATAATTTAATTTCTTAAATGGATCGGATATTCTTACATGGAATAAGAATTAGGATTTCTAAAATCATTTAAATCTATCTAAAAATAATTCTCAGTGTTCCCTTATTTGTCTCTACATGAATTAAAATTAATAATTTGTCTAACGAATCATATGAAACATATCATTTGTACATGACACATGGATCATAGCATGAGCTGGACTTTTCTTTCAACTTTCATAATTGACTCCAAATATCTCATGAATCTTCCCAATAAGTATCTAGAAAAAAAATTATTATAACTATTTACTCATCCAATATGACCTATCCAAATTACCCCCAACATAACCATCCTTCACCATTACATAGTGATAATAAATTATTTATAATTTATCACATAATAATTTTAAAAACTTTAGAAATCATTGTAGTTACTCGCAATAAAACTCCATTATATGGACAAAATTAGGATATATAAAATAATACTCACCTCTAGAAGATATATTTTATCACAACTTAATACTTATTAACCGGAATTATAATCATCATAAAATCTTCTCATGTTCCATTTATACTCTAAGAATCATCTTTAGTAATTCTCTCAGCATTAATGATTGTCTACTTCTCAATAATAATAGTTAACAAATATAATATAAAATTGATCAGATATACAAATAATTATTCCTGAGTAGTGATTATCAACTCATCATACCTTCTTATGGTTATAGTCATCGTAAAACCTCTTCTTGGTTATTTTCAACAAATCCAGTATAACCTAGATGTTGTAGAATCCACCCAATTTTTTATTTTGTTGAAAATATATCCATAAAATTATATGACCATTATAGATATAGATAATTTATCTCTATTTCATTCATAATCAAATATCCTCAAATATTATTTATTTTATGGTACTCTCCTCCATCCACCTTTTTTAATAAAATAAGAATGGGTTATTTCCCCCTGTTTGGGAATATATTTATGTATTAATACAATCTCCATTCCCACTATGTCAATATTATTTTATCCAAAAAAAATTCAATAGAAATCAACATCTTATCACAACTATAATAAATTCAGAATATAGGAGAATATTCTCCACCTTCATATAATAAATCAATTCTATTTTCATTACACTTATTTTTAATTTATTTAAACCTTTGAATTTATATCAATTTACATTCACTTACAGATACATTATTCTCAAAAAATATGTAGAATTAATTTAACCTTGGGAATGATCCATAACCAAAATGCTTAAACCTACGAAGACATAACATAGTTTCGAAAACAAGACACCCAGTTGATGAAATCAATTTTTTCTACATCAGTCACTAGTTTCCATCAAACACTTATATATTTATCAATTTAATTAGATTGAAAAAAATCTTGTTCTTTCAATCAAATAAACACAAAATTATAAGTATAAAAGTATTTAAGAATAATAGTGTGTGACATACCATATGTAGAATCA
The DNA here is from genome assembly GCA_963277665.1 of Viscum album. Lineage (NCBI taxonomy): Eukaryota > Viridiplantae > Streptophyta > Magnoliopsida > Santalales > Viscaceae > Viscum > Viscum album. The sequence continues at coordinate 685,046,368 of OY728165.1, forward strand.
TTTTATACCACATGTAAATGATAAAATAGTGGTACCAATTTATAGTAATTATATTATTTTATTCATAGTGAATTATCTATTCTTAAATGAGGCTAATCTATATTAGAATTTTTAAAACCAATTCCCTTTAATTACTCTATCTTTCAACACTATATATTGTGTAAATCATTATCACATGGAAACCAATTATATATGATAAAAAATCATCTTCATATCTTTTCTGTGTCTTTTAATATACTTAGATGACACAATAATGTTATTTTATAAATATATATTATAATTAATATTCTATTAATATAGCTACTACTCCATTAAGTTATTCACTTACTTATTTAGGGACTACTGCCACTTGGAAAGTCCTTATACTGTTATTATAATTACATTAATTTATTGATATAATTTGGAAAACTTAAATTAATGTTTTGAAACTTGTTTCATTCAATATCATTATCGGTACCATATATACTTGATCATTTCATAGAGTAAAATAAGATTCAATTTTTATTACTCATGGGGAATTCTTCATAGAACTTTATGATTTTTTTTGGACTTGATGTAACTTTAAATTCTTTATTACTTCATCAATATCTAGATTTAACAAAGTTATTATTTCAATATCCCATCAAAATTATAGAATGAACCTTTCATTATTTTACCATTAGTGATACCATTTGTAGAAATATATTTTTTATTTCTACATCCAACACCACATGTAGAGTTTTTTATTTACTCTAAATTTTATTCTTTTAATGAAAACATGGTGCATATTTTTCTTCCATAAATTCACACATAGTTATAATTATTCTTCTATCAATAAAAACATGGTGAATATCTCTTATGGATTTTGTCTTCTCCGATATCATTCATCACTAAATGATATAAAGGCCTCAATTAGAGTAGTAACTCTATCATCTTCAAAATAGGGATTGTGGATTGTCTTATCGAATCATAATTTTTCATCTATATTTATAGTAAAACTTCTCAATTTTATTTAATTAAATGATACTATTGATGTAATAACCCTCATGAGTATGATATTTCTCACCCTCAATCTCATTTGGATTCATTTATATTCCCTGTGTTGAAATATTTTTTATCATTCCTTCTGTGAATTTTTCCATACTTTTCATAACAAGCCATATTGTATTATTTTTACATTTCCTAGTATTTATATCTTTCTTTAGTATCATTTCATTAGTAAAATTATCCTTATTCAATGTATAATTTCTGAATTATTTTCCATGATACTTTCTCCAAAAAAAATGTAACCCTACTAGTCTTTTTTCCTTGAATTGTAGTAGAATATATGAAACCACTTAATTAGGACACTCACTTATTTTACATGGGTATAGAAGAAACATATTATTTATTATTTAATCTATATTTCTTATTCTTATATTTCTAGGGAGGCCAATGTAATTGACATAAATTTTGAGCATGATTAATACTCTATTATGTTTCTTTATCATTATACTAGAAAGAAATGAATCAATTATGTAATGATATAAATTTTTCTAAATTCAGATTTATTCATTTAATTTTTTTCTTCATGTCCTTTTTTTCAAAAAATAATGTGTGTAAAATCCTTTCACAACACATTTATCTCTTATTTTATATCCATTATGTAAACAGTGAATAAACCATCAATAATACTTGAGTCATTCTTATTTTCCTTCCCACTTTATAATCATATAACACCATAAATCTGTGTTTGAATGAAACACATTCCTTTTTCTTTTTTTCAGCACTCATTCCACTCATAGAAGCAAGGGATATCATATTTTAATCTCTATTACTTCTGTTTTTATAGTAACTCTTCACATGACCATGATCAACAGAAATAAAACATATACCAATGAAATATTCATACCATAAAATAAAAATCCATAGATTGAATTTATAATCATGTATTATCTAATTACACATCTTAAATTTCTACTTGTACACATCAATTATGTGTCCAATTATACCAAAAATATATCACCTCTTCAATATAATTCATTGGGATATTTTCTTTCCAAATCTTGTATCTAGGTTTTTCTCTACATAAACTTGATTTATAATCTTCCATTATTTGATTAATGTATCCATGTTAGAGTCTTTTGTATTTATATCCATTCTCTTAAAATAAATATCACCCTAAATATTATCAATCTAGAAGTCCCTCTTTATTAATTGACCTCCCAAATTCTGAAAGATATAATTATTTTTATTATATACAACCCTCAAATGATCTATTAGGTATTTAATTAATTTTTATAGAATTTATCTATCTCCATGCTTAACTCAAAATCACAAAAAAATTCTTCAATTGCATATCATTTTGCCATTTTTTATTTTAATTCCCAAAATGGTATCTTCTAATTTAATCTCTTATTTAATCATCCTTCTATTAACATCCTACAAATATTATATATAAGAATATTTCTTTCAACATTTAACTTCAATGATTGAACATAATATCTCTATGAATAGATATTTTCTTGTGTTTTATATAGAAAATTTATAGATTTACCAAATGATGTGGTTTACCCTTATCAATAATCATCCTCCAAGAATTTTGGTGATATAAATCCTATACCTTTATATTTAAAAGAATCATATTTTTCAGTGTTAAATATATATAAGTAATCTATTTTGTTCACTTCCTTTGTAATAATAAATTTATTAATTAACTTTTTTATCCTTTTATTTTTCAATAAAATTAATAATTAGACCTCTAACTAATCCATGTTCTACACTAGTATAATCTACCTAGATTTTTCATTTAATCCAAATTATTCACACAAAATTTATTCCAAATTCATTTATATATCTTTAAAAGTATTATAGTGGGATATCTTATGGAATAAATATGATTAAAAATTATCCATCAATATCTTCTTAACATAAGCATTAATCTCTATTTTTAGATGATCTATATCATATAATATTTGATGTCGAAATCTCAAAATAAATCCAATCATTAGAATATTATGAGTGATTCAGATTTTATTTTTAGGAAAGATATGAACTCCTTATTCTATTTAGAAAAATGAATTTAATAAATTAAATTATAATTTATTATTAAAGAGATGTCTTGGATTGTAATCAAATCATTACCAACCGAATATATCATGTTGAATATATAACAAGACCTATTAGATCTTATATAACTTATAAAAACCCAAGAAACCATGATATGGGGATGAATTAGGATTATAATACATTTACACATTTCCCTCTACTTTTTCCATAGAATATTGGTCCCTTTTAAGAAGAAACACTTATTTAACCTACCTCATATATTCACACTCATCCCAATCACATATATGAAAATTTAAATGAAAGTCACATAGATATTTTACTTAGTTCACCAAATTTGGAAATATCTAAGGAACTAACACTCAGTAATGTACTCGTTTAACAAATCCAATATAACTCACTATTTTCTTAGATACAATATTTAGGTAAATTAGCTCTTCGTTGAGGCTCATCATCATTATAGTTTAAGAAAATTTCACACATTTTGAAGGGTCACTCCATCTTCATTTCCTTCAGGAACTTGTTTTGTTAATTTATTAGTTTATAAAAATATAATTTTCTTACAATTTTAATGAAATGAAGTTCACATCATGTTCATCATGTATATATTATATCATATTTTGGGAATTTTTATTCTTTAATGAATTTCAAATTATTCTTCGAAATACACTATTTTATATGATCAATTCTTTGTGACAAGAGTTGATTCATTGATATTAAATCAAAATTCACACAATAAAAATACATCATATAATAATTTGTGTTCAGGAATTAGTCACTTAATAATCTTCAATGGTATACATAACCTAATAATTAATTATACTAATCTCCATGATAAACACATTAACTCTTAATTATTATAAATCAGTTCTAGAATGAAATACATCAATCATTATGAGAAAAATTGTCCAAAAAATTAGAACTTCAACAAGGATTATCTTTTTGTCTTCCTTCTTCATATCTCAGAACACATAGTTCCATCTCTACACTTTTAATCCACTATATTTTCTCTATTATATATTTTAATTCATCATTGAGATAATAATATAACCTAGATTACATTTATTTTAAAATTTAAAATACAAATCTATGTCAACATATAACTTCATTAACTTTAAATCCAATCCTTGGATCATATTCTATCAAATCCCAACCATTGAAATCAAATTGTTTGTTAATATTTTTTCATCAACCAATCAATCCTAAGTCTAACATATCATTACTTATATTATAATTCTATAGAATACTATAATCATGATAGGACCATACACTTTTTAATGTGATGGTAGGGTTTCTATGTAACTTCTTATAACTTCCACATAGGTCATGGAGTGACCTATGTCTTCAATACATAAGTATTTCTTTAAAAATTGCAAAAAAATTAATAGAAATTATCATTTTGTGTAGTTTTTGTTTAAATGTGAGATATTATACTCTATAAAAAATCAAATATTCTTATGTTCCATCACAATGTGGCCTTTTGGGTCATGGAATAACAACAACCTTTCTAAAATCACTGAAATCCATCAAATCAGCTTTATATTACATCATTAACATTACAAACCAGACACTCCAATAGATAGAACTATCAATGTCTATTCAGAATTCTCTATAGTATAACCTATTGAGTCATATAATGAATATATCATTTCAAGATTCACTAAAAACTACCTGAATCTCTTTCACAGTGTGGTGATTCTTCCAAAGTTCGTGAATCAATATTTTTAGATTCATTGAAATCTATATGAAAATTATTCATAGTATGACCTTCTCTGTCATAGTGTGAATGAACCTTATGATGTTTTATAAGGAAACTTATAAAACACATACTCATGGTGTGATTTCTAGATTAAAGTGTGAGTTAATCGTTTTCTATAACATTAAAAATTTACTCTAGAGATCTCAATCTTCCTAACACCAAGACTTTCTCCAAAAAAATATTACTACAACTATTTGATTATTTAAAACATCTAATCCAAATTTAATACAATGTAATTACACTTTACACAAACATGGTGATAAAAAACCCTCTAAATTAATACACACTAAAATTTGGAAAACTCAGGATTACTTTTAAGTTAATCATATTAAATCAATATTTTAAAGAAAATATCTAGTCTTCCATAATAATCTCAACTTTAAGAATATACACATTCTCATGGATTTGGAATTTTTATTAGACTTTCAATCATCAATTAAACTTCTCATATTCCATGTATATTATATAAAATATCTTTAGTTCTTCTCACAAAATTAGTGATTGTCTAATTCTCATTAATGGTAAATATAATGCATAATTGTGTGGTCAAAACAACCATAGGTCATGATCAGTGATTATCAGCTCATAATACCACCTCTTGGTTATCGTTAACAAATCCAACGCAATATACTATTTTTAATATTATGTCTCATGGTTATATTATATGTTTCAATAATTCTTGGTCATTAATATTATTTTCTCAGGTTTTTTAGATAATATGTTGGAGTTTGGAGGTGAATTATTTAAGAAGAGTTTTTTTATTTCTAACATAAACCACTTTGTTGTTTAGGGAAACTACCTCATGGTTTTCTACCCATTTCATGGTTGTGTTCTTCATCATGGTGTATGTTTATCATTATAAGGTAATATTAATGTAGTATAAATTGGTCTCCATGGGGATATTATTACTTCATTTTTTCAAACCATGTAGTATTTTGATTAGAATGTCCATTTTTAATAACATGGTTTGGAGAGGTATTTTAGTGGATTGTATTTCTAAAATAGGGAGACAAAACATGTAACAGTATTTATTAAAATTATAATATGATATGTTTTATGTTCTAATATTTCATATTTCTATCTCAATAGTTATATATAAATAATTGAAAATATGTTATTGTTTATTTTCCAGGTCATTGTTTTGGATGAAGATTAAATTTTTGAAAATAAAATAGTTAAATAAGTTTTAAGGTATTATGGGTTAATTCATCATGGTTTTGGTATTTTCATTGATTGGGACAACCAAGAATTTGGTTTGGCGAACCATATCTTGGTTTGGTCCAGCAAATTTTAAATATAAATTCAAGAAACCCCATTTTTTGTAATAAAGTCCATTCATCTTTTGTCTTACCCTAGGCAGTTGAGGTCCCACTTTTTTGGTGTTTAAGTACCTTGGTGGATCTTTTGGGTTCCTATCATTGTAATATCAAACTATCATAATCTAAGGTACTATTATTCATCTATTTCTATCCTTTTTTAATTTTTCTTCTATCTAGAAATTCAGTGGACAATGAGTTATAGATCATTATATTATAATATTGTTATAAAGATGATGGAATCAAGAGAAATTGGACGATCTTGTTGAGAATATAAATGTTTTATCATTGGATTTATTCCATTCTAGGTATTTTAATTAATCAATCTTTGGTTTTTTCATGGTTGATTTAAAAAAAATCAATTTATTGTTTAATATGTATTTAGTATACCATGATTATATTTGTGTACATTGTTGATATTAGGATAATTCATATAAAAAACAGATCTAAGGAGGTGAATTTTGTTAATATTACAGTGTATCTAATGTTATATTTATTATTTTCAAAATTGATTTGTTTTATGTTTTTTTGTAAAGAATTTGTGGGAATCATTTGTTAGTCTAATAATTATATATTTTAATTTTTTTAATGAAAAATAATTGTTTGTAGTTTTTTTTGACATAGTTACATCAATAATTTAGAGTGGATAGGGTTTTTTAGTTTTTTTGTGACATGGATGTGTAATGAATGAATTTAAAGTGAAATATAATAATATGTATCTAAATAGATGGAAAAATATGCTATAAATTAATTTAACTGACATGCTGATGAATATATTAGGTAATAAATAATTGAAAATATAATTAATTAATAATTTTTATGGTTTATGTGAAAAAGGTATTGTGAATTATATGGAAATTTTTAATTATTGGAATTAATTTTTTATTGTTGATAAATGAATTAATAATATATGAAAGATGTTAATGTAATGTTAAGAAAAATAGTGTGATAATTAATATCTATTTAAAAATTAAAATAATATTAAAGTAAAATTATTTTTTAAATTTGTGTGGGTGGTTTTTGGATATTATTCATGGTTAGATTTTATAATATACTCCCATTGGGAGATCCTCCTGGGACTACAATGAAGATTATAGTGACTCATAAATTACATCTCTAGTAGGTCATAGGTTTGTAACAAGCACTAAGGTTATAAAATATAAAAATAGGATCCATTGAACTCATAAATTATAGGATAATATAAAGGAATTAGTTAATCAACTAAATAATATAAAAAAATATCCTAGAAATTCCTGCATTGTTATTAAAATAAAAATTCCAAAATGAAATACTAAAAAGAATCTCTCAAGGAAATAACTCTAGAAACAACCCCAAGATCCAAGCTTGTAATGTCCATCTTAGTCACTAAATAATAATGTAAACATATATATATATATATGTGGGTGATAAAAAATTTATACTCAGAAGGATCCTTCTCAAAACCTCACATGAAAATGTTTAAGAAGTAAACTTATGTCTCAATGAATAAACAATAGAACCAAAAAGTGCCTACTACTTCAACTATCACCCAACCTCATCAAGGCTCACAACCCCAATATCACATCCATGTATAACTTAATAATATCAATTAATATGTCAATAATTCATCCCATAACTATATACCCACTGGGTTTTCACTCTCAATCCCCATCTGAAAATGTCATGGTGCTCTAATCCCTTTCATATAACCACCTGTCCATATATACCCATCACAACATCATCAGAAAAATTAATATTTAAGTAATTACACATCACATATCATAGTAAACTATATTGGTTAACTCCTATATATATAACTATATAATCATCATACATAACAACCTCATCACATTACAATCCAATGACCATCCAAATTACCATAATTCCATCATAATTGTACCAATTAAATTCTTTTCATCCCAACCAGTAATGAAATCATAACAAACCAACCATTATAAATAAATGACTACATCATTCCATGATATCCATGGAAACCATCTGTAACACCCATTACCCATACACATCAATATCTAAAACCAACCCCAACAATTTCCAACCACTTCTACAATAATCATGGTAATAGAAATTTAGCATCAATGGGGAACTAAAAAATCATTATTATAATACAAGAAACAATACTATTTTAATAATTTAATAATATAAAATATTAGTGGTAAATATACACATCATTAACAAATTCATAGTTTTCCAATAAATTGTTTTCTTACCTAATTTAAGTGATTAACATTTTATGGATGGTTATTCCCAAAATTATGTCATGAAAAAGGTACATGATTCATAGTTGAAACAAAACTCAAAAAAAATAATAAACCACCAACCACAGAAGAAAAATCATGAAAAAAATAGAGACATTTGAATCACACCTTCTCAATAATTTTCCCTGGTCCCAGTTTTTTATCATCATTGGGTTAATCTTTTCCAAAAAACCAAGGATCAAAAAATCATCTAACTTCTATATTATACAAAATATTGAATGATATTTCCCAAATAACATAACATTATATGAAGCATCTATGAAAATATATCATGAATTAAAAAATAAAGGACCATTTACTCAAAACTTAAAAGAGAACAACTCCAGAAATAACCATGATGAACCATCATCAAACTATACATATATATCGATATAAACTAGAAAAAACATGCAGTTAAAACCTCTAGAAATAAATAGATTATTAATAAATTGAATATTATGAAAATACGGTTCCTTGAATAAAGAGAAATCATTACCATAAATAATGAGGTTCATACCTCATGTGAGATGGCTGGAAGGCACAAAAAAATAACTTGGGGTTAGATAGGGTTTGAAGAAAAACATTAAAATTTGAATTGTGGAATCCTAGTAGTAAACGATGATTTTATTAAATATTTTATTTAAAATAATTAGTTTATTTCTTCCATATATTTGTTTTAATATTTCATAGAAATTTTCAATTTCATATTGAATTTGAGATTTCTATGAAAAAAATTTCCTTTTTTAGTTCACTCTAATGAGTTTATTATAAAATACATTGTAAGATGAACATTATCTTAATGTTTGGTAGAAAATTTATAAATCCATTTATCTAAATTTATTATTTAGATCATATGATATGGATACCATGTCTGATTGGTGCTAATTGTATATGAATTCAATGATATGGTGGGTTAAACAAAACATACCCCCACCTCACTATTTCAATCATTACATTTTCATCAATGTTCTTAATGGGATAAAATTTTGAGAGATTTTAGAAGTATATATTGCACACATTTCATTTAACTGGATAAATATCTAGGTTAAATTGTAAATTAATCAATAAATCATTCAAAATCATTACTCAAAATATTTGTACACTTTGAATGAATTTTAATGATATGAACATATTTCATAAATGGCCTGTCATAATGGTCTCTAATTTTATAAAAACATAGGGAAGTTATCTGAAAAAACAATTAGTTAACTATAGCTATATCAGATTCAAAAAAATTAATAGGAATTAATTCATGGGAAATAAGTATTTGATAATTTTAATATTCATCCATGTGAGGAATATTTAATTTTTTGATCTGGTCATATTTTCATATATACACGTAAAAATATTATAAATGCTTTTTGGTAGACAAAAAATTAATATAGAAACAACTTTCAGGAAGACTAAATTCTAATATTCCACCATTTATTTAGCGAAAAATTCATAGATTTTTGGGGGATTGAATTGGATTCAAAATTTTCCACCTCTCATGCCTATAAATCCGTTTTACCTTTTCTATTTAAATAGTGATCCATTTTTATAGGGATATGGTGGAGATAATCTACTCCATTATTTTTATAATTTTTCAAAATATAGTAGTTTTATTTCCCACTACTATTTTATTTCATTTCTATTTATTTTTTATCTCATCGTGTTCCTTATTAACACTAAGAAAATGGAGAACTAACTCATATTATAGCTTGATAGGGGTAGAGGGGATGATTTGTGTTATTTTAACTTCAATATATTTTCTTTAATTTTTTCATAGAATTTCATCATTAGTGAAACTAGATTTGGTTAGGGGTTCACTATGATTTATCTACTATTGTGTTCTCTTTCCCATTCATCAATATTCCATGACATCAATATCATAATGTTTCATGCAAAGGGTTAGGATAATATTTTAGTAATTATGTGGGGGAGATTATATCTCATTTGTAAGATTATTGTGGGATAAAAACAATTAAAATGTGATGGTGTTGAGTGATAGTTTTTATCTTAACACTGGATAAATTATTGAGGATAAATATTTTTAATGAATAATGATAGAGTTACAATGAAATCCTATAATAAATGACTCTATTTATATTGAAAATATTTCCTCATGTTTCATTTTTTTATAATAATATATATATTATTGAAATTTTATAGACACCCCCACCCCCTTTGTTTTATATTTTAGTTAGATATTATATTTAAAATAAATAAATAGTGTGAATGAGTGGCCCCAAAGACAAATAGACCCTATATGGGAACTATAATACATTATTAGGAAAATAAAATTTTATTAATTGGGGATCCTTGAAAATCCCCATTTATCACATGGCCTTTATTTTTAGGGAAATTTTTATGGGATTTCCCCATGTTGTGGTGACTCCAACCACAGTCTTGGTGTCTCTAGTAAAACTCATATCTGAAGATACAACCATAAAAAGAGGGAATATACCTCTAAATAAGAAACCATTCCATCTACTTAGAAATAGGATTAACCATCACCATGGTTTCCCTTCATATACCTACCATAATGCGGAGAAACATCCCAATTCATTTACAGTATACCATGACTCCTACTATTATGAGAACCCAAAATTTTATTTCACTTTAATTATTGACTTATTATATAAAGACACACATAATACTATCCAAAAATATTTATTGGCCTAGTGTCATTGAGAAATTAGATAAATTTAACATTAACTTGAAACATGATACAAAAAAATTATTTAAAATATTCATAATATTCCCTAAAAAATCCATTGATCTTATAATACTTCATGAGAAAACATGGGGACACACATGAGAAAGGGGTGAGCTTTAATGACCCAACCTTAAACATTAAATATTCTAGTGACTTTCAATATGAATTAACTTTCTTAAATACCCAAAATATATTTTAGGTTTATATATTTAGAGAGTTATTTCATAATTATTACATAAAAATCGTATTTTACAAATTGTACACTTCTATTAAGTATCTATTTTTTCACAAAACAAAAATTTTAAGAAGAAACATGTTTTCTTTTCCTAACACATATTCAAAAGTTTCATGTTGACCTCATATTTATCCCTATTCATCCATATATCCCAATTAGAAAAAAATTTAAATGTGTTATGGACATAAAAATATCATTAAGGGATTCAAAAATATAGATGTAAATCGTTATTCTATGAATAATTTTAATAGTTTTCCTTTTCAAAATAAAATTTGGGTTCAAAATAAAAATCTATATACCTAATAAATAAACTTATATTCCAAAATATTTCATAAAACATTTCATAATAAATCTTAAAGGAAAAAATAAAACTCATAATGTTACTTGAAATCAAGAGAAACACATAATCAATTTTTTTTATGTTATACTTTTAACCCTAACAAAGTAGTGAATACATTATTTTAAACATATGATCATTATTTTACCTTGAAAAATACTAATACTCTCATAAAAATCCATAACATGCATATGTAATTAATTTATGTTTCTTGTGGAATCATTTTCATATCACTCTTACAAATGGGATAACATTTTTAATTAAAATAGAATAACAATTAGAGTTACACATAAAATAACCATAACATTTACTATTAGAACAACCATAATAGTATATTCCCAGAATCTTATAAGATAAAACTAATTGGTTAATTTCATCCCTTTACCCAATGCATTGGAGATTTATAACGGGCTCACCCACCCTTGGTTTACAATAGAACTACCTTTCCTCAAAAACAATGGCCTACCACTGTAATAGAATATATAAAATCTTACATCATAAAAATGTTCTTCCCACCTATACGAAAACATTTTCAGATATAGATATATAAATTATATTTTAAAACACTTTTTTAATCCAAAACACAGTGAATGAGGGTTTTTCTTTAAATAAAACATGAAATCTTGTAATATAATCCACAAAAAAATAGTTAGGGTTGAGGGGATGGTCATTATCACTATATATATTAAAATAGAACATTCCTTTTGTCTTATTCTAAAAAAATATAACACATTACATAAAAATATTCCTTTAAAATATTGATTTTTTTAAAAAAAAACCAAAATAATACTTTATAGATCACTTATATTCATATAGATACATCCATAAAATAATTTTAAAAATACGGATATGGAATAAAAAGAGAGTTATAAATAAATCATTAAAAGAGGATTTTGAAAAAGAAATTCATTTTCCTTGAGTCATAATTATCATGTGCACAATATATATTAATAAATAATAAACTTACATTAATTATTATATTTCTTGAGAACCTTTTTCATGTTTATTAGTTAATTAATTTTACGTAATCATTTAAAATACATTAGACATTTTGGTGGTATTTGTTTCATAATTCTAAAATGACTTGGGGGTTGACTATAGTAAAATAGGTCATTATTATATAATCTCCAAAATAATAATCATGAAATAATTTCCATTTATATACATAAATTATAATTTTAAACCAATTAATGTATTATTTTTAGAGAAAATGAACCACATTACAATCATGTAGATGATAGGTCATTCGTACGCATTAGTAGCATTTCCAATTTTCAATGGTCATTATGGAAAGAATGTGTATTTTATTATATATATATATAAGGATAATAATATGTTAAATATAATATTATTTCTTTAAATATACTTATATATATCATCTATGTGAAGATGTGATGAAAAATGAATCGCATCACTTCGTGGAGGTGGTATTCCGCACGTATGCATGAATGACTTTATAATTTTCCAGTGAATGGAATGGTAGAAAAGTTAATGATATAATATATTTTATAATGATTAATATTTCATTGATATCATATATAAATATTAGTTCCATCATTATAATCTATCCATGAGAGACTACAATGGAAAATGAATTACATATGTTTGCGAGGTGGTATTCTAGCTTACACACAAACAATGGTTGTGTTTCCCGTTTTATGGAAGAGGATATTGATATGGTTTAATAAATTAGTATATTGATAATACTGGTTTCATTATTTAATCACATTTTAGGTATATTTGAAGGAAGTGGAATAAGAAATAAAACTAAAACATGGGGTTAAAAACTCTACCTCTTATTTGGAAAACCTTCTTCTCTTTACACATTAATCCCTCTATGGTTGGTATTAGGAAAAATAAAAAATATATAATATGGATATAAATGTTAGGATGTTATTTGGTTATATAATTGATGAAAAAATGGGATTTTAGGTGTAAATAAATAATAATAATATGTTCACTTTTATAAGATTGTAGAGGGGAGCTCTACAAATTGACTATAATATTAATTTAATATAAATTAATTTTTATACATAAATTCCCCAAAATTGATAATCGTATGAGATAATATTATTATGAGTATAAATAATCTCATCCAATATTGTTTTTACAATTTTACATCATATTTGTACCCGTATCTTTTGATTTTTATCCCCTATATACTCTTTTCACACATAGAGTGACAACATTGTTTTTTACTCTGTGAGGGTTCAGGTAGTCACTATTAATAGAAAAATGATTAATTAAAAGACCATGTTTGATTTAATTAACCATATAAAATTAATTTTTCTTAAACTAATGTTATTATGAATTTTAAAAAATATAATAAAATATTATTTATTACAAAATATCATTAATGTCAATTTTAGTATTATTAATTTACTTTTACATTAATAATTTAAATAAAATAATGGAATTAGAATAAAATGCATAAAAACCATCAAAATATTTCATTTTTTTTATAAAAGTAAATTTTCACATTACCTATTTTAAATTATACTAATTTTAATATTTTTTGCATCATTTATTTTATTTTTTCATTATTTGAATAATTATTGTGTTATTGTTGTGTAAGAATTTAAGTTTAATATTTATTTACTAGAAATCAAAAATAAATTACCTTGATGAACATATCATTTGGTTAACCCCATGTTAAAAGTATTATTTTTATTAAAAACCCAAGTTTATAATTTTTAATTTTCTTTAAAAAAATATTTTAAAGGCCATTATCTGATCTAAATAACAAAAAAGGTCATATAATTGAATTTTCGATGAGTAAGGGAAATAATTTCTCATATAATAAAATAAATTAAAGTTTTATGGTTATTTTTTAGTCCTTATCATTTTATTTTTAATCGTTAATTACATTATTTTTACTTTATCGTTGTAACAAAATTTACAATGGTCTCTATTCATACTCACCAAAAATAAAACAGACATAAATACCAATTTTGGAACCATAAAATATAAATATGGAATCAATTTTTTTAATTTTTAAAACATATAAGTTTAATATTTCAATTTAAAAATTTTCAATAAAAACACTGTGAAAAATGTGTGCTTAGAAAATTGCATTTTTAAATATAAATTATTTTAATTGTAAATTAATGAATAAAAATAATTTCAAATAATATAATTTTTTATTTTAATAAAAAATAACTAATTTAATTTTTATAAAAAATCCAAATTATAATTTTAATTTGTAAATAATTTAAAAATATATATATATTTCAATAAAAATAAGTACTTTTTTCTATTCACTAATAATTTAAAAATTCCAGAAAAATATCAATTTTTTAAAATAAGATAATTTTAAAATTCTTATTTCAAAAATTATATTAATTCTATAAATTCTATTTTCTATAATTTCTAGGAATTTATTATTTTATTCCCTCACAAAAATTAATAAAAATAATTTTAAATGGAAACATATCTTTAGAAAAAATGGATTTACAAAAAATTGAGTGATTATTTATTAATCATTAAACAATAATTTTTTATTGATTATAACATTTATATATATTTAAAAAATTATTTAATCCATGTCATACCTACAAATTTTATGGCTTGGTTATAACAGTCATATTTAAATAACAATATTTTTCAGTTTCATTACACTCAGTGATGGGTATTTTGAATTTTATCGAATATAGTCTCTCTTTTAATATCACGGGATATCAAATTTAACACCTCATTAAGAATTTTAATCCTTTAAATTTTTAAGTCAATATTAGTAATCAATGTTTGAAATTTTAAAATTTCTTTCTTTAAATCTCACTTTGTAAAAAGGGTTAATAAAATATCCTCTAAAAATATGGAATGATAAATAAAAAGGGAATCCCAAATAACACATAACTATGTTTCCAAGTAGTAAAACAATGGGGCGAAGCCAAAATATTGATATCAAGGATAAAATTGATTCCCAAGTACTAATAAAGAGTGATCTATAATATGTTCTAGAGAATTTTAACAAACAAAATATATTAAATCTATGATGGGTGAAGCGACCATCGACTTATTGGAAATAAAGATAATAGAATAAAATTTTAATTTCAATATATGTTTCCAAAAGTTCTGGAATTACTCTACCATATATTCTAAAATAATAATAAAATATATTTTATTTATAATTTTAATTTCATCTTTTAATCAATTTCCATCATAATATAGTCTGTTCATCCAAATGATTAGTATTCATGGTGAATTTTTTATGCAGTTGGGGTGGTAGTTGAGTAGTAAACCCCATAATCCTTCACCCAAAATACCAAGGTTCAAATCTTGGAAATCTAGTTGGGGGATTTATGATACAAGCACAAACGTAGGCACAACATTGGGGGTAGTGATTCAAGAATTATGCGGGAAGGTGGTGATGCATGCATGATGTAGGAAACTTTGAATTGTGTTTAGGGGCTATTTAATGGGTCTCCCACTACCCATATATATAAAAAATTCCATTCATAAAAAAATGTGTCTTTATCTATATTTTTATTAAAAACTTGAATTTTATTACTACTGGACCACTAAAATCATCATTCATTGGATCTTATACTTCTAAAAAGGGTAAAAATATATTACTCTTATCTTTAGACATTTGAAAAAAAACAAAATTTTTATCACAAGTTATGATAATTCAAAAATTAATAAACCTTAAAACAAATAATAACTACTTTAATCTCAAAAAATCAACAGTTACAACTTAGATCATTCGATAAATACTTATCCTTAAAATTAATCAAAATATCTAAGGCTAATACTGAGACAAAAATATTTGATAACATATTATTCCAATATAAATTAATCATTTGTCTCCAAATAACATCAATCACTCTTAAAGTCACAAACCAAAGTATATATTCCCTAATCATATAATATCCAAAATATGATAGTCATTTCCATAAATTACTTGAATCACCATAAAACCACATTAAAATCATATATTATCCAAAAATAAAATTCAACATTTTTTCTTCAAATAAAATCCCATAATTTTTTTTTCCTTAATCATAAAGGTTCCCTAACCTGTGAACCTACTCTCAATTAATATTTATCACATAATCACAAAATTATTTCTAAAAACCATAGTTATATCTATGATAAAATTTATGCACCCAAAATCAACTTAATCATTATATTTGAAATTTATTATATAAATAAAAAAATTCATAATAACTGGTACATCAAAAAGTCAATTGGTAGGAATTTCACCATTGTTTCCCTTCAGCCGTGGGTTCAAATCCTGTGGCCTTTCCAGATGCGATGAGTCATCTCCAGGATTTTGGGTAGCCCTTTTTCTATTATTTTATTTATATAATTCTTATAAAATTCACAAAAATATGTTGAAGATCCTAAAAAAAATCATAAATCATCAAAGATCATATAAACCCGAAAGGTTATCAATACCTTTAAACTTATTTCATCAAAATGAAAATAGAATTATTCCCTAAATAACTTTTTAATATATCAAACATAAGGTTTACAGATAAATATGACATCTACCAAAACATTGTAAATTTCTCCCAATGTATTTCCATCATATAAAACCTAAAAATGGGTTTCTGAGACTCTAAACTTAAATATACCACTACATCATAAAACTAGAATCCCTATATGTATAAACCTTAATCATTAAAAGTTCTTTGTTAACCATTCCTTTCCATATTATTCATCAATAATTCCATCCTAAAAAATCTTAATCAGGTGCTAATATTAATCAATATCAAAACATAATCCAAGATATAATCCATATCGTTCATGTTATATTTTCAGTTCCTTCATCATAAATAATAATTTCATTATGAATTACTATACATTCATTTATGTTGTCCAACTAATCCCATTCTTGAGCTTTCCCCCTAGGACATCAATTTTTATAAGTCCCATTCTCCCAACATTTAAAACATTCTATGTATTCCTTTGGAAGAGCATTAATCCCCTTCATGGAATTAGATGAACACATCCTTTTTCCTTATGATATTATTGCTTTATGTCCTCCTTTACCATACACATAACATCTTCCGGTTACATTAATACATTTTTCTCGGTGCTTATTCCCACATTCATGACACATAATTATTTGAATATTTTTACCTTTATGGTCATTATTAAATAAACATCCATGGATATCCACTTCTCTATTATTTGATGAGTTTGGAAACTCGCTAAGGTTCATGTTGTTAATCATAAATTTTGATTACTGGTTAATATTGAACATAATATTTTTCAATACATCTCAAATTTTTTTAGTTTATCATTAAAAAACCACCAAATTTTCCTTTAAATCCATTTTTACTTTGGCTCTTGTTGTATTCATCCATTTACGAAACCATAATGATTAATGTGTGCATATCATACTAAACTATATTATGAGGATGATAAACAATAATATATATTTAACCATTCTTTCATAGGATCAGTTATATTTATCCAAATTTACCATAAATACCCCTAACATACTATCCTTTACGGTTATATTGAAATTTTAACTTATTTATAAATAACATTCTAACATATAATGTAATCTAAACCATGTTCTGATTCCAACTATAAGGACATGGACTTAACAATTTCACATTATAATGATATTAAACTACATTTCACATTCATACATACCCAAATATATAGTTAAGTTTATAGAATTATATACATTTTTCATAACTCTTATATAACAACCCATATTTTAAAAAGTGGACACTTCTATATAATATCCATTTTTTCATAACACAAAACCTTTAAAAACAAATATATTTTATTTTAATGAAACATTATAAAAATTTTCAACTTGACCTCATCCATATCCCTAATAATCCATATAACCCTATAAAAACATTTTAAAATGTGGTTTTGTCATAAAATGTTCAGTAAGGAACATAAAAATTAAAGAAATAAATAACTAGTCAATGAAAATATATAAGACTTATTCTTTTTAAAAATAAATTATGGGATAAAAATTAACATCTTCATAAATAATAAATCACCTTAACATCTCAATACATTAGATATATGTAATGATATCACCCACACTCAGTTTTCAATAGAACCACGTGTCCTCATAAACAAAACCCAAGAACCATAATAGAGTATATAAAAGCATGCATGATACTAATGTTCTTTTCACCCATAAGAAAACATTTTTGGATATTGATATATCCATTAAATTTAAAAACTATTTTTGGAATATTACCATAACATATGGAAGGTAATTTTTATTTTAATAAAACATGAAATCTTTTGAGGGAAGAAAAAAATCAAATAACAGCTATAGTTGTAGGAAAGGTCATTTTTGTCATAAAGGTTAAAATAGAACATTAATTTTTCTTTCATGTAATGAACATTAAAAAAATAAAATGATTATTTTAGAAAACAATTTAATGAATTTAAAAATAAACATATACAATCCTTTATAATACACTTATATCCATATAAATACATCAATAGATAATTTTGTAAAATATGGATATGGAATAAAATGAGAATTTTAAAGGAAACTTTTGAAGAGTCTTTTTAAAAATAAATTCAATTACCTTGAGTCTATCTCATCATGTACATTATTTATCTTAATAAATAATAATATTATGTTAATTATTTAATTTCTTGAGATCTTTTTTCTAGTTTATTATTACCTTTATTTAACTTACTCATTTAAGTTCACATTAGATGTTTTGGATATATTTTTTTTATATGAGAAAAATGAATTTGATATGTTGACTGTGGTCGAAGTGGTCCTTATTTCATCATTAATTGGATAATAATAATTAAATAAATAACATTTATATCCATTAATTATAATTTTTATTCCAATCATGAAATATTGTTATGAAAAATGAATTACATTAAAATCATAGAGACAGTTGGTTATATATATGCATAAGTAATATTTCCATTTTTCAATGATAATTATAGAAATAATATCACTATTATTTTATCTTTAAAAAATTATCATATTATTTCTTTAAATATAATTATATTTATAATACATGTGATGTGGTAATTAAAAATAAATCACACTGCTTCCCAAATGTGGTAGTCTACACATAAGCATGAATAATGTTATCGTTTTTTTAATGAATAGAATGGTAAGAAATTAAATGATATATTATATTCTAATAATTATATATATTTCATTAATATCATAAATAAACATTTAATTCCATCATTATAATCTTACATTATAGATAGTGAAAGAGAATGAATTTCATCAGTTCATGAGACGATAGTCTAATATACACATGAATGATGATTTTTTTCCCATTTGATAGAAGAGAATATAGATATAAGTTATTCAATTAAAATAATAAAATATCAGTATATTAAGGATAATTTTTTTATTATTTGATAATGGTTTAATAATATTTTATGGATGTGTAAAAATAAATATAACTAAAACATGTGGTTAAAAACAATAACTCTTTATTGTAAACCTCATTTTATTTACAAATTAATCCATACAAGATTATAATTATGAACAAAATAAAACATCTAAAATGTATATATTGATGTTAGGAAGTTATCTAGTTTTTTAATTTTTGAAAAAATGGATTTTTAAGTATCAATAAATGAAAATAAGTGGAGACCTTTTATAAGAGAGGGGAGGGGAACTCTTGGAATTTGATAAAATATTAATTTAATATAAATTAATTTTGATGATGAAATGGAATAGAACTGAAAAATTGTAATATAATATTATTATTAGTAGAAATAATCTCATAAAATAATTCTTGGACAAGTATATATTATATTTTTACACTTATTTTTTGGTTTTAACCCCCCCGTTAACCCATTTCAGACTTATTGTGACAACTTGGTTTTTTATCCTTTAGGGTTAAGATAGTTTCTATAAATAGAAAAACAAATAATAAATGGAAAAAATTGTTATTTAATTAAACAAATATCATTAATTTACAAAAATATAATATTATATTTAACTTTAAACCATTTAATAAAATATTATTTAATATAAAATATCCTTAATAATGATTTTACTACTATTTATTTACTTTGACATTAATAACATGAAAAAAAATGAATAAGAATAAAATGAATAAATTAAAAAATAATATTTAATTTTTATCAATAAATTTCTTGGCTCACATTAATTCTATAAAATTATACTACTTTTATTATTTCTAATATTGTTTATTTTATTTTTTTCATTCATTGAATAATTATTGCATCAATATTGTGTAATAATTTAAGGTAATTCTTTCTTAAATAAAAAATAAAAATAAATTTCCATGGTGAAGATAAATATTTTATAATTCAAAATTATATTTATAACTGAACATATCCTCTGGTTATCCTCATGTTAAAATTATTATAGTTGTTAAAAATAAGAGTGTTACATTTTTTACTTTTCAATTATCAAAATATAATAAAGGTCATATTCTCATTAAAATTGATAAAAAGGTCATATAACCAAACATTGGATGTTTATAGATGATATGGACCCATAGAAAATTAATTTAAGTGTTAGGTAAATATTATAGTTTATATCATTTTATTTGTAACCCTTAATTACCCGTTTTACCATTTACTATGGTATCAAAATTTATTGTGGTTGTTATTCATATTAATCTAAAATAAAAGGGAAATATTTACCAAATTTGAAATATCAAATTAAAAATATAGAATCCATTTTTAAATATTTAAAACACAATATTTTTAGAATTAAATTTCAAATTAAACTGGAAAAAAATGATGAAAAATGGTTTTTCAAAAAAAAATCTTTTTTAAATTTAAATTATTTTTTTACTAAATTCAAGTATAGAAATATATTAAAAACATAATTAGGTTATTTTAAATTAAAATGATAATTAATGATTAAATATAATTCTAAATATAATTTTACATTGTATATATGTTAAAAGAAATTTCATTTTCAATAAGAATCATTATTTTCAACTATTCCCTAATAAATTAAAAATTCCACAGAAATATTAAAATATCACCATAGGATAATTTTGATATTCTGATTTTAAAACTGATATTTATTTTATAACATAAAAATTATAAATGTTACTAAAATTAATTATGTTTTCCTCTGAAGAAAATAAAAAAATAATTAAACAAAACATATGTTTAAAAAATGGATTTACTTATAATTGAGTTCTTGTTTCCTAAGAATAAATAAATACATTTTTATTGATTAATATATATATATATATATATTCAAAAATTTGTTAATCTTATTCATACCCTCTAATTTTATATCTTGGTTATAATCTACATATAAAAAATAATAATATTTCTCAGTTGTATTACAATCAGTGTTGTGTATTTTACACACTACAAAACTTATTTGTTATTTTAAAATAATGGGATATTGCATGAGATATAAGGCCCGATATGGTAACAATAAAATAATATATTGGTGTAATTAATACATGTGAGAAAATAGTTATATCAATGTGACATAAAATAGTGATAATCATAATTATGAACATCAAATAATGATATTAAATAATAACATCAAGGTAACATAGGATTATGGAAACAACATAAATCATGACATCATAAGCATAATGAAAAACTAAATATTGATAAATGATAACACAATGTGCTTATTATAACCTATAATGTAACATATATGGTATATCCTGAGATAAAAACATTACCCAATGCATTGGAGGGCTGTAAAATTTTAGAACCACCCATCACATTCATATCAAATACTTTCATTATTATTCCACATGGATCATACAATATAAGAATTCCTTTCATAAATTTTAACCCCATAACTAAGGAGTTTGGGTTAAATAAATGGAATTAAACAATAAAATAATTGTATTTAAACCTGGTTTAATACCCTTTGGGTGGAAATGGATGGGAATTCACTACCCAAATATTTGGAATGGAAAATCGGGAGATAATTTTAGCAGCATAGTAGGTGTACATAAAGATTAAATGGATGTTTTAATGTGAGTAAATGGTGGTATATAATTACATATAAATACTAGTTAATGTAATAGTTTTGTTCAAAAACACATTCTTACATGAAGAATTTTATTTCAAATGATATGATATAGTGAAGTTTCTCTAACAAATGAAGAGGAGAGAATCCCCTTATCTTGAGAGGGAACTTCTAAAAAAATGAAAATGGATTTTTAAGATCATGAATACACCTTATGAGGAATTTTTAGAGGTATATGGATATTAACATTGTGATAAATAGGTTTTAAGATAAGATGAGTGGGAATATGGGTGGATATTTATAGAAAAAGATAAGGGAATTCATTACTAATTTTTAAACATGCGTTTTGGAATCTACATGATGAAATAATCAAAACCAAAAACCATTTCATGGTTTTTAACCATGGATTCTACATAATAGGATTAATTTTAAATATTTTATAAGACCATGAATCAAATATATTAAAATAATACCACTGGTGATTTAGAAGTGATTCATGTTCAAAATAAATTGTTTTTAAAACCTTAAAATATAATATTGGTTTTGGAGGATTCATAAATGATTCAAGAAGTTAACCAAATAACATAAAAATAATTAAGTTGAAATATATATTTGGTCATGGATTCATTTTATTGAATTTATTAAATCGCTTTTTAGTCATAATGATGTCATAATACAAACTGTTTATTTATACCATATTTAATTTGTACCCAAAAAATTAACTATCTCAGAAAATTATGAAAAATTCACCATTTCATATTTTCAACCTTATGATTTAAAACATAATATTTATTTTTAAAAAATAAATCAACAAATATAAGAATTAATATTTTTACCTAAAAATACTTATTTAGTGAAAAAATACTTATTTTTAAGATGATAATAATTTCTTGAACCTTATAAATAATGCATTATAATTCATTAAATTACATTATAATTTGTATATATAAAAATAATTATAAAATAAATTTATTATATTATAAAGTAATTTTTATTTAAAAAATCTCGAAATTTTCAAAAATTGTTAAATCTATATATTTTCAAAAATAGAGTTTTGGATTATTCATACCAGAATTCAATTTTCATAAACTTGTATATAATTGTATATATAATTTAATGATTAAAATGAATAACCGTAATAATTATTTTTTATAGAATAAAATATAAAAATTCCTACCACTAGAGTATAAATATATAACCCCTTTATTACACCAGTGTACACCCAAAGGGTGAGGTGTGTGATGGTGGAACATTATTAGGGTTTTTCGGTGAACTTGGTTTGGTCCAGGATCTTAATAATATTCAAATTCTCTCGTAAATGGTTTTATTCATGTTTTAGTTGTTGAATTTCATTGTGGAATTTGTGAAGGGAAAATCCTAGTGAGGTCATCTCTCTCATTTTCTCTAATAATTGGGCTTTATTGGGTATTATCCTACAAGTCAATGTCATCCATTCATTCTTCTATGACAATTGAACTTTATCAAAACCCTTAATATATACTAATATTAGTGGTTACTATAAAATAGATAAATTTTTAATAGTTAAAATTATTAATGAATTTTTAAATTTGGCTAACTATATTTTCTAAAATAAAACTTACTATGTCTGTTTTCTATAACTACTTAGGGATTTTATTCATTAAAAAATAAAATTTCATTTTTAAAAATCATGGTAGTTACATTCTTCTTTCCTTCAAAAATTTCACCCCAAAAAATCATTTCATACACTAAAATATTATGGTAATTTTTCTTCATATCTACTTTTGGTTCCCATTTTTCTTGCTCAAACATGTGGTTTTTCCCCAAATCTTTAACCAACTAAGTTATATTATTTATGTAAATTTTCCTCTTTGATAAAATATATTCATTGGGTACTTCTCATATGAAATATTATTGACCAATTTTACTACCACCTGATTCAATACATTTTAGGGTACGGTTGGTACTTACACAAGGTTATACATTTAACAAATCATGTACCTAAGATATTTTGAGTGGGATTTATTGCCAATATCACATAGCTTTGATAAAATAAATGATCGAAATAGGGTGATGTATCTAGGAAAAAGCATTACATTATTCCTAAACCTCATTAATTGTTTCTATAGTGGTATATGAATGAACACTTTATCTCTTGCCTAAAACTCCATTTATCATTAGTGATTGTAGTCATATATTTTACATCAACTTTTTATTGATTTAATATGACATTGAATGGTTTGAAACATATCTATCAACTCTTGAATAATATTATTTATCATAATATTATTTTCTCCAACTTCATCCCATTATATGGGGGTCTGACACCTCTTCCAAAAAATAGCCTCATAAGCTGTCATTTGAATGCTTAAATGGAAACTATTTTTATATGATAACTCCACTAGGGGAAGGTATTGATCCCAACATCCATGGAAATCCACTAAACATATTGTCAGTATAACCTCTATATTTTTAATGGTTCTCTCAAACTGACCAACCATATTAGAGTGATAAGCATTACTAAACCTCATCTATGTATCTGACTTAGTCTTAAGGATTCTCCAAATCCTATAGGGAAACCATTCAATCAATGGTTATGTTTCCCCATTTCTGTAACAATATATTTAATAGTTTTAGCATTCCCTTAGACTTTTATCATTTATCCTTGACTTTTTTTCATATAAATAATTGATATACATATTCTACAATCACCCCCTTCATGTTACCAATCATAAGTTTTTATTTAAGCCTAAATACATCTTAGTGATTCTATAATAATTAGGGAATGATGAGTTTTTTGTGTCATCCAAAAATTATATCTTCAGATCTAGTTATAAGGGACACATATCTCGGTTCAATATTGTATAACTTCATATTTATCAAATAGAAATATTTTATACCTTTTTCTATAGCTACACATTATCATTTTAGAATTCCTTGATCCTCTCAAAAATATATTATTGAACAGTTATTTGATAAAGGTATGATGATGTTCTTTTTATTATTACCGTGTATATCATTTTCATATCCAATAAAATTTTTAGATTTTCAATCCTCATCATGGATAGTTTTGTAGTATCCTTTTATAGAGATATTTTACCTTTTTTATCATATCATGTGGTTAATAAATGAAACAATCATAATAGCTAATTTTCTCTAACCCCCACCATTGGTGCATATTGAGTTCTGTTTCTATGAATATATACTTTAGGCTTATATGATATGTATATATGTCACACTTATCCTTATAGAGACAGTGTATAAAAAAATTAATGCAAATACCACTACATCAACTTCTATATTATAGGTGTAAAGACCCATAAAATTCAAGGGAAACTTTTTCTTAATTTTCTTTGGGATTTTACAAGAACACAGTTTCTGACGGCACCTGATTCCGAGGCCCGGTGTGCCCGAAATCAATTTCCGAAGTTTAGCTCGAGTACGTTCAGTAAACGAACGAGAGGGTTTTCCTAACTTTTGAACCGATGCTCGGAATCGAAATCTGAGGGCACTGATGAAACCACAGTGCCGGTAATTGCTTAAGAACACCTTTTTCGGAGTTGCGTTTTCTCGGTTGAGGTTATTAATTAAATGGGTTAACTAAAGAAAAAAAATAAAATGTTGTGCTACAAATTTAATTTCTATTCTAGGTAGTTTAAACCTAAGCTTGGTGGTTGGAGTGGGAACCACTAATATCCAAACTCCACTAGGTAGGATATTAGTGATGTGGGGCCCACACGAGCCCCACCCTTTCAACTTCCTCAAACCCCCATTAAATGTGTAACACACCCGCACCCCCCCCCCCCCTTTAATGAAAAGTCAACTCTCTTAATTAATTAATTGATTAAGTTATTCAATGTAATTAATTAAGGAATTCATTTCGAATTTCAAATTGAACATTGGATTGTGTGTGTTAATTAAATAAGAAAAAGTCTTATTTCATGAAGGGTTAGTTTCGTTGTGTGAGAAGGATTGGGAGAGGATTTTCTCAAAGCCTTTGAATCTTCATCTTGTTCGTTAGAGAACGTGAAGAATGACGAAGAACGCTGGCCTCTGACGGAAGACGACGAAGATCGCTAGTTCCCCGGAGATCGACGACGCGACACCGTGTACCGCGACGCTGACGATCCTTTTCTCCACGATGACGACGACGCTTACGAAGCCTTCTTCTGCGACGTCCTTTTCCCGCATCAAACCTTTGTTCATTAACACTTTGCGGTAGGGGTTAATTGTTTTTTCTCGTGAATTATTTCTTTGTCGTTTATCAACTTCTATTTGGGCCACCTGTTATCGTAATAACGGGTGGAGGTCGGACCGCATGAACATGGACGACCCTCCTTTCCCTTTGATGATTGTACTTGTTGCGGTACGAGCAAAGGCAGCGCGGTGCAATGGCACCACGCGGAAACAATGAAGAACGGGCGAAGAAGCGTGGCGCCGTCGCGCCACGCCATTGAGGTCGAATAAAGTTGTGGCGCCGTCATGCCGCGCCGGAGAACCACGAAGAGGCCACGACCAGAGAGGGGCCACGGCGGAGCAAGGTGGGGAGGCCGGAACCTCCGGCCGTCGGCACCTCGGAGGGGTGGGACCGCGGCGGTCCCGCGGCGGTAGCACCAGTCAGCCGGACCGGGCCGGCCGTTTCGGAAGAAAGACCGGGGGTCGTAACCCTCGGATGGTAAGTAGCGGCCCCCACGTGGGGGCCGCGGTTTCAATAAAGGGGGGAAGCTGCCCCCTTCCCGCAATGGTTTGGCCAGCATCGAGCTGGTCGTGCAGGGTGCGCCTCGCCAGGCCAACCGGCCGCCCAGGCCGGGCCGGACCCAGACCCGGTTTGGGTTGACTCGGTTCGGGCCGACCCAGGGGGGTCTCGGGCCGGGTCGGTCTGGGCCCAAAACCCCCTAAAACGGGACAGTTAATTATTTTTCCCATATCTTGGGATATTGACCTCCAATCGACGCAAATTCCATTGTGATGCAATCCTCGGATCAATACGGTCGTTTTGGTATATTACACTCATGGTTTCGGAGAACTTT
Source organism: Viscum album (assembly GCA_963277665.1). Classification (NCBI taxonomy): domain Eukaryota; kingdom Viridiplantae; phylum Streptophyta; class Magnoliopsida; order Santalales; family Viscaceae; genus Viscum; species Viscum album. The sequence goes on from OY728165.1 coordinate 685,073,886, forward strand.
GGGTACAGCCGGCTTGGTTTGAATACGAAACCAACCGGGCCCTCGGAGTGGAAACGCTTATAACTTGAGCTCCAGACGTCCAATTGACGTGCCGTTGACTTTTTTGGATTCCTATTAGTGAGACGAACCATTTGGATTACTCTAATTGAGGTTTGGACACAGTTGGAGTGTGTTTGGGTTGGTCTTGACTTAAAAACCAACCGGGCCCCTGGAACGAAAAGGCCAATAACTCTCAGACCGGGCGTCAGATTGACGCGCCGTCTGTCATGTTGAGTTCCTCTTGTCGAGAGAGAACTTTGAGATACATCAACTCCGGACTATGTCTCAGTTGATGTATCGACCCCTTGGCTCGTGGAGCAGACCCTCTCGGAATCGAGCATGCTGTGTGTGGGAACCCTAGAGCTGGATGCGATTGCGAGGACGACTGCACTGAAATCCTCAGTGGGTTCGGCAGCGATAAAGACTGCACTGAAATCCTATGTGGGTTCGGCAGCAATGAAGACCGTACTGAAATCCTCTGTGGGTTCGGCGGTGATGAAGACGGCACTGAAATCGTCTGTGGGTTTGGCAGCGATGAAGACCGTACTGAAATCCTCCGTGGGTTCGACGGCGATGAACACTGCACTGAAATGCTCTGTGGGTTCGGCAGCGATGAAGACCATACTGAAATCCTTCGTGGGTTCGACGGTGATGACTACTGTTCTTGTATCCTAAGTGGGTATGGCAGTGTTTGACTGTATTCTTTCTATCCTACGTGGGTCTGGCAGAGTAGTTGGTCTGTATCCTATGTGGGTCTGATAGCTTAGCTGGTTTAGTATCCTACGTGGGTCCCAGCTTAGATGAATCAGTGGCTACATCTGATCATCTCTATCACCTTACAAAGAATTATACCTGTGTGAGCTGAGTCTTAACTTTAAATCAATATCTTCGATATTGTAACACGCCAAGCATCCATGGTACACTCTTCTTTGAATAATAAAGTTGCGTGTGTTGTATGCAACCTCGAGTTCTAACACACCGCAGCTAATAAAAGTAGCAGTTATGAATAGTAATACCCAATTTTTGAAATTATATAAATTTTATATTTCAAAATGGACTACATTTTTGGATTCAGAATATCTAAATTAGCCTATGTTGAATTTTTTGTATTTTTCTGAGAAATTCCAATTTTTTATGAATAGTGAAAAATACTTAAAAACAAATTTTTTAATCAAAATAATTTATAGTGATAAATTATACTACTGAGTGGTTTTAAAGTATAATTAGAATATATTTTTACCATTTTATCCAATGGTGATCATTAGAATTAATTTCAATTTGAAATTGGATGTAAACAATTGTCAATCTTTTAATATATATTGTTTCTTAAAAACACGCTATTTGTTGAGACAGCAGGAATTAATTATAAAAATTAATTAATGAAACTTATATGTTTGGAATTTTGTAAAATAGACATCATTTTTGAATTCGTAATATCAATTATATCTTAGGGTGAAATTTTGGCATTGTTCTGAAAAACTTCAATTTTTGATGAATAGTGAAACCACTAAGTGGTAGTTAAAAAACTGATTTTTCGTTTAAATGAAACATTACCACTTCTGTGATTTTTTTTTCAAAAATCCAACATACATGGTTTTCATTATGAAGTAAAATGTGGTTCAATGGGATTAAAATAATTTTTTGGTGAATAGTAACTTTTAAGTTTAATTAATCGCGATTAAAGGTAATTAGTGAAATTTAAGGTAAAAATGATATTATAAAAATATGAAAATACCTTTACACTTTTCCTACCCTTATTGGATGATTCATGGCCAACCAATAAAATCCATGGGTCAACTTGGGGACCCCATGGAGCCACTTTGGTAGGAAAATGACATAAATAACTTTTTATTTAAAGTTAAAATAAAAATGTCACAAACATGAGTTATTTTACTAAAATAATTTTTAAATGGGGTTATACAAGTCATATTTTTGACTATAAATATTAATTATAAATATAAAAATTTTTCCTACATCGTGATATTTGTTTTATAATTTTTACACATTAAATAAATTAAATTATTTATGACACCATGATGATGCAGCGATTACCTCATTTTTAACGATTTAACTAAAATGAAAAGATAATGTAAAATCTAAGACCTAAACATGTCAAAAACCTATTGGATTGGTGGATTTAGGACTCCTATCACCTTATCCTCGAAATATATAATTTTCAGACATTTAAAATCCGAAAATCATTTTATAATAAAGTAACCTTTTATAACTTTCCAAGAGTGCCCCTCCTATCCTCTTATAAAAGGCCCCCACCACTACAACCTTATTCACACCATCAAATCCATTTTTCTCAGCAAAACTATGCCAAAATACTCTCTCAACTTCCCTATATTACTCCTAGAAGCCTCAATTTGGGCATAATTCTTCCCAAGGAAGCCTTTGGCTCAAATCAAAAAGAGTTACCCGATTTTAAGCTAATGTCTTCTCTTATGTTATTTTGTTTTATTTTGCTTCTCCAATACCATAAAATCTTTTTATTACTTTATTTTGTAAAAAAACCAGTATCCTCAATATACTAGGATTTTTTTATGAGAAGTATTTGATTTAAACTTACACACACCTTCGTCTAATGGTTAAATAACATACTGTTTCTATGGTTGACGAATTTATGCCTCGCGAAACGGAGATTGTTCAATATTCTTTTAACACCACTCATGGTGGCCATTATGATGACACTATTTATATATATGATATATATTATGTTTATGTTTTATTTATGCTTCTGTATTTTTCATTTATGGCATACCTTTATGATTTCCATTATGGGTAAACGCGATAATTTCATTTTAGGAAGTGCGGACTACCGCCCCCTCAAAGTGATTTGAATCGATAACGTCATTTGTGGGATGTATAAAGGATGAAGAAAATGATATTATATATGATATTATACTGGAATTATAATATACCTTTATATCATTATTATTTCATTCCATTAAATACGAAATAGAAATGAAAGTAGCGTTCATGCGTACGTATGGCTTACCGTCTCCATGAACGGTGTATTTCATTTCTTACCTCTAAATATTACGTAATATTATGAATGAATGTATATACTGGATATATATGATATATATGATATCTAAATCATGAATATAATTCTGTAGATAATGGATATTCTACCACATAAACAACTTGTAATTATAATAAGTTTATTTTTGACTCAAGTACCAAAGATCAACAAAATGACCGTTATTAACTTAAATAATTACATAATGTTCATAACGTGGTAATAAGTGATATAAAAGGAATAATAAACTTAAAAAAGGTTCTTAATAAATTATAAATTAACTCGATTTTATTAATCAGTAGGTTAAATAACGATCGAGTCAAGTCGGACACGAGGTAAGGGAACTTCATAACCCAATTTCCATTCTTTGGGATAATCTCATACTTTCAAATTATGTCATGATATTATTATTTCCTATCTTGTATTTGTACTTTATTTATATGTACTTATATTTAATACACATAATATATCTATTTTATTAAAAAAATCTTTTAAGGAACTTCGTCTCAATCTCCTTTCATTGAGGCATATTTTATTTTATACACAACATTCTTTTATATGGTGTATAAACACCTTTGAATTTTAAGTTTATTCAAAAGGAATCTTTTTATACGAAGTGTTTTACTAAACGACAAAAGGGAATGCTTTTTTGTCTTACGTATGCGGCGACAACGACTTATCCACCGCCGTGACCATTATTTGGGTTTCGGCTTCCTCTACAAGCCATAACTTTTTTAAATGAAAAATAAATACAAAGTTTTAATTTTCTTTTATTTTGGTATTGATAATGGTTTTGAAAGTTTTTTTATTATATAAATGTGTTGTATTTATATCTTGTGATTGAAATATAGAAATGTTATGTTTCCTTTATTCATGTTTTATGTGATACGATTATGTTATGGTTTATGATATGTTTAAACATGTTCATATGAGGAATGCATTGGACTTAATAAGTGACGGGTGGAGACCGCTATAGCTCCTCGATGAATCGGTAGGTCTCATGAGAAAAACTAGTGCCTTGGCATGAGGCCTTGACAAAATATTATTTGTAGTCTTGGCACGAGGCCTTGACTACGTGGTTATGATAGTCCGGCATTATGAATTCCATCATTATGAAAGTGGTTATTGATATTGCATGTGATTATTCGACCAGTAGAATATCCATGTGAATAAGTAAATGGCATAATATCATTTTAATTTTTCCATATTATGTTGAAGTTCAAGTTTAAAAGGATTTTTTTTAGTTATACATTGCCTTAAATGTTTATGTTTATTTATGAAAGCTTCCTCTATATTGTTATCCTTACTGAGAATCTGAGCTCACCCCTTTCTATGTTTTATTTTTCCCAGGATGTGAAGAAATATTTTATGACTGACCTACAGGGATAGTCTGAAGGGGATATGGGTGTGGACTATAGAGACTATGTTATTGTAGTTTTTCACTTTATGATGTAATGTAACATTTGTGTATGTATCTAGTGTTTCCAAGGCTACTAAACTAATCGGTCTTTCGAGACTTGGTCTTTTGTGATCATGCCAATGTTACGTAGTAAAGCACCGACTCTGGGTAACTCGGTTCGGGGCGTTACAGTTGGTATCATAGGAAGTTTAGTACTAACCTTGGAAGCAATATTTAGATAAACTCTGATTAGAGCACATAGTCATAAGATAGAATTTGAGGATTAGTATAGAAGAACTTCCTAGAATTTTGGTATTATAAGGATTTTGTGAGTTTTTCGATCAATACATCCCTGTCTGGATACGAGCAGGTAGAGGCGGCTCTGCCACCGATGTACCTAGGGGTAAAACCTAAAAACACCGCTTTGAGCTAGACTCGAACTGGAACTGGTTCACGACAACGGGTCTTGCTTCACTCTCGGTTACGACACTCCCAGGGGATATGCTTAGGATAATTCTCATTTTCATTACAAACCATTATGAAGGGTTTATGAGTATATACTTCCTCAAAGAAAACATTTTTATGATTATAGTTCAATTCATGTTAAGTGTTTTACAATTACGGAATTATGTATTTTGATTCATAAACTAATCTAGTTTATGCCATTGTTTAGAAATGGTACCTAGTGGGAGGAATGGAAACCGTATAAATACACGCACTCCATGTAGGGATTTTCCTCCTGCTCAAAATAATTATTGTAGAGCTGGTGATACAACTGGTGATGATCAGCTTATCACCATACTGGGAAAACTCACTCAGGTTATGAATAATAACCTTACTCGTATGGAGCACCCTGATCCGCAACGTGGAGGATCAATGTTAGACTACTTCATGAGGAAAAACCCACCAACATTTAATGGGGGTACAAATCCATTAGTAGCTGAGCAATGGATAAACTCTTTAGAGAAAATATTCCATGCCTTGGGGAGTAGCGAAAGGGAGAAATTTTTCATGGCAGTTTACCGCCTCACTGGAGATGCCAATCAATGGTGGTCGCTGATTCAAAACACAAAGGAAGATGAAGAAGTATCAAGTATGTAATGGAGGGAGTTTAAGGAAATTTTTTTAGAAAAATACTTTCCTCATAACCATCGAGCAGATATGGAAAGGCAAATTCTGAGTCTGAAACAAAAGGAGGATGAGAATGTCACAAAGTATGAGGACAATTTTACAAGGTTAGCGATGTATGCTTCAGATTATATACGTAACCCAAGAAGTAAGATTGATCGTTTCTTTGATGGGATAAAACCATTTTTACATCGATCTTTAGTATCACAATCCTTCTCATCATACGAAGATATTGTCTCGTGTTCTATCAAGACAGAAAAGGAATTCTCTAAGTCTTATGACAACAATGTAAAGCAAGAGAAGAAGAGAATTGTGGAGCAAGAGACAGATAAAGGGAAAAAGGTAAATAAGGATTTTCTATTATTTGATAATTGTGGGAAGAATCACCCCGGTACTTGCCTAAAGGGAATGGTATTTTGTTACAAATGTGGAGAAAAAGGTCACCAATCTCGTGACTGTAAGGGAAAGAAAGAGGCTATCAATGTTGAATGCTACAATTGTAGGGAAATGGGGCATTATGCAAATGAATGTCCTAAGCGTCAGGGAAACTTGCCTCCGAAAAGGCCAAGGGATCAAGGACAATCTTATGTTGTTACTATAGTTGACGTGGAATAATTAATGTATTGGTGCTTTTGGACTCAAGGATTATATTCTGGTTATAAGAATAATGGGATATATATAAGGATTGTACTGCAGTACTTGTTTTTTTCATTAAGGTTTTAATATGATGAAGGTAATAATATTTTTATATGTGACAATAAGAGAAACTTTACTTTGTTTGAGGAATCTGATGATACAATTGATTTTGGAACTTAGAGACCTTTTAGAGAAAGTCTGGAAGGAGGTATTTTGGATAACTATAAAGGTTGGAATGGATTAATTTAAACTTTGGATAGTATTGTTTAAGGTTAAAACATTTATGAAGATTATTTTTGGAATATTATAATACTATAGTTTTTGGAAAAGGATATCCTGCAGGTTGGGGGATAACCCGTCGCGTCGGACAAAGCTATAGGAATCGAACCCACAACCATAGTGCGACAGGCCTTTATTACCTACCACTAGCCTATAGAAAGTCCCTAGTTTTTACAAAATAGTTTTCATAATCTAAATGGTATGTGGTAATATTTAGAACCTTATAAAATTAGGATAAATATAATATTTTTGAGTTCGGTTACCATTTGGAGTGAAAGATGGGTTTGTGGTAAAAAAATTTATTAAAGAATGAAAGTCTATATGAAAAGTAAGTATATTTCCTTACGTTATTAGTAAATCTCTTAAATAAATTGATTAACTTTATGAAAGGTAACTTAAAACAAAAACGTTGTCAGATAACTTTTCTAACTGGGGATTCAATAACCGTTTAACCAATCACAAGTTTGTGATTTTCTTGTGGTTAACTTTCTCCTAATCCTGTTTTCTAAAACTCTCCATCAGACCTTGATGGTTTTTTTTCCTCCATATCCATATTTTCATAGAATCCTAGTATGGGCTATCTCTGGTGACCTTTGTACTTCTCTTTCTTTCTTTTAAAGTTATATTTTTATTAACCTTATTTCCTATGTGGGTTTTCCACAAAGGTATTTTCTATTTTCAACCTTTTATTTTCAAAGAAAAATTTTAAATTTCGAGGATGCAATTTATTGAATGAGGGGAGAATGTAACACCCCAAGCTTCCATGGTACGCTACTCTTTGAAAAATAGAACAGCGTGTGTTGTACGCAACCTCGAGTTCTAACACACTGCAGCCAATAAAAGTAGCAGTTATGAATAGTAATATCCAATTTTTGAAATTATATAAATTTTATATTTCAAAATGGAATTCATTTTTTGATTCGTAATATTGAAATTAGCCTATGTTGAATTTTTGGTATTTTTCTGAGAACTTCCAATTTTTTATGAATAGTGAAAAATACTTAAAAACTACTTTTTTAATCAAAATAATTTATATTGATAAATTATAATATTGAGTGGTTTTAACGTATAATTATAATATATTTTTACCATTTTATCCAATTGTGGTCATTAGAATTAATTTCACTTTAAAATTGGATGTAAACAATTGTCAATCTTTTGATATATATTGTTTCTTAAAAACACGCTATTTGTTGTGACAACGGGAATTAATTATAAATATTAATTAATGAAACTTATATTTTTGTAATTTTTTAAAATAGGCATCATTTTTTAATTCATAATATCAATTGTAGCTTAGGGTGAAATTTTGGCATTGTTCTGAAAAACTTCAATTTTTGATGAATAGTGAAACCATTAAGTGGTAGTTAAAAAACTGATTTTTTGTTTAAATGAAACATTACCACTTCTGGGATTTGGTTTTCAAAAATCCGACATACATGGTTTTCATTAGAAGGTAAAATGTGGTTCAATGGGATTAAAATAATTTTTTGGTGAATAGTAACTTTTAAGTTTAATTAATCGCGATTAAAGGTAATTAGTGAAATTTAAGGTAAAAATGATATTATAAAAATATAAAAATATATTTACACTTGTCCTACCCTTATTTTATGAGTCATGGACGACCAATAAAATCCATGGGTCAACTTGGGGACCCCATGGATCCACTTTGGTAGGAAAATGACATAAATAAATTTTTATTTAAAGTTAAAATTAAAATGTCACAAACATGAGTTGTTTTACTAAAAAAAATTAAATGGGGTTATAAAAGTCATATTTTTGACTATAAATATTAATTAGAAAGATAAAAAGATTTCATACATCATGATATATTTTTTTATAATTTTTAGACATTAAATAAATTAAATTATTTATGACACTATGATGATGCAGCGATTACCTCATTATTTAACGATTTAAATAAAATGAAAAGATAATGTAAAATATAAGACCTACACATGTCAAAAACCTATTGGATTGGTGTATTTAGAACTAATATCACCTTATCCTAGAAATATATAATTTTGGGACCTTTAAAATCCGAAAAAAAAATTATAATAAAGTAACCTTTTATAACTTTCCAAGAGTGCCCCTCCTCTCCTCTTATAAAAGGCCACCAACACTACCACCTTATTCACACCATCAAAGCCATTTGGCTTGGCCAACCTCTGCCCAAATACTCTTTCAACTTCCCTATATTACTTCTAGAAGCCTCACTTTGGGCATAATTTATCCCAAGGAAGCCTTTGGCACAAATCAAAAAGAGTTACCTGATTTTAAGGTAATGTCTTCTCTTGTGTTATTTTGTTTTATTTTGCTTCTCCAACCCCTTAAACTCTTATTATTACTTTCTTTTGTAACACAACCAGTATCTTCAATATACTAGGATGCTTTTATGAGAAGGATTTTATTTACACTTACACACACCTTCATCTAATGGTTAAAGAACATATTGTTTCTGTGGTTGACGAATTTATGCCTCATGAAACGATGATAGTTTAATATTCTTTTAACACCTCTCATGGTGGACATTATGATGAAACTATTTATATATATGATATATATTATGTTTATGTTTTATTTATGATTATTTATTTTTCATTTATGGCATACCTTTATGATTTCCATTATGGGTAAACGCTATAATTTCATTTTAGGAAGTGCGGACTACCGCCCCCTCAAAGTGATTTGAATCGTTAATGCCAGATGTGGGATGTATAAAGGATGGAGAAAATAATATTATATATCATATTATACTGTAATTATAAAATACCATTATATCATTATGATTTCATTCCATTAAATACGAAATAGAATTGAAAGTAGCCTTCATGCGTACGTACAACTTACCGTCTCCATGAACGGTGCATTTCATTTATTACCTATAAATGTTACGTAATATTATGAATGAATGTATATACTGGATATATATGATATATATGATTTCTACATCATGAATATAATTTTTTATATAATGGATATTCTACCACATAAACAACTTGTAATTATAAGATGTTTATTTTTGACTCAAGTACCAAAGATCGAAAAAATGACTGTTATCAACTTAAATAATTACATAATGTTCATAACATGGTAATAAGTGATAGAAAAGGAATAATGAACTTGAAAAAGGTTCTTAATCAATTATAAATTAACTCTAGTTTATTATTCAGGAGGTTAAAGAATGATCGAGTCAAGTCGGACACGAGGTTAGGGAACATCTTGACCCAATTTCCATTATTTGGGTTAATCTCATTCTTTAAAATTATGTCATGATATTACTATGTCCTATATTGTATTTGTACTTTCTTTATGTGTACTTATAGTGAATACACATAATATATCTATTTTATTAAAAAAATGTTCTTTTAAGGAACTTCGTCTCAATCTCCTTTCATTGAGGCATATTTTATTTTATACACAACTTTCTTTTATATGGTGTATAAACACCTTTGACTTTTACGTTTATTCAAAAGGAATATTTTTATATGAAGAATTTTACTAAAAGAAAAAAGGGAATGTTTTTTTGTCGTACGTATGTGGCGACAACGACTTCTCTGCCGCCGTGACCATTATTTGGGTTTCGTCTTCCTCTACAAGCCATAAATTTTTTGAATGAAAAATAAATACAAAGTTTTAATTTTCTTTTATTTTGGTATTGATAATGGTTTTGAAAGTGTTTTTATTATATCAATGTGTTGTATTGATATCTTGTGATTGAAATGTGGAAATGTTATGTTTCCTTTATTCCTCTTTTATGTGATACGATTATTTTATGGTTTATGATATGTTGAAACTTGTTCATATGAGGAATGCATTGGACTTAATAAGTGACGGGTGGAGCCCGTTATAGCTCCTCGATGCATCGGAAGGTCTCATGAGACAAACTAGTGTCTTTGAAAGAGGCCTTGACAAAATATTATTTGTAGTCTTATCACGAGGCCATGGATACGTGGTTATGATAGTCTAGCATTATGCATTCCATCATTATGAAAGTGGTTATTGATATTGCATGTGATTATTCAACCAGTAGAATATCCATGTGAATAAGTAAATGGCATTATCTCATTTTACTTTTTCCATATTATGTTGAAGTTCAAGTTTAAAAGGCTTTTGTTTTAGTTATACATTGCCTTAAATGTTTATGTTTATTTATGAAAGCTTCTGCTATATTGTTATCCTTACTGAGCATCTGATTTCACCCCTTTCTATGTTTTATTTTTCCCAGGATGTAAATAAATATTTTATGACTGACCTACAGGGATAGGTTGAAGGGGATATTGGTGTGGACTATGGAGACTATGTTATTGTAGTTTTTTACATTATGATGTAATGTAACATTTATGTATGTATCTAGTGTTTCCAAGGCTACTAAACTAATTGGTCTTTCGAGACTTGATCTTTTGTGATCATGCCAATGTTACGTAGTAATGCACCAACTCTGGGTAACTGGGGTCAGGGCATTACAGATATGATTGACTTGATTTCCTATGTGGATTGGGTTGTGTTATCCTATGTGGATTGGGTTGTAATATCCTGTGTGGACGTGACCAAACTTGGGCTCGGATGTTGGAGACGAACTGGAATTGATGACTTAGGTATATGTATGGGCATATACCTAAGTAGTGTTGGATGTTACTACATGATTTTATCTTTCCTTTGTGGATTATCCTTTGTGGATTCTGGGAGACCTACTGGGGTCTTGGGGTCCCTACTGAGTAGCATTTACTCACCCCTGCACAGGCTATGCCCGCAATACGTTGTGTTGGATGTAGGCGACGGACAGTGCTGATCGTGGTTGAGGCTTGTGGAGCAAGTCGGTACCTGGAGGTGGACCATTGGGCGGAACGTACACGGAGTGGACGGCTGGACTCGAGGGGCTGAGGAGGCTATCTGTACCCACCCTTCAGGTGGGACTTCCAGTGGACAGCTCGATGTTGCTTCTTTACTTTGAGTTGTTGTACTTTCTTTCCAGTTGTACTTTACTTTTAGTTTGGGTTTGTATTATGGCCCACTTACTTTTCCGCACTACTTTTGTACCCAGTTTTACTTAGTGTTTACTAATTCTTGCTTACTTTGTGGTGTTTGTTTACTTTATAAAGGTAATGCCTTCCCCTTTTTTCAGGATTTACGCCTTGGTGCTATTCGCCAGCCCCTGGCCTATGGGAGGCGTGCTTGGGGTAGTCACGGAACGGGTCCCGAGGATGGGTCGTGAAAAATTGGTATCAGAGGAGTTCGGTTCTACCGCAGAACTCAGGACTCTGATCTTTCTTCTAGGTGAAGAAATTGTGTTAAGGGTATTGAGTGTGGTTATCAGTCCTAGGAGTCCAGTGTTGGTGAGGCGGCCGACGTATCCGTACACTAGGACCCTGAATTCTGATTTCCGACTCAATGCACAAAAACATTGATTGAATGTGTGTTTCAAAAGTTTTCTTTGTGATTACTTTGTGTCAGCTCACCAGGTATACTGTTTGACCGTGGCGCACCTGTTTCTTTTCAGGATGGCCCCATGACGGCAGCCATCTAGGGTTTCTGAGCTTTATGCGAGATGACATCCCACCGAGCGACGAGGCCTCGGTGCGAGGCCCTTTTTTAGCGAAGGCACCGGAGGAAGCTCTACCCGCCAAGCCACCGATGCCACGAGCCCCAGCCGTTGAGAGTGCATGTCGCCTTAGTTCACTGCATGAGTTTCAGCATTAGAGATCGCCCAGGTTCCATGGGGAGACAGACCCTCTTGCAGCCGAGGATGGGCTGGAGGCTATAGTTCGAGTTTTCAGGTTAGTGGGGACACTAACTGACCTCATGGTGATCCTTGCAGCGAGCCTCCTGCACGCAGAAGCAGGCAGATGGTGGAGCTTGATGCTCCAGGTGCACGACGAGGCATCACTCCTCTAGACGGACTTTGAGAGTCTCTTCTGCTCGGAGTTTTTCCCAGCCATCCTCCGTGTGGTGCGCATCCAGGAGCTTCTATAGCTACGGCAGGGCAGCATGACGGTCGCCCAGTACTCGGTAAGATTTACCGATCTCTCGCGCTATTCGACGGACATGGTACGGGACCCATTCTTCAGGTCTCGGACCTTCGAGCAGGGACTGAGGCATGAGATCAGGGCATCGATGATCTCCCTCAGTATTCCGACATAGGCAGGATTACTGGAGTGAGCCCTTCTCATAGAGAGATTTCTTGCTGAGCCTATACCAGCAGTGAGACCTACTACAGGGCGGCACGTAGCAGAGTCATCTGCAGCTGGCAGTCGACGGATGTGACAGGGGTCTAGGCGGACCGGACTATCAGGAAGACAACCTTAGGACACTGGCTCAGAGGTGCGGGGAACATGGAACAGATCCAACCTTCCGAGGAGCAGGCAGTGCTACGCGTGCGGCGGGCAGGGCCACACGGCTCGTGACTGCCCGACCCGCCGGGTAGAGGAGCAGTAGACGGTTGAAGAGCCACCCAGGTAGAGGTAGAGGGTCGACCATGGCGGTCCGCCGAGATTAAGCAGACGAGGCATGGGAGTTGGTCGAGCAGCAGGTGGTGGGAGACGCTTTGAGGCTTTACCACCACCACCACCAAGAGGTCCACCCCGACCATAGGGAGCATGCGGGCAGAGACAGGATCAGCTTCAGTTAGCAGAGGCCTATGACCACGGCGCGCCAGAGATGATTCGAGGTACTATCTGTGTCTAATCCACCCTTGCTGCAGTTCTTATAGACACAGGATCAATCCATTCTTTTATTGTCGTTGCCCTTGTTCGAAGCTCGGATATTCCGAAAGAGTCATTGGCTCGATCCTTATGGCTAGAGACTCCTATGGGAGAAGACTTGACGATTACGCATTGGTGTTGGTAGTGTGAGCTTACTCTAGGAGGCGAGAGATTCGGTTGGTATCTTCTTGTAGTGGCGTTGAGGCCTCACGACGTCATCTTGGGCATGGATTGGTTATCTACAGCTCATGCTCAAATCGACTGTTTTAGGCACAAGGTGCGGTGTGTACACACCGACGGGAGCAGGTTCACCTTCACTAGTGAGAAGGGAGCCTTTGCAGCATAGGATGGACTCACATAGAGGAGAGGACATCCCATCACTCATCAGTTGGCTAGCCTCATCCTAGGAGCAGTTGACGTGCAGATTCCTAGTTTTCCTGTAGTGGGGGATCAGTATGCGGATGTTTTCCCTGACGACGTTCCAGGACTACCTCCTCAAAGAGAGGTAGACTTTTATATTTACATGTACCCCGGGACAGCCCGGATATCCACTCCAGCATATCAGATGGCCCCCGCTGATCTTCGAGAGCTACGGGTACAGTTGGAGGACTTACAGGGCAAGGGATTCATCTGACCCAGTGTTTCACCCTGGGCTTCCCCGATATTGTTCGCCAAGAAGGCGGACGGGAGCTTGTGACTGTGTGCCGACTATCATCGCCTAAACCAGGTGACTGTGAGGAACAAGTATCCTCTACCAATGATTGACTACCCCTTTGATCACCATAAGGGAGCATGGTGGTTCTCGAAGATAGACCTCAGGTCAGGCTATCATCAGCTTAGAGTTCGAGACGTGGACGTGTAGAAGAAAGCCTTCAGATGTTGGTATGGCCACTATGAGTTCTTGGTTATGCCTTTCGGCAAAACCAATGCTCCATAAGTGTTCATGGGTCTCATGAATAGGATCTTTCAGCCATACCTCGATCAATTTGTCGTGGTCTTCATCGACGACATATTGATATACTCTGCCACTGAGGAGGATCACACCTACCACTTGCGGGTTGTACTAGACACACTCCGATAGCACCATATTTATGGAACGATCTTGAAATGTTAGTTCTGGTTACATGAGGTCCACTTCTTGGGACACGTCATCTTTGAGGCCGGATTTGCGATGGATCCTACGAAGATCAAGGCAGTGCTAGCTTGGGAGCCACCCAGGAGCGTGACGGAGGTGCGGAGTTTCTTGGGTCTAGCTGGGTACTACTGGAGATTTGTGCCAGACTTTTCCAGAGTTGTGGCACCACTCTCAGCTTTGACGAAGAAGGGGAAACCCTTCGTGTGGTCATAAAGATGTCAGAAGAGATTCCAGGAACTGAGACAGAGATTTACTAGTGCACCTATCTTGAGGCTACCGGAGGAGGGAGTAGGGTACGTAGTCTACGGCGATGCATTAGGGAATGGACTCGTATGTGTTCTGATGCAGGAGCGGGCAGTGATCACCTATGGATCACGTCAGTTGAGGCAGCTTGAGAATAACTACGCTACTTATGACCTGGATTTAGCAGCAGTGGTCTTCGCTATGAATATGTGGTGACACTATCTGATGGGCAAGCGCTTTACAGTCTACTCTGACCACCAGAGTCTCAGGTACATCTTATCGTAGAAGGACCTGAATCTGAGACAGAGGCGATGGCTCGAGTTCCTCCAGGACTATGACTTTGAGATAGTCTATACTCCTGGAAAGGGGAACGTAGTATCCAATGATCTCAGTAGGAGGACGGGCATCCAGCTACTTGGGGAGGCGACAGAGCAGCTAGCCGCTTTGCAGATATGCTTTGTGGATAGAGATGGTGTAGCCTTTCTTCAGTCACTCACAGTCACTCCTCCACGGCTGCAACGGGTCAGAGAGGCATAGCGTGGGGACTCTGACTGTGAGATGCGGCATGCGCAGATATCCTCAGGACAGACACCTAATGGATTCTCTATAGGAGGAGAGCACGACGTCCTTTTCAGAGGACGTACCATGGTACCAGTTGCTTTATAGGAGGAGGTGTTGAGAGAGTTTCACACATACCCTTTAGCGGTACATCCAAGAGTGGCGAAGATGTACCAGGATCTCAGATGATAGCACTGGTGGCCGGGTATGAAGAATGTTGTGTAAGAGTTCGTTTCTCGAAGCCTCACCTTCCAGCAGGTGAAGGTAGAGCACCAGGTACCAGTAGGCTTGGTACAGCCCTTGGAGGTCCCGGAGTGGAAGTGGGATGGGATATCTATGGATTTCGTGACTGGAATTTCACGTACTTCCAGAGGTCACAACTCCATTTGGGTGATTGTCGACCAACTCACCAAGTTGGCTCACTTCTTACCCATCAGAGAGCAGGGATCAGTGGAGATCTTGGGACGCCTCTACGTTCAATAGATCGTACGGCTTCATGGTGTGCCATCATCTATTGTCTCCGATCGAGATGCTCGCTTTACTTCTCTTCTTTGGAAGGGGTTACAGGAGGCATTCGGGATGAAGCTACGTCTGAGCACTTCCTTTCACCCTCAGACAGATGGTCAGACGGAGAGGACCATTCATACTCTCGACTACATGCTCCGTGCATGTGTCCTTGACTTTGGTCGTAGCTGGGAGGACCATCTACCCTTGGTGGAGTTCACGTACAACAACAGCTACCACTCCACCATTGGGATGGCACCATACGAGGAATTGTACGGCCGGCCATGCAGATCACCTCTGTGCTGGACAGAACCTGGGGAGTCAGCACTTGTGGGACCAGAGATGGTCCAGGCCCTGACAGAGAAGGTCCAGGTCATCCAGGAGCGGATGAGGACAGCTCAGATCCGGAAGAAGTCTTATGATGACAAGAGGCAGAGGCCACTAGAGTTCGAGGATGGCGACCACGTCTTCTTGCGGGTCTCACCTCGATGTGGATTATGGAGATTTGGTCGGGGCGGAAAGTTATCTCCACGCTTTATCGGACCATTCCATGTCCTCAGCAGGATAGGCGAGGTGGCTTATCTCCTGGCTCTACCACCTCAGTTGCACCGAGTGCACGACGTCTTCCACGTATCTCAGCTGAGGAGATACGTGCATGACTTGACGCATATCATTGACCATGGGGAGTTATACATTGATGATGGGGAGACTTTTTCAAAGGTCCTGGTGGAGATTGAGGATCAACAGGAGAGGGTCCTACATGGACGGTTGATACCTCTAGTGTGCATCAAATGGAAGCACGGGAACCTCTAGGAGAGCACTTGGGAGCAGGAGGCTCAAATGCATGCTCAGTACCCACATTTGTTCCCCTAGTTTATGATGTATCTTTATGGGGACGTAAATCCCTGAGGTGGGAGTAATTTAAAGACCCATAAAATTCATAGGAAATTTTTTCTTAATTTTCTTTGGGATTTTACAAGAACGGATTTTCTGACGACACCTGATTCTGAGGCCCGGTGTGCCCGGAATCAATTTCCTAATTTTAGCTTGGGTACGTTTAGTAAACGAACAACGGGTTTTCCTAACTTTTGAACCGGTGCTAGGAATTGAAATTCGAGGGCATCGATGAAACCGCAGCGCCGGTAATTGCTTAATAACACCTTTTCTGGAGTTGCGTTTTCTCGGGTGAGGTTATTAATTAAATGGGTTAACTAAAGAATAAAAATAAAATGTTCTAATACAAATTTTATTTATATTCTAGGTAGTATAAACCTAAGATTGGTGGTTGGAGTGGGACCCACTAATATCCGAACTCCACTCGGTAGGATATTAGTGAAGTGGGGCCCACACGAGACCCACCCTTTCAACTTCCTCAAACCCCCATTAAATGTGTAACACACCCGCGCCCCCTTTAATGAAAAGTAAAATCTCTTAATTAATTAATTAATTAAGTTATTCAATGTAATTAATTCGGGAATTCATTTCGAAATTCAAATTGAACGTTGGCTTGTGTGTGTTAATTAAATAAGACAAAGTCTTATTTCATGAAGGGTTAGTTTCGTTTTGCGAGAAGGATTGGGAGAGTATTTTCTCAAAGCCTTCGAATCTTCATCTTATTTGTTGGAGAATGCAAAGAATGTTGAAGAACGCCAGCCTCCGACGGAAGACGACGAAGAATGCTAGTTCCCTAGAGATCGACGACGCGACGTCGTGTACCGCGACGCCGACGATCCTCTTCTCCGCGACGCCGACGATCCTCTTCTCTGCGACGCCGACGACGCTTACGGAGCCTTCTTCCGCGATGTCATTTTCCCATGTCAAACCTTCGTTCATCAACACTTTGAGGTAGGGCTTAATTGTTTTTTCCCGTGAATTATATATTTTCCGTTCATCGACTTCTATTTGGGCTGCCTGTTATCGTAATAATGGGAGGAGGTCGGACTGCACGAACACGGCTGACCCTCCTCCCCCTTTGATGATTGTACTTGTTGCGGTATGAGCAAAGGTAGCGCGGTGAAAAGGCACCGTGCGGAAACAATGAAGAATGGGCGAAGAAGCGTGGTGCCGTCGCGCCGCTCTGTTGAGGTCGAATAAAGTCACGGTGCCATCGCACCGCGCCGGAGAACCACGAAGAGGCCGCGACCAGCGTGGGGTTGTGGCGGAGGGGCGCGGTGTCGTCGCGTTGCGCCGTTCGGACAAGACCGTTTCTAAAAGCCGCGGTGGAGCAAGGCGGGGTGGTCAGAACCACCGACCGTTGGCACCTCGGAGGGGCAGGACCGCAGCGGTCCCGCGGCAGCAGAACTGGCCAGCCGGACCGAGCCGGCCGTTTTGGAGGAAATACCGGGGGTAGTAACCCCCGGCTGGCAAGGAGCATCCCCCACGTGGGGGTCGTGGTTTCAATCAAGGGGGGCAGTCGCCCCCCCCCCCCCCCCCTTCCCGTAATGGCTCGGCCAGCACCGAGTTGGCCGTGCGGGGCGCGCCGCGCCAGGCCAACCGGCTGCCCAAGCCGGGTCGGGTTGCCCAGGCCGGGCCAGGCCGCGCCGGCTGGGCCGGGTCACGCCGGCTAGGCCGGGTCGCACCCACCGGGCCGGGCTGTGCCCTAATGGGCCATACCTAGACCCGGTTCGGGTCGACCCGGTTCGGGCCGACCCATGGGGGGTCTCGGGTCGGGTCGGTCTGGGCCCAAAACCCCCTAAAACCGGACAGGTTCATTCTTTTTCTTATATCTTGGGCTACAGACCTCCGATCTACACACCATCAATTTCGATGTGATCCTTGGATCGAGACGGTCGTTTCGGTATATTACACTCAAGGTTTCGGAGAACTTTGGGTATGGCCGGGTTGGTTCGAACACGAAACCAACAGGGCCCTCGGAGCGGAAACGCTTATAACTTGAGCTCTGGACGTTCGATTGATGTGCCGTCTACTTTTTTGGATTCCTCTTAGTGAGACGGACCTTTTGTATTACTCCGATCGAGGTTTGGACACAGTTGGAGTGTGGTCGGGTTGGTTTTGACTTAAAAACCAACCGAGCCCCTGGAACAAAAAAGCCAATAACTCTCAGACCGGACGTCCGATTGACGCACCGTCTGTCACGTTGAGTTCCTCTTGTCGAGACAGAACATTGAGATACATAAACCTCAAACTACGTGTAAGATGATGTATCGACCCATTGGCTCGTGGAGCGGACCCTCCCGGAATCGAGCATGTTGTGTGCGGGAACCCTAGAGCTGGCTGCGACTGCAACAACAACTGCACTGAAATCCTCCGTGGGTTCGACAGTGATGAAGACTGCACTGAAATCCTCTGTGGGTTCGGCAGCAATGAAGACCATACTAAAATCCTTCGTGGTTTCGACGGTGATAAAGACTGCACTGAAATCCTCCGTGGGTTCGGCAGCGATGAAGACCGTACTGAAATCCTCCGTGGGTTCGACGGCGATGAAGACTGCACTGAAATCCTCTGTGGGTTCGGCAGCGATGAAGATCGTACTGAAATCCTCTGTGGGTTCGATGGAGATGACTATTGTTCTTGTATCCTACATGGGTCTGGCAGTGTTTGACTCTGTTTTTTCTATCCTACGTGGGTCTGGCAGAGTAGCTGGTCTGTATCCTATGTGGGTCCGACGGCTTTGTTGGTTTAGTATCCTACGTGGGTCCCATCTTAGATGAATCAGTGGCTACATCTGATCATCTCTATCACCTTACGAAGAAGTATACCTGTGTGAGCTGATTCTTGACTTTCAATCAATATATTCAATATGATTGACTTTTTTTATTATGTGTATTGGGTTGTGTTATCCTGTGTGGATTGGGTTGTACTATCCTGTGTGGATGTGATCGAACTTGGGCTCGGATGTTAGAGTCGAACTGGAAGTGATGACTTAGGTATATGTATGGTCATATACCTAAGTAGTGTTGTATGTTACTTCGTGATTTTATCTTTCCTTTGTGGATTATCCTTTGTGGATTCTGGGAGACCTACGGGGGTCTCGGGGTCCCTACTGAGTAGCGTATACTCACCCCTGCATGGGCTATGCCCACACTACATTGTGTTGGATGCAGACGATGGACAGTGCTGATCTTGGTTGAGGCTTGTGGAGCAAGTCGGTACCTGGAGGTGGACCACTGGGCGGAATGTAAACGGAGCGGACGGATGGACCCGAGGGGCTGAGGAGGCTATCTATACCCACCCTTCAGGTGGGACTTCCAGTGGACGGCTCGACATTGCTGCTTTACTTTGAGTTGTTTTACTTTCTTTCCAGTTGTACTTTACTTTTAGTTTGGGTTTGTATTCTGGCCCACTTACTTTTCCGCACTACTTTTGTACCCAGTTTTACTTAGTGTTTACTTCTTCTTGCTTACTGTGTGGTGTTTGTTTACTTTATAAAGCAATGCCTTCCCCTTTTGTCAGGATTTATGCCTTGGTGCTAGTCTCCAGCCCCTGTCCTATGGGAGGCGGGGTTGGGGTAGTCACGGCATGAGTCCCGAGGATGGGTCGTGACAATAGGTTTGGTAGTTCTACTCATGGATATTTAATTAGAAAGAGTCATAGGCTATCACATTTTCATTATTCATTATTCAAAAACCAAATCGATATTTGGATGCATTATTTTAACTCAAAAATCTGTTCACACTAGTGAGTAATTTATGCATGAGTTTAGTGATTAACCACTTCGTTAACTATTTACTATTTTCCTCACATTAGTCCAGAAAAACTTCACTCCCTTGTGAGTTAACTTGGTTAGTAAGCTTGATAATCATGATAATATTCTCACATATCAATGATATTACCCAGCCAATCCTATTGAATTATAGGTCTTTGTCATATTTATTTGTTTATAAAATCATTTGATCACTATAGTTTGGTTCATGATCTTGATGATCTTGAACTTCTTCCACAAATTGTTTTTTGTGTTTCATTTGTAAAATTTCATCTTTCTCTTGTCATTGTAAAATCCTAGCGATTTTATCTCCCTCAAAATATACTATTATTGGGATTTATATGGTATGATCCTAATTCTCAATATCATCCATTCATACATGTTTATTGATTGGGATTTTTCATAACATTTAATACATACTAATATTAACCATCACTATACAATGTATATATTACCAAGTGTTAATATGTTAAATGGTATTTTAAATTTCAAAAGATAAATTTTATAATAAAAAACTAAGTTCATTTTTTTTCCATAACTACATAATAAATTTATTCCTTCAAAAAACTTATTACATCTATAAAATATCGGGTCATTATTCATTTGGATTAGAGAGACTAGCCTATCAATTTCCATCAATACAAAAAAAAACTCACCCATACCTCAAATAAATAACCCCATGGCCACCAACAAGGATATTTTTCTATTACCCATTTCTCAATGGGAAATCCTTAAGACACCGTGCTCAAGGAATCCAGTACTATAATGTGGAATAACTCTCCAGATTTTTCATAAAAACAACACCTAGTCTTTCCCAGGAACCACAACATCTTAAATAGGATCAACCATGAAGTGTTGAACCTCCATAGAAATAAGTCTCACCAAAATGGACATTTATAACCCCAACATCACTAATTCTCCAAAACACCCAACTCATTATACCCATATCACTAAAACAGCATCCACCACCATATACACCACTAGGTCGTTATACCTAAGGAACCCAAAAAAATTATATACCTTAATTATACCTAGAAAAACTCCCTAAACTCTTCCAAATATAGAAAAAACCAATTAAAGGTTTGGGTAAATATGGTTCATCACATAAGAGGTGACACCAGTAATTGTGTGGATTAATAAATTTGACAATGAAATTTTTATAGAGGTGTTTTTATCTAATGTTTTAATCGAATTTTTTGATCGATTTTGGACCCTAGGATGGGATTTGTGTTATTTTATTTATCTATTTTGGTTTTGTACTTTATTATACATCACTATATGAGTCACATAACTTGGATAATTTCCATATGATATTTCTGGTATTGAGTTATCCCCCAATATCTAGGATACCTTTGAATCGAATGGTTGACGAATCCCCTCTCAAGATAGTTTGTATAGTCATGGTAGTGTTTGTGGTTGTGGTATTTTATGGTATGATGTTGTGGTATGTCAATATGCTATGAATATATGTTATATGTATTTGGTACTTAGATATGGGAAGGGAATGGATCACTAGGATAAATGTTGTTTGAATTTGAGTGTGAAAATATATGTGGAAAGAGGTTTTGGGGAACCTAGTTTTTTTTGTTTTCATGATTTTCAATACAAATATTTTTTGTGGATTTAGAGAGCATTCCATTAGTAAGACAGATGATAGATGACCTAAGATGGGATCATGAGTCAGTTTCACTATTTTTTCACAAAGGATATGGTATATTTATTCCACCATGACATGAGAGTTTTTAGGTAGAAACATCTGAGTCTATTTTATTCTCACCACAAATTATATTTGTACATATGTATATATTATTACATATTTACAGGATGATTTTAGGGTATTATTTTCACCATACTAGCTCATGAGGTGGTGTTTGGTTGTCACCTAATGAGTATTGTTTTCTTTTTGGGTGATACCTTGTATTCAAGGCATTATATTTAGAGATGTTATATTATTTTTTAGTATGATATTACATGAATATTTATATTATTTATGAAATTTTTTGTTTTTTTATTAATAGATTTTGTGTCTCACTAGTCTAAATAGTGTTCTTAATGTCAGAGAAATGATGTCAATTTTTTTAAACTGATGGAAAAATTATGTGTGGGAGATTTTTAGCATTGTTTTTACTAAATAATGACAGGTAAATGTTTTTATACATGGTTTTTTTGTCATTTTTTAGTAAAACCCACACCAAAAAATCACTAAAGACTATATTTTTTGCATCGATTTTGTAAAAAAAAACACCAAAAATAATAGAAGAGTTATTTCCTGTCATCTTTTATAAAAAATGATGGGGAATATTTTTTTTTCTCAGACTCTTCAGTATCCTTTTTTGTAATAACTGAGGCCAAAAATCTTATAAAAATTTTCAGGATTGATAAATATTCATTTTTTGGATCTATGAAATCCTCGCACTCATGATGAATCCCACTTAAATTAAGATGATTGTGAAGGTGACCTAGTGATCTCATATGTCATTCTTGTTGATTTTCTATTATTCTCATGAACCACAATTTCCATTCTAAATACTCTTCGATTACTTGATCAAATCCACGTTATTTTTTCCTCAAAAACCAATTTCCAGTACAAACTGTGGTTTTATTTTAGTTTATTTTTCTTATTTAATATTCCTTTTTACAATAAATTTTATATATATTTTGCAGGAAGTGTCTAATCTTGCAATACATTCAAGGGACAAGGTTTGGATTAAGGATCAAGGAAAAGATAAACTCTAAATTTTGTAATTTGTTTTTTTAATTTAGAAGATAAATTATTTATCATTTAATTATATTTTTTTGTTTTTTCAATTATTAGTTTGTATCGAGATTACCTAAATGACACAGTGGTGTAATTATATATAACCATTGAATGTTTATGTTTTTATAAAAAAAATCGGTATTGTAAATCTATTATATATTTGATTCTATATCTTAGAGGGAGTGGGTATCATGGGAATGAGAGACAACCCAAGATTTTGTGAGACAACATGTATGATATGGTGTTTGTTTATAATAGATACATGATCTACAATTTCTTAAAAATACTATATAGTATATTTATATTGGTTGTATATGTGATTTATATATCTATATTTTGATTGTAATAGAATTATACTATAATGACTCCTAGTTGAACACCCAAATGGTATGAATGAGTATTTAATATCATATGTTGAGATAGATCTTGTAGTTATATTATTACATCATCATAATCAGCAGCTACGTGAGAGTGTTAGTGATGTTTTTCATTCTATTGGTGGTGTAGTTCTAAGATGTGAGAATTGCATATCTATTATAACTGGTGAGTTTCAGTTGTAACATCCCCCACTATTTAGTACCTACCATGTAAAATGAACTAAAAAAATAATGCAATATTCAATACTTTTGACTCACTCAAAACCAAACTATTATAAGAATTGTGTAAAAAGAACTAATAAATGTTATATTATTTAAAATAACTAAATTATAATATTAATAAAACACAATTATATAATATGAAATAAAAATATAACTATTTTTAATTCTGTTTCATATCTGATGTTTTCTATCTGATTATCAATAGTTTTTATTAAATGTGTTTCTATTTATAGTTTATCGATTTATAAATATATATTAAAATTTTATATGTTTTAATATATTCACCAATTATTTTTGAGATAACATGTATTTAATGGATCTTAATTGGATAAATTTATGAATAACCCTTGGTGAATATGAAAAAGAAGTTGATAAATTCTAGTAATTTGCTATAATAAATCATCAAAACATTTATTTGATTTTCTATACATGTGTGAAGTGTTTGAATATGAGAATTTTCAACTCCAGATAAATCAAGGATCATCTCATTTGTTATGGTTTTAGCCTTAATTATACACTTTGGATCTGGAATTATGAAAAAAATGTAAATTCAACAGATAATTTTTATGAAAATATTCATAATGTGATAGAGGATCATATTGAATATATAATTCATTATTTTGGTGTTGAGACTGTTGAAAAATAGTAAGTGTTGAATGCTTTTATGGAGATTCTAAAAAACCATTATTCTCATGTTGTAGTAAATTTACAGTGTTATCAACTATTTTGAGATTGGTTAACTTGAAAGAAAGTAATGTTTGGAGTAATATAAGTTCCTGTAACTTAATTTCTCTTTTATAAGAGATACTTATAGAAGACAACAGGCTTCCAAATAACAATTATGAGGTGACGAAAATATTATTCCCAATGTGATTACGATATAAAAAGATACATGATTTCCCTAATGATTGATTGTTATATAAAAAAGAATATTAATTTTTATCAAACTAACCTACATGTGGAACATCACGTTATATGATGAATAAAAAAGTCAATTCAGATTCATTCTCAGGTTTTGACATATAACCTTATGATAATTCAAATATTTTATTCTAATAATCCCTCCATATAATTCTGATAAATTAACTCTAATTTATTCTTAGGAACTGAAATCAAATCTCCAGCTAAAACAATTTGATACCTTCCAATAATTCTTTGTTTGAACTATATATTTTAAATTAAATTAATGAAAAAATGTTAAGATAACATTATGATGAATTCATATTTGATGGTAAATTACGTCACCCTACTGACTCATCACAATGGAAGAGATTTGATAAAAAATTTCTTGATTTTGGAAGTGATGTTTGAAGTCTGAGAATCAGAGTGTGTATAGAAGGAATGAATCTATATCAGTGCCAAAGTAACCAATATTGTTTGTGGAATGTTTTGTTGGAAGTTTTTAACTTATCCCCACTGATATGTATGAATAAAAAATATGTTATGATGACCTTGATGGTTTTTGGACCAAAATATCCAAGAAACAATATTGTTGTGTTTCTTTCACAATTTACTGATGATTTGAATCTTATATGGGAGTAAGGATTTAATGTTTTTGATGTATACAAGAAATAGTATTTTCTTTTGTGTGTTATGGTAATGTCCAATATAAATGACTTTCCTTCATATGAAATCTTATCTGGATATAGTGTTAAGGAACATTAATAATGTTTGATTTGTAAAGAATATACTTCATATTATCAATTTTATAATGGAATAAAGACATTGTACATGGGATATCAAAGATTTTTTCGAATTGATCATCCTTATTATAGATTGAAAATTGAATTTAATGGTTTACATGAATACAATATTCCTCCAAAACTATTTTCTATTGAATAATGTTACAACAGGGTTAAAAATATTGATTCAACATTTGGAATGAAAATTAGTACTGGTCTTTAAAAAAATATCTGGAAACAACAGTATATTTTTTTAAACTACCTTACATGATATTTTTAGTGATAAAACATGGCATTGATGTTATGCATGTTGAGAAAAATTTATGTGACAGTTTGTTTGGAACATTATTAGATGTAAAAGTAAAGACAAAAGATGGATTGAATTATAGATTAGACTTGATATTAATGGGAATACATTTGTAGTTAGCTCCCAATATGAAAAGAAATAGAACATATTTACCTCTGGCTTATCACACATTAAAAAATAGTGAGAAGTTGAATTTTTTTAGTGTCTGTATGGTATAAAAGTACCCAGTGGATATTCTTCAAATGTGATGGATTTAGTGTTAGTGAGTGATTTATAATTAATAAGTATGAAATCTCAAGACATTTTTGTATTGATTCAACAACTGCTAATAGTCACATTGCGTGGTATATTTTCATCAACTGTCATAAAAACTGTCATTGGTTTATGTAATTTTTTCAAATCCATGTGTATCAAAGTTATTGAACAAATCTTGTTAGATGAGTTGGAAAATGAAGCTTCTATTATATATTTCCAACTATAAATGTATTTTATTTCTGAATTTTTTGATATAATGGTTAATCTTGTGATTCATATGGTGCATGAGATAAGATTATGTGGGCCTATTTATTTTTTTTGGATTATTCTTTTGAAATTTATAATAAAATTTTAATGGGATATGTTAAAAATCCTTATCGAACGGGGTCCTATATTGTTCAAAAATATGTATCAGAAGAATTTATTGAGTTATGTACTAATTATTTGTATTAAGTAGAGCATATTGGTGTCCCTATATCCTGACATTTGACCATTGATATTCAAGGTAGATGGATTTGGGGATTAAATGTAAAGTCCATTCCATGTGATGAAGTGATGTAGACACATTTATATATTTTTAACAACATAGATGCTGTTAAATCATTTATCTCATCAGATGTTGATGAATTAAAGAGACTATATTCAAAAATAAATGTAAATTGGTTTATGATTGAGCATAAAAAGATATTTGTTTAATGGTTTAAGGAGAAGGTGAGAATAGATATATCTGCATTAGAAACATTGAAATGGTTGGCAGGGGGACCATCTCATAATGAGATAACATGGACTAGTTTTTATATTAATCGGTATGCATATTACACAAAAAATATGGATGATAAGAGTACCATTCAAAATAGTGGTGTTATTTTTATTGCGGAAGTAGTGCAATTTTCAAGTGAAAAAGATAAAAACACAATTTTGTCTTCATCATTGTATTTTGGAGTTCTTGAGGATATATGGAAATTTTATTATACAAAATTTTGTGTTATTGTGATTAAGTGTGATTTTGTTAATAGAAATAGTGGTGTGAAGCCTAATGATTTTGGATTTACATCAGTTGATTTGAACAGATTTAATTACAATGAGGAACCATTTATCATGGAGATAGATGAAAAGTATATATTTTATGTCATTGATCCGTCGAATTATTAGTGGTCCTTAATTTTCAAGGAAAAACATACCATTTAGGTGATGAGAATAATGTTTATGATGTTATTGATTTACATAATTCTTATTTATCTATTACATGATTTCTATAGAATTAAAATAAATATAGGGAAAAAATAGTGCATGTAGTTTGTAATGATCGTGATGAAGGAATTTGGGAAAACACTAAATTAGTCTTATAATTTTTCTGGTAATTATTTATATTTTGATTCTTTTTTTGAAACATTAAAATGTGTTCCTCTTTTTTTACTTATTTTTTTCATCCTTGTTTCTAAATATTCAGTTTTCTAATGAAATATATATACACAAAATTTCACTACACTTGCTTGTGTCGATGACAGATACAGAGAGAGAGGAGAATTTATTATGGTATATCTATTTTTTCATATTATTAAATATTCAGTAATATACTTATTTAATGAAAGAAAACTTTTAATTTACAATTATCTTATAGGAATAATGACGCTTCCTTAGAGGAATATACTTATCTTATTAATACATAGAAATCAAGTTCTCAAGTTGGTAAACGTGTTATTACACATTTACCAAAACGGTCACTTGCTCGTGGAGATGAGATATTACATATTCATTTTAATGATGATAATAAAGCAACATGGCCCAAATTCAGTTCAGTTTATTAGTGATATATCAATGTAGAGCTATTGTAGGATTAGTATTTTATATCCCAATTAGAAGTCTATAGACATATGGTAAAACAACACCTTTGGGAGGCCGTGATGATTAAATATCTCAATTTATTTATTTTATCTCATTTTTGAATATTAAATATTTTAAATGAAATATTTCATTTATTCAATTACATATGACATTAAATTTTGAGGAAACAAAATAAATTAAGAAAATACAGCTCTCTTTAGTAGTGGTTCTATGGTGATATTTTAAAAAAATGGAAAAAAAATATGTTTTTGGAAAGATAATTTTTGAAAACGCATGACTTAAGTATCTTTATATAGATGAAGATACATAGAAATAATTTGTTAACAACTATCATGAATAAAAATTTTATGTATGATAATTATTTTATATTGTAAAAAATATTATGTATTTATCTAATTACTTTTTAGTTTATTTTTACATAATAGGCCTATAGAAGATATCATCAAGAGATCCATTTGAAAAATGTATACCCACATACTTTATCACATGGAGGGTATCTATTATTGGAGTAGAAAATGATTGAAGAAAAAATTGAAGCATTAAGAGCCTGATCTAGTAGTGGTTCTAAAGAGGACTAGTTTGGTCCTCCATCTCCTCCTACACACTATGAAAAATAGAAATGAGAGATAAGAAGTAAAAATTAAAAGTATCTTACAATGGAATCTAGTAAAGTAGATGATAAAATTGTAAGTATATAATATTTACTTTTCATGAATTTTTCTATTTTATAAATTATAAAAACTAATATAACTATTTAATTTTTCATTTTAGTGTGAACTTTAGGAGCAAGAGACACATGGCTCTTTTATCACTGAGGGTAAGATGAACATCCTAGACACTGCTTTAGGAATATCAGAACACCCTAGATGTGTTAGAGGATATCATATAGGTGTTATTATTTGGAAATTTTTTTATCAGAGTATGAAATCAAAATACCCAAAAATAGAATCCTTAAAATCAGAGCTGAAAGATATGAAATAGTCTATGGGTGATCAAATGCAAGCAGCTGTGTAGCAAGCTTTTTTAGAATACCTCACAAGAGAGTCACAATATGTACAGCCTTCTTAGCCTTCCCAGCCTATCTAGCCTTCTTACTTTGATCCTCCACCTCTATCATAGCTGGACTACCCTGCCCAGCCTTTATACTTTGATCCTCCACCTCCTCACTCAGAACAAACTGTATACTGTGAGTTTTTTTGTGGAGATCATCATATACATATTGTTGTGTTAAGACTCATATATTTTTTAGGGGATTCTTTACATCTCCATCCTATAAATATGGGTTAGTTTAGAGTATCAGTACTTGATATTATTTATCTTAATGCTCTACTACCATTTCCTACCAAGGAGATTACCGGAGTTGGGGATTGTCTGGGTCATTTTTTAGTTTTTCCAGCTGGTATTTTTCGTTATATTTCTTATGAGGTATTTATTTTTTTAATATTAATTACATATGATTTAAAATTACTTATAATTTTTTATGATATTTAACTTATATAGGATTATCTGAAAGAAAACTAAATTACACAATTGAAACAACACATTTAGGAACAATCAAATGTAGATACTTCTGATATATCTTATGGTATAAAAATATTATTTCAGGCATCTTCTTCATTAAAAAATATCAATGAGTTTTATATGATGTCCAATATATGCAGAATAGATTATCCATTGAGATTACTCAAATAAGATATCATGAATATAGTTGAACTGGAATTGCTCAGCCTGAATGTGTTAAGGTTGTTTTCTATGTAAGTAAATTGATGTTTTAATTTTTATTTTTATTAATAAAAAGTTGGATTAAATTAAAGAACTATATTTCTTTTTTAAATTAGGTATCTACACATTCTTCTTGTAAAAAATGGAATCACATCCATATATGGTTATATAGACCCAGAATACATTTCCACAGAATTGAAACATGTGAAGAATCCAAGTAGAGTTATATATATATGTGAGATATTATCACTTACGAAAATTAAAAGTTTGTTTTTTCCATTTCATGATAAGTAATAAAATAAACATAATTATAAACTAATTATCATTATAATGTCATTAATTGTGAAATTTTTTGTATTCTAGGGGGTATTAGATGTTGGATGTGTTCTACCCAAGTGAATGCACCATATATTGGTTTCTATCTTTATCAAGGAGTGTTTGTAAAAGTTTTTACACCATATTAAACAAGTAAGTTTTTTTTATTTTTTATAAGCTCATTATGTTTAATTCTTATTATTTATACATGTATTTTTAGTTCATATATATGAAAATGCATTTCATGGAAAAATTTTAACAAAGAAAACATGTTGATAAAGAAACCAAATGCCATCAATTATGTGAAAGTAAAGGTAATTATTTTTTATATTAGATATTATAGTTATTTATATATATATATATATATATATATATATTGGTTTTTATTATCCGGTTAATGTTTTATAACTATATTTTCATCATCAACATGGACATGTTGAATAAGGTTATTATATTCACCGATTCATGTATAAGATAATTACAACTGGGGTAACCACTGAATTTGATAAGGTTAGTTATATAATTATATTTATATTTTCTATCATAGTATTCTATTTTTAAGCTCATATCATTCAATGTTATTGTAGAAATTCAATGATAACGAATCTTATACCCAAACTGAACTTACCCATCTTCAATTATTGTTTGAAAACTATTTGTTAAGTATGATTAAAATTTTAGGTATGTATATTCTAATGTTTTGGAATAATATTACATTTTCTTAAAAACATGTGTTTAAAAAAATAATTCTTTTGTTATAATAGGTGTTTGAACAAAGTGATATCAAATGAATACTTCAATAATAACCAAAAATGATCATGTCATCAATTTTAGGGATTTGTATTTTAATTCTACATTATAATCGAAATGTAAAGATAGATTTCTGATTTACTAGAT
Source organism: Viscum album (assembly GCA_963277665.1). Classification (NCBI taxonomy): domain Eukaryota; kingdom Viridiplantae; phylum Streptophyta; class Magnoliopsida; order Santalales; family Viscaceae; genus Viscum; species Viscum album. Next base: position 685,104,576 of record OY728165.1, read on the forward strand.
GAAAACATGCAAGTTTTTATAGATTTTTAGTCAATGATAAATACAGTTTGATTTTTTATACTGTGTTTTATTATAGGTACATGGATTATTCTGGTGGTAGTGTAATAATCTGTATTTAAAAAAAGACATTCATCGTCAGTTTTCTTAAAAACGGACACAAATTTATTTATAAAAAACACATGGTTTTTGTCGTTGATTTATAGTAAACTGAAATAGAAATAGGGTTGTGCTCAATTTTTTGCCTTAGTTCATATAATAACTGATGATGAAAATTGGTTTTCGTCATAGGTTAATTTGTAAAACTGACGTTGAAAACTAATCTTGTCATCATTTTCGGCATGATTTTTTTAAAACGAACACTGAAAAGAATATATTTTACATCACTTTTATAGAATTCAGTTAAAAACCAACGTTAAATACAGATTTTTCACTAGTGTCTATTGGTGTAATTCCATATTTCCATATGATTGAAGAGGTTAATTCCTTCTATTTTTCATATTATATAACCTCGATGCTAGTAGCTAACCTATTTTTAATTAGAGGTGGGTATCTAGGTTCAGACTCAACTTCACTATAAATCTAGGATGGGTTTTAGTAGAGATATGTTAGGTAGAATCATAACATATGCACTATATGTAGTATAAATCTATATAAATTGATTTTTTTTTAGGGAATATTATTCTTGGTACTTAATTATCTTAATTTAAAAACTATATTGTTTTCCTTTCTTTACTTGGATGAGAAGAGGAACTAACATACTATTGTAAAAAATTAATTCCTTCTAAATAAGTTTAATGATTCACAACATATGTAGATTTCTATAATGATATCAGTCTATTGGATGACTTTTTAGTACCTTCATCAAGAATTTTTTAAGGAAAAAAATGAATAAAAATTTATTTTCATCCAAAAAAATTATTCTTATAGAACACTTGTGGAAAGATCATATGGGAAGGGGTATTTTAACTTTTTTCCACTTCATTTTGAAATAGTGATATTATTAAAACTCAAAAAATTCAACTTATTATCTTCCTCATATACTTATAACTCTTCTTCTTTTCTTAGTAGTAATATTATTTCTCTAATATAGGTATTTTGATTTTATTCACTAATGTATGTTCAATCCCATGATATTGATATTGATATTTTTCTAAGGTAACGTAGAATAGTTTGAGGTATACACACATTCTTGGAACATTTTTCATCATTGAACAACTTTATAGTGAGTGTTATTCAACCCATGGTAAATTCACATCCCTTAGTTGGATTTTGTAGACTACTAAATTGAATTCCCTTTATTTTTTTGTGTTTTTAAATGAAATTATGGTATATAATTATAGAGTATATTTTTAAGAAAGTTTCTATATTGAAGAATCTATTCATTCTTAAGGGTGGTAAACTTTTTTTTGTTTGAGATTTATATTTTTATAAAATTCTATAAAATTATATTTCTTAATTTAATTATTTTTTAGGTCTTTTATGAAACATTTAGCATTTTTTTATTTTATATTTTATTAGATATTGTTTTTAAAAAAACATGTTTAGTTTTTAAAATTTGTTTTTTGTTGGTAACTAGTTGATTCTAGAAGTAAATTTTTATGATCAGGTTTTTCTTGAAAAATGAAAAAATATTTACAAATAATTATTTACATTTAAATTGTATTAGACTATAATATGGTCTAAAATTTACAATGTGATTTATAAATATGATTGAGACTCAATAATAATTCTATATTTATTTCTTTTCCATGAAATTGTTATTCCATATTCAACTAAATGTATTCATTTTTTTGGTTTGGGTGATGATTATAGCAACCAATCAAGTTATTTTATTCCAAAGGGGAGTGAATAGTATAATTGGGTTAAGTGATGGCCCAAATACATATACATGTAAACTATTTAATATGGGAGTGAATTGATTTTCTCATGTTTATATTTGGTATTTATATTAATTTATAGTACCATTTTGAAACTAGTCGGTAACATGTGTTTACAAGTGTTAATATGGGGTGAATGAAAATATTTATGGATTTGATTTATCTCTTTATTTAAAACATTATTCTTTATTATTAAATAAATTTTATATGTTATTTATTATAATTTTTTTGGTTTTCCCTTTTAAATTAAATGCATTTAGTTGGTCAAAATGTTGAAAAATATTAACATATAGTTAAAAGGGATTTGTATGATTAAGTTTTTTATTTTTAGTGTTATGTTTTTAAAAAAATAACCCTAACTATGAGTTATTTGGAAGTGACATGGTTTTTTATGAATTTATAAGGATAATGAAAGTGAAAAGGTATTGTAACATGGAGGTTGTTTATTATATTTATTGAGAATAGATATTGATAATCAATAATGAATATCAATGATGGATTTATTTATAGTGAAATATTATTGAAACCAAGAGTTCATTTGAATGTACAAAGTCTAAAGTGGGAGTAAACTAGTAACCAAAGGGTTGTTTGTTTGAGAAGGGATAATTTTTAAATAATGATATATTGAAATAAAGTTACATAGATATATGGATATTAATGAATAATTTTAAAAATTGTTACTATAAATGGAAACCATGTTTTTTGAAAGCTTCATAGCATTGACATATATGGAATTGAAGTTTGAGGATTGGTGTATCTAGCGTGGATATATTTTATATGAGGTATAAATTTTCTATTTTATATTAACTTGGAATTAAATGAAGAGTACGATTTAATTAAATAATTAGTATATGTTAAGAGTTTATATTGGTAAATGAAGAATTGACCACATAAAAATGGTTTAAATCACACTATAATAGATATAGGTATGAAGTTTTATTTCTATAAGAACTGTATATACATTCTAATGAAAATGGGTCCATGTGATGATTAATTGGTGTTTCATTGTTTAGAGCTAAAAATAATTTTTCATCGTGAAGGACGTGGATTATGTTGTGATGAATGTGTAAGAATATTTTCTTGTAGAAGTGTTGATAAATAGTAATAAATCATGTTACAATATAGTGAAAAGCTCCATTGAGAAAAGGATCTTTCCATAGTGGTTACCATGAGATAAAAGTGAGTTGGGATATTTTTTAGAGTTCATGAATAATGTTGCAATATGGTATATCATTGCATAACATATTGAGGTAGAAATATGTAAAGTCTATACCATGCTAAGATAACACGGTTTATACCGATAGTTATATATAGTGTCATAAGAATAAGAATACATGAAATTTTAGTGTTTCTATAAAATATTTCATTTCTACCATGAAGCATTCTGTCATTTCATTTCATGTTCAAGATATAAATATCTAAAATATGAAAAAATAATAATTTTTAAAGTTTGAATTTTAATAATGACATTCTTTTTTGATGATCCAACGGTTCTATTATGTATTGTTATAGTGGATTTTTCATTCCATAAAATGGTCAGAGTATAAATGAATCATGTTATAATGGGAGTTATTATGACATGTTTTAGTAAATTATAAATTATTTTTAATATTCAGTTTGAATTCAAAATAAATTTATAACAATATAAAATTATGGTGGATATATATATATGACCTTTTAGTTTAATTTTATCATATGTAAACAAGTATGACATGCATATATATGTCATATTATTGGATGAACATGGATTTATCCCAACCTTTAGAAGAGGGTTTAATATTTGGATAGTTTATTTAAATCTGAAATAGTAGTTCTTGATAAAAAAGTGAAATGAAGAACATCCTTGATAAATCGTGTTTTTAAATAGTTTTAAAAGTTCCTATTAAAAAAGTTTCCCTACTAAATCTGTTTTCATTCATGGAAGCTACAAGGTTAATTGATTATATTTGGATAATTGGATAAGAATACAGAGTCAAAAAATACAATTCTTTCATGTAATTATTCTATCTATATGGGGAGAATTTAATTATAGTGATCATGGGGAAGGCATAGATTCAAATATTGGAATGGATTTGATATCATCAAAAATTACATAAGAAGATCACAGTAAAGTGGAGTTCTATGTTTCATCTAATCTAAACCTTCTTGATTTATAGTGATTCAAATTCATATACTACGCATGGATATACTGCCACATCTATTACTGATTAATGATTTTTTATGTATTTTATATATTATTAAGTTTAAGAAGTGTCCCTAAAAATGTTTTGAAACAAGAGTAAATAATTATAAAGGTAGTGTTCCTTTTCTTGGAGTGACCATAATAAAATCATTATATCCATTGAACATTGAGTTGAGAGTGTATTTTGGTACACCAGCACATCATCATGTGTATGCTCCTATGAAGTATCACAGTGTTGTTGAACCATGTAAAATAAGTGTGTTTGTGTGATTTGCATTTTAATGTCTATGATTATTATTCGATGAGAGAGATATAAAAGGGTAAAAAGGATAAATTTTTTATTCTATAACCATAAAAATATGTAATGATGATTGATGGATAATATTTATAGAAAAAAATTAATTTGGATAGAAAATTTATTCCCCCTCACCATAGGGTGACATGTGACTCTTTTTGTAACATGTTAGTCCCAATAAGTGGTATCGATTTCCAAAGGTTATGATTTTATTATTTTCTATACCATATCTTATGTTTGTTTTTGTTCCATATATGGAATCAATAATGATGCCTCTTATTTTTAATTATAAAAAATATAATGGTTTGAAATTGAATACATTTTGTTATTTATAAGCTTGTTGTGATGATATTTTTGATTACATACATTATGATGTCGACATGAGATATCACAATGAAATATTTCGTGATTAAATGATATAAAATATCATGGTTAGTGTTATAACCAAGTAGGTACACAATTATCACCATTCATTATTCTATTTCATTCGACATATGGAAAAAGTTTGATGAAATTTATAGATTTTCCATGGAAAAAATGATGTTTATATTTATTCCTAAAAACCTCATTGAAAATATAAGAGTGTTTAGTTATCATTTTATAATGTTGGTTAAAATTATTTAATGTCCAATGCTAAGATGGAGTGCATTAAAAAGGAGAAACCCACCAAGAAGAAGGGAACACCAATCAAGATAAGTGTAATTGGTTTTGTTAGTAAATATTTTTATAATTTTTATGTGGAAAATATTCAAAATCTAAAAATATTTATTTCACCATGAATATGAAATATAATTACTTTTATAGTGAATAATAGATAGCGGCATCGAGTCTTCAATACTAAAAATTCTATTCCAACTATAAAGGAGAGATATCATACACATGTAAACCTTGGAATAAACTAGATATCAATTATAAATTGGATTAAAATTTCATTGTACACTTGGTTTTTGAGATTAAAATTTACAATAAAATGGATATATCAATTAAAAATGTATATAACAGCCCAAAAAATTATAAATTAATTCCATTTTAAATGAATAAATTCCTTAAAGAAAGAACATCCACTACTTTGGTTATTTTGGACCATTATAAAATATATCTTGTTTCATTTAAAAGACCATTAAGAATCAAAAAAATTTATAACATACCTCTTTAGAATAATCGTTGGGAATATTATATATTAAGGGTTATGATAAAGTACAATAGACTCAAATAGAAGAAGAAACAGCCTTAACCAATAGGATCATACACTATGAATACCATTTATAATATCTTCCTAGGGATATGGAATCAGTAGACCATTCCCTTAACTAAAACCTAGATTATATTAAACAAGAAAATCTGGAGAAAAACATTTTATGCAAGATGTTAAAGCTTATCAAGATCACATCCCAAACCTTATGTTCTGAACCGCTCTAAGAAAGTACAACCACCACAAACCTTACCCTTAGGGTGTACGCTGGTGTAATAAGTTGTTATGTATCTAGAACCCAATAGTATGAATTTTATATTTTCTTTTTAATTAATTAATGATTATATTTTTTCCCATACTATTATTTATTTATCAATGATTATGTAATTAGTTTGATACAAAATAATTTTGACATGAATAAATCAAAGTTATATTTTGTTTGGAAATATACAAATTTAATTAAGACACAATTTTCATATATTCAAGAATTTTGGAAATAAATTTAAATATTCTTATTAAATAATATTTCCTGAAATATAAATTATAATATAATTTAATGAAGTCCATTGTAATTTTTTTAAGGGATAGGAATTGGATAATATTGAAAAAACTAATATTTACCAATAAATAGGGATTTAATTTAAGTGTAAATTATTATATTCATAAAATTATTTTGGTAAAATAAATATTATTTTTAAATTCATCATGTATAAATATTCCAATGTATAAATTTATATAATATTCTATGATAGTTGACTTATTGTATAAAAAATGTATAGAATATATATATATGGTTCGTATTATGACATCATAATAGCCCCAAAGTGATGATATAAATTGTGTAAAATGAATCCATGAACAAATATTTATTTCTATGTTAAAATAATTTATTTTTATGTTATTAGATTTATTTTATTAACCCTTAATCAATCTTTCAAAACCTATATTAAACTTTTTGGTTTTAAAATAAAATCATTATGAACGTGAATCACTTCCACATCACCAATGATATTATATTAATATGTTTGATTCCTATCCTTATTTAATGTCGAACAACACCCATATTATCTATAAAATATTGGAAAACCCATGGTAAGGGTTTTGGTTTTGATTATTTTATCATATATAGTACACAATATAATTTTAGAAATTTATAATGAAATACCTTATTTTTCTTATAAATACCATCATAACCTCCAAATCTACTTCAATAAAAACTAATTGAACATTAATTTATTCACCAAATACATCTCTAAATCCATAATAATGTGTTCATGTTTTCTTAACAAGCTATTCTAAAACTTTTAAAAGTTCCCTCTCAAGGTAAGGGGATTCTTTCCTCCTCTTTATTTGAGCACTATATTTTTATTATTCCATTTTATTTACAATTATTCTGATTGGAATATTTTTCTACACATACCAATTACTTCCCTTATTATTTACATTTAATTATATACCCCTTTCTCTCTTATTAATCCCTTCGTTAAATATTTATGTACACTTATTATGTTTCCAAAATTATTCTACGATGCTCCATGCCAAACATTTTTGTTGTTAATATCCATACCCATTTCTACTAAAGATTTTTTAATCTGATGTTCCAGTCCTTCATTTATTGGTAATATCAATTTGTTTCCCATAATTCTTAATATTATGATTATATGTGAAGAAAGTTTTTATTATGTTAATTCCTCTTTGTGGAACATAATTCCATGTACAATATATGAATGTGATGGGTGGGCCTAGAATTTCATATCCATCTAATGCATTGAGTAATGTTTTTTCTCTCATGGGATACCATATATGGTTCAAAAGAGGTTATATTAAGAACACTATGTTATGATGTCTCTATGGTTAACCATGACTTATGCTTATGATGTCATGTTTTATGTTGTTTCCACATTATTATTATTTCTTGATGTTATAGTCATATATATTCTTCAATGTGAATTTTTATGATTATGCCTACTTTTATATCTTCTTAATAAAAATATTGACAAAATTTTGTTACATTATTTATATTAGAATTAATTATTCACTTACTAGATTTATTTCACACCCATTTCGTATGTACATCTTTATGTTATCTCATGTAGTGTTTTAATATCAATGGAATATAATAGAATATTTTGAATTATTTAATTAATGACATTGTACCAATGTTTCAATTTATATTTATATGTATCATTTTACCCAAAAAAACTAGGCCTCATGATCATTTTTTATTTTATTAAGTGTATCTTAATGTTATAAATAATGATTTAATTTTATTAAATATATGGATTTTCATAGTTTGTATCAGAGAAATATTTAGTTATTTTAGGGATTAATTTTAGAAAAAATTATTTAAATCCTTGGTTTTATAAAAAACAAAGAAAAACATCCATATTTTATGGTAAAGTATAGATTATGTGTTTTCTAATAAACAAAATCCATTTCTAGATACTAAAAGTGGATGTGGGTCGGGAATAGTTTTACCTCGGGTAATAACCTTGAAAAGGGAATATTGGGCATCGAAATGATCATAACATGGTGCAAAACAACAAATTCATACTAGGAACATAATTTGACACTCCTAGTGGATTTTCTTGAGAAGATTTAGAATCACCATACGTACCATCATGAGGGGAACAAAAAATCCCCTGCAAAATTTTTTCTGAAATAAACCCTAGATTACTAATATTAAAACCTATAAATTCATAGGTTAAGGGTTTTATCTTATTTATTAGTCATCCCATTAATATTAATAGTTTACCTTTTACGTGCTTAAAATTTTGATAATTATCATCCATAATTTTGTATTATTATTAGTCAATTGATGGGAATATAAAGAAATGATCTAATAATCAATGTGATGGGAAATTACCAAATGAGATTCCCAGCCTAATAAGAGAAAGAGTTTTTAAATTCATAACAACACATTATCAATTAACTCAAGTTTTTAATACAAATAAGAATAAGTGGGAAACCCACACCAACTTATGAATTGGAATGTTTTATATAATACCTTTAGTGACTAAGGCCTCTGACTTTCATTGGATCTTGTAATTATTTAATCACAAAACAATATATCAACTCCATTTAAAAAATATTATCCATCATTAAATTCTTTGATCGAGAGAGATTCATGCTATCTATTTATTAAATGTAGAGATAATCTGATCAATGGTTTATGTTGATCAAAGATATGAATCACAAGGAATAGATCAAATAAATGGAGAGGAGTGAATTCTAGAAAAAAAAATTGATAAATATTTTCTTCTCACTCTATAAAAAAATGGATAGGGATTTACTTATCCTCAATAGAAATGATGATGAATCCATCTAGTATTACGAGGTAAACATCATGAGACTTGGATGATAAACCTCTGACTTTTTCATTGACCCTGAAAGTAAATTTGAAATTTTATTTGGTTCTTTAAAGCCAAGTATTTTAAAATATTTAGTGATTTGATACTTTGAAAGCTATTAGTAAATTTTCTTACCTTCCATCATTGTAAAAATATAGATAGGTGAATATAATATATCTCATGGGAAAGGATATGAGAAGTATATTTTCATGGCCCAACTTGACGTGGCCTGGGCTGCAACTCCCCATGTCTGACTACAACAGGCATGGGGATGGAAACTAGTATCAATTATGCATATCACTAACATGGTAAGAATTTACTATATACCAGTATAAATGAAAACATCTCCAAGCTCACAAAATTATGAAATGTAAACAACCAAAAGCAACCGATGCATGAATACATCTATATCCCATAACCAGAGTATAGCAGAAGTAATGAAAGTGAAAGAAGGGAAAAACAATGACCACTAAAGAAAACTGTTAAAGCATCCAACTTACTCATTTGGATGGGATAATTTTCAACTATAATTAATGGAAATATCCTCAGAAAATCTTTGATAAACACCTCATTCTATCTAGATCACTATGCTCTGTCGCCTTAGGGTCCTCTCTAGACTCTTTCAAAATGGATTTGGTCTTCACATGACACAAAATATGTGAGGTAAAATCCAATGGAGGGGTGAGTATATAAATACTATATAGGTTCTTAAAAACCCCAAAAGAAAAATAACTAAACTGAATAGAAACATTCTGCTCGACCTAGCCAGAGGGAACCCCAATCGAGAGAGAAACTCCATCTCAAACCATCTTCAATTTTACTTGACATATCAATTCGTCCTACCCTAGGTGTCAACCCCGACATGTTCCAATACTATAAATACTCACATAAATCACCTAGATATACTCGTCTCAGAACCTAAGTCTCGTGAGGTTACATCCTCATAGCTAGAAATAAGATTCCCTTCACAACCTCTAAACATAACATAAAACTAAGAGGACACACTCCATGAGATTATCCATCCCAGATGGAACCTGTCTATAAGATTCACTCCATCAGTAACAAATATACCATTACTAATGGTACGTTCAAGAGAAAAAGCTCCATCGAGAACATCTTACTATGTCCCTCTCTAGTGCCCAGCACTAGGGGTCATGTCATATTTACCTTTCTCCCACCGCAAGCTAAAGAATTCTAAGTGGAGAGGCCTTCCCCTCACCACAGAACACATTTTAGGGAGAAATTATCTAGAATATGCAATGCATGCATCCTCTATAACATGAGATAATGGATGGAATCACACATCACCGCTGCCCTGTATTCAAGGGAGTGATTCTCATAACTAAACCATGAAACCTCTATCGCTCCTATAAGAAGTTTAAACACCTTATTTCATCAAGGGAGAACTAATGCCTATATAGGAATCGTTGATATCAGGTTGAGGGGGCCGGTACTTGTAATGATATACCATTGTTAAGGGACTTCCAACTCTAATGGAAGACTAGCTCCCTACTGCTACTCATATGTAGGGGAGTATTACTCTATAACTGGGGACCCACACCCTGATTCAATAGGGGAATACTAATCATGAAGGACCCACTCCTTGAGATGATAGGGGAGTACCACTTCATAGATTGAGGACCTTCACCCTAACCCGGTAGGGTGTTCCACTAAATGGATAGAGAACTCATTCCCTAATAGGATAGGGGAGTACCAACTTTGCCAACTTGTTCACTATGGGGGACCCTCAACCTGAAATGGTAGGGGAGTACCGACCTCAGGCTAGAGGAATCACTCTCTGATATGGAAAGGGAGTACTGACTCTGTTGGAACAAAACATATATAGGACTCGCAACCTAATCCAAAAGTTGAGTATCGACTCCTAGGATAGATAACCTACTCCCTAGTCAAACAGGGAGTACATACTCTATCATCAAAAACATCATGGGAAACCCTCACTCTAGTCTATTAGGGGAGTAAGAGCCCCAGAGGAAACTACCCAAAGGTAATAAACACACACCCACGATGTGTTGAGTCCCATTTCTACCTAATCAAAGGGGAAAGGGAAACCCACACCCTAGTTTACTAGGTTAGTCCTAGTCCCAACGACTCTCTACATTAACCACACTGATATCCAACATCAACTTAGTGCATATTCACAAGTGTCTTGCTCAATTTACACCACCTTGTATTTCATAATCCGTAACGGAGGCCTCCATCATGTCCAATGTGGAAAAAGAACTCATGATAGACAACTCTAAAGCCTAAATTTGAGTCCAAGAGAATGATAAAAAAAATGAAAAATATCTAAAAAGTATCTTCTAGGAGTATAAGGTGTGAACCCAAGGACACACGGTGAGTGATCCCACCCAAAAACAGGGTTGTGTATCTTTTCTACATGGTTTCCCAACCCATGTACTGGTACACGACATGTAAAAGAATTACACACAGTGTCCCTAGTCACTCGGCCACTGGCCATGTTCCTCACACGTCGTGTATCCCATACTACATGGTGTGTTCAGGATAAACGATCACCTATCCATGTAGTAATCTCATGTTTGTTTACTAGACCCCATTTCTGTGTATCTGGGATATGTGTTAGTACATGGCCATATGTTTTTACACGGATATCCCAATCCATGTCCCATGGTCACACAGTTTAGGGACCTTCACAGTGTGTAACCCCTATACACAATATACAGTACCAAATTTTCATCTTCCCCAAATAGAAAGAGATACACTGCATGTTTCACTGAAATGCATGCCATGTATATGGTGATTCCATCTATAATTCACCTACAAAACCCTCTGATTCACGCTGGTTTACCCTAAAACCTATAGATCTACCAAGAATGTGTCTGTAGAAATTATATTTGGGATCTATAACCATAAAAAAATGTGTAAACAAGGGAATCAGGAACAAAACTTAAATCCTCCTATATCGTTAGGAAAACGCCAAAAAATCATATCATGAACTATGCTCAGATCATTTTGGTTCTTGATCTGATGATGATCTTCTTTAAAAAAAGAGATCAACGGCACCTCATTACATGGATTTGGTTTGTTAACATTTGTTACCCAAATATTGGAGAGGAGGGGGAGGGGGAGGAGAGGTGCTCCTCTTGGTTGTGCAGTACGTGTATGAGGGTTGGGAGAAAGAAATTGTGTTTAATTAAATTTAACCCATTAATTCCCCATTAAATACACATCACTAAAATGAATTCCTATGAAAACTCCTGGTGTAGATGACCGTAGATAGTTACTAGGGTAAACATGACATTTCAGACTAAAATTTACTCCCATAAATCCTATCCAAGACTCTAAATAGTAGTTATTTAAGTTTCAATAAAAATTGTACATGCACGACAAAATATATTTAATATTTTTAGTATCACTACACCAAGGCTCCTCAGACCCCAGATTTCAGAGTTTAATCAGTTTCCAACTCTAGAAATATTTTCTGAAATATTCTGAAGTCTTTTGGGTCAAAACTTGAGTCATTAAATTTTCCCCTCCATATGTATTTTCATCCATGAAAATTGAAAGGATGATCACAAGGGAAGAAACTGAGCTCCCCACTAGACACCCATGCCATTGATCTCATCAAGGGTTCATGTGCTTCTTACAATAACACACATAAAGAAACCACCAAGATCAAAACAGTCTTATGTTCAGCTTCTACCAGTACAACATCATGAAACACATGGGAAAATGCCTCCTTATCTTTGATAGGTAGGAAAACACTAAGCAATAATGTCCATCTACAGTCATGGGGTTTAGCGGTACACCACCTCACTAACCTGACACATATACTAACGGAACCCCACAGTTCACATCCACCCCTGAATGGACTGTACAACAGCATCCTCTATCATTTTTCATTCTAGTTTTACATTGAAAATTTGAGGGTAATCATAAACAAAACAAAGCTTCCCAAGATTGAACATTAGGTCTTTCTACACCCTTCTTCTACAACCCTCTAGATGTAACATAGATCACCCAAAAATAAACACTTCCATACCCACTAGTGGAATCCTAGATGAGTATGGATGGTATGAAACCAATCCACACTGCATAAACTTTATAGGGTATAACACAGCCATTATAGAACGATTCTAAATAAGTCACTCCCTCTCCCAGGGCCACCATGCTAAAGGGGTTGAGCAGGAAAAATCCAATGGCAAGGCCATGAACTAATCCAATACTTCATCTCATAAACTCTCCTAGAACACACAATTCTAAGGAACTCATCCACCAAAACTCGATACTATCTTATTTGGGTGGCACTGACTCAGCCACACAATTTTGATCATGTCACAAAATCATATCTCAGTGGGTAAAGTGTCCCCCTTCCTCAAGGGTTTCATGTTATGCCAAAATTCACCACATCTTCCTCGAGCATTTTACATACAAATATGATGCCAAACACATGAGGGTATTCATGAAAAACAAATGTCCTCATTAACACACACTGGGTCTTATTTTTTCTTCTATCACAACAACTCACATGGGTTTTTACCAATGCCTCGGGTCACCCTGGTTATACCTTGAGCATGAATGAAAATAAAAGTGTACTCACAACAGTGTCTAAAAATTACTACTTTATAAAGTGCAAAGGACACAAGGTGTACCTCTATTCATCTTCATATCTTTTGGGCCAAAGGCCTCCATGGCCTGCAACTATCATTTCTCATTTCCACTATCTTCCTAATCTTATCACAGTCCATGTGGGGGAGGGGTTGGAAACACCTCAAACTCCCCTACACCTTTTTTCACTTTTCCATCTCCTCCACCTCATTCACCACCATGAAAAACTTCTTGATACAATAATTATATCTTCCAAGGAGGATGGTCAGCTTAATCCCTATAAGTAGCATAGTGGGTCGGACAATCTCATGACACATTCCCCCAGCCATCGTGAGCGTAACATTGTATCTCCTATGATTGACCTGATCCTAAAAATTTCTCATGTTCTAGACCCACATGTCTGTGTTTGGGTATGGGTATGTCTCCTACTCTCTGGTCTTGTTACTTATCGTCTTCCAACTTTTGTTGATGCCTCAACCTCATGACCACTACTGTGGGTCATATCCACCTATTGCATAGTCAGGAAACCATCCACTACCATTCCTCACTCAAACACTCCAACATAGGTGGGAATGCACAAAAAAATCAAAAATTTCATGATTTCATAATGAAATCCCTACTCAAAGGTCTATGATATAAAGAACTGATCTAAAACCATATCCATGGAGTATCGAAATAAGTTTGTGAACCTCACTTAACACTCTTCCACCATCAGGATACCCTACGGAAGCTATTGAAGTTCCTAGATATGCACTGATGTCAACATGTATGGGTAAAACTCTTCCCTTAAGAGTCATTTGAAATCCTCCTAAGTTATTGTCGCCTCATCATGAGATTGTGTCACCAAAATCTATCATCTCCAAACTGAACCTTATAGAAGGCTCACCGGTAGGATCACCATCTAATCGGGATGTGTCCTCACTAAGTGTAAAACTCACATGAATCCCTCAGGCCAGTCATTTACTACCTAGGGGTCTGGATCACCCTGGTACCTTAGAGGTCACTACCTCTGGAACACATGCAGTGCATTAATCCTATATGCATCTTTGGCTAAAACTGCTAATAAGACCTACTTCTCAATAGGTGATTTCACTACCAGCATACCAACTAGAGGTAACACATAATAATTAGTGTCTTACACTAAATCCTAATTACGTGGTGGATTGAAATCACAATCATTCCATGAAATACTTTCTAGCGGTCTTCACAGAGGCATCCTAAAATAGAATTAAGACGTACCATGTTTAAAGTGTATATCTTGGGAGATGACTCAAGAAGAATTTGAAAAACCAAAACCAAGTCCTATATGATGCATGTAACATTTATTTCCCAGTGACCTTTGTCCTAATGTAATTAGTCGAAAATAATGTTATCAGAGTCCTAGTGAATGGATATGTCATCTAAAACACCAAAACTAAAACCTCTCGCCTGAAATCCGAACTCAAACTATCCTAACACTATCAATTTGAAACCCAAACCAAGATCACAATGTTACAGTCCAAATTAGAAACTGACCAGATATAATAGCACTCTTTCAGGACCCGACCAAATGATATTGGGGCTGCAACTCCCCATGACCGCCTCTAATATTCTAGGGGATGGTGACTAGCATCGAGTAGGTATATCACTAGTATGGTTGGCATTGCCTATGTACCTGTATGCATGCACACATATCTAATCTCAAAAAATGATAAAATTTAATAACCAAAAGAAACAAATGCATGCATATATCTATATCCCAAAACTAGAGTACATCAGAAGTACTTAAATAGAATGAAGGGGAAAATCCCAGAAAAGGAAACTGTGAAAGTTTCCAACCTACTGAGAAGGAGGGGATCGCTGCCAACTACAGCTGTCGGATAGGTCCTTGGCCAAGATCTGGTAAACACCTCAGTCTGACTAGCTCAATATGATCCTCCTTCCTTGGGTCCTTCATAGACTTCATATAAAGGCATGTGGTCTGCACAAGACAAAAAACATGTGCAGGAAAATCTCATGAAGGGGTTAGTATAACAATACTCAGTAAGTGCCCCAAAAACCCCAAAAGAATAAGGGAGAAACTGAAAGGAAACCGTCTACTTGAACTAGCCAGGGGGAACCCCAATCAAGAGATAAACTTCATCTCGAAAAATACTCAGATATGTATGACAGGTTAGATTGGTTTACCTAGGGTGTTAACCCCAACATATGACAATTCCAAAAGGAATCCCATAAATCACATATATATACTCGTCTCAGACCCTAAGCCTCATGGGGTTCCAACTTCATAGCCATTACTAGGATTCACTTCGTAGGCTCTAACGATAACATAAAACCATGAGACCATACTCCATGAGATTATCCATCCTATATGGAACCAATCCAAGATATAAAATCCATCAGGAAAACTCTAAAATTCTAAATGGTACATCCAAGAGAACTTACTCCATCAAGAAACCCAGGTGAAGAGGTCCTCCCCTCACCACTACACATAGTTTATGGGAAATGTGGTAGAATATTCATTGTGTTCCACCTCTCTAATGAGAGATAATAGAGGGACTCATACCTATCCACTGCCCCATATTCAAGGGAGTGTTGAACCTAACTAACCAATGAAACCTTTATCCCTCCTATAAAGAGTGACCTCCACCTTAGGTCATCGAGGGAGAAATAACTCTTTTCTAAGAATCATTGATATCAAGTGGATGGGCCTAGTATTTATAACTATATTGAATATTTGATGGATCTCTAACTCCAATGGAGAACCTGATCCCTACTACTACTGAGATACGGTGGAGTACTACTCTGTAAATGAGGACCCGCACCCTGATTCAATAGGGGAGTACTACTCATGAAAGACATGTTCCCTAATCTGACAGGGGAGTAGCACTTTTTAGATCTAGTACATGTACCCCAACCAAGTATGGTAGTACCACTCATTGGATGGATGACCCATGCCCTGGAAGGACAGGGGAGTACCAACTCTGGCAGATCGTTCACTATAGGGGACCTGTTCCTAGACACGGTAGTGAAGTACCAAACCCAGGCTAGAGGACCCACTCCATAACATGGTAGGGGAGTACTAACTCTACCTAAATAACACATATGGTGGACATTTTCTCTAATCCAATAGGGGTTATTGATCCCTTGGATAGAGGATCTTCTCCCCTGTCCAACCGGGGAGTACTTAATCTACCTTCATGAAGGTCACAGGGAAACCCATGCCCTAGTCTATAACGGGAGTAACACCTCTGGAGAAAACTACCCAAAGTTAAAAAACCATCACCCTTTGATGTGGGGAGTACCATATCTACCTATTAAGATAGGTAAGGGAAACCAGAACCCTAGTTTACTAGGGGAGTATCAGTCCTAGTGTCTCTCTATATAAACCACACTGATATCCAACATTGGATCAGTATAGTTTCACAAGCATCTTGCTCGATTTACACCACCGCGTATCTCATAATCCATAATGGAGGCCACCAAAATGTCTTACATGGAATACCACTCAGGATAGACTACCCGCAAGCCTTAATTTGTGTTATAAATAATGAGATATTGAATGTGGAAGTTCTTAGGGGGATATTTTTTGGAGTACACGGCGTGCACCGGGGCACACACGGCATGTTAGCCCACCCGAGCGCCTAGATATGTAGGTTTTATGTATGGTTTACCAACCAATTTATGGGTAAATGATGTGTAAAGTAAACTCCATTTCCCTCATCACGCATCCCTTGGCTGTGTTCCTCTTCTACACGGACCAGCTGACTGTGTGCCTCACACACTGTGTATCCCATACTACACAGAATGTTCAGACTAAATGGCCACATACCCTTGTAGTTTTCTCATTTCCATGTATCTGACCTCGTGTCCATGTATCTTGGCCATGTGTTAGTACAAAGCAATGTGTTTTCATATGGCTATCCTGGGCCTTATCCCATTGACACAAGGTTTAGGGCATTACACCGCATGTAACCTCTATACATGGTGTGTAGTCCCAAAATTTCATCTTCCCTAAACAGGAAGAGATAAACGACATGTGTCACTAAACTACATGTCATGTAGATGATGACTATTGTTGGTAATGACCTGAAAAATCCTTTTATTCTCCCTAGTTTCTCCTAAAACCTATTGATATACCTATAAGGGATATCTATAAATTTTATTTGGACTTTAGAACCTTAAAAATGATTAAACAAGGGAATTGGGACTAAAAATCAAATTTTCCTATCTTGTTGGAAAAATGCTGAGGCTTGGGATTAGGAATGATGCTCAGATCATTATGGTTCTCTATCTGATGACAGCCTGCTTCTGAAATGGAGATAAATGGAACCTCATTGCATGAATTTAGTATGTTTCTATTCGTTATCCATATAGGGAAGAGGAGGGGGATGAGGAGATATTCTCCTCTTGGTTGTTCTCTTCTCTTATAAGGGGTGGAAGAAATAAATTGGTTTTAATAAAATTAAACCCATTAATTCCTCATTAACACCATGTCACCAAAATAGTCCCTGATCAAAACTCTAGGTGTAGATGACCTTAGGTCATGCCAAGATTTAAAAGGACATTCCATAATCAACCGTGAACTTAGAAACCTGATCTGAGACTCAAATGGGATTTATTGATGTTTCAAGAAAAATGGAGCATGTGTGACAAAATATATTTGATATTTTTTATATCAATTCATCAAGGCCTCCTGATCCTTAGCTTCTCATGCCGACTCAGCACTCGGCTCCAGAAATATTCTCCTAAATATTCTGAAGTCTTTCAGGTCAAAACCTAAGTCATTACGTATATAATGTATTCTAATTCTGGCATTGTGATAGAGAAATGTCTTGGGGGTAATAAATCCAAACATCCCATTGTCACAAGTGTGGGAAGAATCATCCCATAAATTTCCTGAAATGGTAAATGAAATTATTTATGGGTGGGAAGGAAGGGTACCCAACTAGAAAATTACAATGGGAGAAACCCACCAATTTGATGGAAGAAAGTAAATCTCTAGTAAACCTGCATCTTATTTTCCCAATTTTTTAACAACAAGAAATAAGGACACTATGTGAACCAATGCACTAATCTAATGGTTGTTGATGATAACTTATTCTAAAAACCTTCAAGGCCTAGATAGAAAGGGTGACATTATTCCATCACAACTACCTAGTTGTATCTCAACAACGATGTGGTGATATATATGATAGTTATTTCTTCAAGGAGAGAGAACATAGTATTTGATTCTGGTTCAATGAATTCTTTAATATCATGCATGATGTGTAAAACAATTTAAACACCACCTCAAAACATGGATGTGGAGCTATCTATGTAAATATAAATTTGGAAAATTATTTCATCTCAAGTACATAACTTCTCTTGTATTCATAAATGCATGATGAACTTCCCAGTTGACCTTGTGATACTCTATTTTTTAGTATTAAATTATATGCTGGGTATGGATTGGTTTTCCTTATATAAATATAACATAAATTTTTCAGAGAAGTAAATCACCATCAATATCATTAATCGCTATCTGATTCTATGCATGTGAAAGGAGGATAATGAATCTTATTTTGTATCATCATCTAAAGAATGGATATTATTTCCTTATAAAAAAGCATGTTTATATAAAATGATTTATACTAAGGAAAATATCATCCTTTATGACATGCCCATTATAAGGGAATGTGTTGATGTCTTTCCAAAAAATTCTTCGATCTTCCTAGAGATATTAGGTTTTGTCCTTAATCGATCATATACCCTATTCTTTTCCAATATACAAGGCACCATATATAATGGTCACAATTGGACATGATGATTTAAATAAGGAATTACAGGGGAATCTGGATAAAGGGGTATTCATTTAAGAGTGTCACCATGAGGTTAATTGTTTCTCTTCAACAAGAAGAAGGATTAGTAAATGTTCCTCTACATTGATTATTTTGAACTTAATAATACCAAGATAAAGAAAATGTATCATATAATATGGATTTATGACTTGTTTGATCATCTATGTAGATCCCAATGCTTCTTTAAGGTGGATATTTGGTTGGTAAATTAACATGTAAAGGTGGATAATAAGGATATCCCCAAGACTAATTTTTATACAAGGTACATGAACTATGATTTCATAGAGATTCTATTTAGACTCACTAATTCTCTAACTATATTCATGGAATTAATGAATAGATCCTTTAGGGATTACCTTGATAAATTTGAGGGTGTATTTATAGATGATATTATTATATCCTACAAAAGAAATGAATAACATTAGGAGAATTTAAATAATTTATTAAAGAATATAAAAATGAAAATTTATATTTTAAGTATAGTAAATACATGTTTTTAATGGAGTAAGAAACATTTACAGGGGAATGTTATCACCATAAAAGGGATATCAATGGATCATTAAAAAAAGTTAATTGAAGGATGGCCTAGACCAATATATGTGATTGATATCTATAGTTTATTTTGTCTGGTAGGGTACTATCATCAATTTTTAAGAAATATATCAAGATTTTTAAGGACAAAAAATAAGACATCATAAGAGGGAGTGAATTTTGTCTGCATTGATGAATTTAAGGAGATATTTAAAGAGTTAATATAGATACTAATAAATGCACCTATGCCCACATTACCCACCAACGAAGAAGGTTTTTTGATCTACAAGGATGTGTCCATGGGGGATTGGGTTTTGAACAAGTGCAAGATGAAAAAGTTATAGCATATTCCACCCACTAATTAAAGATCCCTGAGAAGAACTATCCAACACATGATCTAGAATTGGTTGTAGAAATATTTACATTTATGATTTGGAAACATTATTTATACAGGGAAAATCATGACATATATACATATCATAAATTCCTTAAGTATATATTCACCCAAAGTGAGCTAAATATACACTAACTAAATTGGTAAGATCTTATCAAGTATTATGACCGTTTAATCCACTAAAATCCTAGGAAGGTGAAAAAGGTGGAAGATGCTATGAGTAGAAAGGATCCTATAACCCTATCCATGATGAGTAATTATAGGGATCTAAAATTCTTGACCTGAAAATGTTGTAAATGGAAATCAAAAAGTTACTTGATCACAAATTTATCAAATAATTACTAAACCATTCATTTTTAGAGGATTAACGAGCCCCAAAAAGATGATGAGGTTCTAAAGAAAAAAGAAAAAAATATTTTAGAGTTTCAATTTTCCAAAGATAGAGATATAAAGTTTAGAACCCATATATATGTCATATCAAAAACTATAATAGAAGAGGAAAATTTTGGATGATGTTCATATCTTGTCCTTCTCTATTCATCTAGAAATCACTAATATTTTGAACCACATGATGATGGTTTGAGGAAAAATGAAAAAAAAATTATTTTTTTCTCTCAAGTGGGTTTTTAAGGGAAAAGGGTAATTTATCCTACTAAAAGATCTCAGATAATTTTTATGACCACTCATTTGTTCTCAGGATAGGTTTTTTACCCTATGTTGTGATTTAAATGGAATTATTAGCAATTCAAATTTTAGTGGAATATTTCATATTTAATTAATTAAATATTAATTATTTATGCAAATTTTTTATGTGATATATTATGTACAGAGTGTCATTTTAGAATATTGAAACTGTGGTGGAGTTTAATATGGGGGTTTTTTCTAGGAAAGGTATAACCTTGTTTTGGTCATAGGTTCTGGCCCCTTTATAATTTTGTTTTCCTCTTTCTATTTTTTTGGTTTTTCTATTTTTTCCCTTTTCTTTTCTCCTTTTTCCCTTTGTTTCTCATATACTCTCCTTGGGGATTTCCTTTTCCATAGATTATATAGGAGAAAGATAGGAATATGGTAAGAGGAGGAGGAGGAGGATATATTTTCAAAGATCTTGAGAGGATCTGGATAAACAAGTGGTACATAGGAGTCGCTGGTCAGATCGAAGAAAAAGTAGGTTCCCCATATAGGTAGGCCCTTTTAATTTTTTTTCATAGATCCTTGTAGAGATTTCTTTATTTTTAATCTTGATTTTGGGTTTTTGGAACCCTTAGAGGGTCGATCTAGTTATTTTGGGATCTAATTAGGGGTTTCAAGTTATTTTGGGATTTTTTGTTTCTTAAATCCCATGTACATGGAATGTGGTTTAGAGAACACACATCATGTGTTCTTATTATTTGGGGAAGATGATGTTTTTAGAAGTACACACATTATACATTAAGTACGTGTTTTGTAGTAGTAATTTTCAATTTGGATAAGTAATTAGGTATGTATATTATTTGGGACAAAAATCTATGTTCCCAAAGTACACACAGTGTAGTGATACTTTGATATTGTAACACCAATGAGATTTTAATAGATGAATATTATGTTTGATAGAATATATTAAATGAAGCATTGATCTTTAATGATCCTCAAAATATATTATTTAAACATGATTGCTATAAATTATCCATTAGATTGGTGGCTATGAATATTACTAACTAAATTTTGAAAATAATATACTTTACACATGTATAAAATTAATTAGTTATCAATATATTAGAAATAAAAACCTAAAAACATTTGAAAACTGTGTTTTCTAAAAAATATGTTTTGTTTCATTTTTCCACACATTTTAAAAAAAATAAATTTTATAAAATATATTTTACAAAATTAAATTTTTTATATAATAATTTCAACATTATCATGGAGTTAATTTTTTATAATTTACTAAAGAGATTATGTTTTTTATGAATAATAAAAAAATTAATTTTCCTTATAACTGCCTTTTTGTTTCAATAATTTACAAAGATACATATTATATAGAATCTTTTTAAAGGTAAATTTAGTTCAAAATTATTATAATTAATTCAATTTAGGTCCTTTTCATAAATTTTACGTTCGGTTTTAAGGTAAAAGTTTTTTATACCATTGAAAAATTATCCTGTGAGAAACTAATTTTTTATCACATTTGCGGGATTTATTTTGAATTAAATCTTTCTAATTAAATTCTTTGGTCATAATAAATAGTAAAAAAATTAAAGAATAATTATTATGGTTAATATTAAAATATGTTTATTGGGTTTTAAACTAAGAAGATAAGGGTTTAAATGATTTAAAAACTTATCCAAATCCTATTTTATTTAAATTTCTATACCTTATCTCGTTTATCATATATAATGATTCATTTTTTGAACTTTTTATGTTGAAAAAAATGTGTAAAATTTAAACTTTTCAACAATTACATGTGTGTCATTCCCCCCACATATAAAAGGAAACCCACTCGGCACAACAATTCACTCATCCAAATATATTTGATTATTCTAATCCCTAACCAAATACCTTCTATACATCCCCAATGATAACTTAGAGTCTTTTTTTAGTAGAAAAAAATCTAGAAAGGATTAAAGTATAAACCTAAAGGGGTTCTCTGAAGAATAGGTATAGTTCTTAACCATGTGTCTTCATCTTATTTTTTCATTTAACTCCTTAAAAACACCATTAACTATGATAAAATAAAAACACACATATATAACATATAATGATATTTCATTATGTTAATTTCTTGACCAATATCCATCTCTTCTTCTATCAAATGATAAATAAAATTGTCAATCATGTGTAAGGTGGACTACCGCCTCACAAACCAATTTAATTCGTTTTCCATCACCACCTCTTATAGATGGATATATTGATGGAATTAATGTGTGTATATATATATATTATTTATTATATAGTTAAAATTATATAATTATAATATCATATATATACCTTCTTACCTTCTAATCCATTGTAAAATAATGACATCGCATATGATTATATATAGACTACCACCACCACGAAACGATGTGAAAATTTTTTGTTTATTTTGAAATTTATTGTAATAAGTATAGGTTAAATGAATATACATGATATAAATGATATAATAATTATTTTTTGAAGGAAAAATATTATTTAACATTATTTATTTCTATCCATAAAAAAAATGAAAACAGTGTTCATGCGTATGTATGGCCTGCCATCTCTATGAAAAGTTTAACTCATTTCTCTATCTCTAGATTTTATAGGATATTATATACACATACATAGTTAATATATATTATATTTATATCATTTTAAAAAATATATATTATGAAACCATGATCATAATACTTGTATTGAAATTTTAATGACTCAAATTTTCACTAGTTTTATTTTTATAAATTAAATGAAAAACTTTTGAGACTAGGCATTAAGAAATTGTGTGATTTTGAGACTGGTGTTCCCAAAACAATTCATTGAATGATGTATAATTATTAATAAATCAGACGGCTGGTTTTTCATTAAAACTATAATATCTCTTAAATGGGTGTATGAATTATAAATCCAAGGGCACCTTTTCATTCAGAACAACAAATTTACCTTAGGTGGGGCCTAACATCAAATGATGTGGGTCAACCATGAATGTAATATTTTGGGGATAAACAAAATTAAATTATTTAATAAAAAATATTTTACTTTGATGCATTATTATTTTCTTTTTTATGTTTCCTATTGTCAAGATTCTAGGGTTAAGACATAACCCTATAAATCTTATAAAGTTAGGAGAAGGAGATCCCTCTGATGAACATCAACTGATTGGAAAATCAGGATCGAATAACCTCATATTTGATGGATTGATTAATGAAGATGACACCACTTCTACCTTAGTCAAAAATAGATCCAAATTCCTTGTAGGGTTTTATTTTTTTTACATTATTTCCCCATTCATAAATATGATGATGAGTGTGGACCAACCCATGAACAAGTTGATATGTGGTTTGATAGCTTGCGGGATGGGAATTTATTCTTGTGGGGATTTAAATGGGGGTTAAATCTATGTGATTGATTCATTCTTAATGATCTATCTAATAAGGAATAATTTAAGATGGCATAAAAAATTAATAAGATCTATCCTTTGGGTGTTTTTGTACTTCTCCTCCCCCCCCCAATATATCATGTTCTTTACATGTTCTTATCCTTTGAAACTCCTATGAGAATGATTGACTATTGCACACCTGATCCATGGAACAAGTATCTGAGATTGAGGATCTAAACCCTAGATGGCACAGCAGAGGTGTGACAGAAGGAATGGTGTGATTTGGCCATCATGGAGGCTAATGGTGGAAGTGCATTGTGGATGTGGACGGAGGCGGAATCTTTGTCTGATTTGGGCAAGGAAGCATTGGTCGGGGGGGTCCAGGCGGACAGCGATCTGGTAGGGTGAGGTCGCTAGAAGGGGTGGTCAAGGGAGGTGGAACGTGATAGGGAGTCTGTGTCGGGACCGATGTGGTCAGCGAGCTTGTGTCGTGGTAGGAGGTCGCGATGTTTACTGGGGAACACAGTGATATGAGGATGCATACACGGTGGTGAGCTGGGACACAACTCGGTGCCATGTAAGAGGAACATGTGGTTTTGAGGCTGCGGGGTAGGTAGTTATGTGGTCCAGATGTGTGGAATGTGGCATGACATTGCATCAACATGGGAGGATGTGGTCGGGCCAGACCATGTGTGGCGTAGTGAATGGGCCCATAGCACGAGTAAGAATAGGGGTAGTCGGGAAGCACTTAGTGGTTCGGGCTTTTCAGTATGGACTGAACTGAGCCGGGTTGGGTCGGATGGCGATTCGGGCCAGGCCTAGCAAGTCGGGTTAGACCCGGACCAGACCTGGGTGAGACCTTTTTTCACAAAAATGGTTGTAACATTCAAACGAAAGGTCGGTTTGGCAAGCCGTCTATGATGTCGGGACCCTTACGATAAGGCAGTCTTTTGTGATGGCTCGGTGGAATTTTATCTTTGACCAGTATTGTTAGATTTTTTCCCTTGTTTCTTCCCTTGAGGGTTCATTACAGTATTACATCTACATTACTGTATAATAGTCCCCTCTATAGGTCGCATCTCGAATAGATTTATAGTATCCCTCCTTGGGACTGGAGAAATCCTCTATCACCCTGGATTGATTTTTACAGGAATTGGCGTGACCACCGAGTGTAGGGTGTTTTCCCTCCATATAGTGGGTCATATCCATATGGTTGTTGTTATTCAAGGAGAATGATCCCCTATGTTACAAGTCGCATCGGTAGGGTTTTTGGTATTCTCTAAGTAGGATCCCCAATGTTGCATGATAATATTGATTGGGTTATTATTATTATATAGGAAGGATCCCCTCCCTATATATTATGATCTTTAACAAGTGTATTTATTTTTGAGCGGGGTCCAAATTAGAGAGACATCTTCATTAGAGTCTCAAATGATATCATGGATCGAGGAGTGAGTTCTCTCAGAACGAGTTCTCCATGAGTAGAATCATGTGGTGGTGATTGGTTGTGACTTACCTCTTTACCTTGTGGCTGGTTATGAGTATACCAAAATATCCTTTGTATATGTGTTATAGAAATATACCTTTGTTGAGATGACTCTACTAATCACTTATAGTATTTCCTTTGTGTTTTTTCCTTTATGGTTTTGGGGTGTCCTACTGAGCACTGTTTTACTCACCCATACATGAGTTTCTCCTGCATGTGTCGTGTCTTGTGCAGACAATTGACACTTTGACAGAGTCTTAGGTGGACTGATACTAGGTGGTTCTTAGAGAGATCAAATGAATGTATGTGTGCTTCTATATCTTTAGACATATTTTCTACTCCTACCCTTTAGGTAGGTTTTTTTTCAAATGTGTTTTAGGAACTTGTGTATTCACTTTTATAGAATCTTTCTCTTGGTGGGATTTTATTCTAACCTTGTTTACTTTCCAATTTCCTACTTCTGTACACTATTTTTGGTATCTTAGAGTATTAATTCATTGAATACTTAGTTTTTTCTTCATTTTAGAATTTTGGTCTTGGATATGTGTGTATGTACAAATACTTAGAAAAATGCCTCCCATTTGGGGGATTTTCTTACTTAGTGCTAGTCACTACCCCATGGTCTATCGGAGGTGGGCATGGGATAGTCATGGCACAGACCCCTTTGGGACAGGTCATGATAGAGTTTTATCAGAGTGAGTTCAGTCCTACATCAGGACCGGGAGTCTGTGAGGCTGGTTTAGGGTAATAGTGTCGAGTGTTTCAACGTCATCTTTCAGACCAAAGAATCTAGTGTTCGTGTAGCAGCCGATGTATCCATACACCCAGAATTTGGACACCTAATTTTTGACTCGGTACATAAGAACATTGGTTATAGGGAAAATAATGGTACCTGAATCTTATAGTATTTGGGTGTGTTCTCATTTCCTTCTTGAGTTATCTCACTAGGTATCCTCTTTGGACTTTAATACATCTTATTTAATTTCATGATGCCTCCACGTAGATGGCCAGCCAAGATTCCATTTCATGATAAAAAGGATGATCTTCTTAGTGATGAGGTTTTGATACAGGTACTTGTACCAGATATAGCACCTCCGGGTGGTTTACCTGCGATACCACCAGCTGCCGAGCAGCAGTTACTACCAACATTCCAATTTGAGGATGCACGTAGGATGAGTGTGTTTCATGAGTTTTAGAGTTATAATACTCCTATATTTTTGGGTGATACAAACCCTAGGTATCTAAGGATTGGTTGTAGGTAGTTACATGCATCTTTCGCCTTGTCAGGATATCTTCTGACCAGATGACGGTCCTAGCTGCGAGTCTTCTTCAGGGATCAATGGGGTGATGGTAGAGCTTAGTGACCAAGACACATGATGAGGTGACTCACTCTTGGTTGTACTTTGATCATCTCATCATAGAGGAGTTTATTCCACCAATGTTGTGGTTAGTGCATATCTATGATCTCTTGCATCTGTTGTAAGGAAGAAAGACTATGGAGGAGTACTCAGTGAGGTTTACTAATCATTCTCGATACTCCACAAATATAGTGTGTGACCCATTATTCATGGATTGGTCCTTAAAATATGGGTTACACCAGGAGATAAGTGAATCCATGATATCCCTAATAATTACCACATATATTAGGATAATATAGAGATCTCTACTAGTGTATAGCTTTCTAATGGTCTAGACACTAGTAGAGGGAGATACTAGTAGGCACCAGGTGGCTGAGACATCGACAGTAGGTAGCCGACAGTAGTCGAAGGGACCCAAATGGGTTAGTCACATAAAAATATGACCCTATCATACCAGGAAAGTGATGCAGGGCTCCCGTGGTGGCTCAAGTCATCCCAAAGATAGACAGTGTTATGCATGTGATAGTCTAGGGAATATAGAATGAGATTACCTGACCGGACGTACAGCTGATTGGGGTATGGTTGAGGGACTACTGAGGATGAGGTATAGACAAGATCAAGGTGATATATAGGGTATAATACATTACATAGGAGTATGTAGGGTAGAATGAGGTGGGTGGAGGTTTGACATATTACCACCACTACCCCCAGGTAGTCCACACCATGCTCAGGGAGCTTGAAGATAGGAATGAGGGTAGCTGCAGGTGATGCAGTCTTATAACCCCAGTGCTCCATGGATTATTAGAGGTATGATCTTTGTCTTTTCTACCCTATATTCATTTTTGATAGACATAGGTTCTAGTTATTCCTTTCATTCCATGAAGCTTGTTCAGGGCTCGATGATTCCAATTAAACTATTGACTCGACCCTTATTCTTAGATACTTCTATGGTAAGGTATTATATGATAAAATACTAGTGCCATAAGTGTGGCCATACTCTTGGAGGTGAGAGTTTTGGTTGGGATCTCTTTGTATCATTGTCGAGGACTTACAATGTCATTCTTGGTATGGAATTTTTATCTATATTATATAATTTGATTAACTATTTTCGGCACATAGTTTGGTGTATCCACGGTGATGGGACAAGGTTTTCCATTGTTGGTGAAAAGGAAATGCAAGCAGCACAGCATGTACTTACTCATAGGAGGGTGAAATTGATTACTCATCAGTTGGATAGACTCACCCTTGGTGTATTGGATGATTGGAGTACTCATTTTCCTATAGTGGTGGTAGAGTATGAGGACAACCTTCTTGAGGATATCTCTATATTACCTCCCCATAGGGAGGTAGACTTTTTAATTAATCTATAGCCCAGTATGGAACCATTATCTACACTATAATTTCATATGGATCCCGTAGATCTTCATGATATGAGGGTACAGTTAGAGGACCTTTAGAGTAATGACATCGTGAGAACCAACATTTCACACTGGGTGGCCTTAATTTTATTTTCCAAGAAGGCAGATGGGAAATTGAGGTTATGTGTGGAATTTTGGTGCCTGAATATAGTGATAGTGAAGAAAAAATACCCACTACCAAGGATATATTACCTTTTCGATCAACTTAAGGGATCAAGGTGGTTATTAAAGATTAACCTCAAATATGGATATCACCATATTTGTGTATGGGAAGAGGATGTACTGAAGATAGCCTTTAGATGTCAGTACGGCTACTATGAGTACTTGGTGATGCTTTTGAGCATGTAGAACACCCCAACAATTTTCATGGGAAATGTGAATATGATCTACCTTCCTTACATAGATTTCTTCGTGGTGGTCTTCATTGATGACATCCTAGTGTACTCAGTGTCTAAGGAGGAGCACGTGATACACTTGAGGATGGTCATGGACACACACTGGGAGAACCATCTTTATGGTAATATCTCTAAGAGTTATTTATGGATTTGAGAGGTCCAATTTCTGGGACACTTCATTTCATGGGATGGATTCGCAGTGAAACCTATGATGATTGGGGTGGTGCTTTCTTAGGATCCACCCACGAGTGTTACTAAGGTGCAGAGTATCATGGGTTTGGTTGAGTATAATCAGAGGTTTGCACCTAACTATTTCAGAGTAGCATCACCCTTGACGGCTTTGACATAGAAGATTAATGCTTTCATGTTGACATAAAAGTGCCAGAAGTGCTTTCTGAAGCTGAGGTAGAGGTTGAATAGTTCTCCCATATTGAGATTTCTAGAGGAGGGCATCAGGTATGTAGTGTTCTGTGATGGATCTGGGACATGGCTTGGTTGTTTCCTAATGTATGGGAAAGTGGTGATTGCCTATGGTTCACACCATTTGAGATAGTATGATAATAACTACATGACCCATGATCTTGAGCTATTGGCAGTAGTATTTTCATTGAAGATGTGCTGACACTACCTAATGGGTGAGCGTTTTATCATCTACTCTAACCACAAGATTCTAACGTATATATTCTCTCAGAATGACCTATACTTGATACTGAGGTGATTGTTAGAGTTCCTCCATGATTATGACCTTGATATTTTCTATAATCTTGATAAGGGAAATGTGGTGTCAGAGGCTATCAGTAGGAGATCTATCTTATAGTTGCGGAGAGAGGCATCAGAGTAGTTTTCCTTGTTGAAGATATAATATATGGATAGAGATATGGAAGATTGCATTCAGTAGATGGCTATGACCCCTACACTCATACAGTGATTTAAGTAGGTACAAATTGGGGATATCTATAGCAAGACTCAATGTGCTCAATTGTCCAAAGGGAATTCCCCTAATGGATATTTAATAGGTGGGGAGAACGTAATTATTTTCAGAGAGCACATAGTCGAACCAGTGACGTTCCGGGAGGACGTTCTGGGGGAGTTCCACAAATCCCATATTTCGGTACATACGGGTGTGGAAAATATGGACCAGGACCTCCAACATCAATTCTGGTGTACATGGATAAAGAAGGTCATGTAAATTGTTGTTTCTCAATGCCTCACTTTCCAAAAAGTGAAGCCTGAGAACTAGGTCCCTGCGGTCTTGACCCTCCCACTTAAGGTGCCAGAGTGGAAGTGTGATGTGATACCAATGGACTTCATGAGGGTTTACCATACACGTATAGGGGACAGGACACCATCTGGGTGATCGTTGACCAACTCACTAAGTCATCCCACTTATTACTAATCTAGTAGCAGAGTTCAGTAGATAGTTTGGGATGCCTCTACATGAAGGAGATATTTCAGATTCACATAGTTCTATTGAAGATCATTTATGGTCATGGTGCTGGTTTTACATCTTATTTGTGGAAGGTATTGCAGGAGGTGTTTGGGACACATCTACGCTTGATCACAGTGTTTCATCCCCAGAAGGATGTCCAGAAAGAGGGGACCTTTCATGTTCTAGAGGATATGTTGTGGTCCTTGATCATTTACTTCATTCGTAGCTCAGACAATCACCTACCACTGGTGTATTTTTCATACAAAACCATCTACCACTACACCATTAGTATGACACCATATGAGGCCCTGTACGGAAGACCATAAAACTCACCACATTACTAGATGTACCCAGGAGAGTTATCACTCGTGGGCCCATAGTTGGTGAAAACTATTATAGAGAAGTTTCAGATAATCTAGAAGTGGATGAGGCTTGCACAAATCTGGAAGAATTTTTATGTTGATTGGATATAGAGGCCTCCAGAGTTCAAGGAAGGAGAACATGTGTTCCTTTGGGTCTTGCGACAACATGGATTGTGGATATTTGGTTGGGGCGGCAAGTCATCTTCAAGATACATTGGCCCTTTTCAGATTCTATATAGATTTGGTGATGTGGAATAATGCCTAGATGTACCCCCACATTTTCACCAGGTGAATGATTTCTTCCATGTGTTTAATTTGAGTAGGTACATGCATGATCCATCACACATCATTGACTATGGTGAGTTGTAAATTAATGATGTGGAAAATTTTGTGGAGTACCTAATGAAAATCGAGGATCGACATGAAAGGATCCTATGTGGGAAATTGATTCCTCTGGTTCACATCCAGTGTTACCAAGGGAATATCCATAAGAGAACTCATGTGTGGGAGGCTCATATTTTTTCTCGGTATCCTTATCTTTTTGTTTAGTATCCCTTATTTTATATTACAGAGACATAAATCTCTAAGTTGGGGTGATGTAATGACTCTAATTTTCCCTAGTTTTATTTTTATAAATTAATAGAGAAAATTCTATAACAAGGCACTAAGATGGAATATGATTCTGAAACTTGTTGTTCCTGGAACAATTCATTGAATGATGTTATTTTTTTAATAAATCTAGCATAGGGTTTTTGTTTAAAACTGGAATAACTCTAAAAAAGGTGTCTGAATTAGAAATATGAGGTCGCTGTTGTATTCAGAAAAGAGGATTTACATTAGGTGGAGCCTAGAATCGAGTTTCATGGGTTGATTGTAAAGGTAAGCTTTTGGGCATAAACTTCATTAAAATATTTAATAAAAATTATTGTATTTTGACACAACATTAGTTTTTTTTAATGTTTCCTATTGTCATGAATCTAGGGTTACAACATAACCCTATAAATACTCTAAGGAAATGAGAAGTATCTCCCTCTATTGAACATAGACCAATTGGAAAATATAGGTCGACGAACCTAGGATTCTATAGATCGATGAACAACGGCGACATAGCTTCACCCTTCATTAAAAACCAATCCAAATTCTAGGTAGGGTGTTGTTTCCTTGTTATTTTTTCACCATTATTAAATTAGATGATGAACATGGACCAAACCATTAAGAGTTTGATATGTGGTTCGATAGCTTGAGGGATGGTAATTTATTCTTTCATGGATTTAAATGGGGGTTAAATCTGTGTGATTGCTTCATTATTCATGTTCCCTCTAACAAGGATGAATCAAATCCGACGTGAAAAAAGGCCAAGATCAATTCTTATGGTGTTTTTGTGCTTCCCTTTTTCTCCCCTCAATATATCATGTTCCTTTTGTATTCTTCACCTTTGAAACCCATATGTGATTGATCATCTATTGTGCCTATTATCCATGGAGAAACAATCCAAGATCGAGGATATGAACCCTCGAAGGAAAAGCAGAGGTGTGACGGTAGGCAAGACATGGTTTGTTCAAAAAAACGATGCAAGGCGCTAGCACATGGAGAGGGCCTAAGGTGGTGGTGCATGGCGGTAGCCGGAGGATGAAGTGGCTAGAGGCGGAAGCTTCTATAGGTTTGGGAGAGGCAGCGCGGGTCAGGGGGTTGGTCCAGGTGGACAGTGAGTTGGCAGGGGTAACAGGTGGAGGTGAAACGAGGCAGGAAGGCACTTCGGGGCTGACGTGGCCATCATACATGGTCCATGGTATGAGGTCACGTCATTTATCAGGGAACACGGTGATATGAGGTAGTGTACATGTAAACGAGCTGGGATGCAGCTCAATGTCGCGTCGAAGGATCCGTTAGTAGCAAGGTCGTGGGGCAGGTAGTATGGGAGGCCAGTTGTGTGGAATGTAGTATGACACCATATTATCATAAGAAGAATGTGTTCGGGGTAGACTGAATGCGCTATAGTGAAGTGGCCCACAGCGCGAGCCGAACCAGGGGAAGCCCGGCTACTCCAGCTACCTATTTGGTCGGACCGGAATGGGTCGGGTTGATTCTAACCAGGATGGGTCGGGTTAGCTATTGGGTTGGGCCTGGTCTGATGAGTTGTGTCAAACACGAACTGGTCCCAGGCCGTACGTTTTTCACAAAGATGGCCACAACTTTCAAACAGAATGACCATTTGAAAATCTATCTTTGGCGTTGGAACCCTTTTGACAAGGTGGTATATTTGGGATGGATTTGTGGGATTTTAGCTTGTACCAGTATAGGTGGAGATTTTCCCTTGGTTCTTTCCTTGAGGGTTTAGTATAGTATTACGTCCACATTACTGGATAGTATCTCCCTCTAGAGGCCGAGTCCAGGATTGAGGTATGGTATCCCTCGTTAGGACTTAATAAATCCCCTATCACACCTAATATAGTTTTGTGGGAATTGATGTGACCTCATAGTGTAGGTCATTATTCCTCTATCTAGTGGGCTATATCAATAGGGTTTTTGGTATTCTATGAGAAGGATCCCCTACGTTACGATCCACATCGGTTGGATTGTTGGTATTATCTAAGAAGGATCCCCTACATTGTAGGGTAATAAAGATTGGTTTGTTGGTATTCTCTAGAAAGTACCCCCTATCTGTATATTATGATCATTGAACAATGTATTTCTATTTGGGCAGGGCCCAAATTAGAGGGACCTCTTCGTGAGAGTCTCTGATGATATCATGGTCTGAGGAGTGAGTTCTCTCAGAATGAATGTGCCTTGAGCAGAATCCTATGGTGGTGATTGGTTGTGACTTACCTATTTACCTTGTGGATAGTTATGAATATACCTATATATCCTTGCTATGTGTGTTATATACATATACATGTGTATATAAGAATATACTATTCACATGTAGTATTTCCTTTATGTTTTTTCCTTTGTGGTTTTGGGGTGTCCTATTGAGTACTGTTTTACTCACCACTACATGGTATTTTCCCACAAATGTCATTCCTTGTGCAGATGATCAATGATTTTATGGATTCATAGGTGGAACAAGACTAGGTGTTTCTTAGAGAGATTATATAGATGTGGTGTGCTTATATGGCTTCATATAGTTTTCCTACACCTACACTTCATGTAGGTTTTTTTGCGGATGAGTTTCAGAAACTTGTGTATTCACTTTTACAAACTCTTTATTTTGGTGGGCTTGTATTCTAGCCTTGTTTACATTCTAGTTTCCTACTATTGTACTCTATTTTTTATATCTTAGTGTATGAATTCATGTAAACATAGTTTTTTTCATCAATTCTTCATTTTGGGCTTAGATATGTGTTTGTGTGTGTGTGCATGCAGGTACTTTGGAAAATGCCTCCCATTTGTGGGATATGCCTACTCTGTGCTAGTTCCCTACCCCTGGCCAATAAGAGTTGGTCTTGGGGTAGTCACGGCATGGGCCCCTCTAGGATGGGTCATGATAGAAATAAAAAAACACACACATACATGAACAATGAAACAATTATTACCTTAAATAGTGATTTTAAGAAAAAATTGTCAATAAACATGTGAATTAATATTTTAAGTAAATAGTATATTGTGTGATATATGTGATTATAATTATTTAATATATTAATAAAAATCTATATTTATTATATATGATGTTCATACACATATTAATGAAATCAGACTCGAGGTAAGGTTTTCTCATCTCACTTTTAATTCAGTGAGACCTATGCAATATTCACCACTTATTTATTTTATAGGGTATTATAGAAGTAGTTAAGTGTTAAGGGATCATTATAGGTGCTATTTTCTAATAATGACTCATCTATACCTTAGTACACTGGTATTTAGAGTTCCATTAGACATTCAGGTTGAGGTAGGGGATGTGGTACCCAAGTAAAACAGTAGCAATACCATCTAGAGGGAGCAACACAAGGGACTCAAACTATATCCCATATTAGTGGTTCAAGTAATATTTACTCTATATAATCTAATTTTAATATTTTTATATATAAACTATTACAATCATAGGTATTATTCTTGTTTCGTCTACCCTTTCTTTCATTTTTCTTGATACAGGTGCATTTTATTCCGTTATATATTCTCCTTTTAAAAATGGTTTGTGCTTGGTTGTGGAAGTTTGGGAAGGTATCTTGACCATAGAAACACTTTTTGGAGTTTTTTTTTAGAATATAAAATTTTTCGAGGAATGTTCACTAGAAATTTATGGTTTCTATTTCTTTTGGGAATTTTTGATACTGAAAATGACATGTTTCAATTTTATTCTCGGTATGGATTGGATAGTTCTATACCTAGATCACATCAAATGTTACCAAAAGATAGTTACCTTTGTATCTCTAGAAAGAGCAATCTATTTTCAATTGGGTGATTGGGAACTTTAGGAAGGTCGTACAGGACCAATTTAGTATAGGATATGTTTTCTCATGGATCATATTGAATGTCTTTTTCTAGATGAAGGTGGAATGATAGAGTAAACTATTACCCAAGTGGTAGACTATTTTTATATGTTTTTTTAAATATTAATATTTTTTACCACCTAATTTGGAGATTGAGTTCATGATCAAGTTGGTGTCGGTAACAAAGCCAGTTTCAATTCCTCCTTACAAGATGGCACCGGTGCAGCTTTAGGAATTGAAATTTTAGTTTGATGATCTAGAATATAAGGGTTTCATATAACCTAGTACATCCCCCATGGGGTTATCCCATTATTTTCACCATGAATAATGGTGATACCTTTCACTTGTTTGTGGAATATTGAAAATTTAACCAGATTATATTCAATCACCAATATCCCCTTCCTTTCATTGAAAATATCTTTAATTAGCTATGAGGTGCCCTGGTTTTTTTAAGATTGAATTGATATCAGTGTATCATTAGTTGACAGTGATATCATCAAACATACCTCATACTTATTTTAGGTGAACATATGGATTGTACAAGATCATGGTGATATCATTCGGTGTGACAAGCGCACTGTTGGTATTCATGGCCTTGATGAACAATATTCTATAGCCTTTCTTTTATATGTTTTTGGTGGTCTTTATCGATGAAATATTAGTTTACTCCCTATATTTATATGATCATTCCCAGCATATTGACATTATCTTGAGTATATTGAGATTTCATCATATTTATGCCAAGATAACCAAATATACTTTCCGTATTGATAAAGAGATCCTCCATGGTCATGTTATCTCAGATGTCGGATTGGAAGTAGACCCTAAAAAGGTTTCATCTATAGTATCATGGGAGTGACCCAATAATGTATTTCCTATTCAGAGTTTTCTTGTTCTATCATAGTATTATCATAATATTATATGGGACTTATCCCATTTGGAAGCACTAATATTT
Organism: Viscum album; assembly: GCA_963277665.1. Taxonomy (NCBI): domain Eukaryota; kingdom Viridiplantae; phylum Streptophyta; class Magnoliopsida; order Santalales; family Viscaceae; genus Viscum; species Viscum album. The sequence continues at coordinate 685,140,663 of OY728165.1, forward strand.
TGGATAACTAAGAAATGGGTGAAGTTGTCTTGGTAAAATTATTGCGTTATAGATTTTTATGAGATGAAAGGAAGGCTGACCTGAACACCAATTCTCACTTCTTCTTTGTTGGGAAATGATTTTAATAAGTACTATGATGCATCTAGATTTTGATTATTATTTGTTATAATGTAATAGGATCAATAAATTTATTATGGATCTAGATATCTAAGAATGAAAAAGATAAATTACTCTACTTGTGATCTATATGTAGCTACAGTAATGAACTCCTTGAGATACTGGAGACAATATCTTTTGGGTGAGAGGTTTGTGGTCTACATAGACCTCAAGAGACTCATATACATACTTTCATAGCATGACCTAACCCTTCAGAAGAGGATTTGGGTCAAGTATCTATATTCATTCGACTTTGATCTAGAATATACACTAGGAAAGGGAAACATCATTGTTGATGAATTGAGATAGAAGACAAAGAAATAGGTAGTGTAGAAATCTTACGGTGAGTAGAAGATGATGGTACTCTTTGTATATATTCATCTAGATGTTTATAATTATCAAAGATGATAATATTTGACCTCGACACCATTCTTTCCCATTATTTTGGACCAGATCAGTTCTGAGAAGTTATCTAATCAAGAGGGAATATCTATGAGAGATAAATTATATGGTGGGGAGATATCATCCCGATGGTCTCTTGTAATACAAAATTATCTTCTTTTCTAAATACAAGTATGGGTTCCTATGAGATTTCATGAGGATCTGATGATGGATTTTCATGATTCTAGATGGTCGGTTTACCTTGGATTTATAGTGATGTATCCTAATCTCCATGGACAGTATTGGTGACCAAGAATGAAGAAAGTGATATTGTGATTCTTGGATAGATGCTTCACCTGTCACAAGGTGAAGGTCAATCATTATAGACCTACTAAGAAATTACAGTATATTCCTATTCTATAATGGAAATGGGATGTCACTTATATGTAATTAGTATTGCGATTTCCCAAGAAACATTATAAGAATAATGCATTATGGGTGGTCATATATTGATTGATGAAGGTTTCCAACTTATTTCTAATTAGGGAAAAATTTACTATTAAAGATATTATTAGTCTCTATGTGCAGGAGATAGTTTGACTACATAGTGTTCTTCAGAATATCATTTCTGATATATATCCTTTTTTAAGTTTAGGTTTTTTAAGTTGTTCAGAAGGATCTACGATTGTAGGTTCTTTTGAGTGTATCCTATCAACCTCATACTGACATCTAATATGAATGGAAAATTTAGGTTCTAGAGGATAGGTTATGATTTAATAGATTCTGGTGATTCATGGGAGTAGAATATGGAACTCAGAGAGTTTTAAAATAAAAACATATTCCGTGAATCGATCCAGATATCACCCTTTGAAGATTTATATTTTAGGTAGTTTCGTTCTCCTATTTATTGGCTAGAGGAATGTGAGTCAACTATTTTTGAACCTAGTCTTGTGCAATATATTTCTTAACAGGTTTAATTGATCAAGAAGGGGTTGATAGCCATAAATAGTTGGCCAAAATCTTATTCTTTCCAGTGAATATGACCTATGGAGTTTGCAGTGGGTCAACATGTTTTGATTTGGGTGTATCTTATATTGGGGAAACATCGTATCAGGAGGTAGTGAAATCTAGTACTTGTGTCTATTAGGACATTTGAGATAGTGGAAAGGTTTGGTCCATTGGCATTCCAATTGGACAATCCAAAATGCTATTGTTCCATGAACGATGTGTTTCACATATTTCTACTTTGGATATATCATCCTAACCCTTCTTGTGTGATATAAATTGATGACGTTGAGCTTGGTGAAGATGCATCCTTTTATGATAATCCAATACAGACTATGGACCATAGTGAGGGGGAACAACCATTACTCTAGTGTGAGTGCAGTGGTAGCTTGGGTGTGTTTAAGAGGATACATGGGAGAGGGTGACTAATTTACAAGGATAGTGGCTAGACTTGTTCACAAATAATGGACAATGATGCACAAAGTAGCTCAGGGTCGAGCTATTATATGTTTGGGATTTTTTAAGTTACAGTCTTTTCTATGTTCTTTCTTCATTGGGTTTTTTTGTGGAACCTATTTTATTTGGGTTATTAGTATTTTAAATATTGGTGTCTAACCCATTTATTTGGGGATGGACAGAATTTTCTAGCTATAAATGACCTATATTATGGGGATGTATATTTCATTAAATAAATTGAGACTCGGTAAATGTGAAAAATCCTTGAGAATATTTCATTTGGGGGTTCAGGTTGACCTGAGTATTTTTTTTATAAGTGTTTCATTAGAATCTTCTTACTGTACACTTTCACACCATGAACTGGTTATATGATGTGAATCCACTATCATGAATATTCCATGAACTAGTATGATGTATGAAATGTTTGCACATTATAAAACTTGTTCACTTCATGAAAATAGTCTGTCTAAGTTAATTTAACCCATGGAAATATGTTTTTTAATGTATCACATCAGTCCAGAAATTCACATCATTAAAGGGGTATCTTCCATGAATGTTTCAGGATCAATGTGTTTAAAAAAACATTTCAAATATGGATTATTATCATTCATGGTGCATACTCTTCTCTTGAACCCTATAGTGACCCTAGGATATTTTGGATAAATCCCTTCCCTCTCAGACATCCCAGTCTAGTTTTTCATCACTATTGAGTCCCTTCGCTTTTGATTTCTCCTTTAATACAATATCCTCTATTATAGTGGTGTGGTCTATTTTCCATCAATAAATCTGGTGATGATATGGATGCTTTTGTGATATAGTTTTTCCTTGAAATCTCTTCACTTTTGTTCTTTATAGTCATTCCAGGTTGAGATTGTCTCTTTGATCACTGGATAACGGTAGGTGGTCTAGAGAAAATCCATATGGTATGTTTCTAATTTTTAAATTGATTTTAATACTATAAAATCATAAGGACACAACATGGGTGTTAACTAATAGAATATTTTGTGATTATAATAATGTGTTAGGACTACTCCTTAGATCCCTTTAGATTAAATAATGTAGAGACTCTACTTGAGGGTACCTGTAGGGTGAGCCTACCCTTAAATTATAATGAACTGTTTGATGTATTCAAACATAATTGATCATGAAATGATTCCTTAGGTTATTACTTATGATAGGATAACTTTGTAAAATGGATTACTAGTTTATTGAATTTTTTTGTGATACCTTGATATTATATTGTTATGCTGAAATGATTATATATAGGGAGTGGAGTAGTTAGGATGAAATATTTATAAAGAGGGTGCATCCTGGTTATGTTAAAATGTGTGTATAATAGGCATGGACTAGTTATGTTGAAATTATTATATAAAGGGTGTGCTCGGTTATATTGAAATGCTTATATATAGAGCTTGACCTAGTTATGCTAAAATTATTATTTAAGGGTTTCTCCTAGTTATGGTGTAATGATTACACATAAAGATTTTTTCATTTATGTGATCATTCCATGAACTTTTGGTTATGGTTGACATGGTGATGTTGCATCCTCAGAGTTATTCTGGTATGATTCCAAATAAGGTTAATTGTTATATTGTATTAGTTGTTTAATTAATACTCTTATTTATCATAATATTTCATGCACTTACTATCAGAATAGATTTATTTAGACATTGTGGAGTGGACCTATTGAGTTATACACAAACCCTTTTTGGGTCGTCGTTTGGTACCCAAGTAGAATACGTGGATTCTGGTATGGATAAGGGTAAACGACCTTGTTGTTGGTTTTTTCTTACAGGGAGGGTTGGATCTTAGATATGGGACCAACAAGAGGATCAGGATCAGGGTCATTAGTGTATTTTTTTGAGTTTTTTAGTTATTTATTTGTTTTACTTTTATCTTGTCACTAACCTAATTTCCATCCTATCATTAATTTTTTTATTGGTTTTTCTAGTTTCCTTAAGTATTGGATTTATACACTATTATTATACTATTTTTTGTATTTATTTTACTCTGATATGTATACCATAGTTATTCAAACTCAATACAAGGGGGTATAGTCTTCCCACTATAGTCATTACACCTCTTCTAATTTCTGACATCCTCTAGTGTATGGGGATAAATTATTTAGGTCTAGTAACCAATCTAGTTTGGACACGTGAGAGAGTTTCAAATCAAGGGATGTTACAAGGTACATGGGTAGACAAACCTTATGAGGATGGACATTGTCCTGTAGAAGTACACAGACAGACACCATGTGTTACCTGACCTTGTAATAGTATTTATCCAGACCTTGGGTGTTCCCTGGCCATGTAGATGTACATGTCCATATTCACAATTGAGAGAAGTCGTTGTGTATTAATAATTACACACTGTAAAATTTTCTTCAAAAAGAATTTTGGGTGTATGTGTGCCTAAAATTCATAATTATACTTTTTATTACTTCATTATGAGTGTTTTCCATGTAGATAGTGATTGGGGAATCCTTTTTCGATTTAGAGTCTATATCAAAGGTATTTTGGAATGAGAGAGTTTTCTGGGGGGATTCATTCAATATTGTTGTTCTAAAATCCTCTCAAGGGACAGGTTATAAGATATGAGAACAATGTTATGGTATGAACATGTTGATCACCTTTTCTAAGGATTCCAGGTAAGTTCATTTCAGGTTCTTTATAATGATATTAGGAGGTGGGATTGAGTGGATTATTGGGTGACCTTTCCTAGTTGTTGGTTGAGATATAGTTAATTATGAGCCTCAAATTTTGGATAACATCATGGTATTTTGTGTATAGTTGAGAGTTGTTGAGAGAGTTTGAGATGGGACTGAGGGGCCTATTTTGAGTAATTCCCTTCAGGTTGGGGTGATACATTAGGTTTCCCTTCTGTGAATGATGTTGTTTGAGGTTTCCCTTCTGGGAAATGTGTTGGGTGTCATTTCCCTTATAAGCATAGTAATATTTGGGATGTGAGCTTTCAGACTAGTTGTGGTTTGTCTAGGTAGTTTTTATTGAGGTTTATTTTTAATGGAGGATCCCCTTTTAGGGTTTTATATTTGAGCTGATATTTTTGGTGTCGTACTGGGTTCCCTATGCTTGTTAGACTATAAGATAGTTAATGTTTGTCTCACCATCTCTAGTTAGTGGTTTTAGGTATAGAAGACCATGGTTCTTGAGTTTTTGGGCGTTGTAGGTTTCAAGATATTATTTTTTAGGATCGGATGAGAGAGGATACCTTTAGAATTTTACTGGATCAGGTGTTAGTCCAGATATTGACTTGGTTTTTCTCTAATCCTGGTTAGTTACTATGGGGTTGTTCCAAGGAGCTAATGGAAAATTTGGATGAGTGCATCCACCCTAGATTTAATGATCACCATGTCTAGGGTTAGTGGTCCATGGAGTCTATTATGTTCATGTAACCATTTTCTTTTGAGTTTTTGCCTAGTCAAGTAGATTTGAGATGCGTTGATAGGTTTTTTCACCCTGTTAGTTCTATTATAATTCTAGGACTCTATAGTATCCTTTTGAGGCCAACAAAGAGTCTCTACCACCATTTTGGATCATCCCGTTAGAGTCCTAGAGCCTAGTATATGTTCATAATTTTTTTAGATTCCTAGGATGAGATAATTGGGTCATGAATTAATGCCTTTACATGAAGTTTACTTTGTATATCCTTCTTGATAAGTTGTACATTCTTGATGTTGTGGTTGTGTGAGCCACATTTCATAATTACTTGGGATAGGGCCAGAGCAGATGTATATTTACCTCATTTTATAGTATAGAACTTGTGATTACTATTTTACTTTTTTACCCTTTTTATTTATTTAATATCATTGTTTTTTTATGCATGTATTCTTGTTTGAATAGTCTATTCATATCACATATTTTATGCACATTCTATGATAGTATATGTTAGTACCACTATTGGGGGTGGCCTACTAAGATTTCATTCTCACCCCTATACATACACATATGTGTTTGTGAAGACCTTTTTTATGCCATCAGGTTGAGAATGAAAAATAGTGGATTGGGAAGTGTTCTAGTGTTGTATGATCGAGCGGAGTTTCCTATGTGTAATCTGAGGTACATGCTGGACCTATTCAGTAGTTGTGGATACAGGGTCTATGGTTTGGGTTAGAGTAGAAGTATATCAATGTATATTTATTTTATTTGAATCATATTATTTATATGGTCAGACCAGTGGTTTACTAATATCTATATTCCTTATCTTTAGTCTTTATACTACATTCAATTTATTACAATATTGATTTTGTTTTATTTTTTTATTTTTATGCACATTAATGTTCATGAATTTGTATATGTTTTGTTTATTTTTTGAGGTCATTTCACTATGATATAAGGGAAGAGTCTCTCAACTATATCCTTTTAGAAAAACATCACTACATGGAATCCACTAGTATATGGGTAAGGGAACATGAGACCTTGTGGAAAGATGAATCGGGTGACGAGTCGGGTCAACTTGGGCCAGTTCGTGACAACTAATATTTATAGGGATCTAACTAAAAAATTATAATGTGTTAAAATGGAGAGGAATATTATGGAATTTGTATCTTGATGCATTGAATACCAAAAAAGACAAGGATAAATTACATAAGTGTAAGGATATAATGAGATCATTTCCCATGCCATTATGTACATTGGAAAACATGATCATGGATTTCATCATACGACTCCCTAGGACACCTTATGAAAATAACTCCATCTGTGTGGTGGTCTATTACCTTATATAGTCAGAAAATTTCTTTCTTATCAAGAAATATTTCTCTCTATACCAACTCCCTAATATATATATATATATATGTGGGGGGGAGGTAAGACTACATGTTGTTCCACTCTCCATTTTATCTGATCGATATATTAGGTTTACCTTATGGTTAGGGAGAAGTCTTAATTGAGTGTTTAATAAAGAGAATAGTTTCTTTATTTCTTATCACCCTTATATAGATGGTCAACCTGATATAACCATTAATACCCTATTTGATATGTTTAGATCATGTTCAATAGATTTTAAAACATGTTTAAATGAATAGTAATGATATGTGTAACCACTGAGAGAGGAGGGTTGAATCATTGATCTTTTTATTTGATTTTATTCTTTATGAAACAATATTCACCTCTTGTTAAATAGATTAAATTATATGAACAAAAATTTCACAATAACAACCATAAGAACACGTGAATTTACAAGGATAACTACTCAATAATATTCGCTAGTCCTTTTCATGTTTTTTAAATAATACAATACCATACAGACTACTAGAAAAAAATCCTTAGTATGAGGTTACAACAAGCAGGGAACATCTTTAAACATTATTTTTACATTAATAAATTAACAGTGCATGTACTTTTTGCACATATAAATATGTTATAATAAATATTTCTGTAACAACTATGAGAAACCATTATGAATAGAAATTAATATTCTTTTAGTATTCCACTGGATCTTCTTCACACACCTACACTTGTTTCATGTATTAATTATTTACATTAAATCCTCACAGAAAGAAATAATTTCCTTCACACTAATGTATTTACAAAACCTAGAACATATAAATATCTCTATATTATTTTATGTGCTACTGAAAAATCTTCTGGGTTATGTTAAATTATTATGCATGTATGTATTTTATTCATGTGTATAACTATCCACTATTTACAAGGGAAAATTATGTAAACTTCCCTTGTATTCAAAAAATTCCTCAAGAAAATTGAAACACATATATGGGTTATTATTATTCTTCATGAACACATGTATAATTACTATCTTCTTTGCACAATTTTTATTCCCAATATAAGTGATGTATCAAGCTTCTTCATGTAATTAATTTTTACTGGTTCTTCACCATTGAGGATTTAGCATGGGATAAACCTCATGCAAACAAGGAGGTTGTGTGGAACTAATTCTACATGAAAACCTATAGGTCAGGATGATGTGGTATCGTATATTAAAATTGGTCATGAAAGGTCTTATTCTTCTTCATAAAACAAACATATCATGATTCTCTATTTCTCTTGAAATTGAGATCATCAATCAATAAAAATATCCAACTTCAACTGGATTGATGATTTGGTATTTATAGTCAAGACATAACTTACTCACACTTCCTTTTCACCAAGAATTATTCCACCTTAAGGCTCCACAAATAATTTCAATTCACATCCCTTATAATTCACCAAAGGACTCAGTATATCTCAAATTTGAACACGGTTTTCCACCTCAAATATACACCAAGAATAATGGTGTATCTTGTTATTTGATAAATATTCATGTTCTTGTGAGGATACTTGTATTATTCTTCTCACATTGAAACTCAAATGCATCCATGTATATTGGTGTAATTTACAACTTTTTTTATTTAGATGAATACTCATCCATCAAAATAATTTAATGCATGAAAGTGGTAGATTTAATTATTGGTAATCCAATATCTCATCATCTTAGAATATCAATCTTAGAATATCCATGGAGACCATGCCTTTGATAGAATATGGTCTAGAAATCTCTTTTGTTGAAATGAATCTCTGATGAATGATGAGATAAAAGGTTATAGGTGTGGGTGAATATATGACATAGAGGTAGTAGATTGGATGGATCCTGAAATTTCTGTATCAATTTAAGAAAAGGAATAGCATCCCACTATCTATTGTCCCATAGTGAGAATGACTTCAGTTGTGTGGAGCATAATAAGTAATCTTGTATCACTAACTATTCGAGTTGTTGAAAAGGTATCATCAAACATAACACCCTTGCACACACGGTCCTCATGTGTCTGTGCCCACTTTTTCTTTCCCACCGGCCCATAGAGGCATGTTATGCACCTACTCTTTTCTACAGGCATATACATGACCCAGTGGGATATTTTCCTACCACTTCTGAGAACAATTGTGCACTTTTTATGAATAAATCCTCACATTATTGTGGTATTACTCACATTATTCTCTCAAATTAAATCTCAAATACCTACATGTATATCAGTGTCCTTGGGAAACATAATTTTCATTTTTCTAAATACTTATCCTTAAAAATATTCATGTGCATAAAATACATAGATTTCATGATTTAAAATCTATCATCTCTTCATCTCAGAACATCAGTCTCAAGACAACCATGGAATCTATGGATTTGATCAATGATGCTTCGACAATCTCCTTCAGTTAACTAGTTCCCTAACAAAGGTTGAGATATAATACAATGGGTGGGGGTGGATAGATGAATCATATGAATCTGATTAGATAGATCCCAAAATGACCATATCATTTTATGTGAATGATGATTTCCCATTATCCATTGTCCCACATCGAATATGAAATTTGGTTTTTCAGTTGTTAAGTAGTTATCTTGGGTTTTTAACAATTTTAGATGACTACAGGGGATCATCTCCCATAACACACTTTCACACACGGACCTTATATTTCTATGTCCCCCTTTACAAGCCCACCATCCCATGCGAGCATTCTCTATCCCCACTATCCTCTACGGTCCAATACACGGAACTGTGGGATATTATCCCTCATCTTCCACCATACTATCTGTTCCACACTAGCTCCTTAGAGCATGGATGACCTCCCTGGTCCCATAATACCTTGGTTGAGCCATGGCCTAAGCTATCTAGTGTGGTTGGGTCAGTTTTTTTAGTTACACATGGAATTATTTGAGTGTAAATACCACCTCATATAATAAAAATAAATTCCATTATCAATTATGATATACAATATCATATTCCACCACAAATTCATCATGCAAAATAATTGTTATTTTTCATTGTTGCATTTTAATAATTCAATGAAAATATTATTTTTTCAAATCAATATATTCATGGTCTTCAAAAATCCTTTTTCTCTAAACATTATTGTAGTGTGAAAACTCCTTAGTGCATGTATTTTACATTTAATATCAATTCAAAAAATTCACATTTTGGTAAGTGATATATATACTTAAAATGGTTTAATAAATAACATCAATCAATGAGAAACAACACCTCATGAAAATATTCATAAAACCAGCATCTTCAATGCTTCCCCAATAATCTCGATCCTAATAATCTCCCCCTTTGGATTTTTTCATCCAAGCAACATAAATCACTGAATTTTTAAATTCATGAAATGAATTATTTATCCAAAAATTTGAAGCCTATGTGAGAGTAATCTTTGTATTATATGCAAATCATTTAACAAAAATAACATGTTTTTAATAAGAATGGATTTAAATAACTTGTTTCCTAAACCTCTTAAGAGGCATTTATACTCCCAATTCACAAAAACAACTTCACATTATAAGAAAAACATATCTTTAATCCACTTCAAAAACTGTTAAATTAGTTTACACATTCAAAAATCACATCATACCCCTTTTAAATACTCCCCCAAAATACATTCTTTTCTTAGAAACGTAAAACGCATACCAATAGATAAATTTATGTGAATAAAATTTTATCCCCACTGAAAAACACTATCAAAAAACAAGATATATAGGAGATTTAATCACATACCTTAGCTATAAACACAGGGATGTTGAACACCCATGGTCATCCTTAGTTTATGGAAAGGGTCCTTCAGTAATGGTTTTGTGAAAAGTTTAGCAACTTACTTAATTGTACAAACTTAATCTAGATTTAGTTTATTATTATTTACATGTTCATTGATGAACTGATATTTGATTTAAATTTTTTCATAACAAGAATGTTTCTATGGCATCCTGCCTTTTTATTAGATAACTTTTCATTACATTTTACAAACAGAGGATCTTTAAAGTCTAGTGTCTTGGAAATCAGAAACATAATACATTAAAAAAACATAAAAAATCATTATAATACACTTTTAAGGCTTCATAATAGGTTCATCCTAAGTTCAATTACTGTATCTCATAACCTTGAGACATACATCAAAGGAAAGGGTGAGCAGAAGGCCCAGTAAGGGTAAACAAGGGAATCAGTTTACTTGTGAAATCAATAAGAACTTGATAAAAAAATAAAGACATTAGAAATGGAAGTATGGACATATCATAATGAAAATAACATGAAACATAACTTGAATATGTGGCTATAAAATTTCATTTATACATTTATGAACATATCACCAAGTTTCATCCCCATGGTGTCATAAAATTTACCAAGGTTATTCACCAAGGTATCGTGAAACTTGTCATCTATAGAGATTAATTCTTTACCCAATGAATTGGAGGGATATCAGGGAGCACCCTTAATATGTCTTTATTTTCATGTGATATACATAGATCATAATCAAACATTTCTTAAATAACCCATAGAGAACAAAATAAATGGGTTTCATTTCAAAATGGTGACGTTTAAAAAGTTCTAAAAAAGATCATTATGTCATTTATAACCCATGGAAAGGGAGTGAGGGTTATATGTATGTCAATTCCAGAATAAAATATATCATTTTTGTATTTATGAACACCCATAGAAAAGAAATAGGTCTGGTTATTCACATAAATAAAACAAGATAATTTCTTGAGAGAAAGAGAGGAATTTTGAGATAAATATTTTGCAGCATAACGGCTACAGAACATCATTTTAGAAAACATTAAAAAGAGAGGTTACAAGGGTAAACCAGTCATAAAAACATCATAATATAGTATAAATTCAGAATAACATGGATATAAGAACATTTTATAGATATATTAATGTCATACCACATGAAAAAGAAACTTGAAAGGAAAGAGAAGATGTGATTTCTTTTACAAAAAATTCAGTAGCCTAACGGCATCACTTAAAATTTATGAAAATAAATTGATAAGAGTGGAAATGGTATATCATAATTTGGACATAAAATGGATAGTGGTAAAGATATATAATAACAATCCCCCACATAATAAAATGGAAACTAGAAGACATAACATAAAGGAAGTCATGACTTATAGGAAGAGGGTGAAAGATTCCCTAACCTTGAAGAGTAACTTTGAAATCTTGTAGGTAGGGACCTTGGGAGGATTGAGGGAACATTGGGAGGACTCATTGGGAGGTAGAATTACCAGAAATTTATTGAGGAGGATTTTTTAATGAAAAGAATGAGGTAATGGCTTGGTATTTATAGGAAAAGTGAGAGAATAAATTATTAATTTCCAAGGGACACCTCATCGGTGGTATTTGCAAAACCATGGGATTTCCCATGGTATTGGCCACATGGGACACCTCATATAATATCTCACTATTCAAAAGTCTACCAGAAATATTACATCCTTATTAAATCATTAATGATGTCATTAAACACCTGAAACTCAAAACTGTATTTTTACTATTCACCGAAAATTCAACTGTTTCAAAAAAATAACAAAAAATAAATCTAACCTAATATCGATGCTCTGAATTCAATAATGAAATAATTTTTATGAAAATATTTTTCTAAATATTTTTAATCTAATATTTAAATAAAACCATTATTTATTCCAAAAATAAAACGTTAAAATTATAACTCATTTTGTAACACCTTAAGAAAGTAATCAAGGTCCCATAAAATTATCATATAACCATAAGACAATATTTTACAATTTATGATTAAATATTATGAAAATAAATTTATATTTTAAATTATAAAATTAATTATAAAATTGTAAATAAAATATTTATGACATGCAAAAATACAAAAACTTAAACTATGATCATTTGTTCACATATAAGATGTCTAAACTATATTTATACATTCATGGGTGAAGTTTCTATATTTTTTGTTCGCTTTACTATTCATTACTATTAATTACTATTCATACGGGTATGTTACTGTTCATACTTTACTATTCACTAAAAATTAAGTTGATCTTATTAGACTATAAATTTCCTACTGAACGCAACTATAGAAGACCAATTTTTTAAAATCAATTCACATTATTAATTATTTAATGAATAAAAAAATATTTTAAAATACCCATTTTTTCTAAATTCATCAATAATATACATCCTATATTTTTTCGGAAATTTGAAATTCACAAACATTACTATAATAAGAAATAACAATTTTATTTATATAAAAGGATTACACAAAGTAGCTAAGGTCTTGTTACATATCCCCTTATAACACCAGCATCAGACCAAAGTGTATGGTGTGCTATGGTGATAGAATCTTGGGGTGGATCAGACAACATTTCCCGAGTGGTGATTTCTATCAGCTTGAACTTCTCCCTTTGGCAATTCCATTCAAGCTTCACATGTTGAAGTTCAACTTGGGCTTGGTCCAGAGAAAAGCCCAGTGATGCCACCTCCTTCCCAAGCTCTGAAAGATGGGCTTTGTATGGCCCGAGTCTACTGGATGAGTCCATCGACTCTTCTTTCTGTATTAATTAACCAAGATCATTTGAATTTATAAACAATAATTGTAACGTTAAGAATTTAGTTTCCAACAGTCATATTGACCAATGGCCATATAACAGTCAAAACCCAACAGTCTCATTTAATTATACTCACTTCATTAGTTAAAGGATATAGTTTTGTTGAGTATAAAAAAAATAACACAAAAAAAAAGGAATTAAATATTATTCAAAAGTTCGGGTCGTTATATTATTCCCCCCTTAAAAAATTTTGTCCCTAAATTTTTAACTTGTACCCTAAGAAGAAAAAAGGTGTCGGTACTTATGCCTCATAGACTCCTCTAGTTCCCATGTGGCTTTTTCACATTTGAGGTTCCTTCACAACACCTTAACAAGGTGGGTAGTCTTGTTGTGTAGAACCTTGTCCCTACGATCCAAGATCTTCATCGGTTGCTCCTCATAAGAGATGTCATGTTCCAGTTGTACCACCTCTAGGTTTAGTACATGTGAATGGTCATGTATTTACTTCCTCAAGAGGGATACGTTGAATACATCATGAACTTGTGATAGATTTGGAGGAAGTGCATGTCACGACCCGGCCCAACGGGGCTCGAGCCGCGACACCCCAAGCCCGCCTTCAATAGGCTAGAGGCTGATGTATAGCGCCGAGTAGGCTATCACACACATGGGAGGCATTAGCCTAGAGTACCTGGACACACGTACCCACAAATATCTCCATGCAACAGTGCAGAGATAATTAAAACTGAAAAGGAAAAATGCATGCATACAACTAAGGATAAGGTCGCCCTTAGGGTAGACACGACGTTCTGAACGCAACAGTGCGGACAAGGATAAGGTCTCCCTTAGGGTAAACACGACATTCTGAACGCAATGGTGGACTCTAATTTTTGATCCGATACTTCGTTCATAATTTATTCGAGCCTACATTCATAATTAAACTTTTCCACTTATTTACTAAAATTCCCCTGGTGGCTTTTCTCACAGCAGGCCCTCACCCACAAAGTTTACACTCCGCCTAGGGTAAACGGCACGTTCCGAACACAATAGTGGACTCTAATTCCCATTATGAGCTACCATTTGGGAGATATCACACCCCTTCCACATGCATAGTATAAAAATACTTAATATTTTTATAAAATCTTTTCCGGGCACACCGGGCCTCGGAATCGCATGTCGTCTTTGCGCCTAACTCTGGAATTATGCATAGAAATATTCCAAAGTATGACAGGGCAAAAAATCCAAGTCGCTACAATGCAAACTGATAGGCCACTGCTTCTACGTGATCAAGGATTTTATAGGGGCCAATGTACCTAGAGTTGAGCTTCCCTTTCTTCCCAAACCTCATGACTCTCTTCCAAGGTTAAATCAGGAGAAATACTTTGTCACTGACATAAAACTCCAAGTCCCTTCAACGATTGTCAGCATAGCTATTTTGCTTACTTTGAGCAGCCTTAATGTGTTTCTGGATGGCATGGATTTTTCTGTCATCAATTGCACAAGATCAGACCCAAGAAGCTTTCTCTCACCAGCTTCATCCCAACAAGGAAGAGTTCTACATCGCTTCCCATATAGAGCTTCATAGGGTTCCATTTTAATGCTCAAGTGGAAGATTTTTTCTAAGATAACTCAACCAAAGGGATATGTTGATACCATCCACCTTTAAATTCCATTGAGCATGTTCTCAACAAATCCTTGAGTGTTTTAATAGTTCGTTTAGGTTGGACATCAGTTTTGGGGTGATAGGTCATACTGAAATTCAATTCAGTGCTCAGAGAATGCTGAAGACTTCTCTAGAATTTTGATTTGAACCTTGGGTCATGATAAGATACGATAGAAATTGGAACTCGATGCAGCCTTACCACTTCCTTCACGTAAATTCTGGCAAGTTAATCAAGAGATAAATCCTCCCGAATGGAGATAAAATGGGTAGTCTTGGTGAGATGGTCCACAATAACCAATATTGCATTATTTCCTTTGGAAGTTCTCGGGAGACCAGTGATGAATTACATAGTGATATTGTCCCACTTCCATGATAGTTTGGGTAGTGGTTGCAATACCCCTTTAGACTAGTATGGGTAGTGGTTACAATACACCTTTATCAAGTTGTCGCTCTTCCTTCACTTACTGATATACCAGGCACCTTGAAGTGTAGTCAACAATCTCCCTTTTTATATTATCCCACCAATAATGAAAATAAATTTCCTATACATTTTTTTTCTTCCATGATGTATAGAGAAATTAGATCTATGAGCTTCATCCATCAACTCCTTCTTTATTTCTAGAGTAGATGGAACACACAGTCTTGTACAAAATTTCAGTACACCTTCTTGATCAATATTGAACTCAGGAAACTTCCCATCCTTCATAGCCTGAAACTTCTTCTATAAAAAAGGATCTTCTTTCTAATCTTTCCTGATATTCTCTAGTAATTACAGTTGAGTAATCATTTGGGATAGGGTTGATAATTTTCCTTTCCTTATAATTCCCATGTCTATCATCACTAGGTCATTGATCAAAGGATCCCTTTGAATTCTTATCATGGAAATAACAATTGGGTCTTTCCTGCTTAATGCATCAGTGACTTTGTTTGATCTTTCGGGATGATAATGAATTGAATAATAATAGTCTTTAAGAAGTTCTAACCATCTCCTCTGTCTCATGTTCAATTCCTTTGGTGTGAAAATATACTTCAAACTTTGATGGTCTGTGTATATATCACATTTCTCCCCATAAAGATAGTGACTCCATATCTTCAGAGAAAAAACGACCACAGCCAGCTCCAGATCATGCATAGGATAGTTCTTCTCATGATTCTTCAACTATCGAGATGCATAATCAATGACTTTTTCCTTTTACATGAGGATGCACCCAATCCCTTTGAGAGATGCATCGCTAAAAATAACAAATACTTCTTTGCTTGAGGGAAGATTTAACACGGGTGCAGTAACCAATCTCTTCTTCAAATATTGAAAACTTTTCTCACACTCCTTTTTCCAGATGAACTTGACCCCTTTTCGAGTTAACTTGGTTAATGGATTATAAAGTCATGAAAAGTTTTTCACAAACCTCCTATAATATCCCACTAATCCAAGGAAACTATGAATCTCAGTTATTGTTATAGGTTGAGGCCAATCCTCTACAACTTTTGTCTTTACAGGGTCAACTGTGATTCCTTCATTGGTAACAATGTGCCCCAAGAAAGAAACTTGTTGTAACAAGAATTCATATTTACTAAACTTTACAAAAAGCCTCTCCTTCTATAGAGTTTTCAAAATAACTCTTAGATGATCCTCATTCTCCTTGTGAATTTTCTAATATATCAGAATATCATCAATAAAAACTACGACAAATTTATCAAGGTAGTCCTTAAATACTCTATTCATCAAATCCATAAAAATAGTAGATGCATTAGTCAGTCCGAAGGGCATAACAACAAACTCATAATGCCCATATCTTGATTGGAAGACAGTTTTTCGAATATCTTTTTTCTTCACCCTCAATTGATGATAACCAGATCGAAGATCAATCTTAGATAAGAATTGAGCCCCATGAAGTTGGTCAAATAAGTCATCAATTATTTGAAGGGGGTATTTGTTCTTTACTGTGATCACATTCAGTTCTCTATAATCAATGCATAGATGCATCGATCCATCCTTCTTCACAAAGAGAACAGGTTCTCCCCAAGGAGACACACTCAGTCAGATAAACCTGTTATCCAAAAGATCTTGGAGTTGTTTCTTTAATTCCTCCAGCTCCACATTTTCCATCCAATACAGAGTCGTTGATATTGGATGAGATCCAGGTACGAGTTCAATGGAGAACTCTACCTCTCTTTTTGGGGGAGGTCCAGGAAACTCCTTAAGAAATACATCAACGTATTCCTGGATGATGGGGACATTTTCTATCCTCAAACTCTCATTTTCTTCTTCTTCACTGATCAACTCCATAAATAATGATATAGGAGGTTCTTCTTGAAAAATATCAGGTTGATATATCTCCCCTTAGAAGATAATTGTAGGTTCATCATTCAAGACTACTGAGATTTCCTTGCTTCTACATTTGATCTTAGCATTATACTTTGAGATCCATTCCATCCCTAGTATAATGTTGAATTCCAGCATGGGAATGACTACTAGATTTGTGATAAGATTATGCTCACTAAAGTAAATACTATAGTTTCTAAATAATGACAATGCTTGGATAATCCCACCAGTGGCCTTGAATTATAAATCTACTTTTAGAAAATCGGGGGTTGATTCTAAATTCATTGAAAACTTGGAGGAAATAAAGGAATGTGTAGATCCAGAATCAAAGAAAGTACGTTCTATCTTTGAGAGAACAACAGGAGTACCTACCACCACATCATTCGGAGCTTCACTTCAGCTATTGTGATAGAAAAATCACGACCTTTCTCCCTTAGCCTTTTTTGAGGCTGATGGTGGTTCCCCTCCACTACCCTCAGATTTGGAAAGTGATTGGAAAAGTGCCCAAGGTGTCCACACTTATAGAATTAGACATCGGGTAGGTCTTTCACCATATTCCCCTTGTCATTAGTGTTTGGAAGTTGAGGTCTCACCTCACTACGACAATTCCTCACAATGTGGCTATCTCTACCACACTTTTAGCACTTTCCACTCCACAGCTTCAACTTCCACTCTTGGCCTTGTGTTTTTAATCATTTCCCACCACTGATAAGCTCTTACCTATAGATATCCAGGATAACCTTCTCTTGTTCATAACATCAGAGCACAGAAAAGATCTTCCCGATAGATCTGGTCCACGATTAAGCAATCAATGGGTCGGTAGATCCACTGAAGGTTGGTGGTCATCTATGCATAAAGTATTCAACAAAAAGTTGTTCCCTTCATAGTGAGATCGGTATCTCATCTTGATTTATGTTATTTCCCATAACTTGAGTCATTTGGTTCATCATTTGCATGAAAGTTTCCATTCTGGATTCCATCGGAGGGCTGTCAGCACATGGTCCATTGTGGTCACCATTTGCATGGTTCCTCCTATTTCCCACCATTTTCTAAAAGAATAAAACCTTAGTGAGAAACGTATTTCATTCACGAATAATTTAACTATAAATTATTTTATGTCTTAAAACTTCTTTAAAAAATTACATTTCTCTATAAATCCTTCATAATGATTCATAAAACACTTATGATTAACCGAACATATCCCCCGGAAGTGTCGTAACAAAGAGTACAACAAGGCCCATTGTCGTGTACCAGGATACCTTGGGTCAAGCCCAAAACTCCTTGTCAAAGTTTTCACTCCTAGGTACCTCTGTGCCAGAGCCACCTCTACCTTCTCGTATCCAGACAGGGATGTATTTTCTTGATAAACCACTTACTCAATACTCACAAAAATACCAAGAAGTTTTTCAATATTTAAACCTTTCTATAGGATCCTTCCAAAAAAATTCATAGCCTAATTTCTATAAATAACAAAACTATCCTTTGATACCAACTATGGTATCCTACCTTTTTATTACATAATGTTTCATTACATTTTACAAACAAAGGATATTTAAAGTCTATTGTCTTGGAAATCAGGAACATAATACATGAAAACAACATAGAAAATATTTATAATACACTTTTAAGGCTTCATCATAGGTTCATCCTAAGTACAATTACTGCATATCATAATCTGGAGACATAAATCAAAGGAAAGGGTGAGCAGAAGGCCCAGTAAGGGTAAACAACAGAATCAGTTTACTTGTGAAATTAATAAGAACTTGATAAAAACATAAAGACATGATCAATGGAAGTATAGGCATAACATAATGAAAATAACATGAAAAATAACATGAGTATTTGGCTACAACATTTCATTTAGACATTCATGAACATATCACTAAGGTCCATGCCTAAGGTGTCATAAAAATTACCAAGGTTATTCACCAGGGTATCGTGAAACTTTTTATCTCTAGAGATTAATTATTTACCCGATGCATTGAAGAACTATCAGGGAGCATCCTTAATATGTATTTATTTTCATGTGATCCACATATATCATAATCAAACATTTCTTAAATAACCCATATAGAACAAAATAAATCGGTTTCATTTCAAAATTTTGAGGTTTAAAAAGTTCTAAAAAAAGATCATTATGTCATTTATAACCCATGGAAAGGGAGTGAGAGTTATATGTATGTCAATTATAGAATAAAATATATCATTTTTTTATTTATTAACACCCATAAAAAATAAATAGGTATAGGTATTAACATAAATAAAATAAGAGAATTTCTTGAGAGAAAGAGAGAGGAATTTTGAGATGAAAATTCTACAGTATAACGGATACATAACATCATTTAAGAAAAAATTAAAAAGAGAGGGTACAAGGGTAAACCGGTCATAAAAAAGTCATAATAAGTTATAAAGTAATAATAACATGGAGATAAGAACATGGTATGGATATTTGAATGTCATACCACATGAAAAAGGAAACTTGAAAGGAAAGAGAATATGCGATTTTTTTACAAAAAAATCGGCAGCATAACAGTGTCACTTAAAAATTCAGAAAATCAATTGATGAGAGAGTAAAGGGTATATCATCATTTGGAAATGAAATATATAGTGGTAAATATATATAATAACAATCCCTCACATAATAAAATGGAAACTATAAGACATAACATAAAGGAAGTCATGACTTAAAGGAAGAGGGTGAAAGTTTCCCTTACCTTGAAGAGTAACTTTGAAAGATTGTAGGTCAGGACCTTGGGAGACTTTATGGCACCTTGGGAGGACTCATTGGGAGGTAGAAAGACCAGAACATTGTTGAGGAAGATTTTGGAATGAAAATAAAGAGGTAATGGATTGGTATTTATAGGAAAAGTGAGAGAATAAATTATTAATTTCCAAGGGACACTTCATCAGTGGTATTTACAAAACCATGGTCTTTCCCATGGTATTGGTCACTTGGGACACCTCATATAATATCTCACTATTCATAAGTCTACCAGAAATCTTACATCATTATTACATCATTAATGATGTAATTAAACACCTGAAACTCAAAACTGTATTTTTAATATTCACCAAAAATTCAATTGTTTCAAAAAAAATCCCAAAAATTCACTCTAACATAATATCAATGATCTGAATTCAAAAGTGAACTCCATTTTATGAAAATAATTTTCTAAATATTTTTAATTTAATTTTTAAATAAAATCATTATTTTTTCCAAAAATATAACTTTAAAACTATAACCCATTTTCTTACACCTTAAGAAATTAATCAAGGTCCCATAAATTTATCGTATAACCATAAGACAATAAAGTAACAATTAATGATTAAATTTTTTGAAAATACATTTCCATTTTAAATTATTTAATTAATTATAAAATTGTAAATAAAATATTTATGAGATACAAAAATACCAAAACATAAACTATGATCATTTTTTCAATTTTAATTTATCTAGAATGTATTTATACATTCATGGGTGATGTTTCTATATTTTTGGTTGATTTACTATTCATTACTATTCATACATGTAGGTTACTATTCATACATTACTATTCACTAAAAATTAAGATGATCTTATTAGAATCTAAATTTCCTACTGAACACAACTATAGAAGACCATTTTTTGAAAATAAATTCACATTATTAATTATGTAAAGAATACAAAAATATTTTAAAATACCCTTTTTTTCCTAAATTCATAAATAATATACATCCTATATTTATCCGGACATTTGAAATTCAAAAACATTACCATAATAAGAAATAACAATTTTATTTATAGAAAAGGATTACACAAAGAAGCTAATGTCTCGTTACATAGCTCCTTATAACATAAACATCGGACCTAAGTGTAAGGTGTGATATGGTGATAGAATCTTGGGGTGGTTCAGATAACATTGCCCGAGTGGTGATTTCTATGAGATTGTACTTCTCCCTTAGGTGATTTCACTCAAGCTTCACATGTTGAAGTTTGGCTTGGTCTTGGTCCAGAGCAAATCCCAATGATGCCACCTCCTTCCCAAGCTCCGACAAATGGGCTTCATATGGCCCGAGTCTATTGGATGAGGCCATATACTCTTCTTTTTATATTAATTAACCATGATCATTTGAATTTATAAACAATAATTGTAACGTTAAGAATTTATTTTTCAACAGTCATATTGACCAATGGACATATAACAGTCGAAACCCAATAGTCTCATTTAATTATACTCACTTCATTAATTAAAGGATATAGTTTTGTTGAGTATAATATAAAATAACACACAAAATTATGAAATAAATATTATTCAAGAGTTTGGGTCGTTACAGTTTCACTAGGCTTTTAATGATATTTATAGCACTTTTATTATCACAACACAAGAGTAGGGGTAACCTCAAATTCACCAATAAATCTACCAATTGAGTCTTTATCCACATAAGTTGTGTTGTATCTTTAGTGGTATCCATATACTTAGCATTTTCCATACTTATTTTTACTTAATTTTTCTTATTTGTATGTGAACTCACTTTAAATTTTCCCTAGAAAGAAAAATCCACAAGATAGGGATCTTATATCATCAATACCTCCTTCCCAATCAACATTTGTAAAACCAAACGAATAAATATCTCTTGAGCTATTATATTTTAAACCAAAATAATTAATTCAATTGATATATCTATGAATTATTTTTCCTATCATGATATAAGATTATTTCATAGAACTAGGATACCTGGAACATAAACTAATATCATACAAAATTCCTAATATTGAAGTCATTAGATATAAAAAATATCCAACCATTTCCTAAACTCCTTAGGATCCACCTCATTCCATGATTCAACATTAGAAAACTTGGTTCCCACTAAAATTTGAGTGTAAACTTGTTCTTAATATTCCATTCCAAAATTAATTAAAATTTACATAGAATAATTCTCTTGAGATGGGAAAATATATTTATTCTTTTTTTATATTCATAATCCAAAATTGTATTTCATTTCTCCAAGTATGGACATCTCAAAAATCTTATTCATTTCCTCAACAATCTTCACAAAAAATTCTTCATTATTTCCAAAAAAATATGATTTAATCGACATAAATATTCACAAAGAGAGAAATATATTGATCTTATTTTATTTAGATATTACCATCAACCCTTCCTTTCTTGAAGTCCATCTTCATCAAGAAAGTATCCAATTTAGAATACCCAACTTTTAGAGATTTTTTCAATCTATATAGAGCCTTCTATAACTTTTACACCTAGATTTCATCTTCCCCAAACACAAATCCACATGATTTTTTAATATAAACTTTTTCATATATTTCTCCATTAAGAAAGGATGACTTGACATCTATCTAAAAAATTTATATCTTCATTGTGCAGTGATAGAAATATATATTATGATATTTTATAATCATTAAAATGGAACAATGGTCTCATAAAAGTAAATACCTTTAATATGTGAGTAACCTTTACATAAAATTCATTCTTTGTTTCTTATCACTCCTACTTACTCATTCAAATTGTTTTGAAACACAAAACTTGTACCAATAAAATTATTATTATTTATTTTGGGTATAAGTTACTAAGTTTTATTCATCTCAATATGATACATATCTTCATTCATAGAGTCAATACAGTCTTGATTATAAAAGGATTCATTTACATATTTTGGATCGACTTTTGAATATAAGTATGTTTGTGAAACTAACCTTGAAGATACTCTAGATTGAAACAATTTTCATTATTCACCAATGATGTTTTAAAATTTAACTTTCTCCCTCATCCTAGGAGGAGATGAATGAAATTGATCCTAGTCACATGATATTACTGAGTTGGAATCCAAATCATGATAATCTTCAACATTGTTGAAAACTTTTTCATGTTGTTAAATTTAAAGCACCTTATCTTCCCTTTATTCTACATATATAGTCATTTTTAAACATTCTTATTAGATTTTTTGATATCATTCACGCCTGTAGATTCAATAATCATTCATGTTTCTCAATTATAGAACATGTATCCTTTACCATTGAGAGGGTATACAAGAATCATTCCATCAACTCCACTATGAAATAAATTCATAAGATTATCACCCTTGATTTTTATAATTCATGGACATATAAACACCCTTGGGTGTTTCAAACATTGGGTTTATTTATAATACATATAAGAAGGATTCATATCAGTTTTCATCCAATAAAATCATTGATTCTGAACATTAATTGCTTATTCAATATCTTAACTCCAAAAATACCTAGAATTATCATGTTCAACCAACATTTTTCAGGAATTTTTGACCAAAATTCAATTTATTCTTTTAGAAACACCATTTTTCTATTGTGTGTATGGTACACAGAACACATGATTAATGAAATTATTTTCATGATAATCTCTAGATTCTACCCTTGTACATTCACCACCATTATTAGTCAGAATATTTTTTAAATAATACCTACATTCCTTTTTTTAACATCTCATGAAACTCATAAACATTTTTAGATCCTATTATTTATGTTTTAAAAAATATTTATAATATGATTAAATGAATAAATAAAATAAATGATGTAATTATCTCCATTTTTTAATTCATAATCATGGTTACAAAAATGTTAGAGTGAATTTTCTCCAAGGAATGAATTATGTGCATCTTAACATTCATAGAAATTGAGTGTGTAATCATTCGTTTCTGAGAAATGGAGCAACAAAAATATATTCTTATTTTTCATATAAGTAATATCAATAATTATTTCTCCCTTTGTAATATTTTTCATGTTTGTATAACACATATTCCCCAACCATTTATTACATATATTACTTTCTTTTGTTATGCTCATATGGAATAAAATCTATACATACCCAACCTAAAATAAGTTTCCCTTTGTACATTGGCTGCTCATGAAAACTATACCATCTTTTATCCTATTCACAACAAAAAATCCTTTATGAAAATAAAATTGTTACCTTCATGAAATAAATTGAAACACTCAATAAATTTTGTTTCAACGTATCAACAAACAAGTCTATTTTGGATTTCAATTGTTCTTCCCATATGATAGATGATTAGATGCCTTTGATTTTCAGTGACCAATATTTTCCAAAAGCCACTATACCCTATTTATATTATTTAACATTATTTAGAAACTTCATGTAACCTATCATATTTTATGATAACATAATATCCAAAATCCATGTTTTTTCTCCTTTTTTTACTTTGAGAAATTTTTTAAAAACTATGGTCTTTCCTTACCTTTTTCTTTTTTATCATGTGTATTTTGAGATTTATTGAATAAACTTTGCTATTTTGGTATCATGACAAGATATTATTTTTCAATATTTCCAAGATAATAACTTCTCTCAAAAATAGTTTCCAAGGGTTGAAATATATTTTCAATCTTCAAAATTAATTTATCAGTTTGTATCCTTTGAGTTTTTTGACTCCCACTCAATATATACCTTAACAATTTCATGTATTCTCTATATTTTTTATGTTTAAACCAGGATGTATATATTTTATACCCAAAACCTTCCCAATTATAGAAGTAACCATAAATGGAATATTTCCCTTTTTGATTTAAATACTGCTTAATAGATGTTTTTTATTTTCATCAACATGCTTACATTCCTATTTGGTATTCCATTGTGAACTAAGGTTTTGAATACTTTTTGAGGTTTTCTTCTTAACCTCAGTATAATCTCTAGTTGCATCAAATTTTGGTTCAGACACTAAAAATATAAAGGCATCAGGTTATTTAACTCTACTTATTTTTTCTGAAAACATGGTCTTTTTAACATTGTTTTCCTTTTGAACATATTCATATTTATTATCAACATTCAAGTATATTTTTCACTAATAATTTTGAGGTTGAAATTCTTTAAAATATTCACAAACATATATAACAATTTTTTTGAAACCATAAATTCCTTTCTCTATTAAATAATGTTTTTTTGAACATATTCTAAATATTTATCTTCTAATTTTAACACTTCATAGAGCATGAAATTGAGGAATTATTTTTCATCATCCACCTTCATTATATTATCAATATCTTTTTGAAACTTGGATTTTTCTTCAGGAAAATATTCTTGATTTTTTCTAAAAAATTTAATTTCTTAAATATATTATTTAATCATTATGGTATTACAAATTTTCATTAAAATTATTTTAACTATATTTTTATCATAAATTACATTTGAGTTTCTTCATCTTTAGGGATACTTCATTCATTACTGGTAAACTCTTCATTAATAGTTTTTTTGTTTCTTTTTATGCCTTTTTATTGAAGTATATTATAGAAAGTCTATCATATTCATAATTTTATTCATATTCCCTTAATTGAGGACAATTTGCTTTAAAATTTATAATAACTCCACAACAAAAACACATTAATGGTAAATTCCCATTGTATCTTCCTATAACTCTTTTTATATTTTTAGAAAATAAATACAATATTTTAGAAAATATTTACTAACCTAGTGTTCAATATATGAGTCACTATCTTCTTCTTCTTTGATAACATTCTTAGACTTTACATTATCCATGGATTTGAAATAATTTTCTTGATCATACTTCTCTTTATTCTTCAAAACATTTTCTCTTCCCATTTCATAAGTGATGATAGTTCTATATAAATATTACAAAGATAGAGTTTTAAACTATCTATCATCCAAAGTTGAAACTTTTTCATCAAATTTATTAGGTATATTTCATAATATCTTTTAGACAATGGTTTAACATTCAAAATTATCAACAAGACATCTTATAGTGATGAAACTTTCATTTTCCATTTTAAATAAATAACCAATAGATTGAAAATCACCCATCTTCATATCTTCATACATTATCCAAAAAAATTGTATGTTTGGCTTATTTACTTTAATGTTTTATTTATATATATTCTTTAACTTCTCTAATATTTCATTAGTCTTTTAAACTCCATTGACTCTAAGAAGATCACTTTTAGAGAGTGAGGAATGTAACACCTCAACCCCAATTTCCCAGAGCTGGTTCATTATTTACTACATTATCATGATTACAAGGAATCAAATCCAAAAATACTAAGTAGTTTAGTAGTTTTGGAAAACTAGATACATATATAGGTTCAACATTACAGCTTGAAATTAAATACATCATATAATTTTTATTGGTAACATCCAAAACTCTAATTTTATCCCTATAGATCATTAATAAAAAACTTCTTCATGTCCTAGGAAAATGAAACATAATAAAGGGGTGAACTCAGTTGCTTAGTAAGGATAATTAATACAGTGTAAGATATCAAAAACATAAACATTTGGCATGGTGAATAACAAAAAAACTAATTCTTTTAAAAATGAACTACATGTTATGGAAGGAATAAGATCTGAATAAATAATGCCATAATAAAGAATAATCATGGTTATTATACTCGTTGAATAACCTCATGAACTTTCAATTACTAGTATCATAATGATGGAATGCATAATTTAGTAAATCATAACAATACCTTAATGCCTTGTGCCAATACCATAAACAACCATTTTCTCAAGGCCTTGTGCCAAGTCTATAGTTTGTCTCATGAGACCTACAGATGCACTGAGGGGATATAGTAGGCCCCACCCTACACTTACTATGTCCACTAAATTCATCATATGAATATGGATAAACATATATAACATACACATTTATATTTAAACTATCATATGAAATGTAAATAAATTTCTATAATCATTAAACATAAACACTAACCATTTGAAGTAATATGGTGAATGGTTTCAAGACAGCAAATCCACAGTCAAACTAATAATAAACTATTAAATAAATGATACCATTGAAAAAACCTTTAGGAAATAATCCTTAAACATTCCAAAGTGCCCCATACCAACTTGAAATATTCATATCATAATCCATTAGAATATCATGAGAATAATTAGACTCTTGATATTATATGCCAAAGGTAAGTACATACACCGAAAGAAATAAATAAGTGGTGAATAAGGCATATATGTCATAAAATTTAAAGTGAGATGAGAAAAATCCATTTCACTTTGGAAAGAAGAGTTCTTTTGGAAAATCATATGTATTTGTCATGAAATCATATTATAAAAATGTATATCCAAAAAAATAAAAGTTAAGGTAATTTAAATTATATTTGATTCTTAAATAAATTATTATTGATGTGAAATCATTTAAAAAAATAAAGAAGCTTTAGAGATACAACATCTTAGTGTGGTTTAAGGAAATGATTAAAGGATTTTAATGCGTAAAGGCATGTTTTCTTTCATAAAACTATAAATGAAAAAAAATAAATCTTTCATGTTAAAATGTTTAATTTTAGAAAGATAGATTTTGATTAAAATAAATTATATAGTGAACGTAAAAATAGCTATGAATTTTGAGAAGTTCTTTGAATTGGCTTGCATTTCAGAAATGTTTTTTGAAATATTCTTTTAAAACATGTAACTACCCAAAAAATAAAGAAGTATTATGGTAGGTATACATATATAGAAAAATCACACAGAATTTATTAGGAGTAAGTAATAATAAATAAGAATTTTTTTGAGGTGAGTAGAGTATAACAGCAACCCGGATGAAAATGGAGGTTTGGGTAGAAAATACTAAAAAACATTGTAATCAACTGAATCGTATGACCCAAAATTAATAATAATAAAATGATACGTTGTATATAATTAAACTAAATAAATTCTTGATATGAAACATAAATGTTCATTATACATAAAACATACAAAAGTAGTAGTAGTGAATATGGAACATCTCACAAAAATGGGAGTGAGATAAAGAAACCCTTACCAAAGTATGAATGTGTTCCGCCCTTGAACTTAAGGTCCTGGAATATGAAATTAGACTTATTAATAAATTATATAATAAACCATTAGACATTAATTTAGTTTATCATAATTTTATTAAGTTCATTTATTTCCTTATTAATAAGTTATAATATTGAATTTTGTCATTTTGTAGTGCTTGTTTCCTTGGTTTTCATGATCGGTATATTTGTATATGAGTATGTATTTTAATGTGGAAAGGATATAATTCTCCAGAATTGAAATTATATATTATTTATGAACATACAATATTTTTATTGGTTATACATATCATTTTTTACATGGTATGAGGATGAATCATTGGATGAAATATTAATGATAATAACTTAGATTATTTGGCGATATTTAGATTATTATTAACTAGTTTTTTCATATGAATTAATACTATGTGCATATATCGGTTACTAAATATTAAGTAGGTTATAATACATATATTATAGTATGTTTCAACTATAAATTTTTTTTCATTACCAGTAATTAAGGATAAATTTAATAATGAAACTTCGTCATCCACAAAGGTTATAAATTGGAACCTCAAAGACGATGATTTCATTTATAAAAGAGAGAAAGAGAGTAAGAATATTGATAATGGTTATTACATTAACAAGGTATAATTATAGTATATAGATGAAACTAGAGTTATATGGGTAAATTGGACAGAGGAGGCTAGAATATAATAAAAAAAGAAGATAAATTGAAATGAAACCAAATGAAAAAAAAAAGATTTTTTACCGCATGAAATAACCTCCTTGAGAACCTCCTTAATAGAAGGGGGGGTTTTGCCCTTTTGAAAGAAAAAGAGCTCCTGGACGTGGGTAGTGACTAGATAAGGGTATTAGGGAAGAAAATTGAGTAGATTCATGGATTAGAGGAGTGAAGAGAATAGGGGAGTGAGGGTGGTATTTATAGTATAGGAGAGGATGGGTTTTACATTATTTTAATCATTATTTTAATATTTTTGCTTGAGACTATGACTATTATTGGTTCTTGTGATCAAAATAGTAAATAGAGCATGTGAGTTCAACCCAAGTGTGCTTATATTAGTAATGATGTCATAAATAGTGTATTTAACTGATAATTTGTATATGCGGTATTTTACCATATTTCACTAGTCATCAAAAATTCAAGAATTTCAGGAAAATTACAAAAATTCACCCTAACCATTTTTCTAAGTGTAGAATTAAAAATAGACTCCATTTTTTAAAAATAATTTAATAAATATTTTTTTTAATTTTTTAAATAAAATCATTATTTATTCCAAAAAAATAACTTTAAAACTATAACTCGTTTTATAACACCTTGAGAAATAAAACAAGGTCCCATAAAATTATTTTATAACCATAAGAAAATAAAGTAACAATTTATGATTACATTTTATGAAAATAAATTTCCATTTTAAATTATTATATTGAACATAAAATTGTAATTAAAATTTTTATGACATAAAAAAATACCAATAATTACACTATGATCATTTTTTCACTTATAAAATGTCTAAATAGTATTTATTCATTAATGGGTGAAGTTACTATTTTTTGGCCTATTTACTATTCATTATTACACATTACTATTCATAAGTTTATGTTACTATTCATCAAAAATTATATTTTCCTTATCAGACTCTAATTATCTTACTGAACACAACCATGTATGTCAGTTTTTCGAAATTAAAATCACATAGATAGACAAATTATGTTTTATAGATAGGTTATATCAGAGTGGTGTTTTTTAGAGACTTAGTGTTTCATGCATTCAATATTAAATTTATTTTCAAAATCTTAGGGTGTCACATTATCCCCTCCATACAAAAATTTCATCCTTGAAATTTGAAATTGAACTTCTAATGTTAATGGTTAATAATTGAAATTTCCCTTGTGGGAAACCCACATCAGTAATATGGTTTAAATATTATCTTAATAAGAGGAAGGGGAAATTCATCGGTTATTATAAAACAATTCATTATAATTGGACAACATTTTCTGTAAGAATAATCAAACCATTATGTAGTGAAAATAGAGTCTAAAAACTCATACAATGATCAACTTAAACTATTTCAAAAATGGTTTAACATTCTAAAAGATCATGATCCAATACTTTAGAATCATTCTCATATCCATAATTTGTAGATCCATGTACATGGGGTCCTTGGAAAAACTCATTTTTTTAGAACTCCATGATCTATCCTACTCAATGTATTTTCTACCTTATTTTCCTTTAATCAAGATAAAGTAGCCCTAAATTTTCACATTCCAAACATGTGAATGTATTCATCATCTATCCACTTAAAATATGGTAATAACTCAATTTACCATAAAACCTTATTGTAAACATGAATTAATCCTAAAAAATTCTATTAGATATATTTATTATATCCAAAAATGTTGTAAACTGCATCAATGATAGCATAGACCACTTGTCGACAAGTCAAAAATGCATTTTGAGGTAGTCAGTACTTATCAAAATGAATCATTTCTTCATCATTATCTTCATAATTATAAATATATTAAGGGTTGTACTCCCATTAATCAACCATTTTCCAAATAGATTAACTTTCCACTGAAAAAAATTTCTTGGTACCATTCAACTTATGGTTTCAAATCTTTAATGAAAAAGTATCGCAGTACAATCCTCATATATTCAATAATTCTTATAACCAGTACATTTCTGAAAAAAAAATATTCAAAAGACATGATTCTTGACTAGGATTATTAATCATTCTACTAAATCTTTGGATGCATCATAACTTGATCATTATCAAGAATCATCATTTGGTGTATATTCCATTGACGCTTGGGACATTGATTTGCATAGTGTTCCATCTCCTTGCAGTTGAATCATTGTACATTGGAAACCTTTTTCTTACCCTTGAAATCATGAACATGGTGTCCATTTTCTCCACACTTATAACAAACACCCATTCCCTTAAATAATTTACCAGGTTGATTCTTTCCATAGTTATCACATGTGGTAAAATACTTCTTTCCATTTTTACATTTATCCATATTTTTTGATATTGCCCTCTTTTTCTTTTTCTTTCATTCAAATCCATTAAATGTAGATAATTAATTAAATACCTTGTTAACACATGATACTATTTACTCATATGATTAGGACACGTGGGAGAATATATTCCTTTGAAATGATTGCTTAAGACCATGAGAGATATGATATTTCTTACTATTTGCATCAAGTGCATTGGTAATGTTCTCATTTCTTCTAATAGGAACCATTTATAATCAATTAAAAATTCTATATTATGTCATAAAATCATAAACATTCTATAACTCTAAACATGTTATAGCACATATGATAAATTTATGCATTGTAAATCTTAGAACCATATACTTTGGTTACTTTGGAATAATAAATATTTCATAATGGTATGTAAGAAAAAAATGAAAACTATCTTAGGAATATCCCCCAGGAGTATCAAACCAGGTGTGCAGTAAGGCCTGTTTTTATATACCAGGATACCAAGCCTGAAACTCCTCGTCAGATTTTTCACTCCTAGGTACATTTGTGCTAGAACCACATCCACTTGTAGTATCCAAAAAAGTGATGTATTTTCTAGAAAGATCTACATAATATATTCCTTACCATGATTCCAGGATTTTATTGTATGTTTATCCTCAAAGATTATCTTATAGTTTAGTTCCCTAATCAACGTTTTCTAAAGCTAGTTTCTAAGTTTTATACTAAACTTGATTTGATACAAACTGTAATTCCCTGACCCCAGTTTCCTAGATCTGGTGCATTATTTAATATATTAGAATGACTAAAAGGAATCAATTCTCGAATTACTGAGTAGTTTAGTAGTTTTTTAAAACTAGATATATACATATGTTCAACATTACAGCTTGAAATGAAATACAACATATAATTTTTAATGGGAACATCCATGACTCTAAGTTTATCCCTATATATCATTTATAAAGAACTTCTTCATATCTTGAGAAAATGAAAAATAAGAAAGGGGTGAGCTCAAATAATCAATAAGGGTATGTAATACAGTGGAATATATCATAAAAAAACATTATGCATGGTGAATAATTAAAAACTCATGCCTTAAAAAACAAACTACGCATTATGGAAGGAATAAGAGTTGAATAAATAGTGCCATAATAAGGCATAATCATGGGTATTATACTAGTCAAATAACCTCATGAAATTTTAATTACTAGTTTTATAATGAGGGAATTTATCATGCAGGACATCATATTCATACTGTCAAGGCCTCATTCCAATACCATAAACAACCATTTTGTCAAGGCTTTGTGCCAAGATTGTAGTTTGTCTCATGATACCAACCGATGCACCGAGGGTATATAGGGGGGCCCCAGTTGACACTTAATAAGTCAAATTCATTACTCATAGCAATATGGATAAACATATACAATATACACATTCATATTGAAACTAACATGTGAAATGTAAATAACTTTTCCTAATCATTAAACATAAACACTAATCATTAGGAGTAATATGGTGAATGGTTTCCAGATAACACAACCACATTCAAACTAATCATAAACCATTCAATAAAACATGGTGGATGATATCATAGGAGATAAACCTAAATTAAGTAAAATAATCATCAATTTTTTTTGACATAGATGAATATACTTTTAAATGAGACCATTGAAAAAACCTTGATAAAATAATCCTTAAACGTTCCAAAGTGTCACATACCACCTTGAAACATTCAAATAATAATCCCTTAGAATATCATGAGAACAAGGAGACTCTTGATATGATATACCAAAGATAAGTACATACAGAACAAGTAATAAATAAGTGTTTAACAAGTCATATATCTAAAAAAAGTTAAAATGAGATGAGAAAATTCCTTTTTACTTTGGAAAAAAGAGTTATTTTGGAAAATAATTTATATTTGTCATGAAATAAGATTGTAAACATGTATATCCTATAAAATAAAAGGTAAGTTAATTTAAATTATATTTTAATCTTGAATAAATTCTTATTGAGGTGAAATCATTTAAAAATATTTTTCAAAGAAGCTTTATAGATACAACATCTTAGTACGGTTTGAAAGAAAATATTAAATTATTTTAAAGGTACAAGGCATGTTTTCTTTCATAAAACTAAAAATGCACCAAAATATATTTTTCATGTTAAAATTTGTAATTTTAGAAAGATAAATATAGATTAAAATAGATTATATAGTGAACTACAAAATATGTAAAAATTTTGAGAAGTTCCTTGAATCAGCTTGCATTTCGGAACAATTTTTTGAAAGATTATTTTAAAAAATGTAAATCCACATAAAATAAAGAATTATTCTGGTTGGTACACATATATATAACATTCACACATAATTTATTAGGAGTAAAAAAGAGTAAATACGAATTTTAATGTGGTGAGTAGAGAATAAGAGCAACCCAAATAAAAAAGGAGGTTCGGAAACATTCAAATCAATTGAATCGTATGACCCAAAATTAGTAATCACCAAATGATACATTTAATATAATGAAAATAAAGAGATTCATGATATGAAATATAAATTTGTAGTATGCTACACCATAAAAAATTAGTAGTAGTGAATATGGAACAACTCAAAAAATGGGAGTGAGATGAGAAACCCTTACCTTAAGTCCAAATGTGTTTGATCGTTGAACTTAAGGTTCTGAAATATGAAATTAGACTTATTAGTAACTTAATTAAAAACCTATTATAAATTTATTTAGTTTGTCATAATTTTATTAAGTTCATTTATTTCCTTATTTATTGGTTATGAGATTGAATTCTGTCATTCCAGAGTGTTCGTTTCCTTGGTTTTCATGATCGATATATTTGTATATAAGTATGGATGTTCTTGTGGAAATGATGTAATTATGCAAAATTGAAATTATATAATATATATGAACATAAAAAATAGTTAATGGTTGTATATAGTTTTTTTAAAATGGTATGAGGATGAATCATTGGAGTAAATATTAATGAAAATCCCTTAGATTATTTGGTGGTATTTGTATTATTATGAACCATTTTTGTCATATGAATTAATATTGTGTACATATACTAGTTCTGGAATATTAAGTAGGTTATAATATATATATTATAGTCTATTTAAAACATAAAAATTG
This sequence comes from Viscum album, assembly GCA_963277665.1. Classification (NCBI taxonomy): domain Eukaryota; kingdom Viridiplantae; phylum Streptophyta; class Magnoliopsida; order Santalales; family Viscaceae; genus Viscum; species Viscum album. Next base: position 685,174,851 of record OY728165.1, read on the forward strand.
TTTTATTACCATTAATGAAGAGTAAATTGAATAATGAAACTTCTTCGTCAATGAAGGTTGTAAATTGGAACCTCACAAACGATTATTTAATTTATTAAAGAGAGAGATAGAGAGTAAGAAGATTGATAAGGGTTATTAAATTAACATGGTATAAATCTATTATATAGATGATAATATATTTATAATGATAAATTGTATATAAGAGGTTAGGATATAATAAGAAAATAAGATAAATTTAAATGAAATCAAATGAAAAGGAAAGATGCTTTACCTCTTGAAATAACTGCATTGAGAATCTCGTTAAAGGAAGGAGTTTTGGTATTTGGAAAGACCAAGAGCTTCTGGATGTGAGGTGTGACTAGGTAAGGGTATTTGGGCATAACTTTGAGTAACATCAAGTCTTATAGGAGTGAAGAGAAGAGGGGATTGAGGGTGGTATTTACAGTGGAGGAGAGGAGGGGTTTTACATTATTTAAATCATTATTTTAATATTTTTGATCAGGACTATGAGTAGTCTTGGTTATTGAGATCAAAATAGTAAAGAGATAATTTTTGTTTTAAACATGTGTGATTAAATCAGTAATGATGTCATAAATAGTGTATTTAACTGATAATTTTTATATACGGTATTTTACTATATTTCACTATTCATCAAAAATTCATGAATTTTAGAAAAAACCCAAAAATTCACCCTAAAATTTTTTCAACGTGTAGAATTAAAAAATTAACTCCATTTTTTGAAAATAAATTTATAAATATTTTTAATTTAATTTTTAAATAAAATCCAAATTTATTCCAAAAAACAACATTAAAACTATAACTCATTTTATAACACCTTGATAAATTAATCAAGGCCCATAAAATTATCATATAACCATGAGAAAATAAAGTAAAAATTTATGATTAAATTTTATGAAAATAAATTTCCATTTTAAATTATTATATTAATCATAAAATTTTAATTAAAATATTTATGACATACCAAAATACCAATACTTACACTGTGATCTTTTTTCACTTATAAGATGTCTGCATTGTATTTATACATTCGTGGGTGAATTTTCTATTTTTTTGGCCGATTTAATATTTATTAATATTCATTTCTATTCATAAGGGTTTGTTACTATTTATCAAAAATTAATTTTTCCTTATTAGACTCTAATTATCTTTTTGAACACAACTGTGAGTGTCAGTTTTTCAAAATTCAAATTACAAAGGTGGAAAAATTATGTTTACTAACTAGGTTATATCATAGTGGTGTTTTGTAGAGAAGCAATGTTTCATTCATTTAATATTAAATTTATTTTAAAAATCATGGGGTGTTACAAAGAATATATACAATTTATGGCCCACCCATCATTTTCTAGATTTTTCTTATCATCAGCTATAAGAGGAACATTATCAACATGAGGAGGAAAACCATATGTAGATTCTTTGAGAACATCATAACTAAGGGAAATAAGATAAGTAATAACTCTATATTTATATATATGATAATTCTTTCAATAGAAAATTGTAATCCCATTACTATTCATAGAGTTAGGATCACCCATTGAAGCCTTTCATTTCATCAAACTTTAGAAAAAATTCGACAAAGGGAACTTCCCTATGATACCACTTGAAAGGACCAATCAGGATCAATTTGATAACTGATAGTGGATATGTTTAATTAGTTATCTTTTATTTTTATGTTTTTAATCTTTATAGAACAACCTTCACCTAATGTTAATGAGATGCAACCTTACTAAACAACAAGCACACTATAAAACCATAAGAACATGGGTATTTGAATGTTTCACTACTCAGTAAGTGTATCTTATCCATGGAAAGGTTTTTAAATAATCCAAGACTATACAACCATTATAAATAAATCTTTAATATCTGTTTAAAATAAGAATGGAGTATCCATACACTTGTGTTTCAATTTAATCAACTAATAGTGCATGTGATTCTCACAAATATAAATATAATGTAACAAATTTTTTTGTAACAACTATAAGAAACCTTTTCAAACATTAATCAATATGTTAACACTGTACTTCTTGATCTTCCCCACATAACTACAATTCATGAATGTATTAATTATTCACATTCTTTCCTTGTAGTGGGAAATAATTTCCTTTACACTGATGGTGTCACAAAACCTAGAACATATAAATCTATCTGTTATTTTAGGTTTTACTCAATGTTCTTTTAAGGGTATGTTAAATGATTATCCACACATGTATTTTATTCATGTGCATAAACTATCAACTATTTACATTCCCAAACTATGTATGCATCCTATTCATGCACTCACTGCCTCATAAAAACACGAACGCATATATGGGTTATCCATTTTATTCATGCACACATGTTTGATCAATGTATTCATCCAAAAAAGTGAATTTCTAATATATGCGGTATCTCAAGATTCTTCATGTAAGGGTTTTTTTCTTATTATTAATCACGCAAGATGTATCATAGCTTAATCTTCATGAAAACCATGAGGTTTCATTGAACCAATTCTTTGAAAAACCATTGAGAACATGATTTCAAATTTAGGATTCCATAGTATATCTCATGAAAAAAAAGTTCATGTGGGGTCTTGACCTTTTTCATGAAATAAACGTCTCATAGGGTCTGTTTCTCTAGAAACTAAGAGATTCACTCATAAAAAATAGACAACTTCACCTAGATCTGTACTTTAGTATTTATAGGCAAGATATCAATACCTTGAACATACTTTTCACCAATAATTATTACCCCTTGAGGCTCCAAAAATGATATTGAGGCATAACATTTTTAATTCATTAATGGATTTGGTATATCTTTTATTATAATTCGGTTGAAACCTAAAATATATTCTCATAATAATTACATCACTTTTGACATGATAAATCCCCACATTATTTTGATGATACTCACATTCTTCTTCTCAATTTAAAGCTCAAATGCATCCATGTATATCATTTCCCTTCTACAACTTCATTTAAATTTAGCTAAATACTCATCCTTTGAAATAATCACTGGCATAAAAGATGTATATTTCATGCATGGTAATATTTTATATCATCATCTCAAAATATAAGCTTAGAACATCCATGGATACTATGGATTCAATCGATGATGATATTTCCATCACATTTGGTTAATTAGTTCTATAAAAGAAGCCATGATCGAATATGATGGACAAGAGTGAATAGAAAACTCTGATGAATCAGATTGATCATCTCCCAAAATGACTATATCATTTTATGCAAAGGAAGAGTGATAAACTATATATTGTCCCATATCAAAAAGGGATTCAGTTATGAGGTTCTTAATAAGTGATTTTGTGTTTCTAACCATATGATCTTATGATGGAGGATCATCTCCCATAACACCCTTTCACACATGGACCTTATGAAACTTCTCCCAAATGCAAATTCCTAATGGCCCATGGGGGATGTTATACACCTGCTCTCTTATATGGTCCTATACACAGCCCAGAAGGATATTCTCCCAACTCTTCAACCATGATAGTTGGTCTGGTATGGCTCGCTAGGGCATGGTTTACCTCCTTGGTGAAACTGACCAGTCAGTATAATTTCATCACTGATAGGTGGTGAATCAGTTATACTTTTTATTTTATGTTTCCTTATAAATGATACAAACTTATCCTCCTGTTAAAGATTTCATTCCATACTTAAAATAATTCAAACACATATCCATAGTAATACAAGTATTTACAAGGTTCATTATTCAATAAGAATAGTTGCGTACTTGGTCTGGTTTGGAAATAATCCAATACCACATGACCTACAAGAAAACAATCCTTTAATATGGAATACAACGAGTATGATATACCCTTTCACCCATGTAAAACTATGAAAATAATCCAATAGTGCATGTTCTCTCTCTAGAACAAGTTATGTAATACAATGTTTTTCAAACAAAACATGTTACCTGTTCTTCTTTTTCCATTTCCAAAAATGTATTCCTTTCAAAAAAAATCTTCACATTCATACCCAGAAGCTAGTAAGAACAACAAGGAAATAAATATTGAACTCAGTATAACTGCTCAGTCTATTATTCCTAGTCTGATTATTCCAATCTGATTTCCTAATATGATATTATATCTCTATCATAATATGATAGATTCAATTCAAAATTCCTTATTCCACTGTCCTGAAATCCCAATATAGAAATCCCAATCCAATTATTCACTCAGATATGATGACCATCTGAATACATTGACAAGTAGAATATGATAATTATCTGAATATGATGAACCACTAAATATGATGATCAGGTGAATACAACGCAATCTTGTCTCTCGTCTATTCACTTCGATCTGGAAAGTTTTCTTCAAGAAAATAACCCGTAAATTTTCATATTCTCTCCCTAAAACTTTATTTATTCTCTCTCTTATCGTGGATAGTATACTCATCATCAAAAATCAGAAAATTTTGATTTACTTATCGCCTTTTATAGATAACCCATGATTGGTTTTGGAGGGAATATGAAATGGGTTTCTTCTCAAACAAATTACCCAAAATTTCAATTTCCCTTGAATTTCGGGTTCATTTATGAGTTTTTCAACACATATTGATTCTTCTCAAATCTTATCCATAACACCAACTCTTATTTAGAATTTCATTCCAAACACTATTATGAATCTGATTTCCCTATCTATATTGCTCAATCTAAATTATTCGTTTTTATTATTTGTAGAAACTATTGAAAAAAATGTCTTCTTTGAATTTCAAGAACCCCCTAGAAAACCCATCCAGTTATTTCCTTTATATATTCTCTTGATCCACGTGAATGAAGTGATTCAATAACATATACTTATTCTTCTCCTTAGAAAGATGAACTGACATCAATTTAGATATAATGGATCTTAACTGATTTGAAATAATAAATCATTTGGAAAAAAATCAGATTTCATATTTCTATTCTCAATATGATTCCACTAACTTCTCTCAAACAAACAATTTATGCCTCTGGTTAATAAAATGAAATACAAAATATGATGGACTAGCCTCAGCAGATTCGACTTCAGTAACTTTTTTCTTCCTTAAAAACATCGCCTTGTATCATGAATTCCTTTATGACTTTGAATACATTGAAGACCAGCTTCAACATAATTTGAATTACAGTGTAAAATATTACATCTTCACAAAACTCTAGTAATCAGCTTTCGTTCCAACTCATTCTGAATACGATTTTCCATAATTCAATTGGCCTGAAAAAGATTTTCCAGAATTCAAATGGCCTGAATACAATTGGCCTGACTATGATCATCCTGGATATAATCTTTAACAGATATTCTATACCTTTATTTAATCAATAATGAATCACAATTTTTCTAAATACTTGTGATTTATGAGAACATCAAGATTAGTAAAACATCATCACATTTAAATCGTAGTCATGAAAACTTCGATTCTCCTCATTATGATCAAAAAAGTCATACTATATTCTAGGGGAATCTGATGACCTTTTACATCCATCAATATTCTTCCTTAATACAATTGACCTTTTAAAGAATTGTGAGTGTGATTACTTGAATATAATGGCCAGTCTGATTTTCCGAAATTACAAAGTTATGTGGTTTTCCTTTCTTCAAAAACATTATTGAAAACAAAGGACAGCATCTAAAAATGATCACATTCATCATTATCATTGTACTAACAATATCCCCCTTTGGATTATTTTTCATCTATGTTTCATAAATAACTAAAAAATATATTCTCAAGCAATGGATTAATTATCAATAATTCTAAGCCTATGTGAGCTAACTCGTTATAAGAAATAAGAAACATGGATAGAAAAACCATGATGTCCAAAAATAATTGATTATGAAAACATACTCATCTTTTCTTTTCTTCAGTCATTCTTCATCAGCCTCTTCACCATTCCTATAATAAAAAAACATGTTTCCAACAACCAATCCAATAAACAATTTTAATAGTTTAAAAACATGCAATGCTGAATTCACAGCTGACCCACAACACCCCCATTTTACATGCTTCCATTAGGATAAATTTGTGAAATAATTGAATTTTCCCCCTTGAAAACTCTATCCAAAGGTATTATTAGAGAGGTAAAAAACACACACCTCAACCTTGATGAGAGAGAATTTGGATGCCCATGGTCAACCTCAATTTAAGAAAATATTCCTTCAATAAAGGTTTTTTGAAAATGTTTTTAACTTGTTCTGATGTAGGAACATACTCCAACTTCAATTAATTATTCTCCACATGATCATTGATAAAATGATATTTGATATCAGTATTCTTTGAATGATGTTGTTTAACTGGATTCCTGATGAGATTTATTGTAATTTTATTATCACAACCCAAGAGTAAGGGTAACTTCACTTCAATAAGTAAGTCTTATAATTGATTTGTCTTCCACATAAGTTGAGTAGATGTTTGAGTGGAATCAACATACTCAGCTTTATCCATATTGATATTTACTAAATTCTATTTATTTGAATGTAAAATAACACAATTCTTTTCAAGAAACAATGATCCACTAAATGTGGATATTCTATTATCAACAATCCCTTCTCAATCAGCATATGAATACCCAAACAAACCAATACTTTCTGAGCAATCATACCTGATTCTAAAATATTTTGTTCCTTTTATGTATTTGATAATTCCTTTTCCAATAAGTAAATGTTATTATTTAGGATCTCTTTAAAATCTAGAACATAATGTAATATCATAAACAATATCAGGTCTTGAGGGAGTCAAATACAAAAAACATCCAATCATCATCCAAAATTATTTATGATCAACTTATTTTCCTTCTCTATATTTTGTCAACTTTTTCCCACTAAAATTGGTGTGGAAAAAGTTTTTTGAGCTTTTCATGTTGAACATCTTATGATGTTCCTTAGAATACTTTTCATAAGAAAGAAAAAAAGGTTCTCCATTTTCAAAATTTATAACCTTAGAAATTATTTCATTTCCCCCAACATAGATATCTCAAATTCCTTTTTCATTTCTTGAGAAAATATTTTACAACTACTTTCTTCATTCCCAGAAAAGATAATTTCATCAACATAAACAATTATTATGAGGTAATAATCTTTAATTTCATTTACATAAATATTAATATCAACTCATCCTTTATTAAAACTCATCTTCCTTAAGAATGTATCCAATTTGGAATACCATGCTCTCAGAACATATTTTATCCCATATAATTCTTTTTTCAATATGCATACATAACTTTCATCTTACCCAACAACATATCCACATGGTTTTTCAATATAAACATTTTCATCAAGATCACCATTCAAGAATGAGGATTTATAATCCATTTTAATGATCTTATAACCTCATCGTGCAGAAATAGAAAGAAAATTTATAATTGTTTTAAATATTTCCTCTGGAGAAAAGGTTTCATTGAAATAAATACATTTAATTTGTGAATATCCTTTTAACTCTAATATTTCTTTGTTTATTTATCACTTCACCTTCTTCATATAGATTTTTATGGAAAACCCAATATGTGCTAAAAATGTTTTTTTATCATTCCTAGGTATGAGTTCCCATGTATCATTATTTTAAATCTGATACAGCTCTTTATTCATGGCATGAACCCATTCCAGATACTCGAAATATTATTTCACATTATTTAGCTCCATATTTGAATACAATGAAGTATGTAAAATAGAATTTTTTTTTCTTCTTGTTTTAGATTTCTAAGGTCAATCTCTAATGATATTATACGCTTCCACTTACTTCCTCAGCCAAGGATGAGATTTTTGAGAAACTTACTCATCACTAAAAAAATTGAGTATGATTCATCTCTTTAAATGGGATTTTAATTCTCAGTATCCTTATTGTAATTTTTATCAAAACATTCTTGTTCAACTTCTTTATCTCTATGAGTATGTTTATCTTCCTATAACTTTTCAATTACCTTCAAATTAATGGAATAAACAATTATTTATGTTTCTTTGTTAAAACATATGTATCCTCTTTCATCTAGAGAATATCCAAGAAATATTTCATCATCACCTTTCTTCTCAAACTTTCCATAGTTTACACTTTTATTCTTTATAACACACAGACTCTCAAAAACTCTTAAGTGTTTCTAACTTAGAGTATTTTAATAAAAAAATCATATGAAGTAATATATAAATTGGGACTATAGAAAAAATGTATTTTAATTTAAATATAATTACTCATGGATTTCATTAAATAGTAATGAGAAACACCATGTTCAAGTAACATTGTACTTCCCATTTCCATCTAACTTCTATTATTTCTTTCAAAAAAAACCCATTTTTTAGGAGTGTATGGAGAACTATACTCATTCCGAATTACATGATTCTTAAGATAACTTTAAAATTATATATTTATTTATTCACCACTATTTTATGTTCTCAATTTCATTGTTGAATACATGTATTCCTTCTCAACTTTAATTCTAAAACTTTTAAACATTTTCAAAGAATCTCACTTATGTTTCATATACATAAGACATGTCTTGTGAGTAAAATCATCAATGAAAGTGATGAAGTAAGTATCTCCATTTTTTATTGTTTTCTCATATACCCATAAATATTGGAATAAATAATCTCCAAGGGTTATTTTGATAAAATCTCAACTTTTTTATGCACTGAGTTTATAATATTTCCTTTGTGGAAATTTATGTAACACTAATCTCTTATTCTTGGAAAATCATGAATGTCTTGGACACTATCCAACTTTGATAACTTTATCATATTTCTTTGGCACATTTTTACTAGAATTTTATTCTATAATTGATTTTCTTCCACTATGCTCAAGTAGTAATTGTTTTTTATTTCACCAACCTGAAACAAGTTTCCTTTTATACATTTACCTCTTATAACTATCTTTCCATATTCCAAACTTTTCACAAAAAAATAATATTTTTTTAGTTAACTTTTTTACGCTCATCACTAAAATTTGAAGCACTTATAATATTGTGTTTAATACCATAAAAATACAATTATTTCATAGATTTAACTTTTTTTCTGATGATGGCAGATCCATCACCTTTGATTCTCATAGATTCATCATTTTCAAATGTCAATATTCCTAATTTAAAATATTTCACATTCTTTAAAAATATAAAATATCTTATAGTATGATAAGAAAACCCAGTATCAATAATCTAAGGTCATTCTCTTTTTGTAGCTTTTAGAGTGGTTTCAACAACAAGATAATTTTCTTCTTCCTTTTCTTTCCTCACCTTTGGCTTCAAATAATTGTTAAAAAACATTTTCTATGCCAAAAAAAAACAAGACATTATTTTTTAAGGTTTCCAAGTTGTTCACATCTTTCCCAAATAGTTTCCAAAGGTTAGAACCTGTTTTCTACTTTCAAAGAAACCATTTAAGTTTTCTTGAAAAAAATATTCCCAGACTTCTTTTTTGATGGAATTGACTCCCCCTAAAACCATTAATTCCATAAACTATGGGAGAATATTAATGTTTTTGGTTGAACCAACAAATGTTTTTTATATTTACATATCTACAACAATTCCAAAAGTTTCCATATAAAGATTATTTTCCTCTAAAACATCTATATTGACCAGAATTGTGAATATATTTCTCAACAACCTTCTTGAATTTATTTTTGAAGCCACCAACCATTCTGTTATCAATAGAAATATTTTTTTTCTTTTAAAGATTATCAGAATCATAAGTATTAGAAATATTATTGTATCTAGAGTGTTTGGAAACATTTTTCAGACACTAAGTATTTTGAAACTTCTAAATTCCCAACTATTTGGTTTTAGATACATACATAACATTCCTAGCTTTATTATTTTCAGAATCTTTATTTTCAACCACTAAAGGTAACTTTTTATGATCTTTATTAGGTTAATCATTTCGATTACTCTCACAAAATTTAGATATATAATTTTTTAAACTTGTATTTATGTGTTCATCTTTATAATTTTTTGTTGGAAATGATCCAACTCTTATTCTTTTTCTTTAAACTTCACTTCTAGATTATTATTTTGATTATTTTTTTCCTTAAGATATTTATTTAGATCATCAATTTATTTAAAATCTCCACCTCTTCATTATCAAAACATTATTGGTTTCTTGTTGAAAAAAATTCATCATTAAACTTTTTGATTTTATTTTCAAGACTTCTAATCTTTCTTAGATATTCTTTAAATTATCCTTTCAAATGAAATTCATTTTGAGTTTATTTTTTTTTAGGAACTACTACTTTGAATTATTCATCATTCACTATTGTAATAAAAGTATTCTCAATACCATAATAAATAGATTTTTCAGATTCAGCACCACTACCTTCTCTTCATCTCTAGATATGAAACTTCTTCTTTTGGATTTGAATTATTTTCCATCTTTCACTATGAAATATGATTTTCCTTTATCTCCTTGTTTTTTCTATGATATTATTAACCTTATTTATTCTTCATCGTTATCCTTATCTTTTTTTTATTTGAGGAAAATTAGCCACAAAGTGTCCAAAAAATCCACGTTCAAAAAAAATTAAAGGTAATTTTCCCTTTGTATTTCCCTTTTATTATTTTAATATTTTTAAAAAAAGGATAATATATCATCAAAATTTTTATATAACTCATCTTCAAAATTACATTTACGAGCTTCGTCTTCAATAAGAATATTTTTATAACTCTCTTTCTTAGAAACCTTGAATGAAATTTCTCTATCAACTTTTGTTTTTTATTTGTATATATTTATCCCTTCTCATTTCATGAGTAATGAGAGTGTTATATAAATCATCTAGATATAATGTTTCGGGATCTATATATTTTAGTAAAGAAACTTTTTCATCAAACTTATTGGGAAGGATTATCAAAATCTTTTCAACAAATGAAGAATAACTTAACTTTTTACTATGTCATCTCATGGTATTGAAAATTAAATTCACCCTAGTAAAGAAGTCTCCAATAGATTTTTATTCACCCATATTAATGTCTTCATACTTCAATCTCCATATTTTTTATTTTTCCTTCTTTAATTTTCCATTGCCTTCGTATATTTTTTCAATTTGTACAATATACCTTTGGATGTGGAAATTTATTTTACCCTTAAGAATTCAACATTAGAAACTGATAATAGTAAAGAATTCTTGGAATATTCATCATTCTCAAGATTATTCTTATCAACATATGTTAGATTAATGTTTTCATTAATAGGAGGAAAATAATTAGATACAGCTTCAAGAACATCATATCCAACAGACATAAGATAAGGCAATATTCTAGTTTTACAGTTATGATAATTCTTTCTATCAAAATCCATAATACCTTTACAGTTCACATAATTAAAATTCTCCATATGCAAAGAATAAGGTAAGGGAACCTTTGGGCTCTGATACTAGTTGAAAGTTCCCAGTCAGGATAATTTTATTACTAAAAGGGAGAGGGATTAATTAGTGATACTTTTTCATTTATGTTTTCTTAAAAATGAAATAACCTTTACCTCTTGTTAGAGATTTCATTCCATGATAAAAATAATTCAAACATGTATCTAAAGGATCATAGGTATTTACAAGATTAACTATTCAATAAGAATATCTACATTCATGGTATGGTTTGAAATAATTTTAATACCACACAATCCACTAGAAAACAATCCTTAAATGTGAAATACAATGATTAGTATATACCCTTTCACTCATGTAGCACTATGAAAACAATAAAATAGTGTGTGTGATATCTCTAGAATAAATGAAGTAATATAATTTTTTTTTAACAAAACATGTTACATGTGATTCGTTTTCAATTTCCAAAAACGGTTTTTTTTTTAAAAATCTTCACTTTCTTACCTAGAAGCCGGTAAGAACAACAAGGACTTCAATATTAAACTCAATTTAATTTCTCAATCCAATCATCCTAGTATGATTATTCCAATATGATTTCCTAATATGATAATGTATCATTATCATAATATTGTTGAGTGTATTTATAATTCATTCTTCCTTGGTTTAGAAATCAAAATTCAGAAACCCTGATCCGATTATCTATCCCAATTTGATGACCAATTGTATACGATGATAAGAAGTGTAACGCCCCGACCCCAGCTACCCAGAGTCGGTGCATTACTTCGTAACATTGGCATGATCACAAGAAAGATCAAATCTCGAAAGACCGATTGGTTTAGTAGCCTTGGAAACACTAGATATATTCATAAAGTTTTACATTACATTTCAAAGTGAAAAACTACTACAACAACAAAGTCTTCATATCCACACTATTAACCCCTCATAATATCCCTGCAAGTCAATCATAATTTACTTCTTCACTACCTGGGAAAAATAAAACATAGAAAAGGGGTGAGCTCAAATGCCCAGTAAGGATAACAATATAGCGGAACATTCAAAATAAGCATAAACATTTAAGGCAATGAATTACTAAAACAAAAGCCTTTTAAACATGAACTTCAACATAGTATGGCAAAAGTAAAATGAAATAATGCCATTTACTTATTCACATGGATATTCTACTAATCGAATAATCACATGCAAAATCAATAACCACTTTCATAATGTTGGAATGCATAATGCCAGACTATCATAACCACATAGCCAAGGCCTCGTGCCAAGACTACAAATAAGATTTTGTCAAGGCCTTGTGCCAAGACACTAGTTTGTCTCATGAGACCTACCGATTCATCGAGGAGCTATAGCGGGCTCCACCCGTCACTTATTAAGTCCAATGCATTCCCATATGAAAAGGTTTAAACATAACATAAACATTCGTATTAAAACTAGCATAAGAAATGTCAATACATTCACCATAAACTATGAATGGTATAAAAATAGCACATCCACAGTCAAACATATCACAAAACCTTCAATACAATATAGAAGTTTTGTATCATAATAAATCAACTTCAAATAATCTTAAAATCCATCAAAGGATGTTGACATAGATGAAATCAAAATTCTTTTAAAAGAAATATCTCCTTTTATTTTGAAATCATTTAAGATCCATATAAAATAAAACATTTTCTTTGAAAATATTCTTATAAGCTTGTAAGGGAAGCTTTGAAGATTTTATAACGGCGTAAAATAACCGCACCCGCCGTATAAGTTAAAAAAAACATTCTTACCTCAATTCTGTCGAAAAGGTTAAAAAGGACCTTGTTTTGAAAACGACGGAAAGATTCCTTTATAAACCTCTTATAAAAAGTCAAACAAGGGTATAAATGACTTTAACCCAAATTCTTGTAAATAGTAAAAATGTTTTGAAATACATTTTGAAGAAACATGGATGTGGATGATAAAGATATCCCAGTAGATTATTACGTATAAACAACCTCGAATAATGAAGAGATTGTGAAATAAACCCTTACCTTGTACTTTTCCTTTGTTGGGGTAGGTTAACCTCCTGTATAATGGTGAAATAATTGTTATTAAATTATACAATAATCATATATATTAATATGATATCATATATGATCTTTTAACATTGATTTGTTAATAATATCTTAGAATTATCGTCGTTTCGGGTGTTAACTTACTCATTTTATTTATATGTTTTGTTACATAAGCCATGGTTGTTGTATCTTATTCATATCCAGAATGATATCTAGTCCTTAAAAATCATTTTTAAATCATCAAATGATAATTATACTTGAATGGTTACGATGGAGAATGAATCTCATCGCGTTCGTGGAGACGGTAGTCCGTACGTACGCACGAGCGACAATATCATTCTTTTGATATTAAAATAATATATAAATGAATGGTATATCATATATACAGAATCATTAACATGTTATATTTATTATTTACATGAGTTACACATCATTATTATACTCATCCAAATAATATTATATTGAATAACAATTACACCACGACGTGGAGACGGTAAGCCGTACGTACGCACGTATGGTGACATGTTATTCAAAGGGTGGATAGAATACTGAATATGGTTGTACCATAATTATAATAACATCACAGTATATGTGAGATACTGGAGTTATTATTTTATAATGGTAAGAACAAAGGAAGAAGAAGTGGAAGAAGAAATGAACTTAGAAAAGGGTGGTGAAATCATTACCTCTTCTTCGGGTTCTTCCTTTTGATTTGATCAAAAGGGCTCCTTAGGTTGGCTTTCTGATCAAACTAAGGCCTCTAGGTTGTAGTGATGGATGTTGGGAGAGTATTTGGGCAGAGTTTGGCCGAACCAAAAGGCTTTAGAGGTGTGAAGAAATGAGAAGGAGGAGTACCCTTTTATAAGAGGGGTGAGGGGCACCTTTGGAAAAGCTAGAAATATTAATTTATAATAAATTCATATTCGGTTTCTAATGGCTCCAAAGTTTATTATTTAAATTTTAAGGTGGGGATAGGTCAAAAACAACTCAACCAATAGAATTTAGACAGGTTTGGGTACTTATATTAACCTTATCTTTAAGTATTAACTCTAAGTTAATTAGTTTCACTTTTACAGTGTCTCTTTGTAGTTTTATATAATATGGTTAATAAACTTACTATATACATCCAAGCGACCCCCAAGTGGTCCATTAATGATTAACCTATCATGATATAAGTCTCTTGGCCGAACCTTAGATTTTTAGGAATTTAATATCAATTAATAATATAATATTTGTTTTAAGAACTCTTTTATGTCAATTTTGACACTATTCAATAGTTGATTTTTTTGAAACTCATAACAGATTGATTACTTCGAAAAAAGTCAATCCAATCAATACTAATATATCATATTATCCTATAAAATTATTTTAATTCATTAAAAGTTTCATATTATATTTATTTTGGTAATTATAATATCAATTATTTTAATTTTTTACTATTATAGTAATTACCGCATCATCATTGTGTCATAAATAAAATAACTTATTTAATGTCTAAAAATTATAAATAAAATATCATTATGTAGGAAATCTTTTTAGCTTTCTAATTAATATTTATAATCGAAAATCCAACATGTATAACCCTATGTAAAAGTTGTTCTTATAAAAGATGTAAGCTTATGCCATTTTTATTTTTATTTTAACTTTATTAATATAAAGTGTCCCTACCACATACAAGTGGCTCCAAGGGGTCCCCAAATTGACCCAAGGATGCTCATGGTCGGGTATGTGTCCACCAATAAGGTTAGGACACGTTTTAGGGTAATTTTTTATTATTATAATATTATTTTTTAACCCTTATTTACCGGATTTACCCTTAACCATGGTAAATAAAATATTTACCACAGTAATTATTCAAAATGTCTAAAAATAAAAGTTACCTATTTACACAATTTGGAAATCCTGATTCCAAATATGGAATCCATTTTTCTAAATTCAAAACACAGAAGTGGCAGAAATTAATTTAAAATTAATTCCCGCTGTCAAAACAAAAAGCGTGTTTTTAAGAGGTAATAACTATCAAAAGATTGACACTTGTTTATGTTCGGTTTAATTGTAAAATTATGTCCAATGACCAACATTATATTAAATGGTAAAAATATATTCTAAATATACTTTAAAACTACTAAAATTCTTAATTTATCACTATTAATTATTTTGATTAAAAAAGTTGTTTTTAATTAAAATTTAGTAATTTTCACTATTCATCAAAATATGAAAGTTATCCGAAAAGTACCAAAATTTCACCTTAGACTAAATTCGATATTCCGAATCCAAAAATGAAGTCCATATTAAAATATAAAATATATATAATTTCAAAAAGTATGTATTACTATTCATAACGGCTAGTTTGATTGGTTACGGTGTGTTAGAACTCGGTGTTGCGTACAACACACGCTAGCGTACCGTGGAAGCTTGGGATGTTTCATTTTAAATTTTTGATGTCCCCATTTAGTCAAAAAGTTTAAAATATAGTATCTAAAAAGGGTTCACTATTAAAATTTGTTAAAAGTGCAATACTGAAAATGAATTTGTTCTTACATTATGTCTAAGAAACTCATAATATGGATTCTAAAATTATAAGGATTATATAAAGTTTAAAATTTAGTTAACACTATTCATAACCTCTTTTGAACAGATTGTTTGGTAAGTCATGGTGCGATTGAACTTGGTGTTGCGTGTAGTGAAAGTTATTGAATTATTTTGAAGAAATAACACACTATAAAATCTTGGGGTGTTACATTCTCCCCTCCTTCAATAAATTGCGTCCTCGCAATTTGAAATTGTTTTTCGAAAATTAAAGGTTGAAAATAGAAAATATCTTTGTGGGAAAACCCACATCGAAAATTGGGTTACTAAAATTTAATCTTAATATGAGGAAAAGATAAATGAAAGGATCACCACCAAATTATGATCTCTATTAGGAGAATATTGGTGGCAATTAGAGACATATAATTGGAGGAAAAACGTAAATATTTATAGGTAGTGATTGAGGTCATCAATTACAAAAAAGTATAAAATTGAGGTCCTTAAATTCATCAATCTATGATGATTTGAAATACCATCGGTTCAACAAAACATAGGGTATTATGATAACACATTTTTGACGTTTCAAAATATCTTATTGAAATCCCACATCGAAAAATGAATTAATGAGGCCTCTATTTAAAATAAAGAGTCGAAAGTATGAAGATTACCGAAAATAACACATACTAGGGTTCCATGTAGGAAAATATGGATATGGAAGAGAAATCTAACCATCAATTATCTGATGGAGAGTGGTAGAGAACATGGCTATGAAAAGGCCAACAATCCCAAAGCCATAAATTAGTGATGATTTAAGGTACCATCTAGGACAACATTTTTGTTCTAAGTTGCTTTTCTTAATATTGAGGAATTTATTTATGAGATTGGATAAGATCATAAGGAGATATACTTACTTTATAATTAGAGTTTTGTCCATTAATAAATTTCTACCATAAACTCATCTTTCACTCGTAAAAAAAATTATATTTATACTATTCGTACAGGGTTCCAAAATAAACGAATTTATAATTCATCTACCAGATCATTTAAAAAAACTACATTATTTAATCCAGGACATCTCTTGGGCCAGTGGTAGGTGATACACCCTTGTCGCCCTTCGGTTGCGGGTTCAAGTCTCGCAGCCTTGCCGGACGCGACGGGTTGCCGCCCGACCTCCGGGTTGTCCTTTTATGGAAATCCAAAATAATCCAAACTAGAACTATCCAAAATACTTCTGTCCAAACTCACAGTCCAACATTTATAAGGAAGGTTAACATAATATAGATCCTTTTTACCCTGTAATAGCATATGAATACCTTCATCATGTACTACCATATTCCTTATTGATTACATTCATGTTCCCTTATTCCATATAGAATGCTGGATATACTTCATTAATCCAAAAATGTTTTAAACCCCAACAATGATGGAATATACAAATCATTAATCAGCTTCAAGGTAGTCAATAATATCCAATATAATTTATCCAAAATAATCACATATTATTCCAAAATCACTACCTCAGTATCAGAACTATATTATGATTTATCATTCTCTCAACCATATATTTTCCAAAAATTTATCCTGCTATTGAGTCACTTTTCTTTGTTCCACACAATCTCAAGTCCTTAATGAAATAGTACTGCAGTACAATCCTTATATACTCCATGATTATTGTAACAAGTACATTGTTGATACAACACTCAATTGACATAATCAACATAAGAACTCTAATCATCCCTCTTCATCTGTGGTAGTATCATAACATGATTATTATCCAATAACATCATTTGCGGCATAGTCTGATGACTGGGACATAGGTTCGCGTAGTGTCCAAACTCCTTGCAAATGAAGCATTGTACATTTGAAACCATTTTCTTACCCTTGCAGTCACGTACTTTGTGCCCTTTTCCTTCACACTTATAAAAAACTCCCATTCCTTTCAGGCAAGTTCCAGGGTGTTTCTTTCCACAGTTACCACATATGGGAAAATTCTTCTTTTCCCTTTTCCCTTTATCCATCTTTCTTTCTTCCATCCTTTTCTTCTCTTGATTCCCTTCAAAGCCATAGGACTCAGTAAACTCTTTACTTATCTTATCAACACATGATATTATTTCTTCATATGATGATAATACATGGGAGACTATTTCTCTTATAAATTCTAGCTTAAGACCATGAAAGATATGATCCTTCCTTCTCTTTGGATCATGTGCATTTCTGGAGTTCTCATTCCTTCTACTGGGCGCCATTTCTAAACAATGGAATACACTAGATCAGTTTATGAATCAAAATACATAATCCCATACTTATAATACACTTAACATAAATTGAACTATTTATGGATATAATCCATAATCATAAAAATGTTTTCTTTGAGGAAGTATATACTCATAATCCCTTCAAAATGATTTGTAAAGAAAATGAGAGTTATCCTAAGCATATCCCCCGGGAGTGTCGTAACCAAGAGTGCAGCAAGGCCCGTTGTCGTGCACCAGTTCCCGTTCGAGTCTAGCTCAAAGCGGTGTTTTCGGGTTTTACCCCTAGGTACATCTGTGCCAGAGCCGCCTCTACCTGCTCGTATCCAGACAGGGATGTATTGCTCGGAAAACTCACAAAATCTCTACAATACCAAAATTCTAGGAAGTTCTTCTATACTAATCCTCAAAGTTCATCTTAGGTCTACGTGCTCTAATCAGAGTTTATCTAAATCTAGCTTCCAAGGTTTGTACTAAACTTCCTCTGATACCAACTGTAACGCCCCGACCCCAGCTACCCAGAGTCGGTGCATTACTTCGTAACATTGGCATGATCACAAGAAAGATCAAATCTCGAAAGACCGATTGGTTTAGTAGCCTTGGAAACACTAGATATATTCATAAAGTTTTACATTACATTTCAAAGTGAAAAACTACTACAACAACAAAGTCTTCATATCCACACTATTAACCCCTCATAATATCCCTGCAAGTCAATCATAATTTACTTCTTCACTACCTGGGAAAAATAAAACATAGAAAAGGGGTGAGCTCAAATTCCCAGTAAGGATAACAATATAGCGGAACATTCAAAATAAGCATAAACATTTAAGGCAATTAATTACTAAAACAAAAGCCTTTTAAACATGAACTTCAACATAGTATGGAAAAAGTAAAATGAAATAATTCCATTTACTTATTCACATGGATATTCTACTAATCGAATAATCACATGCAAAATCAATAACCACTTTCATAATGTTGGAATGCATAATGCCAGACTATCATAACCACATAGCCAAGGCCTCGTGCCAAGACTACAAATAAGATTTTGTCAAGGCCTTGTGCCAAGACACTAGTTTGTCTCATGAGACCTACCGATGCATCGAGGAGCTATAGCGGGCTCCACCCGTCACTTATTAAGTCCAATGCATTCCCATATGAAAAGGTTTAAACATAACATAAACATTCGTATTAAAACTAGCATACGAAATGTCAATACATTCACCATAAACTATGAATGGTATAAAAATAGCACATCCACAGTCAAACATATCACAAAACCTTCAATACAATATAGAAGTTTTGTATCATAATAAATCAACTTCAAATAATCTTAAAATCCATCAAAGGATGTTGACATAGATGAAATCAAATTTTTTTTTAAAGAAATATCTCCTTTTATTTTGAAATCATTTAAGATCCATATAAAATAAAACATTTTCTTTGAAAATATTCTTATAAGCTTGTAAGGGAAGCTTTGAAGATTTTATAACGGCGTAAAATAACCGCACCCGCCGTATAAGTTAAAAAAAACATTCTTACCTCAATTATGTCGAAAAGGTTAAAAAGGACCTTGTTTTGAAAACGACGGAAAGATTACTTTATAAACCTCTTATAAAAAGTCAAACAAGGGTATAAATGACTTTAACCCATATTCTTGTAAATAGTAAAAATGTTTTGAAATACATTTTGAAGAAACATGGATGTGGATGATAAAGATATCCCAGTAGATTATTACGTATAAACAACCTCGAATAATGAAGAGATTGTGAAATAAACCCTTGCCTTGTACTTTTCCTTTGTTGGGGTAGGTTAACCTCCTGTATAATGGTGAAATAATTGTTATTAAATTATACAATAATCATATATATTAATATGATATCATATATGATCTTTTAACATTGATTTGTTAATAATATCTTAGAATTATCGTCGTTTCGGGTGTTAACTTACTCATTTTATTTATATGTTTTGTTACATAAGCCATGGTTGTTGTATCTTATTCATATCCAGAATGATATCTAGTCCTTAAAAATCATTTTTAAATCATCAAATGATAATTATACTTGAATGGTTACGATGGAGAATGAATCTCATCGCGTTCGTGGAGACGGTAGTCCGTACGTACGCACGAGCGACAATATCATTATTTTGATATTAAAATAATATATAAATGAATGGTATATCATATATACAGAATCATTAACATGTTATATTTATTATTTACATGAGTTACACATCATTATTATACCCATCCAAATAATATTATATTGAATAACAATTACACCACGACGTGGAGACGGTAAGCCGTACGTACGCACGTATGGTGACATGTTATTCAAAGGGTGGATAGAATACTGAATATGGTTGTACCATACTTATAATAACATCACATTATATGTGAGATACTGGAGTTATTATTTTAGAATGGTAATAACAAAGGAAGAAGAAGTGGAAGAAGAAATGAACTTAGAAAAGGGTGGTGAAATCATTACCTCTTCTTCGGGTTCTTCCTTTTGATTTGATCAAAAGGGATCCTTAGGTTGGCTTTCTGATCAAACTAAGGCCTCTAGGTTGTAGTGAGGGATGTTGGGAGAGTATTTGGGCAGAGTTTGGGCTTTAGAGGTGTGAAGAAATGAGAAGGAGGAGTGCCCTTTTATAAGAGGGGTGAGGGGCACCTTTGGAAAAGCTAGAAATATTAATTTATAATAAATTCATATTCGGTTTCTAATGGCTCCAAAGTTTATTATTTAAATTTTAAGGTGGGGATAGGTCGAAAACAACTCAACCAATAGAAGTTAGACAGGTTTGGGTACTTATATTAACCTTATCTTTAAGTATTAACTCTAAGTTAATTAGTTTCACTTTTACAATGTCTCTTTGTAGTTTTATATAATATGGTTAATAAACTTACTATATACGTCCAAAAGACCCCCAAGTGGTCCATTAATGATTAACCTATCATGATATAAGTCTCTTGGCCGAACCTTAGATTTTTAGGAATTTAATATCAATTAATAATATAATATTTGTTTTAAGAACTCTTTTATGTCAATTTTGACACTATTCAATAGTTGATTTTTTTGAAACTCATAACAGATTGATTACTTAGAAAAAAGTCAATCCAATCAATCCTAATATATCATATTATCCTATAAAATTAGTTTAATTCATTAAAAGTTTCATATTATATTTATTTTGGTAATTATAATATCAATTATTTTAATTTTTCACTATTATTGTAATTACCGCATCATCATTGTGTCATAAATAAAATAACTTATTTAATGTCTAAAAATTATAAATAAAATATCATTATGTAGGAAATCTTTTTAGATTTCTAATTAATATTTATAATCGAAAATCCAACATGTATAACCCTATGTAAAAGTTGTTCTTCTAAAAGATGTAAGCTTATGCCATTTTTATTTTTATTTTAACTTTATTAATATAAAGTGTCCCTACCACATACAAGTGGCTCCAAGGGGTCCCCAAATTGACCCAAGGATGCTCATGGTCGGGTATGTGTCCACCAATAAGGTTAGGACACGTTTTAGGGTAATTTTGTATTATTATAATATTATTTTTTAACCCTTATTTACCGGATTTACCCTTAACCATGGTAAATAAAATATTTACCACAGTAATTATTCAAAATGTCTAAAAATAAAAGTTACCTATTTACACAATTTGGACATCCTGATTCCAAATATGGAATCCATTTTTCTAAATTCAAAACACAGAAGTGGCAGAAATTAATTTAAAATTAATTCCCGCTGTCAAAACAAAAAGCGTGTTTTTAAGAGGTAATAACTATCAAAAGATTGACACTTGTTTATGTTCGGTTTAATTGTAAAATTATGTCCAATGACAAACATTATATTAAATGGTAAAAATATATTCTAAATATACTTTAAAACTACTAAAATTCATAATTTATCACTATTAATTATTTTGATTAAAAAAGTTATTTTTAATTAAAATTTAGTAATTTTCACTATTCATCAAAATATGAAAGTTATCCGAAAAGTTCCAAAATTTCACCTTAGACTAAATTCGATATTCCGAATCCAAAAATGAAGTCCATATTAAAATATAAAATATATATAATTTCAAAAAGTATGTATTACTATTCATAACGGCTAGTTTGATTGGTTACGGTGTGTTAGAACTCGGTGTTGCGTGCAACACACGCTAGCGTACCGTGGAAGCTTGGGATGTTTCATTTTAAATTTTTGATGTCCCCATTTAGTCAAAAAGTTTAAAATATAGTATCTAAAAAGGGTTCACTATTAAAATTTGGTAAAAGTGCAATACTGAAAATGAATTTGTTCTTACATTATGTCTAAGAAACTCATAATATGGATTCTAAAATTATAAGGATTATATAAAGTTTAAAATTTAGTTAACACTATTCATAACCTCTTTTGAACAGATTGTTTGGTAAGTCATGGTGTGATTGAACTTGGTGTTGCGTGTAGTGAAAGTTATTGAATTATTTTGAAGAAATAACACACTATAAAATCTTGGGGTGTTACAAGAAGAATATGATAATAAGTAAAATATGATGATACACTGAATATGATGATCATATGAATACATTTCTATCTTGTCTCTTTTCCTTTCACTTCGATTTCTCAAAACTTCTTCAAGAAAATAACCATAAAAACTTATTTATCTCTCCCTAAAACATTATAGTATCTCTCACATCTTGTGAATAGTATACTCATTGTAAGAAATTATAAAAGTATGATATAAATTATACATTTTTTAAATGACCCATTATTGGTTTTAGTGGGAATCTGAAATGGATTCAAAATCATCAAAATTACCTAAAATATCAATTTATATTGAATTTTGGTTTTATTTGTGACTTTACTAACACTTCTTGCTTATTCTCAAATCTTATCCATGAATTCAAATTTTCTTCAGACATTCTTTCCAAACACCAATTTAAATCCAATTTCGCATTCCATTTTTCTCAATCTGATTTCATCATTATAATGCTTTTTACTAAATATTGAAAGCAAAAAACTTCTTCAAATTTAAATCTCCCCCTCAGCAACGCGTCCATCTATTTCCTTCATCTCTTCTCTTGATCCACCTGAATGAAGTGATTAAATCACATTTACTTCTTCTCTTTATAAAAACGAATTATCATAAATTCTAGTATGATGGATCTTGACCAATTTGAAAAAAATGAAAAACAAAATTGAGTTCATCATTCTCTTCTGAATAAGATACCACTGACTTTTTATGAACAAAAAATTTGGGCCTCTAGTGAATACAATGAAATACTGAATACGATGGACTGGTCTCAGTAGATTTGACTTTAATAAATTTCTTATTCTTTCAAAAACTCCATCTTGTATCACGAATTCCTTCATAACATTGAATACATTAAATAAACCTTTAGCATCCTCTAACTTACACTGGAAAGTATTGAAACATTCCAAAACTCCAGCACTCAGCTTTCATTCCAACTCATCTTGAATATGATTGTCTAGAATTAAGTTTTCCAGAATATGATTTCCCAGAATTCAATTGTACTGATTATAATTAGACTAAATAAAATATCCAACACATATTCTCTACCTTTCTTTCATCAATATTTCATCACAAGTTTTCTAAATACTTTTGGTTAATGGTAACTCCATGATCAGCAAAGCATCACCACCTTTATATTATAGTCATGTAGACTCTCATTATCCTTATTAAGATCAAACCATTCATACCATATTTAGGGTGAATCTGATGACCCTTTAGTTCCTGTAGTATTCTTCTTTAATATGATAAATCTTTTCAAGAATTGTGAGTTTGATTCCTTGAATACAATGGTCAGTCCGATTTTCAGAAAATAAAAAGTGAGGTAATTATTATTTCATTAAAAAAATCCTTGACAAGAAAATACAACATTTGAAAATTATCACCTTCATCATCATCTTGACCCAACACCCGGCCCCATAATTCCATGGTTGTGCCTTGGCTAAAGTTGGCTAGTCTGGTTGGCCCAATTTTATGGATTACACTAAGAATTATCTCTGTTTAAATGAAAAATTATATAATAACAATAAAATAAATTCCCAAATATGATATAGAATATCATATTCTTCCTCAACCACATTATTTAGAATAAATGTTATTTTTTATGGATTCCTTTTAATTTTTAGATGATACTCTTTTTCATGAAAATTAGTATTTTCATGGTATTGAAATATTATTTTCTCCAAATATTTTTTAATTGATCAAACTCCATATCACATGTATTTGAAATTTATTATTATTTCAACAATAATCAAATTTTGATAAGTTATTTTGTTACATAAAAAAATTATTTAAATAATGTTGATCAAAAAAAAACAAGACCTCAAGAAAAATTTCTTACAATTAATATCTTCAAATAATCTCCAATAATATTAGACCAAATAGATGTTGGAATTAACACTTTACCATAGTGTAGTTCTCATATAAAAATATTTTTCATTCAATAATTAAAATTAATCCTTATGAGGCTATTTATGGGAATAAGTGTCAGACTCTAACATATTGGGAGGAATTTGGAGAGTGTAATCTCATGGAAGCTGATATTATCCTAGAGATTCCAGATATGGTTTTATCTATTCAATGTCATGTTAAATCCTTATAAATATGATAGAAAACCTACACTAAAAATCATAGATGATACCTAGTGTTTGAGATCATAAATAAAGTGTTGCATCATATATCCCCATGGAAAAAATTCTTGATGTTTGGGAAGATGGGAAATCATAATCCCAGAAAAATTGTCTCCTTTGATATCCTTGATCACATCAGAGATATGGAATATTGACTAGGACTCCCACATAACATATCACATATTCACTATGTGTTCCATGTATCCCTCTTGAGGAATTATATATGATACCCCTCACATGTACTGAATCTAGTGGTTGTACCCTTGGAGGATGATATTTCATATGAGGAGTACCTGGTGAAGATCTTGCCTCATAGAGAAAAAATTATAAGAAACAAGACAAATCACCTGACTAAAGTGTTATGGTGGAACCACAAGATTGAGGATGAAACATGGGAATTGGAATAGGAAATGAAACATAAGTACCCTCATCTATTTAAGTGTATGTTTAATCCCAAAAAATAATCATTCTCGATTCTAGGATTGAATAAATAACCAATTAATGGGTATTATTTTCACCACAAGACAAAGGAAGGATCATCATGTATACATAAAGACATGGCATCTAGATCACATGAATTGCATAATCCCCAGGAGGACACATGATCTCATGACCCTAGGAATGACACACTTATGAATAAAGTAATTTTCCTAATTTTTGGATAATCATGTGCATCCCCATTAGCATTTCCCTCTGATCATAAAAATCCCCTTTATAAATCCCTCTTTATCTTGTAAAGGGGACTAGAAAAAAAATTATGATCATGTAAGGGATTCCCAATGAACTCCTCCGGTCATGAAACATATCAGGTGATAGATGCCTAAAAATCACCTAAATACCCTTGCAAAATATGTAAATAAAGCCAAAAATTATTGAGGCTTTATGAAGTTGATGCTAAGGTGTTTTTCATGTGAAGTGGTTATGTACCTCTTATGATCACCAATGATCACATGGATGTCCTCTGGAATGTCTTCATGACCACCCAAAATCCCTTTTACAAGCCTTCTTGATCTCTTTGAAATCCCTATAAAATTCTCCTTGATCATAGGAAATCCACCTCAATGGGGACTCTAATCTTGCAAAGACTCCAGGACAAGATAGTTTAGTCTTGATGAAGCCCTTTGACATGTCAATTTGATCTTACAGTACATCATAGACAATCAAGGTGACTTTCTATGACAATACTTGCATGTTATCACTAGATCCTTTACTAATCATGTGACACCCTCACAGACAACCATAGGGAAAAGGATGAAATCCTTGTAAAATAAGGAATAAAAGATATAAAATATGGAAGCCTCTCACTAAAGTAATATACTCTAATTTTTATTAAAAGGGGATATGAACCTCGTTTGATCACCATTGATCATGTGAATTTATATTGACATGTTAACTTGATCTCGTGTATCCCCCTTATCATAAAATCATAGTCTCATTAATGGAATCTCATGAGCCACCTTGATCTCATAAAGGGACCTAAACACGTATCCCTTGAAATTTTGAAATCCTCTACAATAGGGGTCCTAGTATCTAGAAGACCCCTAGAAACATTGACCTACTATTGATAAGGATCTTTGACATGTTAACATGATTATGTAAAAGATCATTGATGAGTTAGAGCTCTAATAAATATGGAAATGATGGTGTGTTCTTAGGGTCTCTATTTACCATGGGATTCCATGGATGACACATGGTAGGCTCATGTAAAGTGTATGATGTGATAATCCCCCAATATACTCAATCCTATATCTTTGATATACACACCGTACAAAGAAGAGTAGAATTAAGGTAGTGATGCATAAAAATTCCTCCCCCACTGCACAAAAAAGACACACACGAGACATAAGGCACACCCACAAGGGTGCATAAGAGTGGGATTCTCATATTAGAAAGACATGAAATCATTAGGGTCTTACTCCAAGTAAATTATACTGAATGACCTAATTGATTATACAGTATTAATATTCACATTGATTGATTGCATTATTGATTGCATGAAGAACCTCCATTAGACCAACTATATTTTACGAAGGAACTTTTCTGTGTCAACTCGGTCATGTGAAATCTCAATAATAAAATGTTGGAAATACATTGAGCCATATATTCAATAAAGAATGAAAAATATGGAAGACCTACACAAATAAGGATTTTTTTTATTTTTATGAAAAGGCATCATGTTCTTCTCTTGACTTGTCCATATCATGTGACAGCACTCGGACATGACAGTTGAGTCACAAAAATTCCTCCAGACATGTTAGTTGATTCACATAAATTCTTCCATAAATGTCATAAAAGTTATGAAAATACCTCATAGAATCTTTTTAAAATCATGAAACATTCTTTTTTCACGTCATCCTTGTTCATGTGACACCCTTTGATGTGTCTGCGTTGATCATGTGAAGACCCTCAGATGTGTCAGCTGAGTCATGTGAGAGTCCTCTGAATATGTCATCCAGATCATATGGAAGACCTTTGACATGTCTACTTAAATCATATGAATCAACATGGGACATATTATCCTTTTCATAAATACACTCAGGGCATATTAGATAGACAATCAAGTAATATATGGAAATCACTCAGGACATGTTAGGAAGAAACTTCAGACATGACTCACTTATACCCTCTGACAAGTCAAGCATGTCAGGTAGACCCCCCCCCCCCCCCCACCACCACCACCACCACCCCGTGACATGATAACTATGTCTATTAGACATATTCATAAATTCTTCAAACTGAATTAAGAGAACTATAATTTCTATATAAACAAGATATGTAGGATGCCTTCCTAACGCCCAAGCTCCAATGGGTATCCCCCATGGTGTAAGTCCCTCTATATCCTAAATATTCTGAACTCATTAGACTAGATTCTTCCATAGATCTACCATCCTTCCTCATACATCAATAGACATGAAGTGGCATCATACTTGGGAATCATTTTTGGTGTAACCCCCAGTCATTCCCTCAAGTACCTCAAACCCATCAGCAGTTTAGGGATGAACTGAACAATGAGGACTCTTATTCCTATTAGAAACAGATTTCTAGGGAACCTTCCTAAGGCTCGAGCTCCATTTCATACACCCCATAAGCACATACCCATTACATAATCCTTCTACATATATTTAATGACTTTGATCTCTTACTTACCCTTTTTTCTCACATCTATCATGGTTCTAATGGTATTGGGGATTTGCAATGATCATATCACTCACATCATAAATTTCCCCCAAACTAGGGAAACCTTAGTGTGTATGCCCCATTAATTGTCATGATATGGTTTCTCCCATAGAAGGTCATCCACCTTGGTATAATTCATGAAATCATTCCCATATTGGTAAACCCTGGGAAAAAACTCTCATGGTAATTAATTATATTTCACCAACAATCAGTGGGTTAAAGGGGTATCGAACTATGATGACTATGATTCCTTTTATAAATAGAATAAGTTGGATGAATTTCTAAGGTTCTACCTCCATATTTGGTGCCTAAGTTCCCTCATATATTTCCTTTCCTCATGATGTTAAACTTCACATATTAAATTAACTATATGGGTTTTGATTTATGTACTACACACTACGCATAGGAATCCTAATGAAGGTTCAATCCCATCCTTGAAATGTCAATCGCATCCCGAGATAGAAGTAAACTATAGAGTTCCTAGTTATATAGTTTTAAAATAAAATAATCTACCCATTTCTAAGAAATAATGGGTAATGGATAAAGAACCTTAGATACATGCAGATGGTCTCACTAATAGAACCCCCTTTACACGTAGATCGATTTGACACATGATCATTTTGTTAGGGTAACTAGTCTCATATCAGGATTTCAAATAGATTTATGAACATTTCATAAATCTATAAGAGAGTCTCAAAATATAAAATAATTCCCCCAAAAAGGGTGTAATTATAATGACCTCCCATTCACTTGATGAATGTTATTTCCTAAGTGTTGTTCGGTTCATAACACCAAATGACTACCTCCCTTTGGAAATAAAGTAATTACCTAGTTAGAAATGTGGGAACCATTAGAGTTTCTGTAAAAGTTGAAAATGTTAAAAACATTGTAAATTATTGTGCAAGCATGAACCCCAAATAATCAATCCTCTTATAGAGAATAAATATGATGAACCTAATGTGAAATCATGTAATGAAATAATAACTAGATCATTATACAAATCGAGAATAGTGTATCCTAAACCCTAGGTAAGTCATATACTAGTCATATTTTGAATGAATCAAAAATGTTAAACCCTGTATAAATCTCTCAATAAATAAAAATGATCAATTGACTATTATTTAGTTTATTTTATGTTGTTTCCCCTGTGAAAATGGGAATGGTATGCCCACCATGAAATCCTTTATAATCTAGGGTCCCATAAAATAATTCAATTTTCGGTGTGATAATTTCATCCAAGAAAGATGGACAAATTAGGAATATGAAAGTATAATTGTGTTATGTGTGCATATTTTATTGATAATTTTTCACACTTGTGAAAATGTGTTGGTCAGTGACCTTGTTCTTCGTAGTATTTGTGACACTAAAAATCGCTCTCATAGACATCTTAACCTGATATCATGTCTTCCTCGAGAAAATTTTCTAGAACCTTTACCATGGAGGTGACCTCCATGGGTCACAAAATAACCTCACCCACTCGAAGCCTTTATCTTCATGTGGAAAATGAAGTTGTTCAATAATGAAACCAACATTATAGGATACTAAAATTTTAGATTTCATGTCAGGTTCTCTAGATTCTGATGTAGACAAGTCTATATCATTTAGGGAAATATGTAATTAAACTAGTGGAACTTGTTTCCACCTACAATAAATTAAGAATCTTATACCTATAGGAAAAAACTAGGAAACATATATATATATATATATATTAAGAAGATAGATCAAGGAGTCAACTACTACTCCATCTTGGTTTAACAGCCACTGAGGAGAGATCTTGTCAACTTATATCACCAGTGGCATCCCGTTGGTTCCCCTCAGTCACCTGCTGAGTGCACCACTTGAAAATATTCCACCCTGGACACTCATGCATGGGTACCATGGAAGTAGCATCAGGTATGGAAATTTGTGGATAAATGGCTATGATCTCATATCCCTACTTCTATATATGAATCCTATTAGAATATTCTGATGGAATCAAGTTTTCAAGATCATATCCATGCTCACTCAGACCAAGACTATATACATATTCTTGAAGAATGAATTAGGGATCCATATATCACTTCCCTTGTGCATGAATCACATTAGTATATTATGATGGAACAAAGAAGACAAGAGTGGGATTATATTCCCACTTCAATAGAAGATATATTCCAATATATTTTTGAAAATGAAAACATTGAGGCCTACATTTCTGCACACACTTTTCTAAAGTTCCACAACATTCTTGAAACTACTGAAGAACATCATCAGCGTATTCTGGAATTAGTACAAATAAAGGTATAAAAATATATTCCAATCCTAATATCCAGATAATCACATAACCTTTCTCAATATGAAAATTTTTCTATTCTAGAGAAAGTGAAAATTATTTCTCTCGTCTAAGAGTATTATCGGCATATTCTAATAAATGAACTGGTACAGTAATATGTTCATATTACCTTTCCAATCAATTATCACCAAATGAGTTTGGAAAAATCCTTGTTATATGTGTACATTTATATAGAAAATGACCAATAGCATACTCCAAAATCATAGGAATTGTCTCAAATACTTGTTCAAACTAGGGCTCACCAACTTAGTCTACAATATACCTATAGAAGGGCTCATATACCTATTAAAAAAATACCATAGGTATACTCTAAAGGCATTGGTTTAGGTTCACAACCCCTCTCTAACCATGGTTTGTCAGAAAAGTATGGAAATCACGTCAGAGAGAGATCATATTCTTACTAGTAAAGCTACTCATTATATTCCATCAGCTCAAAGAAGGAAGGTTCATATCCCTACATTAATTGATGAATGAATACAATGGAATCCTTTAGAGGCTATACAGGATGAGGCTCATATAACTTCTCCCATTCCAGAGTTCCATCGGCATATTTTTATGGGGAATGAATATTTGAATCCTGATCACTTCCCAACTTCATCCAAGATTGACTAGAATATACAGGAACCCACCTACATGCATACTCATATTCCTATCGATAATGTAGACTCTCATCGGTATACTCTAACAGATTTTCAACCAATATCTCATATCTCCACCATACCATACAACTGTCAATATATTCCTTCAATCATCATGTAGTAGGATCATATCCCGGATCACCCCAAAAGGCAGGTCAGAATATTCAGGCCACAGCGTAGAATGATGATCATATCCCAAATTATCTCAATACCATAGTCCTTGAGTCTATTCGAAGCATATATTTAATTCCTCAAGGGTCCATTATCTCTTCAACCGAAACAGAAGTTGATCATCAACTTGATAGTCCTCTTTATCATAGTGCATATATGGGTCACCACTACTCTACTCCTAACATCTATCATGGTCAACCTCCCCATGGGGATATCGCTATCAGACAAGTAAATCCTACCATTTCCCAAACACCTTGGTATGGAGAGGTTCTCAAAACATATACACCTTTGTTTATAGAGGTTCTTGAATCATCGGGTTTTACTATATATAGTTTCCCATCAACTATCATCATCACTTAATTATGGTCAGTAGGATACCTAGAGAAGCAACCTCAATGGTACCACCAGGTGGATACATATAAATCTAATGAATAAGAGGCTAGTATGGATATATGTAGAGAGTTATCTATAAAAAACCTCCCAATCATGTTTTGTCCCATCACAACTTTTAACTATGAGGTCCCAGATATTCTAGAGAAGGAGTGTATGCATTACCAACACAAAAACCTATGGTAAAATCAACAATGGTTAAAGAATAAACACCTCCCTTATCATGGATATGATGGTAATCTTCATATCATAAGTAAACTTTCTTGTTAGCTAGATATAGTTGTGTTCTTTGTAGCTAGGAATCCAAGAATGGAAGAGAATGACAAATTCCTACATAGTTTTTGTCTATGTATCATAACAACTCTTTATCAATTGATTTCTAGAGCCCCATCAGACATATGTATCTGAGGATAGGGAAAATAAGAATAAATTCACATCACTATGTACCTATAACAAAGAAATACCCTCAATACAAAATCATGTACTATTATAGCCATAGGAGAAATCAAGGGACTGGGTAATCCAGAATCCAGTTTTTCAATATAGTGAAACTCTCGTGCCTTATAGA
Organism: Viscum album; assembly: GCA_963277665.1. Taxonomy (NCBI): domain Eukaryota; kingdom Viridiplantae; phylum Streptophyta; class Magnoliopsida; order Santalales; family Viscaceae; genus Viscum; species Viscum album. The sequence goes on from OY728165.1 coordinate 685,206,918, forward strand.
TGAAAATAAATTATGTATAGAGGGATAAGGCTTCCAATATAATCCTAAACTAGGACCCTCAAAATGGGAATTCATTTCAGTCATAGTAGAAAAAGTTGTTTCTAGAAAGAAAACATCATGTATAAAATGACTCCCAACATGGGATACCATTACACCCATATCATACACTAGCATAATTGCATAAAATAAAATGAATTAAAATTGAATCTACCATAGTATTCACCCTATATAAAAACCATCCCACATGGAAAGGGGAATTATTATAACCGCCTTCACCCATTAGGTCAACAAATCATGGGAGAATTCTAGAAATGCCCATGGTTGTTGCAAATCGAACCCAACCTATAGGACTATGGGAATTTTGTCTATATCTCCATCACCAGGTTAATCACACCCCGAGAGGGTCTAGGATAAATTATTGGTGGTTCCAGATCAACCCCATACCTTACCGATAGGGACATTTATATCCCAATGTCTATCTCATGATCTCTAAAATACTCAACTAGAATAATCAAATCCTCAAAAATTGGAATAAAAGGTTCAAATAGTGGCCTCAGATCATCCCTAAACTATAGTGTAGGGGGAATTTACATCATTATCATCACTATGGAAGGAATAAATCTTATCTAGTTTCTGAGGTAAATATCGATGGTCAATATCCTATCAAGTCCTCCCACCATGAGACATGACTTCGATATTCAGGTCATGTTTGGAAAACATGACCAGAAACTACCATAAGGTCAATATTCCTAGAAAAAAATTTAGGAATGTATGGTGATGAAAATAAAACCATGTATGGTTCATAATAAAAAAATGTTCCAATATGGAAAGGTGTTAGAGAAAGTATCATGATATAGCCCTTTAAATAGTAGTATGTGGTGCAGGATCAACCTATTATATTGAGATTAATGGGATAACTACCAATTCTTGATACACCTTGGTGAATATAATCACCATAAACATAAAAAATTATGTGGATCAAGATAAAAATGTAGAGGGATGAAATGTTGAAAACTTACCATGAGAGAAGCCTAATTTTGATATACCAACTAAGGAAGCATGTACATAGAATCAGAGAAAGACCAAGAACCTAGAACCTCTAATTAATGAATTGCCTCGTCTATGGTAAAATACCACTAAGGATAAAGGGAAATGTGTGGATATATCCCCCTCACCACCCATAGAATCTTAAAGCCCTCCTGTGAAGGAATTATTAGCACAATATGATAATGAAATAAAAAATATTAGACAATTTAATGAGGTTTTACTTAGGGAAAACATTCCCACTTGATATCATCATCATATATAGGTGAATACCCATCCACCAACATATCAGTAGGGGGATAATATTCCTAAAATAGTGGTATTTAAGCATAAAGCTAGCTCTAGATCCCAGAAACTGATCTATATAAATGAGGAAGTTGAGGATGATCATGTCAAGAACCAGGCCAGGTCAACCCTGAATCGGTCACCTGAGCTGATCCGCAGCAAGGCCCGAGAGGCATTCCTGGTCCTCCTAGGATAGTGGAAAGTGATAGGTAATTGAGAGAGACTATGGTAATGATTTCTCCCAATACAAAAAAAATAGAGGAAATAATAAAGAGAATCACATAATAAATAAACCAAAAAAACAACTAAACAAGGAATAAAGAAGATAAATCTAACCAAACTTGATGTTCAAACTAACTCTATGTGACCCTGAAGGTCACTCTCTGACTCAAATATCAAGCATCTCCCAAGGAGAGAACATCCAAGCTGAAGCCTGCACACTAACTAAAATAGAAAATAACTATAGGCATGAGTATTAAAACTCAGTAGGCTAGCCTGATATACTATTTCTGAATGCACTACCTTTAAAATTAAGAAACATCAATTCTAAGTTTGAACTAAAATATATTAAAGTATTCATTTCTATAATTTTTACTTGAAAACAAAGTACAAACCATTTCCTTTAATCATTTGAAAAAACCAGAACAACAGTTTGAAACATATTTTATTTTGAAACACATTTTCTTTTGAGAAACATTTTCATAGAAGTTAGGAAACCAAAATGTCACTTTTCATGAAAAACACCACACAAGTGTAAAGGTAGATATGGCAAGTCCAATGTAAATAGGTATGAAAGTATCTCCCCAACATTTAAATATCTAGAAACCACTAGACATAGTCGAATTTGAGAGATCGAGAATAATCTATACAACACTAATACATGTGACCCCATATATAGTAGCATGACACATACGGTGAAATCTAACGCTCAAAAATGCTAGGCCATCCTTTCTCAGGAAGTCCGAGGGAAAATAACATAGAAATAAACCCAAATATATCCACCTACTATGGGCCACTAGTCAGTACCATAACATACCAGTGCAGTACTCATCTCAAACAATTCTCTCAATATGTCTGGTTCATATGTCGCAAGTATAAAAGGAGGTGACCCAACAGATGCCGCTAAGAATAAAATCACATCCCATACTTATAATAATATTTCACAGTAGGTCTCACCCTAAGTCTCCCCAAGGTCAACTCTCATGCCTTAAAATAAATAGATTACTAATGGTTCCCAACTAAAAAACCCACATGATGGAATCTAGGGATTCCATACCAAGGACATCCCAACCATTCCATGTTGGCAAGGCATGAGGAGAAACCATCAGAGGTTTTCATAATAAGAACTACCCCTTATTTTCACAAAATGCTCAAATAGGCCCTTAGACGTTCCATAAAAACATTCTTTAGCAAAGATGCAATCCAATTTCAAAAGAGTTTCAAGAAACATCATTTACCATATAAATTTTTTTTGTAAAAACCCATTCAAAACATTTTAAACACACTTCCAAACAAAACATACATTTATGAAACAACAATCGGGCTACAATTCAATATCACAGGACCAACTAATTTAAAAATATAAACCAATTTTAAAAGACAAAGTAACCTTAAAAAACCAAAGCACACTTACGTTACAATAAAAATGTTTAAAAAAATATCTCTCAAGAAACCTCAAACCAATATTTCAAATTACAAAATCTTGTTAACGAAACCACACTATACTTTCAATGTCACAAAACAATTCTGAAGGCCAACTATGTAATTTTTCTTCAAACACGTGATGTACGCTAATTTAGCATAACAAACCAAATTATAAAAAACCATGCCATAAAAACATTATTCAAACACTAAACACTTAACCAAGAGGGTACTCAACTATATTTAACATTAATATAAGTGAAAAAACATAAAATTAATGATTCTTAAATTTAGAAGCTCGGCGCATGGGTAACCTACATTTGAACCAAGGCATGACAACGATGCTCAATCAGAATCGCTCCGCACGGGTTCAAAAATCTCAAACCTACCATGAACAACCAATAAATTATCCAAAATCCCTAACTAAACAAGGATAAAAACAAGAATAAAATAAACCAAGAAAAAAATTATACCGATGGAATGAAAAAAACAGGCATAGGTGACGTCGAAAGGCGCGGTCTGGTCAGGGCAATGCCGGCATAGTGTGAAAAGGTTGAGAGAGGGAGAAGAGGGCATCAGGGGGGTTTGCAGGTCATCCAGACAGACTGCGGGTTGGCCGGAGAGATTGCGGCCACCAAAGGAGGTCATCCAAACGGGTTTCCAGCCGTAGGAAGGCATTTCCAGAGGTTCAAGGGGGTATGGGGTGTGTTGTAAGGTAAATAGGTAGAGGTCGGAGCTAGGTATGATGAGGAGGCCACATCCAAGGGAGGCATCGCGCTGGCCAGCAAGGGCCACGTTGGAGTTTTTCACAACGAACTAGTGGAGGGTGTCCGCACGGCTGGATACAGGCCAACCAGGGGGATGTGGGTAAGGGCTGCCAGAGCAGGGGTGTCACGCCTCTGGGTTAAGAAAGGGGGATCTGGGGTGCTGCGCCTATAAAGGAAAGAGGAGGTAGGGTCTCTTTCATAAATTAGGAGGCGTTGGAGGTGGCTATAAGGGATAACAGGAGAGGGAGCGACCGGGAGGAGCACGGCCGTGCCTTCTTGCACGCTGAGTAGAAGGCAACGGGGTCGCAACCGGCTGGGGAGGGAGTTGTAGTGAGGGAGGAGGGGACGCCAGACCACCGCACTAGAAGGATGCCACACAAAGGGAGGCGTCAATGGGCTATTTCACGGGGCGATGAGCTACTGCGAGGCATTGGGTGCAAGGGTTGCACTGCACACAAGGGGGAGAAAAAAAAGAGCTGGTCGGGAACCCAAAAAAAGGATAAATCCAACATAAAAAATAATTAAATGAAATTTTTATAACTAAATAATAATAATAATAGTTATAAAGGGAATAATAGTAACAATAAATAAATAAATAATAATAATAATAATAAAATCACGATGATAAAAAAATAATTAAAGTATTTATTTCATTTTAATGATAATAAAATTAACAATTTTAGTTTTCATCTAAAATAAAAATATTAAATTTCTTAATAATTATAAAAATGTTAAATGACATAATAAATTAATATTTATTTATTCATTTTAATTCTTCAATGACAAAAAGGCCACACAGTTTCCTGGGTGCAGTAGCGCGGTATCATGCTCCACCCGTGCGTCCAACGCCGTCGAACCTAGAACGAGCACTTTTTAACAAAAACTCATAAAAAAATTTTGAGACTCACCCCAGACTGTAGAAAAAATATTTAATGGTACAAAAATAATTAAAATAAAATAATATCATATGTCATGGTGTAACAATTCTCCCCACCATAATGCTTTCCATCCCCAAAAATTCACAACACTAACCATCTGATCAATCAACACCCTAGGATTCCACATAAACACGATCTAACCTCTTAGTCCAAGGACATTCCATTGACCACCAATAGGACTCAACCTCGTCACCTGAAATAGATCACCAGTAAAGGGGAGGCTTGATCGGGATCCCCACCATAAGAACTCAACTAGAATTTGATAACGACTTAAGAGAAAACCCAAATAGACTCACAGTGGGTCTCCCCACCATAAAGAATTAACCTATACACATCCAAATAAAAAAACTGACTTAGGCATGAACCGAGCCTTACTCAAACTTGAAAGAACACAACAAGAACATTTAAACCATTCACTCCCATCCTAAAGGGATAAGAGTTGAACTGAAAACTATGCACAAACCAAAAACCCTAACCCCATGGGTGGGGAGTGAGGGCCCAAGGATTGGATCAATGAAACTATGACAGACAACTACTCACGACTCTTCACTTTGGGATGAACACAAACCAAATCCAAAATTGATTCACATGGATCATCTACGCAAGGCCACTGATTGACAACTCACATCCAAAGAGGCACAATTACTGACATTTTGCGTTGGATAATTCTATCATGCTCTTTATGATAAGAGGAAAATTACAACAATAGAGAAACCATAATAGAAAAACTAAAACTGTCTCACTACATGATTAGGAACAACCTTAACCAAAATCTTTAAAATTCCTCCAGGGTTTCTAACTATGCACCAGCTCCACTTCGAGGCCTTTTGGCTGGAGCTCTGATTAATGAAGCATCTATTACCTCACAGTTAGGTTTTGATAATCCTAGTAAGAAACATACATCTTTTTATTTGAAAAAATAAAGGACAATGTTTTGAAATGAAAATCATGCTGGCACTGAAAACTGGAGTTCATCCAAAGACCCACGACATTCCCATACATTTCAAAACCAAAAACACCATCAGTAAACTACAACGATAAGAGATCCCTTACACTAAAAGGAATCATAATCATGAAACTTTAATCAAAAACCCAACAACACATCACTTCTGATAACTTCCTCCATCTTGTTTTCTAGTAATGCTATAAAAGAATCGTTGTAAGTGACCTGAACATTCGCAATCATGACAGGGCTTAAGAGTAATTGGGCCTGATGGCTTCTTGTGACTCAGTTTTCTACACTGATAGCACACAAGGATCTATTTCTACGAAGAGGTTCATGAAAGATCTTGAGGCCTTTTGATTCCACGACTTGCTCCATCCACTTTCAATCAATTCCTCATCTCTTTTCTAGAATTTCACCACTACTCATAGGTATCGAAGGAGGGAGGACTACTTCGAGGACTCCTGTTATCATGAATTCGACATGAAATTCTTGTCTCACCACATTGTAAAATGAAGTTCAGTTGGACTCCAACACCTTCGACTGTAGATCAGGGAATATTCCTACCTCGAATCATCGAGCCTTTATGGAGTCATATGTGACATACCCAGTATCATAAGGGACTAGCTCCACAAAGATCTGGAAATAATCCAACACAGATCTGGTGCCCTGCTGAAAATATCATATCTATATCCTATTTCTCACCCATTCTTACTCAGAGAAATGCTGACGAATGAACAAAGCCTTGAAAAACTCCCCAGTAATCTCTTGACGGGTCTTTCCCTAATACACTGACTTCCACCACATCCACAGTGAACCTTTAAGAATGAAGGTTGAAAACTTGACCTTCAACGACTTGGGAAACTCTATAAGGTTAAAGTTCCATTCAATCTTCTGCATCCACTCCTCCTCTATGAAAGAGTCTAGTTGACCATAAAAGAGAGGTGGATCTAGCTTCCAAAACTCAAGCATAAAATCCTTAGGTTGATAAACTGTACTACGATCACCCATAGAATCTTCAAGGGGGTAACCACTAGACAAGAAAATTCAAGAACCCAATCAAGGTCAAGTAAATAAATAAAAATACTCAAAATCAAACACCACATATATGACAAGCTCTAAACACAAGAAAACAAGCTATCATAACATCAAAACTTTTCTCTATGAAAAAATCTCTAATTTAAAACAATATTGGTGGGTTAAACCCTCTCCTTTGTTATTCTTTAGAGTCTCGCTCACAATAATGTATCCATTCCGCTCTGTGAATCCATCCACCATACCAGACATCCGTTCGTATTTCCACAAACCACTATGAATGTGAGAACCCCTAGTAATACTAAGGCCAAAACAAAATAACTTAATTTCACAAAAACAAATCCTTCATCCCATTTCCTTTAAAAAAATCCACAAATTAATCATTTTATTTCAAACAACCATTTTCTAAAACCAATTTTTCTGATTCAAACCACTTTCAAAAGTCACAGGAGACTCAAAACATCCCAAACAGGGAACTAGTTTCGGTGGGTGACTTGACCATATGGTTGGAGTCCATATGCCAAACACATCATCGACACATAGATCCTTTTATGACCATTCCCCAAGCTCTCTAACTCAACGATCAATCATTTTCCAAGGTGATTGTATCCAAGATAGAGCCTACACATGAACTAAAAACATAAAAGAACTATAGTCATGACTATTAAAACTCAGTAGGCTAGCCCGATATACTATTTCCCAATGCACTGCCTTTAAAATTAAGAAGTAATCAATTCTATGAATAAACTAAAATATATTAAAGTATGTATTTCTAAACAATTTACTTGAAAATAAGGTACAAACCTTTTCCCTTAATCATTTGAAAAACTAGAACAAGAGTTTGAAACAAATTTTCTTTTGAAACGCATTTTCTTTTGAAAAATATTTTTATAGAAGTTAGGAAACCAAGATGTCACTTTTTAGAAAAAACACTGCACAAGGGTATAGGCAGATACGACAAGTGAAATGTAAATAGGTATGCAAGTATTTCAACAATAGTTCAATAGCTAAAAACCACTAGACATAGGCGAACCCGAGAGATCAAGAATAATCCAAATGATGGTAATACATGAAACCCCATCAATAGTAGCATGAAACATACGATGAAATATAACAATCCAAAATTCTCAGCCATCCTTTATCATACAGGCTGAGGAAAAATCCCATAGAAATAAACCCAAACATATCTGCCTACTATGGGCCACTGGTCAGTACCATAACCTACCAGTGCAGTACTTGTCTCAGATAATTCTCTCAATATGTCAAATTCATATGTCACAAGTATAAAAGAAGGTGAGAAAATAGATTCTACTGAGCATCAAATCACCACCCATTATTATAATAATATTTCACAAAAGGTCTCACCCTGAGTCCCCCTAATGTCTACTCTCATGCCTTAAAATAAATAGATTGCTAATGGTTCCCATCTGAGTAACCCACATGATGGAACCTAGGGATTCCATACCGAGGACATCCCAACCATTCCATATTGGCAAGGCATGAGGAGAAACCATCAGTGGTTTTCATAATAAGAATTACCCCTTATTTGTACAAAGTGGTCAAACATGCCCTTAAACATTCCATAAAAAACATTCTTTACCAAAGATACAACCCAATTTCTAAAGAGGTGCAAGAAACATTATTTACCATATAAAAACATTTTTAAAAACCCCTTAAAAACATTCCCTAGACACTTCCAAAAAACAAAATATTATGAAATTCCAACTGAGCTACAATTCAATATCACAAGACAAACTAATTAAAAAAGAAAAACCAATTTAAAAAGACAAAGTAACCTTAAAAAACCAAAGAGAAATTATTTTTCTAAAAAATGTTTTTAAAAAATCACTTTCAAGAAACCTCAAACCAACATTTCAAATTTAGAAATCTTTTTAACGAAACCACACAATACATTCAATGTCAGAAAACAATTCTGAAGGCCAACCGGGCAATTTTTCTTGAAAAACACGGTGTGCGCTAATTTAGGAGAACAAAACAAATTATAAAAAAACCAAGACTTAAAAACATTATCATCACACTAAAAACTTAACCAAGAGGGTACTAAACTATATTTAACATTAATATAAGTGGTGAAAAACATAAAATTAATGATTCTTAAATTTAGAAGGTTGGGGCATGGGAAACCTACCTCGGAACCAAGGCGTGATAATGACTCACTTAGAATCACTCTATGTGGGTTCTAAAATCTAAAACCTACCAAAAATAACCAATATATAAAACAAAACCCCTAATAAAATAAGGATAATAAAAAGTATAAAATAAACCAAGTAGAAAATTATACTGATGGAAAGAAAAAAACACAGGCAGAGGCGACGTCGGAAGGCGCACACTGGCATAGTGCGGAAAGGATGGGAGAGGGAGAAGAGGGCACTGGGGGGATTTTTTTTTTACGTTTTTCAGAAAAAAATATTTTCTAGAAAACGCTTAGGATAGAAATATTTTTAAAAATATGTCTCAAAGGTGGCATCTGGGATGCCGCCTTTGCATTTCGGGTGCAAGGCGGCATCGCGGATGCCGCCTTTGCGCTGCGAGTGAAAGGCGGCATCTGCGATGCCGCCTTTCTCCTAAAAAAAATTTTTTTTGAGAATTTTTATTTTTTTTTTGTTTTGTTTTGTTTATATATATATATATATACATATATACATATACATATATATATATAAACAAAACAAAAAAATTCAGCAGAATCTTTTCTATTTAAGATCCAGTGGTACAACCATTACAGCAATCTGGATTCTGACAGAAGCTCTCACCCAGACCTCCCTTTTATAAGAAAGCTTACCCTGGGAAATCATTCTGCATTTCTGATGTGGGATTCTGGTTTTTCATTTCCTGCACAGAACATTCTGCATTTTTGATGTGGGATTCTGTTTCAGGTACGTGACTTTGAAAGACTATAAAATATAAACTATAAGGCCAATATAAATGAAACTTAAAACATGGATTAAACATAAAACAAATAGTCGAAAACAAAAAGAATTTCCTCAAAGATGTTGATGAAAAATAATCTATAACCTCTCAAAACCTCCTACTTGAAACTTAAAAATGTTTCAAGTACGTGACTTTGAAAGACTATAAAATATAAACTATAATGCCAATATAAATGAAACTTGAAACATGGATTAAACATAAAACAAATATTTGAAAATAAAAAGAATTTTGTAAAAAATATTGATGAAATATAATTAATAAACTTTCAAAGCGACCAACATGAAACTTAAAAATGTTTCAAGCACGTGACTTTGAAAGCCTATAAAATATAAACTATAAGACTGATATAAATGAAACATAAAACACAGATTAAACATATAAAAAATAGTCGAAAATAAATATAATTTTGTAAAAAATGTTCATGAAAAATAATTTATAAGCTTTCAAAACTGCCTACTTGAAACTTAAAAATGTTTCAAGTACGTGACTTTGAAAGATTATAAAATTATTACAAATTAACTGATTAATTATTATATAATTAATAGTTAGATTAATAATTTACTATTTAGTTATTATATAAGTAATAATTAATAATTAATAATTTAATGAATATTTATAATTAATATTTATATTACTAATTAACAAATTAATAATTACTAATTACTTATTAATAATTATTAATTACTAATTACTAATTATAATGAATAATTATAATAAATATTTATATTACTGATTAACTAATTAATAATTACCAATTACTAATTAATTAGTTATAATTATTAATTATATTTCTAATTAACTAAATATTTATTATATATGTAATAATTAAGTATTATATAATTGATAATTTTATTACTAATTAACAAATTATATACTAATTAATTAGTTATTTCGTAATATAAATATTAATTATATACTAATTAAATAGTTAATTAGTAATATAATTATTAATTATATAATTTGTAATTAGGTAATTAGTAATTATTAATGTTTTATTATTATGTTCGTATGGTTATATAAATATATATAAATAAAACCTAATTTACCCCCTCCTAAGATTCCACTCTGACCAACAAGTAAAAATAGTATTTTGATTTCAGTACACATAAAACATGTAAACAATAATGTACAATCAATGCATATGTCTGTGGCGAGGAGATTCTGTCCCACATGGTGGTCTGCGAATAGGATGTCCGCGTCGAGTGCGCAGTGGAGTCTGATGACCTGGAGAAGGCTGATCCTCGGGCACTGAAACGTCGACTGTCGCATCCTCCATCTATGTGTCAGTGGGAGGAGTTATCAACTGCATCTCGTACTGCCATTCGGATCCTTCTCCAACTAGGGTGGTAGAAGGACCTGCCTCCATCGCAGAGGGGAACGAAGCCTGTGATAGAGCTATACCCCAAGACGACGACGGCTCTAGAATCCAAGGTTGTGAAGGATCTGGAACCCAAGATGGAGAGAACTACGGATATCCTGTTAGAAAAGACGGATCCCATGCCACCTGAGGCACATCCTGAATAGGCTGATCCTGGACTACTAGAGGCCCGACCACTGCCTGTGGAACAGGCGAGGCCTCACGTGCAGCACGACGCTGTCTACGTCGCCGTGGTTGTGGCTCCTCAGCACCAGCAGCAACTACAGGATGTTCCTCTGGGGCAGGAACCTCCTGTCTCCGAGCCAGACGCGTGAAGATGCTCCCGTAAAGCGCATGAAAAGATTCCCTCGCCTCCAGCGCTGTAGCATGGACGGTTGCCCGGCTAAAGACCCCCTCCTCCTCTTCATCACTCATGCGAACAAGCTGCTCTATGTGACTTCCCTGTAAGTAGATTCAAATGGAATTAGAAAATAATTCAATAAACAAACTAATAGGAATTTATTAACTTACCATCCTATGCATCTCTATGCCATCTTGGGTAAGATACAGTATAGACTTCAGTCTATACCATGGTGCATAGTCAACCTACTCTAAAAGAGAGAATCGATTTGTAGGAACACCCTGAATACGTAACTTTGCACGTTTGTGATAGCAGTCGATAAAACTCGCATGTACTTGGGACCAGTCATCATCCTGCCTCCCTGTCAGCTTCATCCCATGAAGCTTGTCTGTCTGTCTAGATGGTAATGGAATCGGCTAAGTACGAAAAAATTGGTGCATGACCCTGTCAGGCTGCTGCCACTCAATAATATGAAAGTGAATGAGGGGCACTATAGCCATAGCATCCTCAAGTCCAACAGTGTAGTATGCTGAAAACTGGTCCATAATACTCCAGTATGGAAGCCATGAAATCTGAAATGACATGTGATTTTGTCAAAAAAACACCCAATTAAAAACCAAAATTGATGTTATTATTAAAAATGTTAGACAGTGATAGATTTTATATACATACCTGATCAGGTAAGAGACAGTCCAATTGTAGCTGATATACGCCCAAATGCTGTCTTGGAACCACGTCAAAATTGTGTCGCTGACACCACCTGTAAAATACAACGATAATGACAAATAATGAGAAATTATAGCCAATAACTCATAGTAGAATCAAAAACCAATAGAAATGATTTATCATACCAGCGTCCACACGGAGCGTCATGCAGCACCTCCATCTCGACCAGTGGACCAGCAAGGTCAGGGCGGAATACTGGGATGCGCTCCCATGCCCACATCTGAATAAGGATGACGCATCCTCCAAGACCTATACGGTCCCTATGGGATAGTCTGTATAATGATCTGTACGTGTATGCCAAGCAGGCTGATCCCCAACTGTACGTCCCAGCCTGATCAAAGTCCTCTAGTAGGGGTAGATACATAATATGCACGTGCATCCCAGAGTGATCAGTACACATGGTCCCACCAATGAGCCGTAAGATATATGCACGGGCGTAACGCATGAAGGTCTGCTCATCATCATCATCCTGTAAATGTGGAATCTGTGACTCCAACCAACGCATAGATATGGACAATCCATCTGTAGACCTACGGTTGGACAAAATATCAACGCCTAACAAGCATTGAGAAAGGTCTGGACAAGCTGCACGAGTGGGTCCAATAACGGGTCTCTCCTGGATAGGCAGACTGAGAAGCACTGCGACATCCTAGAGGTTGATGGTCATCTCTCCCTCAGGCAAGTGGAATGTGTGTGTCTCTGGTCTCCATCTCTCAACGAGGGCAGCAAGTTGGTAATGATCTACAAATGTGAAATCTGATACGGCAAGGGCATAGAAGCCAGCACGGCGCAAGTAAGGTCTAATGGCATGTGGAGGCTCCATGTGATGAAAATGGTGCGCTCGACGCACCTTAACAAATTGATCTGGATGACCTTCTAACACGGCCTGCGAAATATGGGTAGGCTGCTGAGTGAGTAGTATGGTATCATCCATCTACATATAAACAAATAAAATGAGTTGTAAGTGTAAAATGTAAATATAACATTATGATGTTTTTAGAATTTATCTAATTGTATGTATTCAATATCTTATGCTAATTATTATGATACTATAAATTTGTTATAGAACAGTTTGCTAAAATATCATGCATGTTTGCATTGGGGTTTAGGTTGGAGGTTTTAGGGTTAAAATTTTTAATATTAATGTCCAGGAAACATGTTAATGGGTTAACTGACATTTACTTTTCAATATGGGTTAAGTGTTCCGCTTTCGGAGTTTTGAAATAAATTCTATTATCTCATATTTAAAGTTATTTCTTAAAATAATGAATATTAATATGAAATAAGTTATATTATCTAAAATATTGAGTCTTGAATTTGGTTACACATATTTTGGGGGAGCTTTATGATTAACTACATATGGATTGAATTAAGATAAACCATGTCAATTAGTAATGATGTTTTTAGAATTTATCTAATTGTATGTATTCAATATCTTATTCTAGTTATTATGATACTATAAATTTGTTATAGAACAGTTTGCTAAAATATCCTGCATGTTTTGATTGGGGTTTAGGTTGGAGGGTTTAGGGTTAAAATTTTTAATATTAATATCCAGGAAACATGTTAATGGGTTAACTGACATTTACTTTTCAATATGGGTTAAGTGTTCCGCTTTCGGAGTTTTGAAATAAATTCTATTATCTCATATTTATAGTTATTTATTAAAATCATCAATATTAATATGAAATAATTTATATTATCTAAAATATTGAGTCTTGAATTTGGTTACACATATTTTGGGGGAGCTTTATGATTAACTACTTATGGATTGGATTAAGATAAACCATGTCAATTAGTAATGATGTTTTTAGAATTTATCTAATTGTATGTATTCAATATCTTATACTAATTATTATGATACTACAAATTTGTTATAGAACAGTTTGCTAAAATATCCTACATGTTTAGATTGGGGTTTAGGTTGGAGGGTTTAGGGTTAAAATTTTTAATATTAACATCCAGGAAACATGTTAATGGGTTAACTAACATACACTTTTCAATATAGGTTAAGTGTTCCGCTTTCGGAGTTTTGAAATAAATTCTATTATCTCATATTTATAGTTATTTCTTGAAAGCATGAATATTAATATGAAAACTTATCTCAGATGTTTGGGGTTTAGAAAACCGAGGAATAAAGAAGAGATAACAACATTTAGTTTATAATATGGGAATGTCACAATGAAGAAAATACATCATTATGAATGAGACTGTGAAGTCGACCCAACAACGTTAGGGAATCGCTTTCGGTTATGACCTTCTTTATGAAATATTTTGCATCCCAAACTCTGTCCTTGTTCTTGAGGTCAGTCCATCTCATTACGCATCCTACTCGTCTTTGGTCTCCCACGAGGACGTAACCAATTCATGTCAGGTATCACTATCGGCTGGCCTTCAAGCATTGGGAAATAACGATACTCCCCAATAGGTGTCCATGGTGTAGCATAACAGTTGGAAATGATATCCATCCGGTACACTGGATCAACATATGCTTCCCATGAGATGTTCACAGAGGCACATGCTGCGATGGCGTGTGTACATGGAAACCGTAAGGCCTGAAATTTTCCACATTTCCATTTCCTTGTTTCCAGTAATACCACCATTTTTTCACCGACGCGATTTTTGATGGGGTCTGAACTCTCTTAAACTTCAAATCGGGAGTCTTCTCTTCGAAAGAGACAGACGTGATAACCAGAATCTTCTTCAATATTTTTTTCAATCTCTCGTTGAATGTGTCTTCCATATCTTATCCCTTGATGTATTCTGTCTGATTCTAGTTTTTGTCTATCCACAAAGTACTTCACGCATCGATATAATGTCTCCTGAACTAAGGAGGTTATAGGTAGCTTGCAAAGTGCTTTGAAGATACCATTGATGCACTCCACAATGTTTGTCGTCATGTGTCTATACCTCTTTCCTCCGTCATATTCCAATGTCCATTTCTCTTTTGGAATCCGAATCATATAATCATAAACTTCTTGATTAGCCTGATGAATTTGTTCAAAACGTTCTTTAAATTGTCGTCGGTCCGACTCATATGCTACAAAACGTAGATGATATTTCACATAAATTGATTTTATATTTATATTGAAACAGTAAAATAGAACGAATAAAATATGTATCAAGCCTCGTGATTGCCTTCTTCATCAGTTCATTGTGGAATTGTTTATGCACATTTCTAGCAATGTGTCTAATGCAGAACCGATGATGTGCATTTGGGTATCTCCATGTATCAGGATCTGCATTGATTGCCTCATTAATTGCTCAATGGCGATCAGATATCAAACAAACTCCCTGAATGTTGGTGAAATGGTTGCTGATACATGCCAGAAACCAACTCCATGATTCATAGTTTTCTTTCTCTACAATGGAAAAGGCAAGCGGAAGAGGTGAACGGTTTCCATCTTGGGTTTCCGCAATCAACAATACGCCATTTTATTTTCCATACAGAAATGTTCCATCAATCTGAATAAATTGTTTGCAAAAATGAAATGCGGAGATACAAGGAAGGAATGCCCAGAACAACCGATGAAATTGAACACGAGATGGATCAAGTCGATTATCAGGAGAAAAATGTTCGTTTGTATCCAGATGGAAGACAACTTGGTTATGATGCCTCAGTATGGCTACCAATTGCGGAAATACTCGATATGAGTCATCCCAATCACCATATACCTTCACAATTTCCTTCTGTTTCGCCATCCATGCCTTATTATAGGAAATCTTATAACCAAATGTCTGTAGAATCCTCTCTTTCACAAGGGATATTGGAATATCTTGGAATGTCCTAATCATCTCAACAACAATAGATGACACAAATTCTGCATCCAATGAAGTATGATCTTGTGTGAGACTTGGCTGAACGCAAGTATGAACTGCCTCAATCCTTGAGATTCTCCAACCTCCAAATGTAATATCTGGAATAGCCCTTAAGCGAAATCTACAATCATCCCCATAATTCACACACCGTATAAAATATTTACTACAGCATGATTCATGAACTACATAGTTGACATTTCTCTCAATATGAAATCTCTTTAACGTGCTTTTTAAGGCATATTTACTGGGAAATTTCTTCCAATATATAAGGTTTTTTCCACCTCACTAAATCTATCTGGTACAACTCCTGGGAACTCAGTTGTCAGTGTGAGAACAGTATTATTGAATTCAGGCACGCGTGTCATTGCTTTTGACCAAGATGAAAATAGTGGTGGATGATTTATTGACCTAGGTTGATGTACAGCAATTTCATTTCTCAAAACCTCCTCTCTATCTTCTGTTGGTCCCTCCTCATCAACACTGTTGTCTCCATCTGATCCATCATTACGAAACTCCTCATCAAAAGTTGTATTGACATGTATATCCGGGAGATCATCTAGGTTGTCCTCTTTTTCTGCATCATTTGGAATAGGCTCAATGGCATGGGGTAGACTGTCTTCAACCACTCTTGTATTTCTACGTCTTTGTACAAGTGGATGTTGTTGTTGTACATTAGCAACAACAATGTATAACTCCATCATGGTACCATCTAACCGTTGAGAAAATAAATTAATTGCTTGGACCCACTACGCATCAGCAACCAATGGACAAGCTATATTCCACAGTGTTTTTGGAAATTGCAAATGTCTATATCTCATAGACATGATCTCTTGATCGGGTCCCAGATTTAAGGAAACATGAATTCTCTCTTGAAGGTCACGTATGGTAACACAATCAACTGTACTAACCACCGTAATTGGTTGTGTACTGTAAGAAGATCCTTACTCAGTTTGAATAATCTCCCCATAACAGTACACACAGGCAAACATGGCTCTCTACGTCAAAAATGTTTCTTTCATCAAAATTATGATAGTGTAACAAAATATTAACAATTATGTTTGACGATATGATGTTTATTATAATGCAATTTTAGTTCGCCTTTCTATACCATAAACTAAGCTACTGATATTTGACCATATGATATTTATTATAATGTGATTTTAGAGCGCCTTTTTATTTAGTTTGTTTGTTCTTCTTCATTTCACTTTATATGTTCATTAGTATCGTTATCTAATCATTATATGAATTCATGTTTTATCCTATTTTATTTATTAATTATTCTAAAATTAACTAATAATAACTAATCATTAATTATTATATTATTCTATAATTAACTAATAATAACTTTAATTCGTTAATTCTTATGTCCTTATTTGATTCTATAACATTATATTTATCATTTATCATTGATAAATATACTGATCATTAGTATCGTTAACTAATCATTATATGAATCCATGTTTTAATCCTATGCTATTTATTAATTATTCTAAAATTAACTAATAATAACTAATCGTTAATTATTCTATTATTTTATAATTAAATAATAATAACTTTAATTTTTTAATTCTTATGTCCTTATTTGATTCTATAAAATTATATTTATCATTTATCATTGATAAATATACTGATTTGATTTTTCTTCTCTTAGAAATTTTAGTAGTTTATAAAGAAAATATGAATCATCTTAAGCATATTCCCCGGGAGTGTCAAACCAGGATGCGGCAAGGCCCGTTATCGTGCACCAGTTCCCGTTCGAGTCTAGCTCGAAGCGGTGTTTTCGGGTTTTACCCCTATGTACATCTGTGCCAGAGCCACATCCACTTGTTTGTATCCAGACAGGAATTTAATTGTGTAGATAACCACATAATCTTTAAGCTACCAAAATTTCTAAATACTTAATCTTAAGTTAATCTATACTTAATCTATACTACCTAACAGTAATTATTTAAAACTACATATAACTAATTACAAAAACTAAATAACCAAATATTAAGAACTACCTAAACTACTTAACAAATGAAAGATTTAAAACTAAACAAAATTAAATTAATTAAATAAAAACATTAAATTAAATAAAGAAACATACCTCTAAATGAAGCTTCGAAAAAACTCACATAGCAAAGGAATTTTTTAGAGAGAGAGAGAAATTCGGAGAGATAAAGTGAGGAGGGAGAGAGGAAGGCAATGAGAAAGTGAGGAGAGGGGTGGGGGGTGGCCGCCCTTTTATAGGGAGTTTAGACGAAGGCGACATCGTGGAAGCCGCCTTTCGCCTCTGCGTATGGCCAAAGGCGGCATCACGGAAGCCGCCTTTTGCCTTACCCTGAGGCGAAAGGCGGCCTCCCCCTGGCTGCCTTTGCCATGTCATCGATCCGGGCCAAAGGCGGCGCGGGGGAGCAAAGGAGGCATCTGCGATGCCGCCTTTGTAGCGTATTTTTAAAAAAAAACTGACCTAGGCAGCTTTTCAGAATTTTTTTTTTAGAAAAACGTATTTAAAAAAAATCCACGCCGGGGGGGTTTGAAGGTTGAACAAAGAGATTATGGGTTGTCCGGAGAGGCTACGACTGTCGAAGGAGGTTGGCCAAAGGGGTTGTAGGCCGGAGGAAGGCTTCGTTCGAGGTATGATGGGGTGTAGGGGCGTGCTAAAAGGGAAGGATGTAGAGTCTAGTGCTAGGTAGGAGTAGGAGGCCGCGTCCAAGGGGGGATTCGCGTTGGCCAGCAAGGGTCGCACCGGGGGTTGTCGCGTCGAACCAGTGGAGGGGTCCATGTGGCTAGATGTAGGCTGACCGGGGGGCTGTGGGCGAGGGCCGCCGGAGTAGGGGGGTTGCACCTATGGGTTGAGCAAGGGGATTTGGGGTGTTGTGCAAGTGAATGAAGGAGGCGGAGGGGTCTCTTGTGCAAGAGGAGGCGTTGGAGGTGGCTGCAAGGAAGAATATGAGAGGGAGCGACCAGGAGGAGCAAGACCTCACCTGCTTGTGTGCTGAGAAAAATGTGATGGGGTTGCGACTAGCTAGGGAGGGAGTTGCAGCGAGGGAGTAGGGGATGTCGGACAGCCGCACTGGGAGGATGTTTCACAAAGGGAGGCTTCTATGGGCTTCTATGTGGAACGACGGGCTGTTGTGAGGCACTGGGTGCAAGGGTTGCGCCCTACACAAGGGGGAGAGAAAAAAGAGTTGTCTGAGAACCCTAAAAAAAGGGTAAATCCGACCTAAAAAAATAAATTAAATTGTTATAACATAATAATAATAATAAAGGGAATAATAATATTAATAATAATAATAATAATAAAATCATGATGATAAAATTAAAATAATAAAAGTATTTATTTCATTTTAATGATAATAAAATTAACAATTTTAGTTTTCATCTAAAATAAAATTATTAAAATTATTAATAACCATAAAAATTTTAAATGAAATAATAAATTAACATTTATTTATTCATTTTAATTCTTAAAAGATGAAAAGTCCACATAGTTACCTGGGCGATGCAGCGCAGCATCGCGCTCCACCCGTGTGCCCAACGACGTCGAACCCAGAATGCGTATTTTTTAACAAAAATTCATAAATTTTGTACAAGACTCACCCTGGACCCAAGAAAAATATTTAAAGGCAGAAAAATAATTAAAATAAAATAATATCATAGGTTAGGGTGTGACAGATCATGACTTTCCTTCATTATGAAAATAGCATCTGCCCCATCAAGGATATCATTCATTTCTATGATAGATTGAGAATCAGTGGGATATAAAAATAGGTTCAACTCATCATCCCTTTCTCACTCCATATAGATAGAAGGCAGCCCAGATGGCAGTGCCTCTGGAACTGCTCAATGCCATTAAATACCTACCGGCTCGAATGGAATCCATGGAAGGGAAGTGCACAACCATTCATCCTGATAAGAAACTATATACAAAATGGGTGGATGAAACATTAACCCCACTAAATTTTAGAAATCCTACCTTATCAGTTTTTTATTTAATGGGAGATTGATAACAACATTTAATGCAATTCATTCCAAGATAAAGTTCAATGATGGGCCCTCAAGACCAATAGGAGGTGACAAAGTTAAGTTTTTTTGTACAAAATCTAACAGGGCCATCCTTTATTTGGTTCATCACCATTCCAATGAGATCTATTTTGAGATGGGATGACCTTTTTATCAATTCCTTTATCAGTTCAACTCCATTTTAATGAAAATGATAATTTTTTACATCATAAATTATAAACAACATAAAAATGAGTAGATTTCTAAATTCATCACCAGATGGAAGGTTTTAAACAATTCACTCAGAATACCTTTATCATAAGAGATATTTCAAGAACTCTATATTTAAAATATTCATGATGAGTTTCAAACACCCTTAATTCTATTGAAATATCCAATAGTATTTCATGAGATTTCATAAATTTCCCAACACATAGAATATTCCATCTAGCAGACATGATATAAATCTCATCTCATTCCCTCTTCATAGAGATAAGGTCTTGGTAAGGTAGAAACTATCATTGTTCCCCACAAACCAATAACAATGCCCCTTGAAGCACCTAGGTAGGCCCTGAATCATCTAGAGCCTCCCGTCAAGTGATAGAAGTAACAAAATCAACCTCAAATAGAAGAAAAAAGAGATCAGTGTCACCCATGATTTGAGGAATGGATGAATAAAGAATAATACTTCCACAATGAGTAGGTATCATGTTATTTTCTTAAATACATAGAAAGTAACATACTCAAGATACAGAAACCCAAGAAACCCAAAAAATTTAACCACACTGATCATCCTTACTATTTCCCTATCCATAGGAGTTTGGGTCACACCATCCAAGATTGCTTCATCTTTGAAGACCTTCTCAGATGCATGGTTGATTCTGTATAGGTGATTCTCATGAATTTACCATAATAGGTAACTTGTATAGCTTTTTTCCAACAATAAGAACTAGGTGACTCGAAATATGTTCCATCTAGGCGTGGATAGAAGTTATATAATAGAATGACTCAAAATATAATTGACTAAGCTCATGTATCCCTAATTGACCATCTTCTCAATCAAATAATCATCATGTATCCTAGGGAGGTGAAATTTAATACACCTCCCATAGCTGGAATTAACATTTGGACATAAGAAAAGATAAAATAGGAAGAGTCATATCTAGCTCCCACACAAGCTATGACTCTTGTAGATTTATTTTGTACAATGTTTAGAGAATTGGAACTACCCCACCAAATGGAATCCTCGTCTGATAAAGAAATAATTTTTAGTTCTATCAACATAGTTCACATAACATATCCCTTCTATGATGATGAATATTACATCAAGTATGAGTTCCCCATACCTGATAAGGTATCTGAAGGATGAGGACACATGAGATGAGGATACAGAGGATGGTGCAGGTGTGGTCGAACCCAATATTCCTATCACATCCCCACATATGAAATTTATGCATTTTAGACCCATGGGTGAACAATCCATAAATCCAAAAAAAACATTTAGATTCCTCAAATACATCCAGTAGTCATCCAAGATCAGTCATCCCATATGACCGACTAGTGGGAGTTTAATTTTCTAATTAAACCAGACAAAGGGGGCGGATGATGTGACCCATGACATGGGAAGAAAATACACATTTGACCTCTACTCAAGAACCTGGATTATCTACCTCAAACACATGAACTCTTGAACTGTATAATAGTAAGAAACTCCACATTAGGAAGCACACATAGCTAAAACAAAATAAAAACATTCTAAAATAGTTTTTCATTATACCAACCAAACTCTCAATCCAATATGTTATCCATCATTCAAAATAACTCAAATATGAACTCTTCAAGTCCCTCATGTTCCCACATGAGTTCAAGATAGAATTTTCTATAGCTGAGGTTTTTAGAGAAGATAATATTCCATCAAAATACCATGTCTCTATCTCATTCATATAATATGATGAAGATGAAGTTATCTAGGGATATATCAAACCCCTATATGTTTTAGGAAAACTCAAAAATGTCTACAACCAAAGGGATTTGATTGAAAATGGTTTTGATATCAATACCATTCTAATTTGGAGCCTCCGATATTTGGGGTATAGAAAATAGGAGTTATCTTGAAAAAGATAATCTTTCAAGGGTATCATAATAGTGATAAAAGTCCACTTAGGAAGATCAATATCAAGGTTTATTTTGGGGATCTCACATATAATGTTGAGTTCAGGTTTATCAAGGAAGACACAACATATAATATCCTACTTAGAAGACCTTGGATTTATATCCACAAAGTAGTACCTTCAACATTTCATCTATGTTTGAAATACCAAATTGAGTGGGAGTTCATCATATTATATGGTGACAACACCACCTTCGAGTATAGTGAATCTATATATACTGAGTTAGGTTTCTATAAAAGTGAAGGAAAACAACCAATGGTGGATGAAGATATGAAGGTTGCAGCCCCTGGTGGATTGGGGACCACCCCTATTAATCCATGGAGTATGATAAATAGAGATTATGTGCTACCCATATACATTATTGAGAAAGTAGACTTAATCCTAGATCTCTAGGATCCCCATGTCCCCGATGACACCATAAGTGAAAACAATCATCTTTATAATCTATTGTGATGACCATGATAGTTTAGGGTGACAATGTCTCTTCACATGGCCTATATTACCTAGACAGTTAAAAAATTCCCCTAGATTACGCACCATGTATAAAAATACCTCCACATACATAAATATGGAATAAGAAGAGTATAACCTCAGGAAAACCCTCCAATGTTTAAGGATGGGACCTCCGCCATCATTAATGAGCTTATATAGGTAAATGTTCGAAAAGAATAAGACTTGTGACCTATGTTGATTAGTGTTTCCATGCCTATTGAAGAGAAGGATATGTATATTTTATTTCTAAATCATAATTGATAAATGTTCACTTAAAATTATACATAAATGTCTAGGATGAACCCCAAGGTGGCTACACATGACCTAGGCTTACTAGATGAATATAGAGGCTTCAAAAAAGAATCTAGGAGGATTCACCTCTATTTTTATACTAATGTAGAATCATAATTTGAACATTTTTTTAAATAAAAATTTTTATTAGAAGTGAAATACCCAAAATGGATCACCAAAATCATCCCTATAAATAAAAATGATGGGACGATTTGTGTTTGCATCAATTTTAGGGACCTTACTCGATACTTCCCAGATGATGATTTTTCATTACTGATCTCATATGTTTTGATTGATGAAAATAATGGATTATAATATATTTCCTTTATGGATGGTTATTCATGGAATAATCAAATAAATATAGACCCTAAAGATGAGGAAGCCATCTCATTTAGAGAACCTCAATGGATCTATTGATATCCGGTCATTCCATTGGATTAAAGAATACAGTTTATACTTACCAATGCACCATAAATCATATATTTAATCACTTCTTGGGAAAAATAACATAATTATATGTTGACATCCTAGTAAGCAAATCTTGACAGAGATTTGGTCACCTCGCAAATCTTCAAGTGATCTTCAGCAGGTTTTGATAGAAAAATTTGAAGATTAATCCACTGAAGTGAACTTTTAGGGTAATTTTAGGTAAATTTCTTGAGTTTGTGGAATGCGACCATGGTATCAAGGTAGAACAAGAAAATAATAGTGTAATCCTAAAAATTTCACCTCCTTAGAATCTCAAATAACTGATTGGGTTCTAAGGGAACCCCACTTACAATTGGTGTTTCATAGATAGCATGGCTTGAAAATCTCTCCCCTTAACCAAGTTAATGAAGAAGGGAGTGGCCAACCGGTGGAATGAGGAAAGTTGATGCTTCTAGTGGAAGGAAATATGGTCATCTAATATGTGGCCACCATGGAATGATCCCTTGGGGCTCTCCTCATACAAAAAATTGATTTAGTTAATGAAAACAATCTATAATACCTTAATCAAATGATGATAGGTATTGAGACTTGATATTATGAAATCCATAAAAACTGTATTGCACTCATCTTTGTAGTAAAAAATTTGAGTCATAACTTGTAGCACTACAAAGTCCACCTGGTCTCTCATTTTTACCAACTCATGTACATTCTAGGTATCCCTATATTAACTGTGAATGTTTTCCAATGGGTGGTTATTTTGAAATAAT
The DNA here is from genome assembly GCA_963277665.1 of Viscum album. NCBI lineage: Eukaryota > Viridiplantae > Streptophyta > Magnoliopsida > Santalales > Viscaceae > Viscum > Viscum album. The sequence continues at coordinate 685,230,923 of OY728165.1, forward strand.
ATGACATCCAATTCATGTCACAAAAGGTAGTTATAGGGTAAGACCTAGCTTATTTCTTTGTGGGACATACCACACCGAATAGCACACCGGTGAACCCTGAACTTTTAAAACAATAGGTTTTTTATTCCCATGAAACTCCACAAACATGGGAGATATATTTTGATGGTTCGTCCATATGTTCTATTGGTAAGATTATGGAAACCCTAAAGAACAACTGGGTTGGTATAGGGACTATATTTATTTCCCCAAATATAGAAGTCTTATGTGCTATTTTTCACCTTCCAATGGTTTCACTAATAATAATGAAGAATATCGAGCCCTCTTTAATGGCTTGGAACTAGAACTATAGCTGAATATATCTTACCTGAACATCAAATGGGATTCATTGCTAGTGGTCAAACAAATCAGTGGATAATATTCCATCATGAAGTAATAATTGGACCATATCCTCAGCTATGTCTTAGGATATATGGTAGAGTTACCTTTTGAAACAACATTGCATCATGTACCTTGATCAAAAATGCTTGTGATAATGCCCTAGCTAATGCATCCATTGTTCTGGATAACCCTGGTCAAGATAAAGTGTTTTTACTCATCATACACCAATGTATGGTCTCATCAATCATTTTATGTGACATATAGGAAATAAATTAGATCAACATGGTCCTAGAGCATGATGAACTAATATCCACCCCTAGATAGATAGATCCTATAGTCGATTACCTCCAAAATGGGTCCCTCCCATTAGATCGATCCAAAAGGAAACAAACCTGATGCTGAGCAGAAAACATTACCCTTTGATATAGGCCAAATGAGAAAAAAAATATTCTGAAAATGAGTATTCTATGGAATCCTCCTAAGATTAATAGTACAAGAATATATTTCTACCATCATAGATGAAGCCCATGCAAGCCCCTGCAGTATTCATCGGTCAAGGACTGACTTTCCTATTTAATCTGGAGTCTTGGTTACTAATAGAAAAAAATTATATAAGACTATGTATAATTCACTAGAAAATGTCATGCATTATAGATTCAAGAAATATTTATCCATCAACTCTCCCAATTACTATATACAACTAAAAATCTCAGGCCATTTTTTATATGGGGGATGGATGTTGTGGGGCCATATCCCCCAACCAATGATATGAAGTTTATGTATATCCATGCTATTACTAAATAATTTTACAAATAGGGTGATGAAATACCCATAAAGGATGTTGTGACAATGAATATAATTTAACTATTTAATGTCTAATATCATCACAAAATGTGGAGTCCCTTACATTATATTGATGGACAACAACACTGAATTCTGCTCTTACAAATTAAAGAAATTGTACTTAGAGTACAGCATATAATCCAACCATTCATACCACTATCATTAAGTGGAAAACGATAAATATAGGCCTTCAATAAGACCATAAAATATACTCCAAAAAATGGTGAGAAAGGACAATAATCCTTTGATGGATAAGATCCTTCATGCATTTTGGGCCTATCATACCACCAAACACACTCCCATAAAAGTGACCCTGTACTCATAGGTTTATGATAATAAGGAATTGATTCCTATAGAAGTATAGTTTACCTAACACCGAATAGTTATATTTGGAAAACTTTCATATAATGAGAAATAAAAAAAGTAGTTATATTAGTTGAAATGTCTCAATGATAAAAGATTTCTTACATTTCAAAACCTCAATGTCCATTAGATTCAGATCAAACGGGCCTTTAATAAAAAGGCTCACCTTTTCTAGTTCCTTCAAGGAGAACTAGTATTTTCTCTTAGAAGCCCGATGATACTAGGGAAGAAACCTCCATATCTGGATCCCAAATTGGAAGGGAATTACATTATACACAAGGTCTATTCAAATGGAAGTTACTCATAGGACACAATGGATGGGTAATGCGTTAAACCCACAACCAATGTGAGGTTTATTAAAAAGTAAATTTTCTTTAATACCATCAAGCATCATTCTTCCCGGTAAAATGAAATAAAAATTCATGATTCATCATAGTTACATGGAATTAAACTACATAATAAGTCCTAATGGTAAGACTTAAAACTATATAGTGTCTTACATATTTACTACATGACATTAAATTGTACGGAATAATTCCTAGAAGAAAGACATCAAAATCCATAGTATCCATGGTCTTTGTCACATGAATTATAACTACAAGAAACCATATCATCCAAGCCATAATACATTAAATTGTATGATATATTCTTCAGCACGTGATGCTAAAATGTATTCTTACCTTGTGTACCAAGCATATGATTCTAGGAGAAACTAGTTCAGTAAGCCTCGTGTCACAAACATTGAATGCCTCTCATGAGATGATTTCTTGAATATCTGGACAGTTTTTTGGGGGCTTCATGCCATTTTTCCATGTCGGGTATCCTTCATACTTACCACATGATGTTAAACTATATGGTTTAACAAAACTAAATATTTATTGATTCTTAGTATAATGATATGTGTAGATATTCCTAGATCCAATATCTTGTCATGGACACTACATGAAAAAATAACCCTTTCCATTATTTTATTTTCCTCTATGTGGTGAAAGAAACCTTTTTTAGGAATTGTTTCTCACGTAGATCATATCTCACGCGGGCTTAGGAATTTTTTAAGGGATTCCCTTCATGATCGAGACATTTAAGTTTGAATAATGGTTAGCATGGTCATGGATAAAAGACCTTAAAAGTTACACCAAACATATTTGTGGCATGATTTCATGGTTTTCATCTCTTTCATGATATAAAATTGTGCATTATTATAGCCCTCTCCTGAGAAAACCATTATCCTTGGTGTTGGTATCCAACAAAACCTCCATTCAAGAACTACATGTGGCTTGATTCCCATCATCATAGGATTCGTAGTGCACCCAAATCTCCAATGCTTATTCCAGCCACAACATAAATAGAAAATATTTACCCTCCATATATGGTTCAAACCTGTGTTGAGAGTTTTCCATTCAAGAACTATGTGTGGCTTGATTCCTATTACTGTAGGATATATTGAAACACCTAGATCTCCAATCTTGGGCCAAACCACAACATAAATGGGAAAACATCCCCATCTATGTATGTGTCAGACCTATGTAGAGTTTTTTTCTCCAACCACTAAGTGTGGATTGATTCATATTACTATAGGATAAATAATGATGTGTGGATCTCCAATCCTAAATCCATTCACAATATAAATGAATAAAATTCCCTCATTTTCATGTGTCAAAAATTTGTGGATATTTTTCTATTAAATAACATTGTGTAGCTTGATTCTTATTACTATAGGATACATAGTGATGCTCGGATCTACAATCCTAGCTCCAACCGCATCATAAATGGAAAATCCCCCCCCCCATACACATGGATCTGACCTACGTGAATATTTTTTTCATTCAATAACTACATGTGTCCTAGTTGTTATTACATTAAGATACATAGTGATGCTCAGATCTCCAATCCTAGGTCTAGATGAAACATCAAAAAAAATTCCACCCTCTACATATGGGTTAGACCGACATAGAGATTTTTCTATTTAAAAACTAAATGTGTCTTGATTCCTATTGTTTTAATATATGTAGTGATTTTCATATCTCTAATCCTCAGTCCATTCACAGCATAAATGGAAAAGGTGTCACATCTTAGTATGGGTCAGACCTGCATGGAGTTTCTTCCATTCAATAATTACATTTGGATTGATTCCTATTATTATAGGGTATATAATGAATCATGAATATCGTATATGGGGTCTAGACACAACATCAATGAAAAAGAATCCAGCCTATACATTTTGGGTCAGACCTATGTGGAGTTTTTTTAGTTTAAAAACTATGTGTGGATTAATTACTATTACTATTGGATATGTGGTGTTACCTGGATCTCCAATCCTAGTCCCAAACACAACATGAATAAATAAATTTCCCCCTACTTCATATGGGTCAGGCCTATATGGAGAGTTTTATATTCAATAACTATGTGTGGATTAATTTATATTACTCTAGGATATGTATTGATTCCCTGATATCCAATCCTTTGTCTAGTCACAATATACAAATGTTCCCCCTCCCCGTGAACAGGTCAAACTTTCATAGGGAACATTATTTCAACAACTACATGTTGTTTTATTCCTTCCATCATAGGATACAAAGTAACACTTGGATTCCACATTTTTATCCCAACAATAGGTTACCATCACTCTCAATCATATCCCATGCATGTGATCTTGATCTACATAGAGGGATCCCTATAAAAGATCTTATTATGGCATGATTCTTGTCCCTACAATATGCATATGGAAACCAGGGGAATCCTAGAAAAAAAGTTTAATATACCCCTATTTAAAGATGTAAGAGTTATAAAAACTCACTCTTTCAATAAATGAATCATATATATGTATGAATTGATTATGCACGAGATAAATCCGTACAAGAAGGGATCAAGCATATGGAAACCCATCATAATCCTTCTCATGGATAAAAGGTACTTCTCATATCTAAATTCACTCGAATAGTGAAAACTATCCCAAAGAATAAATTTCAAAATTTCAAATTGGTTCATATGTCATTACCGTATAACGGTAAACTTCATGGTAAACATCCTTACTATATAATGTTAAACTACAAGGAAAACATCATAATTTTATGACATTAAACTGCATGATAGATTTTCCCCCACCAAATGATGTAAAATTGTGCAGTCCATCATCCATATTCATTATTTATCAATGTACCTCAAGAGACTTAACCTGGTTAACCAGAGTATTGGGTTCTTACATCATCATTTAAGCACCATAAACCATAAGTCACACTTCATGTCTTGATAACCTTGAGTTTTTTCAAACCTTTCATAGCCCCTAGAAAGTAGAATGGATCACTCTCTTTGACCATACTAGAGGTGGATCTATATAAGGGTTATAAATCACCAACTAGTTATATCTTGGACCTAGGGGAAAAAATTTATGGTTCATTCGATACCTAATTTCAATATAGTGGAACTCAGTACCATAGGGTGTTTTGGTTCATCCTCACCATGATTATCTCATACCATTACTAGTGACCCAAGAACTTTTATCCATGATTTATGACATTTTAATCTCTCTATAAAAAGTGTGTTGGATTACTCTTGACCCTGGGTATCTTAATTAGGAAATTTTTTAACACTCCCCTTATACCAGGTCCATATGCATCATGAACTTAAAATTTGTTCACTTTTGTCAAAGTTGTATGTATTTAATATTTAACCTTTCATTGTACAAATCACAATACCCTAAAATGGTAGTGAAATGGATATAAAAATTATCAAGATAAAAACCCACAAAGGGAATCCTAATAAAAATTCAAGTCTTTTCTCACTAAACTCTTATGACTATATTTTATGTAAAAGTTTAAACATAAATAAACAAGGCATAAATCTCATAGGTCCCACTTTGTGTCCCTAGTAAAATTCAATCCATGATAATTGGAACCCTGGTCCATGAAAAAGTTTAGTAGATTTTTTACATCTCTTTTCCTTGATATCATGTTCACTATGTGGTGACAAAACATTTGTGTTGATCTAACCCTTCTTGAATATTATGTTTTCCATAAACTACCATCACGTCTTTAACATTTGAGTTGACACAACCAATTCCACGAGTTTCTATCCTTAGATTAGAACCCCATGGACCACATTCACTCTTAATCCTTGTTATTCCATATAAAAAATAGGAAATAGGGATTAGATAATCCAAATAGACCATTTTCTCCTAGAAAGCCCCCCATTAAATCCAGGATCATATTTCTTCCATATATAAAATTGGTAATAGGGAATGACTAATACAAATGGAACCTTTAGTCCTAGAATCCCCCCCCCCCTTAAATCCAAGAGTTATTTTCCTTGCCACATGGAATATGGGATTCATCCATTACCAATGGTTGACCTGTACCCACCATTTTTCACCTCTAGTTAGCTAAGATATTCCTAGATCGTGATTTACAATCCACAAAACTAGATTATTCAAGTGGAGTTGTAATTTATGATTTTACATCCTCATGTATTATCCACTTTCTCAAAGTAAGGATTTCATATTCCATTATAAAACATTTTATGGCCAACACCATGTGACTCAAAAACCACATGGTGTAGGTATCAAGCCTCCCAACTAAATTATAAACATAGCTATCCTTCAATAACCCCCTTGGATATCTTTCTCTTCAATTAAAACTTCATTTTACATATTTTAAAGTCTTCACAAATATTTCATGTCCCTTTGAAATGATTGGGGACACCTCCACATAAACATTCATGTAATCTCTAAGGGCCCATGCATAAGAACTTATGACCTACCAACTAGAGGAATCGCCTCCTTTTAGGAATGAAACTCAAATCCTTCTGATCCCTAATAACTCAATAGTGGAACTCATCACCTTCAGGTGTTTTGGTTTATACCCAATATGTTTCCACCATTCCACTTCTGAACCCTAAAAACACTGTGGTTCAAATAATTAACTTATGTTTTCTTTTTTCATCCCTTTCATGCCCAACCCATTCCATATTCATCAATTCAAACATTTGGGTTATGATTTACACCACCTATATTCCAACTATATAGGTGGACTCAACTTCCCTGATATTTTACCATCCACCAACACTATCTTCACAAAATCACCCATGGTCCTTATAAAATATTGTAGATCCACTTTACTTGACCATAAATGTAATCCCTATGGGCCCATGCATAAGGGATTATGGCCTAAAAACAATAATCATACCCTCCTTGTAGTAAAGGACCTCCCATACTCGTGAACCTCAACAACATTGTGGAAGAACTTAGAATCATATGGTGATTTAGTTCATCCATGTTTTTTATTCCCCATACCACTCATCATCCCCAAAATGATAGTGGTGGAAGTCATCACCTTTGGGTTTTTTGGGTAATCCCAGACATGTCTTATACATTTCATTATAGGTCTCAAGTCCTAGTAGTAAGACTCTAAACTATACAACGTCTTATGTCATAGAAGAAAGACTCTAAACTTCACAACATCTCAGGTATTGGAAGTAATAGGTTGAATTTCATTTCATTTTACGTTCTAATCTTGTGATGTTAAACTTCATGGAAGATATCTTGACCACGTGAAGTTAAACTGCACTGAGAACATTAAATCTTGAATTGTAAATTTCCCCCCAATAGAGGTTGAAAGCTAGAAGACCATAAACTACAACAACATAAGGTTGGATTTTGAAGAACATAAACAATAGTATAGAAATGGCCTAGTTTTCCAGACCTTCAAACAAATAATTAAAAGAGGCACAATTATTTCTAGTATGAGTATATGAAAAAAATAATCCAAGGAAAAATCATGTCTCAACTCACTAGACATGAACTTTTTGAGGTCTCAGAAATGTTGAGGATTTATAAAAAGAAAAACTCATAAAACATGTCAGGTCAAAACTCCATAAAAGGGAATCCTAAACAAAAATAAATTCCACTCCCTATAATCTTTATTCTGTATTAAAATTAGGAAAATATAGGAAAATAAATAAAAAAGGAGATAAAAATGTTGTCGGGATTATTACTTTCCCTTAGGAGGAATCATGTTATGATCATTATGTCCACTTCTTAGGAAAAAAAATTATAGATCTCTACTTCTGGTACATGCATTTCACTCAACTTATCCCTTTTAATTTAGGTAATCCCATGATTATCATAGAAGATACATCAATGAGGAATCTCATGTCGGCAGGCATTCATGAGAAATTATCAATAGAAATTTATTTTTATTTAAGAATTCAAATATAGGCTTTGGGGATTAATCAGTATTATGAAAATGATTGGTAAAATTTATGATTCACATGATATCAAGTCAATAAAATTTTATACACATCATGAATGAAAAAAATATGGAGAGTGAAATGTAATGTTCATAAGATTTATTCATTGATAATGTGAAAAAGTATGAGTCTCCATATTCTAGATTCTCTCCTAATGGTGCAAAAATGAAAGCAGAAAAATTCAAAAACATATACATCCACATCTGGGGAATAATAAAGTCCGGTTACCTATGTTTTTCAAATCACTAAAAGTCTAGAAAGAGATATTAATTGTTCATTTATGTTTCAACCACTTTGTCTTATCTTCTGTTGCTGCATGAGGATGGAAATTATCAATTAAAGAGGATAGATCTTCATCTCTGTTATTATTAGTCTCTAATAAATATAATGATACCAGAAGATTCAATCTTGTTATATATATTTTTACTTCATATTCTGTTAATTATATGGTGAATAAAAAAATCTCAGTGTGTAACTTAGAGACTGTTTTATGTCCCTTCTTAGGCATCTCCAAGTAATCCCGTATTAACAAGGTTAGAGAAATTTTTTCATCGAAGCTGCATAGGTCATTCTCACTATTGGAAAGTTGTTTCTCAACCTGGAAAACCTATATTGTGATATCATATAACAAATCATAATCAAATCCACCTACAGCTAAATCATGAAATAGTTGTTGAAGGCATTCCACTTGGCCAACATCATTTCTCCAAGGAAGTATGGGTGATTATAGTATACATTTTCTGCTAGACTAGCCTTCATGGAATATGGTTCTATTTAACATTTGGGTTTGGTAAGTGGGAAGTAGTAATGGTTGGATGATCAAAAAAAACCTATGAGAAGATGTTTCATGCTTTCTCCTCTCAATCGGTGCATCGTCTATAATTGGTATTGAAGGACCAGCCTTCTCAAAATCTCTATCCCACTAATGGTAAGTTTATCACTATGATGATAGAATTTTTTGGGAGGCTCCATAATGTACTTAATCTACTCCATTGATACCATATAAATGGGTTTTGGGGAATCAGAGGGCTTCTCCACCTAAATAAATGGTCAATTCAATAAACCACCTGAGTAAGCTTCCACCCAAGCATGTACATAATCATAATAAATTAATATAGGAGAATTGATTGGTGGAAGAATAATCTCAGCATTTATGTCTTAATTTTCCAAAAAAGCCAAAATTGGTAGATAAGTACGATATTTTTTCCACCCTACATGCCAACTATACAAATTAGGGAACCCCTTTTCATACAAGAATACTGGAGAAAAAATTAGATATAGGGCATATGGCTCACTGATGACCAGATAATTTACGCAATCTATAGGAATTCAATCCCATAGATAGATTTTATATAACCTCCCATCAAGAGATCCACTACTATTATCAACAATTATCTTGTTCAGTGTAGTATATGTAATCAAGTTGAAATGATCATGTAGGATCAACATGTCAATAATCTCATTGGGACCTTGGGGTATCACCTTAACCCTAGAAACATTCAATATCATAGTACGGAATCAATCATTAGGGATTCTAGTAGTGTTATGATATGTGTGACATCCTAAATGCTCTCATATCATGCTAATTAAGAACTACAATGGGTATCTAATCTAGTATGAGATGTTTCCTTATTATATATAGTCATGGATTTGATAATGTTAATAAAGAGTAAACATTGATATATTAAGAATCCAACCCTATTCCAATCGGTCTGCCATCACCAATGTGACAACTAGAATTCCCAAGTGTGTGCCCCTGTTGGGAAAATTCATCCATTCAAAAACATGTCCAAAAACCCTAATAATAAAATGCATGGGGATACCTCTGGTCTCACCTAGTATCACACTAAGGCATACACCCCACCTTCAAAGATGATCCAATAGGATCCCACACTATTAAAAAACAATTGTTAAGGGTAGAAATGAGGGAATAAATAAGTTGGATATGTTATGTTATGATATAGGAATATATTGATCTAATCCATAAAATGAATAATCAAGCATATGTACATATACATCCTTAACTTCTGCTTCATGATATAGATCATGTATTTTACATTGTTAGAGTTTGTGTGGGGTTATCCCAAGCATCTATAGAAGGAATAAATTCATCACACATCTCCCAAAGAAGATGTATCCCTCCCATCCGATAAATGTACAAAACTTTGATCCCTTCTTCTCTAGGAAATAGATAGAAGGAGTTAGTGTAGTCACACTAGTAGCTAATTATATCTTCAAGGATCTCTGATAGGTGGTACATGATGAACTAAGAAATCCATTCCACCTCATAATGATGAAGAGTGTGTAACTAGTTGGATAATTCTGAGCAACTCTTATGGATCCAGAATGGCCATTCCCATTCATTAGGGAATTTACCTCCAGGTCACAAATTCCACATTGAGATCTAACCACTTCTTGGATAATTCAAATATGAGACAATAATTCTTGAATAGATCTAGTAAATTGGATGATAGGGGATTTCACAACCATTTGAACCCCAAGGGGAGTTATACAACAAATGAGATAACCCCTAGAGTGATGCTATAACCAATTTACTATCCTCAAATATTTTCAAATGAATATAGTCATGTGAAGAAGATATTTAAGGAGGTGGAATATTATAATTGGGTGAAGGAATGGTGTTATCATACAAAATATGAAATCCATACAAAGAAAGTCAGTGTGATAAGGGTATCTCTAAAGATCATATGGGAGCAGCCCCTTAAAATTCTCATTTTTGGAGAACACGTGATACATAGGGTCTTCGTTAAAATTACATACAATAATATCCCTCAGTATAGAAGAATTAGAGGATATCTGGGATATAGAATACATCTGTTCAAAATAATATTCACATTTTAGATGAGTAAGTAAACCTTCTAAAAGAGGTACATAACTCAAATAGTGTCACGTGAACCGTATGAACGATATAAGAATTCATGAATGAATTCCTACTCTAGGTATCTAGAATCATATGACCCATTCAATTAATTTAGATTGTGTGACCTTGGTATGTTCATTCAAACCACATAATGATTAGCCGATCATGAAATAGAGTTGGAAGAATATTCAAATCCCATAAGGCAGATATGTAGTTGAGAACATGGGCCATGGATCAATAAAATTATCATATGTTGATCCACATATTGTTTTAGAAATTAGTAAATATAAGGGAATTAATATGGATACATCATGTGATTGGATCTTGTGAAACAAACTTGTGGAGTGGCCTTGTGAAGCTGATCTTGCAGTAAGGTCTTGAAAAATAGTTACATGATAGAAGAAATCACAAGAGATCTTGGAGTTCAAGTCACCATTTTAATGAGTGGATCCCTTTATAACCTATTTATGAGATTTCTCAAGGAATAATAAAGGTTACCTAGAATTCCAAACACTACTTAGGACATTGATCAGTAGAATTTTCAAGAAAACAGACAGGCCTTTACTCTCCTCAGAACTGATTCCTTATCCCTGCGGACCTCACTCCTAAGGGAGGAATTTTTTTGACCCTCGCCAACTAATCATCATCAATTATAGGATCGATGAAATAATCTAATAATGGGTATCATTTTATTTTAAATAAAAAGTAATGAGCATCATGGCTGCATAAAGATTAGTTGTATGGATCACATGAATTATCAGACCTTTAGGAGGACATGTGATTGCATGGCCCTAGAAAGGACACGTGGATGAATCAGGAGCATCGCATGATTTTTAAATGATCAAATAAATACCCTTTATCAATTCCCTATGATCATATAATTACCATATATTTTACAAAAAAACATTGTATTTGTAAGAGGGATATAAAAATTAACTTTGGATTAATTTTTTATATTTTTCTGATAAGTTTCATGTTTTGATGAATAGTAAAAATATACTAAATTTTATTTGAAAACAACATTTTTCATTGAAATAATTTATATTGTTAAATGATATAATTGAATGGTTTTAAATTATAAATAGATTATATATTTATCATTTAATATAATTTTGGTTATTGGCATTAATTTTACATTGTATTTTGATATGAAAACATTTCAATCTTTTGCAGTGTTTTAACTTTTAAAACTCGTTTTAAGATTTAACTATGAGATTAATTTTAAATTAATTACTGAAACTTCTTTGTTTAGAATTTTTGAAAATTTATTCCATATTTGGAATCAGTGGGTCCAAATTATTTAAATAACTTTCTTTTATTTTTGTACATTATAAATAGTAACTTTAGTAATTTTTATTGATGTGGTAAAAAGGTATATTGGGTAATTAAGGGTAAATATAATATTATAAAATTACCCTAACACTTGTCATAATATAATTTGATGAGTTATTTTCAACTTAAATTGTACATGGGTCGAAATGGTATCCTTTGGAAGCCACTTGGGTGACATTAGGACACTTAATATATTTTATTTAAAGAAAAGATAAATATGTATTACTCAAATTTTAATAAATTTATTATTTTTTAAAATAAGGTTATATAGAATCTAAATTCTAATATAAATACTCATTTTAAGGATATTTTTTATTATTTATCATGGTAATTTATTTGAAATTTTTGGAAAATAAATAATTACATTAAAGACTTATACATCGATGATGCAAAAAATATTTAATTGATGAAAAATCAATAAAATAATTTTATTAAAATTGTAATAACCTTTAAAAGGCCAAAAAACTTGACCAAATCATATTGGTCAAGTATATATCGACCATAATCATCTAATGGTCGATTTATTTACCATTTTAATCCATATAGAAATTATTATGACACTTATAATATTTAAAGTGATCTTAAAGGGGTCACATTCAAGTTTTATTAAATAAAACATTTTTAATGTAGGATTTTACCATATATATATTCAAATATAAGTATTATTATAAAATATAAAATAATTATCTTGGCTATGGTATTTGTTTTATTTTTCCCAACAAATATGTATATTAAATAATTACACAAAATTGATGTAGTAATTATTTTATTAATGAAAATATCAAATTAATGTTATTAAAAATAGTAAGATAAATATAATTTGGGATAATTAGTATATATAATGAATTTTATATATTAACATGACCCATAGGTATATAATAATTATTTTTGACAATAATAACTTATCATGTTATTTTAAAAAAATGAATAGTGTCAAAATTTACTTTATTGATTGTTTATCAAAATAATGTATTATTAAATTATTTAAAAATAATAAAACGTATTTAAAAATAGATAATAATTATTATATGGTGTAATATGTTCTAAATTATTCATTTATGTTCTAATTTAAACCAAATAAGTAAATATTTCACCCTTTTAATATTGAAATATTTGTTAACTTAGTTAAAAAATAAATAGAATAACTAAGTGTTGATTAAAAGGATATGGTTTAAATTGAAACAAAAAGTTGTATAAAATTTATTTTTTGATGAGATTAAAACTTTATCTCATATTATCTTTTAAAATAGGAAATTTTAGATGTTTTTGGATGCGTTTTTATTTTATTATAAATTAACATTTTCAGAGATTCCAAATGTGCCCCTCACCTCAATTATAAAAGGGCACATCGTCCCTCACAACATAACATAAATTTGAGCCTTTAATATTTGACATAAAATATCCATTCCCCTTATAAACTTCTTTAGTTACATTCTAGAGGTGTTTTTTCTCAAAAGACCAACTTTAGTGCCTTTAATAGAAGATCTAGTGGGAGCTCGTCAAGGAAGGGGTTATCTCCTCTACCGATTCTTTCAAACTTATTTCTTATTATACTACATATTCATTCGTTTTATCCATTATAAATTAATAAATTCAGTATGAAATATATTTTGATATGTTATTATGATTATTTAACATCCATATTTTTTCTTCTATCAATCCTACGGAAAATGAACTCACCACGCATGCGTACGTATGGCTTAGCATCTCCACATCGGGGTGTAATATTTTTTTCACCACCACCTTAAATGGATGGGATGTTGTAAATAACAACTATATATGATTATTATAACAATATTTTGATTCTATAATAATATATATATACCATCCACTACCATACTATTCCACAATTAAGGGAATTATATCGTCACTCGTGCGTATGTATGGCCTATCATCTCCATGATGCGATGCGATACATTCTACATGATCTTAATTAAATCATGACTATATAAATGTTTAGAATGAAAATATGATATATATATATATATATATATATATTATAATAATATAATTCTTTAAATTATATAATGGAAACCTAAAAAGATTAATAAGAACTTATCCGACAAAACATCCATAAGAAAATAAAGAAGTTAAAACCCGAAGGATGAGTAACAATTTTATTAAGAAACAGGTAATAATATGATCACTTATTATATCATAAAAATTAATATAGTTCTTTAATTATTAAATTACATTATTTAAACCCTTATAAAAAAGTTTTGGACACGTATGAAGCAACCCAAACCTAAGATAGGAGATAATTTCTCAATCTCATTATTATCTATGATTGCTTATACATAAGTATTCATTGGGGTATATTTATCATCCATGTCCATGTTTCCAAAATATGTATTCTCAAATATTCTTTCCATTATTTAAAAATTATTTATATCCAAAATTAACCATTTTTATTTTTTATTAAATGGTATGAAAGGAATATTTTTTTGATACGAGGTACTTTTTGACTTATCCGAAAAAAGTACTAGAAACGTGTTTTTTTTAACTTATACGGAATGAAAGGATTTTCATGTTTTCATACTCATTATTATCATGAAGATTATTTTATAATATTTCAATGTTATATTCAAATAAATTCTCCTCATTAACAATTACATGGAATTTTTAGAAAAGAAAAACTTTTTTGAAAAAAAATATATTTTCCTCAAGAATTAATTTCAAGTGTTCTATCAAAAATTTTATCCATATAAGATGAAATTCATTAATAAGGTTATGTTTTAAATATACTATCCCTATTATTATTAATTATTTATTATTTTTATGATGGAATTATACTTATGAAATCCATTTGTTTTACATGGGTTATGTTATGATGGAATGATGTTTAATAAACCCATTTTATTCTTTGGGTTATGTTATGATTAATGATTTATGTTTTGGTGGAACATGTAAGAATGATTTAATTATGATATCTTAGGGACCTATATATCCATCCAATACATTTCATGAAGATTTATATCTCATGATATAAACAGTATAGGAACATAAAATGATATTGGTTCAGTAATACAAGGTTGGAACGATATATAAACCTAGTTCAGTAATATAGGGTCGGACTGGTATATAATCCTAGTTTAGTAATACAGGGATGGAATGAGGAGTGAACTTGGTTCAGTAAATTAATTTTTCCACTATGATGTTATTTTCAATGAGGCTTGAAAAATATGGAAATGATTTTCTATGCTTATGTGTTTTCCACAATTCCAAGTTTTATTCTAGTGCTATTTTATTATGGGTCATGTTCCTTTATGATTTATGCCTTATCAAACTCCAAGATTTATTTCATGACTCAAAATTATGATATATGTTATACATGGTATGATTTTTAAAATTTATTTTCATGTTTTTATATTCTTATATTCATATTTTGTTTGATATTTTCCTTATTTACTTTTACTGAGCATCTGAGCTCACCCTTTTCAAATGTTTTATCTTACCTAGGATATAATGAAAGGTTTTAGGTAGGAAAACTGAAGTGGAATATCATTATGGGAGATGTTGAAGATCTTTCACCAAATTACAAGAATGTGTTCCAAGTTTCCAAAGGTAGTAAACTAATATAATCATTTGTTATCTAGTTGTGTAATAAATTAAGTATTCAGAAAAAGTAATACAATTTTCATATACGCCAATATTGGGCCGTTAGAGTGGGTATCAGAGCAATGTTTTACTCAACCTTTGGAAACTAGGATGTGAAAACTTTAGTGAGATCCCTACAGATATTTCTATAGGATACATATAGGGATTTCCTTAAGGATAAATTCCAATATAGGTTACAATACTTGAATTTTGGTAACGATCAGGGATAAACTAGGATTAAAACTAAGATGTTATAGATCGAAATTAATTTCCCTTGATTATAAGATTTTTACAATATGATTATTATCGCTCACACTTTTATTTTTTGGTTTTAGAAAATGGATAGAAATTTAAGGATTCATGTTAATGAAGAATATAATGGAAAATGGAATTATACTTTTCATGAGAAAAAAAATAAAATGGGAGTTGGAATAAGAAACATTGTTATTATTACTAATCAGTAATCTCATAA
The DNA here is from genome assembly GCA_963277665.1 of Viscum album. Taxonomy (NCBI): domain Eukaryota; kingdom Viridiplantae; phylum Streptophyta; class Magnoliopsida; order Santalales; family Viscaceae; genus Viscum; species Viscum album. The sequence goes on from OY728165.1 coordinate 685,247,032, forward strand.
TATGATCAATAATCTCATCTTTGGCGAGTTTCATGGCCTACTTAATAAGATAAATATATTTTTTTTTGGTGACCACAGTGGAAAAAAACTAAATTTTCCTCATTTAAATAATTTTGGAATAGGGGTCAAGAAGATTGTTTAAAAGGAACTAGAAGATGGTTTTGGTGTGGAAAAGAAGGACACAAAAAAATTAATGGAAAATGAAATAGTTCAGTTGAAACAATGGATAAGGACAATGGTATTTCTAAGGTATCAATGATATTTAAATGTTTTAAATTTGTAATTTAAGGTAATTGTGAAAATAAATGACCTAGGGGAAAAGATAATGAAGATAATCATCATGTTCGTATGAATAATTGTTATATTTCTAATGATGAAGAGACTAGGGATGATATGTGAGATAGATGAAGTGTAAAGAAATAAAATGATGAATATTGGTAAATGTGTTAAAAATAAATTGGAATGATTTCATGTTTATGTATTAAAATTCATGAATAATATTGTGGAAGTACATTTATGGTATTATGGAATAATGAAATATCTATGTATTGGTCTGCTGTAATTTTTCCATAAGGATTTAAGAGCATGTTCTAAATGGTACTGGTAACCATGAAATACGATTGAGGTAATAATTTTATATTTTTATAAAATACATGATTAAGGTAAGGATAACCCTTAATATGATCATGATGAAAAGAATATGATATTTGGAAAAAGATATATTGGTTATGAATAATTGGATGGTAATGATTTCCTTATAACTGATTGACAATTTGTTTTAAAGTGGTTTATTCTTTCATGTATGTTATTTACATCTTTTTGGTCTTAAGAATAAGGCACCATGCACGTTTTCAATAAGGATGTATGGTAAATTAGGTTTTTACCATGTTTCAATAGAATAAATGATTAAGGTATTCACATGATTGGAATGTGACAACCAAGAATTGACTTATGAGATATGGGAGATAAATGTTAACCCTATTTATTTAACCTCTTTATAATGTTTAAGATATTTCAATTTTTTGGAAGGATTATAAGGTTATCAGTTTTTTGAAATTTTATGTTAAAATTTGGATGTTGTTTCTTATAATAATTTATTATCATACCATAGGTGAACTTATGCATATTGGATAACATATGTTAACCTTTTGTTAAATAGATGGAATGACCTATCATTCTATTTATGGATAACATGATCTTCTAATGATTTTGGAATTACAAATTCATTTACATTTTAATTAATAAGGGATGAAGTGTAAATTGATCAAATAATAAGGAAATAATGAGATTATAATTAATCAAGTAAGTATTTCTTATCATTATTCAACTCTAGGGAAATGATCTTAAAACCAAAAAATGTATCCTAGAACCTTAATTTATGATGAATCAAATGGCCCCTTAAATCATCACAGATTTATGGATTTTTGATTGTTAACTTTCTCCAAACCTTTTTCTCTATCACTCTCCATTAGAACATGATATTTATATTTCACTTCCATATCCATGTTTTCACTTTCCACCTACATTCTCCTATGTGGAAACCAAGTTATGAGTGAATTTGGGTAACCATTATGTTTCTCATATTCATTTTTAAAAGGATGTTTTATTATTAATTTTTATGATTGGGGTTTCTATGAATAGACCTTTATAGTTTTAATCCTTTTATAACACAAATAGAGTTTTGATGGAGAAATTAATTTTCTGGGGGGCATAATGTAACACCTCGATATTTTTATGAGATAGATTTTAAATTTATTTATTTATATTTTTTTAATTCATTGATGACTTGTGTTTTACGCTACACCAAGATTATCCTTTGCTACCTACAATATCGACATAGCTTGTGGTATAACAAATACTATGCTCGGCTTGTGTTAAACACAATATCAAGATTCTTTTGATAGAATTCATTTCAAGCAAGACCCAGTTTATGCGAACAGCTAAATATTATTATGTTACCTTATAACCTAGACTTATAATAGTGGATATTAACAGTAGTAACTGAATTATGAAAATATTATTTACACATGTTTATATATAATTAATTCCTTCATGAGCAAATAATTATAAATAAAAATAAAACCCTTTTAAAAAAAAAAGTAATGTTTTTTTAAAAAAAACTATATAAAAAATTAAGTGAGTTTATAAAATAGTAAAATCACTATTTATGGATTTTATTAATATATATTTAATATATTTAATATAATGGTTAAAATTAATCTTATATGTTTTCTAAACATGGTATAAGAACAAACTTAACTTTTTAGATAAAAGAATTATTTTTCAAAAAAAATGTAGTTTTGTCACCTTTTGATGGAGAACCAATTTTGAATTAACTTTCTAACAAATTTTTATATCATATTTTACAAAAAAAACATTTTATATGGAATAGTGAAATAAAAATTTACTTTATATTAATTTTTTCTATTTTTCTAATAAGTTTCATGTTTTTGATGAATAGTAAAAATATACTAAATTTTAATTGGAAAAAAAATCATCGAAATAATTTATATTATTAAATTATATTATTTAATGGTTTTAAAATATAAATAGGTTATATTTTTATCATTTAATATAATTTAGCTCATTTTCATTTATTTTAAAATGTATTTTTATATAAAAACATTTCAACCTTTTTCAATGTTTTAATTTTTAAAACTCGCTTCCTCATTCTGACCACGATATTAATTTTAAATTAGTAATTCCAAATTATGTGTTTATAATTATGAAAAATAGATTCCATATTTAGAATCATTGGTTCCAAATTATGTAACCAACTTTCTTTTATTTTTCGTCATTATGAATAAGAACTTTCGTAATTTTATTAATACGATAAAAAGGTAAATCGGGTAATTAACGATAAATATAATATTATAAAATTACCCTAACATTTTTCTTCATATAATTGGATTATTTATTTCCAAAAAAATCCTCCTTGGGTTGAAATTTTATCCTTTGAAAGACACTTCGGTGAGATTATGACATTTATTATATATTATTTAAAGAAATGTTAAATATGTCTTACTCAAATTTTAAAAAATGTATCATTTTTTAAAATAAGGTTATACAAAATATAAATTAGACTATAAATAATAATTTTAAAGATAAAATGTTGTTATTTCTCATGTTAATTTATTTTTAATTTTTTGGAAATAAATAATTACTTTAAAGGTTTATACATTGATGATGCATAAATTATTTAATTGATGGAAAATAAATAAAATAATCTTTATTAAAAGGATAATAACAATTAAAAGACCAAATCACATGATCAAATATTATTATTTGAGTATATATCGACCATAATAATCCAAGGGTTGAGTTATTGACTATTTGGAGCTACATGGAAATGATTGTGACACTATAATATTTTATTAAAAGTGACGTTAAAGTTGTCACATTCAGTTTTTATTAAATAAATAATTTTTAATATAGGATTTTATAGGAGATATATTCTACTATAAGTATTCATATGAAATATAGAAAATTATATTCATTATTTTATTTTATTTTTAATTTTTACCCAAAAAAATAATTATATTAAATAATTACACAATAATGATGTAGTATTTATTTTATTAATGAAAATTTCAAATTAATGATATTAAAAATATTACAATAAATATAATCTGAGATGATTAATATATCCCATGAATTTAATAGATGGCCTTGACCCCTTAGGGATATAATAAGATATTGTTTTCTAGGAAAACATCTTATCTTGATATTTTTAAAAATCAATAAATTGAATAGTGTCAAAATTGACATTATTGATTGTGTATCCAAATAATGTATTATTAAATTAATTAAAAATCATAATTTTTTTAAAAAAATAAATAATAATTATGATATGGTTTAAATTTTATAAATTATTTATTTATGATCTGATTAAAATTCTATAAGTACATAATTCACCCTTTTAATATTAAAATATTTATTACCTTATTTAATAATTAAATAGAATAACTAAGTGTTAATTAAAAGGATATGTTTAATTTTACCTAAAAACATATATAAAATTTATTGGTTTATGATATTACAACCTTATCACATATAATATTCTACACTATGACATTATGGTGGATTTTGGATGGATTTTTATTTTATTATAAAATGATATTTTTGGAGATTCCAAATTTGCCCCTCACCTCAATTATAAAAGGTCACATCCTCCCTCACAAATTCAGTTAAAACTATGCATTAAATCTCATCCATACCTTGTGAATTTACCTTATCAACTTCCTTATTAAAATTCTAGAGGTTATTTTTTTTCAAAAGGTTGACTCTTGGGCCTTTAAGAGGATATCTAGAGGGAGCTCATTGAAGAAGATGTAATCTCCTTTAATTATTCTTTCAAACTATTTTGTTATTATAATTCCTCTTCATGATTTGTATCCACTATAAAGTAATAAAAATATTATAAAATATATTATTATATTTTATTATGACTATGGAACAATAATATTCCACCTTCTATCCATCCTATGAAAAACAAAATCACCACACGTGCATACATATGACCCATTGTCTCCACACAGTGGTGTAATTTGTTTTTCACTACCACCTTACATGGATGGGTATAATGATGTAAATAATAACTATATATGATTATTTTAACAATATATTTATTATATAACAATATATATACCATCCACTTCCATGTCATTCCACAATTAATGGAATGTTATCGTCGCTCGTGCATACGTACCACCTACTGTCTTCATGATGCGATGTGATTCATTCTACATGATATTAATTAAATAATGAATATATAAATTTTTAGAATGAATAAAAAGGATATATATTATATTAATATTATTCTTGAAATTATATAAATATAAAATAGGAAGATGAACAAGAACATATCAGATAAAACATGTGTAAAAAAATAAAGTAATTAGTACCTGAAGGATGAGTAATAATGTTATTAACAAACTTGTAATAATAAGATAACATAAGATATCATAAAAATTATTATGATTCTGGAATAAGTTAATGACAATATTTAATCCCTTATACAAGAGTCTCGAACATGTATTAAGGAACCCAAACCTAAGGTAATGGATAATTTCATAATCTCATTATTATCTGAGATTTTTTATATGTAAGTATTTACCATGCTATGTTTATCATCCATGTCCATGTTTTATAAATATTTATTCTAATATATTCTCTCTATTATTACACAATTTTTTAAATTCAATATTACTTATTGTTTAATTTTTTTAAATAGTATGAAAAGAATATTTTGTCGTTTCTGATACGAGTAACTTTTTGACTTATCCAAAAAAAGTATGATAAAAATGGTTTATTTTAACTTATATAGAATTAATGGATTTTTCAAATTTTCATAAATCCTTATTTTCATGAATCATATTTTACAATATTTCATGGTTATTTTCAAAGAAATTATTTTCTTTTAAAACTATGTGGCATTTTGAGAAAGGAAAAGTTTTTTGAAGAAAAAATGATATTTTCCTCAAAAATTAATTTCATGTGTTCTATCAAAATTATTTTCCATCTAAGATGGAATTATATAATAGGGTTATATTTCATGTATAATATCCCTATTATTCCTTTATATTTATTATGTTTATGATGGAAATATATCTATGAAATCCATTTGTTTTACATGGATTATGTTATGATGGAACGATGTTTAGGAAATCCATTTTATTCCTTGGGTTATGGTATGATGAATTATTTTTGTTTTTGTGGAACATATAAGAATGATTTCATTATGAGATGGGTGGGACCTATATCTCCCTAAAATTCATTGGGTGCATATTTATAATTCACGATACAGACATGACTAGAATGGGAAATGATCATTGTTTAGTAATACAGGGTTAGAACGGTATGTAAACCCGGTTCAGTAATATAGGGCTGGAATGGTATGTAAAATCTGTTCAGTAATACAGGTCTGAAACAAAAAGAGAACTCAGTTTAGTAAAGGAGTTTTTCCATTATTATTTTCTTTGAAATTATCCTTGGCTAATATGGAAATTATTTTATATTGTTATGTGTTTCCCACAATTCCATGTTTTATTCTGATGCTATTTTCTCATGGCTAATGTTCCTTTATGATTTATGGATTATGAACTACAAAGATCTATTTCATGACTCAATATTATGATATATGTTATACATGGTGTGATTTTAAAAAGTTATGTTCATGTTCTTACATTCTTATTTTTGGGTTCTGTTTGATATTTTACTAGTTTACCCTTACTAAGCATTTGAGATCATCCTTTTCAAATTTTTTCTTTTCCCTGAGAAATAACTAATTTGTTTAGTTAGAAACTTAAGGGGAATATATTTATGGGAGATATTTAATATCTTTCACCAAATTATAAAAATGTGTTCCATGTTTCAAAAGGAACTAAACTATTATGGTTATTGGGTATCTAGTTGTGTAATTTATTATGTATTCTTCAAAATTAATGTAATGTTCATGTATGTCAATATTAATTCATTGGAAGAAAATTCCTCCTGTTTTTTGAAGGTAATAAAAAAACATTAATGATCATGTGAGGGTTTCCCGATGAGCTCCTCCAACCATGTGACATATCAGGATACAGATTCCTAATAATCACCCAAATCCCCCTATAAAATAATGAATTAAAGAAGAATTATGTGTTCTAATTTATATTGTTTTTCATGTGAAGGTGTTATGGTCCTATTGTGTTTATAATTTGTCACATGGATGTCCTTTTTCATGTCTTCTTGTTATAAAAAATCTCTCTAACATGCCATATTTATCTCACAAATGGCCTCGTAAAATTCTCCTTGCTCGTGTTAAAGGCCCCTCGATGGGTAACATGATCAAACAAAGACTACTAGACATGGGATACTATTCTTATGGTTTCATGACCTAGAACGCTGAGGCTCACCTATCTAGATTAAGGTCAATCTAGAACTACCCCAAGCCTACCTCCATAGGCGAGTGGATGACAACAAGCAATGATTGGAATAAATAAAATGGGATTCATTTTCTAAAATTTCCTACATGCATGAACCCAACCATATCCATGTATATGTTCATATTAATAACAATAAAATATTGTAAAATATAGAGTCAAAACCATTCATGTATTAAACTCTAGGTAAAATAAAAGAGAATGAAAACATAATCTGAAAAGAAAATGAGAAAAATAAACACCTAACTAAAAAGATATCTCGGCTTAGAAAACTAGAAAAGAAATTAATATTAGAGACCATAACTCTTGATTTACCTTCCCAAATATCTTTATGAAGTTAAATTCACCGGTGTATCCCTATGTTCTACAAATTCTACCACCGACATGTACGTCATCTACATAAGACACAACATGTGCGGGAAAATCCCATATAGGGTTGAGTATATACATACCTTGTATTACTCCCTGAAAACTGAAGAGGGAGTGATAAAAGAAAATATATAAGTATTTATGTCATAACAATGAATGTATTAGAATCATTATATGAGACAAAAAAATATAATGAAAACTCATATATTCTCAACAAGAATCCCAAACAAGAGATAAAGGGGACCACTATATCCACAACCCATCTAAGAAGAATGATTCTATATACAACACTTAAAAGGGACTATACTCAATTCCCAATATCTCATATTTCTATCTAAAGAAGTTGTATGGTGGACCTTCACCCTAGTGAGATAAGGGAGTACCATCTCTGTTGAAATAGTAATCTCATCGTGGTGTGATAGGGGATTACTATCTATATATGCACAATGATTATGGAAGACTTGCATTCTGATGCGATAGGGGAGTACCATATCCATGGATAGAGGACTCGTTCCATGGTTCTACAGGGGAGTACCATATATATATACATAATGAGTATCAAGGAATCACTCCCTGATCCGATAGGGGGTACCATAACAATGGATAGAGGTCTCGCGCCCTAGTGTGATATGGGAGTACCGTCTCTATCTACACAATGAGTATGGAGGACCCATTCCCTAAAGTGATAGTTTATTACCATCACCATGTATATATAAAGGACCCATGCCCTAGTCTATTGGGGGATATAACTTAGAATATGGATAGAGGACCAATGACCTAATCCACCAGGGGTACCACTCAATAGGTAGATAGAGAACCCATGCCATGGTCTATCAGGGGGTTACCACTCATCAGATAGATAGAGGACCCACACCCTAGTTTTTCAGGGGGTACCACATAGTAGGTAGATAAAAGATCCACACCCTATTCCATTATGTGGTACCACTCAGGTGATGGATAAAGGACCCACACCTAACTCTATCAGGAATACAACTAAGAAGATGAATAGAGGACCCATTCCCTAGTCCATTATGGGGAACCACTTAGTATATAGATAGAGGACCCATGCCCTGGTCCTTAAGGGGGGTACCACTCAACAAATAGATAGAGTACTCACACCCTAGTCCATAAGGAGCACCACAATGTAGGTAGATATTGGAATCATTACCTATTCTATTAGGGGGTACCACTTGGTAGATAGATATAGGACCCACACCCTATTCCATCAGAGGGTACAACACAGTAAGTCGATAGAGGACCCACACCTTAGTCCATTAGGGGGGTAACACTTAGTAGATAGATAGAGGACTCATTCCCTAGTCAATCAAGTTATACTACTCTCTGATGATTCTTCCTTATCACTTTTTTTGTTAACCATCACAAAAAGAACATCACAGTTTTACAATATCGCATCATAATTCATAATACACAATGAAGGAATCCATTGTATTCTAAACAGAAAACACTTAGGATAGGATACTTATAAGGCCCCAGCCTTAAACATTACTTAATCTTGAGTTATTTCAAGAATACACGTTGAGGATCTTTTCAGGTTTAGAGTTTTAGAGAATTAGATCATAAAACATGTTTTACATTCCACATTTAAACAAAGTGGTTACATAAAATATAGTACTCATTTTTCCCATCAATGGAAACATATTCAAAATAAAACATGGATTCTTTCATGACACTTACTTGACCCTATCATCACATCATGTACCTTTCCCTTGACCTCTGAAAAACATTTCAAAAACTTGGGATGAGCATAAAAATCTCAGTAAGGGATGTAAAAGTATGGAATGAAAACATTATTCCATGTATACATAAGAATCAATGAAATCATAATTTACTCATAAAACATAAGCACATATTCATACCTCATGAAATCATAAGTTTTATGAATAACTCATAGAAAACATAAGACATAAAGGTAACTTTAGGCATTCATAACATTCTTACGTAGGGAGTAACCCTCTTGGTTACGTTTGGAATACCCATCACAGTATATTCCCTAAATCTCTTCATAGAAACCTTAACTTTTAACTCCTTTGCATTACCCAATGCATTAGAGAGCTATATCGGGCTCACCTACCCTTAGTTTATCACGGAACCACCCGTCTTCATAATAATTCCCAAGAACCACAACATAATCGTATCACATAAAACATGCATAAAGGAAACATAACATTTCCACTTTTCAATCACAAGATATCAATACAACAAATTGATATAAAAACATTATGAAACCCATTTTCAATACCAAAATAAAAGAAAAGTAAAAAATGGTATTTATTTTTCTTTTAAAAAAAGGTATGGCTTGTAGAGGAAGCCGAAACTCAAATAATAGTCATGGCGGCGGAGAATTCGTTGATGCCGTATACGTACGACAAAAACATTCCCTTTTGTCGTTTAGTAAAATGCTTCGTATAAAAAATATTATTTTTGGATAAATGTAAAAGTCAAAGGGGTTTATACACCGTATAAAAGAAGGTTGTGTATAAAACAAAATATGCCTCAATGAATAAAGATTGAGACGAAGTCCCATACAAAGACGGTATCCTTGGATTAAGGATAAATCAATCACATAATTATGTGTGACAAAAGAATACACCTCATATAAGTGGATATTAAGTGTAAAACAATCAGAGGTTATTCACACATATTCACAGAATGACATATTCAAGGAGTGAAAGTTTATCCCAAAGAATCAAAATTGGGTTTAGAAGTTCCCTTGCAAAAATTCAACAGCCTAATGGCGTCACTTCAAAATTCAGAAAATGAGTTGATGAGAGATAAAAAGGGTATCTCATCACTTGGACATAAAATTTACATCAATAAGGATATAGAAGAACATATCCCAATATAACAATATGTAAATTAAAATACCCAACAAAAGAAGTCTTTTAAAAAGGGGAGGGTGAAAGGTTCCCTTACCGACTTGGGTATCTTTCGAAACATACACCCCATGAAAGAAGGACAATACAACTTTGATGTAAATACTCATAAAAGAAAGTATATTACACAAATAGTAGAATAATGGGAATTATATATACCACTCAATGGAAATGGTGGAAAATGTAGCATAAATCTCACAGGAATAAAAGTGAGATGAAAATCCCTTACGAAAACTCGACAGCCTAACGTCGCCACTTAAAACATCAAAAAATGGATTGATGAGATCAATTAGGGTATATAATCATGTTAACATATAATTTACATCATGAGTAATATAAAATAACATCCCCCATCATAACAAATAGGAGATTAAAATAAGTGACATAAAGGAGAGTACTTTAAAAGAAAGAGAGAGGTTGGATCTCTTACGAAAATTCGGCAGCCTAACGGCGCCACTCAAAACATAAAAAATGGTTTGATGAGAGAAAATAGGGTCTCTCATAATATGAACATAAAAAATTACAGTAATAGTAATATAAAAGAACATCCCAATCATAATAAATATGAGCTTAAAAGGAATGACATAAAAGAGTGTACTTAAAAAGAAAGAGAGGGGTAGGATCCCTTACCTCGTGTCCGACGTGACTCGATTGCTCTTTAATCTCCTGAATAATAAACTAGTGTTAATTTATACTTTCTTAGTAACCTTTTTCAAGTTTATTATTTATTTAGACAACTTATTTCCATGTTATAAACAATATGTAATCATTTAAGTTAACAAAGTTAGTTTTGTCGATATTTGGTACTTAAGTCAAAAATTGACTTCTTACAATTACATGTTGTTTATGTGGTCAAAGGTTCATTATATCCAGAATTATATTCAATATTTTTATATCATATATATCATATATATCCAGAATATACATGTATTTAAAATATTGTATAACATTTAGAGGTAAGAAATGAAATGCACCGTTCATGGAGACGGTAAGCCGTACGTACGCATGAACGCTACTTTCATTTCTATTTCGTATTTAATGGAGTGAAATCATAATGATATAAGGGTATATTATAATTCCATCATAATATCATATATAATAACATTAACTCCATCCTTTATACATCCCACATATGGAATTAACAAATCAAATCACTTTGAGGGGGCGGTAGTCCGCACTTCCTAAAATGAAATTATCGTGTTTACCCATAATGGAAACCATAAAGGTATGCCATAAAAGAAAACTACAGAAACATTAGGAAAACATAAAAATCATAAAAATCATATATAAAATACATTGACATCATAATGGCCACCTTAAGAGGTGTTAAAACAATATTGAACAATCATCGGTTCGTGAGGCAGTAATTCGCCATCCACAGAAACAGTATGTTCTTTAACCATTAGACAAAGGTGTGTGTAAGTGTAGCTCTAATAATTCTCATAAAAACATACTAGTATATTTAATATACTTTTTTTGTTACAAAATAAATGAATAAAAAGAGTTTAGGGGGTTGGATAAGCAAAATAAAACATAAGAACACAAGTGAAGATATTACCTTAAAATCAGGTAACTCTTCTTGGTTTGAACCAAAAGGGTTATTTGAAGAGATTTATGACAAAGGTAAGGCTTCTAGGATGAGGATAGGGATTTGGAGAGATAAATGGAGCAGGGGTTGGCCGAGCCAAAGGCTTGAGAGGTGTGGGTAAGGTGGTAGAGATGGGGGCCTTTTATAAGAGGAGAGGAGGGGCACTCTTGGAAAGTAAGGAAATGTTACTTTATTTTAGAATTTGTTTCGGATTTAAAAGGCCCCAAATTGATATAATTCTAGGATAAGGTGATAAGAGTTTTAAATATACCCATACAATAGGTTTTTGACAAGTGTAGGGCTTATATTTTACATTATATTTTCATTTTATTTAAATCGTTAAATAATGAGGTAATCGCTGCATCATCATGATGTCATAAATAATTTAATTTATTTAATGTCTAAAAATTATTAAAAAAAACCATGATGTAGGAAATATTTTTATCTTTCCAATGAATATTTATAGTCAAACATCTGACTTGTATTACCCCATTTAAAAATTGTTATAGTAAAACAACTCATGTTTGTGTTATTTTTTCTTTTACATTAAATAAAAAGATATTAATGTCATTTTCCTTCCAAAGTGGCTCCATGGGGTCCCCAAGTTGACCCATAGATTTTCTTGGTCGGGAATGACACATAAAATAAGGGTAGGACATGTGTCAAGCTCATCTCATATTATTAAAACGTTATTTTTACCTTAAACTACACTAATTACCTCTAATCGCGATTAAAAACTTAAAAGTTACTATTCACCAAAAAAATATTTTAATCCCATTGAATTACACTTTACTTCTTAATGAAAACCATGTATGTCGGATTTTTGAAATTCAAAACACAGTGGTGGTAAAATTTCATTTAAACGAAAAATCAGTTTTTTAAGTACCACTTAGTGGTTTCACTATTCATCAAAAAATGAACTTTATTGGAAAGATACCAAAAATTTACACAAAGTATATTTTGATGTCCCGATTCTAAATAAGAATTTTATTTTGTCAAATATAACACATAAAATTGTCAAAAAGTGGATTTAAAAGAGGTTCGCCATCATAAGGCGGTTAATCGACCTTTTAAAGAATATTAGAATGTTTACGCTTAAAATTGGATACATTCGCATTTTTAATCCTCTAACATTTATTGTAAAGAGTAAAAATATTTGACAAACATATATAATCATTTTTTAGTTAGTTTTGTTCATTCCCGCCAATACAACGGCTAGGCGTTAACTACCATTTAAAATAATATTATTTTATTATTAGAGTACAATGTAAGATTCCCAAGAAACTCGTTGTTGCGTATTGGGTACGTCATCGAGCATAGCATCCCATTTAAAGTAATATTAATATTTTATTCACAAATATGGATAAATATAAAAATGTCATATTCTTTATTTACCTGGGGTGTTACAATACTTGTGGGACAAAATATGAGTTCAAACAAAGAATATATGAGAGGTAGAAGATTCATAAATAATTTCATGGAGTGTAAGGGGGTATACAAGGTGTATAGTCCTGCTCGACCACCTATCCATGCTCTTTCTAGAACATGGCTTTCTATCCATGTAGTACTACATAACGTGTAAGGGTACTACACAACATTTCTTGAGTAAAATCTTGAAAATCACACAAGACTCAACATCAGTCCACATAAAACATAAAACCACTTATATGTCATCACAAATGACCATGAATGGACAAACAAATCACATAATTATGATTATTATGAAAAAACACTAAGGATATGTGGTTCACTTACCAAATAGGACACCAAATTAAAAAATGCATTTAACTACATCATGCTTGAATGGTTTTTTGTGGTCTCAATCCCAAAGTCCGAATTAACTTCTTGATATTAGTCTTGAAATGTTTTCCTCAATATTAGGGTCATAATTCCATGGATGGTTTTTCATTCCGACATAGTGAAATCATACATTGAATAATATATTCCATATTATTATTATTATTATTACTATTATTATTTTTATTATTATTATTAGGTGCTTTGTGAACCCGATCCATGAGTCAGAAGAAGGTACCCATCATTGGTCATGAATTGACTTTCTCAATTTGAGGTCCATGCTTCCACATGTGGTTCATCATACCGACACCTCATGAAGAAGTTACAACAGAATCAAATTTTCACAACCAAAATATTAACAATAATAATATTTTATATTATTATTTTATTATTTATTTTAATTTTACGCACCCACCAATGGTTTCCTCTACTTGGAATCCAATGCTATCTAACTTTAGGTCACACCTATGGTAAACCTTACATTCAAGACTTAACCAAGGTCTCATATTTTCAATCTAAGACTCTGTTCAAGAGATATTCCATTATTTCTGAAAAATAATGCAGGCATAATATAAAATATATTTAATATTTTTAAAAAATAAATTTCAGGTTCATCATTCTTCAGTATATCCCACTTTCTCAGTTTTTGGAAATGAAAATATTCCTAGAAACATTCTAATGTATTATAATGAAAATATAGAGTCTATATATGTGTAATTCCTTTAAAATGTCAATTTTATTGTGTGGAACATCATAGACAAGAAGAGAGACTTCCCATGATAATGCTCACATGTCATCATGAGATCCTCTATAGATCATGTGATGCACTAATAGAAATTCGATTATAAAAGGCTTAAAGTACTATAAAATAAAGAATAAAAGCTGGAAAAGGGGGAATCCCCTCGCAAAATGAAGATTTGTTACTTTTCATGAAAAGATATTATTCACCTCATTTAATCACCATAGATCACATTAAGGGCCTTTGATATGTGATCCTAATATCATTGAGCTAGCATTGACATCCATCTTGTTCTTGTCAATGGAAACTCATGATCCACCTTGATCTCATGAAGTTCCCTGGATAAGTATTGCTTGATCATGTAAAATCCCCTTTGATAGGTATTTTAGTCTAATTAATTCACCCATCTATGTCATTTAAATATTTTGAAGGATCCATGAAATGTATACATGATTATATGAAACATCATTTATAATCCTTATTTCCAATACATATTTTTAGCATGGAGTGTTCTCGCAGTCACAGTTTACCATGAAACTCCATGGATGACCCACTGTAGGATCATGTGAAGAGCATGATGAAATATTCCTTCCACTGAGTCAATATCATATCTGAGATATACATGACATACAAGGAATCATATAACCAGGGTGGTTAGGACTACAAATTATTTACCATTTTTACAAAAAATACACAAACAAGATGCAACGCACACCCACAAGAGCATAGAAGATCAGACTTTTCAGAGTTGAAATCCATGCAATATCAACAGTCTTCCACCATGGAAAGTCTTGGGAATGGAATAAGGTATTTAGAAACATTAATACACACTTAGCATGATCACATCATTTATTATGTGAAGGAAATTATGCATGTTGACTCTATCACATGAAATCTCAACAAGATAATTCATGAAAACATTGGGGAATATGTGTTATAAAGACTGAAAATGATGGAAAATTTTCTTGATGATAGATACATTGATTTTATGATGAATTTATCATGTGATTTCCATAAATTATCCAAATCATGTGACATCACAAGTACATGACATTTGGGTCATGAAACTTCCTTTGGGTATATCATCCAAGTCATGAAAAGTCTTTAAAACATGTCATCCATGTCACGTGAAGTCCTCTAAATATGTCTAAAAGATCATTCAACAGTCTTTGAACATGTCATCCTTGATCATGTGATACCATTGGATGTGTCTTCATTGATCATGTGAAGACCTTTGGAAATATTATTTGACTCATGTGATAGTCCTCAAAACAAGTTAGTCAGATCATTCGGTATACCTCTAGGATGTATGATTCAATCATGAAAATCACCCTATGACATATTATACTTATGAGATAGACACTCTAGACATATCATATAGAAAATATGGGAATGTTTGGAAGACTCTTCGGACATGTCATGTGGATACTCAGGACATGTCAAGCATACACCCTTCAAAATTTCAAGCATATCAGGCAGACCCATCGAGACATGATAACCTTTTGTATTAGAAATATTCGTACATTCTCCAAACTGAGCTATGAGATCTATAATTCTATTCCAAAATGATAAATAGGATGCCTTCCTAAGTCCCAATATCTAATGGGTAGGCACCCTGATGTAAGTACCTCAATACTCAAAATATTTTTAACTCATGGGAATAGATTCTCCTATAAGTCTACCATCATTCTTCAACTTTTGGAAGAAAATAAGTGGGCTCTTACATGGGAATACATTTATGTATAAAACCCAGTCATTCCCTCAAGTACCTCAATCTCATAAATAATTAATTAAAGAACTGAACTTTGAGGACTCTGATTATTATACAAACATGATATGTAGGACACCTTACTATATTTTTAGCTCTATGTCGAACACCTCATAAGGGATTCTTCAGTTTATAAGTATCATAACCATATGTAGTGATTCCAATCACTTAGTGTAAATAATTTATAACACCAAGAATGGATCACATGGGATTTGGGATTTTAAATGATTATATCACCCATGTCATAAATTTCCTCCCAACTATGGAAACCTTACTGTCTAAGACCTATTCAATGAAATGATAAGATTATCCCCATACAAGGGAGTAAACCACAGTATAAGTTCCAAAGGAATTTACATTTTGGTAAACCCTGGGAAAAAACCCCTAATATGAATTAATTATCTTTCACCTCCCATCAACAGGTTAAGGGTGGATCAAACTATGATGACTCTTGTTCGTGTTATATATAGGATGTTTAGGATGACTTATTAAGGATTTAGCTCCATACCTGGTGCCTATGTTCCCTCATTTATGTCCTTTCCATGTGATGTTAAACTAAACAGATTCAAAAAAACTATGTGGGTCTTAAATCCTATTATACATAGGATATATAGGAAACCTAATGAAGGTTCAATCCCATCCGCGAAATATAAATCACCCCTGGATGGAATTAAACTCTAATACGTCTAGTTATAAAGGTTGAAAATATAAGCAGCAAACCATTTCTAAGAAACAATGGGAAATGGATAGTGAACCTCAGATACATACAAATGGTCTCATTAATAAAACTCCCTTTACATATATAAGGATTAGACACCTGATCATTTTGTTAGGGTATCCAATATTGTATCAGGTTTTGGAAGATGTTCATGAACATATCTTAAATCTATAAGAGATTTACATAATATAAAATAATTCCCCCCAAAAGGGTGAAATGATCCCAGACTCCCATACTCTCGACCAATGTGATTTCCTAAGCATTATTGGGCCTAAAAACCAAAATAACCACCTGCATTTTGAAAGAAGGTTTGTACCTTGTATTAGAAGTGTGAAATATTGGTACTTTCAATAAATGTTTAAAATGGTAAACCTGGTGTGAATGATTTTGGAATGATGAACCCCCCACAATAAATCCTCATATAGGGAGTAAATATGGTGAACCTAGTGTGAAATCATGTAATGAAAGAATAACTAAATCATTATAGGCATCAGTCATCATGTCTCCTAAACCCCAGGGTTACCATATACCCCTAATCTTTCGAATGAAAAATTGTATGAAAAGAAATTTATAGAAAAAAATTTTTGAAGGTGTGAAAAATTAATGACCCAAAAATTTATAAATTAATTCACCAATGAATGAATAAATTCTTTTTAGAAATCACTACACTACTTAAATTATATTAGACTACTATAAAATATAGTAAATTGTATTTAAAAGTCCATTTATAATAATAATCATTGATAATATAGAAATTTAACTATAATCATTAAGAGTAATACATATTAAGGGTTACGATAAAGTCTAATTAGTACAAACAAAATAAGTTATGGTCTCACATAGTAGGATCATACACTATGAATCTCATTTAATGGAGCTTTTGAGGGAGATGGAAACACTAGGATTTGTACTTGACCAATCCCAAGATGATATTCAATAACTAAATCTTGATAAAAACTATTTATAATAGAAGTTCTAGATTATCTATATCATGACCCAAACCATGTTTTCTAAACCACCATCGCACACATTTCCCTTAGGATGGACAGTAATATATTAAGGTTTTATGTATCTAGAACTGAGAAATATAAATTTTTATATTTTATTTTTTATTAAATTATGGTTTTATTTGTCCCTTTTTATTATTAATTAATCAATAATTATATAATGAGTTTTATAAAACTTAAAGTTTTACACAAATAAATCAAAAAATTTATTTTTGGGTAATATATATTTTTAATCAAGATAGTATTTTGATAAGTTCATGAGTTTTTTAAATAAATATAAATATAAATATTCTTATTAAATAATATTTATTTAAATATAAATGATAATATAATTTAATGAAGTCTAATGTATTTTTTACAAGCGTCAAAAAGTGGGTAATATCATCGACACTTGTATTTTCCAATATAAATGGATTTTTCTTTAAAAGTTTAAATTACCCAGTTTAGAAAATTATTTGTATAAAAAAATATTATTTTTAAAATCAAAATATCGAAATTATCCAATAGTGGATTTTTTATAATTTTATGAGACTATTGAATTTTTAGGTAAAAATTATATATGATATAAATATACTTTATGTAATTTGAAATCATAACTGCACAAAAGTGTTTTAATAAATTATATAAATGACATAAATTACCAAATTATTTTTCATCTTTAAAATAATGTATTTTTTGATTTATTTTATTAATTTTATAAACCCTTAATTAATACTCCAAACCCTATATTATGTTTAAATGTTTTTAAAATAATTATTTAAGAACATGGATAACTTCCATATCACCAATCGTATTATTTTAAAAAAAAATTATTCTTAGAATTATAGAATTTTGAAAACCAATCCTCTTTGGTAGAAACCTTGGGAAAATCTATGGATGGTTTTTGGATTTCATTATTTTATCATATAGATTCCAAAACCTAAGTTTAAAAATTAATAAAGAATTATCCTCTCTTTTTCTATAAATACCCACCCAACCTCCCACTCTTCTTCACTCAAAATAGATTGATCATGAATTTACTCTCTCAATCCCACTATAAATCCCTTACAATGTTTTCTCAATATCTTCAGAACTCCTCTAAATCTATTAGAATCACCCTCTCATGGTAAGGGGATTCTCTCCTCCACTTTATTCAAGTAATTTTTTTTATATGACATTTGATTTCCAATTTCACATTTTATAATATGTTTTTACAAATCCATTTTATTATACTTATGATTTCCATGTAATTTTGATACCTTGTTTTTTCTATCATTAAACCCTTACATGAATCTTTATGTACACCCATTATGAAACTGAAATTATCCTACGATTTTCCTTTCCAAAAAATTTTATTGGGAATACCCTTACCCATTTATACTCAAGAGTATCCACCTAGATGTTCACATCTGTGATTTATTTCAGAATTTCATGGTTGTAACCCACAGTCCTTACTCATAACATTATAAGAGATTGTATGAATTTTTATGTTGTATGAACTATGTGGAACCCAAATATATGTACATGATATGAATGGATGGATGGACCCAAAATTATATAGCACTACAATGCATTGATTAATATTTATATCTCATAAGATATCATGTATAGTGTGTGGGAGGTTATCTTAGGCAGACTATATTATGATGTTTCAGCATTTATACTTGAATTATTTTTATGATCTCATATTTGATTTTTTTTTTCACATTCCTTTTTTTCTTGATGTTACCATCTTATATCATGATTTTATGTGCATGTTTATGATTTTCACCCCTTTTAGGTCACCTCAATTTGCCTCTTGACTAATATGTGTTGATTTAATTATTTTATAATTTTATTATTACCTTCTTGGGATATATATCTCACCCATTTCTTATATATCTCCCCAGGTTATAATGTGTAGTATTAGAAGATCAATGGAATGTAAGATAATTTTTTGAAGTTTTTAAATAATTTTGGTGTACCCTTGTTTCAAGTTATTATTCTATGTATCTAATTACACAAAGACACTAATACCTTAAATATTTTGGGATTTAATTAAGTGTGTATTTATGTAAAAAATCATTAATTAATGTTTATTAATGATTTGGTTTGTCATAATTTATTTGGAGAGTGAGTGTGAAGATGAATGGGAAAAGTGACAATATTAGACAGTATAAACATGAAGTTGAGGAGCACATGAAAAATTTAAATGAACAAAAATCACACTTGATCCCTCTAAAATACTTGAATACATGATCAAATATATAAAATAATCTATCTCTATCATGGAGCACATGGATTCTCAATTGAAGGATAATGATGTAAAGATTTATGATCTTGAAACAAAGTCGAAATCCTCAAATAGAAAAGAAAAGTTAGATATCTGACCTACACATCCATATTAAATAGATTATAAAAAATTTAAAATTTATAGTTAGTGAAGAAATAAAATAAACTCATATGTAAAGGTACTTAAGATAAGGTAACATTTAAGTACTACTACTATGGAGTTATTAGTCACAACATTGATGTGTGTTTAGAAGCTAAAGGCCTCAATTATAAAAGGAAATATGTTGTATCATCTCAATCAAGACATGAGTAAATGAGGTATGATTTTATCAAAATGTTTTTTTATACTATCCTTAAATATATGGAAAGGTATAGTATTCAAAGATTATTTGATATAAATAAATCACTCATTCTAATAAAAAATTATAAATATTTTTTCATAGAATGAAAATCTATTAAATTGAAAAATACATTTATGGAATTAGAGGATTGTAAGAATGGAATGAAACCTAGTGTATATAAAGAACCAAAAGGAGGGTATTATTTACTCATTTACCTAAATTATATTGTTTGGATCTATGTTTTTGATAAATCATAATACACTTTATATTTTAATTATGTTTACTTGAATAGTATTTATTTTTGTTTGTTCATAGTTCTATCTTTTCAATTATAGAAGATTTATCATCTTATGAATTAGATTATTGTAAACCAAATATATTATATAACATAATAAAGTATCACCTAATAATTTATTCAAACAGAAGTATAAGTTGATGCATATGAATTAGTTACTATGAGAGCTACCATCCTGGAGTACTTAGAGAATTTAGTACAGGTTTTTTAATCCCATATTCTATAAATAGGTGAATGAGATCTTAAGGAATATATTCTAACTCATTGACTATTGAGAGTTGTTAAATTCCTTGGTGATTGAAATATTTCATTAGTTTTAGTTTTTAGTGTTAAATTAGTGACTCTATTTTTGTGAGGTTTCATTGTAAAATAACATAGTTTCTATTTTTTATTAATTATTGTTCCAATATTATGTTATCAGAGTAGTTATGATGATAAAAAAACATGGCCTTCAAATCATTTTATTGAAGAATTCAAGGGTAATCACTTGATGTGGACTTTTTCAAAGAAACTTTGGGTTAATATATTGATCTTATTATCAACTGATTAAAGTAGATTTTGTTTGAGAAGATTTTTGCTTAAAAACAAGGGATATATCATCTAACCATTTTGTGTTCAAAGTGAAGAAGGATAGGAACTAGGATATAATTTAATAAAACTTGTTTATGGGTTTACATATTGTTATCCTAAACAACATGTTTTTATAAGTTTATTTTTTACTTAATGGTATTCTATTTTCAACTAATTTTTTGTTATTTGAATAGTTTTTCCTTATGAATCACTTATATTCAACTTAATTTTTTTATACTATGATTAGTTTAGAACCTTATATACAATTTTATATATTGGGAACCACTTCTCTTTTAACTGAGATTAGTAGGAGGATTTATCCCTAATCTGTAAGAAAAAATCTTCAAGAATAGAATACTCATTGATAATTTGATTGGAAGATCAACATATTACGCTAGATATTCATTGAAAATGTCATTATCAAGTCCTTAACCCAGTACTTCTTCGATCTGAAGATTAGTAGTTGAAGTTCCTATCATTATATATTCTATGATCAGTAGGGATTTACAACACCAATTTTATATCCATAAAACTTCGTCAATCATGTGGGATTGGAAGTGGAATGATTAAAAAAGATAAACTATGTTCTCTTATAATTAAACATCACACAACAGAATCGCTTATATCACAATAAAAACTATGAATAAAAGAAGCTCTCAATCATCGAGTAAGTAAACAACTCTTGAAATTTAGTTAATAATCATTTAAATATTTTTACTTTGAGGAATCAATCCCTCATTTATAGGTGATATATATAATGAAAATATAATAAATTATTTATGTTGTTCAGAATGATAGCTTCTATAGTTACCACACTGGATACCTCAACATATTCTTATATTTAAAAAATAAATTTAGTCGATTGTTTACCATGTTTTAGAAATTTTAATATTCTGAATAATCAAATCTAGGGGATTATAAAACATATGTAATTTGGATAATAAAATTACATTTACATAAACATAAAACATACTTCAAGTAAATATATATAAAATATAAAGCGCATTAAAATTTATCAGAATAAGGATTTATAAGATTTAATTTAGGAAAATGACTCATCAATATCCCCATTTTTGAAAATCACAAAATAAAAGTAATGTTTAAAGAAATATTAGGAAATTAGAAATTTCATGTTCTTATAAAAATAACTCAATATTTCTCCCCTTTGAATATAAAAGAATTTCAAACATAACATAAGATGACTTTGTCTCATTTGAATAAAAAAATAACCTTTACAGAAAATTTGTATTATATTAATATTTCTCTACCTTTGTGATTGTTAAAATGAAACAATAAGAGAAATGAAATAATAATAATAATAATAAAGTTGAGATAAAAAAATTATCAATCAGTAAAACAAATTGATATAAGAAATGCATGTACAGTAATATTATTCTTTTGGGAGTGGATATATACGGTTCACTTTAATTTTAAATGGTTTCATAGGAATATATTTGTGCCATGTAAGAGAAACATCAAACAATATGAATTTCATAAGATATTTATATGTTTAAAATTTGGTATATATGTGCGGATGAGAAAATATAGGCTATGTGTATCAGCAAAATTTAAAATCATAAAAAAAATTATTATTCAATTTATCAAAACTAATAATTATCCTATTGATATATTTATCAAACCATTAAATTCCAAAATATTTCAATATATAAAATAGAAATGGTTATTATCATATTTAAGTGATCAACTTTCATTTTATAATGTTTCTCTCCTAACATTGAAAAACTCTACAAGAAAAGGAGATAATATTTATTTTTCATATAGAATTGTGTTATCTCTTCATATATATAAAAATATATATTTAATAATTTATTAAAATAAAATATATAAATGTATCCAATACATAATCTAGAACTAATATTTTAATAGCACAATACTCTATGTCCATATTAAATTTTATCTTCCAAAAGGAGCTCTAAATCATAAATCTTTATATTACTGAATCACTCATGATGATCAATTAATTGTGTATGAAATTGTACTTATATATAATGGTCAAATACAAATATATTTTTACACAACACTTTAAAATTGAAAGTTAATCATATGTATCCACTCCCATGAGAATAAGAAAATTTTATGGTTATTTCTTGCATCGAATATTTGTATTGATTAGTAAAAAAATTACATCACCTTTATTATTATTATTATAGAAACCATGAATTATTTAGAATTTATTTTTCATTTAAATAATATTCATGATTTATTTTTGGTTTTTCCCATGTAGTTTGGGAGGAAAGGGTGTGATCTCATGATCTGGGCCAAACCGTGATCCCATTTCATGTTTTAAAAACAATTATTTTTTATAACTCCTTCATTTTTAAACAATTTACACCCATTCAACCTCCCAATTAGAATACCATGGCATATTAAAACCACCATATCAATTTGGACCTCATAGGAATCTATAATAAGGATGGATTTTGGTTTTTTATTATGGTATTGTGTCAGTCAGTAATCTCATTTCCTTATTTAAATTATTTTTTAAATTTTTTCAATATCTCATTCATTTTTTACTTTTTCTCAGTGATTCCACCTACCACTCGAAGAAAAAAACCTAATTCTCACCCCCATTATCTATTTTGTCTCTTTGTATCTCATCTCATCAAAGAATTATGGAAATCATTCATAGTATTTCTCAAATCGCCCAAATTTGAAGAGGTAAAATTCTTTTTTCATAACTCCATCAATTTTCACTCTTTTTCCCCCCATTTAAATCCCCACATGACCTACTATGACTTATTAGAGCCTAACTATGAGTTTTTTCTTATTCAATATTCAACTATTGGTGGTTTTTGTCCGATTTCTTCAAGATACATCAAGTAAGTGGGTTTCCTCCCTTCCTCCTCCCATTCCCTTAGGGTTTATCCCATATTTTCATGAAGTTATAAAGTGTCCAGTAGTTAGTGTAACGCCCTGACCCCAGTTATCCAGAATTGGTGCATTATTTTAATACATTGGCATGATTACAAGGAATCAAGTCCCGAAGGACCGATCAATTTAGCAGTCTTGGAAAATAGATTACATACATGAAAGTTACATTACACTTTATAACATACAAAACAACACAGATAATCCTTCACGAACATCATTATTCCCTTGTCTTAACCCTCCATATCAATCACAATACACTTCTTGGAATCCTGGGAAAAATAAAACCAAGAAAGGGGTGATCTCAGACGCTGAGTAAGGATAACAATACAGCGGAAACCTTTATAAATAAGTATAAACATTTAAGGAAATGTATAACTAAAACAAAAGCCTTTTAAACTTGAACTTCAGCATAATATGGAAAAAAATAAAATAAAATAATATCATTTACTTATTCACATGTATATTCTACTATTCTAATAATCGCATGCAATATCACTAACCACTTTCATAATGATGGAATGCATAATTCCAGACTATCATAACCACATAGTCAAGGCCTCATGCCAAGACAACAAATAAGATTTTGTCAAGGCCTTATGTGAAGACACTAGTTTGTTTCATGAGACCGACCGATGCATCGAGGATCTATAACGGGATCCACCCATCACTAATTAAGTCCAATGCATTCTTTATATGAATAGGTTTAAACATAACATAAACATTCGTAATAAAACTAGAATACGAAATGTCAATAATTTCTCCATAAACCATGAATGGTATAAAAATAACACATCCACAGTCAAACATATCAAAAAACCTTCAATACTATAAGGAAGTTTTGTATCATAATAAATCAAATTCAAATAAGCTTAAAATTCATCAAAGGATGTTGACATAGATGAAATCAAAACTATTTAAGAGAAATATCTCTTTTTTTGAAATCATTGAAAAGTCACACATTTATAAAGGAATTAATATAAAAGAGATTTTTGAATCAAATTGAACCATACCACTTTAAAACTTTTGAAAATAATTATCATTTCAAAACATTCATGTCCATATAAATAAATCCTTAAAATCATTTTGAAAACATGGACATTAATTAAAACGATTTAGAAAGATAAATCTTTAAAACATTTAAAATTATGATCTTGATAAATAGTACCTTTCACATATCCTTAAAATATTCATTTTAAAATCATTTTTATGAAAAATGGACTTGGATGATAAAAATTTCCCAGTAAATACTTACACATAAACAATCTCGGATAATAATGAGATTGAGGAATTAACCCTTACCAATTTGGAAACTTACGAAACATACACCCCATGAAAGAGTTATCATACAATTAATATGTAAATACACATAAATTAAAGTGTATTACACAAATAATACAATTATGGGCAGTACATACACCACACAAAAGGTAATAGTGGAAATATGTCATGAATCTCATGGGAATAAGGAGTGAGATGAAAACCCCTTACCTTGCACTTTCCTTTAGTCGAGGGTACGTTTAATCTCCTGTATGAAGACTATATTATGTTATTAAATTATACCAGAACCATATTAATATTTATGATATCATACATTATTCATTTATGACTTTATACTACCCATTTAATAATAATTTCTTTATTATATTAATATTTCGGGTAATAATCGCTTTCTTTATCGTACGTGTTTTAACTTGTTACTATTGATTTTATCACTTAGATCATGAATTAAATACTTCCAGAATATGAAACATGATTTATATATCATATATATTTAGAATATAAATATGTATAATAGATGTATATATGAAATGCAAAACACCGTTTATGGAGACGGTAGTCCGTACGTACGCATAAACTTTGTTTCTGTTTTCATATAGTATTGACTGAAAATTAATTTTTTATTATAAAACACTTTGAGGAAAAAGTGAGAACCACGTACAACCATAGAAAACAAAAGGACCACCCCAACCCATCAAGTGAGCGAACAACAATTCTTCGCCAACACAGGACACCTCGGAAAGCAGTCCTGTGCAAAAGCACGGGCACGGAATCGATGGCAAAGCCATACCCTCTCAAACATCCAATTCCGAGAGACCTGTATCAATTGAGACATAATGCTCAAATCCCCTTCTGGGTCAAGTACAAGAATCATGTTTAAAATAATAAAAACAACACTGAAAAGAAAAACACAAGGGGACCCAGAGAAGCCACCGCTCACACAACCGAATCACTCACATCCGCCAGCCATCTTAATTTGTGTCGCTAACAAGGAATTTAATATTACCAGGATCCATCTCCCTAAATAGTTTCCACATTAAGGATGATAACATTAGATCTGATTCTTACAATATCTTCTTCTCAAAGGTAGTCACAAGTTGGTCCCAAGACTGAATGTACTCCTCAACACTTATCTTCCCATGATTGAAACCCCCTACCAAAATTGAGTCTTGTTTTTCAATCCAAGAATATTTCTCCTCATTAAGAGACACCTCTAGAGACCTCCCCATCATTTTAGTCGCCTCCTCCTCAGTAGCGTTGAGTAATAGGACATGTTCTATCACTTCATCTTCAGAGCTTAAAAGTAGGATCAAGGGATGGCAGTCCTGCTCTCCTGGACTCCGATGTCTCAGAGGTTCCATATTCATTCTCTTGTCACTCAACTTCGTCGTTGATCGAGTCTTCAAAGGGGTCGGTAACAAAGAATATTATTTCTTCCCCTTCCTCCTCCTGGAACCCCTAGTGTTCTTCGGGCTTAGAGCCTCATCAGCAGAGTGTCTATGCACACTCCCTTTGGAAAATGTCGCACCCACTTCGATCCCCTCACCTGGAAAATCAAAATCAGATCTCAAAACATCCTCTGAAAGGCCTTAAAAATTGTTGCGCAAAGTAATTAAATTCAGTCCCCCTTCCTTCCCATCTCTGTTTGGAACTATCATGTCCATATCAGTCCCCTGCCTCCCCTTGCTCATATCCACGCCGCCCACCCGTGGCCTCTCAACCATCAAACCAGAAAGTTTCTCTTTCCCTTCATGTGTTTTCTGGTCCAAAGTAAATTTTCCCCCCTTCCCCTGGACTTCCACATGAGACTCCTCCAGCTGAAGTTCTTCCCCTCCCTCCTATACACCTTGGCTGGAGGAACTCTCCAGGTCTCTCTTCAACCTGCTAAACACATCCGCAACCAACGGGTTAACGTGGTGAGCTACCACGCCAGACCCAAGAGCCTCCACACCCACTGCAAAGTTACACTCTACCTCCCTAACTGATCGTACCTCCTCAACTGGGCATAACAAATTCCCCCTATCTCTGGCCACTTCACCTGCTACATACAAGTCTGAGTTCCTTTCCTCACAAACCAAATCAACTTTGACATCAGCATTGGGTGTTGGCTGAGTCGTGACCTTCCCATTCCTATGACCATCCTCCATCGATTGAGGGACAAAGTCCCTATCTGCCAATGATAATGGTCTTCGACGACAGAATTATGAAGCATGCCCCAACCGATTACAAGAACCACAGAATTCCATCCATCTTTCGTAAACAACTCTCTGCCTGCACCTATATTCTTCTCCGATCATAACCGAAACGAAATCAAATGGAACCCTGGAAACATCTATCTCCACGCAAATCCGCGGGCAGACCGGATGATAGACTGCAGCGGTTCTGCTATCCGAGCAGAGAA
Organism: Viscum album; assembly: GCA_963277665.1. Taxonomy (NCBI): domain Eukaryota; kingdom Viridiplantae; phylum Streptophyta; class Magnoliopsida; order Santalales; family Viscaceae; genus Viscum; species Viscum album. The sequence goes on from OY728165.1 coordinate 685,274,859, forward strand.
ACCGACCGAGTAGATTACCGAGCATTTCGATAACTGAGGGATTTTGAAATGGTAATGGGAGGTTAGGAAGACTAATCCAGATCACCATGGTTGAAGTGTCCCGATTCATGTGGAAATCGAACGACCAACAAAACATGAAGAAATTACATCCATTGCAACGCCAAGGTGCCTTCGACCAGGCACATATGAGGTCTTCCTCCGAAGAAAATCTGATCATAATATGGTGATTATCGAGCAACCCGACCGTTACCCGCTCCTGGAGATCCCAAGTGTTCAGGAAAAACCTATCAAATGAATCGATCGATGGCCTTCGTTGCTTAAACCTTGCGATCAGAGTGAACTTCAGAAGTGCTGAGGTTTCAGTAAACTCCGAGGTTGAAATCTGGAGATTCAGGTAGCCATCGAGGAGCTCCAGTACCTTCAGACCTAATGTAACTTTCGAGAATGGTGGAAGAAGATCAGGATTTGAGAAAGGGAAAAAAGGGGGTGCCACATTCTGTATAAGAAAAGGTCCCTCCCCCGCAGTGGGGGGAGGAACCGGCACGGCCGCCGCCACCGTCGACACTAAAAGAGGCGAGCCTTTCTAGAGTTCCCCCGAGCGCCCCTATTTCATATAGTATTCAACGGAAGTAAGTGAATAAGATATATGTAAGTACATAAATACTTATATATATAAATATATATATATCTACAGTAGAATTATTATGTCATATATTACATACTTATTAGTAATATATATTTTTATAATCATCGATGAATGGTGAACTTGGAAATGAATCTCATCGCGTCGTGGAGACGGTAATCTGTACGTACGCACGAGCAAAAATATCATTCTTTTGATATTAAAATAATATATAATTGGATGTTATATCATATATACAGAATCCTTATAATGTTATATTTATTATTTACATCAAATACACATTATATTATACCCATCCAAATAATAATGTATTGAATAACAATTACACCACGACGTGGAGACAGTAAGCCGTACGTACGCACGTATGGTGACATATCATTCAAAGGGTGGATAGAATAATGAATTTGGTTGTACCATAATTATAATAACATCACATTATATATAATATACTGGATTTATTATGTTATAATGGAAACAACAAATAAAAATGAAGTGGAAGAAGAAAGGAACTTGAAAGAGGGTGGTGAAATCATTACCTCTTCTTCGGGTTCTTCCTTTTGATTTGATAAAAAGATATTCTTAGGTTGGGTTTTTGATAAAACTAAGGCCTATAGGTTGAATGGAGAATAGTTATAGGGTATTTGGGAAGGGGTTGTCAGATCCAAATGGCTTAGAAGGTGTGAATTAGAGTGAAGGGGGAGTTCCCTTTTATAAGAGGGGTGAGCGGCACCTTAGGAAAAACATAAAATATTATTTTATAATAAATTTATATTCGGTTTATAATGCCTCAAAAGTGGATTATTCAGAGTATAAGGTGTGGATAGGTCGAAAAAAAACTCAACCAATAGGTTTTAGAAAGGTTTGGGTCACTTTATTAACCTTATCTTTTAGTCTTAACTCTTAGTTAATTAGTTTGACATTTACCATGTATCTTTGTATTTTTATATTATATGGTTAATAAACATACTATAAACTTTAAATCGACCCCGAAGTGGTTCATTAATGATACAACTATCATGATATAAGTCCTTTGGCTGAACCTTATATTTTTAGGAATAGAATATCAATTAATAATATAATATTTGTTTTAAAACCTCATTTATGTCAATTTTTACACTATTCAATAATTGATTTTTGTTAAAGTCTTAACAACTTTATTAATTCAAAACAAATTCATTTAAATAATATTAACATGTCATAGTAACCAATAAAATTCGTTTATGGCATCAAAACTTTCAAATTATATTTATTTTAACATTTATAATACCAATTATTTGATTCTTTCATTAATAAGGAAAATATTGCATCATTATTGTGTCATAAATAAATTTAATTGTTAAATGTCTAAAAATTATAAATAAAATACCATTATGTAGGAAATATTTTTATCTTTTTAATGAATATTTATAGTTGAAAATATAACATATATAAACCTATGTAAAAATTGTTTTTCTAAAAGATATATGCTTATGTCATTTTTGTATTTACTTTAACTTAATTAATATAAAGTGTCATTATCACTTAAAAGTGAATCCATGGGGTCCCAAAATCGACCAAAAGATGCCCATGGTTGGACATGTATCAACCAATAGGGTTAGGACACGTTTTAGGGTAATTTAATATTATTATAATATTATTTTGTAACCCTTAGTTACCGGATTTACCCTTTAACCATGGTAAATAAAATATTTAATGAAAGAATTATTCAAAATGTCTAAAAATAAGAGTTACCTATTTAAAAAATTTGGAAATCCTGATTACAAATATGGAATCCATTTTTCCAAATTCAAACACAAAAGTGGCAGAAATTAATTTAAAATTAATTCCCGCTGTCAAAACAAAAAGCGTGTTTTTAAGAAATAATAACTATCAAAATATTGACACTTGTTTATGTCCGGTTTAAATGTGAAATTATTTCCAATGACCAAAATTGTATTAAAGGGTAAAAATATATTCTAAATATACTTTAAAATCACTAAAATTTATAATTTATCACTATTAATTATTTTGATTAAAAAAGTTATTTTTAATTAAAATTTAGTAATTTTCACTATTCATCAAAAATTGAAAGTTTTCAGAAAAATACCAAAATTTCACCCTAGGATAATTTCGATATTCCGAATCCAAAAAATGAAGTCCATTTTGAAATATAAAATTTATAAAATTTCAAAAAAGTGTGTATTACTATTCAAAACGGCTATTTTGATTGGTCAGGGTGTGTTAGAATCTCGAAGTTGCGTACAATGCAACCTATTGCATTATTGAAAGGGAAACGTACCGTGGAAGCTTTGGGTGTTACATTCTCCCCTCCTTTAATAAATTGCATCCTCATAATTTGAAAATTTTCTTCGAAAATAAAAGGTTGAAAATAGAAAATACCTTTGTGGAAAACTCATATCAGAAATAGGGTTAATAAAAATATAACTTTAAAAGAAAGAAATAGAAGTAAAAAAGGTCACCCGAGATAGCCCATACTAGTATTATATGAAAACATTGATATGGAAGAGAAACAAACCATTAAGGTCTGATGGAGAGTTGTAGAAAATAGGATTAGGAGAAAGTTAACTGCAAGAAAATCATAAACTTGTGATTGGTTAAATGGTCTTTGATTCCACAGTAGGAAAAGTTAACCGACAACATTTTTGTTTTAAGTTACCTTTCATAAAGTTGAGGAATTTATTTACGAGATTTTCTAAGAATGTAAGGAAATATACTTACTTGTCATGTAGACTTTCATTCTTTAATAAATTTTTACCACAAACCCATATTTCACTCCAAAAGTTAATAGAACTCAAAAATATTCTATTTATCCTAACCGTATCGGGTTCCAAAAATAAATTTATAATTCATCTATCATAACTTTTAAAAAAAGAAGACTACATTATACACTCCAGGTGCTTCACTTATTCTAGTGGTAGGCGATAAATCCCAATTCCACTATGTTTGTGGGTTTGATTCCCGCAGCTTTGTCTGACGTGACGGGTTGTCACACGGTCTGTGTGTTGTCCTTTTTATAAATATCCAAAAATAACTTTAACAATAGTATCCAATGTAAAATATAATCCATTCCAACCTTTATACTTATCCAAAATAATTCTGTAAACTCTCAGTCTAAAATTTATATGAAAGGTAAACATAATGTAGATCCTTTTTACCCTGTAATAGCATGTGAATACATTCATCATGTATTCTTTTAAAACACTGAAACATCCTGAATTACCATAAAACCTTATTGATTACATTCATTCTACCTTATTCCTTATATAATTATGGATATACTTCATCCATCCAAAAATTTTGTAAATTCCAACAATGATGGAATATACAAATCTTTAATCAGTTTCAAGGTAGTCAATAATATCCAATATAATTTAACCAAATAAACCATATCTTATTCCGAAATCAGTACCTCAATATGAAGACCATATTAATGTTTATCTTTCCTTCAACCATGTAATTTCCAAAAAGTTTAACTAGTTGTAGAGTCACTTTTCTTAGTACCATAAAATCTCAAATCCTCAATGAAATAGTACTGTAGTACAATCCTTATTTATTTCCAGTACATCATTGATACAAAACTTCAATGAAATAATTCCAAAATAACAACATAAGAACACTAGTCATTCCTCTTTATCTGTAGTAGTATCATAACTTGATTATTATCCAATAACATCATTTGCGGCATAGTCTGATGACTGGGACATTGGTTCATGTAGTGTCCAAACTCCTTGCAGATGAAGCATTGTACATTTGAATCCATTTTCTTACCATTGCAGTCACGTACTTGGTGTCCTTTTTCTCCACACTTATAACATACTATCATTCCCTTCAAGCATTTTCCAAGGTGATTCTTTCCACAGTTATCACATATGGTAAAATCCTTCTTCACCTTCTCCCCTTTATTTGTCCTTCTCTCTACCATCCTTTCCTTCTCTGGCTTCCCTTCAAAGCCATAGGACTCCAAGAATTCTTTACTTATCTTATCAACACATGATACTATTTTTGCATACGATGATAATACATGGGAGACTATTTACCTTCTAAATTCTAGCTTAAGACCATGAAATATATGATCTTTCTTACTCTTTGGATCATGCGTATTGCTGGAGTTCTCATTCCTTCTACTGGGCGCCATTTCTATACAATAGCATAAACTAGGTCAGTTTATGAATTGAAATGAATGATTCCAAACTTGTAAAATACCTAACGTAAATTAAATGTTTTATGGATATAATTCATAATCATAAAGATTTTTTCATTGAGGAAGTATATACTCATAAACCCTTCATAATGATTTCTAAAGAAAATGAGAATTATCCTAAGTATATCCCCTGGGAGTGTCGTAACCAAGAGTGCAACAAGGTCCGTTGTCGTGCACCAGTTCTCGTTCGAGTCTAGCTCAAAACGGTTTTTTCGGGTTTTACCCCTAGGTAAATCTGTTCCAGAGCCGCCTCTACCTGCTCGTATCCATACAGGGAAGTATTTCTTGGAAAACTCACAAAATCTCAATAATACCAAAATTCTAGGAAGTTATTCTATACTAATAGTCAAAGTCTATCTTAGGGATATGTTCCCTAATCATAGTTTATCTAAATCTAGTTTCCAAGGTTATTGTTAAACTTCCTCTGATACCAACTGTAACACCCCGACCCCAGTTACCCAGAGTCAGTGCATTATTTTAATACATTGGCATGATTACAAGGAATCATGTCCCGAAGGACCGATCAGTTTAGCAGTCTTGGAAAATAGATTACATAAATGAATGTTACATTACACTTCATAACATAAAAAACAACATAAATAATCCTTCACAAACGTCATTATTCCCTTGGCTTAACCCTGCATATCAATCACAATACTCTTCTTGGAATCCTGGGAAAAATAAAACATATAAAGGGGTGAGCTCAGATGCTCAGTAAGGATAACAATACAGCGGAAACCTTTATAAATAAGCATAAAATAAAATAATGTTATTTACTTATTCACATGGATATTCTACTAGTCAAATAATCGCATGCAATATCACTGACCACTTTCATAATTATCGAATGCATAATGCCAGACTATCATAACCACATAGTCAAGGCCTCGTTCCAAGAATACAAATAAGATTTTGTCAAGGCCTTTTTCCAAGACATTAGTTTGTCTTGTGAGACCTACTGATACATTGAGGAGCTATAGCGGGCTCCACCCGTCACTTATTAAGTCCAATTCACTCCTCATATGAACAGGTTTAAACATAACAAAAACATTCGTATTAAAAGTAACATACGAAATGTCAATACTTTCTCCATAAACCATGAATGGTATAAAAATAACACATCCAGAGTCAAACATATCACAAAACCTTCAATACTATAAGGAAGTTTTGTATCATAGTAAATCAACTTCAAATAAGCTTAAAATTCATCAAAGGATGTTGACATAGATGAAATCAAAACTATTTGAGAGAAATATCTCTTTTTTTGAAATCATTGAAAAGTCACACATTTAGAAATGAATTAATTTAAAAGATATTTTTGAATCAAATTGTCCCATACCACTTTGAAACTTTTGAAAATAATTATCATTTAAAAACATTCATGACCTTATAAATAAATCATTAAAATCATTTTGAAAACATGGACATTAATTAAAACAATTTAGAAAGATAAATATTTAAAACATTTAAAATTATTATCTTGATAAAGAGTACCTTTCAAATATCCTCAAAATATTCATTTTTAAATTATTTTTATGAAAAATAGACTTGGATTATAAAAATTTCCCAGTAAATACTTACACATAAACAATCTCGGATAATAATGAGATTGAGGAATTAACCCTTACCAATTTGGTAACTTACGAAACATACACCCCATGAAAGAGGTATCATACAATGAATATGTAAATACACATAAATTAAAGTGTATTACACAAATAATACAATTATGGGTAGTACATACACCACACAAAAGGTAATAGTGGAAATATGGCATGAATCTCACAGGAATAAGGAGTGAGATGAAAACACCATACCTTGCACTTTCCTTTAGTCGATGGTACGTTTAACCTCCTGTATGAAGACTATATTATGTTGTTAAATTATACCAGAACCATGTTAATATTTATGATATCATACATTATTCATTTATGACTTTATACTACCCATTTAATAATAATTTCCATGTTATATTAATATTTCAGGTAATAATCGCTTTCTTTATCGTACTTGTTTTAACTTGTTACTATTGATTTTATCACTTAGATCATGATTTAAATACTTCCAGAATATAAAAACTGATTTATATATCATATATATTTTGAATATAAATATGTATAACAGACGTATATATGAAATGGAAAACTCTGTTTATGGAGACGGTAGTCCGTACGTACGCATAAATGATGTTTCTGTTTTCATATAGTATTGAATGGAAGTAAGTGAATAAAATATATGTAAGTACATAAATACTTATATATATAAATATATATATATATATATACAGTAGCATTATTATGTCATATATTACATAATTATTAGTAATATATATTTTTATAATCATCGATGAATGGTGAACTTGGAAATGAGTCTCATCGCGTCGTGGAGACGGTAATCCGTACGTACGCACGAGCAAAAATATCATTATTTTGATATTAAAATAATATATAATTGGATGGTATATCATATATACAGAATCCTTATCATTTTATATTTATTATTTACATCAAATACACTTCATTATTATACTCATCCAAATAATAATGTATTGATTGACAATTACACCACGACGTGGAGACGGTAAGTCGTACGTACGCACGTATGGTGACATGTCATTCAAAGGGTGGATAGAATAATTTAGTTGGTTGTACCATAATTATAATAACTTCACAGTATATAAAATATACTGGATTTATTATTTTATAATTGAAACAACAAATAAAATGGAAGTGGAAGAAGAAAGGAACTTGAAAGAGGGTGGTGAAATCATTACCTCTTCTTCGGGTTCTTCCTTTTGATTTGATCAAAAGAGATTCTTAGGTTGGATTTCTGATCAAACTATGGCCTCTAGGTTGAAGTTAGAATAGTTGAGAGGGTATTTGGGTAGTGGTTGGATAAGCCAGATGGCTTATAAGGTGTGAATTAGAGTGAAGGGGGAGTGCCCTTTTATAAGAGGGGTGAGGGGCACCTTAGGAAAAACTTAAAATATTATTTTATAATAAATTAATATTCGGTTTATAATGGCTCCAAATTGGATTATTCGAAGTCTAAGGTGTGGATGGGTCAAAACAAAACTCAAAAAATTGGTTTTATACAGTTTTGTTTCACTTTATTAACCTTATATTTTAGGTTTAACTCTTAGTTAATTAGTTTGACATTTACCATGTCTCTTTGTATTTTTATATTATATGGTTAATAAACTAACTATAAACTTCCAATAGACCCCCAAGTGGTCCATTAATGATAAAAATATCATGATATAAGTACTTTGGCTGAGCCTTAGATTTTTATAAATAGAATACCAATTAATAATATAATATTTGTTTTAAAAACTCATTTATGTCAATTTTGACACTATTCAATAATTGATTTTTGTTAAAGTCTTAACAACTTTATTAATTCGAACCAAATTCATTTAGGAAATCCTAACATGTCATATTAACCAATAAAATTCGTTTATGTCATCAAAACTTTCAAATTATATTTAGTTTAACATATATAATACCAATTATTTGATTCTTTCATTAATAAGGAAAGTACTGCATCATTATTCTGTCATAAATAAATTTAATTATTCAATGTCTAAAAATTATAAATAAAATACCATTATATAGGAAATATTTTTATATTTCTAATAAATAATTATAGTAAAAAATATAACATATATAACCCTATGTAAAAATTGTTTTTCTAAAATATATATGCTTATGTCATTTTTGTATTTACTTTAACTTAATTAATATAAAGTGTCATTATCACTTACAAGCGGATCCATGGGGTCCCAAAATCGACCCAAATATTCCCATGGTCGTACATGTATCAACAAATAGGGTTAGTATATGTTTTAGGGTAATTTAATATTATTATAATATTATTTCGTTACCCTTAGTTACGGGATTTACCCTTTAACCATGGTAAATAAAATATTTACTGAAATAATTATTCAAAATGTCTAAAAATACGAGTTACCTATTTACACAATTTAGACATCCTGATTCCAAATATGGAATCCATTTTTCCAAATTCAAAATACATAAGTGGCAGAAATTAATTTAAAATTAATTCCCGTTGTCAAAACAAAAATCGTGTTTTTAAGAAATAATAACTATCAAAAGATTGACACTTGTTTATGTCCGGTTTAAATGTGAAATTATGTCCAATGACCAAAGTTGTATTAAATGGTAAAAATATATTCTAAATATTCCTTAAAACCACTCAAATTTATAATTTATCACTATTAATTATTTCGATTAAAAAAGTTGTTTTAAATTAAAATTTAGTAATTTTCACTATTCATCAAAAATTGAAAGTTTTCAGAAAAATACCAAAATTTTACCCTAGGATAATTTCGATATTCCGAATCCAAAAATGAAGTCCATTTTGAAATATAAAATTTATAAAATATCAAAAATTGGGCATTACTATTCATAACAGCTATTTTGATTGGTCACTGTGTGTTAGAATCTCGAAGTTGCGTACAATGCAAACTATTACATTATTCAAAGGGAAATGTACCGTGGAAGATTGGGGTGTTACATTCTTCTCTCATTTAATAAATTGTTTCCTCTCAATTTTAAAATGTTTTTCGAAAATAAAAGTTTGAAAATAGAAAATACCTTTGTGGAAAACCCATATCGGAAATAGGGTTAATAAAAATATAACTTTAAAAGAAAGAAAGAGAAGTACAAAGGTCACCTGAGATAGCCCATACTAGGATTATATGAAAACATGGATATGTAGGAGAAAAAAACCATCAAGGTCTGATGGAGAGTTGTAGAAAATAAGATTAGGATAAATTTTACTACAAGAAAGTCATAAACTTGTGATTGGTTAAATGGTCTTTGATTCCCTTGTAGGAAAAGTTAACTGACAACGTTTTTGTTTTAAGTTACCTTTCATAAAGTTGAGGAATTAATTTAGGATATTTTCTAATAACGTAAGGAAATATACTTACTTGTCATGTAGACTTTCATTCTTTAATAAATTTTTACCACAAACCCATCTTTCACTCCCAAAGTTAATATAACTCAAAAATATTCTATTTATCCTAACCGTATCAGGTTTCAAAAATAAATTTATAATTCATCTATAAGAACTTTAAAAAAACATACATTATACACTCCAGGTACTTCACGTAGTCTAGTGGTAGGCGATAAATCCCAATTGCACTATGTTTGTGGGTTTGATTCCCGCATCTTTGTCTAACGTGACGGGTTGTCACATGATCTGCATGTTGTCCTTTTTATAAATATCCAAAAATAACTTTAACAATAGTATCCAATGTAAAATATAATCCATTCCAACATTTATACTTATCCAAAATACTTCTGTAAACTCTTATTCCAAAATTTATATGAATGGTAAAAATAATGTAGATCCTTTTTACCCCATAATAGCATGTGAATACATTCTTCATGTATTCTTTTAAAACACTGAATCGTACTAAATTACCATAAAACCTTATTGATTACATTCATGCTCCCTTATTCCTTATAGAATTCTGGATATACTTCATTCATCCAAAAATGTTTCAAACTCCAACAATGATGGAATATACAAATATTTAATCAGTTTAAAGGTAGTCAATAATATCCAATATAATTTACCCAAATCAACCATATCTTATTCCAAAATCTGTACCTCAATATTAGGACAATATTAAGGTTTATCTTTCCTTCAACCATGTAATTTCCAAAAAGTTTAACTCGTTGTAGAGTCACTTTTCTTAGTACCATAAAATCTCGAATCCTCAATGAAATAGTACTACAGTACAATCCTTATTTATTTTAGTACATAATTGATACAACACTTCAATGAAATAATTCCAAAATAACAACATAAGAACACTAGTCATTCCTCTTCATCTGTGGTTGTATCATAACTTGATTATTATCCAATAAAATCATTTGTGGCATATTCTAATGACTAGGACATTGGTTCACATAGTGTCCAAACTCCTTGCAGATGAAGCATTGTACATTTGAAGCCTTTTTCTTACCATTGCAGTCACGTACTTGGTGTCATTTTTCTCCACACTTATAACATACTCCCATTCACTTCAATGATTTTCCAAGGTGATTCTTTCCACAGTTATCACATATGGTAAAATCCTTCTTTACCTTCTCCCCTTTATCTGTCCTTCTCTCTACCATCCTTTCCTTCTCTAGCTTCCCTTCAAAGTCATAGGACTCCGAGAATTCTTTACTTATCTTATCAACATGTGATATTATTTCTTCATATGATGATAATATGTGGGAGACTATTTACCTTCTAAATTCTGGCTTAAGACCATGAAAGATATGATCTTTCTTACTCTTTGGATCATGCATATTGCTGGAGTTCTCATTCCTTCTACTGGGCACCATTTCTATATAATAGGATAAACTAGGTCAGTTTATGAATTGCAATGAATGATTCCAAACTTGTAAAATACCTAACATAAATTAAACATTTTATGGATATAATCCATAATCATAAAGATGTTTTCATTGAGGAAGTATATACTCATAAACCCTTCATAATGATTTCTAAAGAAAATGAAAATTATCCTAAACATATCCCCCAAGAGTGTCGTAACCAAGAGTGCAGCAAGGTCCATTGTTGTGCACCAGTTCCCGTTAGAGTCTAGCTCAAAGAGATTTTTTCAGGTTTTACCCCTAGTTACATCTGTGCCAGAGCCGCCTCTACCTGCTCATATCCAGAAAGGGATGTATTGCTTGTAAAACTCACAAAATCTCTTCAATACCAAAATTCTAGGAAGTTATTCTATACTAATCCTCAAAGTCTATCTTTGGGCTATGTGCTATAATCAGAGTTTATCTAAATGTAGTTTCTAAGGTTATTGCTAAACTTCCTCTAATACCAACTTTAATTCCCCGACCCCAGTTACCCAGAGTTGGTGCATTATTTTAATACATTGGCATGATTACAAGGAATCAAGTCTCGAAGGACCGATCAGTTTAGCAGTCTTGGAAAATAGATTACATACATGAATGTTACATTACACTTCATAACATACAAAATAACATAAATAATCCTTAACAAACGTCATTATTCCCTTGTCTTAACCCTGTATATCAATCACAATACACTTCTTGGAATCCCAGTAAAAATAAAACATAGAAAGGGGTGAGCTCAGAAGCTCAATAAGGATAACAATATAGCAGAAACCTTCATAAATAAGCATAAACATTTAAGGAAATGTATAACTAAAACAAAATCCTTTTATACTTTAACTTCAGCATAATATGAAAAAAAAATGCCATTTACTTATTCACATGGATATACTACTAGTCGAATAATTGCATGCAATATCACTAACCACTTTCATAATGATGGAATGCATAATGCCAGACTATCATAACCACATAGTCAAGGCCTCGTTCTAAGACTACAAATAAGATTTTCTCAAGGCCTTGTGTGAAGATACTAGTTTGTCTCATGAGACCTACTGATGCATTGAGGAGCTATAGCGGGCTCCACCCGTCACTTATTAAGTCCAATTCATTCCTCATATGAACAGGTTTAAACATAACATAAACATTCGTATTAAAATTATCATACGAAATGTCAATACTTTCTCCATAAACCATGAATGGTATAAAAATAACACATCCATATTCAAACATATCACAAAACATTCAATACTATAAGGAAGTTCTGTATCATAATAAATCAACTTCAAATATGCTTAAAATTCATCAATGGATGTTGACATAGATGAAATCAAAACTATTTGAGAGAAGTATCTATTTTTTGAAATCATTGAAAATTCACACATTTATAAAGGAATTAATTTAAAAGAGATTTTTGAATCAAATTGTCCCATACCACTTTTAAACTTTTGAAAATAATTATTATTTCAAAACATTCATGTCCATATAAATAAATCCTTAAAATCATTTTGAAAACATGGACATTAATTAAAACGATTTAGAAAGATAAATCTTTAAAACATTTAAAATTATGATCTTGATAAAGAGTGTCTTTAAAATATCCTTAAAATATTAATTTTGAAATCATTTTTATGAAAAATGGAATTGGATGATAAAAATTTCCTAGTAAATACTTACACATAAACAATCTCGGATAATAATGAGATTGAGGAATTAACCCTTACCAATTTGGTAACTTACGAAACATACACCCCATGAAAGAGGTATCATACAATGAATATCTAAATACACATAAATTAAAGTTTATTACACAAATAATACAATTATGGTAAGTACATACACCACACAAAAGGTAATAGTGGCAATATGGCATGAATCTCATGGGAATAAGGAGTGAGATGAAAACCCCTTACCTTGCACTTTCCTTTAGTTGAGGGTAGGTTTAACCTCCTATATGAAGACTATATTATGTTGTTAAATTATACTAGAACCATATTAATATTTAGGATATCATACATTATTCATTTATGACTTTATACTACCCATTTAATAATAATTTCCATTTTATATTAATATTTCGGGTAATAATCGCTTTCTTTATCGTATGTGTTTTAAATTGTTACTATTGATTTTATCACTTAGATCATGATTTAAATACATCCAGAATATAAAACATGATTTATATATCATATATATTTAGAATATAAATATGTATAATAGACTTATATATGAAATGGAAAACACCGTTTATGGAGATGGTAGTCTGTACGTACGCATAAACGATGTTTCTATTTTCATATAGTATTGAACGGAAGTAAGTGAATAAGATATATGTAAGTACATAAATACTTATATATATATATATACAGTAGCATTATTATTTCATATATTTCATACTTATTAGTAATATATATTTTTATAATCATCGATGAATGGTGAACTTAAAAATGAATCTCATCGCGTCGTGGAGACGGTAATCCGTATGTACACACGAGTGAAAATATCATTCTTTTGATATTAAAATAATATATAATTGGATGTTATATCATATATACAGAATCCTTATCATGTTATATTTATTATTTACATCAAATACACATCATTATTATACCCATCCAAATAATAATGTATTGAATAACAATTACACCACGACGTGGAGACGGTAAGGCGTACGTACGCACGTATGGAGACATGTCATTCAAAGGGTGGATAGAATAATGAATTTTGTTTACCATAATTATAATAACATCAAAGTATATAGAATATACTGGATTTATTATTTTATAATGGAAAAAACAAAGAAGTGGAAGTGGAAGAAGAAAGGAACTTGAAAGAGGGTGGTGAAATCATTACCTCTTCTTCGGGTTCTTCCTTTTGATTTGATCAAAATAGCTTCTTAGGTTGGATTTATGATCAAACTAAGGCCTCTAGGTTGAAGTTAGGATAGTTTATAGGGTATTTGGGTAGGTTTTGGCTGAGAAAAATGGCTTAGAAGTTGTGAATTAGAGTGAAGGGGGAGTACCCTTTTAAAATAGGGGTGAGGGGCACCTTAGGAAAAACTTAAAATATTATTTTATAATAAATTCATATTCAGTTTATAATGTCTCCAAAGTGGATTATTCAAATTATAAGGTGTGTATAAGTCGAAAAAAAACTCAACCAAAAAGTTTTAGACTGGTTTGGGTCACTTTATTAACCTTATCTTTTAGGTTTAACTCTTAGTTAATTAGTTTGACATTTACCATGTATCTTTGTATTTTTATATTATATGGTTAATAAACTTACTATAAACTTTCAATAGACCTCCAAGTGGTCCATTAATGATACACCTATCATGATATAAGTAATTTGGAGGATTCTTAGATTTTTAGGAATATAATATCAATTAATAATATAATATTTGTTTTAAAAACTCATTTATGTCAATTTTGACACTATTCAATAATTGATTTTTGTTAAAGTATTAAAAAATTTATTAATTAAAAAAAACATTTAAGAAATAATAACATGTCATAGTAACCAATAAAATTCGTTTATGGAATCAAAACTTTCAAATTATATTTAGTTTAACATTTATAATACCAATTATTTGATTCTTTCATTAATAAGGAAAATACTGCATCATTATTGTGTCATAAATAAATTTAATTATTCAATGTCTAAAATTTATAAATAAAATACCATTATGTAGGAAATATTTTAATATTTCTAATGAATATTTATAGTTAAAAATATAACATATATAACCCTATGTAAAAATTGTTTTTCTAAAAGATATATGCTTATGTCATTTTTGTATTTAATTTAACTTAATTAATATAAAGTGTCATTATCACTTACAAGTGGATCCATAGGGTCCCAAAATCGACAAAAAGATTCCCATGGTCGGACATGTATCAACCAATATGTTTAGAACACGTTTTAGGGTAATTTAATATTATTATAATATTTTTTTGTTACCCTTAGTTACTGGATTTACCCTTTAACCATGGTAAATAAAATATTTACTGAAGTAATTATTCAAAATGTCTAAAAATAAGAGTTACCTATTTAAAAAATTTGGAAATCCTGATTCCAAATATAGAATCCATTTTTTCAAATTCAAAACACAGAAGTGGCAGAAATTAATTTAAAATTAATTCTCGCTGTCAAAACAAAAGGCGTGTTTTTAAGAAATAATAATTATCAAAAGATTGACACTTGTTTATGTCCGGTTTAAATGTAAAATTATGCCCAATGACCAAAATTGTATTAAATGGTAATAATATATTTTAAATACACTTTAAAACCACTCAAATTCATAATTTATCACTATTAATTATTTCGATTAAAAAAGTTGTTTTTAATTAAAATTTAGTAATTTTCACTATTCATCAAAAATTGAAAGTTTTCAGAAAAATACCAAAATTTTACCCTAGGATAATTTTGATATTCCAAATCCAAAAATGAATTCCATTTTTAAAGATAAAATTTATAAAATTTCAAAAAGTGGGTATTACTATTCATAATGGCTATTTTGATTGGCCATGGTGTGTTAAAATCTCAAAGTTGCGTACAATGCAAGCTATTACATTATTCAAAGGGAAATGTATCGTGGAATCTTGGGGTGTTTCAGTTAGGGTTAGTACCAAGGGTTTAACCTTGTGTATTTTTGGTGAAATATTGTGGTTTTAGGTTGGTTTTCACTCCCTTGTGGTGTGGTGGTGGTCCAATTGATGTTTCCCACAACGGTTTGGTGTTTTTCGAACAAATGGTATGTGATTTCATGTGTAAGAATTATTGTATGTGTTAGTTGTTATTGATTTATATTTTTATCATGATTTTATTACATTATGTTTGGCGTGAAAATTGTATTTGGTGGAATTTGTTAAGCGGTTGGTTTTTGAGTAGCATTTTTGTGAAAAAATGAATATTTTTGGTTTGTATTACAGGTTATGTTAATTGGGGTTGTTTTATGATTCATGGAATAGTTTTATTAAATGATTTTATGGCAGAAAATACTGGTTTTATTTGATTTTGGTATGATTTTTGTCTTCAAAGATATTTTTTAGAATTATTTTACGTTCAAAACATGGTTACACTACTTGTAATTTTTTTGTGAAGGTTTTAAATTGTTTATTGATTTGTGTAAAAGGTGAAAGTATGTTACAAAACTTTTATGGTAGGAGTTTACTTTTTAAATGTTCTATTTTAATATTAAATGTATTTTATGTGATGTATACTATATTTAATTATTTTTATAAAAAAAATAAAGGATTCTTTGAAGTGTGAAAGAGAGGAGAAACATGTTGTGGGCTATTTTGGTGTGAGTACGATTTCCAAAAAGAATTTGAATGAAAAAAGCTATCATGTGACATGTGTGTCGTATGTTTGGTGTGTGTGTGACTTTAAAGTGGTATTTGAATGTTCAAATTGTATTTCATGACTTTTGGAACTTTTTTGAGCATAAGAGGGAAAATCTAGGTATCTAGGTGGGTGGACGTGTACTAGTATGCTAGTGATCTCGTGGGGTTTGGCCCCTACTTCATGTAGAAAGTTTGAAGATAAAAAAATTAACTAAAATATAATGATGATTTTGTTGTTGGGGGACACTTGTTTATGGTTATGATCCCTACTAGTGGCTCATGTGCATGATAATGGATATTTGTATGGTTACTTTCACCGAGTACAAGCTACCTAGGACCCATAGAGAGATAGTGCCTATGGTTGTTTCCCATTGTTAGTGCTCATTAGATACATTATACTTACAATCAGAATATGGTATGTTTTTTTGGAGAATATTAGTATCCCTATCATTATATTTAAAAAAATTTATTTCTTTTAAATTAACCCACTTGAAAGTTGTTTTTATTTAAAGTTGCGTCTTTCAGAAATTGTTACTAGAATTTATTGTTTTCAAAAAATGAAAAAAAAAATTCTTATAATTATTATCATGTGGAATCGTTTTGTGGTGGAATCCTATTGGTCTATGGATCACAGCCTACTTAAACTTTTGGTTGTAAGTAGACTTGGTTATTTTTTCTCATTTTTGGTTTAATATTTTAGTGCTAGTGGTTCAGGTTTCTAGCGGTCCTTCTTGGTGTAGTTTCATAGAGATGGCTTGAGGGTGGTTCCCCTTTCCATGAGGAGGTTCTTGATATGTGATTTTTTAATTTATTCATTTTTTATAGTCTTATAGTATTTTTCAAGATTTTGTAATTTAATTATGAATTTTTTTAAAATATGTTTTGGTTTGAAAAATATAGATTTGGTTTAATGGATTCGTTTGATGTTTTATGTTTATAAACTTGGGTAAATCATTCCCAAAATTCATTTTTTTGATACCTGGGAACTTGTTCCATCCTGTGGGTATTGATAATGCCCTTCAGACCTTGTCACGGGCCAGTTTTGGTGCCGGTTTTGATGGAGACCAGGTTCGGTTCATGAAAAAATGGTATTAGAGCAGGTTCTCTCTCTTGGGTCATGTTATTTGGGTAAGAGTCTAGATAGTTTGGGGGTAGGATTGTCTGGACTTGACATTAAAATTACGATTAGGGTTCTTGGAAAGCACACCTCATGATGTGATTCAAGTCGCCAGGGGAATTCAATTTTTATCTGAGCCCTTTGGTTTTCTTGGTTTGATGATGATTAGGGGAAATGAAAAGAGAGTTGGGTTAATGGTCTCAGTGAGCTCATAGGGCCTGGAAATCCATGTGGAGTCGAGCATATTTCCTTAGAACACTCTTTGTGGTGGTGAATTTATTAGAGTATGGCCGCCAACTATATGTCCAAGTCACCCACAAAAACTAGTTTTCTCTCTCATTGTCTTGTGTCCTTTAGTTTTGGAATCTTAGAAGATTGGTTTTAAATAACAAATGACTTGGTCTTAAGAAGTGTAAATTTTTTGAGAAATGATTTTCTACTAATTAAAGAATGTTTGATTTTTGGAAATGGTGTAACTAAATTTTCATAATTGTTTTTAAATGTTAAATTGTTTATTTAAACTCTTTTGAAATTATAAATTACTTCAAAGTGGATTTTGAAAATCTATTTCAAATAGAACATTTTGAATTATTGAAAAGTGTTTTGAATTGAGTAAAGTGTTTTTGAATTTGTGTTTTGAGTTTAGAAATATATTTTTTATTTGGTAACTAGTGAGAATTTGGAAAGTTTTATGATTCATTGGAACATTATTTTAAATAAGAAGAGATGAGTTTTTCAATGAATGGGTGTTGATCAAATGGTGTTTTTCATAAAAAATAAAGTGTTTTGAAATGGGTTGAGATGTTTTGAAATTTATATGAATATCTTGAAATTGAGTTCTTATATTAATGATTGGGCCTTTCTGAAATGTTTTTTAAGATATAAATTGGGTTTTGATTTCGTGGTTAGCGGTCTTGAGAAAAAGGAAGTATTGGTTGACTATTTTGGTTTTGAAAAAGTGGAATGAATTTTTGTTTTAACCATTGGTATTTCCATTGGTGACCACATACATTGGGTTATATGTAATGATGGATGGTTAATGGCATGAATGGATGAGTGTTAAGATGAATATAAGGAGGGTACCTGGTGTGGCATAGAAACATTCATGTGTGAGGCCCATAGGATAACATTGGAGGATGCTCTAACCACAGACCTGTTTATTTTCAATGAAGTGATTTATTCTAAGGATAAACATGATTTCTTGATAACTAGTTTGGGTGGTGTGTCTTATGTATTTTTGTAAATTTTGTTGTTTTGGGATGATTGATTCCTAGAACCCCACTTTTTTAATGGTGTTTTGGGTTTGTGTTTGGTCAAAAAGTTGGGTTGAAGGGCTGGTTAGTGGTACCCTTATAAGAAATGTTCTGGGGATATTTATGGTGGTTTCCCTCATGTGTTTGGTTTTGGTTTTTGGCACATTTTGACTGATGGACTATCTTTTTTGGGTCCTTGGGTTCTCACGTTGGATTAGGTATTCGCCCATTAAAAGTAAATCCAAGACTATAGTGCATCCTATAATGTTTCTCCATTGGAAAATCCTCTAATTGATCAAGAAAAGAAATTTATTCTCAAGTTTTGGAGAATGAGTTTACCCCTCTTATTTTTTGGTTATGTGGATCCCCTTGTATAGGGAGATTGGTTGTGGGAGGTTGAAATAAACCTTAGTTTCTTAAGATTTCTGAGTCGTCGAAGGTGAATTCAGTTCAGGGTTTTCAGTGTAGAATGATTTCTTAAAGGGGCTTTGGGTCATTCATTAGTCTCATCAAATAAAGAGTTCATGTTAGGCCACCTGTGTGAAACATTTGTCTAAGAGTGGTTGTTATAGCTACTTGATGGAATCATGTGTTGTTTGGGACTCGACATAAGGTCCCTCTCTTTTTGTTTTTTGTTAGTTATAATGGTCATGTTCGGTGATACCTTGAGATGTCGTGTGTTCGTTTGACTATAAAGGTGAAGGTCATGAAATATTATGAGAGTCTTTGTTTTGTCGGATGTGTGTCTCCCTTTATAGAATTCCGAAATCTTATGTTCTAGAAAAATGTGTTTCTATGTGTCCTTTAATTCTATTGTTTCCTATCCGAATAAACAAGGGGACTCATGTGTGCATCCTCTAATCCCTTGTTTTGGTAAAATTATGGTTTAGGGTTAAGTTAGTTTGAAGTGCCTCGTGTCTCTTTGATCCCATCTGAGATAACGGTGTAATTGTTTGTGGAACTGGAAGAAGACGTTCTTTTCAGGGGTTTTTAACGCATGACTGCGAGGCAGGAGATGCTTCAATCATATGAGCTCTAGCCATAGGTCCCGGAGTGAAGCTAGCGTGTAGTCAGAAAAAATCTTACGGTTTTTCAAACCTTTGATCAAAGTCATATCCTCAGTATGAAAGAAGGGAATATTTTAAACCTCCGGTGTCATCATCTTGTTCCAGTTGTTCTCATTCGGTGGTAGAGTTGGGAGTACCTCATTTCCATGTTATATCCTTAGTTCATGTTATTCCCTAAGGTTTAATTTTAATCTTTAGAGAAAGGGATGAACTTTGGGCTAAGCAGATTGAAGAGAACTATTTACGCACAATTAGTAGTAACCATGCGCCAACCTAGGAAATTGTGTGATAAGAGACAGTAGCTATCGCACGGTCTCGGCACGGCTGTGCACCTCATCCCATGTAATCATGTAAATATTCCCATTTTTATAGAATTCTCTGTATGGTCAATGCACAGTTTCTCAAACCGTGCGGACTAACCGTGCAGTCATTCCAACACTTTAAATTTTGGGGTCTTTTCATGTTGGCCCATGCTGGTCGATTAAGATGGTTGGTTATTATGCTGGGGAGACCCACTATGAGTCTCACTTAAGTATTTTTGGAAATTTATAATGAAATTAAACCCCTTATGTTGGGATTCCATTCAGGCCTCCCCTTGTTAGTGTCTCGATTCTATCTCGGAAAAAAATTGAGTTGACCCTTATGGTGGGTAGTCTGTTTGTGTCTCCCCATATCAGTAACTTGGTTTTGTCCCTAGTGTTGGTATGAAAATAGGTAGTCTCATTCATAGTTATTTAAATTCCAACTTTCTACTTGATTAAATGTTGGGATTAGAGTGTGCCCAATGGTTTTTTTGAAGTAAGAATTTGGTGACCACGTTCGTTTTCATTGTTCATTCCAAGTAAGTTGTTTGAGTCTTTTTTGGATAGTGTTTGAGGTGTTTTGTTTTGGGATGTAGTTTGAATATGCCTGATATTTTTTGGAAGTGGTGTATATTTTGGCTTTTCAGAGTATTCCTTCTTTGGTTGATAAATTTGAGGTGTTTTGGCCTTTGTGGGAAGGCGAATTGTTTTGCAAAGGATCCCATTTTGGCCTTTCGGTTGGGTTTGGTTTTTTATTTTAGCCTTGTTGTGGATTTCTGAGGGTGGAAGGTTTTATGGTGGGGAGAATTGTCACATAAATGAATAGTTTTAAAGGTATTTTCATTTAATTAATATTAATGATTTTTTGGGGGGGTTTTCCATGTAGTTTTGGAGGAAACAGTGTTTTCTCATGATTTGTGCCAAACAGTGCACCCATTTTATATTTTAAAAACAATTTTTTTTATAAATTTTTCTTTTTTCAACATTTTACACCCATTCCACATCCCAATTGTAATTCCCTAGTATATTAAAACCACCTTATCAATTTTTACCCCATAGGAATCCATAATAATTATGGATTTGGGTTTTTTATTAAGGTATTGGGCCATCCCATAATCTCATTTCCTTCTTTAAATTATTTTTATTAATTTTTCAATATATCACTCATTTTTTAATTTTTTCGGTTATTCCACCTCCCACTAGAATCCAAAAACCTAATTCTCACCCCCATTACCTATTTTTCCTCTTTTTATCTCATCTCCCCTATAGATTAGGGAAATATTTCATAGCCTTTCTCAAATTTCCTATATTTGAAGATTTAAAATGTTTCTTTCATAAATCCTTATATTTTCACTATTTTACCCCATTTCAATCCCCACATGACATACTAAGACTTATTAGATCCTTCCTAGCAGTTTTTGATGCTTCAGTATTCAACTATTGGTGTATTTGGGCCGATTTCTTCAAGATCCCTCAAGTAAGTGGGTTTCCTTCCATCTTTCTCCCATTTGATTTGAGTTTCTCCCATATTTTCATGAAGTTATAAAGTATACAGCAGTTAGGTTTCATACCTAGGGTTTAAACTTCTGTATTTTGGGTGAAATATTGGCTACTTATGTTGGTTTTCACTCCCTTTTGGTACGGTGGTGGTGCAATTGAAGTTTCGCACAACAGTTTGGAGTTTTTGGAACAAATGGTAGGTGATTCCATGTGTAAGAATTATTGAAAGGGTTATTTTTGATTGATTTATATTTTTAGAATGATTCTCTCCCATTTTTTAGTGTGAAAATTATATTTGGTATAATTTTTTAATCTTTTGGTTTTTATGTGGAATTTTTCTACAAAAATGAATATTTTTGGTGTGTATTCCATGTTGTGTTCATTGGGGTTGTTTTATGATTCATGGAATAGTTTTATTAAATGATTTTATGGCTTCAAATTATGGTTTTATGTAATATTAGAATTATTTTTGTCTTTAAATAGAGTTTTTATAAGGATTTTATGTGAAAAACATGGTTACACACCATGGAATTGTTTTGTGAAGGTTTTAAATGGTTTCTTGATTTATATAAAATGTGCAACTATGTTATTAAGATGCTTTGGTAAGAGTGTACTTTTTAAATAGTATATTTTAATGTAAAAAGTATGTTATGTGATGTGTAATAACTGGTAAAGGTTTTAAAAAATTGATTACAATATTTTTTAAAGTGTGAAAGAGAGGTGAAATATGTTGTGGGTTGTTTTGGTGTGAGTATGATTTCCAAAATTAATTTGAATGAAAAAGGGGATCATTAGACATGTGTGTGGGATTTTTGATGTGTTTGACACTTGTAAGTGGTATTTTCATTTGAAAATTTTATTTCATGGCTTTTGGAACTTTTTTTATCACTAGTGGGAAAACCCGAGTATCTAGGTGGGTCGACGTGTACTATTATGCTACTGATCCCGTGGGGTTTGGCCCCTATTTCACATAGTAAGCTAACGATGAAAAAACTAAATAAACTATAATGATGATTATATTGGGGTACCACTAGGTTATGGTTATGATCCCAACTAGTGGCTAGTGTGCACGAGAATAGATATTTGTATGGTTACTTTCACTAAGTATGAGGTACCTGACTCCCACAACGAGCTAGTGCCTATAGCTGTTTTTCCATTACTAGTGGTCATTAGATATTTTATACTTACCATCGACATATGGTATGTTTATCTGGAGAAATTAAGTATCATTTTAATTCTATTTAAAAGAGTTTATTTCTTTTAAAGTAACCCACTTGAAAGCTGTTTTTATTTAAAGTTTCATCTTTCAAAAATTGTTACTAGCACTTTTTTTTACAAAACATGCAAGTGTTTTATAATAATGATTATCACATGGAATATTTTTGTGGTGGAATCCTACTAGGATTTTTCTCACACCCTAATTACACCCTTTTTTGTAAGTAGACTTTGTTATTTTGTCGTAGGTTTGGGTAAAGCTTTTAGTTCTAATGGTTCGGGTTTCTAGTGGTCCTTCTTAGCGTAGTGTCGTGGAGATGGATTAAGGGCGGTGCCCCTTTACATGAGGTGGTTATTAGGATATCCTTTTTTAATTTGTTCCTTTGTAATAGTATTTGAGTCTTATTCTAGATTATGTAATTAAATTCTGAATTTTTATAAAAGATGTTTTGGTTTAATAAATTCATATTTGGTTTATTGGATTCAATTGTTGTTTTATGTTTATAAACTCAGGTAAATTGTTACCAAATTTAATTTTTTGATACCTTGGAACATGTTCTAGACTTTGGGGATCGGGAACACCCTTTGGGCCTTTTCACAGGCCGGGTTTGGTGACAGTTTTTATGGCTACAAAACTCATTTTGTGACAATTATTCATTATTAAGTCACTTTATTTATTTTTTGAAAATTACATGGGGAAATTTCATTAGACTATAAAATGTTAGTAAATATTAATTTTTTCATTAATTAGGGATAAATTTTTCTTGTACTTTTTTAAGAAATAATTCATGATCTAAGGGGTAGAAAGGTTTATTATTTTTCAAAAGAATATGATATTTCAAATTTAATCATATTTCTCTAAACTTATAATGTGTTTTTTGATTATAAAAAGGGGTATATAATTGATTAATTTTACTAAATGAAATATTAAAAATTCTTATTTTGATAAATAATAAAACAATTTATATTTTCCAGGTATTTAATTGAAGATTCTATACAGGGAAAATATAATTTTTCCCAGAATGGTAGATTTAAGAGGGTGTGAATTCTAGTTTTTACAAACATATATAAACCCATTTATTAAACAAAATTGAAGCTTGGGTGTTAATATTTTCTAAACTAATAAGAGTAACAATAAAATTGATTTTATCAAAATATAATTGATTTATAAGATAAAAATATCTAAGTAAGAAATGATAAATTAATAAAGTATAATATAAAATGTAAACAGAACATAAAAAAATATTGAGATATTGAATGATAATATTTAAACACCAAGGAAATTTTAATTAAAATGTATCAAACATATTATCCATAAAAATTCTTCCCTTTTCATGAAAATTTTCAGAGGTATATATCCTTGATTCATAATTACACTATATTCAATAATGTAGACATCTTTGATCAGTTAATTGTAAGATAAATCTCTTACCCCAAAGATTACTTGGTAACATGCCCTATAACTGGAATTAAATGATCTAATGATCAGAATCTAATATTCCTATCTCTAGAAATTATTCAATCACCAATGATCAGATGTATAATTTCATATCGTCAAATCTTCTTCAATTATAAAAGATTAGTTTCATATGTTTCTATAAAAAATAACTCTTTTTTGTCACACCGGATTAGAAGTGGAATGATTAAAAATAGAAACTATGTGATTTTACTATAAAAATATATATATATATATATATATATATATATATAATAACATTGATCATGATGAAATAAAAAATAGATGGTCTCTCAAATACTAAGATAGTGAACAAATCTCAAATGATGTATTTCATTATTTTAGAAATTGGTTCTCAGGGTCTTTATGCCCTATTTATAGGTCTTTTATTTTAATAAATGGATTGGGTGATCCTTTAATTTTTTTCAAAAAGCATTACATTTGGAATAAGTTGACCTAGTAGATGAGAAATATTCTATAATTCCAATGATATAATTTTTATATACTTCATAAGATAAATTTTTTTATAAAAAATTATAAAACACACTTCTAGAACACATATGGAAAATATAAAGTTTGCTATTTATTTATTAGAACATGTTTTTGGAAGATTTCATTTTGTAAAATGACTCAACAACTATCACGTATGGAAAAATTGATGTGCCCAAGTATGTCATGAAGATAAATTCATTGTATGGAACATTTAGTTTTGATATATTTGATTTTTTTCAGTGGTTGATGACACTATTAACATTTTATGTTTTTAGAATATTCTATATTTGGAATACATTGAGTAGTGTTATATACTTTGGAGGCATTTACATGTGATTGACATGTTGTATTTATCAAGTAAGATAAATATTCAATAAGAATAGTATAATATGAGTTAAATAATGATGTATTGAGAAGTCTATTTTTGAATTTGTGTATTATAGATTTTATCATCTATTATTGTAATTATATGGGATTAGGTACTATGATATGTATTTAGATCAATAAAGAGGTTTGAGTTTTCTAGTGTTCTTAGATGATTCATTGAGAAGAATCATGATAAGGTATATGAATATATTTTGTAAGATATCCATTGAAGATCACATAACTTGAAAATCTAATGAATGGTTCTTAAAAGGATATAAAATCACATGAAGTATTATGGAAAAACTAGATCATGTGACACCTTGTGATGATCATGGAAGTTTCCATTTTTCATATTATTTCTTATTCACTAAGGGATGGATATCTCTCCCAAACACTATCCACACCAATGGTGTGGTGGAATAAACCTAAAAATGAATTTTTCTATGGATCTACCTCTTAAATTATGAATTCATAACACACTAATATATCTCACATATATTAGTGTTGTAGTGTGTTCTTGTTGGTACTCTTGAGAAGATATCCTTTTGATCGTAGTAAATATTAAAATATCACATACCATCTCACTTGAAAAATATAATGGAGATAAATTTTAAGGATTAATGTGAATGTAGGATCTTGATATGATAATGTATAATCAGGATAGATGTTGTATAATATTATAGATATTGGATAAGACTGAAACAGACGTGATGGCTTGGACTTGAAAATTTATCTAGGTTGTAGAATATCACAGTAGAAGGGAGATCACTATTCCCTAATTAGTTGATCTAGAATAATAAGTTATTCATGCATATATGTCTCATTAAATGGTTGTTTTGGACACTACACAAAGATGTATAGTTTGATATAAATTCCTATTGAAGATGATGAAATAATAGTATGAATGGTTATGACCATGCTACAACAAGATCGAGTTAATATTTCATAGTAATGAGATTAGTAAAATGAAATAAGGATCAAACTGAAGATGTTTTATTCATGTCTTTATTAGGCATATAAATGGTTGAGTTATTCCTACATAGGATGGATGGACTGAAGGGTTGCACTTGTGAGAGAAAGGATTTAATTTGGGAAGAGGATAATCACATCACAACATGATGTATTGTACCATAGATAATATCTTTGAAACGTTTTGAGGAGTTTAATGCATCAAGAAGACTACTTGGGATATATTGATGTGTCATTGTTTTAGGATCCAAGTGTCCTTATACTAAAACACAATGATTCAAATCATGGGGATTTTGGAAGTAAATATTACCATGTTTCAATATAACACAACACTCTATGTTGTAATGATTTAATGTTAAGGTGGTTCTTTAAGTTACGAACTCACCATTTCATGGGGGTCTAGTTGTGCTTCATCCTCAGGTGACCACATGAGGAGATAAAATTTTCAAAATATAAGTAATACGATTATACCACAAGTTATAAGATAAAGTGTTTAATATGATAAGAAATTCTATGATATATCTCAGCATGGATTTTTTTTATATGTATTTTGAATGTTTCTTAATATGTGAAGGAATATATCACTTAAAAACATTAGGTATTATGCAATGATTTATATCATCATGACCTAATATTGATAATTCCATAATATCTCAAAACCATATGCTCTATTGTGAGGCATTAAGAAAAGATTCAAAATATGAAACATCAGTGGTCAATTGAATGTTTAATACTTGTAATTTAATGAATATATCATATGGAAAATGGTAAGAAGATCTTGGACTCATGTATTGATCTATATTTTGATTAAAAAAATATACATATGAAATATTTCTATGAAGTGGTCATCTATACTTCTAGAAATAGAGAAAATGAAATTAAAACAATAGTTAAAATACAATGTCATAAGAAGGATTCATATCTACATTTGGATTGATAGAAAAATATACTTGTGTACCTAGACCATGTTTTGGGGGAAATTATTCATTGTCCTGTCAATTAGTAATAGAATAGGTTCACTCACAAGGATAATATCCCCTACTTTTATCATATTATACATATTATATTATAGTTAGTGTAACTAAGAGGATTTTAAACTCTAAAGAGATTCAAGATTTAAGGTCCCCAATATGACCATGCAACATCATGAAATTTTAAAAATAGTTATTACATATTTTGGATTTGAATCAATCCATTACATAATTTCCTTATTAAATACTTATACCAAAGGAATTTGGAAATCAAATTTGATTTTATATTCAAATATTCTCTGTAGGATTTATTTTAACATATTTTTTCCTGGAAAAAACATATTCACAATGAGTTATTATATTACAGAAAATAAGTTTTGATTTCTCCCCAACATCATGAAGTTATTTTTCAATTAGATGTACACTAGTTTTTTAGAGAATGTTTCCAATATATAAGTGGGGGATATATGTATAAAGGCATTAATAATTTATAGAAAAGAGGATTTAAATAAGTTTATAAATATGATGAGTACCGCTAAAGAATCCCATGTGGTTACATCAAAAATTTTATGGATAATGATCAATAAAATAAGAATGTTTACACTAAGATCTAAATTCTTCAATAGAGGATTTATTTGGATCAATTTAGTGAATATTTCATCAATAGATACACCTCATAAATTAAATAAGTAAATTCCTACAAATCTAAATTATTGACTCATAAAGTTTTCATTAAAGGATTATGGAATGAATGTAAGGAGTACAAGATGATTTTATTTAAATATTTACATCATATAGTATAATTATATCACTCTAGTTATATGGAATAAAACATTATGGATTCAAAACTTTTTTATATTGAGGATCGTAATATTTTTATGTTTTTGGAAAGAGATTGTTCAGAAATCTCAAAACAAGAAAGAAAATGTTTAATTGGTTTCTAAAACTAATGATATCTGTAGAATAATTATGAAAAATTTTATATAAGGTAAAATAATATTAAAAATTGTTGGTTTAAAATAGTGTAATATGATCTAAGGAAAGTTTTATTGATTCCATATTTGACACACCAAAGAATAAGAAACCCAATTATGATTGGGTAGAGAAAAATGTGACATAATATTTTAGAAGACTCATTGATTTCTGTCAAGAATAATGGAAGAATATAGATAATATTGGGAAGATCATTCTGTAAAAGGAGGATCATAAATATTCAATGGGAGACACAAATATGTTTAGAAAAGTCCATTTACTGCCTCATTAAAGTAAAATGACACTAATATTAGAGAGAATCATAGAAAAGGAAACCAACTCTTAGAAAAAGAAAGAGAAACTTGTTTCATAAATAAATCAAAATAAAAGGTTGTTGTTCATGGTGTGGTTTCATTAGAATAAAATTGAGGACCTAAAAGTATAAAATTATTGAAATAAGATTGAATAAGTGGGAGAAAGAATAAAAGTTTTATGAGAAATAAAAATATTCTACCAATCATGGTACACCTTAGGAAACTTTTGGTTTGTCAAAAAAATTAATACACACCACCAAATATTTTCTAATATGTATATTTATTTACTTTGAGTTACATGATAAATCCAATCCCTACAAGGATTGGAGTTAAAATGATAGTCTTCCAAAGGTTGTGGAGCTAGGTGAAAAATGACACAGAAAGTTGGGGAGGGGAAGTTCAAGTGGGCTGGGCCTACTGGTCATGTATTGGGCATGGTATGCCTTTGGGCCTTCAGGTCATTTATTGCGGGTTTTTTGGGCCTTGTTCCTTGGGCCTACGGGTCATGTACGGGTTCCCCTTAAACCCTTAAAAGGGGGATTATCCATAATAAAAATAAAAAAGAAGGCCTTCGGGCCATTCAGGCCAAAGGTTGTGGAGTAAAAAAATAAGATCTGTCCAAATATATAGTGGATCATAATAAGAAAGTGAGGTCAGCCACCAAAATAGTTGTTGAAACTTTACATATAGTTTAACATTATCAGTAATTAATAGTGAGATTTTGGATGTGTATTCAGATTTTTAAAATACAAAAAAAAATTAATGATGCAACCTGAAAAGTTGAGAGACACATTGGAACCTATTTGTAGCAACTCGTATTTTTCCCTGTCAGACTTTGGAATATTTATATGAATAATTCCAGAGCTAAGTGCGAAGACGGCGTGCGATTCCAAGGCCCGGTGTGCCCGGAATAAATTTTATAAAAATATTAAGTATTTTTATACTATGCACGTAGCGGGGGTGTGATATCTCCTAAATGGTAGCTTATAACGGGAATCTGAGGGCATGGTTGCATCCGGAACGTTCCTTTTACCCAAGGCGGGGTGTAAACTTTGCGGGCGTGGGCCTACTGTGAGAAAAGCCACCAAGGGCGTTTTTGTTAATAAATGGAAAAGTTTACTTATGAGCGTTGGCTCGAATAACTCCTGAACGGAGACTCAGATCACAATTATGAGTACGTTATTGTGTTCATAATGCCATTTTTACCCTAGGCGCGACATAATTTTAGTCAGTGTCGGGTGTCGGGTTGGAGGCGTGTTGGCGGGGAGTGAAGATGAAGATTTTATTTAAAAATAAATAAATAAAAATCAATCAAGCTTTTTCTCCCCCACCTCCCATGCCCAGGCGGAAAGACCCCCTCCCCCTCCTCTGTTTATTCATCGAATTGTGCCCTGGGCATCCGTTTTCAATGTCGATCGTCAGCAGATCGGGCTCCAGCACGTCGCAGGCGTCGTTCTGCACCCGAAGCTTCGGCGTTTTGCCCGCGAGGTAGGCGGTTTGAGTTTTAATTCCCCGATCCCATTTTTGCTTCAAATTGCTTTGTTTTGTTGTCGTAGCAGGTAATATAGAGTCCTGAGGGTCACGCAAGTACCTTTGGATCGAAAAACAGACCACCGGGGTGGTCCCGACGGACCGTGGAAGCCTCGCCGGCGCGACACCGGTGAGGGGCGGCCGGCGCAGTGAGGCGGCGGCGGCCGCCTGATGCGCGGCGGTGCACCGCCCAGCATGATGGAGGCCACGTTCCCATGGCCGGCGCAGGTCACAGCCCGATGGATGGCCGCCGGCCGGGGCGGGCCGGCGGCGTCGGCGGCTGGGTCAGCCGGCGCGGGCCGGCCCAGGCCGGTCCGACCCCTTTTTAATACACAGGGGTTTTAAAACCCCTGTTTCTTACAATCCAAGGGTCAGATTCACGTGCCGTCTATGGCGACGCATCCCTGACGATGAGGCAAACCTTTCGGTGTGGTTTTGGGAGTTTTGAGTTTCAGGATCGTGGCCCGGGAGCTTGAAACGTCAAATAAAATAATAATATTTTATTATTATTCGACTACGGGTCGTTATATCTTCTACCCGGAGCGTCTGTTTGACGTGTTATCAGTGGAGTTGAGACCCTGATAGTACGGAGGAATTTTCTTGTTGGTTTTCGGGTGTTGGGGCTGAGTTCGGGGTGCGGGCCCCATGAGGCTGGGTATTGGCGTTTGCGGAGAAACGCAACTTTCTCACCAGGAGTCCGACATTGGTGGATGTATAGTCGATCCTATGTGTTTTTCCGAGAGGATCACAATGGTGTGATCCATTTGATGAGTTTTGGGATTGAGGCGTGGGCCCCACCTGAGCTCCCTTCAGTGAATAGTTCCTTTTTTTACTGGGGGACCGTTTGGGACGAACGAGCAGTGGATCCCGTGTGTTTTTTCTAGGGGATCATCATGGTATGATCCGATTGATGAGTTTTGGGATCGTTGTGTGGTCCCCATGCGGGTTAGCTTTGGTGAATAGTATTTTTTTTACCGGATGTCCGTTTCGGGCGAGTAAACAGCCTATCCAGCGTGTTTTTTCGCGTGGATCGTGATAGTGGCCTCGGTATCGGCCTTGGAGGTGCACGGTGTGGCGTTGTGGCAGGTCACTCAGGTTAGCAACGTTTGGACCAGCAGTGGTTGGGGGTACTCCCTTGGTTTGTTCCTACAAGGGTTCGCATGGAATCACAACCTTAGTATAGGTTTGTGATCCTCTCGATGGTATGTTTAATCTGTTAGAGTTGTGGCATCCCTCCTGTGGGCCTGGAGTGGGAGCCTTTAGCATCATTTCCCTAGATCGGGTTCTTGGTATCGTTGTGACCGCTTATCCACAGGTGGTGATCCCCTATCTAACAGGTTAACTCTATAGGGTTTGTGGAATCATCGATAATATGATGCCCTGTGCTATGGGTCATGCTCAGTAGGGTTTTGTCATTGTTGTCTATAGGATCCCCTACTCATCATGAGGATTATAGTAGGGTTGTGGTATCATTGTTTATACGATCCCCTACTCAGCACGTGGTGTCAGTAGGGTTGCGGCATCATCAGTTCAAACCCCTACAGCGCGAGATGTACCAGATTGGGTTACGGTATCATTGTGACAATCGTGACACGGGTGACGATCCTCTATCTGAGTGACGTGTTTCTGTCGAGTGACAGATCGGTTTGTGGTATCCCACAGCGGATCCTGGGAGTGATCCCCTAACTATGAGCTCTACGAATTCCAGATCAGGTTGTGGTATCCCCCAGCGGACCCTGGGAGTGATCTCTTGTCTGTGAGATCTTTGTATACCAATTTGGTTTCTGGTATCACCTAGCGGACCCTAGGAGCGATCCCATATCCGAGGACTTTGGAATTTTTGTTATTTCAGCGAGGTTTCCTTAGTAACGGTATCCGACGAGTGTGATCTATCGGGTGAGCATCTCTGATTTTGTGTGGGACCCAATGGAGTGTATCTCTCAGACGAGTTTCATCTGGGATGACAGTGATCATGGATTGTGTTCTCCTAGTTGTGAACTGTTGCTGGTGATGAGGTCGATTTCTCATGTGGATTGGTGTGTGAGCTAAGTATATCTGGTTGTTCAAGGTGTATATATGGGCATACACTTGGTTTGAGCTGACTAGTTGTTTTTAGCTGAGGATGGTCACGAGATACAGTTTCTCTCTCATCTGGGTTCCCTCTGTCTGGGATGAGCGAACAGTTGTCTTTCAGCTTCTCTCTTTTGTTTTGGGTTTTTGGGGTGCCTACTGAGTATTATTATAATCACCTCTACATAGGCTTTGCCCGCACATGTTTGTGTCCTGTGCAGACCACAGGCCTTTCGACGGAGTCCTAGGAGGACCCGGAGTAGGTGGAGCTGAGTGAGTAGGACTAACCGTGGAGTCTTACCAGAGCTGTGCTGAGGAGATTTCTAGTGGTGCTTCTGGCAGCGTACCCCTTATTTTGAGTAGGTTGGACGCTTTTATAGTTTTCCTTTACTGGGCCATGTTTTTCCCTTTTTGTACTATTGTTGCACTCTGGTTTGTGATAGATTTATGCATGCATTTTCTTTTTAGTTTTATATATCTCTGCACTGTTCCATAGAGGTGTATGTGGGTGCATGTGTGCAAGTACCTTAGTCTAATGCCTCCCTTATGTGTGATAGCCTACTCGGCGCTAGACACCAACCCCTGGCCTATAGAAGGCGGGCTTGGGGAGTCGCGGCTTGAGCCCCATTGGGCCGAGTCGTGATAGAGTGGTATCAGAGAAGGTTCCACCTTTGGGATCTCAGAGCGTAGCTGGTCTAGCTATGAGTTTGGTTTGGGTTGCATAGCGGCAATGTTAAGATGTTTTGAGTTTGGATTTTTTTCCAGGGACTCCAATGTTAGTGCGACGGCCGACATATCCATACACTAGGACTCTGATAACCTTCTTTTCGACTCGGGACGTTTGGACACTAGTCGTAGGGACATAACGGTGCATGCATCAAATAGAACTGGGTTTTGGGTTTCCCTTGTTCTTCTTGAGTCAGCTCTCCAGTTTTACTCTTTGACTATGGAGTGTCTTGATTGTATTTCAGGATGCCTCCATGACGACAGCCAATGAGGGTTCCACAGTAGGGTTGTGCTGACGATCCACCCTGTGTAGAGGTTTTGGACCAGGGCGCAGGTTCTAAGGCTGGACCTCCAGGTGGTCCGCTAGTCAAACCACCACCTTTCGAGCAGCTGGTTGTGCTGCCAGTGCAGGATGAGGTTGTGCGTAGGCTAAGTGCACTGCACGAGTTCCAAAGGCAGCGACCTATGAGGTTTCGGGGTGATCCAGACCCCCAGGAAGCTGATGACGGGCTCGAAGCGGTCACCCAAGTTTTCCACCTGGTGAGGACACCTCTAGATCAGATGGTGGTCCTAGCAGCGAGCCTTCTACATGGTTCGGCCGAGCGATGGTAGAGTTTGGTGACACAGTCCCCTGATGAGGAGACGCTCACATGGGAAGAGTTTGAGCGGCTCTTCAGGGAAGAGTTTTATCTGGTGACGTTGAGGTCAGTGCGGATTCAAGAGCTTCTACAGCTTCGGCAGGAGGGCATGACTGTGTCAGAGTACTCAGAGAGGTTTATAGACCTATCGCGCTACTCCCTGGATATGGTTCGAGACTCGTTCTTTAGGGCTCGGACCTTCGAGCAGGGCCTACGCAGGGACATCCGAGCAGGTGTGGTTTCCTTGTACCTGCACACCTATGCTAGAGTGCTGGAGTGAGCCTTGGTGGTGGAGAGATTTCTGACTGAGCAGATTCATCCTGTTAGTGTTGGGCGCGTGGCAGCTGAGATGTTGGCAAATGGTAGCTTGCGGTAGGTGCAAGGGTCTGTTCATGGACGACATTTCAGGAGGTGACCCCAGGATGGAGGATCTGAGGCTCAGGGCTCATAGGGCTCGTAGGCCAGTTTTGGTCAGCCGTAGGAGAGGCGGTGTTACGCTTGCGACGTTCGGGGACATCTTGCTAGAGATTGTCCGACCCATCATGCTGCTGAGAGGGAGCCGGTTGACAGACCGCCTTGGCAGAGGCAGCATCTCGAGCAAGGAGGTATGCAGGGTGGCGGACGTGGAGACGGAGCTGGTGCAGCAGCAGGAGGTGGTAGGAGGTATCAGTTGCCACCACCCCCACCCCCAGGTGTTCCACGCCAAGCCCATGGAGCTGGGGGATGAGGGCGTGGATAGTTGCATTCCCTAGAGGCTGTTAACCCAGAGGCTCCATGGATGGATAGAGGTACACCCTGTGTCCTTTCTAATTTCTGCAGTAGTTTGTTAGACACAGTTTAGCGGTACTCTTCCCTTTCCGTTGCTTGATCTATTTTTGTTCAGGGCATTGGTAAGACCTTGTGTGGGTGTTGTTCGGCGTGCTTCAAATGCGTAAGGAAGAGGGATCCTTCCCCCACCGAGACACGTTTTTGTGACGCGATCAAAACCGTATGGGCGAGTCAGTGTTTCCCAAAGCGGATAGTGTTGAGGTGTGGTAGATGAGTCCCTCTGACTTATGTGTTCAGGCAGGGGTGCTTGTTGGTGAACTCACTAGCATGGGAGACCCAGTTGAGATTCCAGTCACTTTCCTTGTGCTTATAGATTTTCAGGGATGAAAAGTTATAAGGGGGGAGGATTTAGCGACTCTGATTTGTCCCTTTCATACTTTGAAATATTTCTATGAATAATTCTAGAGCTAGGTGTGAAGACAGCATTCGATTCTGAGGTCCGGTGTGCCCGGAATAAATTTTATAAAAATATTAAGTATTTTTATACTATGCATGTGGTTTGGGCGTTATATCTCCTAAACGGTAGCTCAGAACGGGAATCTGAGGGCACGGTTGCGTCCAGAATGTGTCGTTTACCTAAGGCGGGGTGTAAACTTTGCGGGCGCGGGCCTGCTGTGAGAAAAACCACCATGGGCGTTTTCGTAAATAAATGGAAAAGTTTACTTACGAGCGTCGGCTCGAATAACTCCTGAACGGATTCTCAGATCACAATTATGAGTGTGTCTTTGCATTTAGAACGTCGTGTTTATCCTAGGTGCGACATAATTTTAGTCAGCACCGGGTGTCGGGTTGGAGGCGTGTTGGCGGGGAGTGATGATGAAGATTTTATTTAAAAAATAAATAAATAAAAATAAATCAAGCTTCTTCTCCCCAACCTCCCACGCGCAGGCGGAACAAAACCCTCCCCCTCCTCCTTTTCTTCGTCAAATCGCACCCTGGGCATCCGTTTTCAGCGCCAATTGTCAGCGGATAGAGCTCCAGCGCGTCGCAGGCGTCGTTCTACACCCGAAGCTTTGGTGTTTCGCCTACGAGGTAGGCGGTTTGAGTTTTAATTCCCCGATCCCATTTTTGATTTTAATTGCTTTGTTTTGTTGTTGTAGAAGGGAAGATCGAGTCTCGAGGGTCGTGCAGGTACCTTCGGATCGAAAAATGGACCACCGGGGTGGTCCTGGCGGTCCGCGGAATCCTCGTCGGCGCGACACCAGCGTGGCGGTGCCGGCCCCGGTGAGGGGCAGCAGGCCACGACGGGTCGGCGCAGCGAGGCGGGGGCGGCCGCCTGAGGCGCGACGACGCGCCGCCCAGCACGACGGAGGCCGCGGTCCCGAATCCATTGCGGGCCGCAATGCGGTGGAGGGTCGCCGGCCAGGTCGGGCCGGCGGCGGCCGGGTCGGCCAGCGCGGGTCGGCCGGACCGGTCGGTTCAGGCCGGTCCGACCCCTTTTTAATACATGGGGGTTTTAAAACCCCCATTTCTTGCCATCCGAAGGTCGGATTCACATGCATTCTATGGCAACGTGACCCTGGTGATGAGGAGAACCTTTCGGTGTGGTTTCAGGAGTTTTGAGTTTCGAGATCGTTGCCCGGGAGCATGAAACGTCGAATAAAATAATAATATTTTATTATTATTCGACTTCGGGACATTGTATCTTCTTCCCAGAGCATCTGTTTGACGTGTCGTCAGTGGCGTTGAGGCCCAGATGGTACGGTGGACTTTTCTTGTTGGTTTTCAGGTGTTGGGGACGATTTCGAGGTGTGGGACTCACGAGGCATGGTTTTGGTGTTTGTAGAGAAATGCAAAATTATCATCAGAAGTCCGACATTGGTGGATGTATAGTCGATTCTATATGTTTTTCCAAGAGTATCACAATAGTGTGATCCGTTGGATGAGTTTCGGGATTGAGGCGTGGGCCCCACCCAATCTCCCTTCGGTGAATAGTGCCTTTTTCACCGGGGGCCATTTGGGACGAACGAGTAGTGTATCCCATGTGTTTTTTCGAGGGGATCGTCAGGGTATGATCTTATTGATGAGTTTTGGGATCGTTGTGTGGGCCCCACGTGGGCTAGCTTCGCTAAATAGTACCTTTTTTACCAGATGTCCATTTCGGGAGAGTAAAGAGCCTATCCTGCATGTTTTTCTACATGGATCGTGATGGTGTCCTCGGTATCGGCCTTGGAGGTGCGCAGTGTGGCATTGTAGCGGGTCGCTCGGGTTAGCGATGTTTGGACCAGCAGTGGTTGAGGGTACTTCCTTGGTTCGTTCCTAAGAGGGTTTGTGTGGCATCACAACCTTAGTATAGGTTTGTGATCTTCTCGATGGGGTGTTTAATCTGTTAGAGTTGTAGCATCCCTTCCGTGGGCCCATAGTGGGATCCTCTAGTATCATTTACCTAGATCAGGTTCCTGGTATCGTTGTGACCGCTAATCCATGGGCGACGATCCCCTTTCTAGCAGGTTAACTCCATAGGGTTTGTCGAATCATAGGGAATATGATCCCCTATGTTGTGGACCATTCTCATTAGGGTTGTGGCATCTTCGAGTATACGATCTCCTACACATCATGAGGATTATAGTAGGGTTGCGTTATCATTGGTTATACGATCCCCTACTCAGCGCTTGGTGTCAGTAGGTTTGCAGCATCGTCAGTTCGAACCCCTACAGCACGAGATGTACTAGATAGGGTTACAGTATCGTCGTGACCGTCGTGACATGGGTGACGATCCTCTATCTGAGTGACGTGTTTCTGTCAAGTGCCAGATCGGGTTGTGGTATCCCCCAGCGGATCCGGGGAGTGATCCCCTAACTATGAGCTCTATGAATGCCAGATCGGGTTGTGGTATCCCCCAGCAGACCCTGGTAGTGATCCTCTGTCTGTGAGATCTTCGTATACCGGTGTGGGTTCTGGTATCCCCTAGAGTACCCTAGGAGCGATACCCTATTCAAGGAGTTTGGTGTTTATGTTGTTTCAGCGAGGTTTCCTCAGTGACGGTATCCGACGAGTGTGATCTCTCGGGTGAGCGTCTGTGATGTTGTGTGGGACCCAATGGATTGTATCTCTCAGACGAGTGTCATCTGGTATGAAAGTGATCATGGAGTGTGTTCTCCTAGTTCTGAACCATTTCTTGTGATGAGGTCGGTTCCTTATGTTCTTAGTGCGTTATCTGAGTATATTTGTTTGTTTAAGGTCTATGTATGGCCATACACCTGGTTTGAGATGACTAGTTGTGTTTAGCTGAGGATTGTCATGAGATGAATTTTCTCTCTTTTCTGGGTCCCCTCTGGCTGGGATGAGTGGATTGTTGCCTTTCATTTGATCTCTTTTGTTTTGGGTTTTTTGGGTGCCTACTGAGTATTGTTATACTCACCCCTGCACGGGCTTTGCCCGCACATGTTTGTGTCTTGTGCAGACCACAGGCCTTTCGATGGAGTCTTAGGAGGACCCGGAGTAGGAGGATCTGAGTGAGCAGGACTAACCATGTAGTCTTATCGGAGTTGTGCCAAGGAGATTTCTGGTGGTGCTTTTGGCAGCGTACCCCTTCTTCCGAGCAGATTGGACACTTTTGTAGTTTTCCTTTGCTGGGACCTATTTTTTCCTTTTTGTACTGTTGTTGTACTCTTTTTTGGGATAGATTTATGCATGCATTTTTTTAAGTTTTATATATCTTTTCACTGTTTCATGGAGGTGTATGTGGGTGCGTGTGTGTAGGTACCTTAGGCTAATGTATCCCTTGTGTGTGATAGCCTACTCAGCGCTAGACGCCAGCCCCTGGCCTATAGGAGGCGGGCTTGGGGAGTCGTGGCTCGAGCCCCGTTGGGTCGGGTCGTGACACTATCAAAATTCTAAAGGGATCAATATAAAAAATATAGTGGGTGGGATAGTCAATAGAGGACACCAACATTCAATTTAGTTTTATATAGAATCAAATAATGTGTTTAGTCAAGATGATGGGAAGTAACTAGTGAATAATATTAAAGGTAAATCCAGGAATATTTTAAAGAAAATGTTATTCCAAGTGATATAACATTCTCCTTTTAAGAACTATGTTATGAGTTCATGAACCCTCTTCATTATTATTCAATGAATTACATAAAGATTAATTTTATCTAGATAAAAGTGATTACTCACACAAAGGTAAAGTTCCATAAATTAATGAGAAAAAAAAGTACACGAGTCACAAATATGGAACTTTTCAATAATACCTTTGAAAAAGGGTCATGATCACATCAATTAGGTTTTCATCAAAAACATTGTCTTATATAATAAAACATTTATTTGTTAATCTATCCATAAGATAATTAGATTCTATAAAAACATGTGTTCTGAAAAAGAACATTTTTGAGAGAGTCTTTATTAATCTAATCCATTGGGAAGTAAGTTTACATGAAGGACATAATTTCCCTTTTCTTACCTCTTGTACTAAAACACTAGATTCACATTCAAACCATACATTATTCCAACCTTTTCTCTTCGTCGTTTTCACTTCATTAATCAGAGTAAGAATCTCATATTCTAAGGATATATCAATTCCACAAGAGCCATAAGGACACCCCATAATATCAGCATTATGATCTCTGAATATTGGCCCAAATTATGAGGGTCCTAGAATACCCTTGCAAGCCCCTTCTGAGTTTCATTTAATCCAGTCCATAAATGGTGAGTTCTAAATTATTTCAAGACTACCATGTGTTTTGGAAAAAATTAAGGTAAACCAAGCCATATCAGCACAAAGAAGTCATTAGTTGAGTTATTTCATCAGTCATGCTAAATTGAATAGCCATATATCACTGCTATGATGGTTTATAGGCAAGAAACACAGTTATTGAAAAGGGTATGATCTTGTATAGAATAATTTCATATCCTCCATATTAGATGAATTGTTTCAGCATGGGCAACCTAACACAAACTTAGAAGTTTCATTGTCAATTTAATCAATTAATATTTATATTTTCAATTTATCAATGATTTTGACTCTATTATCTATTTTTAAAGAATTTAAAGATATAATTTTATTGAAGGATATTCATGAGATAGTTTCTCCCTCATTATTTAGGAGTAAATATATATAATTATAAATTCTTATATCCCAATGAAGTTTGATAATTAACCTTCACTAAATGGGGATGTGGAATATAATACCTATCAATGGGATAAGAAAAGGTATAAAACCACTCAATTGTATTCTATTTTTATTTTAGAATATGTTTTCATTTGTAAAGAAACACATAAATCCAAAGTTTCATTAATGGAATTCTCAAGAGTTTTTTGATGATTAAAATGGTATAATTTATTTTTGGTACATAAAATGGTTCATGTTATTTCATGGTGTTTTAAAAATCATTGAAGGTATTTTTTATAGAAGACTTATGATGGTAATATTTACAAAAAAATCTAAACGGGTATATTTTTGTTCCCATGTATGTTATTAATATGATTTCCATGAATGAAACATTTTTTATGATTTGTTTGATTTGTTTCCAATGGTTGATAACACTATTCATGCATGATGTATTTTGAACATGAAATGTCTATATTATGTTGAGTATTTAGATATTATTTAGAGAGATTTATATGTACATGGAATGATGAATTTTTCAAGGAAGATGATGATTTAATAATATCATCATAAGTTGGGTTGAAAAAAATATATAGTGTGCAGTATACATTGGATGAAGCATATTGAATATTATAGAATCTACAATGGGAAGTCAATTTAGTTAGGTTTTATGATATATATATATATATATATGAATATTATTGAATATGTTTGAGCCTACTAGTATCTTTGGTTGAATTATTGAGAAGATTCATGGAAAGGTATAAAAAATTTGTAATTAATTCATCGAAGATCACATTAACTAGATCACAAAGAACTCTTGGAAGAATAGAGAATCATATAGAGTATGAACAAAAAGATATATCTTTTCAAACCATATAATGATTAATGAATATTCCATTGGACACAAGATTTCAAGTTCATCAATGGATTCATCTCTCTCATAAACACTATCTAAGCCAATGGTGTGGTGGTATAAACATTTTAATGATGTTGACTATGAATTCTACCTAATTTCTTATGAATACATGGAACACTAATATATATCATATAAATTAGTGTTGTAGTTTTTTCTTGTAGTTACTCTTGAGAAGATAACCATGAAATTTTAATGAATCTATACATATCACATATATTCTCACTTAGAAAAATATGATGTAGATAAATTTTTTGGGTCAAGGTGAATGGGGAAAATTTAGATGATTCGATAGTATTATAGATGATATAGGAGAATGTTATTGATGTTGGGGAAGACTGGAGAAACATTGATGTCTTGTAATTGGATAATTCTCCAAGTTTTAGGATATCATGATGAAAGGGATATCACCACACCATGATTAGTTGTCCTGTAAGAATAATTCATTTTTAATTAGATTCCCCATTCCAAATCAGTATTATCTCTGATGTAAGGATTTTTCTATTTGAGATAAATTCTTGTTGAGTATTTTGATATCATAACATGAATTATTATGACCACTTCATGGTAATATTGAGTTAATCTTCTATAGGATTGAGTTTAATCTAATGAAAAAAGTGTCACTCCATGGATAATTCAATTACCTAGTTATTATGATAATTAAAGTTTGAGTTATTACAATGTTAGATTTATGTGTTTATGGGTTACTCTTATGATAGAAATAAGTTAATCTAATGTGAGAATAATCACGCTGCAACCTGATTTATTTCACTATGGAGAAAATCCCTAGATCATTTAGAGGAGTTAACCACATCATGAAGATCAACTAAGATGAGTTTATATTTTGCTAGTTTGGGATCCAAGTGGTATTGTAATGTAACATAATGGATTATTACATAGTTATTATTTAAGTATAACCATGTCACAATATAAGGTTCCACACAACAATACTCTTTTTGGTGAGAATTTTATGTTTTGGTGATTCTATAAATTATAAAATCACCAAGTTATGGGGGTTAGGCTACACTTATACCTCAAGATATAAAATCCGGAGATATAGATTCCACCCCTAAAGATACATTATCACACCCAAGTTAAGGGAAAATTTTGGTAGATCTGATGAGAAATTAAAATAAAAATTTTAGATGAGATTTTTGGATCTATAGTTTTACATAATCCTATGTCATGAATGAATATATCATGTCATAGAAACATAAATTTTACCTTGATTTGTATTATCACACTACAATATAGTTATTTCGAGAGTATCCCAAAACCATATTTCCTATATTTTAGGAATAAAATAGGGAATCAAAATAAAAAACATTAAAAGTCAACCAGAAGACATTAATAAGGGATTAAATAAATATATCTTATGGAAAAAGGTGAATAAATTCTATAATCATTGATTAATTGTGATTTCCATTAAATATATAGAGATAAGAAATATATATAAAATGGATCTTCTATGGTACTTTAAAGATAGATTATTAAATCGACATGATAGTTGATTTGAAGAATTCATGATAGGTAAACCCATCCTGGTCTAGATTGAGGGAAGAACATGGGTGCACACCTTGCCCAAAGTCTATAGGAATTTGAGGTATGGGAAGAAGATATAGTTTTACTTATTAGCACTCATTTTTAATTTTATAATAAAATTTAAACTCAGTCATATTGATCTGTTTATTTTT
This sequence comes from Viscum album, assembly GCA_963277665.1. Lineage (NCBI taxonomy): Eukaryota > Viridiplantae > Streptophyta > Magnoliopsida > Santalales > Viscaceae > Viscum > Viscum album. The sequence continues at coordinate 685,316,889 of OY728165.1, forward strand.
CCTCTGGTAATATATTAGAATATTAGTAATGGGGTCATAACTACTTCACACCAAGGATTAGGAACCTCATAATAAGGGTCAGTAAACCTTATAAACCCCCATTTGTTTACTTTTGTTCTATATCTCACCTCTTATCATCAATATAGTTATTATCATTGGGATCATTTTGTGATACATTAACTAATGAAAAACATATTAAATTAACATGGAATAGAGAAAAGGTGAAGAAAAGTATGTATTAGACTTATAAAACTAATTCATCCCCCACCCCCCACCCCCACACACACATAGTGCTTGGTAAAATCCTTCATAATCCTATGAAAATAAAAAATATATTGGATGAAGAAGGAATCTTCTAATTTAAAAAAAGGTGGATGGTTTTTTGAGGGAATATTCATAAAACAAATTCCATGGAGTTTTTCATTTATTTTGGATAGTAAAATCTTAAAGTATGAATAATTATTATCACCAATACTACTATAGGGAAATAGGAGAAGACATATGGATGAACCGACTTATGGTAAAGGAGGCAGGAATAATGCTACACTGGTGATGCATCAGTGAAGTAAATATTTATAAGTGGGATAATTCTCATAATTTAGTTAGAACCCAGTATAAGGAAGATTCATAATTCTAAATAAAATATTAGTAATGAAATATTTTAAATTTTTTTCTCAAATAAGAACCACTAAAAATGATTAGAAGAAAGTTTTAAGAAAAGGCTTGGTTCATAATGACTAGCCACATTCATCTACATGAGGATTCTTGATATGTAACCCTCTTTCCATGTATTTAATTATTATAACTATTTTTAGATTGATTTAGTTTTAAGGGGGAGATACAATCCATTGGGTGAGTGTATTTCAAATAGGTGAGTGCATTTCAAGGAGGTAAATTCATTACAAGAACATGAATTTAACAAGTAGTGTCATAGTAATCACTTGTTGTATCAATGCATGATCTAATTCTAAAATTTGGGTTAATATAAATTATAATTAGTATCAAATACCAATTTGGGAAATTCAAGTGAAATCATGTTAAATCTATAATTTTAAGTGGTTCTATAAATTTATAAGTTGTATTGAGCCTGGTATGGAAATATCATGATGTAAAATTATAATATAAAGTATCCAATGGTATAGTTCCAAATATGGATTACAATAAGTGGTATCAAGCTATTTAAAGTGGATTTGAACCATGATGAAATTGGAAAAGTATCTAAATTCATGGAAATGTTCGTTATTTATTTGTTTCTCTCTAACAATGTGGTATCATATGATTATTCTTAAGGTTTCTGAAAGCATCTGAAAGGAAAATTCCACGATAAAAATAAATTCTATAATTGTATTCAATAGAAAATGTAATTCATAAAATGTTTGTAATAATTATTCATATGTTTTTTAGCCTCATCTGGGAAAGGGATAATCTATGTGGAGAAGAGAATAGATTATTTCATCAAGTGGAATCATGACATTATTATAATATGTGGTATCAATTTGTTAAACTTTTGGTATGAATCACACACATTATCTTTTATTAATTATTCACTGAAAATATTGGGTAAGTGTGATTGAGATCATAAATAGAAATATTTAAATGAAATAAATATCTAGTTATATTTATTTATATAATTAAGTTAGTGAAATGGATAATGTTAACATTATTAATATAAAATATTATTTCATATGTTGAGTTCTAAATTAGAAGACTTAGGGGATTTGTTGATGACTCTTTGTGAAGTGTTAAGTTCACTCAATCAAATACTTTTAGAGTAAATCTACAGTTGTAAGATTTTTTGATCTTGAAATAAAATATAGAAATATTCAAGATAATTAGGGTTTGATCCCTTTGTAACACAATTTACAATGTCAAATATAAAGTGAATAAAATAAAATAAATTTGTGGAAAAAGATAAAAATTATAAACTAAGGGTTGTAAAATTACCATGTTGTAAAGGGATCAAAATATGGTTTATTAGTTTCTAATATATCCTATTGGTTTTGAAAATAAAACAAGTTGTTAAAATGGATGAATTTTATGAAGGTTTTTTATGAAAAATAGGGAGTTAACACTCTCTAAATATAGTGAAATTGTGGTAATAATAAAGGGGGATATTTTTTTATGAAACTTTAGTACATTTCATTTCTAAATGGGGTGGAAGAATAAAATACGGTGTATATACCCTTTTAATTTTATTAAAAAATGGAAGTAAGAATAATTCTATCTAAATATATACATTGATCGTAAAAAATGTGTTAGATTATAAATATGGATTTGTGGAATTATTTTCATTAAATTATATATGGGGAATATTGAATCTAATAGGATTTATTTTTTATGTGTTGATAATAAATTTTGTCAATCAATGGTGACAATCAAATTATGGATTTGTTAACAATGATATATTTTTGTAACCAAGAGGTTATGTGAAAGAATAAAGTCTAAAGGGGGTTTGGGAACTCAAAGTTTGTGTGTTTGTGAAAAGATCATGGTAAAACTATGGATACTTTTACATGGGGATACATATAGATGAGGGGATTCATGATGGAAATTAAATATGGTTACTATACATGGAAACCATACTTTTTTGAGGGATTTATAGCATTGTCATACATGGTATTGGAGATTAGTGATTTGTGGGTTTAGATTTTGTATATTATATATGAGATATAAATATTATATTATAAATTAACGTAGAATTAGAAGAATAATAATCTTATTTAAAATAGTTTGGAGATTTTTTATGTTTATTTAAGTAAATTAATCAAAAACCACACCACAACAGTGTACATCATGTCGTAATAGATCTATGAATGATGATGTGATTCTAGTAAGGGGGTACTCACACCATAATAAAAATAGATCCATGACCTAAATAATTAGTGTTTAGTTGTTAATAGATGGTTAATAGTTACTTTATAAAGGATGTGTATTATGTTATGATAAATATGTAAAAATATATTATTGGATAAGTATATATAATATGTAATATGTCATGCCACACCAGAAAGAAATGTGATATGGTGAAAATGATTATTTTGTAGTAAAACCCACATAAGAAAATTCCGTCAATCTGTTTTTATAGTTCTATAATTATAGTACAATATAGTATATTACATAGAAATAGGTAGATTTAAAAGGATGTGAATTATGCACAACACCGTAACAATGTGGGTTGTGCTGTGAAATAGAGATTTTTCCATAAGAATAGTAATCCATGAAAAAAAAATTTTAATTGTAATGTTTCATCTATATCATAAAGAATAGAGAGACACCTCAATATATTAAGGTTATAAATACTTAGAAGGATTGGACCCATGTTTTTTGGGATTTTTAATTTGAATAACACCGTGATTTTTTTGTGGAACCCATGGATAAAGTATGTCATTCCATAATAGATATTTTCATAGTATAAAATGGTGGTGCTAGAAATGGATCATTCCATAAGGGTGTCCACTGGGTTTTCATTTTATAAATTATAATATATTTTAATGATTTGGTTTGAATTCAAAAGAGAGAGATATGTATTTAGAATTTTAGATATATACATGAACTATTTGGATAAATATGATCAAACTAAAATGAGTGTTACACATGAAAGGATCTAAAAATTATAGAGTTAATTTGGATTGATCCTAACTGTTGGATTAAGGGTTAGACTTTAGTGAGTTTATTTGAAACTGATATAACATTTTTGGAAAAGGATAGAGGAATAAAATCATTAAAATATTGTTTTTTCAAAGAGGAAGAATTGATCGTATTGATAGTTGATTCACTGATACATATTTTTTCATTGATGGAAGTTTCGATTGGCATATAATTATATTGTTTGAATTTGGATAATTATAGAATAGTATAAAGCATGAAAAGATACTTATAACATTTAATTATTCTTTATTTTGAGTAATAAAGTTGTAGTGGTGATCATTTATAAAAAATAGATTCAAATATAAAAAATGGGTTGATATTATATGGATTTAGAGAATAAAAGAGAAGTGAATTGGTGTTCAAAATTGTATCAAATTTCTAGTTTCTAGATTCATAGTGATATACATTCAATTTTTGATCATGGAGATACCATTACATCTATAAAAAATTTAATACTTCCTAAAGTAGTGCATGGAGGAATAATATTACATAGTGACCATTTTATTGTATTGTTTCATCCCTAAATAATTGTAAAGGAATTGTTTTTTTAATAGAGTGACCATAGTAGAAACATTTTATCGACTAAATAATGAGTTGATAATAGATTTTGGTGCACTAGAATAGTGCTTTGTTTAACCTACATGGATATGGACTACTTTCCATTAATAAATTAAAATTCATGTGTTCTTGTGCTATACATTTTTCATCTATAATTATTATTTGGTGAGAGAGAAATCAAGGGAGAGATAGGTTTAATGTGTTCCTACTCAAATGGGAATAAAATCCGATGAAGGGTGAGTCTTAAGATTTTAAGAAAATGTTTAATTTGGTTGGAACATGATTCACCCAATCCCTCTCTTAGGGTTCCTTAGGACTCTAATCGTAACTTTTGATAAAAAAAGGGTTTTTGGTCCATGAATGGTTTCTATAAAGGTTTATAAACAATTTTGGTGGTATAAAAACCATATAGGAATTCAATAATTAGATAGTTAATCAGTATATTTTTTTACACAATTTGTAAGTCATGTTATAAACCATGATAAACTTAAAACCCTTTGTTTTTAACCCATAACTTCTTCTTTATACCCCATGGTTCACCTCCATTTCAATTTACAAGAACCCCCTACCACTATCCTCGTTATCCATTCATCTGGTGGCTATATGAATTCATTGTTCAACATTTTTCCATATTTATGGTAAGATCTATATTTCCACATATAATCTACTTCTCTTACCCTGTTCTTGATTTCTCTAAGTGGATCTTAGAATTCGGGCTTGGTGGTTTCACTAGAACATGAAGCAACACTCTCTAATTATAGGGATTTTTCATTGTGAATATAAAATAGGATTTCATTAGGAGTTTTCACATTAATAGTGGTTGATTCAATATCATGTTATTTCATAGTAAGTATTTCATCATTTTTGTTTTATTTGTATGATTTTTCTGGAATAAAAATTATGAATATTAGGAGTTTTTATTTACTAGTTGTCATGTGAATATTTTACGGTAATTTATGTGTGTTGATTAGTTTATATAAGTGATCTAAAGTAGGTGGTATCACCTTTAAATATTGATTTTATGAATGTTAAGGAATGGTATGGATCTATTGAATTTAATTATGATTTTGTATATCATTATAATTATTATTATCGTAAGTGTTATTAATTTGTTAATTAAATTACTTATTATTGATTCCTTTCATGATTTTAAATCCATGTATAATGAGAAGAAAAATAAATTTATTTTAAGGTCACTAAAGGAATACATAGCTTAAGATAACTAATTTATTAGGTGATGACTTAATTGGATGAGAAAAATAGATATACATTATGGGTTAGTATAATAATATACTTAAATTGTTCAATATAAGGTTTAAGTAATTTTTATATATATTTAAAATTAATGAAATATATGAATACATGAGTTTTTTGAAATGTGTATTAGAAAATAAAGTATTTTTAAACATAATGTTATATTTTAAGGAAAAACATGGTTTTGGTGAACTTGATTAAATTTTTTATTTTTATGAAATAGAATTTTAAATAAAATTGTGGGGTTTATTTAAAATATATTATAGGATAAATTATAAATTTTCATTATATGTTTTAAAGGTGTTATGTGAGTTTATTTCTTGAAATATGGATTTTGAAATGAGTTTTGATATAAATTTTTTTATAAAACATTGGATTTTAAATATTTTTAATGAAAACTTTATGTAGGTTGTAAATGTACAATGATTTTATTTTTGAGTGAAATGCTCGGATTAATTAAAACACTTTTTTATAAAAGAGGAAATGTTTTGAATATTTGATTACTTTATATTGTATTTTATAGAAGAAAATATAAATGTATTTTGGTGTGAATCCCTTTTTATTTTTTTTCTTATTTGTGGCTTTGATGATATTTTGATTTTTTATACCTTTAGAGGGTTAAACTTTTCAAATTGTGTATTATTTGATTTATTTTTATTTATAATATGAAATGGTGAACCTCAGGATATGTTTTGGTGTTTTATAGATTTATGGAATGATTTTGATTTGAACAGAGGGTGGTTCCTCGTGTATTTTAAGTGCATTAATGTTCTAGAAGATTGATTAGTGAGTTTTGGGGTAAAATTAAAAAAAATATCAAAATAAAATCCTTCAATTTTAACAGAGTTAATAGTCTTAAAGGATGGTTTAATAAACTATTTAGATTCTAAAAATTTTGGTGGTGTCACAGAATAGTTTTTATATATGGTTTAAACCATACCATAAACTATTTTATCTTTTTTTAAATTTATTACTCTATTCATTTTCAATAATTATAGAACCCTTTTGAACAGGTATAGTAAGAGTATGGGATGTCCTAGTGTTATTTAAGTCATTGGAAGTAGTCATTGTTTATATTTATGGATATGGATGTTCATGTCTGTTCCTAGTGGGAATGAGAGCTAATATACTTCTTAGTTTGTTTATATGGCTATAATTATATACATTTCTATTTTTCCCTTTTATAAAAGTGGTAAAAAAATTATTTTATTTATCCACAAGGATTAAGGAATAATTATGATTAAACTTTTTTTATGATTATACTAAGGAAGACTATTTTGGTTATTGAGTTGTGGTTAATGTGAATTAGTCAGTTTTTCTAGTTTCTAGACCGATCCTTAAAATAAAAATGTCCCTAAACTATATACAAAAGTTAAATAGATAGTAGTGGTAAATCTATATATATGGAAGGTTTTTTCGCTTCTTAGATATTTTTATTATAATAATTCATTAATCATATGGGATTTTTTTCTTCTGTTAAAGGTGGGGTTGAAATCAATAGTCGTGGTATTGTTTATTTTTAGGTGTGTTGGGAGAGCACACCTTTCATACATTTGGAGTAATTCTCATGTAAATTAAGTGTAAGAATTATATTCATGTGTTAACCAATATTTTATTAAGTTATTATTGGAATAGGAATGGGATAATTATTTTTTTGTGTCTTGGAACTTTATTATCCCTTTTTTTATTCTTATCTTCTACCTCATTATTTATTTGTTATTTTATCTAGGTACCTTTACAAGGTCATTTATCTTGATTAATTTTTTTGTGCTTAGTTTTATTATATCTGAGTTATTTTCTTGTTCTGTGATTTGGGCATGATCGATTGTTTTTCTTAGGGTGTGCGGGTGTGATCTCATTATCATATTTGAATAATGGATTCCAATTTAGTAGTTTTATTATTGTTATGTATCAATGTTATTGTATTTTATCAACCATGAATATATATGATTATGATTATTTTTATCATTTATTTATTAAAAATGGTTGAGTTTCACCCACATATACAGCCTAGTCTTTTACATATATGACTTTCACTCAATGGAGTTTAGGAATACAGAATAATACTATTAGGTAAATGGACTCACCTATACCCATATAAATGGTATGGTTTACAATTTTCATGGTTATAAATTATATTTATTTTTATATTGGTTCATGTAATGACTTCTAGAGGGGTTTATTATCTTGTTTTGGGGGTTTTCATGGAGGTTGTGTTAATGAAAAGAGGTAGTGTTAGTTGGGTAAAGGGTCATTATTTTTTTATTGATCTTAAGAAATAATTATTTTTTGTTTGAAATATTCTATATCATGATTTTAGGGACTAAAAGTATGAATTTTCAGAATATATTGTTGTTTTTATTTTATATACTATATGTGAGGGGTCATAAGTACTTATCTTGATTTTATAAATATATAGGATATTGTGTCTATCTTAAAAATGGATCAAGTCAATTTTTTTATGAAATATGGTATGAATCATTTTGGTTTAAATATTTAAGGGCATAGTCTTCGCAATGTTTCTATAGTCCCTTTCTGCTACTTAAAAATTATGGTGTATGGAGAGGTAGGCCTGAGTCTATGTCATGATCCAACTTGGATTCCATAAGTTAGGGAATTTTAAAATAGAATGAAAAAATAATTGTATTTTTTAATAAAACATATTATATGTGGAGATATGATATCAGGACTTGGAAGTTTGGTTGTTTATATTCTTGGTATAAATAATCACGGTCAATAAAATGTTACCAAAGGATATTTTTGGGATTCAAATGATCTAAAAACACTTTTTAAACACATTGGTAGAAATATAGAAACCCAAATCCAATATATTCCATTATAGATAAATGAAATCATACATATTATAAATTAATAAACCTATATACCTATCCTCAAATATGTACTCTATATTTGTCTTCATCCTCTCTACTTGATGAAGATTACATGAGATTCGGTCAAATGGAATCCCTCCTCCAGAGGTATCCATGGGTTGTGATGAATTTATCATTATACAAGTGGGGATTCACTTCTCCCCATGATACTCTAGTTCCAATATTGGTAGAGGTATAAGAAAGAGAGATAGATTTGGGATGGTGTAATTTCACCATTCTATATACTAGATTAATATACATCTATCCCATTGAATGGGTACTACCTCTTTATATAGATACCTCATTTAAATACCCTAACTCCAATAACACAAAGCTAGTGGTTACTGTATTACATTGGTATAAGATACAAGTGATGAAATATCTAGACCAAACATTTTCATAGTCTTGGAACACTAGATACATAATAGAGTTTTACATAACATTAGAAAAAAGAAAATAAAATATAGTATTTTCTTTGGAATCATCTTTATTCCCTATATAATATACCTTTGTATCAATCATAAAACATTTCCTAGTATCCTAAGGAAAGGAAACATAAGATATAGGTGATCTTATATGCTCAAAAAATTTGAATATAGTGGAAGAAAAATAAGGCAATATCAATATGGTAAAGAAAATAACTGAAAACACAATACATTTAATCAATAACTCGATCTCAATAAATAATAAGGAAGGAATATATGGTAATAAAAAAACATCATACAGATAATCAATTGAGCTAGGAACTTGTTTTTGGGTATCATAAAAAATAAAATTATGACATTAAAATCAATAATTTATTTCATAATTATGGTATTCATAATTCTAGACATCTAGAACTTACCATCAAGGCCTCAACCAAGACATATGAATATACCATCAAGGAATTATGCCATGAAATCTATATAATGGCCTCAGCTAAAACCCAATATAGTTTGCCTCATGATACCTGTCGATGCATCGAGAGGATATAGAGTCCCCCATAATTGAATTACTAGTTCTAATTCATTCGTCATATAAATAAAAAAAAGAAAAAATAATAAATATTCCTCAAAAATTAATAACTCTCCATATTGGAAGAATTAATATATGAAAAATTAAAACTTTCCCTAGTAAAATTGATCACAAACCAAAAATAAATAAATATGGTGTATGGTATCACTAGAGTATAACCTAAACATAAGATTAAAAAGAGTATGTTTACATATATTAAAATACTTTAAAGAGATCATTGGAAACTTTTTTTAAAAAAATACCCTTTACAAATTGAAAATAATTTTTTTAATATAAAAAATCACAAATATTAATGAAACCCTTTTATTTGGAAATAAAATTGTAAATTTATAAATTAATATTTAAATCACTAAGATTTCATGACATCAGTTTAATCCATTCAAGTTATATAAGTTAAAAAACATTCCTTTTCCACTTTCAGTAAAAGTCAAGAAGTATTTTGTTCTGAAAATGACAAGAAGAATCCTTTTAAAAAAAATTTAAACATTTAAAATTGAGTAAAAAATCATTTAAAAAATAATTTTAGGATTTCTAAAAACATATACAAAACATTTTTAGGAAATATGGATATGGATGAAAATATTCCATCACATAAATAACCTCTAATAATGATCAGATTGTGGATTAAACCCTTACCTTAGGTATGAATTCCTTCATATGTATTCAAAACTATAGTAAAATAAATATTTATTTATTATAGATATATTATAGAACCATATTCATATATTTAATACCATATAATATTTACTTATAATTTTTTATCACCCATTAATTAATAATTCATTATTAAAATCATTGTTCAAGGTGATAACTGTTTCGTTTTCCATGTATGTTTTGGTTCTAATGTTTTGGGCCTTATAATTTGATCATGGTTATTTCATATCCAAAATTTAATAATGATATATATATCACATATATTCACTATATATTTATTTATAGTAATTTATAATGTATATATACATAAAAATAAATTACATTACTCATGGAGACAGTATATCGTATGTACGCATAAATGTTGTTTACATTTTTCAAAAGGTGGAATGAAATAAAGGTAAATAATAATTAAAATTTATATAATAATTATTATATCATATATATCATATATATTCATTAAATAAATCCTTATTACCGACCATGTAAAATGGGAATAAAGAAACATCACATTACATTGGGGAGGTGGTAGTCCACATGTATGCATGAGTGACGTTGTTGTTTTCCAACGGATTGGAAGGTAAAAAGGTAGATGTGATATTTCAATTATTGGGGTATAATTATTTCATAATTATTATATATAAATATTAAATCTATTCTAATAACCATTCACAAAATATGTTGGAAAAAAATTAATTGTATCACTATATGGATGTGGTAAGTTGTACGTACGCACAAGTGATACATTCACATCCCATTTGGTGGGAATGAGGTTGGATAATGGTGATTTTATAATCCTAATAACATTTAAGTATATTTAGTATATTTAATTTATTATTTCATGATAATAAAACATATATAGAGGAGGTAAATGAATAAATAAATTGAAAGAGTTCTGGCATGACGATAACCTCTTAATTGAGAAACTTCTTTCAGAATACACCTTGATAATTCAAGGGATGATAATTTGGAAATACAATAATCTCAATAATTTGTTTATGGAATATCCTAATGTATTATGTTATTTATTTTCTGATATATATGGCTCAATGTGTTGTAAAGAACTGTGGGAGGAGGTTCCCTTTTTAGAATAGAGGTGAGGGGCTCTTTTGGAATTTCATAAAATATTAAATTATAATGAATTAATTCTTAAGAAAAATGAAAAAAATGGATATAGACTCAAAAATAGTTATTATATGTTTTAAATATCATCACACTATTAAATTTTTAATGGTTTAAGTTGTTCTTTAATGCTAATCATTTGGTTTAACCACTATTTTAACCTTAATTTTGGTTATGTCTTTTTCAAAATTAAGAGGTCATCATTTTAGTTATAAATTAACTATTGAATCATAAATTTAAAAGGGATAAAATTTTATACCAAATGTTACCCCATTTTTTCCTTTTTTATTTTGATTAATTTTAAACAATTTAATAATATATTATTTTGATAAATTATCATTAATGTCAATTTTGACATTATTCATTTAATTTGACTAAAAGGGAACAAATAAAAAGTTTTAATTAGAATATAACACTTTAACAAAGCACTAATATGTATTTTTCATCTAAAAAATTAGTGTAACACTATAAAACACCCAAATTATATCACTTTTAATTTTTTAAAATCAATTAATTTTATTTTTCCATTAATTGAATAAATAAAGTTTCAACATTGTTTTAGAAATTTCGTGCAATTATTTAAACATAAAAAAATAAACTTTAATCTTGAAAATAATTTTATTATTATAAAAATATACATCTATATTTATTAATAACTTTTTTTCTATATGTGGACACATAATAGTTATTTAAAACTACGAGAGTGACATTTTAAAACTTTCTTTGATTTAAATATTATATAAGTAAATTTCATAGAAAATTGTCTATTAGTCACATATATTTATAGGATAATGTGATAACGTCTAAATTAACTTCATAAAATAATAATTAAGATGAAATACTATGACCTTATCACTTATATTTAACCTAGAAAAACCAAATTTACCCATTATTGAGGTGATAAATTTTTCCACTGTTACTATTCATATAAACCGAAAATAAATGGGGACTATTTACCAAATTTTAAACACCATATTAAAAATAGTTAATAATTGTAATCAAATAAAATTTTTATAAGTGGTATAAATTATTTTTAAAATAAGCGTGTGAAATGCTTTGAAAAACTGTTTTTGAGAAAAACAAATTATGTATAAAAATGTTTTTATACTAAATTAAATCATGAAATAAATTAAAATGAAAATAATTTTATTATTAATAATATAATATTACTACTTTTAGTTTGTAATAATTTTTAAAAAGAAAATAAATTTTTAAATTCTTAAAAAAAATTCAATAAAAAAACAGTATTTATCACTATTCACTAGAAAATAAATCTTTTCAGAAAATTATAAAATTTAACCCTATAATAATTATAATATTATAATTTAAAAAATTATATCATTCTTATCAAATATTATTTCTATAATTTCTAAAAATTAATTATAATATTTTCATACAAAAATAAATAAAAATTTATTTCAGAAGAAAACGTATTTCTAAAGAATAAAATAACATCATTGAAAATTGAGTACTTATTTTAAAATATTAATAAATTATTTTGTATGGATTAGGTAATTTTTATATATTTCATAATTTGGTAAACACTATCCATACATTAAATTTCATTATTTATCTTATAATAGTCACATTTAAATAATAATATTTTATTGTTCATTTAAGATTTGTGGTGTGTTTCGTGTATGTTATCAAAGATAATTTTATTCTTTTAATATATTGTAGTGTTACAATATCCCCACAATAAGTTTTGTCCTCAAAAGTTTAACTTTTCCTTGATAATCAAGGTTTTTTCATTTGAAAATTCCTCTCTTGAAAAACCATATTGTAAAAAGGGTTAATAAAATTTTCTATTAAAAAGAGGGAAAGAGAAGTATAAAGGTCACAAAAAAACTAGACTTATATATTGTAGGTCATAAGTGGGAAATGAAAATATGGACATGAAATAGAAAAATAAGGACAAAGGATTAATCAATAGTGATAGATAATATGGTTAAGATAAATTTAACCATAAAACTATGATTGGTTAAAAGACCATTTATTTTCTGGTAAAAAAAATTAAACATATAATGTTTTCATCTCAAGGAAATTTTACTAAAGATAAGGGATTCATTAAAAATCAAATTAAATCACTTTAGAAAATAGACTTACTAAATTTCTTTCTATTTTATAAGAAAAATAGCATCCTCTGGTTGTTCTTTGATCAATTTCCACTTTATCTCTTATGTTAGGAAATAGATATTCGAGATGAATTTTTTTATGCCTAAAGAAATAAAATAATATTTCAATAAATCATAAGGTATATAAGTAATTCCTTCAGCCTCTTAAGATTTACCAAATCCAAAATGGTTCGAACAAGTTATCAAATATGATAAATCATAATTTAACCTCAAAAAATAATATACAAAGATCAACTAAATCAATTTCATAAGTATTAAACATTAAGGATCGACCAAAATATGTCTGGAAAAATTCAAAGACAAAAAAATTTAGGAATAAGGTTACTAAATCAAATTATCATTAATCACCCAAAATGTGGATATTAATTTCACATGTAAATATCTTGATCAAATGGGGATAACTTGGAAAGGAATAAAACATTAATGAAAACATGCATGTTTCCGTGAATTAACACTCTCCTTAATAATTAAATAAAATATTAGATTATAAAATATATTTCATAAAACAAAAAAAAGTAGTAATCCTCATCTTGAATTACTTTTTCATCAAATCACAAACCATTTTCATGTTCACCAATATTATCCCATTTTCTTCTTCAATATAAATAATCCCTTTATCATAACATACTATTATTAACTCAAAAATCAAAAACATATTATGTGTTATTTTTCCTTTATTCATGCATTCTATTAAAATATCACCTTTCTGCTAAATTACTTTTCTTGATTATTGATTCCATTCAATATATTCTTGAAAATCCTTAAAGAAAACCCACTCCATATCAAACCTTTGATATTTCATGATTCTTATAACTATAATATCATTGATATAACACTTCTATAATATAATTTATAAAATATGAAGAAAAAAACTCAAATCCTTCCACTTCAACTATTTATATATAATAGTTTCTTCCTTGGTAAAGGGGTTAACTCTTATATTAGATCATTGACTTGGATAATTATTTTGTTACCTACACATAAACAATTGAACTCATCAACAATTAATTACCTTATGAACTTAATTCACTCACAAAAAACATATTCCCCTTCCTTTGAGATATTCCCTAGGGTGTCTCTTTCCACATTTCTAACTTGAAGGAAATTGAGTCTTCTTTCCTCTTCGATCTATGATACCTGATCTCTCAGAAGACTTTATCCTTATCTTATTTATTGAGTCCTATAATTAGTTAAGGTGTATGTAGTTAATCATATATCATGATAATTGATTAGGCATGTTCAAAATATCTTTCACTCCATTATTCAACCCATTTGGTTTCTCATAATCACCACATCACTCTTTAAGTTAAACATTAACATGGTTACTCATAACTCCAATCATTAACTAAAACCAAAAATCATAGTACAAGAAACAATAACCATAGTTGGAAACCACATGATCTCTACTTTACAAAATTTTGGATGTTATACTAAATATTTTCATAGGGTTATGTTCCCTAATATATTTTTTCCTCGATCTAGTTTCCAAGCCTTATATGAAACATTTCTCTAATACCAACTATAAAGACCCTTACTCCAGTAACCTGGAGACGATGGTTACTTTATTACATTGGCCTATGATACAAGCACTCACATCCCGGTGGAAAAATAGTTTAGTAGTTTAGGAAAATAAGATACATACTTGAGATTCACATTTCATTTATAAGATTAAAATAAAACAAAGTATTTTCTTTTGAATCGTATTTATTCTCTATAGAATATCCCTTCAAATGAATCACAATTTTTTTGTATTATATGGAAATTAAACATAAAAAGGGAAAATATTATATGATTTTAAGGGAATGGAAAAATTTTAAGCTAAATATGGAACAATCCACATAGAAAGGTAAATAACTAAAAAATATTTCATTTAATCAATAACATGACCATAAAAAATAATAAAGAAGGAATAGATGAAAATCAAATAATATCATACAAACAATCAAATGATCAAGAAACTTGTCCATAGATATTATAAAAAAATAAAATAATCATGTGGACATATATAACTAATTTCATAATGCTAGAATGTATAATTCCAGACATCTGAAACTTACCATCGAGGCCTCGTCCAAAACATCTGAAAATACTATTAAGGCTTTGTTCTATGAAATCTATATAAATGGGTAATTCCTCGAACAAAAATCAATCTAGGTTGTCCTATGAGACCAATTAATGCATCTAGATGATATAGAAGTCCCTTCTCATAACTTACTAGGTAAAATTATTTAATTATATGAATAAATAATACAACTTCATCAATATGCCTCAAAAATCAATAATTTTCAATATTAGAAGAATTAGCATGCGGAAAATCAATACTTTCCCAGTAAAAATGATCATAAATTATCTAAATAAATATATAGTATGATATCATTATATTACAACTTAAAAATAATATTCAAAAAATTATTTTTACATAGATTAAAATACTTTAACGTTCTTTTGGAAAAAATTCTTGAGAAAAAAACACTTTTCACTTTGAAAATTATTTTTAAAAAAAATAAAAACATCACACATATTAAAGAAATTATTTTATTTCAAAAAAATCATTTTAAATTTATAAATGAATATTTAAATAATATATTATTCATTATGGTGGAAAATTTCATTCATTTTTTATAACTTAAACAACATTCCTTTTATACATTCAGTAAAATTCCAAATGTACTTCATTCATAAAACTAAGAGAATATTCCTTTTAAAAAATTTAAAAAGTAAATAATTTGTAAAAATGTATTTAACAAATAATTTCATGATATTAAAAGTATTATTTGGATCATTTTGAGAAAATATGGATAAGTAATAAAATATTTCATAATATAAACAACCTTGAATAATGATAAGATTGTGAATTAAACCCTTACCTCAAGTCTAATTTCCTTTGTATGTATTAAAAACACTTGTATAATAAAAATATATATATTAAAAATCGATTATAGAACAATATTCATATATATCATACTATTTTTTATTTAATTATAACCTTTTATCACCCATTTATTAAAAATTTATTATTAAAATCAATGTTCTAGATGATAACTGCTTTGTTTTTCATGTATGTTTTGGTTTGAAAGTTTAGGCCCTTATAATTTTATCATTATTATATCATCTAAAAAAATTAAATTATGATACAAATATCATATATATTCATTATATATATATTTATATTAATCCAAAAAATATAGAGATAAAAAAATTAAATACATTATTCATGAAGATCATAGGTCGTACATACAGATAAACATTGTTTACATTTTTCAACGGATGGAATAAAATAACGGTAAATAATTATTCTTCTTTACATAAACATTATTATATAAAATATATCAAATATATTAATTAAATATATCATTATTTAAAACCATGTGAAATGTAAATGAAGAAAATTACGTCACTTTGTATTGGTGGCCGTCCACACGTACACACAAGTGATGTTATTGTTTTCTAATAGATTGGATAGTAAGATGGTATATGGGATAATAAAATTCAAAATGTATAATTATTTCATAAGTATCATATATAAAAATTAAATAAATCATAATAACCATGTATGAAATATGGTGGTGTAAAATGAATTGTATCGCTACGTGGAGATTGTAAGTTGTACGTATTCACATGAGATAGTTTCACTTCCCATTGGATGGAAAAGAGGGTTTATAATTGTGATTTCATAATCATGATAAAATTATAGAATATTCATGATACTTAATTTATTATTTTTTTATAATACAAATATATTTAGATTAAGTAAATGTATAAATAAATTTAAAGAGGTTGGGTAATATGATTGCCTCTTCTTTGACAAACTACTTTTGGATTACACCTAAATCCTTTAAGGGGTGGTATTTTGTAAAGACCATAAACTCTAAGATGTTTTTAAGGAATATATTAAGGTATATGGTAGGTATTTACTAATTTAGAAGGCTCAAATAGGTATAAATAAGTTAGGGAGGGGTGCCATTTTTATAATTTATGTGAGAGTTTCTTTTGGGGTTTCTTAAAATATTAAATTATATTATTGTAATTATCAAGAAAAATGCATCAAAATGTAATTTTATTAGAAAATTGGGTATTATATTATTTAAATATCATCAAATAATAAATATTTTATAGGTTTATGTCATATTTTAAACCTTATCATTTGGTTCAATGCAAATTTTAACCTTAATCGTGGTAACGTCATTTTCACTCTTAAGAGGTTATAATTTTACTTATAAGGTAAATATTGACTCGTAAATATAAAATGGATGAAATTTTAAACCATATCTTATAATTTTTTACCTATTTCAAGATATTAATTATTTTTAAATAAATTAATTAAAAATTTATTGATGAATTATCATTAATATAAATTTGGACAAAATTCATTTCATTTCACATTAAATGCATAAATTAAAAAGTGATAATTTGAACATAATCCATTAAAATAAAACTAATATGTATAATACATATAATAAATTTATGTAACACTATATATCACTCAAATTATATCACTTTTAATATTTTTAAAATCATTTATTTTATTTTTAGATTAATTGAATTAATATTATTTCAGCATTGTGTAGGAATTTAAGGTAATTATATAATGACTAAAAATTAAAAATAAATTACCATCATGAAAATAAATTTACAATTCTAAAATTATATATTTCTATTTTTTTATTTTTTTATTTTTTTATTTTTTTATTTTTTTATTTTTTTGAATGTGGACACATAATAGATATTTAAATCTAAGACAGTGACATTTTGTAACTTTATTTGATAAAATATTATATATGTCATTTTCAATGTTCATTAATAATTTAAATTTCAATAATAAGGTAATAAGGTTATAATTTCATTCATACAATAATAATTGGGATGAAATATTATGAATATATCACTTTGTTTTAACCTAGATTACCTTATTTACCCTTTACTGAGGTGATAAATTTTACCATTATTACTATTCATATTCAACAAAAATAAAAGGTTCATATTTACCAAAATTTCACATAATTATTATAAATATGTAATATATATAATAGAATTAAATTTATATATGTATTTGAAATTAATTCTAAAATAAGCAGGAAAATGCTATAAAAAAGTCTTTTATAACAATTTCTTTTATCTATAAAAATGTATTTATACTTAATTGAATCATGAAATTAATTGCAATAAATTTAATTGAATTATTAATAATATAAGTGGAATATTTTTCATTTAAAAAAATTTAAAACAAAATGTAATTTTTTAAATTTTTGAAACAAAAATACAATTTTCAATAAAAAAAATTTAGTATTTTTCACTATTCAATATAAAATCAATCTTTTCTTCAAATTATGAAAATTTCACCCTATTATAATTTATATGTGATGATTTTTAAAAATGGTATTATTTTTTTAAAATATAATTTTTATAATTTCATGAAATAACTTAGAAGTTTTTATTATAAAAAGAAAAAAAATAAGTTTTGAAGGAAATGTATTTCTGAAGCATAAAATATCTTTATTAAAAATTGAGTACTTATTTCCTAAGAATGAATAAATAAATTTTTTATTAAGTAATTTATATATATAACATAATTTAATTAATATTATTCATACACGTCAATTCAATAACTAGGTTATAACGTTCAAATTCAAATAATAATATTTTGTGGTTCGTTTAAGCTCAGAGTTACATTTAATGTATGATATCAAACCAAATTTTATTCTTTTAAAATATCTGGTTATTAATCATTAAGTATAATGACTTAGATTTAATTTATTTACTCATTCATTATAACACATTAGTAAATTCCACTCATCTAGTTTATGAAACCCTTATATTAATGCAATGAACTCCCAATCATTTCATCATATGAAACATGTAATAAATGATAAATTATGTATAAGAGATTTGATTGTTAACTTGTCAACACTAAATTACCTTTAGTGAATCATATCCATGAAAAAATAATCATAAATTATGATTCATGGAACTGTAATACCTCTATGTCATATAATACATCTATCCCAAGCATCCTATATGATATATCTATATTATATTTGATGGTATTCCAAATACCAAGAAATATCACATACCCTTTTTTGTATTTCGTACCATACAAAATATTTATATCATACCATATGATATAGGCCAAAACACATTATAATTGAAAATTGTTTTGGGAATATATCCTTCAGCCTCCCATATTTCATAAATCCTCGTACATATTGTTCTATTTCACCTTATATTATATTATATAGAATAACATATACCACATATAAAACTCTTGAGTATCTTGTAAAATAATTTTAGAAAGATATCATTAGCTTCATTGTGTATCACATAATATGTAATACCATCTTAATACCCATTAAAAAATATTTTAGATTAACTCTAAACCACTTTTAGAGCATCACTCTAGGTAATAATCATCCCCCCATTCAGTCTACCATATAAGTGTGACCCCATGGACCAATATAGCATTAAAAAAATATTACTCACCAAATCCATAAATATGAAAATATATATGTCTTTATAATTGAATCAATACTATTCAAACTATAAAATTATCTCATGTTATCTCTATAAAACATAGGTATCTCTATACTTATGTCCACCAATCACATCACATGCTTGTGTGCATTCTCATATGATACCTTTGTACAAGACATAGAGTGGACATGGGACATGGTTTATGTCAAACCCATATAGAGAACTCATATGTTCTTAATTCTATGAATATATACTGACCAAGTAGATAAATAAATCACATGCCATTCACCATTATGGATGACCATCACAAGTCCCTCACCCAAATATATAATCATAGAATATATTTTATCTTGGTGTAGCCACACACTCCCTAATATATATCAATCAAGGTCCCATATTTAATACTCATCATATGATATGATAAATACCATATAAGTTTCTCTCCAACTGATAACATGAGCAGTAATATACCCAACCACCCCCTGAATAGATAATCCATAAGGCTTCCATAAGATAGTTATCAAAGTATAATAGTATTCAATCTAGGTATCTCACAAAAATTACATATTTTTGACTCTATATATGATCAATGCACTCATGTTATAACAAAGATATAGTCTATACCACTCCATGTGGTATAATTCATGGTTCATATAGTGCACAAAACCCTTTTTTTGCCTCGTGAGCATATATATTATATTCATACATGAATCCTACTAAAGTTAACCTTTAACTGTTAGCATAACCTACAATACTCCATGATGATCATCAGTTATAGATAACTAATTTATACATTAAGATTCCAATTATGATTACTTTTTAAAAAAAAATATCAACATATATATAGCCCATTTGAAATAAAAATAAAGTTGAGATTTCTTTTTATATGATAAATGTATATTCTTAATCTATTTTAAGAATAATTAACCAAAACCCACATAAGCACATGTATAACATATTTAATATAAAAATCAATATGTGTATGATCACTAATAGGAGAAGGGGTGAATCGAGGATATCCTCTTTTTTGTTTTCTTACATAAGAATCACATTATCCTTCGATTAGTGAGAAATGACCATGTTGGACAGTACCATACAACAAAACAACCACATTACCAAGCATTTAAAAGTTTCACTGCTCAATAGGAGTATTTATTCCATGTAATGATTTAGAAATAATACCAGAGAACGCAAACCACTAGAAAATATTCATTTTTTTGGTTTCAAAATCTAGGGCATATCCATCACATTTAAAACACTACAGTCTTTCTGATAGTGTATGTCTTCCTCGTATAGATAATATGGTATAAAATTTTTTGTAACAAAAATAATTTCCCTCAACAATAGATGTCAAAGATGAAACTATGATTCTTGAATTCTTCACACTTTCTTTATTACATGTTCTTATTCCTCTTTTCTTTATTTCATATTAGTGAGTAAGAAATTATTCATGAACTTCTACATTAAATTATCCATTTGATCACTACTATGTCGGCTACACATGGTTCGATGACACTCAATATGCTACCCCATTCATCCAATCATACCTACACGCCGTTCATCTAATACTTATTGATATGAAACTCAATTCTGTATCCTTATAATTTTAATCCCTTTACATCATTTGTCCGATCATTTCTTCACTTCTGGATTATTTCATCTAGCTACCAAAATTATACACTCAAAATTGATGCATCATCACCCCTTTATATATGTATAATTCCTCAACAACTTAAGTAAGTATGATGATATTAAAATTAAAATATCCTACCAAAAAATTTAACATCCTACCCAATCAATCAAAATTAAATTATAATCAAATTTTCTAAGAGATATGAACTATCCATAAGACTACATATAGATTAACTTCTTAAATATTCCTTAGATCTTAGTGAAAATAATGATATTTACATCATAATTATTATGGTATTGAACATACAAATCAGAATGATCACATTAATTAATTTATGAAAATTTTATAAACATTATCAAACCTTCTATCTGGTACAACTTCATAACAACTATTCCTTCCGATGAAAACTCTCTCTGGTGTTCCCTCAAAAACTACATAGTAACAAATCCAAATCTTTCACAAGACTCTTAATTTATCTTATGGATTAATTTATATTTCATAGAAAATTTCCTTCATTATAGAACATCATTATAATGAACTTCATATTAATACTTTTTTTATCATTCTGACACTTATTCACTTCATATATTTTTACTCATTCATCTGATAGCCTTCATACCCAAGAAAAAATTCTTCAACAAGATGAACATGTCAATGTTAAAACATATTTATTATGAGATTACATAACAACACCTATAATTAATGAAAATTAACAATTGGTCCATTACATGGACTATGTTAGATGAATTTTTAAAATCCCATCCAATGGAAATAAACCTATGACATTAACCCAAGTCCTTTGTTAGATACTTCTTTAAAATTACACTAATCAATAGAATTAATAAATGTATGACTGATCACACTTGGTACCACTGAAACTCTAAATCCTCAAACTCTAAATCATAAAAATTAATTAAATATCAAATTTATCACTTAACAATCAAACATTTTTCTAATATCATCAGTACGGTGTACTTCACAAAACATTTTAGCATGAAATTTTTATAGTTAAACCTAAAACTCTTCTTTTTGGACACAATCATGGATCATGATAACTTTAAATAATTATGATATTTGATACTTTAGAAATAGAAAAAAAATATTCTAATTTTAATTCATCAAACATTATTTCTAATGGATCTTTTATCCATTCTAGGATAACCATTTTTCACCACACTATGATTGGTCATTTCGATCTATATGACTTTGTTTATTTCCCCCGAGTCATTGGACTCTATATGTTACTCTAAATTAATTGGACTCTATCTGATTACCTTTGAAACTTGAAAATAATACGTGATTTATGTTCTCTATAATTTTAGTTTTATTACATAGAACAATTAAATTAAAACATTTTTATCAATCCTTCCTCATACATAACTAACTTCTTCTTAACACAACAACACCTTAAAGCATCTTGCTCCAAACAATATCCCCCTTTAGATTTTTTTGTCAACCAATGAACATAAATCATTAAATAATTACAAATAAATCAATGGATTAATTATCCAAAAACTCTAATCCTATGTGATAAAAATTAGTGTAGGAAACAAGAATAATTGAACAACAATACCATGTTGTTAATAAATTATTGATTTAAGAATCTTTCCTAAAAAACATTTTAACCTTCTTATTTCACATTGAAAATTCATTGTGATAGAAAAAAATCCATCATTCACCTCAAAATAATATTAAAATATTTCACATACACTGAAATCATAACTTACCTCTTTTTTAAAACACCTCCTAAATATATTCTCTTTATAAAAATTAAATCACATACTAATGGATAGATTTATGTTGTATCTTTTTCCCCATTTTAAAACACTATCCAAAGACAAGATGAGATAAGGGATGGATATCACATACTTTTTCCTTGAAGAGAGTGAGTTTTTATTCCCATGATAAATGTAATCTTATTAATTTTCTTCTTTGGTAACGGATTTATAAATATATCAGAAACTGGCTTCGTTGTAGGAACAAACTAAATCTTTAGTTCATTACTTCACACATGCTCATTGATGAAGCGATATTTAATATTAATGTTATTAAATGGAGAATATTACACTAGATTATTCTGAAGGCCTATATCACTTTTATTATCACAACCCAAAATAAAGGGAAACATCACTTCGACAAATAAATCTTCTTATTGTCCCTTCATCCACATTAGTTTTTTTGAAGCTTCGGTGGCAGCTGCATACATAGATTCAACAATGAAAAGAATTTATGAATTTCTATTCTATGAATTCCAAATCACATATCTCTATACTAATAAGAAAATTCAACTATATTTTTATCTTCAATGATCAAAACAAAATGCCCAGTCAATATTAATATAACCAAATAGACCAATATTTCTTGTGTTATCATACTTTATTCTAAAATTTTTAATTCTTTTGATATATCTTATTATTATTATTTTCATCCGTACAATGATATTCCTTTAGAGAACATTGATTCTTAGAACACAATATAATAACACATATAATGTTTGTCCTTAAAGATGTTAAATAAAATAGGATTCTAATAAAATTTATAAACTCTTTGTTATTAACCTCATTTACTTCCCCGTATTTTTTCAACTTTGAACCCACCAAAATAGTTATTGAAACTATCTTTGAATATTACATTCAAAACTTATTTATATGTTCTTAATGGTACATCTCGTGAGTAGAAATATGTACTTCCTTTTTTGAGGTATTTTTAAACCAATAAAGTATTCCATTTCACCAAATAATGAAATTTCAAATAGGTTCTTCATATTTTCAGTAAAATTATCACACATTTCTTCATAAATATCAATGAATATGATATCATAAACAAAAAAAATAAAAATGAGGGAACCCTGTTGATTTTATTTTATGTATATTTTTCTATGAACTCTTCCTTTTCTAAACTTAAACTTCTTAGAGAAAGTATCCAATTTAGAGTACCAATCTTTAAGGGCTTGTTTTAACCTATAAAAAGCATTCCTTAACATGAAATCATATTTTCATCTTGACCAAGCATCCATCCAAATTTTTTTCAATATAAGCTTCTTCATTGAGATCTCTATTTATAAAATCAAACATTACATACATCTAAAATATATTACATTCCCATTGTGATGTAATAACAAGAAAAATTCTGCTAGTTTCAAGTCTTAATACAGAATAAAAGTTCTCATTAAATCAATGGAATTAATCTATGAGTAGCCTTTAAAAAATAATAGTTCCTTATATCACTTCCCCTTATTCATTCATCTTGTCTCAAAAAACCCCATTTTTTCAATCAAATTCTTATTTTTTTTGTTTGGGTACAAGTTACAATGTATAATTATTCACAATCTGATCATGTTCTCTATTTGTGGAATCAATCCAGTATTGATCATCAAAATTATATTTAACATATATTAGTTCAACCTATGAATATAAGGAATTATGTTAAACTAACCTTGATGTTCTTATGGTTTGAACCTATTTCCCTTGATTCCTAATGAATTTTTGGACTTCCACATGTCTCTTTATCCTAAGATGAGATGAATGATATTTTCCTAAAGAAACGTTGTTTTTATTTGTTATACATCTCATAAGGTGTCATGTATGAGTTTTTCTTATAAAAACATTGATTTTTAATATGCACACAACTACTCCAATTGATTTCCTACAAAATAATCGAAAAGTATCATGTTCAATTGACATAATTTTTGTCATCTCAACCAAACTTCAATTTCTTCTTTCAGCAACACCTTTATGTTGTGGTGTGTATGGTGTATGGAATTCATGAATAATGTCATGATTTCCAAGAAAGTATCTAAAATTCACATTTTTATATTTGAATCTTCTTTATATAATACCCACGTTATTTTTCATCACTTCTCCTGAATCACTTAAACATTTTGGGATCCTCTAAGTTATGTTTTAAAAATAAAATACATGTAATGTGAGAAAATTCATTTATAAAAAAAATAAAGTACTTATCTCCAATTATTTATAGATTTCTCATAGTCTAACATATATCATAATATATAATATCTAAGGTATGAGTTGAATGTATCTCAATTTTATTATGTAATGAGTTCTTAATATTTCATTTCTGATATGTAGAACAACATGAGTGTCTTATTCTTATCATGTTAAAAATATTATAGATACTTTATCTCTTTTTCATCTTTCTAATATTCTTATAGAACATATGTCCCGAACTATGATGTCATAGTTTAAAATAAAAACTTTGTTTCCTTGATCATGGATTTTTTAAACACTTAAAATTTTTTGTTTCAGTTCAACATCAAATTACCCTCTTTTGGATTTTAACATTCTTTTCCATTGATAGCAGATCCAAGGCCTTTGATTATGTGGAAATAATCAATTCCAAACATCCCTATCCATTTTTATTATCTTTTATATTATTAAAAAACTTAAAATCTCTAATCATATGTGAATATAACCCACTATCCAGTATTCAGGGTCATTCTACTTTTGTATCTTTGAGATTTTTTTCAAAAACTAAGACCTTTTCCTTTCATTTTTCTTTATTATCATATAGATTTTCAGATTTTCTATTTAAAATTTTTTATGTTGGTAACATAACAAGACTTCCTTTAGTAATATGTAAATACTTATCACATATTTCATAAACACTTTTCAGATGTGGTAATATATTTTGAATCATCAAGTTGACTTTATTATGATGTATTCTTTGAGTGGGTGGACTCCCCCTCAAACATTGTCTCTATTTACTTATGGATTCATTATTGTGTTGATAATAAAACAAAATCATATTTTTTAAATTCAAAAGGCCTCTATAGTATGAAAAATATCCATATAAAACAATTTTTATTCTATAACATGTATTTTTTTCAGAACTGTGTACCCGCTTTCCATCATTTTTCTTACCATCAACCTTGGCACTTCATCATGCACCAAAGTATTGGTAAAATATTTACATATTATTCTTCTACATAGTTTTCCTATCACCCTTAAAAAGATCTCTAGTATTACACCCATTTGATTCATATTTGGAAACCTAATAAATTTCAATATTTTTAACTATTCTTATTTTAGAAACATACATGGTGTTCTCAAGTTTATTTTTCATCTAAAAATACTCAACCATGTTATTAACCTATAATAATGAAATTTTTTTGATCATTCAATGGTTTAAAATTCTTATAACTTTCACTAACTTCTAAAACTATGTTTGGGAAGTTTTTATTCCTTTATCAACCTTGAAAAAATTAAAAAAAGACCAAATTCTTTCTCTTCACCTTTATCTTTTCTTCAATATTAATGTTCATAATTTTATCTTCATCAAGTAACTTATTCCGATCATAAATTTATTTTCGAAACATATATTTTTATTCAAAAAAATATTCTTATTTTATTGTTAATAGATTTATTTTCTTAATCTTATTAATCTATTTCTCAAGTTAAACAATATTTGAGTGATATTTTATTAACATCCTTTTAAGTATCACATCCAACTAAGTCTCCTCTTTTTCTTTATCGGATCTACCTATTTTAAAATAATAAACTTTTTATCATTCAATTTTTCAAAATTTTATTTTTTTAACTACATCATCATTGTAGTTTTTTTATTCCACCTTGATATAATAATCTCCCTCACATTTGTAAAAAGTGTTTCTCCTTTTATATTTAGAGAATTTCTTATCCTTTCCCTTTGAATAAGAATTTTATTTTCCTACATTATTTTTGAAGGATCTTCTTGGGTTTCCATATTTTTTATCAAATTATAAATATTCATTTAACCATGTAAATTTTACTATGAAATTTAAAATGGATCCACAAATAAATAAATTCATAGGTATATTTTCTTTATACTTACATATGAATCTTTTCACCCTTTCAAAAAATAGAAAATTAAATGAATCAAATTTTTTATATAACTCATATTTGGTGTTAGAGTCACTTACTTATTCCTCAAAAACATTCATAGATCTTCTTTTATTAGAATAATTTAAATAAATTTCTTAATAAACGTTTTATTTATTATTTATAACCTTTTATCTTAATATTTTCTATGTGATGATAATGTTATACATATCATACATAGAGAGAGTTTTTGGATCTCTTTATTTTAAAAATGATACTATGCAATAAAATTTTTCTAAAAGAATTATTGGAATCCATTCAATGACAACTAAACCTTATAACTTATCACTAAAACATACTATGGTTCTTATAATGTCATTATACCTTGTAAAAAGGTCACTAATAGATTCATATACACCCATTTAAAGATCTTTGTACTTAAATCTAAAAATTTTTAAATTTTCTTTCATTACATTCATACTACCTTCATAAATGATCCTAAAATAATCCTAAATTCCTTTGTTTGTTTCAATGCCATTTAACCTTACAAATTCATTTTAATATAGTTGGGATAATTTTTCATTTCTATCATTCCCATCATTCAATAAATTCTTCTTATCAGCAGCTGTTAAGGGAGAACCCTTATTAGGTGGGGGTATCCACAATAGTAGCTTCAAGAAATTCATATCCAATGGATATTAGATATGGAAACATTATATCCTTCCCAATGTGATAGTTATTTTCCTATAAGAAAAGAATCCCATTATTATTAAAATATATTAGAACATCCATGGAATCCTTCTATTTCTTTAAATTTTGGAAAAAATTCAATGAAGTAAACCTTAACTCTGAAACCAATTTAATGGAACAATGAGGGTCTATGTGATCATTGGTAGGGGAATGTGTGAATAAGGGATCTCCTATTTTTATATTTTTTTTAATTAAGAAAAAACATTTGACTTTGATTAGTGATAAATTACTATGTTATAAAACATCTGACAAGAAAAACCATAGGAACGTTGGTATTTATAAGGTTCGCTACTCAATAAGAGTAGATAGTCCTTGGAATGGTTTGGAAGTAATCCAATACCAAACAAACCATAATAAAATAATAATTCTGATGGTTACATCAAGTAGGTAATATCCATCACCTGGGTTTTACTATAGTTCTTTTAAAAGTGCATTTTCTATTCACACGGATAATATGATATAACAATGTTTTTTAATAACAATAGGAACCTTCACCAACAAACGTCTAATTAGTCAATGTGTTTCTTGAATTCTTCACACCTAATTTCTTGAATATTCTTATTCCACTTCACTTTATTATACAGTATCATGAAATAACTTCTTCATGGAATTCTATACTAAACTATCTATTTGGACACTTCTCCATTCGGTATACTCAATCCAATGACACTCATCCTAATTTACTATATTTTAGATCTTCTACACACATCATTTTCCTGATATGAACTTATAAGAAATTCAATCTACACATTAATAAAAATTCACTCAACTACCAAAATTTTATACTCAAACTCAAATCATCTTAATCCCTTTATATACAGAGCATTCTTGTACAACTTAAGGAAGGACCATGAAATTAAAATTAAAATATCACACTCAAACATTGAACATCCCACTGAATCATTCTCTTTTTGACCATAATAAAATTTCCAAAAATATAGAAAATTTCCTTAAGACTCAATGTCGATGAACACATTTAAACCTTCCCTAAATCTTATTGAGAATAACTCATCTTTTCCTTTATAATTATTAGGGAATTGAACATCCATTAAAAAATAAACACATTAAAGAAATTAGAAAAAATTTATAAAGATCATTGAACCCTCTATCTCGTACAACTTTATAAAAAATCTTCTATATAATTAAAACTACATCCATAGTTCCCTCACAACTTCATAGAAACATCTCAAAATCTTTCAGAAGACTCTTCCTTCATCCAATAACTTTATTAATAAATATTTAACCAATTCCTTCTCTAGGAAACCTATTTTGGATGAAATTCATACAAAGACACTGGTTTGATGATGTGAAGACTTATGTCTAGAAATTATAAAACTTATACACTTCACATTTTTATACTAGTCCATCTAATTGACTTCATACATGAGAAAATAATTATATATGATTAACTTATAAAATTTCATGCAACTTTATTCTATGATTCCATAAAAAATTCTATGATCAATGATACTTCACCCTTAGTTCTTTTGATGGATTATGTTAGATGAATTTTCAAAATTTCATCGTCTTAGAACCTTTTTATTTTGATGATCACAAATCATTATTGTTCTATTTCGAACAAGATCAATGTTTTATTATAGTAAATCACTTTCTACATAACTTCTTTAACAAACATGGTTAAAGGGTTGATCTATTGTTAGTTCAAGATGATATATTGATGGTTATTATGGTTATCTAATGTTAGTTCAATAGATCTACCACTGAATAGATCTACCACTGAAGAGATATAGAAATAAAATTATACCACTTAAAATCTCCCATTGAACATATACTACTAAACATCAACCACTGAATATATACTACTAAAGTGATCTACCATAAAAAATATCTACTTCCAATCAGATCTACCAATAGTACATCTATCGTCAGAACCGATATACCATTAGACTATGATACCACTAGTCTATGATACCATTTTGTGGTGATACCACCAGGATAATCTACTACCAAAACTCATGTAAAACCAGTAAGAATCCACGGAAAAAATAGATCTACCGTTCAAAGATCTACTGCCATAATTAAACCATTGTTTTCTAAACTCTTCTTCGAATTTAATTTCTATAATTTCTATTTTAAGGAATTAAATGAATTCAAATGCATGTGGATTTATTAATCATTATTCTTAAACTAATATAGATATGCATTAAAGATAAATTCAAAGCTTTCGGGATTTTGTTATCAGTGTGAGGATTCAGGTTATTTACTATTATTGTCTAATTAATAATTGGAGCTACAACTATAAAAATTCAGAAGAACACCCTCATGAACAGTTGTATCATTATTAGTGATTCATGCAGATAAAATACAAACATTCATACAATTAATCAAGAGAAATCCAAATACAGCATTGTGTGGAAGGATTCAATACATCTATAGACTGAAATAAGAAGGAATTTTTAAAACATCACAATGCTCTATTTTTCTACATTTTCTGAGAAACCTATTTGATCTCCATTTAAAGATAGATTCAAGGATATATAAACATACAAATATATTCATATTAAGAAGAATCAATTTTTACCCCCACTATTCTTTTTTCCATTCTTTTTATGATTTATTTTGGATTTGTGTTTATTTTTACTCTATTTATCTATAAAAACAGTCTCTTATAATTAACTAGAGATTTCTCAACACTCACTCTCAAATTTAAAAATTTATATACCCATGAAATATATGGAATAGTTCATGTGTGACATGTACTTGTTTTTATCCAACAAAAAACTTTAGAATGGGTTTTGTAACTAAAACATTTTGTGCTTTTTTTCAATAAAAATATATCTAAGTTGTAGATGAAGTTTATTTTTTTAATTAATTTTTTGGTAGTGTGTGATTTCCATGTAGAGGGGATTAATTATTGGTTTGAGACTGAACCCCCTTGTTTTAATTCCAATATGTGTTATTATTATTTTTTTTTGTGTTTCAAAGTTCTAAAAATGTATCTATTTTAAAATATGTATCAAAACATTACTCTGATAGTTAAATCTTAATTATTTTATATAGGGTTTTTGATCAAGTAATTTAGTTTTAAAAGTTAAAGTGACTTCAAAAAAAATTAACTGAGAATTGATCCTTCGTTGAGATGATATTTGAAAAATAATATTATATCTTTATTTTTTTTTAACTGTATTTTTTTATTAATTTTGGGGATTAAATTTTTAAATTGTTTTTAAATATAAATTTGATTGGGAACTCAATTCACCCACCCACCCACCCCCCCTCTTGATTTACTCACTCTAGCCAACATTTTTTATCATTTGAGTTTCCAAAAATATTCATTTACCATGATCTAATTGAAAAATTAAAGATCTAAAATTTCTGTTTATTCTAAATTTATAACTTTATGGATAATAATTGACAAGAGGGAACCACCACTAATCATAATACTTATTTTAATGGTAAATATTATGCTCAATAGGAGATTAAAATAAAACTGCATATTGAAAGCATGGGTTTTAAAATTTGTATTGTCATTGAGGATAAATATGAACTAACAAAAATATATAGAGATGAATGGATTGATCCTAATAAAGTATATTATAAAAATAAATATAAATATTTGAATTCTTTATATTATTCTTTAGGAGAAAATAGTTTAATAGAATATCATCATGTACCACTACATTTGAGATTTGGGATACCTTGGTTGTTTCTCATGAAGGAATATAAAATGTAAAAGAAATGTGATTGAATACTTATAATATTAAATATGATACCTTTAAGATGAAACCTGATGAACCAATTTTTGATATTTATCTCATGTTAAATGAGATTTTGAACATTACACATTCAATTAGTAAACCAAATTTGAACAATGATCATGTGATGTGCCTTCTAAGATGTTTACCAGATAGATGGAGAGGAACTTCAGTGTCAATTCAAGAATCATGTGATATAAGTGAGTTTCCTGATAAAGGAATAATAGGAAATCTCATGATGTATGAAGAGGAACATAAATTAAAGAGAGAAGAATAATTTGAACCAAAGAATAATTCAGTACCTTTCAAAACTTCTAACTTAAATAAAAAAATATAATATCAAATAAGACAAATCATGTGATGAAGAATAACATTCATACAGTGATAAAGAAATTTATCATTTAGCCAAATGATTCTATAAATTTTAAAAATGTAATGAATTCTTTAAGAATCCAACCTATAAAGGTAAGTATGAAAATAGAGGTAACTGGATAAAATAATGGGAAAGAATGATACTATAAATGAAATGGTCTACAATGAATGTAAGAGAAATGGTCATATAAAAGTAGACTACCCAAAGATAAATTTTAATAAAAGGAATGATGATATAGATAATAGGTATAAAAAGGTTTTGAAAGTAACTTGGAGTGATTCAGAAGATAAATCAGGTGATTTAGAGTCAAGTAAAGACGACAAGCATGATAAAGCCAATATGTCTTTTATGAAAAACACATATGAGGTATCTAATATTTTTCTGAAATCTTTTGTTTATAATTACATCCTTTCTAAAAATGAATATAGTGAAGAAAAAATGTCCAATGAAGAAATTTTTGTGTATTTTAATATGCTAGAGGAAATATTTAATGAACTTAAAGATAAATATAAATGATTAAAGAAGCAGCATGCCTTATCTGCTCACCTTAAAACACATCTTAGTATATAAAAGGATAAAAATTATCAACTTCTAAAAGAAAATAACGAACTAAAATTATCTAATAAAATATTAAAAAATATTTAGAGATATTTAAAAAATGGAAGAAATACTTTAACCCAAATCACTACTGCAAAACAGGCCTTTAACAGTGTAGGTTTTTATCAACGCTGGAAAAAATCACTGTTAAAGGTGCTCTTTATTAGTGCTAAAAAAACACTAAAAATGATACTCTTTATCAGGGTATTTTTTCACTGATAAAGGATAACCTTGACCAATGCTTTTCTTTAGCACTAATAAAAGGTACCATTTATATTTGCTTTATTTTTAGCGATGATAAAGGTTACCCTTTATCAATACTATATTTTTAGCTCTGATAAAGGGTATCATTTATCATCACTTTTTTAGCACTAAAAATGGTCCCAAATAAAAGGAAATGATTAAAAAAATAAAATTTTAAAATAATTAAATTAAAAAAATATATTAATTTTTTTATTAATTTAATAATTATTGATAAAAATGTATATTATTTATATACATATATATAAATTATAAATATTAATAAATAGTACATATTAAATATATTAATATGTATAATGAATAAAAATAAACAATTAAACAATTAAAAATTAAAAATGAGTAAATTAAGAAAAATATTAAACATTTTATTAATTAAATAATTATTTATCAAAATGAAAAAAAATATTCATATATATAGATTATAAATATTAATAAATATTATATATTAAATATAGTTATATGAAATGAATATATTTTAATAATTAAAAAAATTATGAAATAATAAATTTTAATAATTAAACAAAAAAATAAAAATGAATAAATTAAAAATAGATTAATGAAATAATTATTAATAAAAATGAATAAATTTAATATAATTATATATTATAAATAATAATAAATAATATATATTAAATATAAATATTAAAAATGAATAAAATGTAATAATTAAAAACATATTAACATCTAATTCATTTTTAAATGTTTTTATACATAATTATTCATTAATAAATTTAATATACTTATATATTCATATGTATTTATATATCTATTTATCAATGTATATAATATTTCATAAAATATTATTTATATAATATAAAATATTTATGATTGTATTAAATAGGTCGTATATTTAGTGAATAATGGTTTGTAATTGAAAATTAATTTTAATTAAAAATGCTGATTAATTTCATCGAGTAATGGACATAATTTAATATCAATTGATTTTTCAATTTAACATGTATCAAAAATGTGTTACATTTATTAAACATGCATATACGCAATTAATGCATTTTTATATACAACACATACACACAAATATTTATGTAATATGTAGTTCCCAATGATTTTATGGTATGTCTATTTTAATTTAACATCTTTGATAGCTTATGTTACATAAAACACCGTGTTTAAAATCAGGATATACTTTTAAATATTAACATGACTGTTGAAATAGTAATGTGACCGTTATGAATAGTAATATAGCCATTAAAATAGAATCCTAACCTATGAATATATAAATAAAATTTAGGCATCTCATAAATAAAAAATATGATATATTTATATCATTGAATAAGTAAATATATCTTTTAAAAAAGATAAATTAATTGTTGGCATTTTTGTGAAATATAAATTTTTATTTATAGTTTTATAATTAATATATTAATTTAAAATAATTGTTATTTTTATAAAATGGATTCATAAATTTATATTTTTTTGTCTTATGATTATAATATAATTTTATGAGTCCATAATTACATTTTCAAAGATTCGTAAAATCATTTATAATTTTAAAATCGGTATTTTTGGAATAAATGATTATTTTAATTAAAAATTAAATTTATGATATTTATAAAATAAATTTAAAAAAAGGGAGCTATTTTTGAAGTATATATGTTAAAAAATGGTTAGGGTGATTTTTTGGTATTTTTTTGAAATAGTTAATTTTTTTTGTGAATTGTGAAATACTGTAATTAATGGTATTTAACAAATATGTGAATTATTGAGTCATGTATGATATATGGATGAGTTAATAATGAATTTTTTAGAACTATAATGCACTATTTATTGTATTTATTCAGAATAATCATAATTATTGATAGTCTTGAGATAAAATTATAAACATATGAATAAAATTGCCAAAAAAACACCCCTCTCCTCGACTATAAATATCACCCCTTATCGTCACACCTTATAATACTAATACATTGCTTATATTATACCCAATTACTCTCCCAAACATCTTACCCATGTCTTTTTCTTGTGGTTCTCACCAAAATACCAATCTCAAGTGCCTTAATGAGGTTTTCAAGGAGACATTATACAAGAGGTCAAATCCTTGTTCATTCACTTTTAATTTCTTTTAATTTATTTTTTTATTATCCTCTACTTACCTAATATTTAAAAACATTAATTATTACTCTAGTATATTTAATATTATATAATTTTTTTATGTAATTGGAATATCTATCACCAAACACCTTCTCCTCTCCCATTTCTTCTAAAAAAACATTGTCTCTAATATGTCGGTTTACTGTCAACATGGATGATGCATTTCCATTTTTCATTACCACCTTCAAGGATGGTAATAAAACCATTATTATTGTTAAATAATATTTTATTATACATATTATAATTTATATAATATTCTGGAACCAATATATAAACATGATATTAAATAAAATTCTTTAAGTTTGTAATGGTCGTGAAAATCACCAAAATAAATTAAATCATTTAAATTATCATTTTATCTAATGAATCACAATCATAACATATAAAAATGATATATAAGTCCATTTAAACTTCAATAAGTTCATTAATAATAAATAGTTTCAATTCTTTATAACTATTTCCATTTTACATGAACTTCCATACTTGTATGCAAGTGAACCGATCATGAACACCCAAGAAAATGAACACTCCTTGAACAAAAAAATTGAATATTATAAATAATCAAAAAGGTCATAAATGAACTTAATAAAATTAAAATAAATCAAATACATTTATAATATTTTTTTCATTAATTAATTAATGGATTTAATTTGATTACTAGTGACATTAAGTTCAAGTGCATAACACATTTGTACATAAGGTAAGGCTTTTCTCATCGCACTTTTAATTCAATGGATATGGATTATTCACCACATATTACATGTGTGTGGTGTATGTATACTTAATTTTGATATATAATATCATTAATTCATTTATGTTCATATTATTCAATTGTTTCATTTGATAATTATTACTTTCATGGGGAATTTAATGCTCACACTTCATTTTAAAAATACTATTTTAAATGTTTCTTTTTTCAATGTTTAAAGGAAATGTTTTTAACCTTATATGAAATGAAATTATTTTCATGATTTCATAAGGAATTAATTTCATAAATAATCTTTTACCAGTTTACAATGTAAATTTAAAATAAAATGTTTTATTTTATAATTTTTCAGCTTTTTAAATAAATGGTTTCAAAGTAAATGTGGTCTTTCTCTCAGGAAATTTTCAATGACTTTATTTGTTTATTTTCATCTATGTAAAAACTCTTTGTTGGAAATTATGATTAATTGTGGTTGATATATTAT
This sequence comes from Viscum album, assembly GCA_963277665.1. Classification (NCBI taxonomy): domain Eukaryota; kingdom Viridiplantae; phylum Streptophyta; class Magnoliopsida; order Santalales; family Viscaceae; genus Viscum; species Viscum album. The sequence continues at coordinate 685,353,054 of OY728165.1, forward strand.
GATACCATCTACCATATTTTACTGAATTATTTATGATCATTTTGACTATAGATGTACTATGTTGATACCATTATCCATATTACTATGGATAGTTTATGATTATGTTTACTGATTAGGGAAATTAATTGAATTTAATATTCTAGTTTCAATGTTAATTTATATTTTGATTATGTTTTAACCATTTAATCTAAGTAATGAATTGTACTTATTAAGTGTCGTTCAAGGTCCGTTATAGCCCCTCGATGCATCGATAGGTCTCATAAGACAAACTAGACCAGGTTTTAGTCAATGCCCTACCCATTTATGTATACTTATTAGCTGAGGTCTTGATATTATGTTTATAATGTCCCATATTATACATTCCTTCATTAAGAGAATAGTTATTGATAATACATGTGAGTATTATACTAGTATAGTATCCATGTTTAAGTTTCATTCTCATGCGATTATTTATAGGGCACTATTTTGATCAACATTTATTCCTTCCATATTATTATCAAGATTATGTTTCAATGGAATGTCTTTCACCTTGCCTTATTGTTTATATTTATTAATTATAACTCCCTTTATATTCATACCCTTACAGAGTATCTGATCTAACCCCTTTCTTATATGTTATTTCCCCTCGAATGCCAAGATGATTATTATAATTAACATGCAAGGATAAATTAGAAGAATATGGATATATCCAAAGGAGTTTATATGTTTTATTTCATTCCAAGTTGTATTGTAAAATTTATTTTTGTATTTCATTTTCCATGGATACTAAAATATTTGGTCCTTTTGTATGTGATCTCTTATTCATAGTACCAATATAATAAAGTAAGGTGTCAGATCTAAGTTACTCGAGTCAATAGGTAAAGGCTAAAAGACAATATCTTAGAGGATTTATGAAACCTCTACCTATTACTACAAGGAAATGGGATTACATTGCTATGTATTTTTCCATAGGATTACCAAAAAATAAAATAAATAATGATTAAATATTGGTAATTGTTGATCGACTTAACAAATCATCACATTTCCTCCCTTTAAGGGAGTATTTTTCATTAGAGCACATAGTACGAATCAATATTAATGATTTTGTAAGACTTAATGGTGCACCTCTATCAATTTTTTCTAATTGAGATCCATATTTCACATAAAAATTCTGGTTTAGAAGAATTTGGATACCATGATTCATTTGAGTACTGCTTATCACCCTCAACCTGATGGATAGTCTAAAATTACTATTCAAACATTATACTACATGTTAATATCAGGCTCACATGACTTCCATGGTTTGTGGGAGCAATATTTAGCTTTTATAGATTGTTATTATAATAATAGTTTCCCTTCAATTATTCAAATGGAACTGTGTGAAGTATTGTGTGGAAAAATATTTTGTACACAAATTTGTTGGGATGAAGTTGGAGAAAGGAAGCTTGAAGGCCCAGAACTTATGGAGGAAAAAACCGCATTGGTAAATACTATTTAGGATCTTATCAAAGTAGCTCAAAGTAGGAAAAAGAGCTATGCTGATAACCAAAGGAATGATTTGGAGTTTCAATTGGAATATCATGACTTCCTTAAGGTATCTTCATATAATTGTGTTATAAGATTTTGAAAGAAATGGAAACTAAGACCTAGATACATTGGTTCTTTTTGGAATTCTAGAATTAATTAGTGATATATCTTACCAATTATCAATGCCACCAAGTATATATAAAGTTTATGATGTGTTCCAGATCACTTTGTTAAGGAAGTACATGCCTAGCCTAGCACATTTTCTCACTTCTGAAGAAATATAATTGGAACATGATTTATCTTATTGTTAAGAGCTTATCCAGATTTTGGACACTAAATATCAAGTGTTGAGTAATCGAACTAATTGGCTGGTAAAGGTACTTTGAAAAATTCAAGAATTGAATAGGGGATGTGGGAACCAGAGGAAACTGTGATGAAGAACTACCAAATCATTTTATGAAGTGAAATTCTATAAATTTAAAGGATGAAATTTTTTATGGAGGGGAAAATGTAACACCATCATATTTTATGGTACATCTCTTTTAATCTAAAATATTTGATAGCTTGTGTTACATGCAACACTGAGTTTAAAATCACGATATACAATTAAATATTAATATGAATGTTGGAATAGTAATGTCACTATTAGGAATAGTAATTTAGCCATTAGAATAGAAACTTCACCTATGAAATTATAAATAAAATTTAGGTATCTCATAAATGAAAATATGGTATATTTATATCATGGAATAAGTAAATAAATGTTTTAAAATGATAAATTAAGTGTTGGTATTTTTGTTAAACATAAATATATATATATACAATTTTACAAGAAATATAATCATTTAAAAGAATATTTATTTTCATAAAATAGATTCATAAATTAATATTTTTGTTTTCTTTGGACTATAATATAATTTTATGATTCCATAATTAATTTTTCAATGTGTCCTGAAATTAGTAATAATAGTAGAATCGGTGTTTTTTGAATAAATGATGATCTTAATTAAAAATTAAATTTCTCATATTTAGAAAAAATATCAATAAAATGGAGTTTATTTTTGAAATCTACATGTTGAAAACTAGTAATGCTAAATTTTTTGTATTTTTCTGAAATGGTTGAATTTTTAAAGAATAGTGAAATGCGATATTTTATGGTATTTAACAAATAAAAGAATTATTGTGTCATTGATGATGTATAGATGATGTAATAACTTGTTGGTTTGATCTCACATGCACTTGTTACTTTATTTAGTCATAATAATTATCACTATTTATAGTCTTGAGCCAAAAATAATAAACAAATGAATAAAATAATAATAAACACCCCTCTCCTCCACTAAAAATACCACCCCTTGCCACCCCTTCTCCTCACACCTTATATACCTTATAGATTTATTATATTGTTCCCAATTCCTCTCCCAAAACTCTTCCCCACATCCTATTTTTACTGGTCACCCCAAAAGACCAATCCCTAGTTCCTTAAAGAGGTTCTCAAGGAGACGCCACACAAGAGGTAAAATCTTGTTTCATAATATTTTAATTTATTTTCTTTTTTATACTCTCCTTACCTAATTTTTCTAAACATTAATGATATCTCTAGTTTCTTACATACACTATAATTTTATTATGTTAATTTAATATTCATCACCAAACCCCTTATCATCTCACTTTTATTCCAAACAATGAAAACATTGACAGTGATGTGTAAATTTAATGCCATCGTGGATGATGAATTTTCATTTTCCATTACCGCCTTAAATAATGGTCATAAAACTGTTATTATGTTTAAATACTATTTTATTATACATATTATAAGTTATATGATTTTCTATAACCAATATATAAACTTTATATTAAATAAAATGATATGAGTTTGTAATGGCCGTAAAAACCACCAAAAAAATTAAATCAATTTCATTATCACTTTATCTAATGAATCATTATCATACATTATAAATAAAGGATAAATAAGATCATATAAAATTATAAAATCTCATTAATAACATATAATTTTAATATTATATAAATATTTCCATTTTATATTAACTTTCACCCTTGTATACAAGATAACAGATCATGAAAAACCAAGAAAAAGAACACTCCAGGAACAAAGAAATTGAATCTTAAAACTCATCAAAAAGTCCATACAAGAACTTAATAAAACTATAATAAATAAAATACATGTTTTTAAAGTTTTTAATTAATTAATTAATTAATTAATTAATTAATTTTATTTTACATGACATTAATTTGAAGTGAAGAACACTTTTGGACATAAGTTAAGGGTTTTCTCATATCACTTTTATCTCTGTGAGATATTTTGTATTCACCGCTTATTCCTTGTGTGTGGTGTATGTATACTTTTCTTTGATATATAATATCATTAATCCCATTATATTAATGGTATTAAACTATTTAATTTGATAATTATTACTTTTTTGGGTCATATAATGCTCACGCTTTCTTTTAAAAATACTCTTTTAAATGTTTATTTTTTTCAATGTTTAAAGGAAATGTTTTTTTAAACCTTATACAACATGAGCATTTTTTCCAAATTTCATGATGAATTAATTCCTTGAATAGTTATTTACAAGTTTACAATGTCATTTTTAAATAAAATGTATTCTTTTATAATTGCATGTCTTTTTAAATAAATGGTTTCAAAGTAAAAGTGGTATTTCTATTAGAAAATTATCAATGATTTTATTAGATTATTTTAATCTATGTCAACAATATTTATTTGATATTATTCTTAATTAAGGTTTATCTCTTATGATACCATCTATTGTATTTTACTTAATGGATTATAATCATTTTGACTGTGTATATAAAATCTTGATACCATTGGCCATATTGCTCTGGATAGTTTACGATTAGGTTTAGAAATTAGGGAAATTATTTAAATTTCATATGTTATTTTCAATATGAATGAATATATTGATTATTTTTCATTCCTTTTATATAAGTAATACATTATACTTAGTAAGTTTCTTTTGGGTCACACTATATCCCCTCAATGTATCGATAGGTCTCATGAGACAAACTTGACCGAGTTTTTGTTGAGGCCTTACCCATTTATGTAGAGTTCTTGGTAGAGGCCTTGATGGTATGTTTATGATTTATCATATTATTTATTCCCTCATTATGAGATCATTTATTGATAATCCATGTCATTATTTTACTATTAGAATATCCATGGTTAATTTTCATTCTCATTTGATTATTTATATGGAATTATTTTGATCAGCTTTTATTTCATCCATATTATGCTCCAGATTATGTTTTAATGGCATGTTTTCCACTATGACTTATTGTTTATGTTTATTTATTATAGCTTTAATTGTATTCTTACCCTTACTGAGCATATGAGCTCACCCCTTTCTTATGTTTTATTTTTTCCTAGGATGCCAAGATGTATATTATGATTGACATGCAAGGATAATCTAAAAGAATAGGTCCAAAGGAGTTTCTATGTTCTATTTTATTTCAAGTTGTAATGTAAAATTTATGTTTGTACATGGTTTTCCAAAGCTACTAACCTATTCTATCTTTTGGGATGTAATATCTTATCCATAGTACCAATATAATAATGTAAGGAACCAGCTACGGTCTACGGGAGTTGGGGTCTTTACATAATTAATGAAATCTTATATAGAAACACATACACCAAATATTTATGTAATTTATTCAAATTTTTGAATTCATTTTAGAATTTCACTATAACATGATACATTTAATATATTATGTTTTTAGTAGGTAAATTTTATTTATTGTTTTTTAATATTATTACAGTTATGTGTTATTTATTCATTTTTAATATTTTTTATTTTTTATTTTTTTGGATTTTATCATTTTCTATTATTTATTTATATATATTTGTTTGCTATGTTTTAATATTTTCAATATGTATTCATCTATATTTCAATATATATCCATATTTTTTAATAATTTAAATTTAATTAATAAAACTTATACATTTTTTCAATATTTTTAAAGTGTACTAATTTTTAATTATTCAATTTCACTCATTTCTAACATGCATTCATTTAAGATTATATATTCATCATTAATGTTAAAAAATATTTGTAAATAAATATTTATAAATAATTATATTTACAAATGCATATAAAATATATTTAAAAATTTATATATTTATAATTATAAATAAATAAATATTATTTTTTAAAAAAGTATTTATATAATTATTTATGTATATTTAAATAATTATAATTTTATAACAAATTTATTTAAATAATGAACATATTTACTATATATATATATTAATATATTTATATTAATACATATATATATATATATTTATATTTATATTTATATTTATATTTATATTTATATTTATATTTATATTTATATTTATATTTATATTTATATTTATATTTATATTTATATTTATATTTATATTTATATTTATATTTATATTTATATTTATATTTATATTTATATTTATATTTATATTTATATTTATATTTATATTTATATTTATATTTATATTTATATTTATCTTTATATTTATCTTTATATTTATCTTTATATTTATATTTATATTTATATTTATATTTATATTTATATTTATATTTATATTTATATTTATATTTATATTTATATTGATATTTATATTTATATTTATATTTATATTTATATTTATATTTATATTTATATTAATACTTATATTTATATTTATATTAATATTTATATTTATATTTATATTTATATTTATATTTATATTTATATTTATATTTATATTTATATTTATATTTATATTTATATTTATATTTATATTTATATTTATATCTATATTTATTTATTATATATATATATAATTATATAAATATATATAATGATATAAGTATATAAATATTATTTTTTAAAAGTATTTATATAATTATTATTAATTAATTATATAATTAAATAATTGTGAAATTTTAATAAATATAATTAAATAATGAGTATATTTACTATGATTATATTTATATTTATATTTACTTATTAAATATATATATTTAATTATATATATATAATTATAAATATATATTTATAATTATAAAAATATAATAAATATTTTTAAATAAATAATATATTTAATATTTATATATATTTATTATATATATATATAATTATATAAATAGATATAATGATATAAATATATTTATAATTTTAAATAATTAATTATAAATGTTTTTACAATTATTTTTATTTATAAATATATTTATAAATTTTTTTAAAAGGTTGAGGCTCAAAGGCCTATTTATTAAATGAAACAAAAAACAGAAGAGGAATATATAAGACCTTGGATGTTCAAAAAACAAACTGCAATAAAAATACAAACAGAAATCATGTATCATGAGATCTGGTACTCATACTGTGGTGAGAGATGCATCCATCCTGACCACAAGGATGTCGTCCTCTCCGCCATGTTTTGACCAGAAACCATGATCATCTCCATCATCTTAGTTTAAATCATAACTAACAACATTCATTTATTTTTCAACAGGTATACGATAATTTTTTTGTACATCCTCCTCACTACTTCCGGATGCGAGCATATCAATAGAATTTTGTGTACTTGGATTTGGGTGAAATCTGCTCACTGGTTGAGAAAAAATCATTCCAAAATAGAAATATTCAGAACACATGTTAATATTGACTACAACATAGTCATCCCTCTTAGCTTCAAAGGTTAAGGGGTGATTTCTAGTAGAGTAGGAAATCTCCCTACCTTGAAATTTAGATAAACTGCCACAATCCTGCTGAACTAAAGTGAAATCTGTGTATTTACCATCATCAAGAAGCTTTCCACTGCCCTCTATTGTAGCCCCTAACTTCAAAGAAGCTTTTCCATGTTCAAATTTAGTAGTCACCCATGGTTCTTGGGAAACCATTGGACCAGTGTAGGCAGGCACCACCGAGTTCCTCCCACCACTACTCAGATCATAAGGAATATCACGGGGATAGAGTGGGTGTTTGCTGAAAGAGGCCTCAACACCTTTTTGGGTAGTTACATGTAACAAAACTTCACTATGAACATCCTTATATGACACTTCTCATCCCAAAGGGGATTTAAAAGTACTAGTAACGTAAAAAATATAAGCCTTATACTACTTGTTTGAACCATTATCCACAGCTTGTGCAGATTTATTAACAACCTTTGAGTCTCCATAAGAAGAATACCCCTTTGGGGATTGAGAGATATAAACTAATGTAGATGCATACAATAATTTTCTAATTGGAACATACACAAGTAAAGAAGAAGGATTCTTGGGTGTATATTTTACTAGGTTGGCAGTTAAAACTTTTGATTTTCCCTTTCAACAATTGGAATAAATCATTTTAAACTCCTACCATATGTTAAAATCCACATAAGACTAATCCAAAATTTCCTTTCAAACTTGACTGTCAAAAAAATCCACTTTATCATGTTCATTAAATAAAACATTATATAAATCATCCGTGAAAGATACAACATTAGTAGGCCAATGATCCACATTAACCAGATCAACCCAATTTTTTTTGTTCATAGGTGGATCCTACAATCTAATATCACCCTGAGGGGTGGAGGAAATATTAATGATTGAGATTCCAGTATAATTAGATTGCTTCTTTAAACTCTATAAATCAATCATTATCTCTGCCTACAAATGATCTTCAGTAATAATTTTTGTTTTTTTCAATGAGGGAGAAGAAACTGTTTGGTCATTGTGTAATTCCTCTAAAGGAAGAACAACACCATTATCATTTTGTCTACTTCAATGAGGGAGATCATGTACATTAATGTGGAAATTGTAACAAACAAGGTTATCCCTACAAACATTAATTGAATGGCCAATTATGTAGAAAGATTCACATAAGGGTGGGGTCTTTTCATACTATATTTTTACGAATACCTCATCTTAAGGTGTAGATAAACCCACTCTATCAAAAGGAGAAGAACTAAGATCAATTTCAACTAAAAATCTAGAAAAGTTTCTGAAACTGATCATACTAATAGAATTTTCCAACTTAATTGGGACTCCAATTACATAGGTAATATCAAAAATAATTTTGGGGTTCCAAATAATGAAATTCAAACTATAAATTTTATCCCAAACTTGTGTGTAGGTTTCCTTAAACTCATTCAAATTAAAATTCAATCTCTAATTTTGAATTCTTAAAATACCCAGCTTCAGATTGCATGATCCTATACTCCAAGATCATCCCTTCAACTCTCAGAAGGGAAAAAGACATGAAAAAAACTTCTTCTAATTGAAAGGCATTTGAAATTATAGATACCCCAAAGTGAATCTAAATTTTAAAAAAGATCATTGAATTTCGAGGGTCAAATACCTTTTGAGAGAGATATTCTAGCAATGTAGGAAAACATTAAAATCTCCATTATCTTAAAAATTATACCGTCTAAGGCTAAGACGTATGCAGTGTTTCTTTTTGATACTATTCGTTGTGGAACCCTCTCTCTGGTTAGGGAAAATGAACCACCCGAGAAACCGGGTAAGTATGAAAGACCAACTGAAGCTCCTCCACTATGCTTCTTGGAGGACCTAGATCAGTGATGCGCTAAGTGATGGTTGTCAACACAGGAGAAGAGATTTAAGCTTCATGTATGTCTATGATTAAAGAAATCTCTAGGTAGCACGGGCACATTCCTCCCCCATTCCTCCATCCTCCATTCATATAAATATGAATATAATTGTATATTTATAATATTTATAAAATTATATATTTATAATTATAAAAAAGTAAAAAATTTTCAAAAAAAATATTTATATAATTATAAAAAAAATATTATATATTTAAATAATTATAAAATTATAATAAATAAGTATATAATTATTTTAATATATTATCAATTTTTTAATTATAATTATAATTATAAATCCTTTATCAGTTCTAGAGTTTTATCATTTATAAAGATGTATTTTATCAGTTCTTCTTTAGTGCCAATAAAGATAGAGATTTATCATCACTAAAAACCCCTCATAAAAGGTATCTTTATCAGTGTTAAAACATTATCCCTGATAAATATATATTATATCAATGAATATTAATTTAGCACTAATAAAATTTGTCTTTATCATCACTTTTTTGGAATCACTGATAAAATTATCCTCAATTTATTTAAAGAACCATAATGCACTAATTGTATTCACGATATCTCAAGCTTTTAAGGAATTTACATTTTTCCGTCACTCCACCTCCTCAAATCCAAGGCTCAAATCAAGGATCGAATGAATTTGAGGATTGAATCCATGTCTCGAACAAATCAGGGATCAAATGAATCCAACTTTTTTTATATCACTACTTTCTCTTGGATGAATAAAAGTTTGATTCAACGGTATGTTAATTTCTCCTCCTCCTCACTCGTTGATTACTTTTTTGGGTTCTTTGTAAAGTGTTTTTTCAAATATATTTTTCAATAGTCTGGAAATTTATGAGTTTCCCCTTTTTTATTTCTTTTAGCATTATTTTCTTCAACATCTGCATACTGATTTCTCCGTTATTGGTTTAATTTCCATGCTCCTTCACCTATAGTTTTAGGGATTTTATAGCCTTATTTCTTTTCTGGTGGTGTTGTTATAGATTGGAACCCTTGGGTTGTTGATTCTACTAGTATATGTTTAATATTTCCAAACTCTAGGATATAGTGATATTCCCATGATGATTTTTTTATTTCATGATATTATATTAGAGATCCCCACTTCACACATTGTATTCACCCCTTTTTACATTTCATGGACATTTTACACCAATTTATTTCTATTTACTTTTATTATACATCATTTTTATAATGGATATCAATTGATCTATATGACACATTAATTTATGGTTGAGTTTATCTCTTGTTTTTGTTATAAAATGTGTTTTTAGAATTATTTTGAATGAATAAATTTAATTTTGATTTATTTTCATAAGATCTAAGTCCAAATTTTAAATTTTCTAATTCGTTTTCACTTTTAAATGTATGATTCCATCAATTGGTATGTAAAAATTAGATTTTGAAAGAATAGTTTTAAATGAAATTTTTTTATGTACATGAGTATAAATGTATTGAACTTAATCATAGTTGTATTTTATGTTACGAAAAGTTTTTACCATGGGATTTTGAAAAATAGATAAATGTATGATATTTTAATTATTTATACTTTCCTTTTCTGAAACATTTTTTTAAATGGTCTTCAGACTATTTTTTGAAATATTTAATAAATGATATTTAATTGATTATTTGGTGAAATATTACTAGGAATGTTTAGCTCACACACTACATACAAACAAATCTGTGTATATATGGATTTTATGTTTTCATATATGTTCTGAGGTTATGATATCAATTTAGATGTTATTCATGTAGTCTATTTATGGTCATTTTGGTGGAGGCAAGTGATTGTGGGTCATATGGTGGTGTTCAAGCTATGGATTATTTGTTAGTTTATTTCGGGATGTTCTTTTATTGGAAAATTTGGAAATATTCTCTATTTGAATTTTATTTTCCTTTATAAAGAGATCTAATTATGTATTATTCTGATGTAAAATATAATAAGTGAGTTTTTAGTTATTTTTCTTATCAATCCTTTATTCTGATTATTTATTTTAAAATATATATTTTATATCCATAGTTGTCTCATGTATAGACACACCATGTTGGATACTCAAAAAATATTCAAATTGTTTTTCGATATTATTAAAGGATGAAATCAAACCCAATTATATATAGATTGATGTCATGGTTCTTTCACTGCTAAAATCACTTGTCCTATTAGTAACATAAAAATTTGATTTAGTTAAACATTAAATATAATAAAAATAACTAACGTTGTGATTTCATGAAAATAAATTATTTATTTAAGCTATTTAAATAAAACCAAATCCATACATAATTATTTAAGAAAAAATACACATTTAGTACATAAAAAGTTTTTTGTTTAGTTTAAAAAAACAAAACAGTTGATGATACTTAATAAGTTATTATAAAAAATCCTTCTTTTCAACTTAATAAACCAAGAAATTATCTCATCGTTGATGAAATAACTAAATCATGTTTAGTTATTATTCACTAGCTTATAATTCATTTAGTTTATAGTGAAATTAAATGAATTTATTTGTAATTCAAGGCAAGGTATAAAATAGAATACGTAAATAATTATATTTATACCACTTAAACTATTGATTTAAAACTAAATTTAGGTTTACTACAAATACATAAGATATCAGAACATAAAAATGTAACAAATATTAATTTCTATTCTTGAACAAAGGTATAAGACATGTGAATATTCACGTTACTTTATCAAAATAATGTGAGGTAACACAACCCAAACATATGAAAGATACATTACTTTATTGATCTTAAAATGATTTGAAGATTATGTAATTTATAAGTGTGAACTTATATAAATGAAATAATGTAAATAATTAAATAACACATGTCCAAACATTAATTTCAAAGAAAAAATAATTTTAAAACAAGTAAACATGCTTAAAATACTTTACAAAATAAATCAATCATAAATATATAATTTGAACAACATGTGTTATGTTGTTTCTATCTCGCTACACCCAATATCATGAAAAAAAAAATTTGATCCTCCTATGGATAAAGTTTCTCTGAAAATGATCAGTTTCACTCATTGATATGCTATCTTATTTCTCTACCACAATTCATAAACAAATAAAATCATCTCATGATTTTATAAACACCCACAACAATGTAAAAACTCAAAAATTTGTGTCACTTCATCATTGGTTCATTTCCAAAAAAATACCAAATTCGTTATCATTCTCTCACCCCGAGTACTAGAGCACCTCCCATTCGAATCATGCTTAGATAAATTCAAATCAAACCTAAACTTGATATCACACACAGACTCCATCTAACACCTAATTATGTTTTGTAAAATAGTTTTCAATGTCATGAATATTTGTAAAACCTTATTGATGTTGATTACTGAATAAATTGTATGTCATTTGAAAACATGGATTTGTGGATTCTTGTGTGATATTTTGTGAAAATCATTATTGATAAATGAATAGTAGTTGATTGAATTTTGAATGAACCACATTGGAACCTCATTATTTAAGTGGGTATTTCAGGACAGTCATGTTAGGATTTAAATTTTAATTTACTACTATCTTCTAAAAAAATTATTCATGTCAACTTTATAAAATGTTTATTAAATGTTTAATAATCATTATTTTTTTTAAATTTGTTGGTGTCCTACTTAGAATTTTTATGGTCATGTATATTTTAAATTTTAGTTTTGAAAAATAAAACATTGTTTTAAATGTTAAAGTGAGTTTTGAAATGAAAAATTGATGATTTCCCTTCAAATGATCTAAAATGGATTCGGTGTTTTATAAACCCGTGAAGTTATTTCAAAGTAAAATTGTAAAGTTTTAAATTTTTAAAAGTTTACATTATTCCATGGAGAAGGTTTTAAACATTAAATTTACTATTAATGGTTTTTTAATATTATTTTAAAAAATATTCACTAAATGCTAAGATTTTTTATATAAAAGGTGGTTCGTGTCACATTAATTGTTTTGAAAAACATTGGTAAATTTTCATATGGAATTAAAAAAAATTCAAGAGGGGTTTTAAAAATACAAAAATAATTCATTTGAAATTTGAAAGTGGTTTTGAGATGATATTTTAAATTTTAAGTTTAGATGTGGTACTTTAAAAAAATAAGGAGACAACTATCATCCTCACCAGCTTCATCTCCCAAATAGTTATAATTTAATTTTGTTTCTTGATACTCATACCCCATATCTTTTGTACATGAACCTATGTTTCTATAACTACTATGAGTAATATTCATCCCATTCCAGGTACTGGTGATCATTTTGGATGAACTCAGAGGATAACACCTACCACAGTGGAGTAATTATTTTCTAAAATTCAATTAATAATTTCCTTCAAATAATACTGAAATTATTTGAAATAATCTAATTTTGGGTTCCCCTTTTTATAATTATCCATAATTTTCACTTTTTATAATGAATATATTATGTATATTTATTTATGAATATTTTATGAACCTAATTGGATGGATATGAATAAAAAATGGATGCATGCTGATCGTTTGAAAATATATTATGAAGATATATTTAAAGATTTCATAAAGTTTGCAATAGAACGCGTATACAACCCTTCTCAAATCCTTTATCTATGTTTATGTTGTTATTATTCAATACATATTATCCCAGAAGAGTTGGAATAACATTTTATTTCTCATATAATAGATCTGATCTATAAATGTTGTACTAAACATAGGGGAAAATGAATGTGCACACCGATTGTGATGAAACGTCAGTTTATGGATCATTTGATATGAATTCCAATGTGAATAATGATAGATATCTCATATAATAAATGGAAATAGAAATTTAATATGACCTTCATGATTATAAAAAGTTGTTTGAGAAGTTAAATAGTTATTCTAAGAGACTATTGTATGCCATTTATACTAAATACACAACATTTTCAGTTATATGTAAGTTATATAATTTTAAATATAGAAGTGTATGGAGGGACATTAAATTTATAGGAATACTTGGTCTCCAGAATTTCATGCTACTAGAAGAAAATAAACTTCCATATTGAACATATGATGCCTTAAAAATTCTACAATCAATGGGAATGACCTATAAAAAAATGTTTTCCCAAATGATTTAATGTTGTTTATCAAAGACCATGAATCACCCATAAAATTCCCTAAGTGTGGAATGGATTGATACAATAAAAATTAATCTATTATTTCAAAAGTTTCATGGTACATTCCTATCATTCCATGGTTTAGAAGATTATACAGATGTTAAGAAACTGTAAGAAAATTAACATGTCATGCAGATACAATAATTAAAGATAGGAACCTACATCATCCATTCAATTCTCTTAAATGGAAGAAAATTGATTACAAGTATCATAAATTTGGAAATGATCCAGGAAAAATTTGTCTTGTGTTATCTATAGATATAATAAATAATTTTGGTGTACTAATTATTACTCACAATACATGGCCCTTTACATTCATATATTATAAGTTTCCTTTATAGTTATCCATGAAGCAAAAATGAATTATTGTCTCTACTTATATCTAGACCAAAGAAATAGGGTAATGATATTGATTTCTATTTGGGTCCATTGATGAATGATCTGAAATTGATATGGGATACAGGTGTTACAATGTATGATTCTCATCGAAGTGAGGAATTCATATTGAGGGTCATGTTGTACGAGATGATAAATGAATTTCATACTTGTGGAAATTGTTCTAGATATATCATTAATGTAATGTTAGGGTGTCCCATTTTTGAATAATATATACACTCAGTTCGGTTGAAACATTCCACAAAGACTGTGTTTTTAAGGATGTTAGAAATTTTTACCTCGATGATATAAATACTGATCCTAGATGAAAACATTCTATGGGAATACCAAAAAAGGTACCACCCCATCTCCACTAATGGTTGATCAAATATTTAATAAGTAAAATATATTGACACTATTTTTAGTAAACTATTTTTGAAAACACTTAGGAAGTCATGTTGGAAAAAGAGATCAATTTTCTTTGAATTATCATATAGGAATTTTTTATACATTAGATATTTTTTTGATATTATGCATATAGAAAAAAATGTATTTGATAGTGTTATTGTCACGTTACTAAATGTTCCTTGCAAAAAAATATGGAATCAAGAGTATTTTGAGCAAGATTGACATGGGGATAAGTGAATAGTTGGTACCGATGAAGGGTAATGGGTGGACTTTTCTTTCTCTAACAACTTATACTCTACCAAGACAATAAAATTTGAAATTTTTAATTTTCCTTAATGGTCTAAATGTTCTAGATGTGTATTCCTAAAATATCATGAATTTCATGTCAAAGAATAAATTGAAGATATGGGGACTAAAATCACATGACATTCATGTTTTGATGCAAGATTTGATTCTTGTTTCTTTATGTTGCATTATACCAAAAAATGTACGACATATATTAACTAGAATGTACTTATTTTTTGAATCCATATGGAGTGATTTTATAAACCTATAAAAGTTTATAATCATGAATAAGTAGGTTTTAGTTATATTATTTGAATTAGAGATGTTATTCCCACCATTATTCTTTTATATAATAGTCCACCAGATGGTTCACTTGGTTAGAGAGGTTCAACTATGTAGTCTTACCCATTACATATGGATGTACCTCATTGAATAGTATATGATGATATTGATTGGGTATATCAAGAATTGAATTTGGCCATAAGGTTTTATTAAAGAATGGTAAATTGTTGAAGAATTTATTGAATTTTTTACTGATTACCTATCATATGTTAACATCATCGATCTCCCAAAGTTTCATCAGAGTAGATTCCTTATGGGTGAAGGGGTTTTTGGAAGAGATTTTATTACAATTAACATCACAGTGCAGGAGCAATCTCACAATTACATTTTATCATAATAGTAATGATTTTGATCCATACATTGAATCCCACAAAGAAATTATTAGATATTTGAATCCATCAAGGGGTGAAGGATTGATATCAAATACACATAATCAATACACAACTATAAAACTAGCCTTTAATAGCATCAGCATTTATCAGCCCCAGAAAAATTCACTAAGAAATTCCATCTTTGTCAGCGCTAAATAAAAGCACTGATAAAGGGTACCCTTTATCAACACATTTTTTTAGCGCTGATAAAAGGTAAAATTAATCAGTGCTTTATTGTAGTACTGATAAAGGTTACCCATTATCAACATTTTATTTTTAGCGCTGATAAAAGTTACCCTTTATGAGCACTAACAATAAAGTGCTAATAAATAGTAACCTTTATCAGTGCTTTATTAGCACTGATAAATGTTCAGAAAATAAAATTAAAAAAAATTAATAATTTCATTATATAAATAATTATTGTTAAAAATGAATAAACATATATATAAATCTTAAAAATTAATAAATTTTATATAATAAATATATAGAAATATAAAATGAATAAAATGAAATAATTAAACAAATAAAAATTTAAAATTATTAAATTAAGAAAAATACTAAACATTTTATTAATTAAATAATTATTGA
This sequence comes from Viscum album, assembly GCA_963277665.1. NCBI lineage: Eukaryota > Viridiplantae > Streptophyta > Magnoliopsida > Santalales > Viscaceae > Viscum > Viscum album. Next base: position 685,369,653 of record OY728165.1, read on the forward strand.
TAAAAATGAATAAATTTATTATATATAGAGATAGATTATAAATATTGATAAATAGTATATATTAAATGTAGATATATAAATTAATATATAATTAAACAAGAAAAATTAAAAATGAATGAATTAAAAAAATATTTAAGAATTTATTAATAAAATAATTTTTAATAAAAATGTATATTTATAATATATATATTAATTATAAATAGTAATAAATAATATATATTATATATAAATATATATATAATTAATAAAATGTTAATTAAAAACATATTAATGTCTAATTCATTTTTAATGTTGTTTGATTTTTCAATTTAACATATATCAAATATTGTGTATTACATTGATTTCATGTACATATATATATATAATGAATTTTATATACAAATGCACACACAAATATATTTATACAATATATAGAAACACATAAACCTAATATTTATGTAATTTATTCAAATTTTAGTATATTTTAGAATTTCATTATTAACACGATACATATAATATATTATTTTTTTAATTGATCAATTATTTTTAATACTATTACACTTAGGGCATTAAATTTTCATATTTTTTTATTTTTTATTTTATTTTTGAATTTGATCATTTTCTATTATTTATTTATATTTATTTATTTATTATGTTTTAGTATTTTAAATTTGTATTCATTTTTCCTTCAATATATATATATATCCATATTTTTTTAATAATTTATATTTAATTAATAAAACTTGTCTATTTTTTCAACATTTTTAAAGTGCACTCATTTTGAATTATTCAATTTTACTCATTTTTAAAATGCATTTATTTAAGATTATATAACCATTAATAATGTTAAAAATATAATTATTAATAAATATTTATAAATAAATATAATTATAAATTCATATTTAATATATTTATATATTTATATATTTATAATTATTATAAATAAATAATTATTATTTTTTAAATAAGTATATACAGAGTTATAAATAAGTAATTATATATATTTAATAATTATAAAAGTATAATTAATTTATTTAAATAAATCCTTTATCAATGCTAAAATTTTAGCACTGATAAAGATCTATATTTATCAGTGCTAAAATATTAGTGCAGATAAAGATGTTTTTTATTAGTGCTTTCTGAGTGCTAATAAATGTTGAGATTTATCAGTGCTTTCTGAGTGATGATAAAGATCTATTTTATCAGTTCTTATCAACTTAATGCTGATAAAATGGATATTTATTAGCACTTCCCCAAGAGCACTGTTTTTTTAATAAAAGCAGTGGCATGAATCGGTCACCCAATTCATGCCCCAGGAAATTTATTTAATGAAAAAAGAAACAGTGTTGTTAAAACTGTTCCAAGTGTATTTAAAAGTACCCCAACCGGTACTCACTCATCACGATTCTGAAGCTCTCATAGAACTCCTTTGCTACTGGTGCGACTCAACTACAATCCATCAGAATAATCATGGATAGAATCCAATGTATGTTATTTTCTAATTTTTCTATATCGTTTTTTGATCTTTTGGGTTCCGCATTTTTCTTTTTTTGCGTAGTTCTTAACCTTGATGAACTCTACATCTCATCTCCTCACCACTGTCGGCGCGAGTCCTCTGTGCATTTTAATGGATTTTTGGCAAGATGAATATTTATAGTTTAACTTCATGAAACCAATATGAGAGATTCTATGCAATTCAACTTCCTAGGGTCAGGATGAATTTTTTTAGTTTAATGTCATGTAACCAAGACAAGAGATGTTGTGATGTTTAACGTCTTTCTTCTAGAATGAATTTGTGTATTTTAATGTCCTATAACTAGGATGAGATACAGTGTTAAGTATAACGCCTTGCTTCCAGGATGAATTTTTTCTGTTTAACATCATGAAAATAGGATGAGAGACACTATACAGTTTAATGTCTTCCTTCTAGGATGATTTTGTGCAGTTTAACATCATGGAAGCATGATGAGAGATGATTGATGACCACTATGAAAATAATTTCCTGAGAAATATTGTATTAGTGTGGGTTTTGACTCATTCCTCATCCATTGTGTCCAATGTGCATGATCTATTTTCTGGATTATCTTGGCTTGGTTTTCTGAAATGGTTTTTGGAAAGGGGAAAAATGATTTCCAGAATTGGATTTGCTTTAAAAATTTGGGTTATTATGTTGTCAAAAGTGTCCATAGAAAAAGGTAGTTTGAAATTTAAAATTAAATAGTGATTTTTAAAGAGAGAATTCTTGTTTTGTTATGAAATTTGGCTTATAATCCAGCTTTTTTGTCCTAATATGTTACTTTAGGTTGAGTTTTAGATTGATTATGAAGCTGATTTTATGAACTTTATGTTATTCAGAATATGCCACCCAGAAGGACCCTGAATTTTATAGTGGGTATAACCTTGTTTCTTGTTCTCCTCATTTTCTTCCCATATTCTGTGTAAATAAAGGTTCTTTAATGGTAGTTAAGTGGATTGAGGAAGCTGAGCATGTCTTCAGAGTGTTTGAACTCCCAAAGCTATTAGAGTTTGTGATGTTTTGGAACTTCTTGGGGATCTAGCTTTTGAAGAATGTGTAATGCCCCAACCCCAGTAGCCTGGAGCTAGTGCGTTACTTTATTATATAGGCATGATTACAAGGAATAAAATCCCAAAGGAATATTCAGTTTAGTAGTCTTGAAGAAACTAGATACATACATGGAACCCATTTTAGATTGGGAAACGAAAAAATGATACATAACAAAAGCTAATAAACTGCATCATTGAAAACTCAATAAATGGTCTCTTCTTAATAACTTGGGGAAGGAAAATAGTTGAAAGGGGTGATATCAAATTATCAGTAAGGTTTAAATGTAGTATAATAATTAATTAATAAAAAGTGAGTCATAGTCAATTAGACATAAATAATATGGCATGATAAATAAATGAAAACACTTTCCACCAAGAAGATAACAATAAAAATGTGTCTACAGATTTTTTTCATAGTGAAAACCACATGGATAGTAATAACTGAATAATGAATAAAGATAATTCTTATTATTTTTATGTCATGTATTTGGAACATGAACCATTATACCGTCGAGATGGTTTAAGTCTCTAGTTAGAAACCCGTCTGAATTTTGGAAACAAACTCTAAGGGTTTTCCACCAACTGATTTGTCTCATGATACATGTCGATGGATTGAGGGGATATAGTGGTCCATGACCATCACTACCAGTCCAAAATATTATTTATACATAGATTTAATACAAGATCAATATTCCTTTTTGATCACTGTATTGAATAGAGGATACAGATTCATCAATATTTCCCTAGTTAAAATAGCATTCAAAATAAACACTATATGTGAAATGGCATGCGAGTTATGATAATAATCATATACATGATAAAAGAAAATGGATATTTATCAGAATTATAATTTAAAATGAAAAAAATATCTCAAAGGGACTGTATATATACCACATAATAAATATTATGTTCACAATACAAAGTAAGTCTTAATGAAAATGGAAATTGAGACAAAGTCCCTTACCACATTGTAATCAACTGAATCATATGAACAAAAATTAATAATAATTAAATGAGTCACCTAATACCATGAATAATTAGAATCATGATATTATATATCAAATAACATTACTCATACACCATATACAATAAATAATTGGCGAACAATGGAAATCTCACAGAATTAAATGTGAGAAGAGAAACCTTTACCTTATGCCGGAATATGTTCTTTGATTGATCTTAATGACCTCAATAATAAAATTTAGCTTCATTAATTAATAATCATATAACCTCCTATACAAGTAATTGATTTAGGTTAACCTTATTAGGTTCATTCATGGCCTTTTTGATGGGTTTAAGAGGTTCAATTTTATTGTTTTGGAAACATTTTCTTTCTTGGTTTTCATGATCTATTTACTTGTATTCATGAATGGAAGTTTGTTCAAAATGTGGTTAAACATACAGGATTTTTAATATATATTATTATTGACATTAAATATATATAAATTATCTTATAATTATTTTGTATATATACCATAAGGAAGACTCATTAGATAAATGTCAATGATAAACGCTTGGATTATCTTGACGGTTTTGTACATAATGAACTTGTTTTGTATTATTATTTTATATTATGAGTGTGTAAGGATTCTAGAACATTACATAAGATAAACTAAATATATTCTGATCTGGTTCTACCATTAAAATTTTTTAATGACCAGTCTTAAAGATAGTAATACAAATTGAAAACTCATCTTCCTGGAACATGATAATTAACACATATCAGACGGTGTTCTCATTTATTATATAAAAGGAGGGAAAACAACAGATGATGATGGAATATTCCATTATCATAAAAAAAATTACAATACATATAAGGTACTAGATTTGTCATGAATAATTGGATAATATAAAGGGATAAGGTATAAGTGAGAAATAATTTAAAAGAGAAGAAGAAGAAATCTAACCTCTTGAATATTTCTCTTTTGAAACCACCTTAAGGCTCTTGGAAGTGGTATTTTTGTGAGACCAGACGTACAAGAATGTGTAAAGGGATGAAGAGGATATAATTTTTCAGAGTTTTTTCAAACAATATGGATTATGGTTATGAAATTTGTGAAGGAAGGAACCTCCATCTATAAGTGAGGTAAGGTGTAACTTATGAATCACCAAACTTATTAAAATATAATAAATATATTACAGCGTTTAAGACTCCTAAAATGCCTAAAACTAAATGGTGTTATATTTTTGAAGTAATATTATCATTTTTTATTTTTTCAATAATTTTGGGATGTTTAAATAATTTAATAAAATATTTTATTCATGAAAAAAAAATTGTCAAGATAAAAACTATTCATAACTATGGCTTTACACACATTCAAAAAAAGTTTAAAAATAGAATAAAATTTTATATTAAAAATTAGAAATGTCATATACATATATGGAATCCGTGAATTTGCTTAAAATTATAAAATAATATTTATTTTAATATTTTTAATATCATTTATTTTATTTATTAAGTAATTAAATAAATACTACTTTATCTTTATAGAAACCATTATAGAATTTATTTATTGTCTAAAAATTGAAAATAAAATTCAATGGGAAATATAATTTTATTATATTTCCAAAGAATATTATTTTTTGAATAAAACCTCTGTAAATTCTCATATTATAATATTATTAATATTAAAAATTATAATGTTACAACATGATTTCCTTTTGAATTAAAATATTATAAAGGATTTAAGTGTTTCATGTGGGTCCAAAATGTCCCAAATTTTAATCAAAACATGATAATAGTCTAAACCTGATTATATAAAATGGTTTATCTAAAATATGCTTCATTTAATAATTCTTATAATTTAAATTAAAAACATTTTATATATTTTTCTTATGCTTGTACAAGCACTGCATCGGCATTGCATAAGCATGAATGCTAATTATTTCATATATAAAAATTAAAAATAAAATACTATCATAAATATAAATTAATTAGGTTCGAAATAAAAATAATGAATTTATTCATTATTTATAATCACTCTTATACATAACATGACATCTTCTTAAATTTTTTATTTTGAATTTTCTTTCCTTGTGAAAGCATTGCAGAGACATTTGGATAATACTCATGTTATATAACACTAAAATTATAAATTAACATTAAAAGAGATAGATAATACATAATAATTAATAAATAAGTCATGAAAATAATTTTTATTACTCAATTATTATATATAAATTACCAATTTTGTCTTTGTTAGCGATGCGTAGGCACTGCGTCGACATTGACAATGATTTTTATACTTATCATGAAAAAATATATTTTTCATGTTCTAAATTAATTCTATAAAATATTATACTTTTAATATAATTATTTAGTTATTACATATTTTAAATAAATTTTTATAACATAATAATTCCATGACGATATCATTAAAAATTCCGTATTTTATTAAAAAAATGTATTTTTTTACTATTCAACAGAAATTAAACTATTTCATAAAAATACCAAAAAATAATCCAAAAAAAATTCAACATGTAGAATCAAAAAATGAACTCCATTTTAAGAAAATAATTTTCTAAATATGAGAAATTTAATTTTTAATTAAAATCATCATTTAATCGAAAAATACCAATTTTAAAATTATAACTGATTATTTGACACTTCAACAAATTAATTACGGTCTCATAAAATTATCAAATAATCATAGGAAAACAAAATATTGATTCATGAATACATTTTATAAAAATTAATTATCTTCTAAATTAATCTATTAATTATAATATTGTAATTCATTATTTATTGCTCATAAAAATACCAACACTTAATTATTAAATTTTAAAATATTAACTCTAATTTATAAGGTGCCTAAATTCTATTTTTACTTATATGGGTGAGGTTTATTGTTCATAATGGTACATTAATCTTCCTAAGGGTCAAGTAATTATTCATAAGTGTATATTACTATTCAAGACTATTCATAAGGGTACATTATTGTTCATAAGGGTCAAGTTACTATTCATAAGAGTGCATTACTATTCATAGGGGTAAAGTTACTATTCATAAGGATACATTAATATTTATAAGGGTAACATTACTATTCATAATGGTAAGTTACTATTCACCAAAAATTAAATTGATTCTATCAGACTCTAAATATCTTACTAAATGAAATTGTGTATGTCTGATTTTCAAAATTCAAATCATAGAAGTGTCAAAATTAAGTTTAACATCTAGTTTATAACTATTTCCTATAAAAATGTTTTATTTCATTGAGACCCAGTGTTTCATTCATAATAAGTTGTCTAATGAGTTGAAATTATTCATACCATAAAATATTGGGGTGATATATTCTTCTCACCTTCAAAAATTTCATCCTCAAAATTTTTCACGTATAATGCTTTCAAAATAGATGTAAGTGGTTTTTATATTCTTGTCCTCAATTTCTATCTTAGGATTGTGTTCCCTAAATTACGTTTTCTAAATCTAGTTCCCAAGGTTTCTAATAAACTTTCTCCGATACCAACTGTAACACCCCAACCATTATAGCGTAGAGCTGGTGCATTACTTTATTACATTTTCATGATTACATGGAATCGAATCCCAAAGGACTGTTTAGTTTAGTAGTCTTGAAGAAACTAGATACAAACATGGAACCCATTTTATATTGGGAAAGGAAAAAAATATACATAACAAAAGATAATAAACTGTATCTTTGAAAACACAATAAATGATATCCTCTTCATTACCTGGGGAAGGAAAAAATGAAAGGGGTGAGATCAAATTCTCAGTAAAGGTTAAATATAGAAGAATCATGAATCAATAAAAATTGAATCAAAGTCAATTAGACATAACTAATATAGGATTATGAATAAATGAAAACACTTTCCATCAATAAGATGGGAATAAAAATACATCCATAGATTTTTGTCATAGTGAAAACAACATGGATAGTAATAAAAAAATAATGAATAAAGAGAATGATTATTATTTGGACATCATGTACTATCACGTGAACCATTACACCATCGATACAGTTTAAGTTTGTGGGTAGAAACCCGTCGAAATTTTGGAAACAAACATGAAGGGTTTGCCGCCAACTGATTTGTCTCATGAGACCTGTCGATGCATCGAGGGGCTATAACGGTCCCCACCCATCACTACCAGTCCAAATAATTCTTTATACATATATTTCATACAAGATAAATACTCCTTTTTGATCTCCACATTGAATAGAGGATACAGATTCATCAATATTTCCCTAGTTAAAATAACATTTAAAAGAAACATCGTATGTGAAATGGTATACGGTTTAAGATAATAATCATATCCATTATAAAAGAAAATGTATATTTATCAAAATAATAATTTCAAATGAAAAATTGATCTCAAAGGGTAAGTAGATACAACACATATTAAATATTAGGTGAACAATACCAAGTAAGTCTCAATGAAAATGGAAATTGAGACAAAGTCCCTTACCACATTGTAATAAACTGAATTGTATAAAAAAATCACCAAATGAGCCACATAATATCAATAATAAATAGAATCATGATATTATATATCAAATTACATTACACATACACCACATAAATAATTTTATATTATGAGTGTGTAAGGATTTGAGAACATTACATAAGATAAAATAAATATATTCTGATCTGGATCAACCATTAAAAAACATAATATCAATAATAAATAATTTTATATTATGAGTGTGTAAGGATTTTAGAACATTACATAAGATAAAATAAATATATTCTGATCTGGTTCAACCATTAAAAAAGTTTCATGACCAGTCTTAATGATAGTAATGCAAATTGAAAACCTGTCTTCCTTGAACATGATAATTAACACATCTCGGATGGGGTTCTCATTTATAGTATAAAATGAGGGAAAAGAAGATATGATGATGGAATATTAAATTATCATAAAAATATTCCAATACATATAAGGTACTTAAGTTTTCATGAATAATTTGATAATAGGCAGGAATAAGGTATAAGTGAGAAAGAATTTAAAAGAGAAGAAGAAGAAATCTTACCTCTTGAATATTTCTCTTTTGAAACCACTTTAAGGCTCTTGAAAGTGGTCTTTTTGTGAGACCAAAATCACAAGAATTTGTCATGGGATGATTATGATAGAATTTTTCAGATTTTTTTCAAACAAAAATGTTTATGGTTATGAAATTTTTGAAGGAAGGAACCTCCTTTTATAAGTGAGGTAAGGGGTAACATAGGAATCACAAAAATTATTAAAATATAATAAATATATTATAGTGTTTAAGAATCCCAAAAGGCCTAAACTTAAAGTTGGATTACATTTTAGAATTAATGTTATCATTTTTGGACTTGTTAAATAATTTTTGGATTTTAAAATAATTTAATAAAATATTTTATTCATGAAAAAAATAAAGATAAAAACTATTCATGACTATGAATTTAAACACATCCAAAAAAAGTTTAAAATCAAATAAAATTTTATATTATATCATAATAATTTCAAATTCATCTAGTTAATCCTTGAATTATCTCAAAAATATAAAATTATATTTATTTTATTATTTTAAATATCATTTATTTGATTTATTCACTAATTTAATTAATACTGCATCATCTTTGTGGAAGTCATTATGGTATTTATTTATTGTCTAAAAATTGAAAATAAAATTCAATGATAAAGATAATTTAATTATATTTTCAAATAATATTATTTTTTTAATAAAACATTTATAAAATCCCAAATTACAATATTATTATAATTATAAACGATAATGTGACAACTTGATTTCCTTTTAAATTAAAATATTATAAAGGCTTTAAGGTGCTTCGTGTGGCTCCAAAATGTCCCAAATTAACATGATAATAGTATAAACCTGATTATATAAAAAAATTTATCTAAAATATGGGTCATCTAATAATTCTTATAATTTAAACTAAAAACATTTTATTTATTTTTCTTATGCTTGCACAAGCGCTGCATCGGTATTGCATAAGCATGAATGTTAATTATTTAATATATAAAAATTAAAAATAAAATAATATCATAAATATAAATTAATTAGGTTCAAAATAAAATTATTAAATTATTCATTATTTATACTCACTCTTATACATAACTAGACATCTTTTTAAATTTTTTATGTTGTCTTTTCTTGCCTTGTGCAAGTACTGAATAGACATTTGGATAATACTAATGTAATATAACACTAAAATTATAAATTACCAATTGAAGAGATATATAATACATAATAATTAATAAATAAATCATGAAAATAATTTTTATCAATCAATTATTATATATAAATTACCAATTTCGACTTTGTCAGCGCTGCGCAGGCACTGCGTCGACATTGACAATGATTTTTATACTTATCATGAAAAATTATAATTTTAATTTTATAAATAAATTCTATAAAATATTCCAATTTTAATATAATTATTTAGTTATTACATATTTTAAATAAATTTTATATCATAATAATTTCATGACGATATCACAAAAAATGTCGTATTTTATAAAAAACCAGTATTTTTTTACAATTCAACAAAAATTAAACTATATCATAAAAATCCCAAAACTTCATCCAAACCATTTTTCAACATGTAGAATCCAAAAATAATTTCTATTTTAATAAAATAATTTTTTAAATATGAGAGATTTAATTTTTAATAAAAATCATTATTTACTCGAAAAATACTAATTTTAATATTATAACTGATTTTATGACAGTTCAAAAAATTAATTTGGTTCTCATGAAATTATCTCAAAAATTTTAGGAAAATAAAATATTGATTCATGAATACATTTTATGAAAATGAATTACCTTTTAAATTAATCTATTAATTATAAAATTGTAATTCATTATTTATTGCTTATAAAAATACCAATATTTAATTATTAAATTTTAAAATATTCACTCTCATTTATAAGGTGCCTAAATTATATTTTTACTTATATGGGTGAAGTTACTATTCATAAGGGTGCATTACTCTTCATAAGTGTCAAGTTACAATTCATAAGGGTACATTACTATTCAAGTTACTATTCATAAGGTTACATTACTATTCATAAGGGTCAAGTTACTATTCATAAGAATGCATTACTATTCAAAAGGGCCAGTTTACTATTCATAAGGGTACATTACAATTCATAAAGGGTAACATTACTATTCATAAGGGTATGTTACTATTCACTGAAAATTAAGTTGACTCTATTGGACTCTAAATATCTTACTGAACGCAATTGTGTATGTCTGATTTTCGAAATTTGAATCATAGAAGTGTAAAAAATGTGTTTAACATCTAGGTTATATTTATATCCTATAAATATGTTTTGTTTCATAGAGACCTAATGTTTCATGCACAATAAGTTATCTAATGAGTTGAAATTATTTATACTATAAAATATTCGGGTGTTATAGAATGGGAGTTGTCCCCCCCCCTAATGTTTCAACTTGGGATGATGTGGGAAGATTTTAAGTCACTATTTGTCTGATGGTTTATACCTAATGAGGTTAAGACGAAGAAAAGGGAAAATCTCATGAGTTTCCAGCAAGGTCAGCAGACGGTGATGGCTTATGTTGAACACTTCAAAGATCTGGTTTCCTTTTTTCTGGAGGTGGTGTCATAGGATCTGTTGAAAGATTCCATTTTCATTGGGTGTCTTTATCCAGAGATCAAAGAGTGAGTATTATTCTCTAAGGATCTCCATTTTTAGAAGTTTTTTAGGATGTTTTTTTGGATGAGTTTTTGTAAAAGAAGCATAAACACATTAGCTAAATTGGTGTATCCCATGTTGGGGTGAATACATTCAGAGTTTCCTTATTTTTTTTGTGGTTTTTGTAAGTTCATATTTTATTATTAAAGTCTGATGGAATTATACTTTCTTATTTCTAATGGTTTTATTTTTCTGAATGTGAATATTTAAATGGTTATCCTTTCATGAATTAGTTCCCCTCTTTCTATCGTGCTTATTTGGATATGTCTATTTTTTTGAAATCTCTCTTTGTTCCTTGTGTGTGGGTTTATTTATATTCTGTATTTTGATCATTTATATTGTTGTTTCTACTCATGTAGTGTATTGGAAGAATATTGATGTCTATTTGGATCCATTTATTAATGAATCCAAAACATGGATTGGATGTGCATCACTCACAAATTTAATAACAAAACTAAGGATTCTATATGCACTTCACTATTGTTGGTTAACTACCGCTTAGGATAGTATCTGACCTGAAATTCCTGCCCTGCGTCCCCATGATGTTCTCATCTCACACATGTTTTCTATAATCCTTATCATATCACTATTCATTATTCACTTTCCCTTCTCTTCTTGCACCCATTTACTATATGCATACAACCACATGCATCATGAATCTTTACAAGTAGTAAAATGGTGCAAGAAGAGAAGAAAAGGTGAATACTAAAATGTGATATGATAGATATGGTAGTGTGCATGTGTGGGATGAGAGCATCATGGGGATGTTGAGAAGGAAGTTCAAGTTAGATGATATGTTAAGCGATAGTTATACAACAATAGTGAAGTGCACATAGAATCCTTAGTTTTGTTATTAGCTTATATATGGACCAAATAAACCCTTTGGAAAGATGTAAAAGTAATGTTATGATATACATTCCTTATTTTATTGAAAAATTATACAATAAAACTTTGATTTAATTTTCATTGTTCCTTATTGAGTTCATTTATTTTAAAATATTTTTTTCCATGTGTCATGCCTTTTTAGGAAGAGCAACGATGTTGTCTCTACTCAATCACAGAGGTAATATTGATATTTTCACAGTAAAATCATTGTCCATAGAATTAATGAATTTTTTCATATTTATGTTTTATTTATTTATTTTTAGTATTAATCATGTAATAATTATTTTCTTATATAGTTGGATTTTTTTTTTGAGTTGGGGTGCTCTATCCAACTTTCATTCTTCTTCTACCACATAACCTTTTCACCCCTAAAATGTTGCATTTATCACTTTCTTTCAAGTTCTCTCTATTGCCTTTGCAGGAAGAGAAACGTCGCTACCTCTTCTCAATTACAAAGTTGATATTGATATTTTCAAATTAAAATTATTTTCCAATGAATTAATGTATTATTTCATATTTATGATTAAATTATTTATTTTTAGTATTACTCATAATAATTGTTTTCCTATACGGGTGGATTATTTTTTTCGAGTTGATGTGGTTTGTTTGAAGCTACTCATATAGTGTTGGTTGTTCGACAAAAATATCAATGGAAATCATGGTAACATTGATAGATAGTATTTTTTAATGTATGTAATATTTTTTATTTATGTAATTGCATAAACCAATATTTTAAATGTTTATAATATAGTGTTTTTTCTGGTATTTTTATTTAATTTATATTATGTATTAGGAATTGTTTTTGTTGATATTTAGTGTGTTTTTTCTGTGTTTCTGGTGCTAGAGTGTGTTGTTACAACACACTGTAGTGGTGCTACAGTGTGCAGTTACAACACATAGTAGTATGTCCCTTTATTAGCACTTTTAAAAGCATTGATAAAGAATTCCTTTAGTGTTGCTAAATAAAATTTCTGATAAATGGTACCTTTATCACCGCTTTTAAAAGTGCTGATAAAAGTATCAAGATTTTAACATCACTCATGTTATTAATGCTTTTCTAGCACTGATAAAGGCTATTTCTAGCACTTTTAAAGGACAGTTTTGTAGTTTTTTTTGTTTATAGAATGGTTCTGAGAACAAATTAAGGAGTCATCTAAAAATATGAATTCAATTTCCAGACGACTTTGACTGCTAGCTAGGGGACCAAATGAAAATGTTATATCAACACTGGTTTTGTAATCAATGGTTATACGCTCTATACAAAATAACACGATGACTGTATCATGATGAAAAATAGTGTAGTTATTATTGTGGTATAATCAATGCACATATTTCGTTCCAAGGATAGTAATCCAATTTATGAAAATAAGTCATATTTTGGAATTATCGAGTAGATATACTAGTTGGATTATACGACATTTCAAGTGTTGGTTTTCTATTTTCAATAGGTTAACAATAGGAGTGCATTGGAAGTTGATCAAATTAGCTTCATAAAGGTAAATTTAAATGTGTAAGGGGAAATGATGACCTGTTCATAATAAAATCACAAGCATTGCAGGTATTTTATATCTCATATACAGAAAACAATAATTGGTTGATTGCCTATATGTCAACTAAACAAATTGTAGGGCTAGATGAAAATGTAATCGAGGGTGATCCTTTCATTGGGTGACCACAAATAGTTCATGATGGTCTCAATGTAGACAATATATTTTACATTATATGGGTACAAAGAGTAGATTTGGATTCTATATAGAGTATCTAAACCCCTTTAACCTTAAAAAATAGAGTTCAATGAGAATGTTAAAGTTTTTTTTAATATACTATATTTTCCTCATAATATTATATGTTCTCTACTACATTAACATAATCTAAATTAAATGTTTAACCACTCATGCAGACAATGTCTTCTGCACATGTTGATGTTACCAATCCTAGGGAATAATAGATTGTTGATGTTGAAACTATAGAATTATTAGGGGATCAATAACATGCTAATGAAAAAAAACAATAACGATGTAGCATCATTGTGTTTAATAAAATTATCAAGGTAAGTAGTAAGGGTAAAAATTTGAGGTTGTATAGAATCAATGTGGCCAGCCTTTTAAACCCAACAAGTCAATATTTATCAGTTATGTTGGGGTCACATTGAGGATGAATGTAGAGGTTGATAGTGATTCATCGCTCCACGACCAATGTTTAACAAAGGAAATCCTTTGGCTGGATATAAAGGTAATGTTATGATATATGTTATCTATTTTAAATAAAAATTATATAATGAAAAAAATTCATTAATAATTACAGAGTTTATTTATTATAGAGTATTTTTATAATAAATATTTATTAATATCCATGGTAAAATCTCTTATAGGCTTCCAGAATCTTCTCACCAAGTTACATATTAGGGATTCAGAGGGGAAATTAATGCCCCACAAACCTGTTAGTTCTAAACACATTATAAAGAAAGAAACATGGAATGATTTCATTAGTCATCAAGATTAAAAAACATTTTAGGTGCACTGTAATTGATAATATATTATTTGAAAATATTTATTTTATCAAGTTTTATTCAAAATTGTTAATTTATGAAATAGAAAAAGGGTGATTAAAATAAATATCATGCATCAAAACCAATGTACCATTATCAGAAAGAAAGGATGGGTATGCTTCACTAGAGAAGAAATTAATATTTTTTAAAATCAAAAATATATGTTTCATGTGATAGGAAACAACATATGTTCCTTGGTTTATATATAATTTGATGAATCAAAATCTAAAGCCACTTACATCCTACATTATGTGCTATGGTAGGAGGCTCGTGTGAATAATGAAATAAAATAGTGGATGAAATGACAAAATAAGTATGGTAAATGTGTAAGTATGAAATAATAGTAATTATTTATGATTTATAATAGTATTAAATAAAAATATCTATTTATGTTCATATGTTTTTTATATGGTTTAGACACAAGAATTGACAAAATGTACTGGAAGAAAAAATACTTTCAATATCTTTTAAGTGGATAAAAAAATATGGTCGCATTGGAGGAGTGGGTTTTGGATTATCTCCTCAATCATATTTCAAGAATATAAAACCATAATAAGATATATATAAGATGATGAAAGGATTTAAGGAAAAAATATATTCATTGTAAGATATTATTTTTCGGTGTCGTTTGGTTGACCAATATATGAGAAAGGGTCAAAGCTAACTGACAGTGGAACAATAATCTTCACATGAAGAACCAAATGACCCCAAAATCAGGATAGTCATTCCCCTAAACTATATATCTTACCCGAGGTAATCAGTTTTTTCATTACTCTTTCTCCTAAATGTGAATCAAACATCTTCTGATAACATTATATTACTAAATTTCTGTAGGTTAAGGTTTTATGTGATTTATTTCTGTCAGCACCCTTGAACCACCTTGTTATGATGGGTGAGGTGTTTAATATCTAGGGAGATAATCTAAAAAATAAATTAATCCAAAAATAAAACATGAAAGTAGTGATTGAGGTAGATTAAAATCCAACTATTGAGATTCATATTCCACTTGATGATCTAGATATTACAATGACCAGTAATGTTATTGGAACATTCATAGAATGGTCATCTAATATTATAATTATATGTGAAGTTTTTCTTTTAAAATTTTTTTTATGAAAAACCTATAACAATCGATAAAAAATGGTCTTAAGTGAGGTATGGTATTACATATGGATAAATAAATGGTGAAATAGATGGTTGGATCAAGAAAATCTGGTGAATCAACCAAGAAATCAAAAGGACCCAATGAGAGTACCTTATCCCCATATGTTCCATTGTCATTAAATATTCATTCAAAGACCACATTTAAAGATAAATATATGTCTTACATTCTA
Organism: Viscum album; assembly: GCA_963277665.1. Taxonomy (NCBI): domain Eukaryota; kingdom Viridiplantae; phylum Streptophyta; class Magnoliopsida; order Santalales; family Viscaceae; genus Viscum; species Viscum album. The sequence continues at coordinate 685,385,629 of OY728165.1, forward strand.
TATGAAGAATAAATATTTGGAACTTTCTTTACATACGTTGTTGGTCTTGAGATTATAAATTATATTCTCAAGTTTGAATGGTTGGGAGCCTCAGTTTTGAATACATAGATAGGGTATGTTTTCATAATATGTATTTCTAGATAGTGAGCTAATATGTTCATTAAAGTTAATAAATATTCATATTTTATATAGGGATTTATATTACTACTATATAAATGGAAACCAGTGTGAAGCTTGATTTGGATTCATTAATACTTATGTCATTTCTATGAAAAAAAACTACTTTGGAGAAGGAATAAATTGGTAATAATAAAGATGATCTATATGATGAATTTGAGAAAAAAATAATAGACGACTGACTCTTTTTTATGCCTAAAATATAGGGGTAAAACTCTATAGTCTAATCACATGAAATATATGTTTATTTTTTCATTACATACTTGTTTTTTAGTAAGCGCTTTATTTTGATCATAGTCAATCTAAATACCCCAAATATTTTATTTTGATCCAATGAATGGATATCCAAAAACTGATAAAAAATGATGTGTATTGGGAATTTATAATACACTGAAATCTACATTATATAGATAAACCTCGAATTATATGTTACATTCTATGTTTTAACAATAATTTTTTTATAATAGGGAGACTGATAAATATAGTCTAAATCCTAGCATGAAGTTGGTGACTGAACATAAAAATATTGTGGATTACATCAAATGGAAACATATTAAGTTATATATAGATATATTTAACTATAAAAACATATTTAAAAACAATTTACTTATTTTTTTCAGTGTTTCTGAAGTGCAAAAATCAAGATAATGGAAATGATTATGGATATTATATTTGAAAATTTATGAGAGAAATCATAAACCATAAAAATACCAACATCCCCAAATAGTTAATTTCCAAATGTGATTACAATTTCATTAAAAATATTTCTTTATAATTTGTTTTTGTATATTTTCTCAGTAATACAAGGATATCAGAGAACCTTCATACTCAAAAGAAGAATGAAATTTTTTATAGATGAATAGGCAGTGTACATTGTGTCAGAATGTTTTCCGACGGCAAATTTAGGTGATTACCTACTATTTTTTTGATATAATATAGCTTATGTCCTTAGAAATATATTTTGGGTGGAAGGAATTAATATCATAATACTTATATGTTATTTTTTATATGCTTCTCAAGGAGATGTATAATGGAGGAAATCAATTTGTTTAGAAACAAGAAGAAAACATGGTGTCGTAATTTATATAGGCATCATGAATAGGTTACTTCATACTAATTATTTAATTAATGTTATCATCATTTTATCTATTTTTTAGTTAATTTAATTATCATTTTTAGAATAAAATTATACTAATTCCCTCTCTATGGTTCCATCATGGGTGGTGGTAAATTATAAAAGAAAATAACCATATAGTGGTTTCACATTGGTGGTTGGTGGAATTATTTGGGCTATTCAATCATCAAATAGATGCATGATATAATATCAAAAATGATTATGAAACCCATACAAGTAACACATAAAATTTTATATTAGTAGAATGGATTGACTAAAACTAATTATTTTGAATGCACATGATGTGAAATTAACTCATCCCACCATTATATAATGTAGAATCTCACAATAATTACATGATTAAAATGATTTAACCTATCCTTATTATATATATAGATACCTTTTCACTGAATTTACATAATATTTTTAATTAAATAATTTCTTTATAGTATTACTAAAAAATAATTTATTTCTTATACAGGTGGATTATTTTGATCGGGTTGGGGTGATTTATTTGAAGTTACTCATGCTTATGAGACATTGGACTTCAAGGCTGAAACTGAGATAATGACAACAAGGAAAATAGTCTAGAATGTATACAATCCCACACTGCCTGAAAGAAAATGTTCCTCTCCATAGGAGAGAAAACCCCATGCTTCCAGAAATGTGAAGTGTTTAAGGCATCAATAAGGTTTCATCTTCCATCAGAATAGAACATGTTCTCTCTTTTCTGGATTTTTTTAAATAGTTGAAATAAAAACACATATCAAATACTCAATGAGTCGCACATCAATCTGATATACATTGTGCTTGGTATGACTCAGACTATATGTTTTTAGTTTATAATTTACATTTTAGTTCGAAACACACAACACATACTCAAAATGAGATAAAAACGTTAATATTTTTTTCAATACATTAAGAAAATGATTCATAAGTAATTTTGGGTCTTTAGAAATTAGTTTCACCTCAAATTGATGCATGGTGTGACCAATATGACTCCAAGTGCATGTTTTTATATTAAATTGACATTAATTTTAGTAAAAAAGGAAATTGACATATTCAAAACCGAGAAAACTCTTTCATATTTTTTGTACTTTAGTAAAATTATAAATTTTTTATTTTTTATTCTTATGAATTAGTCTCACCTCAATATGATACATGATGTGTCTAGTATGACTCAAAATGTATGTTATCTATTTAAAATTGACATTTTAGTTTAAAAATTATCACCCATTTAAAACTGAGCAAAACCACTTAGATTTTCTTGATAATTTATTAAAATGATTCATATATCATTTTTAACATGTAGGAATCAGTCTCATTTCAAATCAACACATTATGTGACCAATATGACTCAAAGTGTATGTTTCCAGTTTAAAATAAAATTTTAGTAAAAAAAAGTGACATACTTAAAACTGAGTAAAAAATTAGAATTATTTTGATTCTTTGGGAAAATTATCCATAAGTAATTTTTTACATTTATAAATAATCCACACCTCAATACGATTCATGTTCATATAGGTATGACTCCAAGTGCATGTTTTTATTTAAAATTGATATTATTTTAAGTCAAAAAAGACAACTAATATACTCAAAACCAATAATATGCATTTGGAATGTTGTTATACTTTAGGAAAATGATCTATAGGTAATTTTGACATGTATGAATCAGTTGAACCTCAATATGATACACAATGTTCTTAGTATGATTCAAAGTGTCAGTTATGAGTTTAAAATTGACATTTTAGTTCAAAAAGTGTCACTCACCAAAAACTAATAAAACACACTTGAATTGATTTGATAATTTTTGAAAAATATTAATATTTTATTTTTTATTTGTAGGAATCAATCTCACATCAAACTAACACACGATGTGAACAGTATGACTCAAAGTGTGTGTTTCCTGTTTAAAATGACATTTTAGTAAAAAAACAAAAGCGAAAAACTCAAAACCAAAAAAATACATTTATATTGTTTTTATACATTATTAAAATGATCCATAAGTCATTTAGAATATTTTGGAATCATCCATACCATAATCTAATGCATGGTGTGACTGGTATGACTCCAACTATGTGTTTTTATTTAAATTTGACATTGATTTTAGTAAAAAAGAAAACTTGCATACTCAAATATGAGAAAACATATTTGGATTGTCTTTATACTTTAGTAAAATGATCGATTTATCCTTTTTGGTATTTAGAAGTCATCCACACCTCAATATGATACACTATGATCATGTTATGACTCAATGTGTATGTTGTCAGTTTTAAATTGACATTCTGGTTCAAAAAGTATCACTCACTAAAATCCAAGAAAATGCACTCTGAATTTCTTTATAATTCAGTAAAAAATCAAGTCATTTTTGTCTTGTAGGAATCATTATCATGTCAAACCAACCCACAATGTGACTAGTGTGACTCAAATTGTGTGTCTCTAGTTTAAAATGACTTTTTATAAAAAACACAAGCGACATACACAAAATCAATAAAACACATTTGGATTATTTTGATACTTTAAGAAAATGATCCATAACTCATTTGGGATGTGTAGGAATCAGCCTCATGAAAATCTAACACATTGTGTGATCAGTATGACTCCAAGTTCATGTTTTCAATATATATGTGCCATTTTAGTTTAAAAGACACATCACGTCATCAAAACCTAGAAAATGATCATAGATTGTTTTCTCATCATTTTATATTTTATTACTTAATTAATTTCCTTATAATTTTTATCTTAAATTTATTTAGTTAGTTTTTATAGAGATAATGCTTGAATATGAATAATAAATGGGGTAAGATGAAATAATCAATCATAACTCGATAAAATACACAGTGTTCCTGGTATGACTCAAAGTTTAGTTTTAAATTAACACTTTTTGTTTAATTTATTTCTTTATAGTATTACTAACATAAGAATTTTTTTCTTATACCGATGCATTATTTTTATCAAGATAGGATGGTTTGTTTGACAATAGAATCAATGGGGGTCAAGGGACAAAGATAAAGGAACATTGATGTTTTTGAATGTTTGGGATAAATTGTATTTACTCATGTAATTGTATAAACCAATGTTTGAAATGTCTATAACGTAGTGATTTTTTTTCTTCTATTTTTTTTATAAATTTTATTTCATATATAATATGTATTGGAATTTTTTTCTTTTTATGGTGCTATTTGTATTGTACTTGTATTATTTCTGGTGTTGTAGTGTGCTGTAAAAATAGTATCACACAACAATATTCCCCTTTATCAGTGATTTTCTAAAATTGATAAAATGGTATATATTTTAATCATGCCCCGATAGCTAGAACTTTTTTTAGGCTGATAAAGGAAAAAAATAGCATTGTTAAAGACATGTTTTGTAGTAGTTAATTCTTGTAAATAAAATTGCACCTAAGTATACCACTCAAATTGGATACCAACCTAGAAAGAGAAAGACTGATAAGACTAAATTTATTTATACTTCTAGTTATAGTTAAATAATTATGGACTCCAAAAACCCTTATTACTAACATCTATGCATTGAGAAAAATATGGGTACCAAATTCAATTTTTTTAAACTATTTTGTAAGGAAATTTCTTAAAAACCTCTAGTAATAACTTATGGTACCTAGAGAATGAATTATACAAATACATTACTAGAGATTCAGTTTCAAGAACCTAATCATGTTTGATGGTGGACATGTCACCTTCAGTGAAAATTCCAAAGGAAAAATATTTAGACTTAGTGAAATTAGTAATTATAATACTATTTTAAATTCCAAAGTTTTAATTGTAGATATATTAAAGTATAATATACTTAGAATCTCAAAGTTATGTGATGATGGTTTCCATGTTATGTTTAAAAATAATTCCTAAAAAAAATTGATTATAAAAATGATTTATTTTTTACTTCTTTAAGATGTGATAATGTATATGTTGTTAATTTAGATTCCCTTTTTTCTCAAAACATTTCCTATATAAGCTCCTTTAAAAAATATTATTCTATTTTCCATTGGTAACTAGTCCATTGCAACATTCATTCTCTTAAAAACTTAACTGGGAAAGGGTTATTTAAATACATTCCTAAATAAGAATTCCAAGATGACAAAGTATGTAACCCACATAAAAAAGGGAAATATAAAAAAAATGTATTTCATATAAAAGAAAGAAGTTTCAATTTATCAACCCCTAGAGTTGATTCAAACGTATTTGATTGTACCCTCTATATTTTTTTAGCTTAAATTGTAATCACTATGTTTATGTTCTATTGGTTGGGTATTCTAGATATACTTGGGTGTTATTTATATCTTACAAAATTGAATAATGTTTATATTTTTCTATGTATGATAAATCTGTAGAAAATGTTAATGGACTTAGAATTAATACCTTAATAAGTGATCATTTCCATGAGTTTGGAAATCAATACTTTGAATCAATATGCTCACAGCATGGCTATAACCAAAAAATTTCTTCTCCTAGAACCCCACATCAGAATGGTGTGGTATAAAGGAGAAATATGACCCTTTAATAAATTTCATAGAAAATGACTAATGAATATGATTTTCCTATTTATTTTTTTGTAGAATCCGTGAATATAGCTTTTTACATAATCAGTACAGTTCTTATTATACGACTTTTAAATAAATACACATATAAATTTTGGAATGGAAGAAAACCAAAGCTTAATTACTTTAGATTTTTTTGTTTCAATGTCTTTAATCTAAATATAAATGATAATCTTGAAAAAAAATTAATCCATGAGTGATTATATAATTTACCTTGGATATTCAATAACTATTAAGTCATATAAGGTATTTCTTAAAATTACTAGGATTTCAGAGGAATCAGTACATGTAAAATTTGATGAAATTGATCCATATGAGTCTGAGAACACTCTAGAAAACCCTGATGATGATCTATCTTATCTAAATATAAATTTAAAAGTTTAATATAACTATGTGAAACATGAAAAAAAATCCAATTCTGATGAACTTCATGAACCTAAACCTACAGAGGATAATAAAATATTGAACCCTAATTTTCCTAGAACCATTAGGAATCATAGATATCATCGCTTATATATTATAGTTGGATACCTATATATACAAACATAAACTAGATCTTCTCTTATAAATCATGTTGAACATAAATCTTTTTTTCACATCATGAACCTGAGAATAAAAATTATACAATTAATTATGAATTTTGGGTAATGAAAATGCTATAACAACTCAATAAATTTGAAATAAATAAATTTTTGGGACTAGTGTATTGTCCTAAAGAAATTATGACCATTGTAACTAAATGGGTTTTAGGAATAAGGTTGATGAGTTAGGAACCATAGTTATAAGTAAATATAGATTGGTTTCACAAGGATATAGTCAAGAAGATATCATTGACTATGAGGAAACCATTACATTAGTATATAGATGTGAATACATTATAATGCTTATTTCCTATATAGCACATTTTAATTTCAAACTATATTAGATGGATGTTAAGAGTAAATTTCTAAATTGTTATATATTTGAGGATTTTTTTTGTTGAAAACCCCCCTAGATTCCAAAATCCACATTTTCCAAATCATTTTTTTAAATTAACAAAATATTTATATAGTTTAAAACAATATCCTAGAGCTTAGTATGATAGGATCATCTCATTTTTTATTTAAAATGGTTTTAATAAAGAAATATATTACCATAATTTATTTATAAGAAGAGTTCGAAAATATTTTTTAGTAGTAAAAATTTATTTTGACGATATAATTTTTGGATCTTCAATAAATTATTTTTGTAATGATTTTTCAAAAATGTTGAAAAATGAATTTGAAATTTGTTTAATGCATGAGTTTAAATTCTTCCTTGGTTTTCAAATTTATCAAAATAAAAATGTAATTATTTTAAACCAATATATGTAAAACAAAACATTATAAAGCATTTTTGTATGGATAGAACAAAGATTTTTGATACCCCCAATGAGTACAGCCTGTAAAATAGATTTTGATGAAAGTAGAAAATCAGTTGATCAAACCAATTATAGAGGTATGATTAGAATATTTATATATTTGAATAATATCCAACTGAATATTATTTTTATTGTATATATGTGTGCCCATTTTCAATAAAATAAAAAATAACTGCATTTGCCTACTTTCAAAATAATTTTGAAATACCTCAAGTATACAACCAATTTCAGACTATTTTATCCTAGAGAAAAATAATTTTACATAGTGAGTTATTCATATATATATATATATATATATTGGTGGTTTTAATTTAGATAGAAAAAGAACCTCTAGAACATATCAAATTTTGGGAAACTCACCAATTTAATGGCTTAGTAAAAAAAATTATGTTGCACTATCTATTATTGAGGCTTAGTATATAGATATAAGAAGTTGTTGTGCACAGAATATATGGATGAAACACAGTTAACTAGACTATAGATATTAGTTTTGACATTTCACTATAAATTTTGATAATAAAAATGAAATAAATATCTCTGTGAATCTTATATATAATTCTAGGTAAAAATATGTTGATATAAGATATCATTTTTTGAGAGATAATTTCCAAAAAGGTCATATAAATCTTGAATTCATTGGAAGAAATCACCATCTTTCTGACATATTTAAAAAACCATTTAATTCTAAGAGACTGATCTATATTATACATGAAATAGGAATAATAAACTTTGGTTAATTGTTTTTCTTTAGATTTTCTTTTTTGATAAATTATACCATTATTAATCAATCATTGGTGATCCACAATTGGTGGTCCACTATTGGTGATCCAATGTTGGTGGTTGATGAATCATTGTCATGGGCGCTCTAAAAAATATTTATAACTAAGTGCATCATAGAGGTTGACCTATGTTGTTCTCTTGAGGAGATTTTATGGTCAATCAATTACTACTTCTAATTCACTATTTTTCATATTTTTTATATATATGAAATAAAATGACCAAAAAATTAGATTGATAATTGAAAATTAAAAACTAAAATTAAACATGAAAATGCAATTCAAACAGAATTAATTCAAACAAAATGATGTTAGTAATAAAGGATACATTCTTGAGAGAATCACCCTAAGTGAACCTTCATCGTCTCTTAATTAGTTTAAAATTTACTTAATGAATGCATTCCATTAAATGTGTAAACATCCTATTATGAATATGGTTGGGAATATATAGTTCTCTCAATAATCACCTAGAGACCTCACATTCACCTCATCGATTAGGAGAGAATATTGTATAAGTGAAAGCTAAACCTTGGGTGGAAAATGGAGACACAATGGTGTCGTGCCCACTAAGAACCTCCATGGAAAAACTCTAAGAAAATAAGAAAAATAAAACATGAATGTTCATGGAATTGGGTTCATTGCTGGATTACTCCCCCAGGAACTTCCTCGGGTTAGCTACTCATGATCATGAGCATAATAGTTCATAGTGAATAAGAAAATAGGGGAATAAAAAAAGGATAAAGAATAAGAGAGAAAGGAGAACACTGAAATTTAAACATGAAATGAAATTATAGAATGGAAATAAAATAAAATACAAGACTAAACTATAGAAAATGGTGAAAAATGAAACCCCAATATTGCCAAAAATTTGAGAAGAAGAAGGGGTACAATTTTATAGGCAAAGGGATGAAATATTTGGCTCCAAAAAGTTCTTCAGAAAATATTTTCATGATAGAACCATTTAATGACAGAATTTGGGAAATTCTCATTCTTTAATTTTTTTAATATATCTCTCCTATTTCTAAACAAAAAAAAATTAGATTCGTTGTACATGTTTGGAAAGAGATATTTCCATTTTACTCCAAACATTTATCCTGTCTAGGCTAACTATTTGTATTATAATGCAGAATTTTCTCATGAATTAATGTCCTTAAAAATGAAGGATTGATGTGCAGACACGTTATTGAAAGTTCTTCCTCCTACTATCTTCTTTTCGTCTATTTAATTGGAGCTCATTTGGTTTTTCCATTTTAGATATAAGGTCCCAACAACAAACTTCTCTAGATCTATGCATCATTTTTTAGGCCGGAAATGTGAGTTAGATTTAGGCCTTCAAATGATGAATTGAGCTTTGGGTCCTAAAGGATAAAATGAATCACATCAAACATAGAAACCTATAAAATAATAATTTTGAAATTTGTATTAGTGGATAAATATTTATGGCTGAAACATTGAAATAAATTAAAACTGTTAAAATCCAAAAATATGCCATTTTTTCAATTATGCTCAAAAATGATCTTAAAACATAAAATGTGACAATTTCACTTGAAATAACACATTGGTGGGATTAAAAAAAATTAAAATCAGAATAAATTAATTTAAAATATTTTCTCTATCAATTATCTCACACTTAAACATTTCACTCCTGGGAAATCATTAAATATCATGGTCAAAACAAAATTCTCAATGCATAAATGACAACACAACTCAATTATCCTATAAAAGAAAATATCATGCCTCCTACATAGATAAAAATTCCCTAACTCCTAAAAAATTTGATGAATCCCTTAAATCTCATTTCAATACTCACATTCATGTCGTACTTACCTCCCTGGAAAAATATTTCTCTCTTTACTCAAGGATATTTAATGTGGCGTTTCTCTCATTCTCAAGAACATGTGTGATCTCCATAGGCCTTCTATACTCTTAGTTTCTCCACTTAAAAGAGTCATAGATATTTCATACTTTAGGTATTTAAAATCAGTTTTTATGAGGCTGATGGTTGGTAGGTTTTAAATGTAAAAACATTTGAGGAAAAATGAGGAGGGTTAAGCTCTAAAGTGATGTAAATGCCTGAAAATGGTTTTGATCAAGAATGGTGTGCTCCTCAATCAGATCAAAAATGAATCAACTCCAAACATGTATTTATTTATTTAGTAATTTAGAACTGTTAATTTCAGAATCAATGAATTTATTCCCTCTTTTCCCTAATTTTTATCATTGTTTCAGATTGAATATAGATCTATATTTCTCTTTAGAATCATGTTTTTGAGGAAAATAGATGCAAATTTTGATCTTAAAAAATTGGTGAACTCCCATACCATATGTGTAATGATATTTTGGGCACCCATCCATCTTTTCATCATGAAATTTCTTCAACCCAAGCGATAATAAATATAGAAACTCTTTCAATTCAGCTCAAACAGATTCTTCAAGAAAGCAAAATACAACTCATCTTCTCTCTTCCCCACACTTGAGTTCAACAATAATCATACATTTAACTTCTAGAGAATGTTGTAAAGGTATAAATGGATTGTAATTTGGATTACTAATAACGTATTTCATGTATACTAGGGGCTTAAATAATGTCATATAAAAATATATGCCAAAATAGAGTTCAATGTCAAAATAGGCTTTCAAAGTGGTGCCTCAATCATACTTAACACGTTCCATGCACTCTACCATCTTTGAAAAAGATAAAAATAGAAAGTTATGGATCAAAAAACATGTATTAATACTCTCAAGTAAAAGTTAAATGTAATATGATATCAAATAGGTTTATAAACCTCTCAGGTTGGGTAAGATTTTCAATTCAGATAGTACTAGTTCCGATGATTTGCACAATCAACCAAACTTTATAAAATGAAAAGATCAAAAATCAAGAAACAAAATACATTTAGGAATAATTTAAATCCTAAAATATTAGAATCAAGAAATGTAACAAAAATACCAAGATGGTTTGAATTTTCCCAAGTATTTGATTCATCTTAAGATTCTTAAAAAACACCAAAAATGGAAAAGGTAAACATGAAAAAAAATCTGAAAAAAGAAGACATGAAAAAAATGAAAGCACACAAAAAATTCCTAAAAAAAGTTAAAATCCATACCCCACACTTATTCCATTTACTACCATCTTTTTATCTCAAATTATATCAAGAAATATTTTCACTTAGAATTTAAATTGGGTAGAAAATAAAAATAAAGAAAATGAAAGACACTACCTGATTTATTTTTTTGAGTGGCAGCCTTGAGTTAAGATCCTAGATGCTACCACTTTAATACTATAAGAAAGAAATTAAAAGACATAAAAAATTAAATAAAAAAGAAATAAAAATGGGTTATAAAGGTATAATTCTTTTTTTGAAACCCCAAGCGAATGATAGGTTTTTACTACCCCTAGTTAGGCAGTTGCAGTGGATTATCCCCAATATGATGGTGGGTGTGGTTTCTTTGAGATTAACCACCACATGTGACTTTTTCCAGTGACCATGAGTAAAAAAAATGATTAGAGAACCCCAATTAATATAAGTAAGTTCCCAAAATCAAATAAATAATAAATAAATAATTTGATATTCAAAGTGGGAGGGAATAGAAAATAGGGGTTCTCCCTATGAACTTCTTTGGTTCCCTCCTCTATATGGTATGAATGTTATTGTAGAGGAGTAAGTAACACCTAATTATTCTCCCACTCTTATACTTATATCACCACCACTTGGGTGGTCTCATCATTAACATCCAAGGCCTAATCCATTTTTGTAGTATCATAAATTTCTAAAAAGGGGAAGTCAAAAACAATTCAACTTGAATAAGATTAAAACATGACAAATCAGTAAAGAAATCTTCCCTTTCAAGTAAGTCATCTTGGAAATTGATCTATTTAGGAAAGAACATTGACAACACCATATCATTAGGTGAATCTTAATAATTGTATTCCAAATTAAGAGAGATGTAAAAAGGTGTGTATTTTTCAATGTTAAGTGTCAGAAGATCATGTTTCAGGTTATCATCAACAATTGTTTTCCAAGATTCTTCTAAAAACTGTTGATTTTCCATAAGTGCATCAGTTGGAATGTGTATATCAGGGACCTCCTCAAACAATGGTTGAGTATGGTATGATATTATTAACTCATTTAGTATCTCCTTCTCACCCACCTCAGGTTCTTTAATATAAAAAATTATCGGTGAAATCTCTTTCACTACTCGTTCTGGTTTAGGTTCTAATTCGGGTTCAGGTTACTGCACCATTGAACGAAGAAATTCTTCAACACTTTCATCTTGGCTGTTCAATCTATATATTTCTTCCTTAAGTTATTTCATCAGATTTTTTTTGCATTTTATCTTCTTGTTTCACCTGAGAGTAGTCATACCATGCATAATAATCACAATTTGAATACATCATGGACAAAATATCATGTTTTCGAAATTTATGATTTTTTAAGAAAGGAAAATTATTTACAACATATGAATAAAAATAGTGATTCAATACCACTTGAAACCTCATAAACTACACAAATTTGATGAAGAATTTCTGTGCGCACTCTCAAAAATATTTATAACTAACTGTCGCACAGAGGCTGACCTAAGTTGTTCTCTTGAGGAAGAAAGGAGACATTCCCAAGAGAATCACCAAAAGTAAACCTTCATTGTATTTTAATTAGTTTATAATTTACTTAATGAACACACTCCATAGTATGTGTGAAGATACTTCTTTTCATATGGTTGTGAATATACAGTCTCTCAACGATTGCCGAGAGACCACACATCCACCTTCTCGATCAAGGGAGAATATTATATAAGTGAAAGCTAAACCTTGGGTGGAATGTGGAGACACAAAGGTGCCTTTCCCACTAAGAACCCCCTTGTAATAAATCTAATAAAATAATAAATATAAAACATGAATGTTTAAAGACTTTATTTAATCACTGGATTACTCCACCGGGAAATTCCTTGGGTTATATACTCATGATAATGAGCATAAGAGTTCACAGTGAAGAAGAAAATGGGGGAAGAAAAAAATAAGAGATAAAAAATAAGAGAGAAATGAGAACACTTAAATTAAAATATGAAATGAAATTATAGAATGAAAATAAAATAAAATACAAGAATAAACTACAAAAAATGTCCAACAAATACTACCCCTAAATTTCCAATACTTTGAGAAGAATAAGGTGTTCATTTTTATAGGTAATGTGATGGAATATTTTTCTCCAAAAAGCTCTTCGGAAAATATATGCATGTTAGACCCATATAATGGCAGAATTTGGAAAATTTTCCTTCTTGAATTTTGTTCCTCTATCTCTACTACATCAACCATAAAAAAATATATTCATTGGACACATATGGGGAGTGATATTTCCATTTTACTCCAAACATTTATTCTATCTAAGCTGACTATTTGTATTCCAAAGTAGTAGGTTCTCATGCGTTAATTTCCTTGAAAATGAAGGATTCATGCATGGAAACATCAATTAAAGTTCTTCCTCCATATGTCTTATTTCATTATGTTAAATTAATGCTAATTTGGTTTGTACATTTTAGAGATATGGTCTCAAAAATAAAATTCTCCAGATCTGTATATTGTTTTTGAGGTCGGACTTGTGAGCTGTATTTATGAATTCAAATGATGGATTGAGCTTTGGGTCCTAAAGGATAAAATGAATCCCTTCAAAAATAGAAACCTATAAAAAATAATTTTGAAATTTGGATTAGTGTAGAAATATTTATGGCTGAAACATTGAAATTAATTAAAACATTTAAAATCCAAAAATAAGCCATTTTGCAATTAAGCTCAAAAATTCTATTAAAACATAAAATGTGATAATTTACCTTGAAATAACACATTGGTGGGATTAAAAACATTGAAAATCAGAATAAATTAATTTAAAATATTTTCTCTATCATTGGTCCACCATTTTTGATCAACCGTTGGTGATCCACCATTGATGATCTATAATTGGTGATCTACCATTAGTGATCCACTATTGGACATCCACCATTTTAGAGTTTCTGATTAAATTATACCACTATTTTTTCTATGATTAATATTTTATGGTATTTATTTATGTATATTTTATTATGTTTTATTACTCTAAATACATAAATGAAAAAATTGGATTAAATTAGATTTTTAGAACCCCTCTCTTACGTATTTAAAACTTTCCTTCTCATTTATCTCTCAACCTAAAACCCTCCTTATGTGCATACTTCTTCCTTCAAACTAGTGAAAAGTTTGTGAGAGTGAAACAAACCTCAATTTAGTCTCTTTAAGGAATAATTACCTCAATTAAATCATTAGTTGGATCTATTTGGACAGCTATTTTTAAACTAAAGAACCCACAAATCTGGAATCAAGTTATTATTATTGAAAAGGAAGTCAATGTTGAATGGTTAGTTTCGAGTTAGTCACTAGCACTAAAAGTGATCCAGGACCAAATAGTTTTCAAGGAATGGCCGAAAATTAAATCTTAGGTTGGTTCAAAAAATTTATTTGTATGCATTGTCTGATTTCATTGAGAAGAAAGATGTTATTATAAGTATGACCAAAGGAAATTAAGTGTTATTTTTAAAAAAAATGGGCCACATGCCTCAGTGTACCTCATGAAGGTATTTATGATGATTTTAAAGGTTCCATTCCCAGTAATAGTGAGTTTTTTGTATATGAGGATGAACTACTAGATTTAATTGAAAATGATATAGTGTGGACACCTACATTAGTATAACTTGATGGGAAATAACAACTCTTGTTTAAGTTTATCCAACATATGCTTTGTCCTAGGAAGAGGGACTTTATCACCATGATGTAAAAAGAAGTTCTTTTCTTATTTGTTATGAAAAATTCAGATAATATGAGCTTTTTTAGATACTTAATGGTTCATATGATGGAAATGATAAATAATTCATCTAGATGTAATTTCTTGAACTACCCTAAGTCCCTATTGACTATATTGGAATCCAAATGTTTAGTCCTTGAAGATTAATAGGATGTAATCAGTTTTGGAGGTTTCTATTTAACTCTTTTACCTAAAAATTAAGGCATGTAAATTGGAAATATTTGTTGAATAAATTTGTGGCTAACTGTGGCAAAAAACTATGATAATTTCAACCCTGTATAACACCCTTATAGACCAAGAGATTTGTATGATCCTGTCTTAGAGCTATATAAAGTTGTAGTATATTCCACTGATGAGGAAGTTGGTGTTATTTAGGAAGAAGAATATGAAGATATAAAATATGGGTTAATGGTTGATTCTGTAGATTAAGGAAGTGACCCTGATGTGGTCAGAATTCCAAATGGTTCCTATGGATCAACCAATCCATCTCTTCCTTTTCTTACTAAATAAAGCTTATTTTGTGAAGGTGAAGAATATGAAGAGTGGCGACCCTAGGAGAATAATAGTATAATAGTTCTTCTAACATCTCAAGATAAGTTATTAATGTATCTTATGGGTATGAGAATGGTAATGGAATTGGTTATGATGATGAGGAAGAGTACTCGCATCACTCTCCTAGTGCTTCTGCTTCAAGTAAGTCTGACGATTAGGTTAGACCTAGTTCTATTCAGCATATTTATATTAGCCAAGGATCTATTACTAGAGATGAAAAAATTTCTTCCAAAGTTCAAGATTTTGTAAATAAAATAGTTGAGCTAGTATCTTTTGATAATCAAGTTGAGGATGTTATTTCTAACAGAGATGAGGTGAGAGAATATTCTAAGGGGTAGAAATCCCCAAGTGATACTTCTCTTGGGATTGACTATTTAGAGTCAGAATCTGATGATTGTAATGATGGTGATGATCATAGAAGTCCACCTGGTCATGGAGTATGTGTTTCCTTTATTTATGGATAAGATATTAAGGTATATCTAGTTTAAAACATAGATAAATCAGGTCATTTGTAAGATTTTCCCTCTAGTGATCATGCAGATGAATCTAGACATAAGGGGGATGACCTACCTAGCCAAGACAGTATTCTATCTCCTCTACATTCTACTCCTATTCCTCCTCTAGAGACCAAGCTCAGTGAAGATGGTACTAGATAGATATTTGAGTTAGTGATCTCTCATATCCAGCTTAAGATGAACTTGAAAATTAAAGAACTATATATTGTGAACAAGCGGTTAGATAATGAGATAGAATAATTCAAATCCATCATGCATGATATGAGAGAAAACTTTGATGAAGATCAGTTATCTCTTCTATAGAGACTGGAGTCTTTACCTACAGTTGGTTCTTTCACTTGTAGTACTCCACCTCATTCTCCTTCAGTTTATGCATATGATATTTTTTCCCATTTTCCTAGAATAGATGAATACTATCCCAGGTAATATTTCTACATCTCATCAAGAAGTACTTCATCATGTAAAGGCACATGGTGATCATATTTATATGATGGTTATAGAATTCTTGAATGAATCTATGAGCGATAGATATATTATCACTAAAGAAATTAAGTATTATATTTCCTATATTTATATAAAGCCTACATTAAATTCTCACATTACATTTCTTGATGAGAATCTATGGATGCCTCTTGTGATAATCTCATTAAAGGTGTAATTGAATCATATCTAGGTTTTAGCCTCTATGATCAATATTTTCATGGAGGAGAAGAATTATTTATTCAAATTAATGGAGTGTGAGGAAGACAACATAATACATTTTCTTAACTTGATAAAACAATTTATATATGCCTCTAGTGTAATTCCTCGACCCTAGAGGCCCAAAGCCGTTACATTATTTGAATACATTAGAATGATTACAAGTAATCAAATCCTTAAGAACCAAATAGTTTAGCAGTCTTAGAAGACTAGATACATACATAAGTTCAACATTACAACTTGAAATGAAATACAACATATAAATTCCATTGGGAATATATAAAAATCCTAGATTGTCCCAAAAATTAATTAATAATATACTTATTTTCATCCTAGGGAAAAATAAAACATAAGAAAAGGTTGATCTCAGATGTAACACCTCAGGATTTCATAGTAAGTTATCTCTTTAAAGTAATTCAATAGCTTGTGCCACATGCAACAACGAGTTCGAGCACATCAAGACCTATCAAACTAGCCATTTAAAAAGAAGTTATGAATAGTATTAACCACATTTTGAATTTTATATATATGATATATAATTTTAACATTTATATTTTTTGTTTCTTAGACATAATATAAGGACAAATTTATTTTTTTAGATAAAAGAAGTATTTTTCAAAAAATGCAGTTTTTCAACATTTTAATGGAGAACCCTTTTTAAATCCAATATTTGACACTTTTATATATTAAATTTAATAAAATTAAATTCTTCTTTTGAATTAGGATATAAAAATTTAGTTTGGATAAATTTTTGGTACTTTTCTGATAACTTTCATATTTCGATGAATAGTGAAAAATACTAAATTTTAATTAAAAATAACTTTTTTAATTGAAATAATTTATAGTGTTAAATTATAAATTTGAGTGGTTTTAAATTATCATTTAATTATATTTTTATCATTTAATATAATTTATGTCATTTTATGTAATTTCATATTTAAATTGTACATAAACACACAGTCAATCTTTTGGTAGTTTTTAATTCTTAAAAACTCGTTTTCTGGTTTTGACAATGGGAATTAATTTTAAATTAATTAATGAAACTTATATGTTTTTAAATTGTTAAAATAGATATCGTTTTTGATTTCTGAATATCAAAATTATCTTAGGGTAATTTTTTTGTATTTTTTTGAAAACTTTCAATTTTGATGAACAGTGAAAAACACTGCGTTATTGTCTAAAATCGAATTTTTATCTAAATAATTATTTATTTTATTTAAATTTATTTTTATTCAAAATAGATACATAATACCTATATTAGTTCAATTTAATTCATTGAAGTTGTTTTATATTAAGATTGGATGTATAAAATTATATTTAACTTTTTAACGTCTTTTACCCACCATCTAGGCACGTTAGCAAATTTGCATAAAACGTAATTTTACCGCTTCTGTGAATTGAATTTCAAAAATCTGAGAGACACGGTTGACATCATTAAGTAAAATTTGATTCAATAGGATAATTTTTTTTTGGTGAATAGTAACTTTTGGATTGTATTTACCACGATTAAAAGTAAATAGGGTAATTACAGGTAAAAATGGTATTATAATTACTCTAAAACATGTCCTAATTCTATTGGATAAGTTTATTTTGACCAAAATAAACCTTATAAATAAAATATGATCCTATTTTATCCACTTGGATTAGATTAGGACATTTATTATTATTTTATTTAAAAAAGAGTTAAAAGTGTTAAATTCAAATTTTCATAACTAAAAATTTTTTAATATAGGGTTATAAATAAGATAAATTTGACTATAAATATTCATTAGAAATATAAAAATATTTCCTACATAATGGAATTTTATTTATAATTTTTATACATTAAATAATTAAATTTATTTGTGACACAATGATGATGCAGTAATTACCTTACTAATGAAAGATTAAAATAATTGATATTATAAATATACAAATAAATATAAATTGAGACTTTTGATGAATTCCACTAATTTTATAGGTTAATATGACATTTTAGGATTGATTTAATGTATTTTTTTAGAAGTAATATAGTTTTTTTGACTTTCAAAAAAACCAAATACTGAATAGTGTCAAAATTGACATAAATGAATTTTAAAAAAAATACTATATTATTAAATGATATAATATTACTAAAAATCTAAGGTTTATCCAAATAAATTATATAATTATATATATGTCATTAATGAAACACTTTGGGTTCTCTTGGAATTTTATAGTATGTTTATTAACCATGTAATATAAAAATACAAGAAGACATTGTAAAAGTTAAACTATTTAACTAAGAGTTAAATCTTAAAGATAAGGTTAATATGGTGACATAAACTTGTATAAAACCTTTTTGTTTAGAGTATTTAGAACCATAACCACATTATCCTATAAATAAATCATTTTTAATCCATTATAAAACGAAAATGATTTTATAATAAAATAATATTTTGAGATTTTCCTAAAGTGACCCTCACCTCTCTTATAAAAGGGTATTTCCCCTTATCTCAAAATCACACCTCCAAAGCCATTTGGCTCAGCCAAACCCTGATCAAATATCCTCCCAACTACCCTCACTTAAACTTATAGGCCTTACTTTGATAATAAATCCTACCTAAATATCCCTTTTGATCAAATCAAAAGAAAGCACCCAAAGAAGAGGTAATAATTTCATCACCTCTTTCAAAGTTCTTTTCTTCTTCCACTTCCTATTTATTTGTTGCTTCCATACAAAAATAATAAATCTAGTACCTTATACATACTGTGATATTATTATAAATATGATATAACAATATTCATTATTATATCCATCATATGAATGACAAAGTCACCATACGTGCGTATGTATGGCTTACCATCTCCATGTCGTAGCGTAGTTTGTTATTTAACACTTCATTATTTGGATGGGTATAATAATGAGTATAATTGATGTAAATAATAAATATAAAATTTTAATTATTCTGTATATATGATATACCATCAAATTATATATTATTTAACCATCAATAGAATGGTATTGTTGCTCGTGCGTACGTACGGATTACCGTCTCCACGAACGTGATGAGATTTATTCCCCATCATAACCATTCAATAATAATTTTCATTTTATGATTGAAAATAATGTTTAAGAACTTAATATAATTCTTGATATGAATCAAATATATCCTATCCATAACAAACATGACTTACGTAACCAAACATATAAAGGAAAACAAACCAGTTAACACCTGAAACAATGTTACTACTAAAATATTATTAACAAATTAATATTAAAAGATCATATATGATATCATATTTATTTATGTGGTTCTTGTATAATTTAATAATAGCTATTTAACTATTATACAAGAGTTTAAAGTACCCTCGACCAAGGAAAATTACAAGGTAAGGGTTAATTTTATAATATCTTTATTATTTGAGGTTGTTTATACGTAAGCATTTATTGGGAATTCTTTATCATCCACATCCGTATTTCTTAAAAATGTATTTAAAAACATTTTTACTATTTTCTAGAATATGGGTTAAAATAATTTATACCCTTTTTTGAATTTTTATAAAAAAAATTGAAAGGAATCTTTCCGTATTTTTTCAAACAAGGTACTTTATGACATTTTCAACAAATTAAGGTAAGAATGTTTTTTTAACTTATATGGCAGGTACGGCTATTTTCCACTGTTATAAAACCTTCGAATATTCCCTTAAAATATTATAAGAATATTTTAAAAATAAATTTTTTCGTTTAAAAGATGTGCCTTTTAAATTATTTCAAAATATAAAGAGATATTTCTCTCAAATAGTTTTGATTTCTTCTATGTCAATATCCTTTGATGGATTTTCCACTTGTTTGAAGTTGATTTATTATGATACAATCTTCTATATTGTATTGAAGGTTTTGTGATATGTTTGACTATGGATGTGTTATTTTTATACCATTCATGTTTTATGGCTAAAGTATTAACATTTCGTATGCTAGTTTTAATATGAATGTTTATGTTATGTTTCAACCTTTTCATATGAGTAATGCATTGGACTTAATAAGTGACAGGTGGATCCTGCTATAGCTCCTCGATGCATTAGTAGGTCTCATGAGACAAACTAGTGTCTTGGTACAAGGCCTTGAAAAAATCTTATTTGCAGTCTTTGGCATGAGGCATTGACTATGTGGTTATGATGTCTGACATTATTCATTCCATCATTATGAAATTAATTATTGCTATTACATGTGATTATTCGACTAGTAGAATATCCATGTGAATAAGTAAATGCAATTATTTGATTTATATTTTCCATATTATGCTGAAGTTTAATTTTAAATGGATTTTGTTTTAGTCTTATACACTGACTTCAATGTTTACGTTTATTTATGAAAGTTTCTTCTATATTTTTATCCTTACTGAGCATTTGAGCTCACCCGTTTTCTATGTTTTATTTTTCCTGATATGTGAAGAATTATATTATGATTGAACTACAGGGATAGGATATGGGATATACATGTGTTAAAATGGGACACAATGTTATTGTTTTCCCATTTCATAATGTAATGTAAAACTTATATATATATCTAGTACTTCCAATGCTACTAAACTGATCGGTATTTCGGGATTTGATCCCTTGTGATCATGAAAATGTTATGTAATAATGCACTGAATCTGTATAACTAGGGTTGGGATGTTATGGTTGGTATCAGAAGAAGTTTATTACAAACATTAGAAACTATATTTAGAAAAAATCCAATTAGAAATCATTACCTTAAGATAGACTTTGAGAATTAGTATAGAATAACTTACTAGAATTTTGGTAAGGTAGATATTTTGTGAATTTTCCAAACAATACATCCCTGTCTGGATATGACCAGGTAGAGGTGGCTATGGAAGAGATGTACCTAGGAGTGAAAACTCTGAAAATGAGTTTTGAGCTTCACCCAGAGTATCCCGGTACATGACAACAGGCCTTGTTGCACTCTTGGTTACGACACTCTCGAGGGATATGCTTACGATAATTCACATTTTCTTTACAAACCATTATGAAGGATTTATGAGTAAATATGTCATCAAAAAAACCATTTTTATGATTATGAGACTAGATGTGTGAAAATCTTCAATTAATGTTGATAATTTTCCTAGTTTTTGGATTATACATTATGATATGATCTAACCTAGTGTATTTCGTCATTTAGAAATGGCGCCCAATATAAGTAATGAGAACTTCAGCAATACACATGATCCAAAGAGTAAGAGGATCATATCTTTCATGGTCTTAAGAAAACATTTAGAAGGTAAATAGTTTCCCACATATTCTTATGATATGAAGAAATAGTATCATGTGTTAATAAGATAAGTAAAGAATTTTATGAGTCGTATGGCTTTGCAGGGAAGCCAGAGAAGAAGAGGATGATAGAGAGAAATATTGATAAAGGTAATAAGAGAAAGAAGGATTTTTTCATATGTGATAACTATAGAATTAATCACCTTGGGAAGTGCTTGAAAGGAATGGGAGTTTGTTGTAAGTGTGGATAAAAAGGACACCAAGTTCATGATTTAAAGGGTAAGAAAAATGTTTTAAATGTACAATGCTTCATCTACAAGGAGTTAGGACACTACGCGAATCAATGTCCCAATTATCAGATTATACCCTAAATGATGTTATTGGATAATAATCAAGTTATGATACTACCGCAGATGTAGAGGAATGATTAGTGTTCTTACGTTTTCATTAAATAATTGTGTCATTTGAGTATAAGTTACAAGAATTATAAAGTATATAAGGATTGTATTGCAGTACGTTTTCATTAATGATTTGAGATTTTATGGTACCAAGTAAAATGACATAGTTTAAAGTTAAACATTTTGGAAAATATATGGTTGGGGGAAATATAACCCTTAATATATTTCTAAAACTGAGATAATGATTTTGGAATAAGATATAATTGAGTTGTATAAAGTATATTGGATATTATTGACTACCTTGGAACTAATTAATTGTTTTTTTATTCCATCATTGTTGGAGTTTACAACATTTTTGGATTTAAGTAATATATCTGGTATTCTATAAGGAATAAGAGAGCATGAATGTATTCAATAAGGTTTTATGTTAATTCAGGGTGTTACCATGTTTTAAGAGAATACATGATGAAGTTATTCACATGTTATTATGTGGAAAAAGAGATCTTAATTATGTTATGTTGACCTTCCTTATAAATTTTTGGACTATGAGTTTGGACACAAGTATTTTGGATAAGTCTAAAGGTTGGAATTAATTAATTTGGACATTGGATACTATTTTTTAAGGTTAAAACATTTCTTAAGATTATTTTTGGATTGTTATAAAAAGGACAACCCAGAGGTCGGGCGATAACCTGTCGCGTCCGGAAAGGCCGCGAGACTTGAACACGCAACCGAAGGGCGACAAGGATGCATCACCTACCACTAGCCTACGTGATGTCCTGGTTTGTATAATGTATTTTTTTAAAGATCTAATAGATGAATTATAATTTTTTTTTGAAACTCTATACGATTAGTATAAATATAATATTTTTGAGTTCTATTATCTTTTGGAGTGAAAGATGAGTTTGTGGTAGAAATTAGTTAAAGGATGTAACTCTACTTATCATGTATTTTTTTCTTATTCTATGAAGAAAATAATTCTTAAACTTTAGGGAAATGATCTTAAAACCAAAAATGTTTTATCCTAATACATTATGTTTTGATGAACCAATGATATTTTAAGTCATCATAGATTTATGGCATTGAGGCCCTCAATTTTCTATTTATTGTTTACATGTTTGTGATTTATGGCCACAATCACTCCCTATAAATATTTACGTTTTTCCTCCAATTATGTGTCAATAATTTCCTCCAATGTTCTTATATTCTAAATCCTAATTTTGTGGTGACTTTTTCATTTCCATTTCCCTCTTATTAAGACTAAATTTTAGTAACCCTATTTCCGATGTTGTTTTTCCACAAAGGTATTTTCTATTTTCAACCTTTTATTTTTGAATAACAATTTCAAATTGCGAGGATGAAATTTATTGAAGGAGGGGAGAATGTAACACCCCATTATTTCATAGTACGTTATCTCTTTTAAGTGATTCAATAGCTTGCTCCACACACAACATCGAGTTCGAGAGCATCACGACCTATCAAACTAGTCATATAAAACGTGGTTATGAATAGTATTAAAAAAAATTTGAATAATATATATATGATATATAATTTTAACATTAATCTTTTGTGTTTCTTAAACATAATATAAGAATAAATTCAATTTTTCAAATAAAAGAATTATTTTTCAAAAAATACAGTTTTTTCCGCCTTTTAATGGAGAACCCTTTTTGAATCCAATATTTGAAACTTTTATATATTCAATTTAATGAAATTAAATTTTTCTTTAAAATCGGTATATAAAAATTTAGTTTGGAAAAATTTTTGGTACTTTTCTGATAACTTTCATATTTGATGAATAGTGAAAAATACTAAATTTTAATTAAAAATAACTTTTTAAATTGAAATATTTTGTAGTGTTAAATTATAAATTTGAGTGGTTTTAAAGTATAATTAGATTATATTTTTATCATTTAATATAATTTATTTCAATGGATGTAATTTCACATTTAAAGTGTACATAAACACATGTCAATCTTTTGATAGTTTTTAATTCTTAAAAACTCGCTTTCTGGTTTTGACAACGGAAATTGATTTTAAATTAATTAATGAAACTTCTATGTTTTGAATTTGGTAAAATATACATCATTTTTTAATTCTGAATATCAAAATTAGATTAGGGTGAATTTTTGGCATTTTTCTGAAAAATTTCAATTTTTGATGAATAGTGAAAAACTCTACGTTATTGTTTAAAACCGAATTTTTATTTAAATAATTATTTATTTTATTCAAATTTATTTTAATTCAAAATAGATACATAATACCTATATTAGTTCAATGTAATTCATTGAATTCATTTTATAATAAGATTATATGTATAAATTTTTATTGAACTTTTTAACGTCTTTTACCCACTTTCTAGGAACGTTAGCAAATTTGCATAAAACATAATTTTACCACTTCTGTTGATTGAATTTCAAAAATATAAGAGACACATTTGACATCAGTAAGTAAAATGTGGTTTAATAGGATGAAAATAATTTTTGGTGAATAGTAACATTTGAATTTTATTTATCACGGTTAAAAGTAAATAGGGTAATTAAAGGTAAAAATGATATTATAATAACCCTAACACATGTCATAATTCTATTATATAAGTGTATTTCTACCAAAATCAACATTAAGAATAAAATATGATCCTCTTTTTTCCACTTGGATTAGATTAGGACATTTATTATTATTTTGTTTAAAGAAGAGCTAAAGTGTTAAATTCAAATTTTCATAACTAAAACATATTTAATATAGGGTTATACATAAGATAAATTCGACTATAAATATTCATTATAAAGTTAAAAATATTTTCAGATAATGTTATTTTATTTATAATTTTTAGACATTAAATAATTAAATTTATTTAGGACATAATGATGATGCAATAATTACCTTATTAATGAAAGATTGAAATAATTGATATTATAAATATCCAATTAAATGTAAATTGAGACTTATGATGCATTCCACTAATTTTATAGGTTAATATGACTTTTTAGGATTGATTTAATGTATTTTTTTCGAATTAATCAAGTTTTTTTGACTTTCACGAAAACCAAATATTAAATAGTGTCAAAATTGACATAAATGAGTTTATAAAACAAGTACTATATTATTAAATGATATAATATTTCTAAAAATCTATGGTTTAAAAAAAAGGACTTATATAAAGATATATATTTCATTAATTAACCACTTGGGGTTCTCTTTTCATTTTATAGTATGTTTATTAACTATGTAGTATAAAAATTCAATAAGACATTATAAAAGTTAAACTATTTAACTACGAGTTAAATCTAAAAGATAAGGTTAATATGGTGACCTAAACTTGTCTAAAACCTATTGTTTGAAAGTATTTTAACTCATACCCACCTTAAACTCAAAATAAATTCTTTTTTATCCATTAAAAACCGAAAATGATTTTATAATAAAATAATATTTCAAGATTTTCCTAAAGTGACCCTCACGTCTCTTATAAAAAGGGTACTTCCCCTTATCTCAAAATAACACCTACAAAACCATTTGTCTCAACCAAACCCTGCTCAAATATTCTCCCAACTACCCTCAATTCGACTTAGAGGCATTACTTTGATCAGAAAGCCGACCTAAGAAGCCCTTTTGATCAAATCAAAAGAAAGCACCCGAAGAAGAGTTAATAGTTTCATCGCCTCTTTCAAAGTTCTTTTATTTTTCAAATTCCTCTTTATTTTTTGTTTCCATACCAAAATAATAAATCAAGTACCTTCTTCCACAACTAAAAAATGAGGCTACTACCATGGACCTATAGCCACAGTTTTAAAATCGTGGCTATAGGCCAGTTATCGTGGCCTATGGCCACGGTTTTCAGAACTGTGGCAATAGGCTATGGCTATAGCCACTATTTTAAAATCGTGGTTATAGGCCACTTTTTTCAATGGCATATTTCCATGGTTTTTCAAAACCATGGAAATAGGGTTCCCGCGCTTTGGTGGGAAAAAATTTCCTGCCAAAAAAATTGGCTGGAAGACCTACCGCCGCGGTTTTCAGGATATTCCCACGATTTATATTAATATATATCATAATATATATAGCCGTAATGTCTCTTGATGTAGTGGTAAGTATTCTGGTTCATAGAGAAAAGGTGCAGGGATCGAAACCTGCTAGCGACATTTTGTATTTAGGCTATTTCCATGGTTTACCATGGCTATAATCACGGTTAAAACTGTGGCACTAGCTTCCTATTGCCACGGTTTAAACTGTGGACATATGTCAACTGCCACGGTGGCAATTTTTAAGACCTATTTCCCCAGTTTTTAAAACTATGGCCATAGGAATTTATTTCCATGGTTAAAACTGTGGCAATAGGTTGGGACCTACTACCACGACAATAGCGGCCACGGTTGTCCAAAACCGTGTCCATAGGCTAAGGCCATGGTTTGGGGCCCTATTGCCACGGATTTGAATAGTATAAATAGGTCTTTTTTCAGTTGTATTCATACTGTGATGTTATTATAAATATGGTACAACAATATTTATTATTATATCCATCATATTAATGACAAATCCACCATACGTGCGTACGTACGGCTTATCGTCTTCATGTGGTGGTGTAGTATGTTATTCAACACTTCATTATTTGGATGGGTATAATAATGAGTATAATTGATGTAAATAATAAATATAACATGTTAATGATTTTG
The DNA here is from genome assembly GCA_963277665.1 of Viscum album. Lineage (NCBI taxonomy): Eukaryota > Viridiplantae > Streptophyta > Magnoliopsida > Santalales > Viscaceae > Viscum > Viscum album. The sequence continues at coordinate 685,412,546 of OY728165.1, forward strand.
TATATATGATATACCATTCAATTACATACAATTTCACCATCAATAGAATGTTATTATCGCTCATGTGTATGTACGGATTACCGTCTCTACGAACGCGATGAGATTCATTCATCATCGTAACCATTCAAGAATAATTTTCATTTTATGATTAACAATAATTTTTAAGAACTTAATATAATTATGGATATGAATCAAATACATCCTATCCATAACAAACATGACTTACGTAACAAAACCTATAAAGAAAAACGAATCAGTTAACACCTGAAACAATGATACTACTAAAATATTATTAACAAAGCAATATTAGAAGATCATATATGATATCATATTCATTTATGTGGTTCTTGTATAATTTAATAATTATTATTTAACTATTATACAGGAGGTTGACATACCCTCGACCAAGGAAAAGTACGAGGTAAGGGTTAATTTTACAATCTCATTATTATCTGAGGTTGTTTATACATAAGCATCTACTGGGAATTATCTATCATCCACATCTATATTTCTTAAAAATGTATTTCAAAACATTTTTACTATTTTTTATAATATGGGATAAAGTAATGTATACCCTTGTTTGACTGCTTATAAAATGTTTTTAAAGGAATCTTTCCGTCGTTTTCCAAACAATGTACTTTATGACCTTTTCAACAAATTTAGGTATGGATGTTTTTTTTAAAATATACGGCAGGTGTGGCTATTTTCTACCATTATAATACCTTAGAGACTTCCCTTACAAGATTATAAGAAAATTTCAAAATAAATTTTTTCTTTTATAAATATGTGAAAATGATTTCAAAATATAAAGATATATTTCTCTCAAATAGTTTTGATTTCATCTATGTCAACATCCTTTGATGGATTTTACACTTATTTGAAGTTGATTTATTATGATATAATCTTTCATATTGTATTGAAGGTTTTGTGATATGTTTGACTATGCATGTGTTGTTTTTATACCATTCATGGTTTATGGCTAAAGTATTAACATTTCGTATGTTTGTTTTAATACAAATGTTTATATTATGTTTCAAATTTTTTATATGAGGAATGAATTGGACTTAGAAAGTGATGGGTGGAGCCCTCTATAGCTCCTCGATGAATCGGTAGGTCTCATGAGGCAAACTGGTGTCTTGGCATAAGGCCTTGAAAAAATATTATTTGTAGTCTTGGCACGAGGCCTTGACTATGTGGTTATGATGTCCAATATTATGCATTCCATCATTATAAAATTAGTTATTTATATTACATGTGATTATTATACTAGTATAATATCCATGTGAATAAGTAAATGAAATTATTTGATTTATCCTTTCCATATTATGCTGAAGTTTAATTTTAAAAGTCTTGTGTTTTAGTCTTATACATTGCCTTCAATGTTTATGCTTATTTGTAAAAGTTTCTGCTATATTGTTATCCTTAATGAGAATCTGAGCTCACCCGTGTCTTATTTTTTATTTTTCCCAAGATGTGAAGAATTATATTATGATTGACCTACATGGATAGGCTATAGGATATGATTTTGTTCAAAGGGGGCACAATGTTTTTGTTTTTCCATTTCATAATGTAATGTAAAACTTATGTATGAATCTGGTACTTCTAATGCTACTAAACTGATCGGTCTTTCGGGATTTGATCCCTTATGATCATGCAAATGTTGTGTAATAATGCACCAACTCTGGGTAACTAGGGTTAGGGCGTTACATCATATGCTCAATAAGGGTAACCAATATAGTGGAAACATAAATAATAAGGCAAGATGAATAACTAAAAGTATAAATGCCATTAAAAATAAACGTGAACATAATATGGTGGGAATAAGAGCTGAATAAAAAATTACATAACAAAACATAACCATGGGTACTCTACTAGTTGAATAAACACATGGACTATAAATCTTTAGTTTCATAATGGGGTAATGCATAATGATAGACATCATAATCACACCGTCAAGGCCTTGTTCCAAGACCATAATAACCATTTTGTTTATGCCTCATGCCAAGATACTAGTATGTCTCATGAGACCTACAGATTCATCGAGGGGATATATTGGGCCCAATCTATCACTTACTACTTCCAATACATTCCTCATATGAAAAGGGTGATACATAGGAAATATAAACATTTGTATGGAAAATCTAACATACAAAATGTGAATACTTTAACTATAACCCATGAATGGTATCAAATTGGCACATATGTAGTCACACTAATCATAAAACATTTAAAAACATATGGTATATTATATCATAATAGATACACCTCAATGAGGTACATGATTTATCAAAGGATTTTTACATTAATGGTGATACTTTTAAATGAGACCATTGAAAGTTTATGAGAAAATAATCTTTAAACATTCCAATGTGTCACATACCACCATGAAACATTAAAATCATAATACCATAGAATATCACGAGACTATAAATATGATATACCAAATGTAATTATATAAACCACATGCAACTAATAAGTTGTGTACAAGGCATATATCTCATAAAAGTTAAAGTGAGACGAGAAAAATCCTTTTTACTTTGGAAAGAACAGTTTTTCTGGAAAATAATTTATATTTGTCATGAAATCAGATTGTAAACATATATATCCATGAAAATAAAATTGAATTAAATTGTAATTATATTTGAGGCATAAATTTTTTCCCACTAAAGTGAAATCATGTTAAAAAATATTTTAAAGAAGCTTTAGGAATGAAACATTTTAGTGCAGCTTAAGGAAAATATTAAATAGTTTTTAAAGCGGAAAGGAATATTTATTTTTATTAAACAATATATTAAACAAGATATTTTTTCATGATAAAATTTTTTATTTTATAAAAATAATTATTGTTTAAAACAGATTATATAGTGCACTTCAAAATAGGTAAGCGTTTGAGAAGTTCCCTTGAATCGGGCTTGTATTTCAGGAAGAATTTTTGAAAGATCCTTTAAAATATGTAAACCACCATAAAATATAGAAGGATTATAATTGGTAAACATATATATAACATTCACACCGAATTTATGAGGAGTACATAATAATAAATAAAAATTTCATTGAGGTAAGTAGAGAATAAGAGTAACCTGAATGAAAATGGAGGTTCTGGTCGAAAACTCTTACCTTATGTACGAATATGTGACGCTCTTGAAATTAAGGTCCTAGAATATGAAATTATACTTATTAATAACTTAATTCAGAACCTATTAGACATTTATTTATTTTATCATAATTTTATTAAGTTCATTTATATCCTTATTAATGGGTTAAAAGATTGAATTTTGTTATTCTGGAGTGTTCGTTTCCTTGGTGTTCAGGATCGGTATACTTGTATATGAGTATGGATGTTCATGTGGAATGGATATAATTATCCAGAATTAGATTTACATATTATTTATGAACATAAAAAGGTGTTAATGGTTATATATATCATTTGTTTACATGGTATGAGGATTAATCATTAGATAAAATATTAATGACAATCACTCAGATTATTTTGGCGGTATTTTGATTATTATGAACTAGTTTTGTCGTATGAATTAATATTATATACGTATACTGGTTCTTGAATATTACATAGATTATAATACATATTTTAGAGTTTGGATAAATCATAAAAATGATTTCATGACCATTATTGAAGGATAAATTGAAGAACGAGACTTCGTCATCTATGAAGGTTGTAAATTGGCACTCACAGATGATGATTTCATTTATAAAATAAAATAGATAGAGAGTAAGAAGATTGATAATGGTTATTACATTAACATGATAAAATTACATTATATATATGATATTATAGTTATAAAGATCAATTAGACATAGGAGTTTAGTAGATAATAATAAAGGAAGGAACTTAAAAAGAAATTAAATGGAAAAAGGAAGATGACTTTACCTCTTGAAATATCCCCCTTGAGAACCTCCTTAAGGAAAGGGGTTTTGGTCTTTTGGAAGGAAAAAGAGCTCCTATAAGTGGGGAGAGTATGGGGAAGATTATTTAGGTATAAATTTGAGAATCTTCAAGGCTTAGATGAGTGAAGAGAATAAGGAGTGATGGGTGGCTTTTATAGTGGATGAGACGATTGATTCTTGAATATCTTATTCATTATATTATTATTTTGCTCAAGACAAACAATAGTGTTGATTCTTGTGATAAAAAATAGTAATAAGTTCATTTGAGTTAAAACCAAGTGTTCTTACATCAGCTATGATGAATGGAATAGTGTATTTGTCTTATAATATATTTATACCGTAAATTATTGTATTTTACTATTCACCAAAAATTCATGTATTTCATAAAAATAGCAAAAATTCACTCTAACAATTTTTTTACATGTATAATTTAAAGATAAACTCCATTTTTCAAAATAATTTTCTAAATAAGTGAATTTAATTTTTAAATAAAATCATTATTTACTTGAAAAATACAGATTTTAAATTTAAAACTGATTTTATAATACTTTCAAAAATTAATTGGGGTCTCGTGAAATTATCCTAAAATCATATGACAAAAAATATTTATTTAGGAATACATATTATGAAAATTAATTTTATTTTAAATAAATTTATTAATTTAAAATTTTAAATAAATATTTATTACTTGTAAAAATACCAACACTTCATTATTTATTTTTAAAACATTCACTCTCATTTATAAGGTGCCTAAATTTAATTTATACATTCATGGGTGATCTTTATGTTCATAAGGGTCAAGTTACTATTCATAAGGGTAACATTACTATTCATACGGGTACATTTCTATTCATAAGGTTCAAGTTACTATTCACCATAAAAGTTAGTTGATCTTATTAGACTCTAAAAAACATACCGATCACAATGTTGTATGTATATTTTCCAAAATTTAAATTAGAGAAGTGGAAAAATTATGTTTCATGGTTGGGAAATAACTATAAAAAAGTGTTGTTTTGTAGAGACTCGGTGTTATATTCAATTAAGCAATCTAATGAATTGAAATTATTTATAAAGAAATATACCATATAATATTGGGGTGTCATATTAATAGTGAATATATTCATAACATAATTTAGTATTTATCAAAATAATTATAATAGTCAATATATATATATTATTTAATTAAATAATCTATCGATAAAATGAAATTTTGTAAAAATAATCAAATATATATATATATATTCATATTAAAATATTATATTGCAAAAATAATAATACTGTAAAATAATATTTTTTTATAACATTAATTAATTTTAAAGGTATAAACTATAATTATTTATAAGTATTAATAATAATTAAAATACTCAATTTTAAATTATTTAAAATTATTAATGAAATTATTGGGGTGTTACATCTGGGACTATAGTAGTGGAACCTCATGCTATGCTCTTTTCTGTTATCACTTCTTCACCTTCTTCAGCACCCTGCCTCAAAAGTTTCAACCTTTGGGAATGACTCCAATTGAGGCAGTTCAGCATCTCATGTCTTTCCTGGCCAGAATGCCTCCACCACCTACTCCTACACCTTATGCCTTCACCTCAATCCCTCTAGTTAAAGGAATAGGAAAGGATCAAGTGGTGTGTTCTTTTCATCAATCTAAGAGTGGTTTAGATTCCAATTAGTATTTGATAGGGATTGTAAGATACCAGGTCTTCCTATGAGGTACAAATCTTATGAATTTTATTTTAATTATTTGGTTTTGACCTAATGTGAATACCGAATGAGGTAACTGGAGTTTGGGGGGTTTTAGGCTTGTTTGGATCCTAGAGCATAGGTTTTTGTAAAATTTATCCAGGCCGCATGGTTAGTAGTAACCGTCAAACCCTGACCACACTATTTGGAGTAATCATGCAAGGTGGTCCAAGGGTCTATCCAAGGCAGCATGGTTTGATGAAACCGTGTGGATAGGGTCGCATGCTCGTGCATGCCACGTGAAATTTTTAGTAGAGGAAAATCACACAATTTGTTCGTGGTTTCCTAAACCATGGGCATGAATCATGAAGATATCCTATTAAGGTAGTGATGGGTGTACAATTGTCACACGATTTGTCCAACCACGCATCCAAATTTTGAGACCCAATATTTTTTGATAAAATGACTTGTTTTCCCTTAAAATTCTAATAACCTTAACCTATTATTTATTCTTTATTTCCATCAGATCAGAGAGGGTTATTTTCTAATGTTTAGTAATTTATCATGACTTAATCTAATTATTGACGTGGTTTTAGGATCTAGAATCTGGTTCAAAGAATATTCATTATGCTAGATCTACATTGTTGAGTTATTCAATCCGTAGTCTCCTTTATCCATCTATCTTCATATTGATGGAGCTATTATGGTGCAAGCTAATATGCCTATTTTCAGAGTGTTCGATTTTTCTTCTATTTTCTTCTAATCTTGGTCGAGTTAGGAGCCGATACTGGATGAGTGTTCTACCATAGGTATACGGTAAGTGGTTTATACCTTTTCCTACAATGACTAGTTGTTCACAGTAATTTTTCATTGTGTCGAATGTCGTACTTTTCAGGTGTTTCTCCTAAATTAATTTAATGCCTTGAATAATTTTTTGGAACCTTTTTAGGTTTCCAACATAGAAACATGTGATGGTTAGAGGTTTTTAGCCTCAACTAGGACCACCTATGAGGTGTGTTTATGTATAATCCTCATGTTATGCCACCCCGTTGTGTCTGTGCAAGATAATCATCTTAATGGGATCTTTAATGAATTAAATTATTTATTAGGAGAGGGTTTATGCCTCCTTGACATGTGATTACATGAAAATAAATTGATTAAATGGATTAAATGGAAATGTAAAAATGAGTTAGTTGAACACGTGGCATGTGAATGGTTATGAAATGAATTGTGAAATGGGTTAAATGATAAAGGGAATAGATTATAAATGAACCTTGTTTTCCTTATGTGACTTTATTGAATACCATGGACATTTATAGTCCATGAATTTGGAACTCATTGAATTATGTAGACATTATACTACATGGATTTAGAATTATATGGGATTCCATGGAAATTTCTACCCCATGGATCCGGATAATATGGGATCCCTTGGACATTACTACTCCTAGGATCTATCAGTTGTGTCTGCCACTTCATTACTCAACATTTGTTTTTGAGGATGCCTTGGTTATCTATGCCTTGAATCTTTCCAATTGGGTTTGACACTTGATTGCCCAGCATAGGCTATTATAGATGACCTGGTCTTCTATAACTTGGATTCGACCCATTGGGTTTGACACTGGATTACTCGGCATATGCCATAGTGGATGTTTTATCATACTTTATAGTTTGCATGTGTTTATGGGTGTTGGTTACCGTGACCCCAGGTAGGATGGACATCATCACACTTACATGTGTCACTCTTTCTTATTTATTTATATTACTGTTATATATTGAATACTTCATGTTTTTATACACACGGGCTGGATTTTTTATAGACACCACCGGTGGTGGCCTACTGAGTATTATCTCACACTTTGTTTGGAGCATCGTTGGGTACTAAGACAGACTTCATGGATTCATGTAGAGACCGAGGAATGTTCTCGCTTTATGATGATTGATTGGTTATGCTTAAGAGTAGGGGAGGACATGACCAAGCTAGGCTCGTGCTGCCATCTGGAGATAGTCATTTTTTGTCTTTTATACTTTGGAAACATGTTTGCTACTGGTTGTTTGTTTCCATGTATTCCCTACCATTTTTTATAGAAACATGACATACTCATCTTATATGTGATATTTCCTTTGGATTGTCTTACTTTAACTACTATAGTCTAGATGTTTATCTTCTGTTAGTGATTTATATTATGATTTATATTATTTATTTACTTGTGACACCTCTGCATTACTCTAATCATGAGGCTTTAGTATCATCATTGTTCCTCCTCAAACCCTCGTTGCTAGTAAGTAGCCTCTGGCATACGAGGAGGCATGTTTAACGTTATGTGACCCACCATCTTGAGGAATCGTTCAGTGACTCCTGTGTTAGGAGGTTACAAAATGGTATCATATAAGGTTTCCTTTTCATTTCTTTTTCTACCTTACATTTGGTGATGGCGGAAAGGAGAAATAAGAATGTGTTAAAATCCGGTAAGGAGTTGTGCCTGGAGGTAGCTAACCTACATATAGGAAAAATCCAAATTGCATGGGATGGGGAATGTTGTTCTAGATTTTCCCTACTACAGTTGATTTGATTCAATCATTGGATGATGCACATGATATGTGATGTTATTATTACTATGAATATAGAATTGAATTTTATGCATTGCCTGATATAACAAGAAATAATTGATCATGCATCATTTTAGGAACCTTACATGATTCAAATTATGTGCATATGTCATCCTGTTGAGAAAAATCTCTCAAGGTAACATTATAGTGTTTTTTGGTTGATTGTGTTTGTTGACAAAATAGGTTTCCATGGTATGTTCTGGAGTTATAGAAAGATTTTTGAGAAGGTTTGTTGAAAAATATCCAAGACAAAGGGATAGATACTCTGAAGGCGGTATAGATAGATACATACACAAGGTGGCGTCGTTTCCTAGTTATTGAAAAGTTTTTAGGGTCCAAAATTGGAAAATTGGGAATGGTTTTTTGGGAAAAAAAATTGTGTGCAAGATTGAAAGTGAATCAGAATATTGCTCGCAAGTTATGTTTTAGGATCAACTTATCAAAATATGGCTAAGGAAAGAAGTGTGCGAAATATATGAATATGTGAAATATATGAGTTTGCGTGACAAAGGAAGAGTTGCGCGTATCCATGAAATTGCGATGAATATTTTGCGTGGAATAGACTTACGCATCACCCAATTTGATGTCAAATTTGGTTTTCTATGATCGGGGTAAATGTTGTGTGCAAGGTGGTCGGTGGGTGAGAAACTTGTGCGCAGGGTCGACAATTTCTATAAATAAGCGGCTACACCCCCCGCCCCAATCAGTAGCTCAACTGTTAGAGGAAATCAGGGAACATAATTACGTAAGAGTTGTGCATAAGGGGAGTTGCATGTAAATAATGTTTCATGAAAAACATAAAAGTTTCACTCGAGTTGTTGTTCTGCAATAGTGTGAGAAGTAGAGAATTCTGCACCTAAACTCAAATGTTGCACGTAAAGTGTTTAATTCACAACAAAAAAGTGGCTTGTGCCAATATAAATTTAGTGAAAGATAATATATATGTTGGTAAAAATGAACAATTCCAATAGATATTAAGTTTTGTTGGTATTAAATTTAAATACCAACAATTGTTTTCACCAATATATATATCTGTTATTAATTGTTTAATACCAACAAACACTATACCAACAATTAAATTTGTTACGTTATCATATTAATGCTGATACTTTTTTTATCGACAGATCAATCTGTTATTATTAATCATTATTACAAATAGTTTTATTCAACATATCAATGAGTAGCTATTATTTATTGAATAAAAATAAGTAATTTAACTACAAAAATCTTTGATAGTGTCGGTTACAGATTTATTAAAAAATGTGTATTGTTATTAGAAAAAATAAACATGCATATATGTCAATCACATAAAATCATGGTGTTACTAACAAGGAAATATTTATAATATTTGGAACAAATTGAAAATTTGATCCAATATATATTATATTTTAAATACATTTATATTATCAGACTTGAATTTGTAAAATAATTCAAAAGAATAGAATGGAAAAAATCATTAAAACACTCTAGATAAAAATAATAATAATCAAAGCTTGTATTCACGATACTCGATCCAGACAAAAAAGGAATCGAAAAAAATCCCTCCCCATAGACCTGTTTTCCCAGCAGCTTGTTCTCCCGTCGCCGCCCCCAGACCGACGAATCTCTTCCTGAACTCACAGTCTTTGTTCATCACTGTCGCCCGCACCCACAACCACACCCTACTCGAAGGTCAGGCCGACACGCCCCCGCCTTTCCTCTGTTTCGGATTACCCGAGGACCCTTTCCCCCTCCTCCGTCCTTTCTCCATCTTTTCCACCGATTCAAATATCGCCGAAGGAGCTGGCCTTTTTCCTGTGCATGGCTTGTCACTTCCGCGAGGAGTTGATGATTAAGATTCTTATCAGGTATGCACCTTTATCTTCAAGTTTTAAGCCCTTGAAATAATGTGCATCCAGTGATTGAATTGAATAGCAGTTAGGGTTCTGTGAAATTGAGATGAAATGCATTATCCAGTTTTGTTTTTGTTTAATTGTTTGGTGATTTTAGGTTAGTAATTGCATGCTTCCAATGTTATTTGATTCATTCCAAGTACGCCTCAATTCTCTTTTCATACTTTTACATTATATAGTTTTGAACCATAGGATGCAAGAAGGGAAATCATCAGATTCATTCCACGCTCTTCTTTATCTAATTTTATATCTGGATGTCCTACTTTGTTAGTTTATTGATTTGGTGCTAAAAATACAGTTATATGGATAGATAATTTAATAGATGGCCTACTGCCATAATCTGTTTTTACCATTTTCATTACTATTTCCATATGGCCAGTGTGAGTCATGTGTTTGTAGGATAACAAATAGAAATTAACAAACTACATTTTAGGTGATTTTGTTTAGCTTTTTGATGTTTCAATCGCGGAGGGTATTCTTTTAACAACTTGTGAAAAGATTCAACGTCACTTGGAAAAAGCTATTTAATGGTATATTTGTTGTTGCTTTTATTTCATGTTGTGTTACTTAATCTAGAATTTTCTATGGCACCATCTACTGGCATTCCTCTTGCTCATTATTTTTATTTGTTAAATTATTTTCATGAAAACACTCCCTCTCCACCAACGTCATTTGGTGCCAACCATTCCATTAAAAAATTTCATGGAAGGCTATGCACACTGAATTACCCATCACAAATAAATTAATTAGAATGACCGAGTAAAATTGCATTCATAAATATATATTTGTAATTATGGTTTCAGTATGCCCTAGATTTAGGGATTTATTTACTTACATCTTTGGCAATATGGAATTTGAAGCTCACAAGCATCTCGCTTAACCAAGAATTGTGGTTCTGATTATTTATCGGTAACAAAAAATGATTCAGAGAGAGTGGGTTTTTTCTTTCAGATCAATGTAATCATAGGCGTACCGACTAAACGAAGAATAAAACCCCGATCTCACAGAGAGACCGCCTCTTGGTCTAACGACCATTCCTTGAACTCCTTGAATTCAAGAATGGACCCCTCTCTATAACAAACTATTTGTTTCCATATCAACCATAAGATAGTATTCAGCATAAATTTCCTCAGAAAAAAAGACTATCGAGTTTTCCGTTGATCTTTTCAACATTCTTCAAATTTTTTCGAACATTTTTTAATTTCTACAGATATATTGTTATAATATTACTATCTTGGTTAACATTTTATGTGAATTCAACTAATTCATCTTAATGAAAATACAGTTCACTACTATTTTTAGATAATCATTGCATATAATTGCATGCCTGTAATTTTTCATTCACATCTAATTAACTGTTCCTCTAGATGTTTTTGGCCAAATACATCAACATCAGCCAATGCCACTTTGAGAGGATGTATAGGTAAAAGGATGCAAATTGTTCTAGAGAATGCACGACTATTTAATTTACATATTTTTCTCAACATGAATATACATTATAATTTATTTGAACATTATTATTTTCCATATAATAAGTTTTTTTAGTGGTTTAACTATAATTTGAACACTCTGGGATGCTTTTGTTGAACAAATGAGTTCATGTATGACAACTCACACCCAAACACTATATTAGTGATGCAACTGATTCATGCGAAATGACTAAATAGAATGATTTCACCAATATCAATATTTTATTTATTAGTAGAAATATCATACACCTTAATAAATATTCAATTATATTTTTCATGTACTGTCTTGCAGATCCTATAATTGTTACTGTAAGCCTAAATGCTACAAAATTAATGTTCAATCCTTACACTTAATTTTTGGAAATTTTCTAATCTAGGCGATTTATTCTGTAAACATTGCATACTTGTATACATTATACATAAATAATGTCCATCTATTTGGTTATTCATGTTCTTTAGCTTCGGTTCAATTGCAGAAACTGCTTAAATACAGTTTACATAATCAATGTTCATTTATTTGTTTATTAATGCTCTTATGTTTCAGCTCAAAACCTGTGTTATCTACCCATCTTATCAAACCGGTTTCTACATCAATTGAGAGTGCTTATTGGACTCCACTAATATTTCATAAGAACAACAAAACTCTACTTGATATCATCGAATGTTTAGTGGTAGCTACAATCTTTGTGCAATTTTAAATTCTTCTAGAAAATCAACATTCTTCTATTGTTTTTCTTTCTATTTTTTTTTTTTACAAAAAACAGTTTCCTATAACTACTTCCAAATTTCTTATCAAAAGTGTTCACTGCCACAAGTAGTAATGATTAATTATTGTTATACAATCCTGTTGCTTTTTTTTTAGAAATTGTTTCTATACAACTATTTCCAAAATGGTTATTGATATATTGGAATCATGTTGCTCACAATAGTAGTTTTAATAAATATTTTAATTTCCACTATTTAAATATAAATAGATGAAACACCAAATGCTTCCCATAAGTAAAAATTATTAGTCCTTTTTTATGAAGTGTTTCAAGCAGACTCAAATTGTATTTTATTCTGAATGATGTTTTCCGGCTTTCTTAAACCAGAATAAATTCCATAGATTCCGTTAAAAATTTCTTTATTCAATACACAATTTTTTCAATTCTCATGTAAGAGCTTACATGAATAAGAAAATAGATTAGGCATTTGGTGTATATATAATGACATGTATTTATCGAATGATGTACATTAAATATTTTTAACCACATTGATTTAGATATGTGACTAAATGAACTCCAATTACATCATTGATTAACTTCATTCCGTATTCATTTAGTTCTTCAAATTCTATAATAAAAAAATATGATAATCCATTTCTATTTTCATTTTCCAGGGATATGTTGTTTTTCTAAAATTCTACCCCCTTTCTACCTGTTCATATAGTCTATAATTCCCCTTTCCTCAGATCTTCTATTACCAGTAATCTTACCACTTCATATTTCCTACCACCAATTCTACAATGCCTACCGGATTTCCTTACACCACTCTGTGATCCTTCATAAGTGTTGATTGTTGAGTTTATGGGGAGGTAATTTTGAAATCTGATTGAAAACATTCTATTGAAGGCTTTATCTGGAGTTTAGTAACCATTGAAGAAACAAATATATTAAGGGTTATTGTTTTGTATATGAATGTATAGAAAAGTAAGAGGATTTCATACTCAGTCAAGTGTGGTAAGCATTTTTCGCTAAGTGTTGTTAATCACAACTATAGTAAATTTACAATATTTAATGTATGCATCAAAAGTTCATTTATTTTTCTTTATGAGGTATATATAAAAATGTTGAGACTTGAATCCAATAGATCAACCGAGTTTGTTTCACTCAATGTACTGATGTTTAAATATTTGTATTTTATATACATATATTTGTTTCATTAAAATATATCTATTTCATTTTAATTTCCCTATTTTATCTTAGTATTAAGAATAATAATGCAAGAGAAGAAAATAAAAACAAAATATCCTCAATAAGTTCCTAGTTATATTCATACAATTTGAAAATTTCATTCAAGACTACCTTTGTAACTCCATCCTTGATGCCGAAGGTTTATCATTTCACTAAATGGTTTTTTAGCTATTGAATTAGGTGCCATTCTCAATTGATATGTAGTGTCATTATAAATTGGAAGCAGCTTTACTAGATTATTAATGTAGTGTTACTAGATTATAGAATTTTGAGTTTTATGACACTCTTGAAATTAGTGTTATTCTCATTGGATTGTGGCCATAGGTTAGATAATCATATTGTTATTTTTATATCTTGCATTGTTATTTTCAGTTGTGGTCACTGATTATTTAGTCATTTTTCTATTATTGTGCTCACTAGTTTTTTTTATATTATGTGTTATGGAAGTTGTTGTGGTCATTGGTTATATATTCTTGTTGTGATCATTGGTTATATATTCATGTTGTTGTCACTGGATAGATTATCTTCCAGTTGTGGTCTCTATTTAGACTATCTTCTAGTTTTTGTTTCCGCTGGTTAAATAATCCTCTTGATGTAGTCAATGGGTGGTTATTTTTGACAGTGGCCTTATTTGGTGTCTACCATGACTGTTAAGCTTTTTTACTACTTTTTTTCTCAGCAGTTTATGGGAAAATATATTTTATGTTACCAGTTTTGTTTTTGCAAGTTCAAGGTTAATTAGCTGCCCATAAATAATGCTTTTTTTGGGAAATGGATGCCAATAGGAGTAAACCATTCTCAGCATATTCATGGACTTGTGACTATCCATGTTTCCAACATCGATTCACTCATTAAAGTTCCATTCTCTAGTAAGAGCAGGTATGCCCAGGCATGCCCAAAAGATCTAGTTTTTAGTAAGAGCTGGTATTCCCATTTCTCAGATCATGCCCATTGCCTTCGCCCATGTATTCACATTGCTCATTTCCATTGCCCAGGTATGCCCATTTCTCATTGCCCAATGCCCGGTTCTCAGTTCATGCCCATTGCCTTGGTATGCCATTCGCTCGTAGCCCATCGCCCATTGCCCAGTTCACTGGCTTCTTCATTTGGATAGGTGGAGTGACTGAGATTTTTTGTTGCAGGTTTATCTTGGTGGACCTGATGCCGAAGGTAGACCATATGCTGCGGTTGGAGGGGACTGTGGTAGTCCCGGACCCTCCTGAAGCCATTATTAGAGTTGGCTGCATCGCACTTACTGTATGGTGGGTTGTTTCCACACATGAAAAGGAACCCAGATCGCATGGACAGAAGATGATTCTGGTCGCATCCAAAAAAATTTGGAAGCTCCCATGAGAATCTCATTGAAAAAAATGCAGGTAGTTTCTTCCTTCCATGTAACATTATTATTGTGATCCAGTTAAGATTTTAGTGATTCATAACTGATCTTGTAGAAATTTGATAGAACCTATTTGAAATTTCTATATTAATTCGTTGAAATGAACTTGAGTTTGACTATTTGATGATTTATACACATCTTTCTTATTGTTTCCAGTGTGAGATAGGGGACAAACCGCTTCCATCCATGAGTGTATTAAGAGGAAATTTCTTACGTGAGTGGTGAACCAGGGCAGTAACTTATGTCTCACAAACGTTGGCTTATATCCACAAGTACACGTGCAAGGAAGGGGACTTGCAACAAAAGAGACCTGCTTGGTGAACCATGACTGTGATAGCCATCTCACACACACATACTTCCACCCCAGAAGTACAAGTGTAAGAAAAGGGTCCCACAAGAAAGAGGACCTTCTTACATGCATGGATCTCGTCGTCAGAGTGTGAGTCGGGACAGTGACACCCAATGTATGAGAGAAACATACTGTAGATGAACATGTTTTTAAATTATGTTTGAACATGTTTTTTCAAATAAAGTCTCTGCTTTTAGGAGTTTCATGTAATCAAATTTTATAATTAATATATAATAAATATATTACAAATAGTTTGATTAATACATATATTATAATTTTTAGCAACATATATTAGAATACCCATGCAAAATATTTTATTTAAAAAATAATTTATAAAAAAATATTAATTGATGGTATTTCTTATAATATTGTTAATAATATTATTGATGAAAAGATAAATGATGGTAATAATATTATCAACTGATAAATCTGTCGTATGAAAATGTCGT
Organism: Viscum album; assembly: GCA_963277665.1. Taxonomy (NCBI): domain Eukaryota; kingdom Viridiplantae; phylum Streptophyta; class Magnoliopsida; order Santalales; family Viscaceae; genus Viscum; species Viscum album. The sequence continues at coordinate 685,428,261 of OY728165.1, forward strand.
TAAACATTTTAACAAACATATATTATTGGTTGGTATTATTATAATTGCAACAAAACTCTTTTATCCGTCGCAATAACATTTAGTGACATAGTTTTTACCAACAATTTAGTGATAAAGAAATTTTTGTGGGTAAAAAGTTTTACCAATATAAAATGCACCTTTACCTACAGATATACCATTGTTGGAAAAAACTAATTATTTTGTAGTGAGGTGTGCACAAGACATTCTCATGTTGGTAAAAACTAATTATTTTGTAGTGAGGTGTGCACAAGACATTCTCATGTTGTGCTGAAGATAGAAGTTTCCCAATAATTTTGTCGTAAAGTGGTATTCATCAAGCAGATGAAAGTAAAACTTAATAATACACTAAATGAGGTGTAAAACATACTGATTCAATAGATCAAATTGGATTCTTCTAAAGGAGCAGTGAGCACATTTCAGTTGAGAGAGCAATGAGCTTTCAAATTGTGATTGTTTGTAAACCAGTAGGGACAGTGAGTCTGCTTCAAACTTTGTAAATAGAAGTGTGATTTTAGTGGATTTGGTACATCGACACATTGTCATTGTATACTCCTTTAACATAGCCCGATGAGTAAGAACCAAGTAAAATTGATGTGTCTCATGAATCATTTCATTTATGTTCGCACATTTCATTGGGAAATGGAGAGAAGAACATTTTGTTTCATAATAAAGTAGGATCCGAAGATGTGGTTGTTTTAATATGTCACACCCTGATTCACCCCCCATTAGGGTATTTAACACAGTTGAGCTAACAATCGGTATCAAAGCTAAAGGTTAATATCAGTGTTTCTCTCCCAAGGGTTTCAATGGAGGTTGTCAATCACAAAGGGATTCTGGTCTTCGATGGGAATAATTTTCAGTTATTGAATAATCGAGTGCATCACTACTTTTTATCTTTAGGAATGGATGTCTTTACAGCAGCGATGCATGGCGTTTTGGCTAGTATTGATAATTGCGTCTCATCATAAGCTGAACGAAGGGAATTGGATTTTGACGCTAAAGGAATCAATTATTTAGGGGGATCCATATCCAATGCAATATATACAAAGGTGATGTCATGTAAAACATCACATGTTATGTGGGAAAATTTTCTAAATATTTATGAGGTTCACTCAAAAGTTAAGAGCAACAAAGCTATAGGTTCTATGAAACAAGAATGATAATCTCAGAATGAACCCAAATGAGTTCGTTAATGCATACTTTGATAGGGTTAATGTTTTTGTGGAAGACATACATGGTCTCAAAGAAATTATTGAATATATAAAGATTGTTAACCGAATCCTGAGAAGGCTTCCATCTCGGTTCAATCCGAATGTTTCTGTGGTGGATGATAAAGATCCACAAGGATATGAAATTGGATAGCTTGAACAATACTTTTGTCACATATGAGATGAGAAATGAGTACATTGATTCTGTGGAAAAGGGAATTCCAAAGAGGTGAAATTCAAGGCTATCAAGAAGCTCACCATTGAAGATTGACATGAAGAAGAAGAGAAGGAAGTGGTAATGTCATTCATTTCCTCAAATCTTCAAAGAGGAAAAATAAAGTTCAAAGGGAAACCTCCACTTTCATGCATTCAATCTGGAAAGGCTGGACATCTTGCAGCAAGGTTCCCCAAGAAGTTTCAAGACAATGATGAGGATGAAGTTGAAATTCTCACGAAGAATTCAGCAACCTATGTGAAAAGAAATAAAACGTTTAAGATCTAAAGAGGTCTTTGCTTTCAAATAATAAATAGAGGCTTCGACCCCAACCTTTAAAAAAAAATAAAATAAAAAAATAAAACGTTTAAGAGAGATTTCTTCAAAAAGAAGAATCTTCTTTCACAATAAAATGATAGTTCAAATGAATATGTGGGTGAAGAGGTTCAGAAATACAACGATTTTGGAGAAAATGAAATGCTGGAAGTTGCAGGTAACTCCTAGAAAAAGGAAGAAAGTGATTTTTATGAAGAATAGGTCAAAGGAAGAGTTGATATGAAGGCTTAATATGAATCCACCCTTGGGGAGATAGATATTTTGAGATCCAAATTGAATAAATCCAACAACGTGGTTTGTGATTCCCAACATTATATGCAGCGGTAGGAAAACGAGAAGTCTGAGTTGAATGAAAAAATTGAAAAACTGAAGTCTTCAATGTTAGAGAGCTCAGAGAAGACTGTTGAGTACAAGCGCATTATCGAAGAACAAAAAAGAGAGATCAAAATTTTGACTAACATTGAAAAGAAAAAATCAAACATATATAATAACTTGAAGAGGAAGTCATCGGTTTGTGGAAAATTGTTAAGGATCATGAAAAAATCTTGACTCTCAGTACGACACCGGGAAAGAAAATAATCCAGGTCACCGAAAAGTTGAAAGTGGAGCATAGAGGTCCAACATAAGAGAAGCAATAGTCAAATACAAATAATGAAGCTGATATGAGGCTTGATCAAAAATAGGAATCAATAATGGCTGAAGTCATACCACAAGCACATGCTCTAAGATTGACGATTGATTTGGGTACAAAGCAGAATTAGAAGATTCAGAGAACCCGGGGGACAACTAGTGGTGTAGAAGTAACACACAAGAATTCACCCCTCACCAAGTGTTTTTTCCTTGGGAAGATGTGACACTCAAATAATGTGTGTTCCATCGCTAAGATATACCAAAGAGAACAAGAAAAACATAGGCATCCAAACATAACTCAATACTCTAGGTTATCTTTCACGGAAAACTGTTTTTGGTGTAGAGGATTTGGACACATGACCAAATATTTTACATCAACCATGAAAAGGAATGTGTCAAAGAAAAACCTAATTGGTCATGAGCAGAAAATAAATGAATCATCAAGTGAGCTAAAAATGAAAAACTAATTTGCAGCTCTTCAAGATGAAGCTGGTATATCATACTCCAAGGAATACCATGATTATCAATCTATACTGAGTAAGAAGTCGAAAACATGGATCAGAAAGAAACGATTTGAGAAGGCAGTGGATGCAGAAATTCCCATAAAGCATAGATTTTTCTCATGTATGGATCCTTGAAAGTGGATGCACATCCCATATGATAGTCAATAAGGATCTTGTTACTCACATAAAATATGACAAGGAATGTGTTTTCAAATTTGGAAATGATGAAGTCCTAAAGATAACTGGCTCAGGAAAATCCAAGTTTGGGGGAAAAGAACTGAGATATGCTGATGTATTAGTCATTAAAGGTATCAAACACAACTTTCTTAATGACAGTCAACTATGTGACTCGGGGCATGCAATAAGGTTTACTAAGAAGCTATGTGTTATCAATGGAACATATGGTATAGTTGTTCTATAATGAAAAAGAACAAAGGGGTATCTCTACCTTGTAAGTGGAGAAGAATATTTTTTCTTTTTATCTAGAGAGGAGGGAAACAGGTTGAGGCATAAACATCTTGTCCATCTATAACAAACATACATGGAAGATCTCGTCAAATGTGATGCAGCTCGATACCTCCCTAAGCTAACACGTGATCAAACTCATATGTGTGATTCTAATCAACAAGGGAAGATCATCCGAAATATGTAAAAAAGAAGAAAAAAATCAACCATAGTTCTTGAATTGATGCATACAGATGTATTTGGACTTATCTCACAAAGTTCCACTGCTGGTAAGAGGTATTGCATTCTTTTCATTGACGATTTCAGCAGGATTTCATCGGTATTTATCATTACCCACAAGATTGATGTGTTTAGTTGCATTAAACAATATTGGAGAGAATCATAAAGGATGCTTGGAAAAAAATCTGAAGTTTCGTACTTATAATGGTATGGAATTGACAAACAGACATTTATAGGATTATATTGAGAAACACCAGATAAAGAATCATGTTTTAGCTATGAGACCTCCTCAACAAAATAGAGTGGTTGAGAGGAGAAATCATATTATCAACAACATGGAAAAAAAAATATCTATTGAAAAAGACCTACCAAAGAAATTCTATAAGGAAGTAGTCTGGACATCATTTTTCATATCTAACAGGGCTCTTTTATGTTCAAAGAAGGAGAAGACCTCATATGAGATGTGGTATGGAAAGAATCCAACATTGAAATACATTCGAATATTTGGAAGTATGTGTTTTATTCTCAATAAAGATAAGCACGATAATTTTGAGTCTCGTGGAGATGAGAGGATATTCCTTGGTTAATCAGGAAAAAGAATATCATATAAATTATTCAGTAAGAGGCTGGAAAATGTAGTCGAAAGAAATGATGTCATTGTAGTGGAAAATGAAAAGAATCTTCAACATCACAACGAACTATTCACTAATGAAAGTGATGAGGAGGTAAACAACACAGGGGGGGAGAAGTGAAAAATGTTGATTCAGAAGCATATACCAATGATGAGTAGGAGGAAGTCAAATTGGTATCTTTACAGAAGCCAAAGATTTGAGATGAAATTGACAGGAAAAATATCATTGGAGATCAGGTAGCGCCATTTCAAACATGGATAATGAATTCATTACAACAGATATCCTTCATATCTTAGGTAGAGCCTAAATGTTTTGAAGAAGCAGCTGGTGATGAGAACTAGGTTTAGGCTACAAATGAGGAGCTGGACTAAATTGACAAGAATTAAACATGAGAAATTGTTTCAAGACCAACATATATGAATTTCATCAGAACTAAATGGCTCTTTCACAACACGATGAATGAAGACGGTGTTGTGATTTGAAACAAAGCGCAACTAGTGTGCAATGAGTACTCCCAGATAGAGGGTATTATTATTGAGGAAACATTTACACCTATTTCAAGGATGGAGACAATAAGATTATTCTTGATCATAGATGTGAAAATAAAATTCAAGGTTTTCCAGATGGATGTCAAGTTGAAATTTCTGAATTGGGTTCTGGAAGAAGTGTATATTGATCAGAATTTTTTTTATCATTCATAAAGATGAAAATAGTGTTTATCAGCTGAGGATGGAACTTTATGGGTTGAATCAAGCACCAATTTCATGGTATTCAGGGCTTGATCAGTTCTTAAGGAAGCTCGGTTTCCATCACGGTGGATTTGATTACAATCTATGTGTTAATAATGAAAGTAATCAAAGGATGACAATACTGATGTATATTGATGATATAATCTTTGGTGGATTAAATGAATCACTATGAAACCAGTTCACAGAGTTCATGAAAAGTGTGTTCTAAATGTCTATGATTGGTGAACTTCCGTTTTCCCTTGGTTTATAGGTGATACAAGGAAGACATGACAAATTCCATTTCCCATACAAATTTACTAAGGAGGTTCTGAGAAGATTTAGAATGGATAATTCTAATGAGATAATGAATTCAGTAGATAATCAGATGAAATTATCATAAGATGATTAAGGTAATGTAGTTAATGTAATAGAATACAGGAAAATCATTAGTAGTCTATTGTACTGGACAGGGATGAGACCTAATATTATTTTTTCCACATGCCAAGAAGCACGATATCAAAGTAATCCCAAATAAATACACTTGCTTATGATGAAAAGAATACTTTGGTATATCAAGGGAATGATGGATTTAGGTTTGATGTATAATGAAAAATCTCAGCAAGAATTATTGGGATATACAAAAGCTGAATATATTATGGCTACTCAGGCGTGCAAGCAATTATTGTGGATGAAGCATCAGATTGATTATATGGGAGTTGAAGTGAAGTCTCGGATATGAATCCATTATGAAAATTCAAGTGATATAAATATTAACAAAAATCCATTCCATCACATGAGGATAAAGCACATTAAAATCAAATATCATTTTATCAAGGAGAAGACTGAGAAATGGCTTATGAAATTGGAGTATGTTCTTATAAAACTATAGGTTGCAGACATTATGATGAAGGCATCAACCAAAGAAGCATTTGAACAACATCGACTGGATCTGGGAGTTTAGTAGACTCCCCACACATGAAAAAGTGTAGATGTGGGACCCCCTCTTCTCAAGGTATGGTGTGTTTTTCCCTAATGTACTGATCTGTGTTCTTTACCCTATTGCATAAATCAATGAGGTGACATTCGAGTTTGTTGACAAAGGGGGATAAATTGTGGATATTAAAGGGGGAAATTTCTTAACCAAGACAGGGGAATAAGCTAATAGGGGGAGCTATGACATAGGGGGAGTTTCAATGTTTTAATGGTTGCATGTTTTTAAAAACCCATACAATTATTCTATGACATGATGAGAGTTTGGTGCAATATGGAAACAGTTCCTGGCTATTAGAGCTTAGCTTGAACATCTTTACACATTCCAAAGAATGAGAACCCAAGAAGTGAAGTAGGGGGAGTTCTAAATCTAACAATGCTAAAGGTAATCAATCAAAGGATATATATCACGACAGATGGAGTTCGTGATAAAATCGGTTGAGTGGTTTCAAGAATAAAGTGTTTCATTGATGAGCTTTGCATGCTACTCTTGTTTCTCACGCCGAGCATGGATCATGTGGTATTAGACTGTGTCTTGAGTAAATATTAGATCACTATATGATGCGAAAGAAGTGAATGGTGGCATACGAAGGATGAATCTTTGAAATGGTATCAAATTGCGAAGAGTTATCAACAAACCCAAAGCAGGTGATTGTTGGGAAAAAATCCCTCAAGGTAACGTTGCAGTGTTTTTGAGTTGATTGTGTTTGTTGAAAAAGTAGATTTTCATGGTTAATTGTGGAGTTCCTGAGAGATTTTTGACAAGGTATGTTGTCAAAGATCCAAGACAAGGGGATAGATACTCTGTATGCGGTATAGAAAGATACATACACAAGGTGGCATCATTTTTCAGTGATTGCTGAATTTTTGGGATCCAAAATTGGAGAATGGAGAAATATGTTTTTGACAAAGTAAGTTGCATGGAAGATTGAAGGTGAATCATAATGTTGTGTGTAAGTTATGTTTTAGGATCTTCTTATCAAAATATTTCTAAGTAAATAATTGCATGAAATATTTAAATATGCTCGAAAGATGACTTTGCATGACAAAAGGAAGAGTTTCCCACATACGCAAATTTGCGATAAAGATTGTGCACGAAAGAGACTTATGCTCCCAATGCGACGTCAAATTTGGTTTTCTGTTCTTGGTGGGAATGTTGGAAAAAAGTGGTCAGCAGGTGAGAAACTTGCACGCAGGGTCCGTAATGTCTATAAATAAGAGGCTACCCTCTCCCTCATTCAGTATCTCAACCCTTAGAGAAAACCATGGCTCTAAATCGCGTTAGAGTTGTGTGCAAGGGGAGTTGCGCGTAAAGAAAGTTGCACACAAAACATAAAAGTTACACGTATGATTTTATTCCATTATAGTGTGAGAAGTTTGGAGTTCTACACTTAAATTAAAATTTTGTGTGCAAATTGTTAAATTTGTGTGAAAGATGTCCCTACATTGCGTGGAAGATAGAAGTTGCCCAATAATTCTGTGGTAAAGGGGTTTTCATCAAGTGGATGAAAGTGGAACTTAATGATACACTAAATGAGGTGTAAAACATACTAATTCAAGAGATAAAAGTGGATTCTTCTAAAGGATAAGTGAGAACACTTCAATTGATAGATAATTTAGCTTTTAAATTGTGATTGGTTGTAAACCAGGAGGGATATTGAGTCCACTATGAACTTTGTAAACAATAGTGTGCTTTTAGTAGATTTGTTACTTTGGCACATTGTTGCTGTATGTTCCTTGGATGTAGCCTACTGAGGGTAAATCAAGTAAATTTTTTGTGTCTCATGCATGATTTCATTTCTGTTCATACATTACATTAGGATAGGGAAAGAAAAATGTTTTCTTTATCAATGGAACAAGATCTAAAGGGGATTTTATTTTAATCTCTCATACTATTATTCGCCCCCCTTCTTAGGGTATTTAACCTAGTTGGGATAACACATCCCATAGAGGATGCATTGATTGAGTGGATGAAATTTATTATGTGCGCCTTGTGTTATAAAATTGTTATCAAATAACATCTCTTATAGTGTATTGAGAAACACAATTGGTACTTAGAGTTCCTACAGAAATCTAAATAATGTTTTCTATATTGGCTATAGTATACACCCAAATCAATCAATTATGGCATGTTGACTCATGGTCTATTGGTTGCATAGATTGAAACATGTTATGGTTGAAATTAAATGGATTCCACACATCCATTTGTAATTTGTATAGGCCCTTGTAAATTTTAAAAGGTAATCTATCTAATTCAACCATTTGAAGAAAAATTCTATAAATTTAAATTTAAATTCTATTACCCAGTACTAGCTTTGATAGTAGTTAGAGGGGTGTGTCTTGTTTATAGGGAGCCTTGTACGTGTCATATATTAATATATGTGATCTGGTTTTCATTGAATTCTTTTATAAGGTGTATGTTTGGAATTGTAGAGATATGCCACAACTACAACCTCCATCCATTCACCTAGAGGGTGTAATAACAATGCTTCGGAGGGGGTGGGCCCTGAGCCTCCATTAGAACATCCAGTAGTGCCACTTGTGGCACCAACCATTATTCCTAATATGGTTGTTGATGCCTAGTTCTGAGAGGGGTCCATGTGCTTTACGGAGACCATTCAGGGAGCACTGTAGCCTACCTCAACTATGGAAAAGCTGACACATGTGTTCCAACAGCATCATCCACCCACTTTTTCGGGGGATGGTGGTCCATGGGATTTTGATATATGGATTGAGAATGTTTTATCTATTTTTAAGAATATATAAACACATCCTGATAGGGGAGTTAATCTCATGGCGTATATGCTTCAGGGAGCTGCTAATAACTAGTGGGATACTTTGAACCAGGATGATAGGCTTTAAGATATGTTTTAGAGGGATTTCAAAATAAGGATTTATGATTACTTATTTCCCAAAACTTTGAGAGATGAACGGGCTTGTGAGTTTATGCATATGTAGTAGGGCACAATGAATATTATAGTGTATTAATATCAATTTACACAGCTTCATCGTTTTTCATCTTTCTATCTTGCTAATGAGTCGTTGAGGGTGAGATGCTTTGATGAAGTTCTTAATCATGTCGTACAGTCATAGGTGAGCATGTTTCGATTGACTACCATATTTGAGATAGTGAATCAAGAACTGATTACTAAACATAAACTGAGGGAATCCGGGGTCCCAATGCAGGGTAGTGCATATTCTTAACGTAGTGTATCCATGTCAGGTGGCAGGAAACAACATTTTGAGACTTCTCATGAGAGAAATATTGGCTAGGGTGTGAGTGCTGGTAGTTCTTCCTTCTTTCAAAAATGTGGGAGGAGGGGACACATGAAGAGATAGGGTGATAGAGACCAATTCGAGTGTTTTAGTAGGACGGTTTAGAAACAATAGTTATGCAGGACCTTCCCTCTAGAAAATAGTGCGTGGGGGTTGAATCCCAATCTAGGTTTAGGAATAGGATTTACAGCTCTGCATTAGGCTAGGATATGTAGTGCTACCAAGCATTCAGGTTGAGGGGGTGTTCATAGAAGGTGAATCTAGACATCAATTTCAACTCTATAGCATAGTGGACCTTCTCAGAGTACTCAGACTGTTTCATTGGGGCATGGTTCATGAAATAAATGTTTAATACATCCTATACCTAAGGGGCATAGTGTCAAGCTGTCTATAGTGAGAGGTACAATATCAGTAGCCCTTACTCTAGTATCTACTCTTTTTGATATAGGTGCCTAATATAGATTCATATTTGTGCCGGTTATGGATATCCTTGGGCTCATTGTTCATTTCTTCAGTGGTGTTATGACAACCAATGATTTTTTGGGGAATATATCGAAGAGTGTACGCCAATGTAGTGTGTTCCCCCTTGAGGTAGGTGAGTGTCATTTCATATGGGACCTATTTTTCCTTGAGATGATAGGGTTTTATGTCATTCATATGATGTGATGGTTTGTTCCTTATCATGATTTCATAGATTTCTATCACTGGAGGGTGAATTTCACATCACCACATGACATAATTTTTATTCAAAATGGTGAGTGGGGTTTCCAAGTGAGCCGAGTTGGGACTGAACATCATGGGATGTGTGGAATGAAAGCCTAGATTTCTAGTTTATATATAGATAATCAAGGATCACTTTAGGTAGATTTCCCACCTGTGGTTGATCATTTTAGGGACATTTTCCCAGAAGAATTTTATATTTTTCCTCCTAGGATATCAGTACAATTTTCCATCGAGCTAGTGCTAGGATCTACACTGATATCCATTCTTACTTACAGGATGACTACTACAAAGTTCATAGATCTCAATAGAAATCTAGAGGACTTGAAAAAAGGGGGTTTATAAGTCCCAATACTTCTCCATGGGGTTCACTGGTCCTTTCCTCCAAAAAGTTAGACAAAACCCTTAGGATATTTTAGGATTACCAGAAATTGAACCAATTGATAGTTAAGAACTGCTATCCTTTTACTCAAATAGGTGATCTATTTGACTAGATTTGAGGAGATTAAGTGTTCTCAAAGATTTATCTGAGATCGGGTTATCACCATGTGCATGTTTTACCTTTAGACATACATCGTACAACTTTTCATAGCATGTATGGTCTATATAAGTATCTATTCATGTCGATCGGTCTCATGAATGCACCAGCAGTTTTCATGGAACTGATTAACCAAGTTGTCTATCCATATCTAGGTTCATTTGTGGTGGTATTCATGGGTGATATCTTGGTGTATTATCACACTTAACATGACCAAGAAAATCATCTCGAGATTGTATTGGATACACTGAGAGAGAATTAGTTATATGCTATGCTCACAAAGTGACACTTTTGGATGGATACGATTCACTTCCTGTGTCATATTATCTCAGAGATAGAAGTATCAGTTGACCCAGATATGGTGAAATCTTTAGTTTCCTAGGATCATACCAATAACTTCTTTGACATATGGAGTTTCTTGCGACTATATAGTTATTGTAGGTGTTTAATACAGGACTTATCATGCTTAGTAGAACCTCTTATGTACTTGGATAGTATGGGTGTGAAGTTTTTATATATAGACACCTATGAGACAACCATTCAGGAGCTGAAAGGGAAACTGACTTCAGCACTCGTTCAGACTCTTCTAGAGTTGGGTAGATGCTGTATAGTATATTGTGATGCATTAGGTATCAGGGTAGGAGAATTTATGATGAAGGAGAAGAGAGTCTTGGCATATGGGTTGCGTCAGTTGAAGCCACACAAGAGGAACTTCATGATTCATGATCTTGAGTTAGCTGTTGTTTTACATTCCTTACACTATTGTAGGAATTTTTTACTTGGATAGGTTTTGTGGTATACATGGACCACGAAAGCCTCTGGTACATATTTACACAGCATGACTTGAATATTATGAAATGAAGGTGGGTTTAATACCTCTGGTTTTTTGAATTCAAGATTGCCTATATGCCTGGGAAGGGAAATGAAGTCACTAATGCACCAATAAAGAGGAATCAAATATAGGCATTTCATGAAGATAGTAGAGAGTGGAAACATATGGACTTATTTTCAGATATGCACTTAGAGGTGCAGAATAGTCTTAGTTAGACTTTTTTCTCATCCTTAAAAGTGAATTTCAATCTTTAAGATAGGGTCAGTATGAGAAAATTATCAGATTCAGAGGGCCATTTCCTATGGAAGATCATGGAAGATATAGACTTGCCTCCTAGTTGGACTAATGGTGAGGATGAAATTATTCATGTACATGGTTAGGTTTGGGTTCCAGTGGACATATTTGAGAAGATGATATGAGAGTTTCATGCCTCTTTTTGGGAATTACATCCTAGAATTACCAATATGTAGCGTAACTTTCATCATCAATACCAGTGGTCAATGATGAAATGTAATGTAGCTATTTTTTTCATGAGGCTCTCCACATGTTATAAGGTGAAGATAGAACATTGGTTACCAACTAGTCTCTTAAATCAGCTATCCATTACTGAGTGTAAATGAGACAATAATGTGATGGATTCCGTGATTGAGTTTCCAAGGTTATCTTCAGGTAGATATGTTGTATGGGTTGTTGTGGATAGGCTGACGAAGGTATCCCATTTCCTACTAATTAGGTATATCTTCTCAGTAGATGATCTTATGAGACATTATATCTGTGAGATTTTTCACCTTCAAGGGGTTCGTCATACCATTGTTTCATATAGGGATTCTTATATTAGATCTCGGTTCTGGAAAAACATACAAAGGGAATTGGGTACATAGGTTCTTTTCAGCATGACATACCACTCTCGAACTAATAGTCAGTCAGATCACACAATACAGGTTCTAGAGGATATGCTTAGAGTATGCATCCTCAATTTTGGGGGTTCTTGTGAGAGGCATATATCCTTGGATGAATTTTACTACACTAATAGCTATCAGGAGACTATACAAATGGATCCAAATTAGGATATTAACAGTAGGCCATACTGATAACCTCTGTGATGGTTAGAGGCGGAAGAGGGAGTGCTTCTAGGACTGTGTCTCATGCAAGAAACTTCAAAGCAAGCCCAGTTGATCAGAAAGCAGATGACTAATGCACAGTCTAGGTAGGAATCTTATGTTAATCACCATCAATGACCTCTAGAGTTTGAGGTCAGGGATTAAGACTTTTTTAAGTGTCTCTTAGATATTGGAGAATATAAGGATTCAATGATAGTTTAAGATTTCACCATGATATTTTCAGGCCTTTTGAGATTTTGGAGAGAATCAGGCAGGTAGCCTATCGGTGGAATTTACCTTAGAGGTACTGAGCCATGAACAACATCTTTTATATATCTCAACTACATAATTATCACTCAAACCCATCTCATAATCTTTAGTTGGATGAGGCTGAGTTATAGGTAGATGCATCATTCAAGGAGAATCCTATATGTATCATTGATCAGATAATGAAGGATCTCTGAGGCCAGTTAGTTCCTCTATAATGGGTGTTATGGAAGAGAAATCATTATTGATTCCTTCCAAATAAGCACCAGTGAAATCACAAGGGATGAAATACCTGAATATGGGTATTATTTTCCCTAGGAAAGCAGGGAATGAGGGGATGGTCGAAGAATTATGAAGCCTCTAAGAGACTTGCGATCGCGTGACCATTTCAAGTCCACATAAAGACCCCACGCATGGCGCATCACTCATGACTACTTTCGCAAAGCCCTATTCAATAAAACTACCATATATTGTGAAGCACCCACCCTCCCCCACCAAAAAACCGAATGTGTACCCCATACCGCATGGGTTTTCATTGGAAAGTGCCTGACAAACCATCCAAAATCCTTCAAGAATAAATAGGGATGAAATTATAAAAGAATATACCCCTAGTGGTCATGAAGCTCATGCGCTAGGTCACCATTAGGAAGAATAAAGTCCCTTGGTGAAATCTAAACAATCTCGCATGACCTCCGAGCCTTCACCACATAAAACGAAGGAGATAATGGGGAGGAGGAGAGAGGTGTTTGTGGCTGTTGAAGAACACGCAACACGCCCTACAAGACACTGTGATTCTTCTGTGACTTGCCCTCGTCACCTCGTGAAAGCCCTCTGGCTTGTCATCCCCACCACACGGAAGTCCACGAGAGTGTCCAGACAACTCCATGGCATTCTAGGGATAGGCAAATAAACCTTTCCACTACTTGCTTGGACACTCTCCATATGACCCATATTGTTCAAGTGATACATCATCCAAAAATCAAGTAAAAATCATATATACTACTCGTGAAAACTCGCATGATCCCTAAGCTATGTAAAATAAAACAAAAGGGATAAAAAGGGAGGAGGCGAGAGGAGTTTTCATTCGCTGAAAGTCACACGACATGCGCCACTGACGACTTGCAAGGCACCGTGAGTCCTCGGCGACACGTTCGCCTCACCTCGCGAGAGTCCTTCAGATTTTCATCCATGCTATGCAAAGTTCCCCAAATAAATCCTCAATGTTTAAGGAAAAACATATAGAATTCATCCATGGAATGCTCGCACGCCCCCATGGGACCCATATTGGTCACGTGACACATCTTCAAAAAATATAAGAAATACATTGAGAAACATAAATGCGATCTCGCATGACTGCAAATATTTGTTACATCAGACAAAGGGTATTTAAAGGGAGGAGGCGAGAGGTAATCGCGGTCACTGAAAGATTCAAGACGCACCTAGCACACCTGCAGTGCTATCCCGCAAGATCCCATGACAAGTCACCCAAGGTCTCGTGAGTGCCTTCCCATAGGCATTTGAATCTTGCGAAAGACCTTAGACATGTTAGCACAACAACATGAAGTTCGTTCGACACAACCACATGATCAAACAAATATTTGATAATCGACAATAATCCAATAAAGGACACGTTGAAAAAAGGAGACTTGCGGTTGCTGAAAATCAGGGAATGTGATTGAAGCAATCTATGACAGAGACTCACAAAACTGTGTGGTGCTAGGCCCCTTTGCTGACTTTTCCTTGGACTTGCGCCAGATATGCCACACAAACTATCGAGTATCAGGGGTGGAGATGACTATAAATTCCCCACCCCAACACAACGAAAGGGTTGGACTTTCAATCTATCAGACACCTAGGCACTATAGGATTAGGCTTTAGAAATTTGCAAACTTCTCAGGGAAATTGATCATGCGACTGACCTGCTTTCTGTCATGTAATATACTGGTGGGTAGCTGGAATATTCATGCTCTGGACATAACGTGCTTCGCGTGACCACTCGTTGATCACATGAAGGATTTATGGCAGGACATGCGAAGAATATACCACATGTCCTCCAAATCACCCGATATTCAAAGAAACTAACACTAAAAAGACCTAAGGCCTTCACATTACAAGGTTTAGGACTAAGATCAAAGGTGAAATGACTATGCAAAAAATAATTGTTTGATGACCCTCAGACACTTCGTGTATGTCACCCGAAGATGCGTGACAACATCAAGACACGTCACTCGGATCTTGCGACACTCCTTCAACATGTCATCCAGCACATGAAAAATACTCCAAACATGTCATAATAAGTCACATGGTCCCCCCACGGATGCCTCTTTGATCTCACAAACCCTTTCAGTCTCTCACAAAGGGAATTTGACATCCTTCAGACACATCGTCTGACTCATATAACAGCACATGTTCACGCCATATGAGTCTCTCAAAGGCATTTGGGTATGACAACCAAACCCCTGTACACCCTATGTTCATGTCATTTAAGACCCACGATGCCCTCCGTACATGTCAACCAAGTCTCATGGTGTTTTCTAGAGGTGTCAGTAAAGATATGCGATGCCTCTTAGATTGTGCCACACTGGATCTCGTGACACCATCCATATTTTTCAATCCAGGTCATGTGATAACCCTCATGACATACTATATGGGATTTCAGACATCTTCCAGATAAGAATGCTATATCACCCTGGGCATCCTCAGTGTGTAAGCCCCGACATAAAGGGAACTACAACAAATCTGATTGCTTCCATACTCAGGATACGTAGGCCACCTCCCTCTGAGGCCCGAGCTCCATATTGATCATCTATGGAGGGTTTGACATATGATTCCCTTGTCCAAAGCAATGAAATTGATTACTTTCCATCCCTTGTTTCTCACAAAGGAGCATGGATCACGTGGGCTTAGGTATTTGAAATGATCATATCATCTACCGTATAAACCCCTACAATGGTATATGACAACCTCAGTGTGTAAGCCCCAACATAAAATGAACTACAAGAACTCTGATCCCTACCATAACTAGGATATGTAGGACGCCTTCCTAAGGCCTGAGCTCTATACCAAACACCCCAAGGACTATTCCAATATACAAGTCCCATACCCATACTCCATGAGGCTAATCGTCTTCTCCCACTTGTTTCTCACCCCGTGAATGGATCACGTGGGCTTAGGGGGATACAACGAACACCTCATTGGCATCATAAATATCTTTCACCTAGGGAAACCTCATTGTGTAAGCCCCAAAATAAAAGGTAACTACGACAACTCTGATTCCTACCATACTCAGGATACATTGGCTACCTCTATCCGAAGTTCAAGATCTATATTGATTATTCATGGCGATCCCAACATCTAAGTACCTTACTCAAAACAATAATATTTGTTACTTTCTACCCCTTGTTTCTCACACCGAGCATGACTCACACGAGTTTAGGGAGTTGTGATAATCATGTCATATGCACCACGAGTCTCTATAATGATACAAGAAACTACAATATATAAGTCCTAAAATAATGAACTACGATAACCCTAATTCTCGCTATATTCGGGATACGTAGGACGTCACTCTAGGGTCTGAGCTTGAAGGTGTCTTAGAGCACCCATATAAGTCATTCCAGATGACATAAAACTGCACGGGTTAAATGAAATATGTTGGTTTTGATTCCTCAAATACCCAGGATACGTAGGATGCCTCATAATGGCTCAATCCCATCCTCGGAATATTAATCGCCAACTTATATGGGAGTATGTTCCAAAGCACTTGGTTATATGGTTTCAACATCGAAGCAGATGCCTGTTACTGGGGAATGACGAAGAACCTCAGACACATACAGATGGACTCACCCAAGAGATCTCAGTCTTTTGCATATAAAAGACAATTAGCCTACATTCATTTCATCAGGGTAAAAAATGACATATCAGTATTAGGAAGAGATTCATGAACATATTTTAAATCTATAAGAGAGTCCCATAGTTGGTAAAAATTCCCTCCAAAAGGGTGCGATGAGTCCGACCTCCCATCCTCTCGACCAATGTGAGTCCCTAAGAGTCGTTGGGCCTAAAAACCCAGATGAACGCTAGTCTTAGGAAAGTAGGTATGTTCCCAACTACGGATGGGGGAACCATTGTGGGTCTCAGGTAAATGTGACAATGGAAACACGATGAGCGAAACCCATTCCACACTACATTTTCTAACGATACAAAAATGTTGAACCCAACGCGAATATCTCTAATGTTTTTTTTGGGTTATAATGAATCAAATCAATTTTTTTGTAGACCCTATACAAACAAAGTAATAAGACCTGAATAATATTACAAATGATCCTCTATAACCAGGGTTCTCATAAGTCCATCCTCGTTTAGATAAGTCCAAATGAGTGTAATGGACAAATCGGGAATAAAACAATAAATGAGTTAACCATGCATATATGATTGAGCATATTATGCCTACAATACTATGCTAATCGATAATATTCTTCTTTTTCATTTTCATAATTGCATATACTGCTTCAACAGCTTGATTCGAGATGATGTCATTATCATCCAACATTCGTTCAGGAATGTCGTCCGCAACTGCAACTTCCGCAACTCATAAAATAGTTTCACCTACACTATGGCTTCAATGGTAGGTAGCACATACAATGGTTCGAGAGTACCACTGATATGGCACTATCCTGACCATGGAGGCTGCTTGTGAAGTCCCGCAAATGTGATAGTTGGAAACTCTTCATTATTCGAGGAAGGATGCGAATAAACCTATTGCTCTTGTCGCCACAACCAACAGATTTGGGAGCATATCCCTAAAGCATGATAACTGTCACATTCTGTATCTAAGGAAGGTGGACCAGGAAGCATGATTTGGCTCCCTTTAGGTTCAAGAGCCACCCAAGAGGGATCCTGCTAACTGATGTCACTGACACTATCCCACCAGTACCCCTCAGTGGCCTGCCGAGGGTACCATCCGATACACAATTCCCTACGACGCCCATCCACATGCTTCAAGGAAAACTCATTAGAGGAGAAAGGTGTCAGGTATCCAGGAGAGAGTGCATATCCATGCTCCCACCGATGATGACTTCCTGCATACTTAGGGGAGGGACCAACCAGTAGGCTCATATACCTAGTCACTCCAAACAAGTCTGTGGGAATATTCCCACATCAAGCATGGGGGAGGCTCATATTCCTACCCCATATACAAATCCCATCAGCATACTTCGATGGAATAAAGAGGAAATAAGTGTTCACATATCCCCGCTTCAATAGAAGATATCTATCAGTTCATCATGGAGATATAAAATGTGCATGATCATATCCATGCACACACTTTGCTAAAATTCTAATAAATTTTAGAAATAGCTGAAGAACTTTGCTAGTATATTCCTGCACTACTACAGATGAATGGATAGGCGTACATTCTTATCCCTATAGCTAGGAAAACACAACACTGTGGTCATCACGAATAAGTGGTTGTATCAGAGCAAGTGCACACTCTTTCTCCCACCTGAGAGGATTATTGGCATATTCTGAAGAAGAGAAAGGCATCAGATCAGGCTCATATCCCCATTACAAGTGGGTCCAACCAGGTGACAACGAAAAATGCCTCAGGATAGAAGCACATGCCTATCGAATAAGTCTATAGATATACTCCAAAGGCATAGGATTGGGCGCATATCCCTGTTCTGGATGAGGTTGAACAAGTGGGAATAGAAAAATCCTTAGGCCATGCTCATATTCCTGTCAACAGATCTGTTCGACATATTCCGGAAGATCATCAAAGTCAGGAACATATTCCTATTTCTTCCTATGAACGACTATGCCAACATCATTCTTAGGAAACATAGGGGAAGGCTCATATTCCTTCTCCCATTCAGGAGGTCCGTCAGCATATTCTGATGGGGACTGAATATTCAGACCAGACTCATTTTCTTGATCCAATCGGGTTCAACTAGGTGAGATTGGAACATGCCTCAGGGCAGACTCATGCTCCTACCATGAAAGACTAGCGACATATCCCAAAGGCTCAAGATAAGTCTCATACTCCCGTCTTGGATGAGGACCACCAAGTGATAATGGCACATTACTTAGGATGGGTTCACATCCCTATTAATAATGAGACATCATATCAGAATATTCCAACAACTTTTTAGCAGTGTGCTCGTACTCCCACAACACCTAACAGTTATATACAAGTTCCGAAAACCACCATAAAATAGGCACATACTTCTACACAATTATAAAAGGAAGGTTTTCACATTCTGACCACGACATAGAACATGGAACATACCCCTAATTTTCTCAATGTTAGTGTCATTGGGGTCATTCAAGACACATTCTCAATGCCGTAAGGGTTTGTCGAACCTTCTATTGAAGTAGAATAAGGAGACGTTCATTACCATGATAGTCCTCCTCGTGGTAGTGTGGAGATGGATCACAGAGACTCTACTCCTGAAATTCACAGTGGTCAACCTCTTCATGATGATTTCTCCCATGGGAAACTCAATCCTCCCTTTTCTTAGAAACCTCCATATAGATAGGTGAACCAAACCCTGACACATTCGTACAGAGAGGTGCTTGAAACACTGAGGTCAACTGTATATGGTTCCCATCAACTTCCAGCTACAATCCATTCCCATCAGAAGGAATCCATCAGATCCATATTCTATAGTTTGGACAAGTGGATGCATGTAAGTCTGATGAGGAGGTGGCCAACATTGACATATGGAGAGAGTTAGCCGGAAACAACCTCCCCATCAAGTTCTGGCCTCTCGCTAATTCTATCTATGCGATCCTAGATGATCTTGAAAAGAAGTAAATTTCTTAGCTATGCCAGAATATGTGTTCTACTAATCAGTGAATAAATTTTTGATATCTCCCTTATCCTATATATGATTATCACCATCATACGATCAGGATACTCTGTTGCCAGCTCAACCTAGTCGCTATCTCCATGGCCCGAGATCCAAAATCAGAAAAGCACAATGCAAACTTGCAATACACTTTCCACAATTTCATCATGATTATTTAACAACTGATCTATGAAGATATGTTAGGCATCTACATTTTAGGATGGGGACAGTATTGAGTGTTACACTTTTCCACTCCCTTGGAACAACAGAGCCCCTCAGATACGGCATCCTGCAATGTTATAGCCTCTGGAGAGATTAAGGGACCAAGATATGATCAGGCTAGTTGGTCACTACAAAAGAATGCCTCTACTCTAATAGTGACAACAAATTATGAACAGAGAGAGAGGATATCCAAAAAAGAATTTAAACTGGGCCCCTCAAAATAATAAGAAGACATTTCAAACATGGAGACCGAAGCTTCAATTACCTAGACAAATTCCCGTGAGAAATGATTCTCATCATGGGTCGCCATAGCATTCGGCTCCTACGCAATCACAATTGCGCCACATCAAGAAAGCCACAATTGTAGCTTCACTATCATCCATCTAGGAGTAGACCCAGCCCGCTGGGCTGAGATAATATCTACCACCGCCTCCACCTCTCAGATCATCAATTCTTGAGAGGATTTGGGATACATCGACAATGACAACAAGTGAACCCCAGCCCGCTGGGCTGGGGGAATTTATATATCAATCACCATCCCCAAGTTCGTTATCCCATGAGAGGACCATGGAGACATTATAGGTGATCCTAGAACAACCCCACCCTACCAGGATGGGGGTATTTATATCATCATGTCCATCCCTGGAGTTGTCAAACCCCCGACTGGAGCCATTTGATCCTCAATAATTGGACCAATCAATGCCAATTGTGGCCCTGAATAAACCCCAATCCATAGGGTTGGGTGGTTTTTCATCATCAGCACCAATGCATAGGGAATTAGTTTTCTACAGATTGGGAGAAATGACTCAACGATCGACATCCCACCTACCACGAGACACACCAATTCCAGTTGGGGCTTGTTTGACAACCCTGACCAAAAACTCCCTCAGGGTCACTATTCATAGACCAAAGTAGGAGGAATGCGCAATGAGGATGGTTAATCCTAGTCTGGTTCACAAGACAAAAATACCCAATAAGGCCATGGTTTCGATGACCCTAATAGAAGAAGTGCAAAATCATCTTGTTGCGTCAAAAGCAATGGCACAACCACTATCTCACAATATGCCTCTGTGAATGTTATCACTGTCAACATAGAAGATATTGATCACGACACAAATACCAGAGGTCGCGACACTGAAAACATACCTCGGGAGGTGGGTGACTTGAATGCACCAAATGAGGCTACGTGCATCAGGAACCAGAGGTGGCTGCAAAACATGGATATTTTGAATATCGAGTTGACACCTCCCTAATGAAATGCTACCAAGGGGAAGGGTACAACCACATCTCGATCAGCTCCTAATAGGAGCAAAGTTCCTTCCCCGGAGGCATGATTATCACAATATGAGAGTGAAATACAATCTCTTTGGCAACTTAATAAGGAGTTTCTCAGGGGAAATATTCCCATGGGGTATCATCTCCAAGAAGAGACAAATGTTTTACCTTCTGCATTCGATCCATCATCAAGGGTAGCTTATGAATATCAGATTGGATTCGGGTCTAGGAAATTAGCCCACGTTCATGAGGAAGTTGAAAATGATTATGACTTTTCTCCGTTGCATTAACAACCTCTTCCCCGCTAGTATAACCATTAAATCCTAGGAAGAATTAAAATTCAGTCGGGGATAAAAATGGGCATGCCTCATCAAACCCTATCGACTCCCCATGGGTGGGAGACAATCCAGGAAACAGTGCCCCAGAGCTCCTTAATGTCATCGAGTCCCTAGATACTCGAATGGAAGCCATGGAAGGGTAGTTCACGCCTGTAAAACCTAAAAGGAATCCATATCCCAAATGGGTGGATGATACTCCACCTCCACCCAACTTTCACAATCCCAACATTTATACCTTTGATGGCACAGAAGATCCTGGACAACATCTCACACACTTCATGTCCCGATGCAGGCCAATGATGAGACCTCGAGATCAACAGGAGGAAACCATGCTAAGGTGTTTTGTACAAACACTGACAGGTCCAACCTTAGTTTGGTATAATAGTTTTCCATCAGAATATCTATTAGGATGGGAAGACCTCCTTCATCAATTCCTTTACCAATTCAGTTCTATGCTAATGAAGACAATGATAATCGACCTGAGAAACATCAAACAATACGAAAATGGGAGTTTGTCTGATTTCATAGTAAGGAGGGAGGGTTTGACATATTTACTCATCACCCCTCTCTCACAAGAGAAGTTGCTGGAAATCTATGCTAAAAATATTAGGGATGAGATGCAGACGCCCCTGATTCCAATGAAGTATCAAGACAGATTTCATGAATTTTCTAAAACAACACAACACCTTGAAGAGGCTATTTAGTGGACCCAATCAAAAGCTCGACTCATGCCCGCAGAACATGGAAAAAGGTCATCTAGAATGGAAGCTACAACTTCCACTCTTATTCCAATAATGACACCTATCTAGATGCTAAGGTAGGCCCCAAACCTCTCATCGCCTCTTATCGAGCAGTGAAAACCAAAAAATCACCCTTGGCTAGAATCACAGAGAAACCAGGGTTGCCCAGGATTTGAATAATGGGTGAATAAGGTGTATGACTTTTGGAATGAATAGGTCCCTAGTTTTTTCTTAGCAGGCATGGACAATAATCTGCTCACACTTCTGCAACCCAGGATGCTCGATGAGGTAAACCTCACCGACCGACTCGATTACTACCCCTTCCACAGAAGACTGGGTCATAATATCCCGCATTGTTTAGTCTTCATAGACATCCTTCAAGGCATGACTGATTTCAGACAAGTGGTGTTGGATAATTCCCCAAAGAAAGTGGCTTTCAAAACCATGTTCCAACCAGACGAAGAGGATGATTGGAAGGAGGCCTTGGCTAGACATGTGAGAAAATTCGACAATAGGATGGTTCAAAAGACATTTGATTGAGCCTATGCCACTCTGAGAGCACAGTTGCACAGGACAACAACAGATCTACCACCCAAGAAAGAGACATCAGATGTGCCTCCCAAAGGTGGGGGTGAACACCAATGACGAAATGAAATAGAATAGGAAGATTCATATTCTCATCCAAAGCAGGCATTAACCCTCGTTGATTTATTCCCTACAACATTGAAAAAATGGGAAATTACCCACCAAACAGAATCCTTATCGGATAAAGAATTAATTTTTGGATCTTTCAACATAACACACATGACAGACCCCTTCTCTGATGATGATTATTCCCCCAAATACGGGTTTCCCACATATAATTGAGGAGCGGGAGGATGCATGCGCCGGAACCGAGGAAATAGGGGACAACGCATACATGGTTGGACTCAATATTCCGGTCATGTACCCATGTAGGACATATATGTTGTTGAGACTCATGGGAAAGCACTCCAGTAGGATCAAAAGAGGGAGGAGGTGCCTCAAATCCCTCAGCAGTCACCCGCACCCGATTGTCTTGCATGATCGCATAGAAGGGGTCCAATCTGATCAACCCAAACAACGGGGAAGTCCAATACAACCTGTTCTACTAATAGCGGATATTCCCTCAACCTTAAGAAAAGCTCTAGGTCCATCTGACTCGGATTCTCTAGCTCATGAACCACATGCCTAGGAGGAGTCCTATATCGGTAAGCGTCGACCTATAACACAAAAAATGATGTTCTGAAATATCTAGTTGCGGTCCCATCAAATCTATTGATCCTTGATGCACTCCGTCTATCAAAACAAATCAGGGAGGAACTCGCTGAAACCCTCCACAGCCCACAGGAATTTGAGACAGAGTTCACTACCACCGAAGTATATTGAGTGGATACTATTCCCTTAGGATGCCATGTTGCAATCTCTTTCACTGATCAAGATCGAGAGGAGGCCATCCAGGGGCACATTATACCCTTATACATTTCGGGTAGACTCAATAATGTAAATTTATAAAGGTTACTAATTGATAACGAATCAAGGATCAATATTATCCCAATGAGGACCCTCTGATGACTAGGGTATATCGAATGAGTCTTATCCCTTACAAATATGACCATCTAGGGATATGAAAAGTGTGAGTAAAGACCCCTAAGGAAAATCAAACACAAAGACCAAGTTGGGGAGCTAACATCTGATGTCGAGTTCATGGTTATCCAATAGGATTCCACATATAATTTCCTTCTTGGAAAGCCCTGGATCCATATCCACCTCGCAATACCTTCAACATTTCATCAATGTCTGAAGTACCCCATCAATGGAAAGGTTGGAATACTACATGGTGGCAATGCCCCCTTAGAGACTTCCAGAGCCACATATACTGAAGAAAATTTATATAATAAGGAAGGTATTCAACCAATGGAGGATGATGATATAAAGGTTTTATCCCCCAATGGATTAGGGATTGCCCCTATGATTCCCTAGAATATGCTCGATGATGATTATGTGCTACCCATAAACATGGTCATAGTAGAAGATATGACCCTAGAGGTCCAAAAATCCCCCATCCTCATCATCTCTGGAATCTCTCTACAACAATTCAGATATCAGGGGATGATGATATCTCTTCTGATGGCCTCCCTCATCTTAATTCTGACAGAGAGGCCCCCATACGACCAACTTCACTTGAATACATCCCCACAAACCCAAAAATGGAAGTGGATGATTTCAAACCCCCCTTTGGAATTCAAAGAAGGTGTCTCCACTACCATAGACGATATCAGGAAGATAAACCTAGGGATAGAAGAAGATCCACGACCTACTATGATTAGTTTCTCCATGCCCCCTAAATAGAAAGAGATGTACATTTCATTTCTAAAGAAACACTGATATGTGTTTTCTTGGAACTGCACAAAAATGTCAGGATTGAATCCAGATGCGGCTATGCACCATCTCAGACTACTAGATGAGCATCGGGGCTTCAAGCAAGTATCCAGGGGGATGCATCCCTCCCACGCCACCAATGTAGAGGTAGAATTTGATAAATAGATCAAAGACAACTTTTTCCAAGAAGTTTAATACCCAATATGGATTACTAGCATCATCCCCATCAAGAACAAGGATGTGAATATTCGAGTCTGTATTGACTTCAGAGACCTTAACTTTCATTTACCCAGGGACTATTTTCTATTACTGATCACAAAACTCTTGAACGATGCAACTGCTAGCTTCCCAACCCTTTCTTTCATGGGTGGGTACTCAGGGTACATTCAACTCAAGACAGACCACGAAGATGAAAAAGCCACTTCTTTCAGAACACCTCAAGGGATCTTCTGTTTTTAGGTCATTCCCTTTGGATTAAAGAGCACGAGCACGACATATCAGTGCACCATGCATCACATCTTTAAGCTATTCTTGGGAAGGATAGTCGAGTGTTACGTCGATGACTTGGTAGTTAAATCACGATAGTGATGTGATCACATCATGGATCTTCGATAAGTATTCAACAAGATATGAAAAAATATTCTAAAGTTGAATCTGCTGAAATGTTAATTTTGGGTAATGTCAGGAAAGTTCTTCGGCTTTGTAGTACACCACCACGACATAGAGGATGACCCAGAGAAGACTAGTGAAATTTTTGAAATGTCACCCCCA
The DNA here is from genome assembly GCA_963277665.1 of Viscum album. Lineage (NCBI taxonomy): Eukaryota > Viridiplantae > Streptophyta > Magnoliopsida > Santalales > Viscaceae > Viscum > Viscum album. The sequence continues at coordinate 685,453,534 of OY728165.1, forward strand.
GGAACTTGAATGAACTAAGGGAATCCAAGGGAACCACGCCTACATTTTGATATTCATATCCAACCTGGCAGGAAAGGATCTTCCCTTCACCAGGTTAATGAAGAAGGGATCTGCCTACCAATGGGATAATGATTGTCAGAAAGCCTCTAAAATTCTCAAGTAGTACTTTCTTCACCCATTGGTTTTGATGCCCCAGTGGAAGGGAGGCCACTCATATAATATTTGGCCTCCATGGAATGCTCATTGGGAACCCTTCTCACACATAAGAATTACATGGGAAGAGAGAATATTTTCTACTACCTTAGTCGGACCATGATAGGTACTGAGACTCGATACTCCGATGTCGAGAAGAATTGCCTCACACTCATCTTTGCAGTGAAAAAGCTGAGGCACTACTTGCAGCACCATGAGGTCCACCTGGTCTCTCATATTGACCCGATCAATTATATCCTTGGCCACCCCATGTTTATTGGGCTCTTGGATCGATGGGAGGTCATTCTGAAGTAATATGACATCCAATTAATATCATAGAAGTCAATGAAAGGGAAAGCCCTGGCTGATTTCATCGCAACACACCCTCCCTAGAAAATACACTAGAAGACACCAAGATCCCTAATGAAGAGATTGTTTATGTCCATGAAACTCCCCAAACATGGGAGATGTACTTTGATTGTTCCTCTCAGAGTCCCGCCAGCACCATAATGGAGAACCCGAAGCTCGATCAGGTTGGTCTCGGGATTGTATTTTTCTCTCCTAAAAAAGTAGTTTTTCCCTACTCTTTCTCACTATCCAAAGGTTTCACAAATAATGAGGTAGAATAACAAGCCATTATTGTTGGCTTGGAACTACCCCTACAGCTGCACGTATCCTACATGAACATCAAAGGGGTTTTAGAGCAAGTGATAAAGTAGTTCAATGGTGAATATACCATAAAAAATGAGGAACTGACCCCCCTCACTGGCTATTTCAGGGGATTGATGGTAGAATTCCCCTTCAATCCCACCATGAATTATGTTCCTTGATTGCAGAATGCTTGTGCCAACGCACTAGCCAATGCAGCCGCCATCCTGGCCGATTCAGATCAGGAAGAAGCAACCTTCCGTATTACACATAAAAAATGGGGTCATCAGTCACCATATGCGATATGGAAGAGATCAACCGGGTAAGCATCTCCCCATAGCCTGATGAACCAATGACTACCCCTGGATGGATGGATCCCATAACTACCTATCTCCGAGATGGGACTCTCCCAGAAGATCGTGATGGAAGGGGACAAATTCAGCGTCGGGTAGCGAAATTCACTCTGTAGGATGGCCCAAATGAGAAAAAAATACTCTCTGAGCAAGACATTGATTAAATTCTCCCCAGTTGCATAATATAATAGGATTTTTTCTCCAATATGGAGGAAGTCCACATAGGATCTCGCAGCACCCATCAATCTGGAACCAGGCACCCCCACCAAATCAGGAGGTTGGGATATTATGGGAAAACCATGATACAAGACTATGTGGAATTCACCATGAAATTCCATGCATTCCAGATCCATGAAAACTTCATCCATCATCCCCCAGAATTGCTACATACTACTAAATATTTCTGGTCATTTACCATTTGGGGGATGGATGTAATGGGGCCATATCCCCTAGCCACAGATAATTAGTTCAAGTATATCCTTATTGCCACCAACTTATTTTCCAAATGGGCTGAGGTAATACCCCTCAAGGAAGTCATGATTAATAATATCATCAAATTCATGAAGTCCCATATCATCACCAGGTTTGGAGTCCCTCACACAATATTGACAATAAATGACACCAACTTCCGCTCCATGGAGTTGAAGAATCTTTACTAGGATTACATCATTGATTCCAATCACTTGTCCCACTATCATGTAGTGGAAAATAGATAGATAGAAGCCTTCAATAAGACCTTATAAAACATAATACAGAAGATGGTGAACAAGGATAAGAAGTCTTGACCTGATAAACTCCTCCATGCTTTATGGGCCTACCACACCACTTTGCGTACTTCTATACAAGAAACACTATACTCACTAGTTTACAGGACTGAGGCAGTGTTTCCCATAGATTTCTAGCTTCCCTCACTCCAAATATCCATTTTTTTGACAATTTTCAGATGGTGAAAAATCTCAAAAAATATTGGATGAGTTGGAATGGTTAGATGAGAACTGGTTGCACACGTTGCACAACCTTGAAGTCCACCAGAATTGGATCACATGAGATTTTAATAAAAATGTTTCCTCTGCTCATTCCTTCTGGGATAATTGGTGTTAGCTCTCAGAATCTAATGATACCGTGGAAGAAGCCCCTGAAATTGGATCCCAAGTGTGAAGGACCTTACATCATACATAAGGTCTATCATAATGGAGCCTATTTGCTGGCCACAAAGGATGGGGAGTGTGTCACACCTCTCACCAATATGAGATTTATTAAGAAAAACTTTTCATAAGTTGTTATACAAAAGGGTATCTATATCAGAGTAAGCCCCGTTATTCATCCTCACCACATGGCGTTAAACTGTGTGGAACATTTCTTCCTCTCCGCATGACGTTAAACTACATGGAATGTCTCATCCTATCCATGTGACATTAAACTGTATGGAATTTTTCCTTATTGCAAGACATTAAATTTCACAACAAATGTATTTGCCGCATGATAGAAAACTGCACGGATTCACAACTCCCCTCCCCCTTCACGTAGGATAATCCATCATCCTTTTTGCATAATTTTAAACTACATGGTCCTCTAAGAACTATGTGTGGCTTGATTCTAACCCCCCATGAGATATATAGGGATTCCTTGATCATACATCTTAATCAAGCCATTACATCTTACAAAATGACCGTTTTATACCTCTCTTTGGCATCTGTATTGTAGGGGAACCCATGTTTCTCCTTGTATCTCACACCGAGCATAGATCATGTGATCTTAGGAATTACGGTAGGGACTTACCCTCGTAAGAAATGAATAGAGGTGCATAAAAGGTCAATTACGGTACTGAATGAAATAACTTAAAGGACATGTCATAAGTCCTTGACACATGATGTTAAACTACACGGTCGATGTCCTTACCACATGACATTAGACTACACGGTCCTCCATGAACTATGTGTGGTTTGATTCTCATCCCCACGAGATACCTAGTGATTCCTAGGATTCTATCCTTGGGCCTAAATGCAATGTCCTCACCAATTCACGTCGATCCACCTTCTTCCTCACCACATGATGTTAAACTACATGGAACTTCAAGAACAATGTGTAACTTAATTCCTTCCCATACAGGATACGTAGTGACGCTTGGATCTCCAATCCTAGGCCTAGATGCAATTGTCAATGGAAATAATTCCCACCTCTATGTATAGGTCAGAATTGTGTAAATTATTTCCTTTTCCAGAACTACACGTGTCTTGATTCTCATCTTCATGAGATACATAGTGATGCCCAAACATTTCATCTTCAGGCCCAACCGCAGACGTGACCCTTTTTGGCCCTTTGATTCGAGTCTTCCTAGAAAGGTGCGTGGCATGGTTAATAATTCTTTGGTCCCCATTCACGTCAGATTGTTTCATAGAACCATGCCACACCCCCCACATTAGGAACTCCACCTTACGGTCTGGTCCACATGACCATAAACTATCTGCACATGTCCTTGCGACATAACATTAAAATGTGCCGTATCTTCCTCACCGCATGACAATAAACTGCAGGGAAAGTTTCATCCTGACCACATGACATTAAAATTTACATAGTTTATCCTTACCGCAAGACACTAAACTACATGTTCATTCAGAACTACCTATGGATTTATTCTCATTTTCATGGGAAATGTAGTGACGCCCATGTTTCCTTCTTTGGGTTCAGCTGCAACATTACCACCTTTCTCGATGGTTCCTATGTCCTTACCATATAATTTTAAACTACATGAAATCATTTCCTCACCGCATAACATTAAACTTCATAGAAAAAAATGCATCCTTGCTACATGAAAATAAACTATGCATACCATCTCCCATTTTTTCACTCCTCATTAAAGGATCACAAGAGGCTTACCCCGGTCAACCAGAGTATGGGTTCCTTCCACCATCCTTTATGAGAACCTCAAATCCAATACCACACTTCATGTATTGAGCATCTCTGATCACCGTCAACCTTCCATGGCCCTTGGAAATGATACCCATCTTCAATGATCCTTTTCTCAACTATGGATGCATTCCCATGGCTCCTGCATATGTGCCTATGGCTGTATACCAAATGTGTCACCTTGAAAAAGGAAATTCCAATTCTCGTGAGTTCTGAAATCATCATGATAGCACTAAAAACCCTAGTGTGACTAAACTGATCCCTGCATAACTATCCCATGCCATTACTCATGACCTGAGAAGCTCGATCCCTAATTTACATCATTTCCCTTCCATGGTTGAGAAAAGGTTGGAGTGCTCTTAACCATAGGTATCCTAATTAATCTCTTGGGTCACATCCTCCATGTTAGGTCCATGAAAGTCATGAACCTAAACTATCAGTGCTTTGGTCAAGCTATACGACCCTAAAATCTATCCCATAGTGGTCCAAATAGCAAGCCCTTAAACTGCCAACAAAAGAGACACAAAACTTGCTAGTTCGAAAGTATGGAAAGGAAGACCTGAGAAAAAGTCAAGTCTCCCACTGTTAAAATATTTTTTCTCGGGGTTTCAACAAAAATTAGGGCACAAACATAAGAGTTGCAAATCTTATAGGGTCCAAAACCCTAGTAAAATTCAGGCTATCCTTGCTGAACCCACTAGTCTAGGAAAAAGTTATGGTAATGTTTGTCACACCTCCTCACTGTGGGAATATGTTCACTAGGCGGTGTCATAACCTTTAGGGAATTAGAACCCTCCTTGGATTTTACAGCTTCCTCAAACCACACATTTTGAGTTGGGGTGCCTCAAATCATCATGACCTTCCACGGCCCTTGGAAAGGATATCTAGATCCAAGGACCCTTTTCTTGATTATGCATGCGTGCCCATGGATCTTGTATATGAACCTATGGCCTTTAACCAAACACGTCACTCTGAATAAGGAAATTCCAATTCTCATGAGCCCTAACATCATCACAAAAACACTCAACACCCTAGTGTGTTTGAACCACTCTCTGTATGACTATCCCATACCATTCTCCGAATTTGAGCACTCAAGATCATGATTTACAATCTGCGTACCAAACCATCCAAGCAAATTCAATATCCTCAATGTTACGTCACCATGTTTCATACCCTTTCTCAAATATGGACCATGAAATTTCATTTCCTATCCTTTAGTGGACCACATATCATTATTCGAAACCACATGGCATAGAGATCGAGCTTCTTTTTAAGAGTTAGATATCCTAGGGTTCTAGAACCCTTTTTGGATAGCTTTCTTCCCATATCCAACTTTATCATCTAGTTGTTTGAGTCTTTGTAAATATTCTATATCCCTTGGAAAGAAGTGGGGATTTTCTTTCTCTTGGAATGCTACCGATGAATAAGGGACTTAACCCACCAACTAAATGAATCTTCTCCTTGTCAGAAAGGAGATTCGATCCTTGCGAGCATTTGTAACACTATGACAAACCTGGTATTTTAGAATGCCAAGGGACATATCCGGAATGTCTGCAACATCTCATATTCAAGGATTCAAACTCCCAGATTATGATTTATGTCATCCATACCCCAATTACCCAGGTAGGTTTTGCATCCCTAGTATTATAACCTCATTAATATTTCTACCATAAATATTCCATATCCCTTGGAAAATATACATAGCTTTAAGGACCCATTTCTTGGCTATCCATACATGCTCATGGATCCTACATATACAGATATGGCCATCAACCAAATGCGTCACTATGAAAAAGGGGAATTATAATCCCTGTGAGCCTCAACAACACCATAGTAGGATCCAACACCTTAGAGTGTTTTGGGTCATTCCTGGCACATCTACACCATATCCCATGATCATATGGTCTGAGCTAAAAGACTTTAAACTAAATCAACAAATGGTCTGAGCTAAAAGAAATTAAACTAAAGAAAAATATGGTCCATGATAAAAGACTGTAAATGAAAGCGATATATGGTCCAAGATAATAGACCTTAAACTAAAGAAAAAGGCAATTACCATGAGACCCGCTACATGGCCTTATTATGGTCAAGCTACATTCTGTAGATTTGCAAAGCACTCATTTTACATGGCACTCTTCTTGGTCATGTGATACCTCTATAGATCAAGCATTCACGATCATGCAATGCAAAGCAAGGGATGGCTATCAACAGCAGCACAATAGAATATTGAGGTATCATATAAGGTAGGAAATTAGATAGTAATCTCATAAAAACTCATACATTAAGAGTAAAAAAGAGGGGGAGGATTATCCACATTTTAGAGTCTCTCTAAAACATCAAAAAAAGTAATGGAGTGTATTGAAAAAGTATGACATGCAATAAAAAAAATTGAGTCACAAAAAAAGATGGTCTAAAGTGCTATCTAGGTTGGAAAGAGTCTGACAGGAGGTGTCAATTGAGCATTGGAGTATCGCCTTCCCTACTTCTTCCACTTCTACCTCAGGGTATATAACTTCGACTAGAGAAGTCAATTCTTCAAACCTCCTACGAGCCATGGACAATGAGATCTATGATGTCAAAATATTGGACTTTATATGGGTGATCATCTCTTCTTACCTCCATGTCTGCGTTGTCCAAGCATCCATCTGGGCTAGCAACTCAGATGACAATCGGAGACCCTTTCCTGACAAAGTTTCTTTTGGTCAGGATGATCCACTACATAATTTCATACACAGGCTTCTCATCAAAACCATCACCACCAAAATCATGAAATAACTGGTTACGCAGCTCCCCTTGATGTCGAATTACTCCAGGGGGTCTCCGTAATAAAGACATGGATATGCTCCCTGATTTTCTTAAGACACGATTGAACCTCGATAGCTGACGAAGTGGTTGCAGTAGAAGGATGACCAACCAGCTAAATCAATGTTGAAATCAGAGAAGAAGCCCCATACACCTCTCACTCAACAGGTTCATCCTCAGTAGCCCGCACCAGAGTATTAGACTCCTCAACAGAACATGATTTACCATCCGAATAACCATCATCAAAGTGAGGAAACATTCTTGATGCCTCACCTAAATCCTCAATCAATTCCATTAGTTCCAAAGATAGAGGAATTGGTGATGCAAGGGGCCTATCCACAGGGCAGACCAGTTGGCCTAGCACCCTATTAGGATAAGTCATCACCCAAGCATGAGCATAATCCCAGGTAAGGAAATCATGAGTTTCAGTAGGTGGAAATATGATCATATATAAAGTATCTTCACGGGATAGTAACTTCTAAAATTGCTGGATGACGCCAGGATGTTGCTCCCCTCGGACACCGGCCAAAGGAATGGGGGAAACTCCCTAAACACCACTAAACTATCGAGAAAATCGGTACGATGTGTATGGCGCATAGATAATAAGCTCATCCACCCTGACTATAAGAATCCCATCTCAATGAGAGATCATATAAGACCTCTCATCCAGAGATCCACAATCATCATCAAAAATCAGACTTCCCAATGCACAGAATGTAGCAAAGGCGAAGATGTTAGATCAGTATAGTGAACCTTTGACTTCTATAGGGGATAAAGATATAGGTCCAACCTTAGAGATATTCAAAAATCTAGGGATGGATATGGGATCTGGGATCCTAGATATATTTTAGTACTCGTAACAATGGAGGTACTCCCCTATCCATCCGAATAAGAACTGGAGAGGACCACCAATCCTATAGGGAGTGTTGCCTTATTGGATATGACCCAACATCTGGTAGAGGCATGAAATAACTGGATCCACATGGTTAATGGACCTCCCTTCTGCAAGACGTGCCTCCATTACCAATGTGCTAACATGAATTCCCGATCATTTATTCCCAACCAGGAAGAGCCACCTAGTTAGGAACATAGCAAGAAAACCTTCCAACCTAAGGTCCGAGGAAACCTCCAGGTTCACCTAATACCAACATGAGGTGTAGTCCAAAGCTTCTAGAATGGACCAATACAAGCCAACACTATCGCATAATTTATGGAAAGTGAATCTACGGGGGAAAATAACATTAGTTCTGTCCCCGATACCACATAGACAAATATTGATCCGATCAATGAGGGAAATAAGAGAGCACAATGTCAGATCTCTCCCTAGATTTTTCTTCACAATGGAGAGCATATCCTTAGATAAAACTAAAGTCTGTAAAGGATCATCCTAGACATCCACAACAAGAATAAATTCATCATACATATCTCAGAGAGGAGGGATGCCGCCCAGTTGATGGATATCCCATAAACCGATACCTACCTATCCACGAGGAAGATGGAATGTGTTGGTGCTAGGACACTAGTGGCTAATAATTTCCTAAAGGAGGTTGGGTTGGCGATAAATGATGAATTGAGATATCCACATGGCTTCATGGAGATGAACCCTATATAAATCATCAGTAAATTCTGAACAGCTCTGCCTCACCAAGAATGGCCATGTCCATTCGTCGGAAAAATTGCCATAGGGATGAAGATCCCATTTTTAGTACCATCTGCTGCCAGAGGCTTCCAAGTTAGAGGCAAGTATGCTTAAGTAACTTTGGGAAATAGGTTTTTGAGAAAGGTCATGACCATCCGAACTCAGGGGAGAACTGGCCAATATATATGGAAATCCATGATATTGGGTTCTAACCAGCCGACCATCATCGATAATCATTTCCTAAACATAGTCCGGAGAGCTAGATACCCAATAAAATGGTAGGATAAAATCTGGGGGAGGTATAGCACCATCATCCAGCAAGAAAAACTTGTATAGTGGAAGTTGATCAGATAAGGGGTAAGTCTGAATGCTGGATGAAAGGGACCTCTGCAAGAACACATTATCAGTATGCATGTGATAGTGGGGATCCACATTATGATTCTTGTAAATCATGGACCTATAGTTGGTCATAGCCGAGTAACCTTGATGAGAACCAGAATCCATATTAAAATAAGTAAGTAGCACAATTCAAACAAATAAAATTCAATGTATTTACCAAAATAAAGTATGACGAATGTTCTGGTGAAATCATGATCATTTCATGACTCAGCAAGGGACCTGCGATCCACATGGAGGGTTCATGAACCGCATGACCTCCAAAGTACTTGCAGGGTGTATAAACCCCACCAGGCATCACGTGAATCGCACGAACCCCCCTAAAGACTCACGATCTCATGACCTAAACATGGTCAAGAGATTCAAAAATTCTCAAATGATTAAGTCAGTGAGTCTCGTGAAACCACTTAAGGAAACTGAATCCATCACAACTAAAGTCTGAGGAATTACCAAAAATCTATTTCTTGGTTGTGGCAGATGAGCACCTTAGTAGAATGAATCCTTACACAAGAGATTTGGCGGACATGGTTCGAGGTGCAGACTTACTGATAGGGTTCACTATCAGGGTTTGTAGAAGCATCTCGTGATGACAGCAATGGCGGGAGCACTCTGAAGATAGGCAGTCGGTGGAATAAATTGTCCTCCAACCCTTATATATAGGCAGTTCGCAGAATACCAAAGGTCACCCGGTAGACCAAATGTCAAATGAAACACTGGTTTGCAACATCGCTGAAGGTTCTAGCGGGCATTAGTTTTCCTCAGAATCAAATCCTTGTCCCCTCGGACATCACTCCTAAGGGGGGAAATTGCTGACGCCCACCAAATAAGCATCAATGAAATCACAAGGGAAGAAATACCTAAATATGGGTAATATTTTCCCCCACAAAAGCAGTGAATACAGGGATGGTTGAAGAGTCATGAAGCCTTAGATAGAATCACAATTGTGTGACCAATTCAAGGTCATGCAAAGACCCCACTATTGACACATCGCCTGCAGCTAGTGTCACCAAGCCCTATTCAATAAACGTACCTGCTCTTGCGAAGCCCCCCCCCCAGAAAACTGATTGTGCGCCCTCAGGCTGCATGGTTTTTCATTGGAAAGTGCCTAAAAAACCATCCAAAATCCTTCACGAATAAATAGGGGTGACATTATAAAGGAAGAGACCCCAGTGGTCATGAAGCTCATGTGACGGGTCATCATTATGAAGAATAAAACCCCTTGGCGATATCTAAAAAATCTTTCTTGACATCGGAGCCTTTACCACATGAAATGAAGGTGATAATGGGGAGGAGGAGAGAGGTGTTCACGATCACTAAAGGACATGTGGTGCGCCCTACAAAACACCACGAGTCTTCGGTGACTCACTCGCGTCACCTTACGAACTCCCTCTGGCATGTCAGTCTCACCACACAGAAGTCCTTGGGAGTGTCCAAACAACTCTACGACACTCTAGGGACAGTCAAATAGACATGTCCACTACATTATTGTACAATATCCATATAACCCATATTTGTCAAGTGAGACATCTTCCAAAAATCAAGTAAAAATCATTAATACTACTCATGAAAACTCACATGATCCCTAACCATTGTAAAAAACAATGGGGTAAAAAGGGAAGAGACAAGAGGTGGTCATGGTCACTGAAAGATATGTGGAACATGCCCTTAAGGACCTGCATGGCACCAAGAGTCCTTGATGACATGTCTACCTCACCCCGCGAGAGCCCTTCGGCTTGTCATCCTCACTATGTGAAGCGCCCTAGACAACTCCTCTGCATTTAAGAAAAAATAGACAGAATTCATCCACAGAATGCTCATGAAATCCTATGAGACCCATATTGGTCACACGAAGCATCTCAAAAAATAGTAGAAATACCCTAGGAAACATACATGAAATCTCACATGACTCCCAACCTTTGTTACATCAGACAAAGGGGATTAAAAGGGAGGAGGCAAGAGGTAATATCAATCGCTGAAATACACACAAAACACCTAGCACTCCCACAGCGCTGTCCCGCGAGAACCCAAGACTAGTCACCCAATGTCTTGTGAGCGTCTTCCCACAGGCATTTGAATCTTGAGAAGGCCCTCAGACATGTAAGCATGATAACATAGAGTTACTTCGACATAACCATACGATAAAACATATATTTGATAATAATAAATAATTCGATAAAGGATGCGTTTACAAAAGGATAGTCACGATCGCTGAAAATTAGGTGACACACTTGAAGTAGTCCACAACAGAGACTCGTGAAACCACGTTGCGCCAGGCCCCTTCACCGACTCCAGTCTAGACTTTCACTAGATACGCCACACAAATTGGTGAGTATAAGGGGTGGAGATACCTATAATTTCCCCACCCGAACATGAATAAAGGGTTGGATTTTTGAATGATTGGATGCCCATGCTCTACATAATTCATATCTCTACTACTAAGGACTTCTCGGGGTAACCGATCACGTGACCGACCAACTTTTTGTCAGCTAATATACCGGAGGGCAGTAGGAATAGTCATATGCTCGATATAAAGTGCTTCACGTGATCACTCATAGATCATGCGATGTATTTCAAGTAGAACATGCGAAGATATACCGCATGTCCTCCAAATCACGGAAGATTCAAAGAAACTGACACTGAATAGACCTAAGGCCTTCACAGTATAAGGGTTAGGACCAAGATCAAAGGTGAAAGGCCTAAGAAAAAAAGACATGTTCGATGACCCTTAGACACTTCACATATGTCACCCAAATATGTGCGACAACACCGGGACACATCGCCCGGATCTTGTGAAACTCCTTCGACATGTCATCTTGGACACGCGAAATACTCTATACATGTCATAACAAGTCACATGCCCCCCCCGTAGATTTCTATTTGATCTCATGAACCCTATCAATCTCTCACTAAGGGCCCGCGAAATCCTTAAAACTCATTTATTGACTCTTATAACAACACCTATTCATGACGGTTGAGTCTTACGAAGGCATCTGGGTATGAACACTAGGCCCATGTGGCACCCTATGTTCACGTTAGCTGAGACCCACGATGCCCTCCAGACATGTCGGTTAGGTCCTGCGGTGTCTTCCAGAGCTGTCAACCAAGACATGCAATGCCTCTTGGATTATTCCACATTGGCTCTCGCGACACCGTCCATATGTGTCAAGCCAGGTCATACGATAACCCTCGGGATGTGTTGTTGGGATTTGCGATGTCTTCTATATTGGAAGTCTAGATCACCCAGGGTAACCTCAGTGTGTAAGCCCCAATATAAAGGGAACTATGACGACTCATATTCCTACCATACTCATTATATGTATGCCTACTCCCTCCGAGGCACGAGCTCCATATTTATCATCCATGGAGGGTCCAACATATGAGTCCCTTGTACAAAGCAATGACAGTGATTAATTTGTATCCCTTATTTCTCACAAATGACCAAGGCTCATGTGGGATCAGGGAGTTTCATTGGTCATATCATCTACCATATAAAACCCTACAATGGTATAGGGAAACATCATTGTGTAACCCCAACATAAAATGAATTATGAGAACTATAATTCCTTCCATAACCAGGATATGTAGGACACCTCTCTAAGGACCAAGCTCTATACCAAACACCCAAAGGATTGTTGTCCTAAGGACCGAGATCTATACCAAACACCCATTGGATTGTTCTTATATACAAGTCCCATAACCATATTCCATGAGGCTGATGGTCTGCTCCCCCTTATTTCTCACCCTGAGCATGGATCACGTGGGATTAGGGGGATACAATGAACACTTTACTGGTATCATAAATATCTATCACCTAGTGAAACCTCAATGTGTGAGACCTAACATAAAGGGAACAATAAAGACTCTGATTCCTTACATACTCAAGATAAACAGGCTACCTCTCTCTTAAGTTCATGCTCCATATTAATCATTTGGGGCGATCCCAGTATCTATGTCCCTTACTCAAAGTAATGACATTAGTTACTTGCTATCACTTTTTTCTCACACTGAGAATGGATCTTGTGAGTTTAGGGAGTTGTGGAAATCATGTCATCTGCACCATGAGTCTCTATAATGATGAAGAAAAATCTAATATATATGTCCTGAAAGAATGAACTACAACAACTCTAATTCTCGCTATATTTGGGATAATTCGGACATCCCTCCTGGGTCTGATCATAAAGGTGTCCTAGAAAACTCATATAAGTCTTTCTGCATGATGTAAAACTACATGGGTTAAAAAAACTGTGTGGGTTTTGATTCCTACAATAACTAGGATACGTAGGACGCCTCATAATGGCTCAATTCCATCCTCATAATATTAATTACCTCTTTACATAGGAGTATGTTCCGAAGCACTTGGTTATATAATTTCAGTATATAATCAGCCACCCGTTACCGAGGAACGATGAAGAACCAAAAACACATACATATGGACTCAACAAAGAGATCTTGGTCGTTTTCATATAAAAGTGAATTGTCCTAAATACATTTCTTCAGGGTAACCGGTCCTGTATCGAGATTAGTAAGAGATTCACAGACATATCTTAAGTCTATAAGAGAATCCTGGAGTAGGAAACAATTCCCCCCAAAAGGGTGTGATCATCCTGACCTACCATCCTCTCAACCAATGAGAGTCCCTAAGAGTCACTAGGCCTAAAAACCCAGATGACCACCAGCCTTTGGAAATAGTTTTCTACCCAACTACGGATGGGGGAACCATTTGGAGTTTTAGATGAAAGTGACAATGGAAACACGATAAGAGAAACCCATTCCACACAACATTTCCTGAAGAAACTTCCATGTAAAGGATGATAATTGGGAGTGGAAGGTTGATGTACTTGCTCAGTGGTAAAGTTATTCTTAGATTATGCTTGACCACCTTTGGAAGGTACATTTAGTGAATAAATTCTTTAAAGGGAGAAAATTTTAAGATCTCAGGTTTTCCTATGAGGTACATATCCTTTGAATTTCAATTTAATATCTTGTTCTTCACCTAATGTGAATACCTTATGAGGTCACAGGAAGTTTGAGGGTGTTTATATATTTTTCAAATCCCAGAGCCTAGGTTTTTGGAAGAGGCGGTTGGGCCACATGGTTAGTATAAACCATGCAACCCAGATCACATGGTTATGAGTAACCATGTGGGGTGGTCTGGTGGTCTATCCATGGTGACATTGTTTGATGAAATCGTCCAGCAAAAGCCACACTCTTGTGTGAGACACCTACATTTTTTATGGCATCCCGCCTTTTTATTACATAACTTTTCATTACATTTTACAAACAGAGGATCTTTAAAGTCTAGTGTCTTGGAAATCAGGAACATAATACATGAAAAAAACATAAAAAATTCTTCTAAACCACATGTAAGGATTCATAATAGGTTCATCCCATGTACAATTACTGCATCTCATATCCTGGGGACATACATCAAAGGAAATGGTGAGAAGAAGGCCCAGTAAGGTTAAACAAGGGAATCAGTATACTTGTGATATCAATAAGAACTTGAATAAAAACATAAAGACATGAGCAATGGAAGTATAGGAATATCATAATGAAAATAACTTGAAACATAACTTGAATACGTGGCTAAAATATTTCAATTAGACATTCATGAACATATCACCAAGGTCCATCCCTAAGGTGTCATAAAAATTACCAATGTTATTCACCAAGGTATCGTGAAACTTGTCATCTCTAGAGATTAATTCTTTACCCAATGCATTGGAGCGCTATCAGGGCGTACCCTTAATATGTCTTTAATTTCATGTGAGCCACATAGATCATAATCAAAAATTTTATAAATAACCCATGGAGAATAAAAGAAATGGCTTTCATTTTAAGATCATGACGTTTTAAAAGTTCTTAAAAATAAGATCATTATGTCATTTATAACCCATGGAAAGGGAGTGAGGGTTATATATATGTAAATTCCAGAATCAAATATATCATATTTATATATTTATGAACACCCAAAGAAACAAAATAGGTCTGTATATTTACATAAATAAAACAAGATAATTTCTGGAGAGAAAGAGATAGAAATTTTGAGGTGAAATTTCTGCAGCACAACGACTATATAACATGGTTTTAGAAAACATTAAAAAGAGAGGGGACAAGGGTCAAAAAATAATAAATAATTTATGATACAGTATGGGTACATAATAAGATCATGGTATGGATATTTTAATGACATACCGCATGAAAAGGAAACATGAAAGAAAAGAGAAGATGAGATATCTTTTACTAGAAATTCGGCAGCCTAACGACGTCACTTAAAAATTCAGAAAACAAATTGAAAAGAGTGGAAAGGGTCTCTCAACAATTAGACATGAAATTTACAGTAATGAGAACATATAATAACATACCCTCAACATAAATAGATGGAAACTAGAAGACACAACATAAATAAAGTCATGGCTTAAAAGAGGAGGGTGAAAGATTCCCTTACCTTGAAGAGTAACTTCGAATGCTTGAAGGTCGGGACCTTGGGAGGCTTGAGGGAATCTTGGGAGGACTCCTTGAGAGGTAAAGGGGCCATAACTTTGTTGGGGAGTATTTGGAAATGAAATAAATGAGGGAATGACTTGGTATTTATAGGAAAAGTGAGGGGAAAAGTCATTAATTTCCAAGGGACACCTCATCGGTGGTATTGGCAAAACCACGAGCTTGCCCATGGTATTTTCCCATGGTATTGGACACTTGGGACACCTAATAGAATATATTACTATTAATAAGTCGACCAGAATGATTACATAATTATTACATCCTTAATGATGTCATTAAACACCTGAAACTCAAAACTGTATTTTCACTATTCACCGAAAATTCAACTATTTCAGAAAAATCCCAAAAATTCACCTTAACCTAATATCGATGCTCTGAATTAAAAAATGAACTCCATTTTATGAAAATAATTTTCTAAATATTTTTAATTTTATTTTTAAATAAAAACACTATTCACTGAGAATTCAACTGTTTCTAAAAAAACCCAAAAATTCACCTTAACCAAATATCGATGCTCTAATTTCAGAAATGAACTCCATTTTATGAAAATAATTTTCAAAATATTTTTAATTTAATTTTTAAATAAAAACACTATTCACCTGAAAGAAAACTAATACTTAACTAATAATTTCTGAAACAATTATTTACTTATTTTATTGAATCACATTACATAATCAAGGTGTATAAAAAATAATAATACTTTCTTGAGTGAGATTACCATTCCATTTGGTTACATTACTATTCATAAGCGTAAAATTACTATTCATAATTTACTATTCATCAAAAACTAAGTTGATCTTATTAGACTCTAAATTTATTACTGAATATAATTGTAGAAGACCATTTTTTGAAAATCATTTCACATTATTAATTATTTAAGGTTTACATAAATATTTTAAAATTTCCGTTTTCCAAAATTCATCAATAATATACATCCTATATTTATCCGGACATTTGAGATTTAAAAACTTCACTATAAGAAGAAATAACAATTTTTATTTATATCAAAGGATTACATAAAGCAACTAAGGTCTCGTTACATAGCCCCTTATAACACCAGTATAAGACCTAAGTGTAAGGTGTGCTAAGGTGATAGAATCTTGGGGCGGCTCGGCCAACATTGCCTGAGTGGTGATTTCTATTAGCTTGAACTTCTCTCGCAGGCAACTCCGTTCAAGCTTCACACGATGAAATTCAGCTTGGGTTTGGTCCAGTGAAAAGCCCAGTGATGCTACCTCCTTCCTAAGTTCCGTCAGATGGGTTTCAAATGGCCCGAGACTACTGGATGAGGCCATCAAATCTTCTTTCTGTAACCAAGATCACTTGTATTTATAAAAAATAATCGTAACATTAAGAGTTTAGTTTCCAATGGTTATATTGACCAAAGGTCATATAAAATTCAAAACCTAACGGTATCATTTTAATTATACTCATTTCATTAAATAAATGAAATAGTTTTGTTGAGTATAAAATAAAATAACACACAAAAATAGGAAACAAAAATTATTCAAAATTTCGGGTCGTTACATTTTTAGCAGTGGAAAATCACATGGTTTGTTCATGGATTCCAAAAATATTCATAGGAACTATGCGGGTTCCCTATTTATGTAGTGATGGATGTACGATTGGCACATGGTTTGGTCAATCTTGCATCAAAACCATACGACCTATTATTCTTGGGTAAAATGATTGTTTTCCCTTAAAATTATAATAACATAAACCAATTATTTCTTCTTATTTTCTAATAGATAGGGGAGGGTTTTTTCACTCTAATTGATTATTTTCTCAAGACTTAATCTAGGATTTAACTTAGTTTCATGATCTATACTCTAATTTGAACATCGTTCATCTCATTGGATCCACGTCGATGATTTTTTTAATTATTATACTCCTTTATCCATTTGAATTTGTATCAAAAAATTTATTTTGTTGTAAGATAATTTTCTCTATTTTTAGGGTGTTCTATCTTTCTTTAGTATTATTTATATTCAGGTTGAGTTAGGAGCCAATGCTAGATGAGTGTTCAACCACATGTATAGGATAGCTGTTATACACCTTTCCTGCAAGTTCTAGTTGTTTTATAGCTATTTTCTATTGTCACACATGCCATAAATTCTAGGCATTGCTCCTAAATTAATTTAATGCCTTTAATAAGTTATTGTAACCTTGTTAGGTTCCCATGTAACACCAACTAATTGTTAGAGGTTGTCAACCTCAACCCGGACCACCCATGAGGCGTGTTTAGGTATCTTCTTTATAATATACCTCCTCGTTGGGTGCATGTGACCTCTCCATCTTAGTGGGATCTATAATGAATTAAATGATTTATCATGATAAGGTTTATGAATCCTTTCCATTTGACTACATGACCTTAAATTTATTAAATGGATTAAATGTAAAATTTGAAAATGAGTTGGATGAACTCATGGGCTATGAATGTTTATGAAATGAATTGTGAAATGGGTTAAATGATAAAGTGGATTGATAATGTATGAACCTTGTTTTCCCTATGTGAATGTATTTAATTCCATCAATATTTATACTCCATGGATTCAGAACTTCATTGAATGCCATGAAAAATTCTACTCGATGGATTCAGAATTATATGGGATTACATGGAAGTTTCAACTCCATGGATCCAGATTACATGGGATTCCATGGTCATTACTACTCCTTGGATTTGGCCTTTGGGTCTAACACTTGATTACTCGGAATAGGCCATTGAGGATTCCTTGGTCACCTATACCTTGGATCTGGACCATTATGTTTATCACTTGATTACATGACATAGTCTATTGGGGATAACTTAGTCGACTATACCTTGGATCCATTCCATTGGGTCTGACACCAAATTACCCATCATAGGCCGTAGTGTATGTTTTATCATAAATGACCAATAGCTCATGTTTACAGGTGCTGGTTACAATGATCCTTTGTAGGTGGGACAATATCACACTCTCTTGTATCATTTTTTCTTATTCATTTATATTACTATTATATATTTCAAATTGCATATTCATATATAAACAAACTTGATTTTTTTATAGACATCGTTGGTTGTGAATAACTGAGTGTTATCTCGCACCCTGTTAGAGTCACCATTGTGTACCTGAAAATACTTCAGGGATGTTGGTAGGGACTGGGAAAAACCCTCTTTACAATGAATGATTGGTTATGCTAGTGTATGGGAGAAAAGGACTGATCTAGGATCACAAGGCTATCTGTAGATAGTCATTTTTTTATTTTATTTTTTACTTTTGATACAACTGTTCTATAAGTTGTTTGGTTCTATGTATTTCCTACCATTTTTTATAGAGACATGACATACTCATCTTGTATATGATATTGACTTTGGATTTTCTTACTTTTACTATTGTCATCGGGGTGTTTATATTATGTCAATGATTTATATTATGCTTCCACATTTGTATTTACTTGTGATGCCAATGGGTTACTCTGATCATTAGGGTATAGTCTCCCTAATATACCACCTCATACTCTCACTGCAAATCGGTATCCTCTGTTATAAAGGGAGGTGCATTTGAGGATATGTGACCCCCTGGCTTGGGGAATCATTCAGTGGCTCCAAAGTTAGGATGTTACAGGGATTGTAATTATCTCCTTTAATAATTTTTGAAATGTAATCCTTTTAATTTTATATCTAATGAATATTATCTATAACTAGTTATTATATATTTATTTGTCTTTTATTTTTTTACCTTTTCTTTTTTATAATCCCAAAAACAGGATTATATTTAAATTGCATTTAATATGGTAATTATCTCATTTCTGTAATTCAAAATGTTAATTATAACATTTCTTAAATTCTTCTATTCTTATTATTGTATTTTTTATATACATGGTTAAAAATTCTATGATTTTTTATCATAAAAATGGGGAGATAGTTAGAACCTTTTTATTTTAATAATCAGAAATCATGTTTTTTATGTTTCTAACTAGGTCAATGTTTAGTGATGGTAAATAATTTTCTATGTAACTTTGTTAAAGAACTTGGTTATGTGTTTATCTACCATTAGTTTAAGATGATCTACCACTGGCTATGCTGATCTACCATCAATTACATAGATCTACCACTGAATAGATATACCACTGAAGAGATCTATCACTAAATAGACCTACCGCTGAAAATCTACCACTAAATATCTACTACTAATGAGATCTACCAATGAATAGATCTTCTTCTAGTTAGATCTAATAAAAAACCATCTACCTTCAGAACTAATCTACTGGTGGACTATGCTACCATTAATCTAAGCTATAATTCACTGATGCTATGACCAAGATGAGCTACCACAAGAACTCATCTACCGCCAGTATGAATTTACCATTAGAATAGATCTACCATTCTAATATCTATCACTAGAATGCTACAATTTCTATCTATACTCTTATTGTAATTTAATTTCTCAATTGAATAGTTTGAGGAATTTAATGTTGTTAGATTCATGTGGATTTAAGAATCATTTTTCTTAAATTACTCCATAGATTCATTAAATAAAAATTCATACCTTTCCTAATTTTATTCTTAGTACGAGGATTCAAGTTATTTATTATTGTTTTCTAATGGATAATTAGACCTAGATCTATATAAATTAATAAGAACTCTCATGTACATGGGTCTAACCAATAGTAGTGATACGTGCACAAATAATACAGACTTTCATTTTTTGAATCAAGATAAATCTAAATACACATATGTGTGTAAGGATTCTAGACATCTATAGAGTGAAAACATGACATTTCAAATCTTCACGATGCTCTATTTTGGTTTATTTTCTAAGAAACCTATTTGAGCACCTTTAAAAGACAGATTTGATGATCTCTAAACATATGAAGCTATTTAGATTGAGGAGCATCACTTTTTCCCATCTCTATTCATTTTCTCTTTCTTTTTATGCTTTATTTTTTAGTTGTGTTTAGTTTTAATATTTTTATCTATAAATCACACTCTATTGTACATGACTAGAAATTTCTAAACAATATCTCTGAAATTTATTCATTTTTATACCCATGTAAATTGTTGAAGAGGTCACATGTGACCTGTACTTTTTTTATCCCACATATAACTATAAAAGAGGTTTTGTTCCTGGACAACCATGTGTGTTCTTTTTTGTAAAACCATATCCATGTTGTGCATGGTGTTTATTATTTAATATACTTCTTGGTAGTGTGTGATTACCAAGTTAAGGGGATTAAGTCTTGACTTGAGACTGAAGCATTTTTTTAATTATTTTGTGTGTGGCTAGTTTTTTATATATTTCAATGTTTTAAAACTGTATATTTTTTAAAATCAAAATCAAAACTTTACTTTGATTGTTAATATTAATTTTTATATAGGGTGTTTTATTAAGTAATTTAGTTTCAAAATATAATTTTAATTCAAATATTATTTTAACTAATCATTACTCCCTCTTTGATAATCTATTTGAAACATAAAATTATATATTTCTACTCTTTTCATTAACTGGGTGTTTCTATTAATTTTGGTGTTTTAATTTTTAAATTATTTTTAAATAGAAATTTTATTGGGAACTCAATTTACCCACCAATCTCGAGTTACACACTCTATCCAACATGTCCAATGGACATCGATCAATGAAAATTTCTGGAGTCATTTGTTTTTTGTACTTATTTAAAATTCATCTAATCAGTAGATTTACTAAATGTCTGTCTGATGAAACTTTGTAAAGACATAAATACAACTAAAAAAACTATAAATCATTCAACATAATTACTTCACATATTTAACATTTCACAACTGTTTCCTTTTCTAATAGAAATAGTCTATTTTACTTCACAAAAGTTCATAGAAAAAACTCTGTACAATCAAACCTCAAACACCCTTCTACAAAAGCTTGGATCATTAAAACGTTTTGTAATCATGATTATTGATACTATATGATTAGTTAAGAATCATATAATTTAACATTTTATAACATAATTTATGATGGAACTCATAATCATACATGGAAAAACATTCTTCAACACACTCTGACCAATCAATTCAATTTTTTGGACTTAATCAGTAAAACTCAAGCCATTAGAGTCTATTTTTACCATCGTTCATTTAGAATTTATCAAATAAACTTTTAAACTCAACAAAATTAGTTGATTTATGTTCTAAAAAATGTTATGTGATTTGTATTTAAGTAGAAAATACCACACTTTAAGAAGTTATTCCACATGTATAACCGACTTATTCTTAACACAATAACACCACAAAACATATTGGTGGCAACACATATAATATATGACAGAATTAAAAATTAACTATATGTAAATTATATGTTCTGGTGAATTTTTAACTTATTAAAACACTATTTAATTCCTAACACATCTATTTGTGACAAAGTGATAAACCCCCCCCCCCCACTAAATTTCTTATTGGGAAACATTTATGATAAATGAAAATTTGAATAATGATGAGATTTAGGAATCATTGTAACGACCCAAAATTTTGAATAAATCTTGTTTCCTAATTTTGAGTGTTATTTTATTTTTCATACTCAACAAAACTGTTTCATTTAACATGAGTATAATTAAATTGAGACTGTTGGGTTTTGACTATTATATGACCATTAGTCAGTATGACCGTTGAAAACTGAATGTTGCGACTTTTGTCTCTAAATACAAGTGATCTTAGTTAATTAATATAGAAAGAAGATTCTATGGCCTCACCCAGTAGTCTTGGACCGATCGAAGCCCATCTAACAGAACTTGGGAAGGAGGTAGCACCACTGGGCTTTGCTCTGGACCAAACCCAAGCTGAAATTCATCGTGTGAAGCTAGAACGGAATCACCTTCGCGATAATTTCAAACTAATAGAAATTACTACTCGTGCGATGTTGGTCGAGCCTCCCTCAGATTCTCTCACCTTAGCACACCTTACACTTAGGTCCTATGCTGGTGTGATAAGGGGCTATGTAAGGAGACCGTAACTACCTTGTGTAATCCTTTGTTTTAAATAAAAATTCTAATTTCTTCTTATGATGAAGTTTATGAGTTTTCAAATGTCCAGATAAATATAGTATGCATATTTTTGGTGAATTTTAGAGAAAGGATATTTTTTAAAAAAAAATGTTTATGTAAACCTTAAATAATTAAAAATATGTAATGATTTTTAAAAAATGATCTTCTACAATTATGTTCAGTATGAAATTTAGAATCTAATAAGATCAACTTAATTTTTGATGAATAGTAAATTATGAATAGTGATTTTATGCTTAGGATTAGTAATGTGACCAAATCGATTAGTAATCTCACTTAAATAAAGCATTAATATAATCTAGGCACCTTGATTAAGTAATGTGATTCAATAAAATGGTTAAATAACGGTTTCATAAATTATTAATCAAGTATTAGTTTTTTTCGGGTGAATAGTGCTTTTTAATTAAAAATTTAATTAAAAATATTTAGAAAATTATTTTTATAAAATGGATTTCATTTTTGAATTCAGAGAATCGATATTATGTGAAGGTAATTTTTGGGGATTTTTCTGAAAAAAATGAATTTTCGGTGAATAGTGTATTTATTTAAAAATTAAATTAAAAATATTTAGAAAATTATTTTTATAAAATGGAGTTCATTTTTGAAATCAGAACATCGATATTTGGTTAAGGTGAAATTTTGGGAATTTTCTGAGAAAGTTGAATTTTCGATGAATAGTGAAAATACAGTTTTTAAGTTACGAGTGTTTAATGACATCATTAAATGATGTATTAAGTATGTAATCAATATGGTCGACTTATGAATAGTAAGATAAGGTATGAGGTGTCCCTTGGCCATTAATGCCTTGTCCCCTCACTTTCCCTATAAATACCAAGCCATCCTCTCATCCATTCGACTCCCAACTCTTCCCCAACGAAGCTCTAGTCTCATTACCTCCCAAGGAGTCCTCCCAAGGTGCCCCCAAACCCTTAAGGTCCCAACCTTTGAGTTTTAAGAGTTACGTTTTAAGGTAAGGGATCCAAGCTCTCTCTTTCTTTTCAAATGATCTCTTTTAAGTCATTTCTTTTATGCTCCATGTTCTTATGTTGGAGGATGTTCTTTTATATTCATTATACTGTCCTTTTTATGGTCATATGATGAGAGACCCCCTCTTACTTTCATCAATTCATTTTATAAAATTTTAAGTGGCGCCGTTAGGCTGCCGAAATTTTTGTAACAGATTCTTTCACCCTTCTCATTTTCAAGTTCTATTTTCTTGTCAAGTCTTTCAAGTTCCTTTTTATTATGTTGGGGTATGATCTCTATATCTATCATACTAATCTTTTATGATCATATGATGAGAGACCCCATTTGATCTCTTCAATTCATTATTTTGAAGTTTTAAGTGGCGCCATTAGGCTGCCGAATTTTTAAGTGGTTCTTTCACCCTTCTCGTTTTGAAGTTCTACTTTCATGTCAAGTTTTTCAAGTTCCTTTTTTAATTATGTTGGGGTATGATCTCTATATCTATCATACTGAACTCTTATGTTCACATGATGAGAAACCCTATTTGATCTTTTCAAATCATTTTTGTTGAAGTTTAAGTGACGCTGTTAGGCTGCCGAATTTTCATAAGAGAAATCTAATTTTTGTCTTCCTTCCATGTTTTTCATTTCAAATGGTATGTCCTTAAAATTTCATTACCATGTTCATATAACCTTCTTATTCTGTCGCTCTACTGTTTTATGGGTCATTTATGAATGTTTGACCCATGTCCCCTCTCTTTTAAATGTTTTCTAAAACCCCGAAACATAGCCGTTATGCTGGAGAATTTTCGTCTCAAAATGCCTCTCTCTTTTCTCAAAATTATTTTATGTTATAAAGTGAATTCTCAAATCTCTTATTTCTACAGGGGTATTCACATATATATCAAAATTTTCTATTTTAAATTCCGGTATTTACATACATGAGACCTGCTCTCCCCTTCCGTGGGTTTAAAGTGACGTAAAGATCATGTCTTTAAAGCAGTTTTTAAAATGTTATGATTATGAAATGAAACCCATTTATTTTATGCTATATGGGTTATTTATGAAATGTTTGATGATGATATATGTGGCTCACATGATAATAAAGGCAAATTTAAGGGTGCACCCTGATAGCGCTCCAATGCATTGGGTAATGATGTAACCACTAGAGATTACAATTTTCACGATATCTTGGTGAATAACCTTGGTAATTTTCAAATGACACATTAGGGATGGACCTTGGTGATATGTTCATGATTGTCAATATTAAATGTTGTAGCCACATCTTCAAGTTATGAAAAATGTTATTTTTATTATGATATGCCTCATGATTTCTTTCTCATGCCTTAAAGTTATTTTTCATGACATTGTTGAAGTATCTCAAGTTCACATGTAAAATGTTTCTCTTGTTTCCCTTACTGGGCCTTCCGCTCAACCTTTCTTTTGATGTATGACCCCAGGTTATGAGATGCAGTAATGAACCTAGTATGAACATAAGGAGAAGTCTTTCAAGTGTTTAATAAGAATGTTTTTTTTGTTTCATGTATTAAGTTCCTGGTTTCCAAGACACTAAACCTTAAAGATCCTCAGTTTTGTATAATGTAATGAATGTTTATGTGATAGAAAGGAGGGATGCTATAGTTGGTATCAAAGGATGATTTAGTTATTCGTGGAAATTAGGATATGAAAAATTAGGAAGAACCATATAGAAAAGTTTAAATATAGGAAATATTCCTGGTATTTTGGTGAGTATTGAGTAAGGGGTTTCTAGGAACATACATCCCTATCTGGATACGAGCAGGTAGAGGCAGCTCTGGCACAAATGTACATAGGGGTAAAACCCGAAAACACCGCTTTGAGCTAGACTCGAACAGGAACTGGTACACGACAACGGGCCTTGCTGCACTCTTGGTTACGACACTCCCGGGGGATATGCATTGGTAAATTCATAAGCTTAGTATGAACCATTATTAAAGGAACAAAGATAAAATAAAATAAAGATTCACATAAGAAGATATGATCATGGATAACCTAGATTGGAACCTAGGGGATCACAAGTTAGGGTATACTTTCCTTATAAAAGTTTATCCTTCTATGCTTAAAGTTTCCTTTTAATGATTATTGGATAAGTATCCAAGCCCCTAATTATACTTTCTTTTCTTAGTTAATGGTGGGAAATGGAAGAACATGTCCCAACAACCAATGTGATAGGAAATGTGATGATTGCCCTATTGATGTGACAGAGATGACAAAAGATCAGGTTGAACATATTGTGATTATGCCAAACCATCTATCAAAAATCAAAATTAATAATTGGTACCTAGTTGAATGTACAAATTAATCAAGGAAGAATAAGACAAAGTCTCAAGGATGTTCATATGATAAAGTTAATAAGGGAAAGAAGTCCCAATTTCCTTTGTGCAAAAACTGTGGAAAGGGGCACCAAGGAGAATGTCACAAAGAAACCGAGAGATGTTTTAAGTGTGGGAAGATAGGGCATAACGTATCCAATTACTTTAAAAAAATAGATAATGTGATGAATGGAGATAAGGTTCGATCTAATGTGCCTTATACATTTTGATGTCGTAAATGTGGAGAAGTTAGACATTATCCAAGGCAATGCTCTCTTGGAATGGGTGAGAAGCATGACGAGCATCAACAATCTTTGAGGACAAGGGAACAATGCAAATCCTATGCTGAGATGGATCATGATGACTGAAGTACATGTAACTTCTTCGCAATAATTGTCTATGTCATGTTGTATTTTAGTTCGTGCTCTATGAGCATATCTTTTATGTTTTCTAAGATCATCGAGTCACTACCTAAGATGATTTTATATCATTAAGGAAGACATATATTGTTATGTAACACATATTGATGTATTAAAGCTGTTCTTCTAAAAAAAGGGTGATTAAGGGATTAAAAGATGATTATTATTTTGGAAGACGTTAACTATTTTGGGAACCCTATTTGATCAAGGTAAATAGATTACTACGGTATTTTCTTTGAGGAGTAATGGTTGACTTATATTTTGAAGAATCGATGAATTTAAGGTAGACTTATAGTAATTTAGGTTAC
This sequence comes from Viscum album, assembly GCA_963277665.1. Lineage (NCBI taxonomy): Eukaryota > Viridiplantae > Streptophyta > Magnoliopsida > Santalales > Viscaceae > Viscum > Viscum album. Next base: position 685,480,026 of record OY728165.1, read on the forward strand.
TTATGGAAATGATTAACCTATCTTGGGGTAAATATGTTTAGGTTAGTTACTTTTGTTATAAGATGTTAGGAGTGGTTGATGTTGTTTGGAGATGAATGATAAAGTTTACCTTCGAAGACTATGTTATCAAATCATTCTTGTGTTTGGGTTTCAATCTTAGTTTGGTTTATTTTGAGGATTTTTAAGGACAGTTATTTACAGAATGGTCTTTGATGAACTTTGGGTAGTACAGTGGAACTTTGAATATTTAAAGTGGTTTCCCTTCCTCTGGGGTTCTTTATTTTGGAAGAGTTGTTTTATCTTACCCTTTCTGTTTTTGGGATAATGTTTAAAGATAGAAGAAATAGATAGTTAATCTTTGGTGGATTATGTGATTCTCTATAAGATGATTCTTGTGATTTGATGAGACCAAGTAGTTTTGAATGCTCATCGTTTGGAGAAAAGATTAGTTTTGGTAGAAACTTTTTAAAGGATGAAACTCTACTTGAAGGTAGGTATATTTCCTTATGTTTTTATTCTATGTGGTAAATGAATTCCTCAAAACTATGAAAAGGAACGTAAAACAAAAACGTTGTCTATTAATGTTTCCTACTGGGTAATCAAAGACCGTTTACACACATCATAAGTTTGTGATTTTCTTATTGTTAACTTTCTCCTAATCATGTTCTCTATCACTCTCCCTCAGAACTTGACCCTTTGTTTTTTTCTTCTATATCCATATTTTCCTACATGGGATCCTAGTATGGGTTAACTCGGGTGACCTTTGTACTTCCTTTTCTATCTTTTAAAGTAATAGTGTTACTGACTCTTTTTCTGATGTGGGACTTTCAATGAAATTTCAAAACCCAAATTTAAAAAATTGTGAGGACGCAATTTCTTAAGGGGGAAAGATTATAACAACCCAAAATTTTGAATAAATCTTGTTTCCTAATTTTGTGTGTTATTTTATTTTTCATACTCAACAAAACTGTTTCATTTAACATGAGTATAATTAAAATGATACTGTTGGGTTTTGACTATTATATGACTGTTAGTCAGTATGACCGTTGAAAACTGAATGTTGTGATTTTTGTATCTAAATACAAGTGATCTTGGTTAATTAATATAGAAAGAAGATTCGATGGCCTCACCCAGTAGTCTTGGACCGATCGAAGCCCATCTAACAGAACTTGGGAAGGAGGTAGCACCACTGGGCTTTGCTCTGGACCAAACCCAAGCCGAACTTCATCGTGTGAAGCTAGAACGGAATCGCCTTTGCAAGAAGTTCAAACTGATAGAAATTACTACTCGTGCGATGTTGGTCGAGCCTCCCTCGAGTTCTCTTACCTTAGCACACCTTACAATTAGGTCCTATGCTGGTGTGATAAGGGGCTATGTAAGGAGACCGTAACTGCCTTGTGTAATCCTTTGTTTTAAATAAAAATTTTGATTTCTTCTTATGATGAAGTTTATGAGTTTTCAAATGTCCGGATAAATATAGTATGCATATTTTTGGTGAATTTTAGAGAAAGGATATTTTTTAAAAAAAAAATGTTTATGTAAACCTTAAATAATTAAAAATGTGTAATGATTTTCAAAAAATGGTCTTCTACAATTATGTTCAGTACGAAATTTAGAATCTAATAAGATCAACTTAATTTTTGATGAATAATAAATTATGAATAGTGATTTTATGCTTAGGATTAGTAATGTGACCAAATGGATTAGTAATCTCACTTAAATAAAGCATTAATATAATCTAGGCACCTTGATTAAGTAACGTGATTCAATAAAATGGTTAAATAACAGTTTCATAAATTATTAGTCAAGTATTAGTTTTTTTCGGGTGAATATCGTTTTTTAATTAAAAATTTAATTAAAAATATTTAGAAAATTATTTTTATAAAATGGATTTCATTTTTGAACTCAGAGCATCGATATTATGTGAAGGTAATTTTTGGGGATTTTTCTGAAAAAAATGAATTTTCGGTGAATAGTGTATTTATTTAAAAATTAAATTAAAAATATTTAGAAAATTATTTTTATAAAATGGAGTTCATTTTTGAAATCAGAGCATCGATATTTGGTTATGGTGAAATTTTGGGAATTTTCTGAGAAGGTTGAATTGTCGATGAATAGTGAAAATACAGTTTTTAAGTTACAGGTGTTTAATGACATCATTAAATGATGTATTAAGTATGTAATCAATATGGTCGACTTATGAATAGTAATATAAGGTATGAGGTGTCCCTTGGCCATTAATGCCTTGTCCGCTCACTTTCCCTATAAATACCAATCCATCCTCTCATCCATTCGACTCCCAACTCTTCCTCAACAAAGCTCTGGACCCATTACCTCCCAAGGAGTCCTCCCAAGGTGCCCCCAAGCCCTCAAGGTCCCAGCCTTTGAGTTTTAAGAGTTACATTTTAAGGTAAGGGATCCAAGCTCTCTCTCTCTTTTCAAATGCTCTCTTTTAAGTCATTTCTTTTATGCTCCATGTTCTTATGTTGGAGGATGTTCTTTTATATTCATTATACTGTCCTTTTTATGTTCATATGATGAGAGACCCCCTCTTACTCTCATCAATTCATTTTATGAAATTTTAAGTGGCACCGTTAGGCTGCTGAAATTTTTGTAACGGATTCTTTCACCCTTCTCATTTTCAAGTTCTATTTTCTTGTCAAGTCTTTCAAGTTCCTTTTTATTATGTTGGGGTATGATCTCTATATCTATCATACTGATCTTTTATGATCATATGATGAGAGACCCCATTTGATCTCTTAAATTCAGTATTTTGAAGTTTTAAGTGGCACCGTTAGGCTGCCAAATTTTTAAGTGGTTCTTTCACCCTTCTCGTTTTGAAGTTCTACTTTCATGTCAAGTTTTTCAAGTTCCTTTTTTAATTATGTTGGGGTATGATATCTATATCTATCATACTAAACTCTTATGTTCTCATGATTAGAGACCCTATTTGATCTTTTCAAATCATTTTTGTTGAAGTTTAAGTGACGCTGTTAGGCTGCCAAATTTTCATAAGAGAAATCTAATTTTTGTCTTCCTTCCATGTTTTTCATTTCAAATGGTATGTCCTTCAAATTTAATTAACATGTTCATATATCCTTCTTATTCTACCCCTCTACTATTTTATGGTTCATTTATGAATGTTTGACCCATGTCCCCTCTCTTTTAAATGTTTTCTAAAACCCCGAAACATAGCCGTTATGCTGCAGAATTTTCGTCTCAAAATGCCTCTCTCTTTTCTCAAAATTATTTTATATTATAAAGTGAATACTCAAAGCTCTTATTTCTACAGGGGTATTCACATATATATCAAAATGTTCTATTTTAAATTCTGGGATTTACATACATGAGACCCGCTCTCCCCTTCCGTGGGTTTAATGTGACGTAAAGATCATGTCTTTAAAGCAGTTTTTAAAACATTATGATTATGAAATGAAACCCATTTATTTTATTCTATATGGGTTATTTATGAAATTTTTGATGATTATATATGTGGCTCACATGATAATAAAGTCAAATTTAAGGGTTCACCCTGATAGCGCTCCAATGCATTGGGTAATGATGTAACCACTATAGATTACAATTTTCACGATATCTTGGTGAAAAACCTTGGTAATTTTCAAATGACACCTTGGGGATGGACCTTGGTGATATGTTCATGATTGTCAATATTAATTGTTTTAGCCACATCTTCAAGTTATGAAAAACATTATTTTTATTATGATATGCCTCATGATTTCTTTCTCATGCCTTAAAGTTCTTTTTCATGACATTGTTGAAGTATCTCAAGTTCACATGTAAAATGTTTCTCTTGTTTCCCTTATTGGGCCTTCCGCTCACCATTTCTTTTGATGTATGACCCCAGGTTATGAGATGCAGTAATTAACCTTGGATGAACATAAGGAGAATCCTTTCAAGTGTTTAATAAGAATGCTTTTTTTGTTTCATGTATTAAGTTCCTGGTTTCCAAGACACTAAACCTTAAAGATCCTCAGTTTTGTATAATGTAATGAAAGTTTATGTGATAAAAAGGCGAGATGATATAATAATATTCCAATTTTTCAATGTATTTAACATATTAAAACATCGTATATTAACAATATAAAATGTTGTGATATCAATAACTTATATTTTATACTTATAACACTTTCCATGTTTTACATTATAATTATTTATACCCTTTCCAAGAAATATTTCCTTGAAAACATTTGGTAAATAATGTAATAATTTAAATTATGACTTACCAACACATCATAAACTCCTTATTATAAATTAATATTCACAATGTTATATTTAATAAATATAACTCTTTACACTTATCTTTACTACCATACCCTAATCCCTTTTAGGATATTAAGGGAAAATCAAATTGTATTTTGATTGGTATAATCTTTTATTCATTAACTTTTAACTTATCTATATTTAAACATATTACCACTTGCCTCTTGGAAACTATATTATTCTAAAGATATTATGTTAAGATATAAAAACTCATATGCAATGGTATTATCCTACTACAACACTATAGGTATGATTCCCTAAACTTCTGCTTCCTTTCCATAATACTTCAATTTTTCAGATGCTTGGAAATCTGGTTGGTCGGTTCCTTTGCTCGAATAGAAGAATGAAATATATATTAAATTGGATTTATCCTTGCATATGTGTTGGAGTTGATGTATCCAAGACTCTAGTGGAGTTTATTTTGATCAATGTTGGGAAATAGTTTCATTGCAAATAGCCTATTGTGTTTGAATCTTGGACAAATTACTGTATTTCTTGCAAACACACGGGTTATCTCCCTTGGACTTGTTCTTGAGACAGTGAATAGGGACTTGGGGAACCTACTTCAACAACTAAAAAACTATCTTTAATTGAGAATGTTATCATCACAGTTGTGGATAAGGAGTGTATTCATGATCATATTTCGACCAATTCCTTTCATAAAGACTCAAAACCCAGGCAGATTGATTTGAAGGTGGATGAAATCTTCAGCCTTTTGAGGGATGACCTGGTTGACCCCAAGATAGTAGTGTAAGCCTCTTCAGGTCTAGTTGGAACTAAGGAGTGAGTGCTACACTTAACCTGGAACACAACTCCATATCAATGAATGCAAACTCTTATGTAGGGGTTGTGAGAGATGGCACTGGAAATTATCTGACAGTGGTGGTGCCATCAAACAACGAAGTAGGTTTAATGGGTCATAAGGAAAAAGATAATTATATTCAAGGTAATGAGGGGTGGCTTGATATTTTTAAGGGACCTAGTATAGAAAGATACATGACTTGTTTAAACTTGATCAATTTATTTGAAGGTATTGGGGAGCTAATTTCTGACCAAGGTGAGTCGGTTTGGTTTTTTAATTCCAATGAGGGGAAATGAATTCTTGGAGATGAATCCATTGATGAGGTGTATGAAATTATTTTGGCTGAAAATTATGAAGGATTCCATAACAAAGGGATTCGAAGACTGAGGATGAGGAAGGGTAGGAAGGGAAATAGGGACATGGGGATCTCCATTCTAGTAAAGGAGAAGAATGTAGAAGGGTAAAAAGATAATTATCATCTTCCCTAACTCATAGAGAAAAGATCTATCATGAAGTTGAGACAAAAAAAGATGGACCTCTTCTCTAATCCAAAAGAGCAGTAACCTAATGGTTTATATTATAAGGATAAATATGTCTCATGTGATTTTTTGGGAGTACCTAATAGAAGGTTGGATGAATAAATAATGGCGGGTCTTGGGAACAATTCTGGGTTGTTTGATCAAAATTGTGAGGTAGATAAAGAGGTTGGGTATAAGGGGATAATGTGGGAGTTTATCAACCACCCAGAGGAAGAAATTATTGATGAGGAATTTGATATTAAGTCCCCTATAGAGGTTTTAGACCTAATTTATAAGATATCGTTAAAAGTGGAAACTAATAATGAGCAGTGCAATTAGATTAATAAGTCAGATCTCATCATAATTATAGGATTCTATGAAATTAAGATAAACGTGGAGGACTACATTAAAATGTGGGAAAATATGGCCTATTGGTTAGAAGATATACTCATGGATAACCTATATAAAAAGTTATGTTCTCTATAATGGGAATTATTTATGGATAATGCTTCAAATAGGCTCAATCTTGATTTCAATGGTTTAACTATTTCTTTCGGTTCATGAAACTTTTGTGTTTGAATGTACCATTTCTCACTTTTCTTCTTAAAAGTGTGGAAATAATAAAAATTAAATTTTCAATAATATTTTTTATAACATACTTTTTTAACAAAAAATCCCTCTTATCAAATAATAGAAATAAGATAACTATATAAATCCTTTATTTAGATTGATCTAATCATGGTAAACTCTTTTATATTTAAATATTTTATGTAACAACTATTTACATCATTAATTAAATGAAAACAACAATATATTTCAATTATTCCCTTGATTTTGAGATTTTTTATATTTATAACACCTTTAAAACATATCATTTGTGTCACATACCATTAAAAAAACAATTTCAATAACACTAATACCTAACATGGAAAACCCATGGAATTTCACAAACTCCTTCATATATCCTAACAATTCAATCCGATGGAATCATTACTCCTTCCTTATTAATAACCCTAGGTGTAAATAACCTTAAATGACTATTTTAAGAAACATTATTTTACACTCCAACTAACTTTTTTTTATTCTAATTTGGCTTTTTACCCACTTGTACTATCAACACAACACCAGAACATGGGAATCACATGCCTAGTTCATCTATACTTAACTTTTTGAGGATAAAAGGGTAACCGTTTCTTAAATCAATCCATATTTTCTTAACATTTACATAGAAGAAAATTAAATTAATTGTTTAACTAGATTAAGAATTATGAAAACCCTCAGTCTCACCAAGTCATTGATATACCCAATCACATTGAGTATAGAAGTAGAGACTAAAGTTCCTTAGGCCATTTTACATATAATGCATTTGAAACTCTAAGTGAATCATTATATTCTTCTCATAAGAATCAAGATTCACATATTCACACACCTCAACACTTTATTACTTAGGAAGTGGTTTCTCTAACACATAGTATATTTTTTACTTATGAACTTTTCTTTAGTTACTAGTCTTTGGAGTTTTTTACATTATGATCCACCATCATAAGGATTGATCTCAAAGTAACATTTTATGATTATAATGTCATTTATCTATAACATAATATTTTGTTCTATGAGTATCATATTTTAAAAACATTTAATAAATACTTTTATTTAATTTTCTCCCATTGAAATGAATGTCCCTTTTAAAACTCTTCATATCCATTAATGGTCCAAGATAAATATTTCACTTATCCATTTAGGTAGGGAACCATCCAAATCATATATTTTAATAATATTTTATAGTTAAGTGGATAAAACTTTATTCAATCCATCATATGGATAATATCAACTTTATTCCTATTATAACATAATCCTATTAGGGTCGTCGAACTAAGTGTAACCCAAATAAAATGACATAAAAGGGAAACTAATCCAATTAAAGTCACATGCTTCTTGGTTGATTACACAAGATAATCTCGGGGAACCCATCTCAATCATGACCTATGTAGTTGGATGATATATTAATTGATAAGTATCTAAGTGGAAGGAATATTACACTTAGTATTCTGAAGGGGGTTTAATCTCACCATATTATCTCATGTTATTATATTTATACATGAATAATTCTAGTTATCTAGTTTGGAATCCAATTACATACCCCAAATAAAAATTCTCAAACCATATTGATGTGTAAATATTTACACAATTCACATTTTTTTATTCACCCAAAAATAGATGCCAAATATTTTTACACTTACCCAAATTCATCTCATGCATAATGTACAATAAATTTTCATGTAAAATTTTAGATTTATATAAAATTTATAATATCTACATGAGTAATACTAGAGAGATAAATAGATAATCCCTAATCCTCCAAGCTAGTGGGATGTCCGACCTAAATTCCATCTACTTAGGGTTACTTTACTCAAGAGTGATTCCAATACAACATAACTCAAATACCTAATATGTAAAAAATATATTCAATAATGAAATTCAATATTTAAAACCAAATTCAAGGTAGGAAAAAACTAAATCCATTAACACACAATGTATGTAATTTCTTAAATGCATGTATGATAATCTTAGAAACAATTTAACAACATTAAAATGAAGGGTACACATATTAATAATATAAACAATCTATATCTATGAATAATAATGCAGGGAATAAATTTTTAGTAAACAAACAATTAACTTATTTAAACATTAGATAAGAATTTATGAACAATTCATAAATCAAATATATTCATAAACACTTTATAATTTTATCTTTTTATTATGGAAATTCCATATTCTTGAATATAAACAGTTTACATGAATTTCATAATATGAACTCCTTAATATTATTCATTATATGTCATTTCTATTTAAATATATAAAATTTTATAAATTATAAGCATTTTATAATCCATTTTTTATTATCTACACTATTTACATAATCTAAATATCACATATTTATTATTATTTAAAACTTAGTCAAATAAATCACAAATAATACTTACGATGTTGTTCAATTAATTTCCATATATGTCCCTTTTAATTAGAACAAGTCAAATTAATCATTTTAAATTTTTTCATAATTTTTAAATATAAACAGTTTATATTTTCTATACATTTTAACTTACAAACACTTTATAAATTTACCATATTATATATAAATAATTTTTTTTATATATATGTCATAAGGCATGCCAAAAAATTTGGTAAAAGGTATATTATTAATAATATTTAATATTATGTAATATTTATTAATAAACATTTCAAAAACTTATAATTAATTAATTACAAATAGTTTAAATTCAATTAATCTATAAATAATATTATAGATCAATAAATAGCCCAAAATATCTTATAATTATAATTTCTAAATAATTTATAAATTATATAATTCAATTCATAATTTAATTTTATGGGAAAAAATTCTTTACAAATTATATTTAATTATCTAGGTTGAATAATATAATACGATTGATAATATTAAGAACTTAAATGGTTTAATTCCTATCATTCATACTTTATGATTTATAGTCCTATTGAAAAATATTATTTCAATGTTAGTACCCCTGTATATCAAACATATTTTTTGATCCACCTCAATATTTCTAAGGTAATGTGATGCTCTATTTTGTAATCATGGTGAAACACTATAATTGAATATGATATCCAAAATTTGTATGCTTTGAGTAATAAAAAAGTAATAGATTTTACTGAGTGTCAAATTATGATATCATATATCATAATTCGTGACTCAACCAAGGAAAAAAACTCAAATTGTATTTAACAATAAGAAATATGACATTAAAATAATAAATTTTAGTAAAATTTCATGAATTAAAGGCGTGGTAAGGATCTGATACCACATATAGGTTTCAAAGGATCTAAAAAAACTTTCTAAATGCATTATAATAAGTATAGAAATCCAAATACAAGATAAAAAATGAAATATAAATGTAATAGTTCATAATATAAATGAAGAAACTTGTGTAATTATCTTTAAATATGGTCTCTGTGTTTGTATTCATCTCATAATATTGTTTAAGATCACATGAGAGGTACCCAAATGACATCCCTCTTCTAGAGGTATCCATGTGTTGCGGTGAATTTTTCATCTTATGATTTGTACTTCTCTTCACACCATGGCATGCTAGTGCCTCAGTATGTAAAGGTAGGTGAAAGAGAGAGATTTGATATAAGGGAGTTTAATTCAGCTATATACAAGAGTCTAATACAAATCTCTCATTGAATTGGTACTCCCTTTTTATATATAGTCCTATAGTATGGTACTCAAGTATTCATACATTTAATCATGCATTATAATGCATGAGTAAATACCACTCTATTGGTTCATGCAACCCTTTCATGAGTGTAATTAATCCCAATGATTTTATCAAATGAAATGTAAAATAAATGATAGTTTTGTATATAATGTGTGATTGTTATCTCATTTATACACCTTTTCCTTCATTGAATCATAGAAATTCTAAATAAATCACAACTTATTATTTATGTAATTTCCATTCCTCCATGTCTTATAATAAAACTAGATAAGGTAGAATATATCATATCTCTATATTATATTAGATGATATTCATAAATCCACAAAATATTACATATCCTCAATTTGTAAATGTCATAGTATATGAAAAGTTTATATTAAACCCTATAATATAGGCCAAAACAAATGATATGTGTAATTAATTTAAGGAATATCTAATTTATATATCTTATATCAAGTGCATGAATTATATGTATGGGTGTGGAATTAGTTTAGAAATCCCAATGTATGATAGAAAAGACTAGAGAAATAAGACTATGGATTGGAAGGAAACCATGTTTCCATTTGATTTTAGATGAAATTTTTTATTTTGATAGTTTTTATAACATAGGTAAATGATCATAGGATTTTTGAAGTTTTTAAAAGTATTATATTTTGGAAAATAAAATCTTATAAGGTGATGAAGATCAGTTTAAAACTACTTTACATGTTATTTTAATTTGAATTTTTTTATAAGGACATGTGCTTTGAAATTTATAAAATGGGGATTAAAGTTTTGACCCTTGAGATTTCTATGAAAATACTAGGAAATAATGATTTTATTTCATAAATTTTAAAGTTGGTGTTTTGAATATGGTGTGATTTAAGAAATATTCCATGGAGGTGATTTTTTTCTCAAAAGATACTCAGGATACAAAGAAATCTTTGATTAATACATGTATGGTTTTGGTGCTAATTAATAATTTTTAAAAGTGAATTTTAAATATGGTAAATAGTGATGATGAAAATTGATTTTTTATTTTTAAATAATAGGTTAGGATCACCCATTAAATTTTCAATTTTGTGTTTTGATTAAGACTTTGGAGATCCACATTTGAATTTTTTATTCATGGGTGACTCAAGGTGTTTCTAGGTAAGTGGATCCTTATATTGGTGAGAGTAATAAGGTGGGATAATTTGTAATAGATATGATTAGGGTGTGGTTCAACGAAGAATTATATGATAAGGATGCTATCCCAAGGAGTTGGTGAGTTTTATAGTGGGGAGATCATACTTTCATATAATTTTTTTGATTCTAAAAGGATAGTGATATAAAAGAGTGAAATATCTGAGTGGAGATATTAATTTGAGACCTATTTTAATGAAGAATGATTTTGTTGACTGATAAGTTTTTCTTTTTTTTGGGATTTTTGGGGATGAAAATATTATATGATATGTATATTGTAATGTTTTGGTTTTTCATTTAAATAAAATAGATGTTTTGGAAAAAATATGGGTTTTTTTATTTAATAGGGGTTTGGATATTTAATTTTATGAGTTTGGGAGTCAAGAAATGTCTAAAATAGACTTAAAAATAATTTATTTTGATGTGGAGAGGTTTCTCTTGAATATAGAAGCGAATGAAAGTGAAATTGTGGTTTTTGAGACATATAATATTTGTGGAATAATTTGAAAACAATGAGTGGGTGGCATATAATGGTACCAGAATCATGTATTGTATCACTTTTCTATCCTAAAAATACCTTATTATTTTACTCAAAAAAACATCATATCTCCTCATTTCAACTCTATTTCATCCCACGTAGACTCCTCTATCTCTCCCATATTTTCCCTTCATATAAAGACCATATGATCTCATTTCTTAATCAATTTTCACTTAGTTCAATGGAAATAAAATTTTTTCCACCCCATTCCTTTTATTCTTTAATAACTATTAATTTATCTCAGTGTGTATAGATATTCAGGCTTAGGGGTTTTGTTGGAGTATAATGAAACCCTATCAAATAATAGTATTTTTTATTGAGAATGAAAGAGGAAGATTACGTGAGGGGTTTTTAGGACATTGGTGGTTAATTTAGTACCATAACATTAACTGGTCATCATTTCATCATGTTTTTAGAATTTGGTTGATTTATATGAAATAGATTTGAAAAAAAATTGAATAATTTTGTTTATTAGGAGTTTTATTACTATTTTAGGGGATTTAATTCAAGTTGGATGATTTGAAAAATAAATTTGAGGTAGGTGGCTTCAATATTTTTGATATTTTTATAAATTTTGATGGATGAGTTGTGTTTGTTGAATTTAATTATAATTTTGGATATTATTATGAGAGTAATTACTTTGGTTATATGGTGACAATTTATTGAGTCTACTAAGGTCTTTTAAAATTGAAAAAATCTATTAACTAATATAAAAGTCACTAAATAACTATATATATTTTGCCAAATTATTTTTTTGGTGGGAACCTTGGTGTTTAGGTATCATTGATCCACTTTACAGGTTAGTGTAATAATTCTTTTTTTTTTATTTCTGTATTAGTTATTTTTTGAAATTTTAATCCACTAAAGTGTAGTAAGGCATTAATATTTTTAACATTTTATGGTTAAATAAATATGTTTTAAATATAACATTTTATTTTAAAGAAAAAGGTGAGTTTTGATTAACAAGACTAATTTGGTTATTTTTATATAAAGGTCTTTTTAAGGTAAAATTCATGGTTTATTTTAAATATTTTTATTACCCTCCCCCATTAGAACCCATGTGGGACTAGTGGTGATGATTAGGGTAACCCATCGAGGCCCACTCAAATAGGACATGGGTTAGAGATGAGCACCGACCATATAAAAGCACATATATGGGTAGAATTAACATCATAAATCCTATGAAGATGAACAAGAAACTTAATAAAATCCATATAATATAAAATAAAACCCAATCCAAAATTTATGTAAATTTGATACATAAAAAAAATCATTCAAAATAAAATTCCGAAGTTGTAACTCCTAAGGCAGTGACACCAACAATGGTAATGATCTCCATGAGCTAGTAAGGTCCATCCCAATCACCATGCCACACATTTTTCTTTAATTTACTTAATATTTTATTCATTTATTTATTTTTTATTCTTTCCCTTGGGTCTTGGGTCATTCACATTGAAATTTTTAGAAAACATAAGTTTTTATCATCACACAGTTTGATCACATTTAGTAGAAATCGTATGAAAATCATGAAAGTGTTCTAACAGTCTTAATAGTGGTATTTCACATATCTAGCACATGGATTTTACAACCATGTGGATAAACCATGTATTATTCCTATGTCCATCAAGTGAGGCTCACATGGTTAGTGCATAGTTTTTCAAACTGTGCAATCAAACCGTGTAACTTTTTTATCTCATTAAAATATGATATTATCATTCTACTCCCACACAATTTTAAGCCAAATTCCGTCATAATTTTTCCCATTCGAACCCTTTATCCTATGATCCCCTCCTACTTTTATTCCCTTAATTTCCATGGATATTTCCATGGATTATTTTATGTCTTGAAGATAATTCAATAACATAAACACTTTAGACCACTTTTTCCCTTTTATTACTTCCTTATTCTTTCCACCTCTTTATATAGTGAGGTCTAGGAATCATAGGGTTAACATTATCTTACATTTCACTATATTTATTTTTTGTTTTATGGTACCCTTTGGACTTTTAAGGGTCCCCCATGCCTCTTTTGGGTGGGTTATCTCTATGCATTGTGAAAAGTACATGGTTAAGGTATGATTCTATATGTTTGAGCCTTTAAATTTAAATCCATTGACTACATAAATGTTTTAAAAATTGTTTTAAATTAATTTCAAATTATGTATCTATGAAAAAAATTTTATTAAGGAAGTTATTTTCCACTCTTTCTATGCTTAAAATCCAGTTTTGTATAAAGGGAACACACTCTATGCTAATTTTAAATATTAAGAGGCTAAATATAAAATTACTTGATTATAAATTGAATATTAATGTGTTATTCAAAATAAATTTATTGAGTTTAATTGATTGTTTAAATGAATTTGAGGTTTTTTATGTGATTTGGTTGAAAAAAAGTAATTTTGGAACTAATTTCATCAATGATAATTTAAAGGGATGGTTGGTACTTTATAAAATGATTTTATAAAGTTGAAAAAACACTTGAGGTGTGAAATAAGCTTTATTTGTATCAAATGGATGATATTTTCCATGTTATAGTAAATATTTCTGATATAAGAGTTTTCTTTAGGAAAAGGAAGCCTCTTCTATGAGGTTTGTTCAGAGGTGGGATTTTGTTTTGGTTCATACTTAGTATTATTCCTATTTTTTCATTATTTGATGTATCACCCCCATTTTATATTTCATGGGAGACCAATCATATCTATATGGGATGTTTATGTATATATAATTCACCACATTAGGAATTTTTTCTACTAGTGACCTTGAGTAATACTTTTCTCTATATTGGGGTGTTTTCCCCTCGGTTCGGTTTGGTAGGGAAATAGCGAGTGTTAGGTTGTTCAAGTTGAATCATACATGCCAAATTTAATGGATTATGTTTAGTACAATCCTAGATATTCCTAGATCTCATAGGTATTCCCATTATTATTTTTGAATCTCCATTATCTCATGACAGTTTAAAAATTTCTATTTTGTGATGATTGGATACTGATTATTTTCTTATTAACACTTTATTATTATTTTCATTGAAATTTTTCTATTAAAAATAATGAATGAGATTTAGTTATTTCAAAATGTACTATTTTTCTTAAAAAAAAATTTCTTATAGAATTTATTTTAGTTATTTAATGGTTTAAAAATATTGATTTACTTTGAAACTAATACATTAGTCATTTTTAAAGTAAATGGTTTTAAATGACAATCTCTTGTTATTGGTTTTAGATAAAAATAGAAAACATACATTTTTATTTTTATTTTAAAACTAGATATTAATATATTTCTATTTAAAGGTGATGTATAGGATTTGGGAAGCATCCCTACTAAGATTCATGTTAATTCTTATCATATTACTGGTTTAATGGGTTCTGATTGGTTGTAGTGGGTGATCCCTTAGGGCTTGGTTTGGGTATGTTGGTGGAAAAAAGTGAGGATGATTCAGTTAGCGCATTGAAATTAATGGTTTCTTTTTTTGTTTTATATTAGTTTATCAATCCTTTATTGTATCATTCTATATATAAACTTACTTTTTGTCCTTTTATATTGGTTCATGTTGGGAATATATTTTTATCACTATTTTTATTTACATTTAGTTGTATCAGTTCCTTCTATTTTCTCAATTTACTATTTTTAAGTTATGGTCTCATTTTTATTCCCTGTATGATTTTTTATTTATTTTTTCTTATTTCTTATGTCTATGATTATTAAACCTATGATTTGTTCATTTCTGGATTCTAGGGGGAAATATGCTATTTTATATGACTTTACTAGGTGAAATATTTCCTAAATGTGATTCCTTGATGCCAAGAAACTAGTTATCAGCCCATGGGGATTAGGAATACAGTTCATGACTAGTGGAAGATTTTATCGAGGAATCATATTAGAGGTATCTTGGATTGGTTCATAAAAAAAGATATCATATTCAGGTTTTTTTGGGATTATTCTAGTATAGAGATATGACTATCACAATTTAAGTGGTCATTTGTGAGTAGGTTCCTAATCACAACTCTTCTTATCACACATAAGATAACAGGGATGTTCAAGAAGTGTGAGTGTCATATTTGAACAATGTTCTCATTTATTTTTGATTTTTTTTATTTATTTGAGTATTTATGCGTTTCATTGAGAATTTATGAGTTATTATAAGTGACTCCATGTTTTAGAGTATAATTTAAAAAATTCTAGTAGGACTTTGATAGTTAACTCATAACTTTACAGGATGTGAGTCCAAAATATGTATAGTTGTTGATTTTATAGAATTTTGAATTTTATTTCCTTGGATATTTTTATTTGTCTACTATATGATTTATTTATTAAGGATTGAGTTATATTCTATATTTTATTAGTATTGGTTTAGTTGAATTAAGTTACAAACATAAAAAAACCTCAAAGTTATTTTTTGAAAAAAGATGAGAGGGTTTTAAATTTCCAAAGTAGGAGGTCAAAGGATTTAAATTTAAATAAAGATTTAGTTTTAAATACAATAGATAATTTTTTTTGACAGATTTTGTATAAATTTTATTAAAATTCCTTTTTATTTAGTCCAACAGTTCTTATTTGAGAACATTTTCAAAGGTTGATTTTGAATTATTCAAGTCTCAAATTAGGTTTTCTTATTATGTTAAATAAGGTTTTTAAAATTTTATATGGGGTTTGATAAATTTCATTTTGGCTCCTCCTAGTTTTTTTGATTTATTTTTTTGAAAGCTTATTTTTGGAATTACAAATTATGTGGCTACTTCCCTTACATATTTTGGGAATGTTTTATAAACTTAATTTATTTTTTTTTTGGTTTTTTTTAAAAATTATATTTCATTTATAGAAAATATTTTATTCTTGGGATATATTGTTTAAAAAAGGATGTTTTTGTTATAACAGAATTTAGATAGTATTCTAGAGTTGTAAATTATATATTATTTATTTTTCTAAATTAGGTGAAATGTTTTAAAAAGACCACTTTATATGTTTTATGTTTTTAAAGGTTGTTTAAAAGTGAGTATTTCCATCCTTGAGGAGTTTTTTGAAATATATTTTATTTAATTATAGACTTTATCAGATGTTTTAAAATGAAAATTTCTATTTTATTCTTGTTTTTTCTAAGTAACTTTTATTCTATCAATTTGATGTTGGATATTTTAAAGGAAAAAAGGATATTTTAAAAAAATATTTCATTTTGGAAGATTTTGTTTTTGGATTTATTTAGTATTTTATATTTGTACCATTTGATTTTAATTTTGGAAACATGAATGGGTGAATTCATGTCTTTTTTTATTTAATATATTCCAAAAAAAGGTCTTGATTAAAGGTGGATAATCAGCCTCTAGGATTTCTTCTTCGGTTTTCTAAGAATGGATTAATTTGGGTTTGTTGATGACTATCAATTTTTAGGTTTTTCTTAGTCGAGTAAGTGTATTTTAATATTTTTTTAAAGATTTTGGATTTGGTATATTCCTTGGGTATTGCCTTTATTATTTTTTTGGAAACATTATTTGTTTTTATGGAGCACATTCCTTGGTAATTGTGGATTTTTTTGATGTGATTTTTCATTTGTACTGTTGTTTTGCTTTGGAGAGTTCAAACATGGAAATCATAGGTTTGTGTGCTTGGGTATCTAGGATGATTAATATTTTATATTTGTTTCACCAAGTTCACTAGGAGTCATTATTATGAGATTGAGGTCTTAGGTTACACTCACTTGACCCAAGGATAGATCCCATGTTGATATTTTTGAGGAATTTCTATTCTTGAGGCTTTTTCATTTGTGTCTTTCATCCCTATCAAGCCTACCCTGATTATTTTTCATGGGGGTTGTTGTTTTCATAGATTTTTTTTTCTAATTTAGGGTATGTTGAGATTATTTCAGCATTGAGGTGTCTTTGAGCCATTGGGGATATAATTTGTGTGTTGTTAGGTGTTGGGGATTTCTCATGATAACCTTTAATCCTTTGTTGATTCTTCTTTTACGGAATGATTTTTATCCTTATTCAGTTCTTGGGAGCATCAGATGTATTTGTAGAATTAATGTTTTATTTTTATGTTACATTATTATAGGTATTTATTGGCCTTTGTTTTGACCATACTTTGGTTGGGTCATACTTCTGTTTCATTGTAGGAGTTTTTGAAAAAAAATTGCATCCCTTGAGGTTGTGCATGGTTAGATCACAGTTAGGTAATACCACATGGTTTGGTTCATGAAAGATTTCATCCAAACATGGTCTACTGGTTGGGGGTGCATGGTTTTTCCAAACCATGCAGCCACCCCTTCAAATCATGCACCCCTAAGAAGAGGGGTTATGAATTATTCATCCATGGTTAAAGTAACCATGTAGTGAAACCATGAACCCCAAATCGGAGCTTTGTATATGGAACTCAATTAAGGTTCATAGTTACTCCTAACCATGTGGCTTCTCTAGAAAACAATGTGAACGAACTTTTAATGATATGAATTTTAATTAAAAAACACAGAGACCCTGTTTTAACATCTAATGAACCCATTAAATCATATCATATTGAACTAATTATTCCCCATCAATAAAGATGCATCTTCTTTTGGATTCTAGGAATTTTTCATCGTTCTTGATGGATCAACTCAATTTATGTTTCGTTTTTTATCCAGATTTTCCATTTCTTCTTAGATCCTCAGAGATATCTTATATTCTCATCTTGTGGAACCCGAAGGTGATCTGTATATTGAATCCAAGTGTTTTAAATATTATTTATGTGTTTCTTATGGATCTATGATCGTAAGTACTTGATATACTCTTCCCTGGTCTCTGTTTTCAAAGGTGATTAGTTCTACCTCCATTCTTGAAGTAGTCATTTCTATAAAAAGTGATAATTATTTTAATTATATAATATTAATTTTAATTACATAGGTTTATTCATAGAATGGATTTTATTTATTATTACCATGGATATTTTGGAAATAAATTACTTTTTAAGGGTTTTTGATTTAAAAATGGTTTTTGTATGAAAAGTTTTTGATAAAATTATTGAATGGCGGTCTTGGTTAAAAAATGGGTTTTCAAGCTCTTAATAGGATCAAATTTTAATTTAATTTTTTTTATAAATTGTGATCATGGATTCATAAATGGTTTTGGAAAAAAGTAACACTTTGGGTTACCTTGGGTGCATTCAGAATAAACATTTCACTCATAGTGCATGTAATGACACATAAGGTTTTCTTTCACTTTAGTGGGTGTAATGGAACTATATTTTATACCAGTTGGATCCATCGTAGGCCTAGATTAGGGATTTAATTTTACTTCTTGTACATATAACCATGGTTTAGAACCCAAATGGTGTGTTTTTTCATCTATGATTTTATTATCACATTATGGATTGGTCATGGATATTTTCTCTCATGCTTTCATATGATATATTAGTCATGATTATTTTCTCACATGTTTTCACATGATGGATTGGTCATGGTTATTTTCTCACATTCTTTCATATGATGGATTGTTCATGGCTATTTTTTTACGTGTTTACCATATAGTGTACTCATGTATTGTATTTGTTATCCCCTCATTCTATTCACCTATACTTTTATTATTAATTTTTTAGATGATTAAAGGATTTCATGAAAAACCTAAGGGATGATTTATAAATGGTTTTGATATTGGAATGTGATTTATAATACTATATTTATTTTAAATATATAACTATGGATTTATTTCATTTATACATTGTATAGAATCTATAGTGGAATACCACAGGGATTTTTTTCTCACACCCTACTTTTTTCATTTAGGTGGTTGTAGACATCATTTTTTATGATTCTGATAAAGGTAATGGAATTATATATCATGTTGGATTCAGTTTTCATCATCGTCTTTATAGAGTGATGGTTTAGAGGTGAAGGTTGGTCACATAGAGACATGTTGGTTTTGCCATGCAATAAATTCTATTTCATCCATTTTGTATTGGATTTTATGGACCTTGGTTGTATATCTTTATTCCACTTTGTATATAGTCATATTTATTTTTTATTACATATGAGAATTTTTTCTATTATCCTATTGTGCCTCACTACAATGATGGGACCTCTCAGGTTTATTTTCTACTTGACTTGGGTTAGTTCATTATAAAATTATATAAAAGTGATGCTTAGATAGAAGTGTGTTAACACTACCTAAGATTGTTTCTATGTCTCGGATAGATAAGATTTATGATAATAGGGATCTAAATAGTAAGTATGTGAGGGTGCCTAGCCATCTGACATCTGAGTCTGAACTCAACTTACCATGGGTGGTTAGAATTTTTTTTACCAAGTTTGGGACATGGATCTTGAGGTCATTTGAATGGACTGGACGAGGATCTTATTTAAATTAACCTTTTACTTTTTAAAGTGTTAGTTTCATCATTATAATTAATATTACATTAAATTATATTTATTTTAATGAATTGACAAGAATTCCTAAATTTGGTCCGATGATTTTAGAATATTTATCAAAATGTTGATTGGTTATTATCTTTTGCTTATCAGATGATGCCTCTTAGAAGAACTATTCTGAATCAAATTGAGGAATCTATGAGATAATTTATTTTTGAAAATAAACTAGTTTACCCTTATTTGATAGAATATATAATCCAAACTATTCATACTCTAGGTTAAGCAGGTGACAAGAACCCGAGACGTGTAGTAGATCATGGATATAAATTCACTAAGTAGCATCCACCCATCTTTTTTGGTGAAAAAGGACCCTTGAAATATTAGGAGTGGCTTCAGTGGATTTAGAGGTTCTTTAACTTCTTAAATAATCTTAAGGACTCTAATGTGTGTTTTTTCACATAAATTCTTGATGGAATGGGAAGGATATGGTGGGACTCTATTGTGGAACTAAGTTGTATGCAGATCTCACATGGACTTCATTCAAGAAAATATCCAATCATCAGTTTTACCATGAGATGTTATGTGTAGTAAATAATTAAGAGTTTCTGACCTTTGAACAATGAGAACATAATAATATTTAGTATTCCACCCATATTTCTGATTTGATTCATTTATCACCAGATCTAGACACCAATGTGTACTTAAAGGATCAGAGGTTTGAGTTGGTATTGAGGCTTGATATTTAGTTGATGTCGATTCTCACGTGAATTTTGACATTCATGGAGTTTTTCAACAAGGAATATATGGAGGAGGCTAACATATTTGTAAAGACTGGTTTGGGTGGATCTTTAGTTGGTGAGTTTTTTAGCCAGAGTGTTTCTTCTGGATATAAAAGGAAGTGAAAGGGTAGTCATTTTTCTTCATGACCATTTTTAGGGGCTTCATCAGGATAAAATTAGTTTTTCTACTACCAATGTAGAAGGAATGTTCATATGAAGCCTAAATCTATGCATACTCCTAATAATTTTCATCATTACAGATTATCAGTCTATCTAAGGAATTTTTGTGAAAGCATATCCCATAGAAGTAATGTTGGATCCACTCTCACCAAGGGTTCTCAAGTTCATATCGATGCATCCAAGGATGGTGGGTCTAATACTCAATCCAAGGGGGATGATCACGTGTCTAATATCAGATGAATTTAGGTGGTGGAATGTGTTCCATAGGAATATGAATAAGGTCCAACTACTGTTAGAGGTATGTTGTTTATTTCATCTTCTATGGTGATAGATTACTAGTGCTACTCATTCTTTTATATCATCAAACTTATTTAATGTGTTGAGCATATTTTTGGAACTTGTGTTGTTCTTTTAGGATATTTCCATGACTTTGAGAAAGAGGTCCAAAAATGGTTTCACGTATTTTGCATGTCGGATGGTGATATGTGACTACAAGGTGGTGTGGGACTTTTTAGTTCTTGATATCGACATATTTTTCCTGATACTTGGCATGGAATGTACGATCAGTGTTACATCCCAGATAGATTATGAGCATCATCAGGTTATGTTTCTAACTTTTTATGGGGTCACTAATGTTTTCAGGGGTGAGTGGGACACTTGATCGTGAATGGTGGGACATGTTTTTTCTTATGTTGGGTTAATATCATGCCAATTTTCAGATATGTTTCTTGATATTGTCAACCCTCGTTTTGTTTTTCAGCTTCTTTTAGTGGTGTGAGAATATCCTGAGGTTGTTTTGGATGATTTTTATAGTTTATCACCATCGAGAGAGGTCATGTTTACTATTGACCTTCTCCCTAGTAAGATACACATTTCTATTATATCATATTAAATGGAACCTGTGGAGTTAGTGGAACTTAAATTCCAAATTGATTTCCTAGAGGATAAGGTATTTATTTTTCCTAGTGTTCTACCATGGGATTTTCATGTCCTCTTTTCTAGGAAGGATGATGGGAGTCTCAATATTTTCATAGATTTCCAAAATTTGAATCGGGATGCTATTAAGAACAAATATCATTTTCCCTTGATTAATGATCTCTTTTACTAACTTAAAGGGGCATGTTGTTTAAAAAAAATGATGTTCGGTTAGGGTACCAACAGTTGAGTGTTTGGGAAGAGTATATACCTAAGATAACATTTAGGAGCTGACATGGGAATTTAATGTTTCTAGTTATTCCATTTGGTCTGAATAATAGTCCAATGATAATTTTGGATTTAATGAACTAAATCTTTCATCTGTTCTTGGAATATTGTGTTCCTTTGTTCATAGATGATATTTTGATGTTTATAAATTTAAAGGAGCATATGGACCATTTGAATATCATTATTCAAGCCTTAAAGGAAAATCACCTATTTGGTAAGCTTCCCAAATGCGAGTTTTGGATCTAAGAAGTATTTTTTTTGGAGAATTTCATATTTGAGATGGGAGTCTATGTGGATAATAAGAAAGTACACATTGTTATATAATAGGATCATCCCATAAATGTGTTCAAGATTAAAATATTCTTGGGTTTTTCTGGTTACTATAGGTTGTTTTTTCTATATTTCTCCAACATCACATCTTTTATGGTATCTTTAAATCATAAGTGTGTAAATTTTGAATGGAATGAAAAATGGAAATGATATTTTGAGGAGCTAAAGGTAAGGTTAACTTATGAACCAGTTTTGATTCTTCTAGAACTAGGTTCGGTTTAAGATTTTTTTTGTGATGCTTTTGGTATGGGTTTTGGAATTGTCTTAATGTGGGGAAAACATGTTGTGGAATATATCTCTTTATATTTATTACCTAATGAGAAGAAGTACCCTAAAGATGATCTTGAGATGGCAGTAGTTTTTCATGCACTCAAAATTTTGAATCACTATCTCTTTGGGGTAAGTTTATAGTGAATTCTGATCATATGATCATGAAATACATTTTTTACTTAGAGGGATATAAAATTGTGAGATAGATTCTAAGTTGAGTATCTTCAGACTATTGATATTTTATGTTTCATACACTCATAGGAATGGGAATGTGGTTTTCAATGTGTTGATCATAAAATTACCAACACAATCCGTAAAGGAATCAATTGAGGAGTTGTCATTGATGATTTCATATACTAATATGAGCTTGTTAGTGGAAGAGGATGGTGGATAGGTGTTCTTCGTATTTATGAAATATGGATCATATTTTTATGAGTGAGTTTGGCTCAATAAGGTGATATACAACGAGTTAAAATTCTTAGGTAAATGTTCTTATAGTGGGGAGACCTTGGGTGAGTGGTCTTAGTCTCCCAGTGGATCATTGTTCTTCCATAGAAGGCTGGTTGTTTTGATTTATCTAATGTAGGAGTTGATGGGTAGTGGAAATCGACCATGTTGGTTCATATACCCCAGGGCTATCAAAATGTATCACGACATGAGATGTTGGCATTGGTGGTCAGGGATAAGGTTGTTGATTATAGATTTTATATTATGACATGTCATTTTTCATTAAATTAAGGTGGAATACCAGATACCTACTGGTTTGTTGAAACCATTTTCCATTATTGTATGCAAGTGGAATGAGAATTAAATGAACTTAATCATTGGTTTACCATGGAATCCTAGTGGGAAGTATGTGATTTGGGTGATCATTAATCAACTTATGAAATCATCTCATTTCAAACCAATCAAGGAGACGATGAATGTGAAAAAAATCAAAGACTTATGCATCAAGGTTATTGTGAGGATTAATGGGGTTCCTAATATGATGGTTTCTGATAGAGACCTATATTTTACATCTAGGTTCAAGAATTATTTATAGGATTTCATGGGTTCCATGTTGAAATTGAGCTTGAATTATCATCTGAATATGGATAGATAGAAAAAGACAGATCTATTCAGGCACTTGAGGATATGATTCGGGCTTGTGTTCTTGATTTTGGTGGATCTTGGGAAAAGAATTTTCCTCTAGTGAAATTTTTATATAATAAATGTTATAAAGCATTGAAAATGATATATACTTTCAAATAATTGTATGGGAATCCATTTATATCTCCCTTTTATTGGGAAGATTTGGGAGAGAGGTCCTTGTTTGGGATGAGTCTCATTCATGATATGCTAGAAAAGGGGAAGTTAATATAGAAGTGGCTGGTCACAACACAATTACATTAAGAATATTATGAAGACCATCTTCTTCATCCACTAGATTTTGAGGTTGGTGATTGATTTTTTCTCATAGTTCCACCTCACTTGGGACATCATCGATTGGAGAAGGTATGTTGGAACTAAGATTTATTAGAACCATTGAGACCGTGGAGTGACTTGGAAAGGTGGAATATAGATTGGACTTACAATCCCATTTGACTATGATTCATGATGTGGTTCATTTTTTCTAGATGAGGGGATATCAATTATATTCTTCCTAGGTGATTTCATGGGAAGGATATTGATCTTGAACCCAATACCACTATTTTTGAGCTACTGAAAAAAATTATAAATCACCATGATATGGTACAACATGATAAAATGATTCCCTTAGTTTACTTATTGTGTTATTGTAGACATGATATCCATGATAAGTGAAAGAGGGGATAATTTTCAAGGCATTAATGAAATTATTTTTTTACAAGTGTTGAATCTTGATCACTTTATATGGATAGAAATAATTTTTGGTAGGGGGATTATAACATGCCATTACATTATTATAGGTACTTATTGACCCTTGTTTTTACAATTCTTTGGTTGGGTCTTTCTTTGGGGTCATTTTGAGAGTATTAAAAAAAAATTGGGATCTCTTGGGGTTGTGCATAGTTGGTGCATGGTTAGGGAAAACCATGTGGTTTATCCAAGGAAACATTGTGGCCAAGCATGGTTTACTAGAAGGGGCACCAAATTTTTGTAAACTATGGGCCAACCTCCAAACTGTGCAACCCCAAGAAAAGAGGTTATACATGGTTGGTTTATGGTTAATGTAACCATGATTCTAAACTGTTCACCCCAAACAGGATATCTGTATAATATTTACAATTAAACCTCACAGTTACTCTAAATTTTTCGGCCTCTCCAGTAAATCATGCATACAAAATTTTTATGATCCAAAATTTTAATTAAAAATACCCAAGATCATGGTATAACCTATAATGATCCACTAATATCATATTTTGTTGACCTAATATTTCCCCAGTTCTCAAGAGGCATCTTCCTTTGGATTCTAGGTGGTTTTTATTCATTCTTCGTGGATCAAATCAAGGTATATTGCATTTTTTTATTCAGGTTCCCTTATCCTATTAAATCCTCATTTGATCTATTCTCCTCTCATCTGGTAGAACCCAAATGGGATTTGTATGCCATATAAAAGGATTTTAATAGATGATTTATGTGTTTCTTATGGATCTAGGATCATGAGGACCTGGTATACTCTTCCCTAGTCTCTATTTTAAAAGGCAATTAGTTCTACCTCTATTTATGAGGTAGGTGATTCAATAAAAAGGGATAGTTGTATGAATTCATTACTATTCTTGTAAATTCATTTGGGTTATTTATTTAATGGATTTTATTTTTGATTATAATGTTTTTTTGGAAATAAATAATATATTCAAAGGGATTTTTCTTTAAAAACAGTTTTTGCACACCAAGTGTTTAATAAAATGCTTGAATGGTGGTTTTTGTTTAAAAACGGGTCTCAAGAATCAAGTCATATTTAATTTTTTTGGATCTATTTTATAAATTAAAGGATTTTTTTTAAATGGTGTTGGACAATTATAGAACATTTGGTAACCTTGGGTGTGTTGAGAATAGAATTTTCACTCATAGTGTGTGTAATACCAATTGAGATTTTATTCCACATTAGTGTGTATAATGCCACTAGTGGTTAAACTGGTTGCATCCACTATAGAACTGGATTAGGTATTTATTTTTATGTCTAGTATGTATACCCATATGTTAGAACCCAAACAATGTTCTTTTTCATTTATGATTGGATTATCACATGATATATTGTTCGTGGTTATTTTCTTACATGCTTTCACATAATAGATTGGCCATGGATATTTTCTCACATTCTTTCACATGATGGATTGGTCATGGTTATTTTATCACATTATTTCACATGGTTAATTATTCATGATAATTTGTTTTAATTTCTACCTTATCGTGTATTCATGTATTTTATTGGTTATTCTCACATGCTTATTCACTTATAATTGTTATATTCCTTGTTTGTAGAATATTAAATGATTTTATGAAAAACCATGGGATGATTCAAAAAGTGTTTTGATATTTGAAAATTATTTTTAAAACTCTCTTTGTTTTATTTATAGAACTACAAAATTCAAGTTTTCCTTTTGGATGTTGTAGACATTTTTTTAGAATTCATGTAAATGTAAGTGAATTATGTAACATATCTAATTATAATTTCATCTTAGCCCTTGTAGTGGGATGGTTAGTAGGTGATGGTTGGTCAAATGGAGACTTGTTGGTCTTGTCTTGTAATGCTTTCTGGTTTAGCTAGTTTGGATTGGATTGTATAGAAATTGGTTGTATCTCATTCTTTCACTTTGTAATCTGGTTTTATGTATTTTTTTATTATATAAAATACTTATTTATATTATCCTATTGAACCTCAACACCATGACATACCCTCTTGGGTGTCCTATGTAGTTGAATCGGGTTTGTTCATTACAAATGTGGTAGTGAGATCTTTAAATAGAGGGGAGACCACCATGGGTGATCTTCTCTTTTCCTTTCTCCTTTTGAAGGAAATGGTGTGTGACTATTGGGTGGGGTGTCTTTTTTTCCTTGATCCAAAACTTCTTGGTGTTCAATGTAAGTACCATTAGAATTGAATCCCTTGGTTGATTAGATTTATGATATTTTTGGAATACATGTTATTAGGTAAAGGTTAGGTTCTTTTGGTGCACTCGACCTTCATTTGGATGATCAGTTATAGGATCATGGTGTATCTCCCCTATAGTTCCTCAAAAGTTGTTTTTTTATTTGGTTATATTTTTATGGAAGTTAGTTCCTTTTTCCTTATCTAAGTCCTAGTCACGGTGTTCCTTATTTCTTACAGATGAGATTGTGAATAATGAAGTTAAACCCCATCTTTCCTTTGATCTACTGATTCTTCTATGGATTTATAGAGGTAGGAAGAATAATGGTGGGAATTTTTTCACACCCTCACAATTAATTTCATTAATATTTATTCAATTATTTATTTATATTCCTTCCCTTGATAATCAGGTCTTTTCCTCTGATTTTTCTTGAAAAATATAACTTTTTACTTTTCATAAGGTTTGTATAGGGTTATTATAAATCACGTGGAAACTAAAAAAGTGTGTAAACAATATTAATAATGATATTTTTCATATTCGTAACATAGTTTTACCAAATGTGTGGCTAAACCGTATATTATTACTAGGTTCATCCAGTGAGGCTTGTATGGTTGACGTACAATTTTCCAAACAATACAGCTTGTTCAGCTAATTAAAAACCAAAAAAATACTATTCTTCCTATATTTAATTTTATCCAAAATTACTTACCTCCTCTCCCATTGAAACCCTATATCCCGTGAACCCCTCCTCCTTTGATACCTTTAATTTCCATGGTGATTTATATGGATTATTTCATGTTTTGAAGACAATGCTTCATGGTAAACTCTCTGAACTACTTTCCCCATCATTTTTCTTCCTTATTTCTTTTTTTAATACCCTAGTGAAGTCTAAGAGACATAGAGTTCATGGTTACCAGATTTTTATTAGATTTTTTGTTGTTTTAGGGTTCTCTTTGGACTTATATGGGTACTACATGCCTTATTTTGCTAATTTAGCATTGTATAATGTGAAATTGACATAATTGAGGTAGGTTACTCTATATTTGAGATTTTAAATTTAAATACATTGAATGATTTCATGTTTTATCACCTGTTTTGAATTAATTTTAAATTAAACTAAGTATTATATATATGGATTTTTTCTTAAGGAAGTTGGTTTTCTCTTATTATATGCTCAAAACCTACTTTGTATAAATAAAGAACTCTTTGTGATTGTTTTAAACACCTAAAGGATCCTTTTAAAATTATTTGTTTGTGATGTGAGTGTGAATGATTTATTTAAGGGAATTTTATTGGGTTTCTTTTATTATTTTAATGTCATTGAGGATATTTGTGGGATTTTATTAAAAAAAGTTATTTTGGAACTAAATTCACGAACAATGGTTTAATGGTATGGTTAGAACTTTATAAACTGATTAAATAAAGGTCAAAAATCCCTTTAGGTGTTTATCATGATTCATTTATATTAAATTGATTAAAGTTTCCTTTTTATAAGACATATTTTTTATATATGGGTTTTCTTATGGAAAAGGCATCCACTAATATGAGGTGTTCTTAAGGGTGGAATTATGTTATGGTCCCAACGTAGTATTCTTGTTATTTTTCATTGTTTGAAGGATCAAATAAATTTTATATATCATGTGAGACCAATAATATCTATATGGGATGTCAATTAACATATAAAACTCTTGTGTAGAACTTTTCTCTACTAGTGACCCTGAGTATTATTTTTATCTTCTTTAGGAAGTTTCTGTTGAAATAGTGAGTACCCTAGACCCAACTATGCATTAATTATGATCACCATATCATGTATACAATTAGATATTCAATATGTATTCTTACCTTTATAGTGTAGTATTTTTTGTGTCCATTATTTAATGGTAATATCCTAGGTTAATTGTCGTATCAAAAGGTTATATTAGATCCCAAGATATAATGAGAACCTTGAGATACAATGACATTAATCTTAAATAAAGGTCATATGGTCTAGATGCATCATACTGATTAGACATATTTGATGTTTGACTATCAGGTGTTGGGGTCTCATAAGCATAGAGACTTCTTCTCATGAAGTTTTCACTTGGTGATCTCTAGTACTGAGATCATGAGGATAGACCCACCAATAGAAAAACCACATGTTTCAGGTGTCATTGGTTATTCCTATCTACAGACATGTGTATTGGTATTATAAATTGAGACCATTACCAATGTGTATCATTTTATTTCATAATTTTATGGAAGGAAAAACCATGATATTGAAATAGTAGCGAGTAGTAGCGAGGTAGATATTGTTGGGTGTGTCGTTGGTGGTATGACTTTGGTTGAATGGTCAAGAAAGGATTTATTGTTTCCAAGTTAAGGAAGCTATATATCTTAGGTCTGGTTGATCATGATGGTGATACCTTCATAAGTCTTTGGCCAAAGTAGTATAATGGTAAATCCATCCGAATAGATCAACGACTAATAAAGGAAGAAAAGGACAATGGCACAAACGTGCATCATGCTTTATGAGATATTTGAAGATAAAGGTATTATAATACATAGTTCATGTTCATAGGCTGGTAGTCATTGCTATGACTATCCTTATCTCTTTAGGGGCCTTGATGGGTTTATAGGCTCTACTCTTGGTCTGTGGATTTTTTTCACTACTATCGATATAAGGGCCTAGAGGGTCACACACAATAGAATATTCATGAATTAAACATATTTAGTTGAATAGGAATATTGGACATGGTGTGACCCACCAAAGGATCCGAGTATTTTCCAAGGTATCGATCACCAACAAAATAAATAGATTCATTATTATTCAAGTTATGAATAATTGGTATTGAATTTATTTAATGTATTTATGAGTTAAGTAAATATGAGAAAATATTATTTGGATGAATATTATTTTAATATTCAAGGTTCATTTAATATTAAGAAAAAATGACAAGTCAAGTTAAATGCCTTGGTTTTGTCATGTAATATTATATATATATATTTATATTACAAGTATGTGATAAATTATTAATAATTTTATGGTGCAGTTTAGTTCGTCAAAATTATTTAGGTGATGTTGATATAAACGGGGGCCGGGGAACCCAAATGGGTATTTAGATACTCCACTATAAATAGAGGAAGATGATCCCTCATCATGACTATTCATGACATTTTGGCCAGCGCCTATTTCTCATCCCACTTACTAGAGAGAGAAACAGTCAATCCATGTGTTCATATCGAGTTCTTCCTCAAGCATCAATGTTCAAGGTGCCTTCGGATCTCCATGCTAGCACCCAGAATTCAATGATCGAAACTCTAGTAGATTTTTAAAACACATGTGGGTGATATAGAGGGTTCCTGATATGGATCATTTAAGCAACAATCACCATCTAAAAGTTGAATTCGAGCGTGATTTCAGATCTGAACATGTATGTTTTTAGTTTTATTTTACGTTCTCTTTTAATTTACATGATATATTCATACCAAACTAAATTCAGAACATCAGCGACAACAAGTTACATAATCCCGTCGATGAAAATTTTAAAATCTCTATCCCATCGGCTTCCACTACAGGCCCTGGTTTCTTCAAGTGGTATCAGAGGGATCTGGTATATTTTTTTAATCTAAAGAAAATTAATTTGCATAAAAATAGGTTGAGGGTTTAAAATCAGTCTCAAAAGTTAAAACCGCACGTCGATCCAATTTTGAATGACCAAGTTATGGATATTTTATATTTTCAGATTAGATCGAATTTGTGGTTTGATCATGGGAATTAAAATTTCATTGTTTTTGTTTCCAATCCCTCAGATTCGGCCATGATCCGACCTGTTTTTAAGTTCATTGGAAATAATATCTATTTTGTAAAAATTATAATTTTACATTTTTTTAAATTTCATAATTATTTTATTATTATAATAAAATTATAATAATAATAAATTATTAATTTATTATAACAATTGTATTATTATTATTATAAAGAAAGGCTAAATTTAGCCTTTTGATTTTTTTTGGAATGGGGTGTGGATGTCTTGGAGGGATGAAAAATAATGGAGCTATATGGAAAATTGAAAAGGGGATTTGGGAAGTTAAGTAAAAATGTAATTAAAAAAACAAAAACAAAAAAATGTGATGGGTCCATCTTGTCAGCCCTATGTTGGTGCGCCTTCTGCATGCTGCTATAACCAGTGATACCCTCCTCTAGTCTACCGACATCCTGCACCAGCACCACTCCTCTGCCCTGGCACTATCGCCCACCGCTGCGGTGTCCTGACCTTCCTTCCCTTGCCTTCCAGACTCCACTGTGGCCATGCCGCTTCCCCAGACTAGTGGGTCTTCTACCCTCACAACACTCCCCTACCCCTCCCAGATGTGTCTCTGCACTGACCACCTCATTCATGGTTAGTTGACACTCGTAGCCGGCACCCCTCAGCTAGACGAGCTTCTCCTTCCCGTGTTGGTGCTCCCCTCTCTAGCGAACACCCCCACCTTTGGCGTCCAGATCTAGACCAGTGAGCATCCTCTGTCTAGATATCTTCTTCCCTTCACATATCAGAACCCGTGTCCTGTTCTCATCTTGGCGACACCATCATCCTGAATCGCCCTTCCACCATTTTCGGCTCCACCCATGGCATCGTCCATGCCTGTAGCTGCTGAAGGTAACCCTTGCTGGGATTTTATAGACCTTAAATGCCCAAGAAAAATCCTGAGTGGGTCTTCCCAACCCATAATGGTTTTGGGCAGATCTACCTGGCCTAGAAAATTTGAGAACGAGATTTGCCTGACCCATTACAGGTCTGTGCAGGTTTTGCATGACTCGCAACGAGTCAAATCAGGGTTTTGGGGGCCAGATAAATATAATTGATATATTTAATTAATTTATTTTTTGAATTAAATTTAATTAATTAATATATTAATTGTGATATAATATAATAAATTTTAATACCTAGGGATAAAAATTAAGTTAATTTTGAAATTAAATTAATTAATTAATTAATTAAATTTTAGGTATTAAAATTAAATTAATTTGTGGACCGATAAATAATTAAATTATTTTAATTATTTAATTAATTTAATTTAATTAAATAACCCTCATACTTATTTAATTAATTTTAATTTTTATCACTTGTTTTTACCCATCAACTGGTCTTCAGCACCGACCCATGTATATCTGCATTTAATTAATTATTTAAATATGTGAGATGTTTGTAATTAATTAAATGAAGATCTGTGCATCGTATTTTTTTTCTCGGTTAAAATGTATAAGGGCCCACGTTCTCAATTTTATCTTATGTAAATTACTCCCCTAGTCCCCCTCTCCAGTGTGCGAGTATTTTTGTACTTTAGAAAAATATGGTGTATGATGTGGATCCCACAAAGATGAGGTGGTATATATTGATCAAGAGGATGCAAGATGTCACGTGGACCTCGCCAAGAGGTGGAGGTACTCCAAGACATCATATGGACCCCGCCAAGATGAGGTGATACTATAGTTGAGCATCAGACATACTAGACAGGGAGAGCTGCATCTAGAGTCAAGCTTGGACTTAGGTATGATGTCCTTAGGTCATTTAGTTTCTCAAGACCAATGAGGTAGTAGTTTACCTTTATTCATGTATTTTTTGTTTTATTCATTTTATAACAGCAGGAAGAAAACATAAAATAATAAATAATAAAATGCATGTAGAAGCGACACAAGATTTTCTATTAATGTTTAGTAGTGAGCATGACAATATAGATGAACAAGATTAATAGAAATGGATTACATTCATCTAGAGAAAAACACAGAACCCTAACAGAAATATTAAGTCTTTAATCACCTTACATCATTCAAATTTGAACAAAATCAGGTGCTTGGGGTGCCAATCATGCCAAAGCTGAGGGTTCCTCTTACTACCGGGGAGTTCTTATGAGAGTGGTGGATTGAATTAACTAAAATTGTAGTAAAAAAATATCCAAATATAGATTTTTTTTAATATTAGAGGCAAGCATTGAGTAAATCAAGTAACGATTTTAGAAGCTGGGACTTCACTCAACAGATCAAGGAACCGCAAGTTAATGTGGTTGGCTAGTCAGAATCCTACCTTGAACCCTTAGAGTAGTGGTGTATCTAAAGCTTGCAGAATATGAGGTGTGGTTCAAGGATCCTTTCCACTAGAATACTCAAGCGATAGAGTATTCCAATTATAGTATAGAGGGTTCCTAGAATTTGATAAAATAGTGTGAGGAATTTTATGATTAAATTAATTAGTAACATCTCATTCGGTAATCAGTATAAAATCAATTATCTGCTAAATTTTATTTGTATAAAAAGGTAAGAAATACCATAAGTAAAAACTGTGATAAATACTGGACAAAGTTAGTTTCAAAACTATAATGAAATTCCAAGATTAGTATTGATGCTTGCACATATTACTACCATATTGGAAATTCAAGGTGCTGGTGTCCCTACCTGTTAAGCCACCTCATGAAGCAAGGGTGAGAAATTTATTACATGAGACTCATGTATGGATCATATGAGGGTTCTGTCATAATGATATCAACAACATCCGATGTTATTTTCGGTCACTACATCATGACATGGATGATATTACATGTATTATCATACCCATGAAGTTTGTGAGGAGAAAGTGAAGAAAGATTTGAATGTGATGATTACACTCACTTTGTGTAAAGTGAAAGACAATTCATGATATTTTAATTCATCCCATTCTTATATCATTTTTAATCAAATTACTCTAGTTTTGTTTAAGGATACAAACAAATAGTATGAAGTAAGTGTTTCATTACCTTTTAGGCATAGTTCTCCAAGTAATAAGAATATTAATGAAAGTTCTATCTTTAGTTATTATGGAGAATATATTGGAAGACAAGGAGAAAAGGCCAATGAAATGTTACGTCAAAAGAACCTTCATAATGTTATTTAAATAGTATAGGTTGGTTATTAAACAGGAGGTTATTTTCATCACATATCTTGAAATAAATTTATGGAAGTTTAAAATGAAATGAACTGAATAGAATAAGCAAGTACCTTCTTCTTCTTCAGTGTATATTCATCAAATCAATGTATTGTTTCTGACATACTTCTTGGTTATTAAATACAATAGTCCTTTCACATATGTGTATTGAAATAAAATAACCATATAAGTAGAGAAACATTATTAGGAGTGAGGTTTCTTCTCCAAGAAGCTAAGAAAGGGTGATTCTTAAGTCAGTGATGAGAAACACATAACTTCATATTTCTAAGTGAATGATTCTAGTCGAACAAGTTGTTAAATGTAACAAAAACATTTATCTCATGTTCCATTTGGACATAATGAGACATTATTCCAAGTTCTAAAATGTATGTTGTTTTTGGTGTATTATACCTAACAAATAGTTTAGTGGTACTTGAATCATAATCAATAACTGATGAATATTAAAATATAAGACTTTTACCTAGTTATGGAAAGATAATTATTTGTTAAGTAAAACTAAAAGTGGATGTCAATAATATACCCAATATGGTATTTAGCCTTAGAATAGTTAAACACCTTTGGTATATTTGAAGCATTTAGTTTGGACAATGAAACCTTTATAAATAAAGGTATGTCACATGGATTTTGGAATTAGTTCAACAAGAAAGCCTGAACTATTCCAAAGGAAAGATAGTTGTAACGATACTTCATAACATTCCTTTAAGTTATTAAGGAATGTAATAGTGAAGTATGTTCATGGTTAGAAGGTATATCTTGCTTTGGATCGGCATGCCGAAAAATATCTTGACCAAGAATTCATCGATCATGATAATGTAGCGTGATGTAATTCCCAACACACATTACCTTATCAACATCACCACATTGATGTTTATAAAGAGAATCAATGACTATTCTTACATGTTTACATTGATCAAAAAAAATATAGTGTGGGTCAATTTGTAAATGAAAATTTTATACATTACAGTTATGATATAAGTTGTATCAATGTTTCAACTTGTAGAAACTTCAATAATATTCCAAGATGGTGTTTTCAAATAACGACAAAAACCCATAATGAATATGCCAACTAAAAATGAAAAATGGTTATCGTACAAGTAAATTCATGATTGAAATCCATAATTTCATAGGACATGTGTTTAGATGCAAAAATTTTTTAGGATATAAACAAACATACATCAAGCTAAACACATGGTGCTTCAAAGTAATTATCCTAACAGTTTATTAGGATATTACCTAAATCCCTAAGTTAGAAAAGTGGTATTCAAGTGATAGACTGCCTTTCTATATAAGTATGAATATCTATTTTTGAGATATTGGGATCAATATTGACTTTGATTTAGTCAATGATCAAGATAAACAAATGGTTTTTATAAGAACAAGATCCACAAGTACACGTGGAAGAAGATTCTTTCAGTGACACATACTGCGTAGGAAGGATAAAAACCATGGTGATGGTTTTGAGTTCACTACAGCTAGTGATACATTATTTGTTAAGAATAATAATTATTATAAGTAATCAGTATAAGTAAATTAGTTAATATTTACAGGATCAACTAAAATTCAATAATGGATTTCATGTATCAAAGTGAAAAGGGGCTTATGAATTTAATACTACAGAGGGTATTAAAGTGAGTTGATGCATGGATGGTATAAGTGTTGTACCAATAAGGATTAATTGGTTATACCAAGTTAGTATTCATAAATCCACTAGAATTTTACTTTTCATAGCTAACTTCTAAGATCACTTTATTTTCCATTGCATGTCGAGATCAACTTTCATGGAAGGTGTATAAACAACACAACCAAAAAGGAATGATGGCATCATTTGATGCCAATAAGTGTTGCAAGTTACTAAAATCCAATTATGGATTATATAAAGCAACAAGATCTTAGAGCATTCATTTGGAATGAATCTTTTCCATGCGTTTACCAGTGCTTAGTGGTAGCACCATTGTTTCCCAAGTGGAATGTGTTTAATAACATATTGAAAACATATATTGGTATTACATTTAGTTAAGACCAGGATAAAATTAATTATCCAGTGATTGAATTAAATTAGCAAACAAATTATAGGGGACATGATATACTGAGGTAGATCTAACACTTTCTTGGACCTAGTCAATCATACATACAGTGAAATGGTATTGAAAAATACAAGTTGGAATAATTCATGTTATGAATTGTTTCCAATGTGAAATGGAATAATCTATCCAGGTTATCATGTTTGGAACATGGGAGGTGATTAAAGTTTTGATTTGAGTTCCATATGCTTTAGTGATGGATCAATCACGTATTCCATGATATGTACCAAGATTTTATATTCCCATAATATACTTTATAGTATGAAAATATCAGTTGTATCCAGGAGCACTGTAAGAAAAACAGTCAGCACTATTTGATTTTACTTGGGAAATTACAGAAGATATATACCTGGTAAGTGGACAAGAAAAGAAAACTAGTCATTGTGAGACACAAAATAGTCTTCCTTAGATCAATTTGATCTAGTGTCATAGTTAGGATAAAGGTGATGAGTGATTCAAACTCATAAAAACTAGTGGTAGTCATATCTATAAATACTGAGTAAGTTGCATCTTCTAAGGTAGCTAAGAAGCAATTAAACACAACTATTTTTTCTAATTCATGGAATCACACTTAGTAAGTAAAGTATTATCATAATTTAAATGATGATATTCTTTCTAGGAAAGATATCAAGTTTAGATAGCATAAAAAAGGGATATACTCAGGGATATTATCTCTTGAGATGTTTTTCTCATAGAGATGAGGTTGCATATAATAGAATTGTCACGCAATGGAAATGTGGTAGAAACCAGTAGCTAAAGACATTAGTCTGCAAAAAATGATCTTAATCATGTGAGTAGCTAACATGTATGGTTATCAAGTTGGCTCTAGTGCAAGTGGGAGTGTTGAAATAGTTGGTTCCCTAAAACTAACTATGCAGTAATTTTGATTACCATATCATGTATATAGTTAACTATACATGATGTATTCTTACCATTATAGTATAAACTTTAATGTGACCATTATTTAATGTTAAAATCATAGGTTAATTGTTGTATCAAAATGTTATAGGAGATACCAAGATATAATGAGACCCTCAAGATACAATGACATTAATCTTAAAAAAAGGTCATATGATCTAGATGCATCATACTAATTGGAAACTATTGATGATTGACTATCAAGTGATGGGGGCATATAAGCATCAATACTTCTTCTCATGAAGTTTTCAATGAGTGATCTATAGTACTGAGATCACGTGGACATACCCACCAATAAGAACACCACTAGTTTCAGGTGTCATTGGTTGTACATATCTATGGACATGTGTATTGGTCTCCTGAATTGATACAATTACCAATGTATATCATTTTATTTCATGATTTGATGCAAGAAAAAATCTATGATATTTAAATCGTGGTGAGGTAGCTTATGTTAGGTTCATCATTGATGGTATGACATTGGTTGAATGGTCAAGAAATGATTTTTCACTTCCATGTTAAGGAAGTTGTATATCTCAGGCCTGGTTTATCAGGATGGTGCTACCTTCATAAGTACTTATCCAAAGAGTAGAGAGGTAAATCCATCCGGATAGATGAAAAAATAATAAAGCAAAAAAGTACAATGACACAAGTGTGCATCATTCTTTATGAGATATTTAAAGACAAATAGATTATAATACACATTCAGTGTTTGTAGGTTGGTAGTCATTGATATGACTAACTTTATCTCTTTAGGGGTCGTGATGGGTTGTCAAACTCCACTCTTGATCTGTGTATTTTATTTACTTCTATCAAGATAAGGTCCTGGAGGGTCACACACAATAGCATATTAAAGAATCTTCCTTATTTAGTTGAATAATTATATTGGACATGGTGGGCCCCACCACGGGGTCCGAGTATTATTGAAGGTATCAATCACCAAAGAAATAAATAAATTCATTATTATTCCAAGTTATGAATAATTGGGATTGAATTTATTTAATACATTTACGAGTTAAGTAAATATGAAAAAATACCATTCTGACGAATATTATTTTAATATTCAAGGTTCATTTAACATTAAGAGGGATTGGTGAGTCGAGTTAAATGGCTCAGTTTTATCACGTAATATATTTTATATATATTATATGTAAGTGATAAATTATTAATAATTTTTATGGAATTTTTTGTTCGTCATAATTATATAGTAGACATTGATATAAATGGGGGTCAAGGAACCCAACTGGGTATTTATAATCTCCATTATAAATAGAGGAAGAGGCTCTCTCATCAAGACTATTCATGGAATTTTGGCCAGTGCCTCTCTCTCCTACCACTTCTTAGAGAGATAAGCAGTCGATATGAGTGTTCGGATCAAGTTCTTCCTCAAGCATCGAAGGCATATTTATGCGGTGATCCTTGGGATGTGAAGGTGTCATCGGATCTCCACACTAGCACCCAAAATTCGATGATCGACACTCCAACAGATTTTTGAAGAATGTGTGGATGGTCTAGAGGATTACATTTATGGATCCTTCAAGAAATGATCGCCATCAAAAAGTTGTAGTTGAGCACGACTTCATATATAAAGAGATATATTTTTAGTTTTATTTTAGATAATATTTTAATTTATGTGAGATATTCAGACCAAACCGGGGCTCGGATGATCGGTGATGACAAGTTCCATTCTATTATAGATGAAAATTTTAAAATCCCTAGCCCATCAGCTTCAGTTGTGGGCCCTGGTTCCTTCAAGTTGTATTAGAGGTATTTCTTATATTTTTTAATCCAAAAAAAATTATTTGCATAAAAATACTTTGAGGGTTTGAAATTGGTCTCAATAGTTCAAATCGCACATTGATCTGATTTCGAATGACCAAGTTATGGCCATTTTAAATTTTTGTATTAGATCGAATTTGTGGTTTGATTGCGAGTATTAAAATTTCATTGTTTTTTTCTAATCCCTGAGATCCGGAAATGATCTAGCCAATTTTTCAGGTCATTTTAAATAATATCTATTTTTTGAAAATTATACTTTTACATTTTTATAATTTTCATAATTATTTTATTATAATAGTAATATTACAATACAATTATGATAATAATAAATTATTAATTTATTATAATAACTGTATTATTATTATAAATAAAGCATAATTTTAGCCTTTATATTTTTTTTGGAATGGGGTGTGGATGTATCGGATTGATGAAAAATAATGGAGCTGTGTGGAAAATGGAAAAGCAGGTTTGGGCGGCTAAGTAAAAAGGTAATTAAAAAAACAAAAAAAAGGTGTGAGGGGGTAGTCAGCCCCCTATTGGTGTGACTTCTCCATGACAATAGAACTAGAGGAACTCTCCTACATTCGTCTGGTAGCCCGCACCAGCACCGCCCCTCCGCCCCAGCGTTGCCGCCCACTACCGCGGTGTCCCGACCTCCCTTCCCTCACCTCTCAGACTCCCTTGTGGTCGAGCCACTTCCCCGAAATAGCGGCTCCTCTAACCTCTTAGCACGCCCCTAACCCTCTAGCTTATTTCTCTACACCAGCCACCTCCTTGATGGAAAGCTGACACCCAGAGCCATCACCCCTCAGCAGGATGTGCATCCCCTTCCC
This sequence comes from Viscum album, assembly GCA_963277665.1. Classification (NCBI taxonomy): domain Eukaryota; kingdom Viridiplantae; phylum Streptophyta; class Magnoliopsida; order Santalales; family Viscaceae; genus Viscum; species Viscum album. Next base: position 685,519,300 of record OY728165.1, read on the forward strand.
GTTTCGAAACTCCCCTCTCTAACGGACACCTCCACCTTTGGCATCCAAATCTGGATCGGTGACCACCCTTCGTCCGGCTATCTCCTTCCCTTCAAGCAATAGCACCCACATCCTTCCATCTGATGCTCATCATGGCGCTGCCTTCATCCCGAATCACCCCGCCACCATTTCCGGCTCCACCCATGGTGTCGTCCACACTTGCCGCTACCAAAGGCAACCCCTACTGAGATTTTCTGGACCCGAAACGCCCAAGAAAAATCATGGGCAGGTCTGCCCAACCCAAAATGGGTTTGGGCAGATCTATATGGACTAGAAAATCCAATAACGATCTTTTCCCGACCCGTTACGGGGTTGTGTAGGTTCAGCGCAACCTGTAATGGGTCAGAGAAGGGTTTTGGGGCCCAGGTTAATATAATTAATATATTTAATTAATTTAATTTCATAATTAAATTATATTAATTAATATATTAATTGTGGGATAATATAATAAATTTTAATACCCAGAAATTAAAATTTATATAATTTTTGAATTAAATTAAATTAATTAATTAATTTTATTTTAGGTATTAAAATTAAATTAATTAGTAGACCGATATAATTAAATTATATGAATCATTTAATTCATTTAATTTAATTAAATAACCATCATACTTATTTAATGCATTTTAATTTTTATCTCTCATTTTCCCCGTCTATTGGTCTTGAGCACCGACCCATGTATGCCTATATTTAATTATTTATTTAATTAATTATTTAGTTGTGTGCAATGTTTGTAATTAATTAAATTATGGCTTGTGCATCATCTTTTTTTTCCAGTTAAAATGTATAAGGGCCTGCACACACAATTTTATCTGATGTACATTACACCACTAGTCCCCATCGTCTGTGCGTGAGTATTTTTTGTACTTCGGAGAAAGACGATGTATAACGTGGATCCTACCATGATAAGGTGGTGTAAATTGATCAATATGATGCAAGAAATCTTGTGGACATCGCCAAGATGTGTCGGTAATCCAAGACATGATTTGGACCCCACCAAGATGAGGCGATACTTCAGTCAAGTAGTAGACATACTGGATAGGGGAAAACTGAATATAGAGTTAAGATTCGACACAGGTATAATTCCCTTAGATCATTTAGTTTCTCAAGACCAGTTGGGGAGTAGTTTAAATTTATGCATTTTTTATTTTTTTATTCATTTTATAACATCGTGAAAAATACATAAAATAATAAATAATAAAATGCATACTGAAGTGATGTATGTTTTTATATTAATGTTCAGCTATGAGCATGATGACACATATGAACAAGATTAGTAGAAATGGATTACATTCGTTGAGAGAATAAAAAAAAATCCTCACATAAATATTAAGCTGTTAATCGTCTTCCATCATTCCAATTTGAAAAAAAATCGGGTGTTCAGGGTGCTGATCAGGCCAAAGATAAGGATCCCTTTTACTACCGGAGAGTTATTATGAGAGGGGTGGGTTAACTTAACTAAAATTTTATCAAAGAAACATCCAAATCTAGAATGTTGTAATTTTAAAGAAAAACTTTGAGTAAATCAAGTAATGATTTTAGAAGCTGGGACTTTACTCAACAAATCAATGAACCGCGAGTTAATGCGGTTGGCCAGTCAAAATCCTACCTTAAACCCTTTAAGTAGTGGTATAACCAAAGATTATAGAATATGAGGGGTGATTCAAGGATCCTTTCCACTATAATACTCAAGTAATAGAGTATTCTTATTCTAGTATAGATGGTTCATAGAATTCGATAAACTAGTATGAGACATTTATTGATTAAAATAATCAGTAATGACTCATTTGGTAATCAGAATAAAAGTAATTATTTGCTAAATTTTATTTGTATAAAATGGAAAAAAATAACAAAATATAAAAACTATTATAAATACTCAAAAAATTTAATTTCCAAATTAGCATAAAATTCGAAGAGTAGTATTGAAAATTTCGCACATTACTACCATATCAAAAATTCAAGGTGTTGGTGTCCCTACCTGTTAAGCCAAATCATGAAGCGAGGGTGATAAATTTCTTACAGGAGACTCATGTACGGAGCATATTATGGTTTTTTCATAATATTATCATCAACTTCTGATGTTTTTTGTGGTCACTACATCATGAAATGGATGATATTGTAGAATCCCATGTTTTTGAACCAGACAAAAGTACGAAGGTTTTTGAACTTTTTTGTTTGATGGTCAGTTCAGATTTAAAACTGAGTTTTGAAATGTAATTCCGATAGTTGGATCACTCATAACTAATGTTTTTGGGAATGGGAGATGTCCCAAGAATTTTACCAAATGGATCAAGAAGTATCGAGAGTTTTGGACCCAAAAAACTTTAACTTTTAAAAGACAGAAGATGGCGCACGGTTTGCGCACGATTTGCCAAACCATGCGGTCCACAATAGTTTACCATGTGACACTGTTATAAAAGGGATAGTGGCTTACGCACATCCCAAACACTATTTCCTAAACCGTGTGCCTAGCCCGTGTGGGGTGCATCTTGGTGGAAGTAGACTCCGCATGGTTTGTGCATGGTTTGGAAAACTATGTAGGCTTAACCGTGCACAATGCCATGTTTTTAATTTTTAAATTTGTTTTAATTAAATTAAATTAAATTGAAACTGAAAACCTAAACTACTCTCTCTCCCCTATCATACGCGATGCACCAGCCCAAGGGTCTCTCCCCTTTGATGCACATATCTCCTCCCTCTACTTCCTCTTCCTTCGGTTTTTTGTCGAACTCCTTCAATTTTCTTGTCTGATCCATCTTTGTGAGTCATATCCTCCCTTCCCATTCTTTCTTCTGGCTTCAATTTGACATAATTGGTTCCCTGTGAAAATCTTCCGAACCCTAGGGTTGTGGGGTGATCTGAATTTCAGTTTTCTTTCGATCTAGTTTGGACCAAAAGGTCTCTCGGGACCTTTAGATGCAAGTTTCGGCAACCGAAAACTGAAGGAGAGGTGATTCAGATGGTTTTTGTCTGTCGGATTGGTTTGGGGGTAAGGTTTTCACTTATTATTTTGTTCTGCACATGTTAAATTTGGTCCTTTCGGTGTTTATGAGTCCCCATATTGTTGATTTTAGTGAGTTGAGCTTCACCATGTGGTTTGGATTCATTTTGGTTCATCGTCGATGTGGACAGATTGGTTCCACCTTGAGGAAGGGTCCCTTTCCAAGTCCACAATCTTTATAAATACATTAATTAAGTTTCTTACTGCACTTTTGTTATAAATAAATTCATACAATTAAGTATTATTTCCAATTATTGTGAAATGGGAATTTTAACATGTCCATGATTTGAATGATAAATGTATTAAATGATTTGTTAATTAACAATATCATGTTTTTATAATAAAACCCCTCCAATGGAGGTACACTTCCTTCAAGATAAAAAGTAGTAGTTAGACCTTGATTTCTTGACTTGTTGTATTTAAAATTCTTATGCCTTGATGTTGTTTTGAAATATTGAATGCTTAGGACATGACCTCAATGAAATTAGAAACACTGAGTTTCCCTTTTTAAAATGATTAAAGGACCGAAGTACCATCTAAGTGTTTGGTCCAATTTTGAATTAGAATTACCCATGTAGGTAATTTCCATTTGTATGGATACTTGGAGCCCTTAAAATGAAATTGACATGTTTTGGTAAATAGAATGAGTTGATTCAAATGAATGGTTAATGATTAATTATTGATCCTCCAAACAAGTTACTAAATTATTTTTCAAATGTTTTGAATACTAATAAAACCTTGGGTGACATGTAGGTTCCTAAGTAGGAATACCATGATGGACTCAATGGGTTTTCATGCTCATACCTAGGGAGATACATGGACTCCCATGTAGGAATTCCATGGATTAACCTGGGTTCATGAGACAAGGATTGGTTCCACTTCCATGGCAACCCTTAACCATGCTAAGGGAAGGTAGCAGTGTGGACCTTTCCCTTTGAAAATTCCTTAATGGTTTTTACTAAATGGTTGCAATGCTACTTGACCTTTCCAAACCAATGGAAGGAAATGATTGAACTAATAACTAATTGGTTGCAATGCTACTTGACATTTCCACAATAATTGAAGGAAAGTATTGAACTAATAAATAATGTTTTCAACTCTACTTGACCTATCCACACTAATGGAAGATAAGACTTGAACCAAATGAATCATTACATGAATTATTTATCAAATAGGAATGGACTGACTCGAGCTCACCTTAGATTCTGAGAGGAGAATACCTTGGGTCTCAAGAACCCCATTATTATTCAAGGATATAGTTTTATTAGGTTGATAACCACCTAGACTTTGGTTCTTGTCTATTCCTTGGAGGCCCGGTATACTACCATTGGGTACCTTCTTTTTACAGGATACCTCAGATACACTCCTTGGATCCAACATTGACTAGTAGGTGCCATGGTTAAATCCCATCGGTTTGTGTATTTTCTTAGTGCCATTTTACCTTGGTCGATCACCTTAGACTCGGTAGGTGACTTTTTGTCAAATGCCTTGGATTACACTCCTTGGATTACACTCTTACCCCTTAACTAGACTTAGATACTACTGAGTCAGCTTTCCGTGAGTTTACGTTACCTTGGTTTTTACACTGGAACTCCCTCACTGGATATCTTTTCTAGGTTTCATTATTACTTCTTGAAACCTTTACTACTTATACTATCATATAATTCCTTGGATACACTCCCTGGGTCCAGCATTGACAAGTAGGTCCCATGGTTAATGCCCATCGGGCCCAGTCATTGCTAAGCCCCATTTTACCTTGGCAAAAACTCCTTAGACTTGGTAGGTGACTTACTCACATGTGATTTATAAATACAATGGTAAAAATCAATTAATGAACTGGTTACATGTTCAGACACCAACCAAGTGATTGAGAAGGTACTTGGGTATTTAGTTATATTGTATTACTTACTTTATTTATGCATGCTTACACCTTATTTAATTTATATTATACTGTTGGGATTGGGTTAGACACCGATGGTGTTGGCCTATTGAGATTTATATCTCACACCCTACTCGGGACGCCATTGCACCGGGGTACCCGAGTAGAACTTTCTTGTTCACATGGCCTTGGACCTTGTTTGTTGTTGTATTGCGTGTACCTGGAGTAGGAGTAAAGGACCGAGCTAGAGCTCGGGATGCTCAAGGATATTTCCCATGGGGCTTTTCTTTCCTTTCCTTATTTTATACCGTATTGAAAATCATGTTTCACTGTTTACTACTTTTCGTCATGTATCAATATCATGTCATGCATTCATCTATTGTATAAACTAAAGTTTTCCACTTTTGTTCAGTTATATGAAATATGTTTTCCACTGCTTTGTCAATTTTGTATTAATTCTTCTGCTATTGATCATTATTTACTATTTTATACCACTGTGAAAATTCTGATAAGAGGGTATAGTCTCCCCACTGACTATCCTTACACCCTCACTGCTAGTCAGCAGCCTCTAGCATATGGGGAGGTGTACCTGTGGTCATGTGGTGACCGGTCCGATCACCGTCTTAGTGGTGAGTCGGGTCAGGACATTAAAAAGTGGTATCAAAGGTGGTTTTTCCTTTTCTCTTACTATTTTAGATTGGTAGATAGGAGACTAGAAAAGCATCTACACTTGATTAATATCCATTCTTGGGACTGATCACCCCATGTACGGGAAATGACCAAGTGGCCAGGGCTGGGATTGTTGTTTATGCTATTCGCTATTACAATTGATATGATTTCACCTAGAGTGACTAGTGTACGTTTTGATGCTTATGATTTATGGAATTATTAATATTACCTTTGGCCTATCAAGGAAGGTATGAAACATACATTCATCATATTAGGCACTTAGAAATTCACATTCCATGCATATATGCCATGCCATGTAGTTTCATTAGTAGGTTTTCTGCTATGTATAATTCTGTGGCTTATAAATATGACATGATTAGGTTTATACCTATTTAGGTAATACACTAGCATGCCTTCTATTCTTACTGCTTGTTATAGCATGCTCCTATAATTAAATTTCCTTTATTATGTGATTTAAGATTGTTGCTTTATGTAAACTGCTTGTAGTGACATGATAGCTTACCAAGATATATGTAAATGGTTTCATGAGATAAGTTTAAAGGTTTTGATTACGACAGGATCCAATTTTCATTTGTAAGGTGTATGGGCACCTTATATCTAGGAAAAGGTAACCGTGTAATTGAACCATTATAAAAGGATGATAAATTCAAGTGCTAAAGTAAGTTAGTTTTAACTGAAGGGAGCCAAATGACAAAATTTAGAGTGTATGGGAGCTTTTTAGGTTGGTAGATGTCCACCCATATAATTTGGACCATTATGTCTGACCATGTTAAATTCTGAATTGACATTGGTATCGATTAATGGGGGCCACTTTTCAATCCATGGAGTGTATGGGTGCTTCATGAAATGGGAAATGAAAACCCATATTTGTGATGACATGATGACTTTTTAAATGATTATAAATTTTAAATATGTATAGATTTGATATGAAATCAAATGAATAGATTTTAAAAATGAAACTGGACCAAAGTAGGTCAGTTGGGGAATGTTTTTATGGGATGAACCATTTGGGTGTTTAATTTTTAATAGTGTGTTTACTATTGGGTTACTTTATAGAGAACTTAGGTTAGTTAAAATGGGACCCTTGTAGGTCTCCTTATCTTCTTAAAAATAATTTATTTTTACAAGTTGCTTGAAAATGATGGAATGTCATCTAACGTAAAATGTTTTAAAAAGGGAGTTTTATAAAACATGCCTGTTTTTCCCTTAGGGCGTTGGTTTAAATCAAGTACCTTGTTTTGTTTTGAAAATGGTACTTGATGTTTTGATTAAATCTATTGATTATTAAATATTAAATGTGATTAAATATAAGAGGCCTGGAAATGGAACCTATAGTGGTGTCCATAGTTAAAAAACCTCATTTAAGGGTAGTTCAAACTTCTCTTTGAGTTTCCTTGGAACAAAATCATGAGTACTTTTTGTATGAATTCTTTTCCATATCAATGGATTTATGATTGGATTTTGAGCCTACTAACTTTTTTTGTTGTGACTTGGTGTCAGGGTTAAATCTCGTTATTCATAAGGGGATAACTTGTGGTAGGTAGCGCCCTCAGAACTTACATGACTTGATATGATTGTGGATTTTCTCAGTCTTGGTGTCATTGGCTGTCGTTCTCCCTAGTAGGAATCTCAGTTTTAAAGTGACACCCTTGTTCAAATAGGTGTTCATGTCTTTCTTGACCTTGTTATGGGCTTGAGAATCAAGTAATGCTCTTTTTCAGCTAGTTAGACGTGCCTTGGGCATGGTCAACTGCTTTGTAGGTCATCTGACTCCTTCTTCTTAGTGATGGATGACTTGGTATGGAGTCTTCCAAGAAAGTGGTTGTATGAGGTAATATGAATCCAAAATAAATCTTCTTTTACTATTGTGTATGGTCTCGGGTCATCTCCAAGTCAAGTGACCTAAGAATTACAGAATCAGTTCATTCTAATACTTAGGATTTTTTTCAAAAAACTCGGGTTTTGACACACCGATATCGTTGTTATAATCTATCACGCTTTTGAGTGGTTAGTTTTATTCCCCTTCGACTAGGAAACCCCTAAGGTAGGTAGTGTCCTTTTGAGAGGGTTAATGTGACCTTCCAAGTAGTAGGAACACCTAAGGGGACCATTATGAAATGGTCAAGTTGCTTGAATTCCCTTGAGGCTTGCAAGTCTTAAATCATGTTGGTGCTTTCTTGGCTGCACGACTTTGATCTGGTTAAACTGTTTTACCTTGAATTTTCTGGGTGTGTTTGACTAGAAACCCCATCTTAAACCCTCTTAGTGTAATCGTACTAAGAGACGAGCATGTCCCCTATCTTGACATCATCCTCTATGCACTAAGAGGGAGTCGGTCTTATGCTGCACTAAATCTTTAAAATATGTTGAGTTTGTTGGATGATCCTTGTCAGTGTTACATGCTAAATCATGATTCTCCTCTAGGCTTGGTAAGTCATGAGTGATTTCTGGGTTCCCATGTAGGAATGCCTTGTCCAGAATCATGGACTCCAGCCGTTTCTTCTGAATTGATTTTACCACCTAAGCCGTACTTCTTTGAGATACGTCAGCCAAATGGATCGACTCATTCTCTTCTTCTCAGTTGATTTTTACGGTTATATAGGGCCGTTTTAAATCTTGTTTCCCGGTGAAGGAAAGCATGGTCTCAAGTTCAGAAATGTCTTTTGAGAAAGGTTTCTTGGATAGTTATGTTAGGTCAATTAGAACTCAACCGTTTCCTTTTTACGAAATTATGCCAGGAGTGTCATAAGAACACTTAGATTTATTCCTTAAACAAAAATTTCAGTGGTGGAGGTATCATGGTTTGGAATTGTCCCCTTATTAAGTTAATACCTATGGTGGGAAGCACCATCGATCAAGTATTACAGAGACTTTGACGTGATCTTGTATCTATCTAAATGGGCTCATGTAAGTTCCGTTTCTGTGTTTTTGTTGAATTTTGAGTGTTGGATTAGTTTGTAAATCCCAAAGTGTGGAATGCTTAAGACATGCTTAAAGGTGCATCAAGCATTAGTAACGCAATGAAACCGTTCGAACGAAACTTCACGACCCTTGTAGGTTGGGTGGTGTTTACATTGCTCTCGAAGGCTTCTCGGGGACGAGAAGTTTTTAAGGTGGGTAGAGTGTAGAATCCCATGTTTTTGAATCAGAAAAAAGTATGAAGGTTTTTGAAAATTTTCATTTAATGGTTGGGTCATATTTAAAACCAAGTTTCAAAACATAATTATGAGAGTTAAATCACTCTTAAGTGATGTTTTTGGGCATAGGAAAATGCCTGAGATGTTTCCTGAGTGGATTGGGAAGTTTTGGGAGTTTTAGACTCAAAAAACTTCAAGTTTTAAAAGATAGTATAGGGTGCACTATTTGCGCATGGCCAGCCAAATTGTGCGGTCCATAGAAGTTTACCATGAAAACCTATTTTAAAAGGGATATTAGCTTGCGCACTACCTGTGCATGGTTTCCTAAAACGTACACCTAGCCCGTGCGGGGTGCATCTTGGAGGCAGTAGACTCTGCATGGTTTGCGCATGGTTTAAAAAACCATGCGGGCTTAACCATGCATGATGCCCAATTTTTAAATTTTAAATTTGATTTAATTTAATTAAATTAAATTAAAACAAAAATCATAAACTAATCCCTATCCCCTCTCATATGTGACACACTATCCCAAGGGGCTCTCCCCTTCGACGCACAAAACTCCTCCCTTTGCCTCCTCTTCCTCTGGTTTTTGGCCGAACTCCTTCAATTTTCTTGTCCGATCCATCATTGTGAGTCCTATCATCCCGTATCCTTCATTATTTTGGCTTCACTTCAACCTAATTGGCTATGGAATCCCGAATTTTTATCACATAAACTTTCATTACATTATACAAAACTGAGGATCTTTAAGGTTTAGTGTCTTGGAAACCAAGAACTTATTACATGAGAAAAAAAACATTATTCATAAACACCTGAAAGGATTCTTAATTTGTTCATCCTAAGTTCATTACATCATCTCATAACCTGGGAGCATAACCTCAAAGGAAAGGGAGAGCAAAAGGCCCAGTAAGGGAAACAAGGGAAAAATTTTACATGAGAACTTGAGATACATCAAAAGTCATGAAAAACAACTTTAAGGAATGAGAAAGAGATCATGAGGCATATCATAATAAAAATAGCGTGTTTCATAACTTGAAGATGTGGATACAACATTTAACATAGACAATCATATCCGTTTCACCAAGGTCCATCCCCAAGGTGTCATTAAAAATTACCAAGGTTATTCACCAAGGTATCAGTCAAAATGGTCATCTTTAGAGATTAAGTCTTTACCCAATGAATTGGAGTGCTATTAGAGCGCACCCTTAAATTTTCCTTTATTATCATGTGAGACACATATATCATCATCAAAAATTTAATAAAAAACCCATATAGCATAAAAGAAATGGGTTTCCTTTCATAATCATAACGTTTTAAAAACTACTTTAAAGACATGATCTTTATGTCACTTTAAACCCATGAAAAAGGAAAGCGGGTTTCGTGTATGTAAATCCCAGAATTAAAATAGAAATTTTTTATATATATGTGAATACCCATGTAGAAAAATATCTTTGAGTATTCACTTAATAAATTAAAAGAATTTGAGAAAAAGAGAGAGACATTTTGAGATGAAAATTCTGCAGCATAACAACTATGTTACAGGGTTTTAGAAAACATTGAAAAGAGAGGGGACATGAGTCACCCACTCATAAATGATTAATAACACAGTAGAGGGATAGAATATAATGGATATAAGAACATGGTAATGAAATTTTAAAGACATACCATATGAATTGAAAAACATTTAAGGAAGACAAAAATAAGATTTCTCTTAGGAAAATTCGGCAGCCTAATGGCATCACTTAAAACTTCAAAAAAATGAATTGATGAGGTCAAATGGGGTCTATCATAATATGAACATAAAAGATCAGTATGATAGATATAGAGATAATACCCCAACATAATAAAAAGGATCATGAAAGACTTGACATGAAAATAGATCTTGAAAATGAGAAGGGTGAAAGAATCCCTTAAAAATTCGGCAGCCTAACGACGTCACCTAAACTTCAACAAAAATGAATTGAAGAGATAAAATAGGGTCTCTCATCATATGAACATAAAATATCAGTATGATAGATATAGATACCATACCCTAACATAAAAAGGAACTTGAAATACTTGACAAGAAAATAGAACTTGAAAATGAGAAGGGTGAAAGAATCCTTTACAAAAATTCGGCAGCCGAACGACGCCACTTAAACATTCATAAAACAAAATGATGAGAGTAAGAGAGTATCTCTCATCATATGAACATGAAAAGGGCAGTAGGATTAATATAAAATAACATCCCCAACATAAGAACATGGAGCTTAGAAGAAATGACATAAATGAGAGTACTTGAAAAGAAAGAGAGAGGTAGGATCCCTTACCTTAAAACGTATCTCTTAAAACTCAAAGGTTGGGACCTTGAGGGCTTGGGGGCACCTTGAGAGGACTCCTTGGGAGGTAATGAGACCAGATCTTCGTTGGGGGAGAGTTGGGAGTGAAAAATAAAGGAGAAAAGGGTGGGTATTTATAGGGAATGTGAGGGGACAAGGCATTAATGGCCAAGAGACACCTCACAAGTGGTTTTCTCAAAACCATGGGCTCTCCCATGGTATTTCCCATAGATTTAGGACACATGGGGCCCCCATACAATAATCCATCACCTTTGGTCGGAAAACCCTTAAAATATCTCATGAAATCATCATGACACATTTATGATGTCATTTAAACATACCGAAACCATAAAACTGTATTTTTACTATTCACTGAAAATTCAACTTTCTCAGAAAAATCCCAAAATTTCACCTTAACCAAATATCAATGCTCTGATTTCAAAAATGAACTCCATTTTATAAAAATATTTTTCTAAATATTTTTAATTTAATTTTTAAATAAATACACTATTCACCGAAAATTCATTTTTTTCAGAAAAATCCCTAAAAATTACCTTAACATAATATCGATGCTCTGAGTTCAAAAATGAAATCCATTTTATAAAAATAATTTTCTAAATATTTTTAATATAATTTTTAATTAAAAAACACTATTCACTTGAAAAAACTAATACTTGACAAATAATTTCTGAAACTGTTATTTACCTATTTTATTGAATCTCATTACTTAATCAAGGTGCCTAGATTATATTAATACTTTCTTTAAGTGAGATTAATAATCCATTTGGTCACATTAATAATCCTAAGCATAAAATCACTATTCATAATTTACTATTCATCAAAAATTAAGTTTATCTTATTTGATTCTAAATTTCATACTGAACATAACTATAGAAGACCATTTTTTGAAAATCATTACACCTTTTTAGTTATTTAAGTTTTACATAAACATTTTTAAAATATCCTTTTTCTAAAATTCATCAAAAATATGCATAGTATATTTATCCGGACATTTGAAAATTCACAAACTTCACTATAAGAAGAGAACACAATTTTATTTATAACAAAGGATTACACAAGGCAGTTACGGTCTCCTTACATAGCCCCTTATAACACCAGCATATGACCTAAGAGTAAGGTGTGCTAAGGTGAGAGAATCTTGGGGCGGCTCAGCCAACATTGCACGAGTAGTAATTTCTATCAGTTTGAACTTCTCGCGAAGGCGATTCCGTTCTAGCTTCACACGATGAAGTTCGGCTTGGGTTTGGTCCAGAGCAAATCCCAGTGGTGCTACCTCCTTCCCAAGTTCCGTTAGATGGGCTTCGATTATCCCGAGACTACTGGATGAGACCATCTAATCTTCTTTCTATATTAATTAACCAAGATCACTTGTATTTAGAGATAATAATCGAATCGTTTAGTTTCCAGCGGTCATATTGACCAATGGTCATATAACAGTGAAAACCCAACGGCCTCATCTTAATTATACTCATGTTATCAAATGAAACAGTTTTGTTGAGTATAAAAATAAAATAACACACAAAATTTGGAAACAAGATTTATTCAAAATTTCGGGTCGTTACAATCTTCCCCCCTTAAGAAATTGTGTCCTCGCAATTTTTAAAATTTGGTTTTCAAATTTCATTGAAAGTCCCACATCGAAAAAGTAGTCAGTAAAAATATTACTTTAAAAGAAAGAAAGGGAAGTACAAAGGTCACCTGAGTTATCCCACACTAGGATTCCATGTAGGAAAACATGGACATGGAGGAGAAAAAAAGGGTCAAGTTCTGAGGGAGAGTGATAGAAAACATGATTAGGAGAAAGTTAACCAAAAGAAAATCACAAACTTATGATGTGTGTAAATGGTCTTTGATTACCTAGTAGGAAATGTAAACCAACAATGTTTTTGTTTTACGTTCCTTTTCATAATTTTGAGGAATTCATTTACTACATAGAACAAAAACATAAGGAAATATACCTACCTTCAATTAGAGTTTCATCCTTTAATAAGTTTCTAACAAAACTAATCTTTTCTTCAAACAATGAGAATTCAAAACACTTGGTCTCATCAAAACACAAGAATCATTTTCTTGAGAGTCATGTAATCCACAAAAGATTAACTATCAATTTCTTCTATCTTTAAAAAGTATCCCAAAAACAGAAAGGGTAAGACAAAACAACTCTTCAAAAAGAAAGAATCGCATAGGAAGGGAAACTACTTTCAAATATTCAAAGTTCCATGGTAAAACCCAAAGCTCATCATAGACCATTCCATAAATAACTGTCCTTAAAATTCCTCTAAATAAACCAAACTAAGATTGAAACCCAATTATAAGAATGATCTCATAACAGAGTCTTCCAAGATAGACTTTATCATTCATCTCTGAACAACATCAACCACTCTTATCATCTTATAAAAAAATTAACTAACATAATCACATTTTCCCCAAGATAGGTTAATCATTTCCATAAGTAACCTAAATTACTATAAGTCCATCTTAAATTCATGGATTCTTCAAAATATATGTCAACCTTTACTCCTCAAAGAAAATACCGTAGTCATCTATTTACCTCGATTATATAGGGTCCCCAAAATAGTGACCGTCTTGCAAAATAATAATCATCTTTTAATCCCCTAATCATATCTGTCATATTAATACGACAATAATCACATTTCCTATCACATTGGTTGTTGGGACATGTTCTTCCATTTCCCGCCATTAACTAAGAAAAGAAAGTACAATTAGGGGCTTAAATACTTAGCCAATAATCATGAAAAGGAACTTAAAGCATAGAAGGATAACTTGTAGAAGAAAAGTATACCCTAACATGTGATCCCCTAGGTTCTAAACTAGGTTATCCATGATCATATATTCTTATGTGAATCTTTATTTTATTTTATCTTTGTTCCTTTAATAATGGTTCATACTAAGCTTATGAATTTACCAAAGCATATCCCCCAGGAGTGTCATAACGAAGAGTGCAGCAAGGCCCGTTGTAGTGTACCAGTTCCCGTTCGAGTCTCGCTCAAAGCGGTGTTTTTGGGTTTTACCCCTATGTACATCTATTGCAGAGCCACCTCTACCTGCTCGTATCCAGACAGGGATGTATTTTCTTGGCAACCCCTTACTCAATACTCACCAAAATACCAGGAAGATTTCCTATATTTAAAATTTTCTATAGGGTTATTCCTAGAGTTTTCATATACTAATTTCCACAAATAACTAAACCATCCTTTGATACCAACTATGGAATCCCGCCTTTTTATCACATAAACTTTCGTTACATTATACAAAACCGAGGATCTTTAAGGTTTAGTGTCTTGGAAACCAGGAACTTATTACATGAGAAAAAAACATTATTCTTAAACACTTGAAAGGCTTCTTCATTTGTTCATCCTAAGTTCATTACAGCATATCATAACCTGGGAGCATAACATCAAAGTAAAGGGTGAGAAAAAGGCCCAGTAAGGGAAACAAGGGAAACATTTTACATGAGAGCTTGAGATACATCAAAAGTCATGAAAAACAACATTAAGGCATGAAAAAGAGATCATGAAGAATATCATAATAAAAATAGCGTGTTTAATAACTTGAATATGTGGCTACAACATTTAACATAGACAATAATTTCCGTTTCACCAAGGTCCATCCCCAAGGTGTCATTAAAAATTACCAAGGTTATTCACCAAGGTATCAGTCAAAATGGTCATCTCTAGAGATTAAGTCTTTACCCAATTCATTGGAGCGCTATCAGGGAGAACCCTTAAATTTGTATTTATTATCATGTGAGCCACATATATCATCATAAAAAATTTCATAAACAACCCATATAGCATAAAAGAAATGGGTTTCCTTTCATAATCATAACGTTTTAAAAACTGCTTTAAAGACATGATCTTTATGTCACTTTAAACCCACGAAAAAGGAAAGCGGGTTTCGTGTATGTAAGTCCCAGAATTAAAATAGAAAATTTTGATATATATGTGAATACCACTGTAGAAAAATAGATTTGAGTATTCACTTAATAAATTAAAATAATTTGAGAAAAAGAGAGAGACATTTTGAGACGAAAATTCTGCAGCATAACGGCTATGTTACAGGGTTTTAGAAAACATTGAAAAGAGAGGGGACATGAGTCACCCACTCATAAATGATTCATAAAACAGTAGAGGGACATAATATAATGGATATAAGAACATGGTAATGAAATTTTAAAGACATACCATATGAATTGAAAAACATTGAAGGAAGACAAAAATAAGATTTCTCTTTGGAAAATTCGGCAGCCTAACGGCGTCACTTAAAACTTCAAAAAAATGAATTGATGAGGTCAAATAGGGTCTCTCATAATATGAACATAAAATATCAGTATGATAGACATATAGATCATACCCCAACATAATAAAAAGGAACATAAAAGACTTGACATGAAAATAGATCTTGAAAACGAGAAGGGTGAAAGAATCCCTTAAAAATTCAGCAGCCTAACGGCGTCACCTAAACTTCAACAAAAATGAATTGACGAGATCAAATAGGGTCTCTCATCATATGAAAATAAAAGATCAGTATGATAGATATAGATATCATACCCCAACATAAAAATGAACTTGAAATATTTGACAACAAAATAGAACTTGAAAATGAGAAGGGTGAAAGAATCCTTTACAAAAATTCGGCAGCCTAACGACGCCACTTAAACATTCATAAAACAAAATGATGAGAGTAAGAGATTATCTCTCATCATATGAACATGAAAAGGGCAGTAGGATGAATATAAAATAACATCCCTAACATAAGAACATAGATCTTAGAAGAAATGACATAAACGAGAGTACTTGAAAAGAAAGAGAGAGGTAGGATCCCTTACCTTAAAAAGTATCTCTTAAAACTCAAAGGTTGGGACCTTGAGGGCTCGGGGGAACCTTGAGAGGACTCCTTGGGAGGTAATGAGACCAGAGATTAGTTGGTGGAGAGTTGGGAGTGAAAACTAAAGGAGGAAAGGGTGGTTATTTATAGGGAATGTGAGGGGACAAGGCATTAATGGCCAAGGGACACCTCACAAGTGGTTTTCTCAAAACCATGGGCTCTCCCATGGTATTTCCCATAGAGTTAGGCCACATGGGCCCCCCATATATAATTCATCACCTTTGGTCATCCAACCCTTAAAATATCTCATGAAATCATCATGAAACAGTTATGATGTCATTTAAACATACTGAAACCCTAAAATTGTATTTTTACTATTCACTAAAAATTCAACTTTCTCAGAAAAATCCCAAAATTTCACCTTAACCAAATATCAATGCTCTGATTTCAAAAATGAACTCCATTTTATAAAAATAATTTTCTAAATATTTTTAATTTAGTTTTTAAATAAATACACTATTCACCGAAAATTCATTTTTTTTAGAAAAATCCCCAAAAATCACCTTAACATAATATCGATGCTCTGAGTTCAAAAATGAAATCCATTTTATAAAAATAATTTTCTAAATATTTTTAATTTAATTTTTAATTAAAAAACACTATTCACCTGAAAAAACTAATACTTGACTAATGATTTCTGAAATAGTTATTTACCTATTTTATTGAATCTCATTACTTAATCAAGGTGCCTAGATTTTATTAATACTTTCTTTAGGTGAGAATACTAATCCATTTGGTCACATTACTAATCCTAAGCATAAAATCACTATTCATAATTTACTATTCATCAAAAATTAAATTGATCTTATTAGATTCTAAATTTCATACTGAACATAACTGTAGAAGACCATTTTTTGAAAATAATTACACATTTTTAATTATTTAAGGTTTACATAAACATTTTTAAAATATCCTTTTTCTAAAACTCATCAAAAATATGCATACTATATTTATCCGAACATTTGAAAATTCACAAATTTCACCATAATAAGAGAACACAATTTTATTTATAATAAAGGATTACACAAGGCAGTTATGGTCTCCTTACATAGCCCCTTATAACACCAGCATAGGACCTAAGAGTAAGGTGTGCTAAGGTGAGAGAATCTTGGGGTGGCTCAACCAACATTGCACGAGTAGTAATTTCTATCAGTTTGAACTTCTTGCGAAGGCGATTCCATTCTAGCTTCACACGATGAAGTTCGGCTTGGGTTTGGTCCAGAGGAAATCCCAGTGGTGTTACCTCCTTTCCAAGTTCCGTTAGATGAGCTTCGATTGGCCCGAGACTACTGGATGAGGCCATCTAATCTTCTTTCTATATTAACTAACCAAGATCACTTGTATTTAGAGACAATAATCGAAACGTTTAGTTTCCAGTGGTTATATTGACCAATGGTCATATAACAATCAAAACCCAACGGTCTCATCTTAATTATACTCATGTTATCAAATGAAACAGTTTTGTTGAGTATAAAAATAAAATAACACACAAAATTAGGAAACAAGATTTATTCAAAATTTTGGGTCGTTACATTGGCTCTTGGTGAGAATCAGCCGAAACCTAGGGTTGTGGGGTGATATGAATTTTGGTTTTCTTTCAGTCTAGTTTAGACCAAAAGGTCTCCCGAGACCATTGGATGCAAGTTCCGGCAACCGCTTCCGAAATAATGTTTTCAACTCTACTTGAACTATCCACACTAATACAAGGAAAGGCTTGAACCAGTAAATAATTTTTTCAACTCTACTTGAACGATCTAAACTAATAGAAGGCAAGATTTGAACCAGATGAATCAATTCATGACTTCTTTATCAAATAGGAATGGACTGACTCGATCTCGCCATGGATTCTGAGAGAAGAATACCTTGGGTCTCGGGAACCCCATTCTGATTCATGGATATGGTTTTATTAGGTTGATACCCACATAGACTCCAGTTCTTGTGTATTCCTTGGATTCTAGTTATACTACTTTTGGGTACCTTCTTCTTATAGGATACCTCAGATACACTCCTTGGATCCAGCATTGACTATTAGGTGCCATGGTTAAAGCCCATCGGGCCCTATCTTTTCTTATCCCCATTTTACCTTGGTCGATCACCTTGGAATAGGTATGAAACTTATTATGGAATTCCTTGGGTTATGCTCCTTGGATTACAATATTACCCCTTATCTAGACTCAGATACTACTGAGTTAGCTTTCCATGAGTCTATGTTACCTTGGTTTTTACCCTGAAACTCCCTCACTCGATATATTTTCTAGGTTTCCTTATTACATCTTGGAAAATTAACTACTTATACTATCATAGGATTCCTTGGATACACTCCTTGGGTCCAACAATGATAAGTAAGTGCCATGTTTAAATCCCATCAGGCCCGGTCGTTGCTAAGCCCTGTTTTAACTTGGAGGAAACTCCTTGGACTCGGTAGGCAACTTACTCACATGTGACTTAAAAATACAATGGTAAAAATAAATTAATTAAATGGTTACGTGTTCAGACACCAGCCAAGGGATAAAGAAGGTACTTGGGTATTTAGTTATATTGTATTGATTACTTTATTTATGATTGATTTCACCCTATTTAATTTATATTATTCTATCGGGATTGGGCTAGACACCGGTGGTGCTGGCCTACTGAGATTTATATCTCACACCCTACTCAGACCGCCATTGCACTAGGGTACCCGATTTGACCTTTCTTATTCGCAGGGCCTTGGACCTTGTTTTTTTCTATATTTCTTATACCTAGAGTAGGAGCAAAGAATAGAGCTAGAGCTCAAGATGCTCAAGGAGATTTACCATGGGGCTTTTATGTCCTTTCCTTATTTCATACCATATTAAAAAGCATGTTGCACTGTTTAATGATTTATTTAATATATCAATATCATGTCATGAATTCATCTATTGTATAAAATGGATTTTTCCACTTTTGTTCAATCATATGAAATATGTTTTCTGCTTCTTTTTCAATTATGTATTACTACTTCTGCTATTGATCGTTATTTACTATGTTATACCACTACACAAACTCTAATAAGAGGTCATAGTCTCCCCACTGACTATCCTTACACCCTTGCTACTAGTGGGAAACCTCTAGTGTATGGGGAGGTGCACCTGATGTCATGTGGCGACCGGTCTGTCCACTTTCTTAGTAGTGAGTGGGGTCGAGATGTTACAGATATCACATGTAATATCATCTCCAAGAAGTTTGTAAGGATAAAATGAAGTAAAATTTGAATGTGATGATTACACTCACTTTGTGTAAAGTAAAAGAAATTTCATGATCTTTCAATTCATCCCATTCTTATATAATTTTTCTCCCAATTAATCTAGTTTTTTTAAGCATACAAATAAATAGTATGGATTAAGCCTTTCATTATGTTTTAGGTATGGTTCTCTAATTAATAAGAATATTAAATAAAGTTCCATCTTTAGATCTTATGAATAAATATTGGAAGACAAGGATAAAATACCAATGAAAAGTTACATCAAAGGCACCTTAATAATGTCCCTTAAAGAGTAGTGGTTGGTTATTAAACATGAGGTTATTTTCATCACATATCTTGAAATAAAATTATGGAAGTTTTAAATGCAATGAACTAAAGAGAATAAACAAGTACCTAATTCTTGTTTAGTGTATATTAATCAAATCAAACTATTGTTTCTGACATACTTCTTGGGTACTGAATACAATAGACCTTTCATATATGTGTATTGAAATATAGTAACCAAGCAAGTAGAGAAACATTACTAGGAGTAAGGTGTCTTCTCCAAGTAGCTGAGGAAGGGTGATTCCTAAGTCAGTGGTGAGAAACACACAACTTCTTATTGGTAAGTGAATGATTATAGATGAACAATTTCTTAAGCATAACCAAAACATTTATCTCATGTTACTATTGGACATAATGAGACATTATTCCATGTTCTGGAAAGTATGTGGTTTGTGGTGTATCATAATGAACAAATAGTTCAATGGTACTTGAATCATAGCCAATAAGTGATGGACATAAAAATGTAATAATTTTACCCAGTTGTGCTAATATAATTATTTGTAAAGTAAAACTAAAAGTGGATGTCAAGAATATACCCAGTATGGTGTTTATGATCAGCATAGTTAAAAACCTTTGGTATATTTTTTGAATTTAGTTTGGGCAAATAAACCTTTATAAATAAAGGTACGTCACAAGGCTTTTGGAATTAGTTAAAAAAGAGAGCGTGAACTATTCCAAATGAAATCTAGTGGTAATGATACTTCATAATATTCCTTTAAGTTATTAAAGAATGTAATAGTGAAGTATGTTCATGGTCAAAAGATATAAGTTGCTTCGATTTGGCATGCCAAAAAATATATTAACCATGCATTCATCAGTCATGATAATGTAGCGCAGAGTAATTCCTAAACAGACTTTACCTTATCTATATCACCACATTGATGTTCATAAGGAGAATTGATGACTAGTCTTACATGTTAACAATGATCAACAAAAATGTATCATGGAAAAATTCCTAAATACACATTTTATACATCAAATTAATGTTGTAAGTAGTATAAATGTTACTACTTGTAGAAACTTCCATAACATTTCAATACATATTTTTCAAATAATGGTGAAAACCCATTATTAATATGCCAACTGAAAATAGAAAATGGATATCATACAAGTCAAATTATGATGGAAATATGTAATGTCATAGGACATGTTTTTAGATGCAAAGATTTTGTTATGATATAAACAAACATACATCAAGCTAAACACATGGTGAATCTAAATAATTATCCTAACAGTTTCTTAGGATATTACCTAGATCTGTAAGATAGAAATGTGGTAGTAAAGTGATAGAATACATTTATATATAAGGGTGAAAATATCTATTTGAGATAGTGAGAGAAATATTAATATGTATTTAGTCAATGCTCAAGATGCACAAATGGTTGGAATAGTAACAAGATCCACAAGTACATGTGGAAGAAGATTTTTCCAGTGAAACATAATGTGTAAGAAGGATAAAAACCATGGTTATGGTTTTGAGGTCATCGTATCTGGTGATACATTATTCAATTGAGAATAATAATTCCTATAAGTAAGCAATATAAGGAAATTATCTAAGATTTATAAGATCAATTAAAATTCAATAATGGATTCCATGTATCAAAGTGAAAAGGGGCTTATGAATTGAATACCACAATGGGTATTCAAGTGAGTTGATACATGGATGGTACAAGTGTGGTACCAATAAGGATTGATTGGTTATACCTAGTCAGTATGCCTAAATCCATCAGAATTTTACTTTTTATAGCTAACTTATAAGATAACTTTATTGGCCATTTCATGTCAATATCAACTTTTGTGGAAGGTTTCTAAACGACACAACTAAAAAGTAATGATGAAATCATATGATTCCAATAAGGATTTCAAGTTACTAAAATCCAGTTCTGGATTAAAGTAAGCAACAAATCTTAGAGCATTCATTTGGAATGAATCTTTTCTATGTGTTTACCAAAGTTTAGTGGGATCACCATTGTTTTCCAAGTGGAATCTGTTAAGAAACATATAGAAAACAGATATTGGTCTTACAGTTAGTTAAAACCAGGATAAAATTAATTCTCTAGTGATTGAATTAAAGTAGAAACCTATGTTCTAGGGAACATGATCTATTGAGGTAGACCTAATGGTTTCTTCGACCTAGTCAATCATACATACAATGACATGGTATTGAAAAATAAAAGTTGGAACAATTCAAGTTATGAATTGTTTTCAATGTCACATGGCATAATATCTACATGTTATCTTTTTCGGAACATGGGAGGAGATTAAAGTTGTGATTTGAGTTTCATACACTTCAGTGATGGATCAATAATGTATTCCATGATATGTACAAAGAACTGATATTGACAACATATACTTTATATTATGAAAATATCAGTTGTATACGGGAGAACTAAAAGAAAAGCAGTCAGTACTATCTGATTGTACTTGGAAAAGTAAAAAAGATATATACATGGTAAGCATAGAAGAAAATAAAACCACTCACTATGGGACAAAATATAGTCTTCCTAAAATAATTTTGATATAGTATCATAGTTAGTATAAAGTTTACGATCAATTCAAGATCATAAAATCTAGTGATAGTTTTATCTACAAATGTCGAGTAAATTGTAGCTTCTAAGGTATCTAAGAAGCAACTAAATGCAATGAATTGTTCTAGTTCTTGGAATTCCACCTAGTAAGTAAAGTATTATCATAATGTAAATTATGATATTATCACTAGCCAAGATTTCAAGTTTAGACAACGTATAAAAGGTATATACTTAGGGATACTATCTCTTGAGAAGTTTTACTCAAGAAGATGAGGTCGCATATAGTGTAATTGTCATGCAGTGGAAATATGGCAGACACATCAGCTAAATCCATTACTCTACATAAACATGATCTTCATCATGTGAGTAGATAACAAGTATGGTTTGAAAGTTGTCTCTAGTGCAAGTGGGAGTGTTGAAACAGTGGGTACCCTAGACCTAACTATGTAGTACTTTTGATTACCATATCGTGTGTATAGTTAGATATACATGATTTATTATTACCATTATAGTGTAGACTTTTCTGCATCTATTATTTAATGGTAATTTCCTAGGTTAATTGTCATATCAAAATGTTATAGTAGATCCCATAATATAATGAGAACTTTGATATATAATGAAATTATTCTTAAAAAAATTTCATATGGTATAGATGCATCATACTGATTGGAAACAGTTGATTTTTGACTATCAAGTGCTGGGGGCTCATAATCATTGAGACTTCTTCTCATAAATTTTGCACTTATTGATCTCTAGTACTGAGATCATTAGGATAGACATGCCAATAGTAACACCATGTGTTTCGGGTGTCATTGGTATTTCATATATATAGACATGTGTATTGGTCTCTTGGATTCAGACCATTACTAATGTGTATCATTTTATTGCATACTTTGAAGCAAGGAAAAAACCATGATATTTAAATTTTGGAAAGGTAGCTTGTGTTGGGTACGTCATTGGTGGTATGACATTGGTTGAATGATCAAGAAAGTATTTGTCACATCCATGTTAAGGAAGTTGTATATCTCAGGATTGGTTTATTAGGATGGTGCTACCTTCATAAGTCTTTGTCCAAAGAAGTAGAAAGGTAAATATATCCGTATAGATCAAAAAATAATAAAGCAAGAAAAGGATAATGACACATGTGTGCATCCTGATTTACGAGATATTTAAATACAAAGATATTATAATACACAGTAATTGTTCGTAGTTTGGTAGTCATTGATAGGACTATCCTTATGTCTTTAGGGGCCTTGATAGGTTTCTAGACTTCACTCTTGGTCTGTGGATTTTATTCATTGCTATTGAGATAAGGTCCTATAGGGTCGCACACAATAGCGTATTCAAGAATCCTCATTATTATGTTGAATAGTTATATTGGACATGGTGGTCCCCACCATGGGGTCCAAGTATTTTCCAAGGTGTCGATCACCAAAGAAATAAATAAATTCATTATTATTAAAGTTATGAATAATTGGGATTGAATTTATTTACTGTATTTTCGAGTTAATTGAATATGAGAAAATATTATTTGGATGAATACTATTTTAATATTCAATGTTTGTTTAATATTAAGCGGGAATGGTGAGTTGAGTTAAATGGATTAGTTTTATCATGTAATATATTTTATATATATTACAAGTATGTGATAAATTATTAATAATTTTTATGGTACATTTTAGTTCTTCATAATTATTTAGTGTACATTTATATAAATAGGGACCAGGAAACCCAATCAAATATTTAGAAACTCCACTATAAATAGAGTAAGAGTCTCAATCATCAATACTATTCATGGAATTTTGGCCAGTTCCTCTGCCCCCGCTTCCTAGAGAGAGAATCAGTAGATCCAAGTGTTTGGATCAAGTTTTTCCTCAAGCATCAAAGGCATATTGATGCGGTAATCATCAGGATGTTGAAGGAATCATTGGATCTCCACACTATCACCTAGAATTCGACGATAGATGCTCTAGTAGATTTTTGAAGCATGTGTGGATGATTTAGAGGGTTCCTAATATAGATAATTTGAGAAAAAATAACCATTGAAAAGATATAGTTGAGCGTGAATTCAAATATTAATTTGTATGTTTTGAGTTTTATTTTACGTGATCTTTTAATTTACGTGAGTTCTTAATACCAAACCGGGGCTTGGATCATTGGTGATGACAAGTTCTGTTGTCTTGTCGATGAAAATTTTAAAATCCCTGATGCATCGACTTCCGATGAAGGATCTGGTTCTTTCAGTTTCTCCCCCAGTTAAGCATGGTTGGGAAATATCATGTGTTAGGTCTTTTGAGTTCTATCAGGAACACTGATTATGATTGATTATGTTTATCACTATACTAGATCACCTCAAATATCCTAATTATTCCCATGATGATCTTTGGTTATTAATTATATCAAGATATTTTTGACATTTTTATTTTTTTAATGATTGTATTATGATTATTTTATGTTTGACTCTCTATTACTCTTGCCTTTGAAATGTTTATCTTAAAAATAATGAATAAGTTTTCTTCATTTTAAAAAGTAAGGTTTTAAAAAAAATCTCATAGAAAGTGTTTACCTTATTTAATTATTTTAAAATATTGATTTACTTTGAAATGAACTCCTTCCTTGCTTTCAAAATAAATGGGTTTTAATGATGATAAAATATTTTTTATTTTGGATAAAAACAAAACACATACATTTATATTTTTATTTCAAAAATAGCATGAAATGGATTTATTTTTAAAGATTATACATGTTTTGTAGGGAGGATAGCTAATAGGATTTTTTCTCACTCCTTTAATATTATATGTTTAGTAGGTTCAACTTGGATGTTGTAGGCGATCTATTGGGTCTTGGTTTGGGTATACTGGTGGTGACTTGTGAGGATTATTCACAGGGTTCATAATGATGAAAGGTGGTTGTTGTTGTTTTATTTTAATTTTCGATTTTTCTGTTATATCAGGACATGTTTTCACTTCATTTCTAGATTTTTCTTTTAGAACATGTTAAAACTATATTTTTTCTCATATTTTATGTATATTTAGTTTTATCGGTTCCTTTTTTGTCTCTTTTTACCGTTTTGAGTTAAGGTTGTGTGATTATTCCCTGTATAATTTTTCTTATGATGTTTTTACTTATGTATTATACAATTTATTATATGACCTATGGAATGTTCATTCCATACTTTTAGTATGAAATTACTTATTTTACCTTACTTTATCAAGAAAAATCATTCCCAATTGTGATTCCTTGATGTCCAAACACTAGTTTCTAACCATTGGGTATCATGAACACCCTTTGGGCCTTGTGATGGATTTGATTTGGGACCTAGATTGGGGGTAGCCCAAGTTCATTCGTGACATTCCAAATCCCTCCTAGAAACCTATATATATATATATATATTTTAAAGACACTTCCCCTAGTAGCTTGGAGATGGTGCCTTAAATTAATACATTAGCATACATACAAGACTCAAATAAAAAAGGACCAATCAATTTAGTAGTTTTGGAAGCCATATTACACACATAAACATTATATTACAACTTAAATGGAAAAAATCATAGAAATTTCCTTAGAAACACCCATAAAATCCAAGATTATCCCTGAAATTCATTCATAATTTACATATTTTCATCATGGGGAAAATTGAAATCTAATAAAGGGTTGAGATACGATGTTTAGTAAGGGTAAAAAATACAGTGGAAGCTATCATAAATAAACATAATTAATAAGTCATTGCGAATAACTAAAAATTCATTCCATTAAAACATAATCGAGAGAATAATATAGAAGTAAATAAAATATGAATAAATAATTCCATATAAATAATCACATGAGAATGAAACATAACATGAATATTATGCTATTTGAATAAAAACATGGTATATAAATTTAAAATATCATAATGAGGAAATTCATAATTTCAGACATCATAATCATACAATTAAGGCCTCAGCCAATATGCCATAAATAAATTGGTAAAACACCATTCTAGTTTGTCTCATGAGACCTACTGATGCATTAAGGGTATAAAAAGGGCCCCAAATATCACTTAATAAGTCCAATGAATTCATTATATGAAAGGGGTACACATAAACAACATATAAATATGAAATATAGATAACTTTCCCCAATCAATAAACATAATCACTAACCATTCTAGGTAATATGGTGAATGGTATCAAGATAGGACATCCACAATTAAACTAATCATAAGAAACATAATAAAATATGGTAGATGATATCATAAAATATCAATCACAATTATGCATAATATTCAATATATGTTTTGAAATAGATGAAAATACTTGAAAAAATCATCGAGGAATTCTTGAGAGAAATACCCTTTTCACTTTACGAAGAAGAGTTGTTTTGGAAAATCATCTGTATTTTTCATAATTTTTTGTATAAAACCAGAAATTAAAAAATAAAGTTTTTTATAATGAAATTATTTATTTTAGAAAAATAAAGGTTTCTTAAAACATATTATGGATGGTATTTGAAAATGGGTAAGAAACTGGGAAGTTCCCTTAAATCGGGCTTGCTTATCGTGGAGAATTGAAAAGGGTTCCTTATAAAAAATGTATTATCCCATAAAATAAAGATAAAATGATATGGATATATGATTTTATAACATATAAACATAATTTATAATAATTATATAAAAATAACGAAGAATTACATTGGGGTAAATAGAGAGATATTGTAACCCGTATGAAAAATGGAGGTTCAGGAAAAACCCCTACCTTATGTCTGAAAGTGTTATGAACTTGTGTTAAAGTCATAGAAAATTAAATTATATTCATTAATAATTTAATATATAACCAATTAAACATTTATTTTATTTATTATAATTTTATTAAGTTCTTTAATGGCCTTTTGATGAGTTAATATTAAATTTCCTCATTCGGGAGTGTTCTTTTACTTGGTTTTCATGATCAGTTTACTTTTATACGCATATAGATGATCATGTAAAATGAAAATAGTTTCCCAAAATTGAATTTATATGTTATTAATTATATTAATTAATATTAAATTTTTATATAAACCATTTGGTTATTTGTGTTTATGATGGATCCTTAGATAAAACGTTAGTGATAATCATTTAGATTGTTTTGGCAGTTTTTTGATCATCACAAACTATTTTTATTTAATTAATTAATATTATGTATATAATGCTAGTTACATAACATTATAAAGGATGTAATTAATATATTATAATATTTTTTAACCATAAAATGGTTTTATAACCATCCTTGAAGGTAGAATTGAAAAATGAAAACACATCATCCACGATGGCGGTAAATCGACACCTTACAGATGATGTTTTCATTTAAAAAAAGGAAAAAGAGAAGAGACTCGATGGTTTATTTTACTTTGAAATAATAAAATTCCAGTATATAAATGATATTGGAGTTATAATGTCACTTTTTATAGGGTAGGTGAGGGAAGGATAATTAAAGGAAACAAATTTAAAAGAAAATAAAAGAAAATAAAGAGGATTTTTACCTCTTGAATTCTTCTCCTTGAGAACCTAATTAAGAGGATTGGTTTTGGTTTTTTTTTGAGACCAAAGGTTCCAAGACGTGGGGTAGGGTATTGGGAAGATATTTGAGTATAATTTGGATAGGTATCAAAGCTTTAGAGGTGTGAGGACAAGAGGAGGTGAGGGGTGGTATTTATAGTGGAGGAGTGGGGTGTTTCTCATTATTTTATTCATTAGATTATTATTTTCCCTAAATATTTTGATTAATTTGAGAATTATCACCAAATATATTAAAATAATTAAGGTGAGTTCAATATTATGGTTATTACATCATCCATGACTCATGTAATATTGTATTTAATTTATAACCTACATATACCATAAATTACTATATTTTACTATTCACCAAAAAATTCAAATATTTCATAAAAATATAAAAAAATTCTCTTAAACATTTTTGAAAGTGTAGAATTCAAAAATTAAATCCATTTTAGGAACTTTTTTTTATAAATAAAAAAAATAACTTTTAATTTAAATCCCTATTTACTAGGAAAATAATGATTTTAAAATTATAACTGATTTTATAACACCTTGAAAAACTAATTAATGTCTCATAAAATTATCTTAAAATAATAAGAAAATAAAATATTAATTTATGAATAAATTTTATGAAAATAATATTTCTTTAAAATCATTATATTAATTATGAAATTAAAAATAAACATTTATGTTTTATAAAAAAATAAACACTTAATTAATAATTTATAAAACATTTATTTAGTTATATTGGGATATAATTATATCATAATACCATTTATAAAATGCATAAAAATTATTTATACATTCATGGGTGAGGTTACTGTTCTATTGGTAATATTACTATTCATAAGAGTCACGTCACTATTCCAATGGTCACGTCACTATTGCATTGGTATAAGATCCTTAACTTCTAGAAATACCTCTTATTTCATTCATTAATCATTTATAAAGTTCATATTGTGTTATTTTTTTGTGATTTTATGTGATTTATACTATATTAAATAATTATAAGAAGAAAATTTCATTTATAAAAGTTTGGGTCATTACATATATGTGTGTGTGTTTATGTGTGAGTGTGTGTATTGGGGTGAGCATACAATATATTCAGTAGGATCCTCCCCAAAACCTCTCCTGAAAATTTTGAAGAAACACACTATTTCCTTAACGAATAAACTATTAAACCAACTCATCACCAATTCTAGGTCTACTATCACCCATTCTCACTAATTCTCACTCACTAAATATTATATCCAAGTATAATAACCTAGTATAAAAGAAATATATCATGATGGTAACCTTCAACCACTTTCCCACTGATCTAATCCCTCTCATACCCTAATAGCATATTTATTAGCACTACCATCCCTTATATATCCACATAGCCACAATTTACATATCACATTGCATTCATAACCATATATCCATAGCCACATACCACATACCACATCTTCCATGAACCACATACCCTAACCATAAATCACATACCAAATCACCACATCACAATTGTACATATGAATCCTAATTATATGGTAACATTAAAATTAAGTAAATTAATCTCATACCCTCACTTGTCATACACATCTACCACCATTCATAACACCAAAACCATGTCATAGGAACTCTAATTATAATAATCTACAACTTTTTCATCATTAACATAGGTCATTATAGCCCATGAAACATCTATAAAAGGTAGAAGGGTAATAATGAGTAGCCATCCAACTATTCCCACATAAACCTGGATGTTGGGGAAACAATCAGAACCCATAAACTCATATGAGCATCAGTAATATTATCCAACTCAAGTGGTGGTGCATAAGAAATAACAATAAAATAATGAGGATTCATAATAGAACACACGTTCCCATGACTAAGTTTCATGCTTAAAAGTAATTTTACTACAACCCATAATGACCACTTCTTCATCACAGTACCTCGTTAACAATATCTACCACCACTAACCTACAATATAAACTACCACACCACCATGAAAAAACACCCACACAATAATATTAACTTCCCATTTTATAACATTGTTATCAATTTCTAAATTTACCGTTACCATCCACATTACATTAATTATGTCACTTTTAATTATAGAAATTAAAATTTTAATTTAGCTATATTGATTTTATATAAACAATTCATTCCAATATTTCTAACCCACTTACCAAACATCATTTTCCTAGATTATCATTTATTCATTCCAACCCAACTCTATCCCATCATCCCATTTCTATTTTAATTAGTTAATAATTAATTAATTTATTTCATATATAAAACCATATCATTGGGACACTATGAAACAAAACAATAATAATTGTACTCACAACCTTGTCATCTCTCACACAAACACAAACCAATATCCATAATATCATTCCTTTGTTCCCATATCATCCATGCCAAACCAACCCCCAAAATCAACACATCATCTCCATCGACATCCACTATATAATCCATAATGCACTATCCCCCAAAAATAGACAAATTAAATCACTACTAAACCACATAATATGATGGTAGACAACCAACCAATAACAAGGAACAACTTAAATAGTAGTAATAAATAACAAACATACCAATAAACCACACAATGAAAAAAATAATTTAATCATGAATTCATATTTAATTCAATAAATCAAGAATAAGAAATAAATATTAATTTCAAAATATAATCAAACCATTTTATTAACTTCTTTATATGATTTTATGATTATGAATGGTGAAAGGCTTCTCAATAATAGTAAGAATCAGGGAAATTATGCAACTGATATCAATTATAAAACCATCATAATATAATAATAATATTTAGTTTTGTAAATAATATTTGAATTTCTAATTTCCCATTAAAATTCACTTACTTGGTTCATTATCATTATTAGAATAATCCAAACCACCCACCCATTGTATGTGAAAAAATGATAATTTTATAATTTCATATCAAAGTTCCCACATAAGAATCTCATTTCTTATCAATGAGTCAATTTTTGTTTTGTGAAGGAATATAATGGTTATTCATGAAGGATTGTTATGGATTCATGATTTACCATTGGATATCATTCTTGATAAGTCATACACGATCACAAATAGAGATAAATTTAAGGCTATATCATGAATAACTCCAGTGGACATGTTCAAGAAAAAGAGGAAAATTTATATGTGATTATTTATGTGTTTATCTTTATGATAAAAGAAATTAATGATGGTGAAATTACTACCTATAACATTTTATGGAAGTTGTAATGACATGCAATTATATAAGAAATGTATGAGTTGATTTTGAGTTGAATTTTTTACCTTCATAATGGTAAATCCATAATCATGAAGGTTGTATAAGGGTTGAAAAAAGTTTCATAAGGGTCATCTAAAAATTAGAATACCTATTTAAAGGTAACATTTTATGTGTTGTGTTAAGGCAACACAAATATTCTAAAGGCTATGTATTGGTAACACTTAATTTTAGTGAGTTTCTTAAAGGTAACACTAAAGATAGCGACCTATATAAATGTCATTTCTATAGCTATATAAAGTTGAACCAGAAGATCATTGAGCTATATAAAGGTCATTCAGTGAATTTGTTTAAAGTTTATCTAGACTATATGAATTTGTTCTAAGGTATCAAAATGTAAAATTCATGATCATATGACTTTATTGTAGGGTGATAAAAAGGAAAAGACACACTCATATGACATTCATGTCTTATGAAATGGATTTTGTTTGAATTCACCTTCATTTTCATACAAGTTAATGTGTTTCATATTGCTTTATGCCACTTTTTTTAATTTAGAGTTTTTCATATGACTTCACAAGTCATAAGTAATCACATTTTTTGGAAAATTTTTTGATGGTGGGAAGATTTTTTATGACTTCTAGATTCCAAATGGATTAGATACTTAGTGTAATTTCAATAATTTTACTTGAATAAAAATTTTGAGTTTCAAAAACATTATATATGATAAATAATTATTTACTTTAGACAATGTTTTTACCTTTATCTTCATGGATGAAATATCATGATCATTCATGGATAATTATTCAAAAAAATAAATAAAGGAAGAACAAGCTGAGGGAGAAGCTGGTATTCCTGAGAAGACTTCTAATCATACAACTTTGATGGATCACAAAGCTTTATATCATATGACTTGATCACATGAATTTAAATTCATGAAAAAGGGAAAATCTAAAATTATAAGATGAGTTTCATCATATAAGTAAAATTTCCATGTGGACACGATATATGATTATATAGATATGGAGATTTTAAATGAATTAAAATCATTGATTTCAAGGGGAATCAAAAGATGGAAACATTTTTTAGTATTTTGGGAATTTAAGAGATAAATGTTATCTAAAATTTAAATGAGTTTTAATGAGTAAAATAAATAAAAAATATATCTAACTAATTTAAATATGGACATCACATACAAAAAAAAATCAAAGAGTTTATATATATAAATTAAAACTAACTATTCATATTAATTATATGAATATAAAACTATAAGTGATGAAGAAGAAAAAATGTGTGAAAAATATTTTGATAAATCACAAACACTTTTAAAGAGTATTCAAAGATCTTGATACTTTCTAGTATCAAATCAAGGAAGAGGAGTTCATAGTCAGGAGTAATTAAAAGAAGTAGAATACCTACAATTATTGAGTAATCAAAGGGATGAGTTATAACTAGATCACTTTAGATATGGAGTGTGTTTCAAAAATTACAAAACTATTTCAAGTGGTTGTTTATGTTCTTGAGTTTTTAAATGAGAAACCAAATCTTATACACTCATGGAGTAAGATCATCTCAAGTTGGTATTAAAGTAACTAGAAACTACCAAAGATATTTCTATCCTTGGATTAATGTTGAAGATATAAAAAATTTGTGTGTATAACTAATGAAGGAAGGAGTATTTTTTAGTGGGCTGTGAAACTAATCATGGAATAAGATTTAGTGTTTAAGGTATATAACCAAACATAAATAGAGGATAAAATATTGGGTTTTACAAATAGTTTTTTGTTGAAGTACGGTGATTGAGGTGTATAACCAATTATGTTATTATATGACTCATGAGACCACTGTAATAGATAATAGTATTATTGTGGAGAAACCTTTGTTGGGTAATATATCCAACTATGAAAAGGAGTAATATTTTATACAAAACCATTTAAATATGTTATTCTACTCTATCTATAATTATCTCTCTATATGAGGGAAGGTTATGAGTTTTTACTAGGTAGATAATGAACCTTAACAAGTTCAATAGGTTGAGTTAAAAATGGTATTTTGAAAAAATAGACCACTGATTCACCGCCACACCCTCCCAATGTTTCATTGAACCTAGGCACTACAAGTGGTATGATAGAGGAAATACAGGTTCCCTATGAAAATATCATGGTTTTACCTATTTATTTTAATAGATCCAATTATGTTTAGATTTTATGATGTGTTTAAGAAAATATATATAGAGAAAAAGGAAGATAATTTTGATGGTACAAGTCTATATATTTCAACCTAGAATTAGAAAAATTGAAAGAAAATATAGGAAAGAAGTTAAGAATGAATCCAAAAATGAAGGGAGAATCACTACTAATAGAAGATAATCAAAGTGGAATAAGTTTAAATAATTATTTTGATTATTAATCATCTAGTGACGATAGTTCATTTTGTGGTAATGATGTATCACTTAGTGGACTTAATTATAAAATTAAATATCATATAATGGAATTTCCCAAAGAAGTATTCTCAAGAATACTTGATGTAATCATGGGATTTATTAAAGAAAATACACCTTTTGAATAAGAAGTTGAAGAAATTAATAATATACCAAGTAAGGGGTTTAAAAAGTCATAGTACTAGTGGAAGTAAGGGAGAAATATGTATCACATTTCATGGGAATATAGATTCTTATTAAAGAAGGATTGAATTTTTTTTTGTGAGAAAATTTTCTCTGAAATAATATTCATGGAATATTTCCATGTACCTAATTTTTTTTTAAAACCCTCTATAGATGTTAAAAAATAAAAAATAGAGGTTAAAATAGAAATAATAAAATACCTTGATATTTCAATAAAATAATCAAGAAAATTTAATGAATAAAATATCAAGAAAATAACATAGGATTGGGAAGAAAAAATAATTTCATTTAAGGATGAGAATAACTCCCTCAACATTAAGTGTCTTGATATTGAATTAAGGTTGAGAAACTTAGAATCCAAAAAAGTAGGACCTTCCTAGTATATTAATACGAAATATTCTTCTAATAAAATTTCCATTGAGATTCATTGTCCAAATAAGACTAGCTTGAGTTGAAATAAGTTCTTGAAGTCATTCTCAGATCAATCAATAAAATAGGTACCATCCATATCAAAATATATTGATTGTAGTAAAACTATTTTTGGAGATACTACAGGATTTAAAGAAAGTATTATAAAATTATGAATAATAAAAAATCATTACAAGTATATAAATATATCTACAGTAGATAAAATAGTGTGTATAAAAACTGGTCCCCCAAAAAGAGGCCAAACAACTGATAAGAGTTCTCAAAAATAGAAACTTTTTAGGTTTGGAAAATGTGAAATTTAGAGAAAAATAACAATATTTGTAGAGAATTTTTTGTATTATAACTAGTTAGAACATAATATGTAAATACGTAGACCTAGTAGACTAGATCAAATGGTTACTTTATTACATTGGAACTAGATACAAGCAATCACATCTCAAAGGATTGAGTAATTTAGTAGTCTTGCTAAACTAGATACATACTTGAAAATAAAAATTACATTTTTAAAATGTATAAAAAAGTGTTTTATTTTATAAATCCATCATTTCCCTTAAAAAATCCTTGTATATCATGCTTAAAACACTTCCAAGTTTCCTATTGAATATAAAACACAAGAAATGGGTGATCTTAGTTTCTTAATAGGGGTATGCGTACAACATATAATATCATGAATAAAAAATAATAATAAATATAGAAAGGTAAACAACTAAAACACATTACATTTAAAAAATAACTTGATCATAATATAGAAGGAATAGATTTTTTTTTTAAAATGTTGGGCCCAAAGCCTCATTTTATTATTAAAGCAAAGACCTCTTTTTGTCTCAGTGGAGGGAGACCCATTACATAGCTCGAAGGCCCAAGGCTAATTGACCTGAATAAAAAGATTTTATGACCATTTTTTGGCCCAAAGGGCCCTTTGGTGTATAGTACTACGGTTGTACTTGGGATACTATAGCACTTGCTATAGTACTACCGCTGCTACAGTCACTGCTACAGTGTCTCTTTCACTACAGTGTCACCACTGCTATAGACCCACCGCTACTACAGTATTGATAAAGTGCCCTTATATAGTACTACTACAATACTTGGAAATTTTTCCCGGCCCGGATTTGATCCTTGGTCTTTTTAATGCCAAGAAGGAGACTTTACCACTTGCATACATGCTCGTTGGCTAATATGGAAGGAATATTTGATGATCAAATAAATTCATATAAATAATCACACAATATTGAAACTCATCCCTGGATATTCAAACTAATTGAATAATCACATATAAATAAATAACTAATCTCACAATGAGGGAATGCATAATGTCATATATCATAAAAAAATTATTAATACCTTTCACAAGATAGTTTAAAACAATGCATAAAAAACCCATTTAATTTGGCCCACTGATTTGTCTCATGAGACCGAAAAATGAATCAAGGGGATATGTAATTCCAAGAACCACCCGTCACATAATAAGTCTAATGTATTCCTCATATGAAATGGGTGAAACATAATAAAAAAACATTCATAATTAAAAACTAACATATTAAATGTTAATAATTAACCTAATTAATAAACATAAAAAAACAATCCAGGGTAATGTGGTGAATGGTAATAAAATAGTACATCCCTAGTCGAACTAATCATAAACAATACAAGGAAATAATAAGTATAGAACCATTTTAAATTATCCCTAGTGAAACATAAAAATAATAAAGGTTTGATGATGTTTATGAATAGAACTACCATAAAATTTCCATTTAAAACATTCTTGAAGAAAAAAACCTTTTTATTTAGAATTTTTTTAAAACTAAACGTTCAAAATATATTTTGAAAATATATTTATTTTAAAATAATCATTGAAAATTATAAAGAAATATTTAAAACATTTAGTGGTCATGATGGTGGAAAATTAGATACATTTTTATAAGTTAATATACACTCCTTTCACACTATTGCAAATAGGCTAAAAATTAGATCATATGGAAAATGATAAGATGATTTCTTTCAATACATTTTATAAAAAGTTATCCATGGGTAAAAATTTATTTAATAAGTCATTTAAAAAATGTAAAAAACATTTTTGAAACCATTTTTAGAAAACATATATTTGGATAAAGAAGTATTTTTGACAGAAGAGAGAAATAAAGTCAGATTTTCTTAAAAATATTTTCTCAATATTTTAAGTACCAATGAGAGGGAAAATGGTACTATTACCTAAAAAATTTCATGAATAACTAGAAGAGAATAATAATCCCCATGAAATAAATAACTTAAAATGAAACTTTAAATTCCTAGAATATAAAGAGATTCATGATATAACATATCAAAGGGGTAGTATATATATAAAACAAATCAATAATTAGAGAATATGTCATATTTATCATAGAAGTAAAAGTAATACGAGAAACCCTTACCTCAGGTTCAACTTCCATCATATGTGTCTGAACCCCCTGTATAATAAATATAGGTTTATTATACATCTAATAAATTGAAATTATTATAAAATATAAATTATTTTGATTCCAAATATTTAATCCTTTTTTTAAATTTAATTTATAGAATAGGTGTAATTCAATTTAAAATTACACCCGCAGACACAATTAAAAAGCAGTTTTCCAAATAAAAAACTTTGAATTTTTTGACAAGATTTTATATCATAATTCAATATAAAATTAATTAAAATAACCTAAATTGGATCAACTATATTATTATTTAAATAGTTTTACTTTTAAAACAATTTTAAATCAATATGTAACTTTTAAATTGTTTTAACAAAAATACAATTTTCAATAAAAATTAATATTCTCACTTTT
This sequence comes from Viscum album, assembly GCA_963277665.1. NCBI lineage: Eukaryota > Viridiplantae > Streptophyta > Magnoliopsida > Santalales > Viscaceae > Viscum > Viscum album. The sequence continues at coordinate 685,555,974 of OY728165.1, forward strand.
CATCAAAAAATTAATATTTTTAAAATATTCTCAAGAATAAACTCTAAGTTAATTTTGAAAATATGATTTAAAAATTAATGTTTTTTTATAATTTTTTTATAAAAGTGGTAAAAATTAATTTTAAAATATATGTGCAAAGCATGATAAAACCACCTTATAGAAAAATAATTTTTTTTTGAAAACATTTATTTTTATTTCAAATGATATTTATTTTAGTTATAATAAATATAGAATGATTGAATTTATTTTATACATGTGTAAAGCATATAATTTTCATAAATTTATTATTCCTATTCATATCCACCATTTTAGCAGCTAGGTTAAAATGGTATATTATATGACAGTTAATTTAGACTATGGATTGTGTGTTACACAAGCTATCGAAGAGATTTAATTTAATTAAAAATAAATATATTTTAAAGTATTAGGGTGTTATATTCTCTAATAATATTGGTTTTTTGTCATATACACTATTAAACATGATGTTCTGATTTTGAAATATCAGGGTTTTACATTATACACCATTAAATGAATCGTGTCCTCACAATTTAATCTTGATCTTGGTAATAAAGGGTTTGTAATTTGAAAATACATTTTTTATAAACCTATATTGAGAAAAGGGTTAATAAAACTTCCACTTGATAATAGATTAAGGTAAGTACGAATTTCATCTTGCATAACACATTACTAGGTTTCCAAGTGGGAAAATATTGGTGGGAGTGAAGATATATACATGGAAGAAAATACATAAATAATTATACAGAGTGATAAAGATAATTGATGAAAATAAAATGAATGACATAAAAAATTTAACTACCAGAAATCCATAAATCTATGATGAGTGAAAGGACCCTTGATTCATCAGAAATGAAGGTACTAGAACAATATTTTTTTATGATCCATTTCCAAGATTTTAGGAATTACTTTACTATATAGACTACAAAAATAAGGAAATATAGTTAATTGAAAAGTATAATTTCATCTTTTAATCAATTTCCACTACAATATAATATCATTATCCAAATAATAAGTATCCAAGTTGAATTTTTCATGCTTGAAGCACAAAAATTAACTTTTAATAGGTCATAAGATCTAATAAATAAATGAAACTCCTTCCTCTAATATTTTCAAAAACCAAAATGGTTATAAAGATTTATGCAAAAACACAAAAATTTAAAATTAATCAATTCCATAAATAGTTAACCTTAATAAAATTACAAAATATGTCTAACTAATTCAATGTCCAAAAATTTAGAAGGGATTTCATTAAATTTCTAAAATTGATATAACATTATATTCCTCAAACAACATAAAGTATCACTTAATGTCACATACCAAATATGTGAATAACTTGATCAACTTAAAACTATAATGAAACATGAATACATCCAAAAAATATATTCCACCGTATTCCTTAAATAAAACATCATATTCTCATATTTATTCCATAATTTAAAAAATGTAGTAAACTCTAGAGGTGATAAAATAAACAATAAAATAACTAACAAATTTCAAGGCCAAAAATACTATCTGATAAACATATCTTTATCATTGTTATCATAAGTCATGTATTAAGAATTATATCACCAAAATCATCTGTTTTCCAAAAATACCAACTTTCCATTGAATCAACTTTCTTGGTCTCCAATACCATTCAACATATGTTATCAAATGCTTATATAAAAATTATCATAGTACAATCCTTATATATTTATATAATATCATTTATAAAATACTTCTAGTATAAAATTATTGAATCCCAATACACAATCAATTTAATCATTCCACCCTTTTTATATTAATAACATATGTCTGACCTTGATCTATTATTATCTTCTAATATATATTCCCTTTATTATTTAAGAATTAATTTTTAAAGTGCCCTATATCCTTACAGTTTAAGCATTGAACATTTGAAACTTCTTTATTTTCCTAAAATCATGAGCTTGGTGAAATTTATCCCCAAACATGTAGCAAAATCTAATTTTATTAAAGAAAGTGCCAAGGTGTTTCGTTTAAAAATTATCACATGTGGGGAAATCATTCTATCCCTTCTTCCCTTTATATATTTGTTTCTTTGTAATCATCATCTTATCTTACTTCCCTTTGAAGCCATAAGACTTGGATAATACTTTTACTATCTTCATATAACATCATACTATGTATTTGTATGATAGGAAGGTTTAGTATACTAGTTACCTTAAAATAATTTGCTTTAACCCAATAAATAATTTTTCAATATTTCTCTTTGGATTATATATTTTGTTTGTATCATGTATTTCTAACCTTTTAAAGTTTGATTCTTATATAGAAACATTTTCATCTTACTTTATCCTAGTCTTATGAATTTTATCACCTTATCCACTTGTTTTACATGAGGAAACACTTTTCAGAGAATATTACCTTAAAATACTTCCATTCGATGTTTTATATTTCTTCTTCATCATTAGTGTTTTCAATAAATCTCCATATTTGATCTGCATATCATGAGAGATGATAAACTGCCATGAAAACCTTCTCCCTTTCATTACTACCTATAGAGATAAATATATGCTCTAAGAAATTTATCCATTGCTCAACTAAAAATGGATCAGTAGTTCCATTAAATGATAGAGTTTTTTGATGCCTGGAGTTGTCTTTCATTTTTTTACCATATTATGGATCTGTAGGATTATTCATTCAAGCATGGTTATTACTCATAAACTGATTCTTCTACCTCAAAATGGATATAATTTTATTAGTTCCAGTTGTATCTCAATCTACAACTTCATTATCCTCCCCATAATGAGAATCCCTATATAGAGTATGTTCATTGATACGATTTCCATTCCTTCCTTTATATTTTATTTTGAAACAATATGCTACACTATATTAGATAATAAAATTATTAAACATAATTTATAATCCCAAAACTAATGAAACACATAAATTGAAAAAATTGTGCATGGATAATCTTATAATCATAAACATAGTTTCCTTGGGAAATTTTTCTAATCATAAAAAAAATTAAAATCCTTCCCAGTGGATTCTAAAGAAAGTATGAATTAACCTAACCACATCCTTTAATAGTTTTATACTAGGTGTGTAGTAAGGCTCATTTTCTTGTACAAGGTAAATCTCTAGTTAAGACTAATGTGCCTTTTTCACAGTTATTACTCCATGGTACATCTATTCCAGAACCATGTACACTTACAGTATCTAAAAAGGGATATATTTCTAGGTAAACCACATAATATATAATTTACTTAAACATTAGGATGTTATCTTATACATAGACTTATCCTCAATGTCACTCATAAGATTATATTCCCCAATATTGTTTTTCTTAAATCTAGTACCCTAGTTTTCCACTAAATCTTTTTTGATACCAAATCTAAATACCCCGAGCCAAGTATCCAAGAGTTGGTGGTTACTTTATTAAATTGGCACTAAATACAAGAAATATCATCCCAAATAATGTAATATTTTATTAGTTTTGGTAAACTATATTCATACTTTAAAATACACATTAAAATTAAAAAATATAAAATACAAAAAGTGATTTCTTTGAGAACTCCACTATTCGCCTTAATATATCCTTTTATATCATTCATAAAACAACACTTAATATCCTATGGAAAATAAATCATAATAAAGGGGTAAGATAATATGATCAGTAAGGGTATGTGTATATTAGAATATATCATGAATAAATAAGAATAATAAATATGTAAAGGTAAATAACTGAAACACATTCTATTTAAAAAATAACCTAATCATAATATGGAAGGAATAAATAATGACCAGATAAAGGCATATAAACAACCACATGAGCTTGAAAGTCATCCATGGATATTCTAACTAATTGAATAATCACTTGGACATCAATAAATAATATCATAATGAGATAATTCATAATTCTGGACATCTTAAGAATATCATCAATACCTTTTACATGATATATTAAAACTACAGGTAAAAAACATTTAATTTTTCCAATTTATTTGTATCATTATACCTACTGATGTTTCAAGTATCTATGTAATTTCAGGTTTCACCCATCACCTAATAAGTCCAATTATTTCCTCATATAGAAGAGTTTAAATATAATAATCATAAACATTAATATTTAAAAACTAACATACTAAAAGTTAATAATAATCCCTATCAATAAACATAATCATAAACCATCCAGAGTAATGTGGTGGATGGTAATAAAATAGTACTTCTCCAATCAAACTGATCATAAACTATCCATGTAAATAATAATTATGGTACCATTACAACATATCCCCGGTGGATCATAAGTAAAATAAAGGGTTGATGTCACTGATGAATATAAATACCATAAAAATGCTATAAAAACATTCTTTAGGGAAATAACATTTTCAATTTGAAAATATTTATAAAAAAATTTCAAATTTTTTTTGGAAAATCCTTTTATTTGAAAATAAAATTTTAAATTTATAAAGTATTCTTAGAAAAATTTATTTTTCATGATGGTGTGAAATTTCTTACATGTCATATATATATAAAACATTCCTTTCATAATATATTAAAAAGGTTAAAGAGTTCCTCATTTAGAGAACAATAAGAAGATTCCTTTCGAACAATTTCGTAAGAGGTAAAACATGTTTAAAATTTTCTTTATTAAATCATTTGGATAATTTAAAAAATTGAGAATCCTTTTAGAAAACATGGATTTTTATAAAAAGGATTTTCAACCAAATTGAAAAAAAAAGTTAGATTTTCTTAGAAAAAATTCTCAATACTTTTAAGCACCAAAGAGAGGAAACTTGGTACTATTACATAAAAAAATTAATTAATAACCATATTATAATATGATATATTTAGTTTAAGATATAAATTTCAAATAATTTCCCTTAGGGAAACTTAAATAAAGACAATCCTGAATAATGGTGAGATTTTGGAATGAACCCTTACCACTTTGGTAACATTTGAATTGAAATACCCATGAAATAAATGAAATAAAATAAAAGTTTAAATTACATTAATATAAATATATTCATGATATAAAATATCAAATGGTTAGTATATACACCACACAAAGGAATTAGTGGTGAATATGGAATATGTATCATGGAAGTATAAGTGAGATAAAAACTCTTACCACATGATTGACTTCCTTCATATGCATATGAACCTCTTGTAAAATAAATATAGTTTCATTGGATATCTATTACAAAACCATAATCATATATATCATACTATATATGATTTAATTATAGTTGTAAGATCCTATATTTCTTCGTAAGGTATTTTTTAATTACGTTTCAGTTTAACCCCCTATTTGTGGTTAATTAAGTGCTTACCCAAGTCCTTAAAGAGTCTTGAGGGTGTTCTGAGGGTCCGGGACACAAAAAAGGAGAAAAAGGGGGTTTTCTAGGTATGGTTCATAGTTTGTGCATGGTTAGTGCTAAACATGTGGACATCCCGGGGAAACCATCCAGGAGGTGTGATTTTGGACAGTGGCATCCACATGGTTTGTGCACGGTTTGGAAAACCATGCAAGCAAACCGTGTATCCCAGAAACTTTTAAAAAATTACAAAACTTCCACTATGGGGCTTTTAGGTTCACTAGAGATTTTCATCCTCCTCCTCCCTTTCAACCCTAGGAATGAACCAAAGGTTCTAAGAGCTCCCAAGGATTGATCTCCTTTAATTATTGACCATTTGGATTGCTGTTGAGTGTGAATCTAAGATCCGGGTGAGTCTAATCTTCTCATCCTCTCTCTTTTCTGGTTTAGGTTTTGTATTTTGGGCGATTTCCATCCAGAGCTCTCAAAACTCTCTTTTTTGGTGATATCTAGGTTTAGGCTTAAAAGGGGTGTTGGATCGAGATCTAAGGCCTTGGTTGAGAGGGCGTCCATCAATAGATTCGAGGTAGGTGGTCCACAAGTTATATCCCTTTAGTTTTATGGTGATTTGTGCATGTAGGTTTTTGATTCTTACCCTCTTGTGGTGATTTATTCATGAAATTATTTTGATGTTATGATTAGGGTGTCTAAACAACCTAATGAAACCCTCATGTTCCCCAAATTATGCATGGAGGAAGATGTGACCTATGTTAGGGCCACCCATGGGGTGTTCCCATGTTATCAGACTTAGAGTTTAGCTAAGTAAATGTGAGGCTCTTGTGCAAGAACATTTATCCTGGGGTGAATATGATATTGATCTTGAAGGATGTGAATGATATTCCTAGTAACACACCTTGGTTAGGCGGTGACCTATGTGGGTGTTTGGTTGGCCTAAAAAGGGGTTAGGTGAGATAAGGGGAAATTATAAGGGATTATCTTTATACATGATTATTCTTAGTGAGATAGGCATGGGAAATGGGAAATGGGGATGAATGTTGTGGGTTAGAAATGAATAATGTGTTAATGGATTGTGTCATAATGTTAATTCCCATTTATTGATATTGTTGTGATGTTGCTAATGACATTTGCGATGCTTGATTGTGAATTGTGGTTGAATGTTATGAATGTTAAATAAATCATGTTCACATGGATTGGTAGTGTGGGGTACTAACTTGAGGTTCTATACCCTTGGGTCGAGTTTTGATTGAGGTTCAAAACTCCACCCACCAAATGCATGGGTTAGGGAAGGGGAGAGAGTTCCATTACCATAACGGTTTCATCCACTCGAACTGAGGCTTTGAGGGGAGGATAATGAAAACTGTTGTGTTATGATGCCTAGTGAAATAGGACATGTTTAATTCTCTCATTTTGGGAATATTGATCTTGCATAATCCATTGAAAAAATATAAAGGGTGAATTGATAATCAAAGTATCTTTTAATGAGTATGGGTTATTTAGTAGGTTAATTGAAAAGAACATAATTAATCTTGAACTTCTAATATATTTACTTTATATTATTTTTTTTACCACTGCATGCACTATCTATGGGATGGATATTTTGTATACACCATTGGTGGTGGCCTACTGATTTGTACTCACACACTGCTCGGGCCGCCGTTGGGTACCCGGGCATATTTCATGGTTGTAGGTTAGGAGAAGGAAAAGGGACCAGTTCTTGGGAATTGGGTCGGGAATCGAGATGAGATTGTTTGAGGATCAGGACATAGTGCCATGACCATTTTGGGGATTTTGTTGTTTTTCTTCATTTCAGTTTTTGTTCACTTTGCACTGTAGCATGGCATCCCATACTTACTGTTGGTTGTATTGTACCCAGTTTGGTAATGGTTTATTTATGTAATGTGTTGGTTGTTTTATAGTGTTTCTGCTATTTATATTTTTAGTGTTGTAGATTACTCTAGTAAAAAGGGAGTATAGTCTTCCCACATGACTAATTATACCCTCTATACTAGTCAACAACCTCTGTTGTATGGGAAGGCATGCTTGAGGTCATGTAACCACCCGACTCGAGGCACCGGTTAGTGTCTCCTGGGTCAAGGACGTTAAAAAGTGGTATCAAAGGAGGTACTTTTTCTTTCTTACTATTTTTTTGATGTTAAATAAAGGTTAGGACATTTTTAGGCCTTTATAATGATCAATTTATTGGGAGTATCTAACCCATGTATGGGGAAAACCCAAGTGACCCTTGGTGGGAATTGTTGGTCTTGTTATGTGTTGTTACATTTGATGATATTTAACCATAGTGTGATGCACTAGTTGTGTGATTTGATGATTTTGTGATATTTAACTCTTGGACATAATGGAATGAGGTTTTGAAATCATGAAACATTCTAGGAACCTATAAAGATAAGTGACATTCATCATGGTAGACACATACACTTAATGAGTGTGCGAGATGTAAAGGTTTGGATGCATTATTTATTTTTTAAAGTGATGAATTTATACCTAAAAAGATGATGTGAATGGGTAACAAAGTGTGTAAAAAGGTTGGGTGATAATCAAGGAAAATGTTTAATAAGAATGTAAAGTGGGTTAAGATGTTGTTAAAGTAACTTGGAATGTGGAACGATTTGAAATGGTGTAAGAAATAAAGGCTTGCAACTATGTGAGTTGGTTAACCATGTTGGCCATGGTCCTTGGAAGAATGGCTAAGGGCAGTGACCCATATGTGATAGGCACAATGGAATGGTGTCTGAAAAATGGTTGATTATGGCTAGTTATTAACCTTCCTATGTTATCCCTTCTTTTTAGGATAGGTATAGTGCTTCATTCTAAGGTTGTGTTTGGAATTGTAGAGAAACGCTGCAAAGACGCATACCAGTTGGGTGACTGTAAGATGTTACTGAGAATGATTCTCTGATAGTGGAGAAGGAGAATCTAGTGGTTCAGGGTGGAAGGGAAGAGAAGTTCTATGAGAACTTCACTTGTTTTATGCCGATGATGGAACAAGACCCAAGGTGGGTTGCACTAAGTATGTTCGAGCTAACCAGAGAGTTTTAACTGCATCACCCTCTGACCTTTACCAGAGAGGGTGGGCTAGAGGTATCAAAGTTATGGATCGAGACTATCAAGACTATTCTTCATCATATAGAGACTCCTATTGAGAAGCGATTCATGTTGGTGGCTTATATGTTGAGAGTCCATGAGAATCATTGGTGGGACATCATGGTCCAAATAGAACAGGTTTAGGATATTCTATGGAAGGACTTCTATGAAATGTTTCTTGAGCACTTATATCCAGAGTCCCTAAGATAGAAAAATGTGGTGGGTTTTATGAGTTTGACTCAAGGGATGATGTTGGTGAAGGACTACGCCAGTCGTTTCACTGATTTGAGTCGCTTCATTACAGCACTGATCGGAGATGAGGCAGTTACGGCCAGACATTTCCAGGACGGGTTGATACACAAGATTTGGTCTCAGGTAAATATCATTCGTCAGAATAAGTTTTTCTGAAGTGTTAGATTAGGCTCTTATCTCAGAGGGAAACCTCAAGGGGGCCTCAGGTAGTGAGATTTTAAGGGAAGCTGGGCAGACTAGTAATGGGACTTCTGATGGCAGGAAGCGCCGTTTTGGAAACTTTCAACAGAGTGTAAGTTTGTAGAGTAGATAAAAGAGGGTAACAACCTCTCATAGTGATGAACATATCTTTTTCTATCAATGTGGTAGTTTGGGGAACATGTGTGGCCAATGTCCCCTACCACCAGTTTATTGTTGTGCATGCGGCAGGTTAGGCCATGTGTAGAAGTTCTATAGGAACCCATGGCTATCGAGAAATAAAGGAAGTTAGAAGAATATGCCGAGTGCAGGTAGGAGGTTGGTTACCCCATATTAGGCTAGAAGATGGAGCTCTACCGGTCGTACTGGTAGGGGTGGTGGACATGGAACTCCTGGGAGATACCATTCTTATCTTTGAGGTAGTGTATCGCATGGTACTCAGGTTGGTACCTAGGGTTGAAGGGTGAGTCAACTCCATATGATTCAGAATATGCCTAAGAGTGGTGAGGAATGATCGTCCACAGTTCGATGTATGATTATTATAGCTTCCAAACATGCTAGTAAATTATTTGATATAGGTGCTACACATTTATTTATTTATTCTTAGTTCGTAGTTGTGTTGGGTTTGACCATGGAAAATTTCTATGGGGTAATATCACTTGATACTCCATTTGGAGTACGAGTCGAGAACATTAGGCAATGTAAGGGTTGTCCTCTAGAGATTGGAGGTTATCATTTTTTGTGGGATATATTTGTTTTGGACATGTCATGTCTTGACTTGATCATGGGCATGGATTGGTTAGTGTTGTATCAATACCACATCGTCTGTTATCGACATCAGGTAAGGTTTACATCTCTCGATGGAGACACATATGTCCTTTATGGTGAGTGGGATGCTTTATCGGGCCATGCCAAGCCTCTTTTACAGTAGTTGGTAGATCTCACGGCCTAGGTAGCATGGCCAGTCTCCATTCCTTCATATCACATGTCTCTGACAGAACTCCAAGAACTGAAAAATAAGTTAGAGGAATTGGAAGGCAAGGGGTTTATTCGTCCTAGTATATCACCTTGGATATCACCTGTTCTTTATGCTAAAAAGGAAGATGGGTCACTTAGAGTTTTTGTAAATTATAAAAGGATGAACTAGATGAAAGTAAATAACTGATACCCTCTTCCTAGAATCGATGATATTTTTGACTAGATCAGAGGTGCTTCGGTGTTTTCAATGATCAATTTGAGATCGGGATACCATCAGTTAAGGGTGATACCTTCTGACATACCATGAACAACTTTCCGAAGTAGGTATGGGTTGTATGAATTTTTGGAAATGTCATTTGGGTTGACCAAAGAACCATCTATATTCATGGATTTAATGAACCTGATATTTCACCCATATCTAGAACAATTTGTTGTTGTTTTTTTAATGATATATTAGTGTACTCCAGGGCTCATGAAAATCATTCCCAACATCTTAACATAGTTTTGAGTACACTAAGATTTCATAGGCTTTAGGCCAATCTATCAAAGTGTTAGTTTTGGATTGGTGAGGTTCACTTTTTGGGACACATCATCTCATAATCGAGTGTGTCAGTGTATCCATAGAAAGTACAGGTTGTGGTGTCTTGAGAATAGCTTAAGGGAATTTTTTATTTTTGGAGTTTTCTTGGTTTATCGGTCATTATTGGAGGTTCATTAAGGACTTCTCTCATTTAGAAGCACCACTATTTGGTTTTACCATTAAGGGAGTGAAGTTTGAGTAGTTAGGATCATGTGAAGGTGCTTTTCAAGAGCTAAAGAAGTGGTTGACTACCACACAAATTCTAGTTTTACCTAGACCAAGAAATAAGTATACATTGTTTTGTGATGTGTCTGGTGTTGGACTTGGTGTAGTGCTGATGTAGAACGACCAAGTTTTTGCTTATCGGTCGAGACAGTTGAGACCACATGAGAGAAGTTACCCAAATCATGACCATGAACCAGGTACAGTGGTTCATGCCTTGAAGTGTTGGAGGTATTACTTATTGGGAGAACCTTTTATGGTGTTTACTGACCATAAAAGTCTCAAGTGCATATTCTATAAGCAGGATATGAATCTTTAATAGAGAAGGTGGGTTGAATACCTACAATCCTTTGATTTGGAGTTGGTTTACACACCAGGAAAAGGGAATAGTCTTACTGATGCTCTGATCCAAAAGACTAAGAATCAGGTGGTCCAAGAATTATCATTAGAGTGGAGATTGATGACCTTGTTTTCTGAGATGCACCTGGAGGTACAAGATCAGCCGGGGTAGACGAATCTTGAATCCATAGTAGTTTAATCTATTCTCTTGAGCTAGATTAAGAAGATCTAGTTACCAAATCCATAGTTTTTATCTATGAAGGAAAGTATTAAAGGTGTGGATTCACATTCTAGATAGTTTTTTTTGCATTTATGGTGTTTCTCATGTTCATGATCATGTTGTGGTAATGATAGGAGTACATGAAGAGTTGATGTGCGAGTTCCACGCATTGAAGTGGGTAGTACATTTTGGTTTGAATAAGATTTACTGTGACCTCCACAGGAAGTTTTCGTGTCCTAGAATGAAGAAAGAAGTTGCAATCTTTATGGCAAGGTGCCTTACCGGTCAACCGGTGAAGGATGAGAACTAGCGTCTAGGTGGATTGTTTTAGTCATTTCCCATTCTAGAGTAGAAATGGAATGAAATAATGATGCACTTTGTGTTTGGTCTTCCGAGGATGCCTCAGAAGAGTGATGAAATTTGGGTGATCATGGATCAGTTAACAAAAGTGTCTCATTTCTTATTGATCTAGGAGACCATTACAGTTGATCAGTTGGGTGAGTTATATGTTCGAGAGTTGGTGTAGTTTCATGGTGTGCCGAGAACCATAGTTTCAGATCGTGATCCGTGTTTCACTTCATGCTTCTGGCAGGGGTTACATAAGGTACTTGGAACCCATGTGTTACTGAGTACTGCTTATCACCGTAAACGGATATAAAATCAGAATAATCAATTCAGCTGTTAGAGGACATGTTTATAGCTTATGTTTCGGATTTTTGTGGCTCGTGGGAGAGACACTTGCCTCTAGTTATGTTTTCTTACAATAATATTTTTCAAGCTACAATTCAGATGGATCCTTTTGAGGCACTCTATAGGATACCGTGTTGATCACTGCTGTGTTGGTTAGAGGTGAGAGAGTTTGAGTTGTTAGGACCAAGTATTGTGAGGGAGATGTCTAACAAGGTTAGTTTGATTCAGAAACGTATGGAAACATTTAATATTAGAAATAATCCTTATGCGGATTGGAATCATAGACATTTGGAGTTCAGGGTGGGTGATAGTGTGTTTCTATAGGTGTCTCCAAGGTTGGGTCACCATAGAATTCAGAAGCAGGGAAAGTTGGAACCTAGGTATGTGGGGCCATTTGATATTGTAGAGAGGATCGGGCTGGTGGCTTAAAAATTGGATATTCCACAGTGGTATAGTGGGATTCATGATGTGTTTCATGTTTCACAGCTTCAATAATATCACCCTCACCCATATCATGTTCTAAATGTTGATGATGTTGAGATTAATGTTGATGTGTCGTTCGAGGAGCATACGGTTCGTGTCATGGACCGTAGTGAGAAAGTTTTGTGAGGCAAGGTTATGCCTTTGGTCAGTGTGCTGTGGCAGCACAGAAAAGTTTCAGAGGAAAATTGGAAGCAAAAATCAGATATACGGACTTAGTGGCCCGAACTCTTTTCTTAATAACTCGGTGATACTCAGAAGAGTAGCTCGAGGATGAGATGTTATAAGTTGGGGAGGTTGTAAGATCCCGGATTTCTATATAAGGTATGTTCTACTTACATTTCAGTTTAAGACTTTATTTTTTGGTTAATTAAGTGCTTACCCAAGTCCTTAAGAAGGTTCAGGGGTGTTCTAAGTGTTTGGGGCACAAAAATGGGGAAAAGGGGGGTTTTCTGGGTAGGCTACATGGTCTGAAAACGGTTAGTGCTAACTATGAAGACAGTCTAAGGAAACCATATAGGAGGTGAGATTTTGGACAGTGTAATATGCATGGTTTTTGCACTGTTTGGAAAATAGTGCGGCTCAGAAATGTTTAAAATATTACAAAATTTCCACTCTAGGGTTTTTATGTTCACTTAGGATTTTCCTCATCCCCCTCCCTTGAAACCCTAGGAATAAACCAAAGGGGCCAAGATATTACAAGGATCGATCTCCTTTTTTCTTGACCTTTTGGAGTTTTGTTGGATGTGAATTGAAGATTCGGGTGAGTCTAATATTCTCATCCTCTATCTTTTCTGATTTAGGTCTTATATTTTTGGTGATTTTCATTCGAAGCTCTCAAACCTCCTCTTTTTCAGTGAGATATTGGTTGAGGCTTCAAAGGGGTGTTGGAATGATATATAAGGCCTTTGTTGAGAGGGAATTAATCAACAAATTTGGGGTGGTTGGTCTATAAGTTATATCCCTTGAGTTTTATGGAGATTTGTGCATGTAGGGTTTTGATTATTACCCTCTTGTGATGAGTTCATCATGACATTATTGTAATGTGATGTTTAGGGTGTCTAAAAAACCTAATGAAACCGTCATGATCCCCGAAGTATGCATGGAAGAAGATTCAACCTATGTTAGGTCCACCCATGGGGTGTTCCCACATTCCCAAACTTAGAGTTTAGCTAAGTAAATGTGGGGACATTATGCAAGAACATAGAGACCGGGGTGAATATGATATTAATCTTGAAGGAAGTGAATGGGAGTCCTAGTAACACACCTTGGTTGGGTAGTGAACTATGTGGGTGTTTGGTTGTCTTAAAAAGGTGTTAACTGAGTTAAGGGGAAATGCTAAGGGATTAGCTTTATATATTATTATGATTAGTGAGATAGGCATGGGAAATGGGAAATGGGGATGAATATTGTGGTCTAGAAATGAAGAATGTGTTAATGGATTATGGCATAATTTTAATTCACATTTATTGATATTGTTGTGATGTTGCTAATAGAATTAGCGATGCTTGGTTGTGAATTGTGGTTGAATGTGATGAATGTTAAATAAATCATGTGCACATGGATTTTTAGTGAGGGGTATTGAATTGAGGTTGTACGCCTATGGAACCAGTTTTGACTGAGGTTCCAAACTCCACCCACTAAATGCATGAGTTAGGGAAGGGGAGACAATTCCGTTCCCCTAATAGTTTCATCCAACCAGACTAAGGCTTCAAGGTGAGGATAATGAAAAATGTTGTGTTATGATGGCTAGTGAGATAGGACTTGTTTAATTCTCTCATGTTGTGAATATTGATCTTTCCTAATCCATTGAACACATATAAAGGGTGAATTGATAATTAATGTATCTTAGAATGAATATGGGTTATTTGGTAGGTTAACTGAAAAGAACATCATTAATCTTGGACTTTTAATATGTTTCCTTTACTTGATTTTGTTTTCCACTGCATGAACTATCTATGGGCTGGATATATTGTAGACACTGTTGGTGGTGGCCTACTGAGTTGTACTCACACCCTGATCGGGCCGCCGTTGGATACCTGGGTAGATTTCATGGTTGCAGGCCAAGATAATGGAAAGGGACCAGTTCTTTGGAATTGAGTTGGGAATCAAGATGAGCTTGGTTGAGGTTGGAGCCTTAGTTCTAGGACCATTTTGGGGATTCTGTTGTTTGTCTTCATTTATGTTTTGGTTCAATTTTTCATTGTATCATGGAATGAAATACTTACTGTTGGACACGTTGTACCCAGTTTGGGAATGGTTTATTTATGCATTGTGTTGGTTTTTTTATACTGTTTTCGCTATTTATATTTTTTCTGTTGTGTCTTACGCTGGTAAAAAGGCGGTATAGTCTCCCCACGTGACTACTTAGACCCTTACTGCTAGTCGGAAACCTATGGAATATAGGGAGGTGAACTTGAGGTCATGTAACCATGTGGATCGGGGCACTGGTTAGTGGCTCCTGAGTCGGGGACATTACAATAGTCTTTTATCACGAGTTTATTAACAATTCTGTGTTAAAATCATAGTTTCGGGTGATAATTACTTCATTTTTCATGTATGTTTTTGTTCATAAATTTCATTCCTTTTAATTTGAGCACGATTATATATTATAAATAATTTTAACAATGATCTAAATATCATATATATTCATTATATATGTATTTTTATTAATCAATAAATGGTAGAGAGGGATTGCACGGTTCATGGAGACGATAGGTCGTACGTACACATGAACATTGTTTCAATTTTTCTCTACAAAAGAAATGAAAGGAAGGTAAATAATATATATAATTTTATAGATTCATTTTAATTTATTATATATAAAATATATTAATTAAAATTATCCTCATTATCTTTCATGTAAATCATTAATGAAAAAACAAGTCACCACACTTCGCTCTGTGGTAGTCTACCATGCACACAAGCAACCTTATCGTATCCCCCATAGAGTAGAAAATAAGAAGGTATATGTGATATCATATTTATGGAGGCATAGTTATTCTAAAAATATCATATATATATATATGTTATATATATAATTATATCCAACCATTAGAGGTAGTTATGAAAAAAAAATACATTAGTTCGTGGGGCGGTAGTTTGTCGTACACACGATCGATGATTTCATTTCCCACTTGATAGAAGATGAGATGGATATAGGTTATTACATTAACATAATTACACATCTGTGTACTAAAAATACTATAGTTATTGTATTATAATATTTTAATATTATGTTAAAGAGGTTGAGGAATAAGTAAAATGAAAATGCATGGTTAAGGACTATACCTCTTCCTCAGAGAGAATTTTTTAGGTTTATACCTAAAGCCTTCGTAGGAGGGTTTTATAATCAAAGTAATACATCTAGGATGTGTGATGGTATTTAAAGAAAATGTTTTTTTAGGTATTTGATAAAATAAAGGGATTTTTTAGTGTTAATAGGATAGAAGATAGGTGTCCTTTTATAAGTGGGGGATAAGACACACTTTGAATTTCTGGAAAGAAAAAGCGATATGCATGTTTTCCACATGCCACAAGGTTTCAAAATGGGTAATTATAAATAAATAGAAGATATATAGTCTAAAGATGACCAACAATTTTATTTTTATAAGTTTTGAGTTATTTTTTACCCTTATCTTTTTAGTTTAACACCATATTAAACCTGCTTAAAACCTAATTGCGATAAATAATTTTTACAGTTTTTACTATTCATTATAACCAAAAAATAATTTAACATTATTATATAATATAAATAAATATTAATAAAATATATTAAAACTAAATTCATATAAGTATAAGAATTAAATTTATAATTAAACCCACAAATGCGATGAAAATGCGATTTCCAAAGAAAAACATTCAAAAGTTTAAATAAATTTATACCAAAATTCAATATTAAATCGATTAAAATTACATAAATTTCATTAATTGTTCTATTATTGAACTAAATAACTTTTAAAATAATTTTAAATCAAAATTTTAATTTTAAAATTCTTTTAAGAAAAGATAGTTTTCAATAAAAATCAGTATTTTTCACTATTCGTTGAAAAATTAATATTTTCTGAGAATTTATAAAAATTAACTCCAAGTTAATTTTAAAATTATAATTTCAAAAATTTACTTTATTTTATAAAATAAATTTTATAAAAGTTTCAAAAATTAATTTTAAAATATTTTCTCAAAGCACAACAAAATATTTTTTTTGAAAAATACGGTTTTTTTTCAAAAATAATTTATTTTTTTAAATGATTATTATTTTTTTATAATAAATAGATAACTATTTAATTTATTTTATACTTATTTAAACCATATAATTTTATAAACTAGTTTATAATGGTATATTACATTACGGATCATTTAGACTCGGGGTTTCATGTTCTGCAAGCTATCGAAGACATTGAATTCAATTAAGAAGAAATTTATCATTAATTTTTGGGGAGTTATAGTATCTTTTAATCTTGGATTTGTGTTTCATAGACTCTATAAAACATGATATTCCTCTTTTATAATCTCATGGTTCTATATAAGTAATTGGATTGTTTTTACAACATGTTAATTTATAAAGATCATAGTATGATGAAATCAAGGGGAATAAAGTTGAAGAGATGATAAAACCTACAATACAAGAGAAAAAGGTAAAAAAAATGAACATGAGTACTAAATTAGGAGAAATGGAAGTGGTGTTTTACACAAAATGCACCCAATAAGTCAATGAATAATGAATAAGGGGATATCATCATACTTGATAAAAAAAGTTAAGAAGCAACCAATCAATGGAAACATGAATATTGGTGGGTGTTTCTGTGTTAGGTAAAATATACCAGGACATATATAGCTATTAAATTCTTAACATGTCTTCCTATATAGTTGGAGTTATTTAATAATAAAATTAAATACCCTAAATTCTTTTATTAACTAAAAGTTAATTTAGAAAATGTAATTTCACACAAAATAAATTTTAGGTGGATAAATCTATTTAACACAAAGAATAAGATCATGGGAAGAATGAATATAATCATATTTTTGTCACTCAAAATAGAAATAAGAGTAAAAATAAATATTCCAATGTTGATTTTGGAAGAAAAGAGAACCCCTGGTTTATATAAATCTCACAAGCTTTGTGTTACTTCAAATAAACTAAGATAATCATTATTATTCCCTGAATCTTTTGTTGAATTTTTCAAATATATAGGAAATTGAAGGAGTATATTGAGTTTTTTCACTATTGTATAGTAAATAAAATGTTCTTCATGGTTTTTAACTACCATTTAGTAAATTAAATGGGTTCATCCATTTATTAGGATAAAATATGAGGTTAATCTATAATGAATTCACAAATTGTGAGAATATGGAATTTCTAGATAACCCCATGAAAATGGGAGAATAAGGTATTAAATCAAAATTATAGCCTCTGTTTTTTATTATATTTTATATGTTTAAAAATGGGGAGTTCTTGTTAATGAAAAGATAAGAAAAACGTTAGTTTTATTGAGTTTTAGATGAAACATTTTCATGGATTATTGAGCTGTGTATTGGTAATTTGTTTTTTCATGTTAAATATGTATTCAAGCATCCCTTAAAATCAACTTATGAGAATGGTTTCAAATATATGGTTTTTTTATGGATAGAATTGAAAAATTTGGAATTAAATGTTATTTATAAAAAGGTTTGTCCCATATAGACTTAGAGTTTTCTAACTAAATATTAATGTTTAATAGTGTCATGTGGTATCATACTTCTCATAATAGGATGATTTTATCCAAATATAAAAATGTGAGAAGAGAAAATTATTTTTGAGAGTTTTTAAATGAAAAAAGTGAAATATTAAGACCCCTATATTTTCCTATTATTATTTTCATTAATGGGTAAAAGTATAAATCAATGGAGATATACATATTGACATTGGTGATTATAGGTATTGACAACAAATTAAATGTGGGAGATTGAAGTTCCCAATTACGATTTTCATTTATTTTAAATGAGTCAATATGTGTTTTGTGACAGAATTTGATGGTGATTCTTGAAGTATTTTTATTGATCCATGAGTTGGCATTGTATTCCATGATTAATAAGAAAACTAAGATCACAAACTGAGATAACTTAGAGGATAAAATGTGAAGAACTCTAATGAAGAGGTTTAAGGAATAGTGGAGAATTTATATGTTATGATTGATTTGATAAACTTAAATTAAAAGGAAAATAATCATAGTGAGTGTAATTTATACAAAATTTTATGGAATTTTTAAGTCCTTGGGATTTTATAAGAAATACCCGAGTTGATTTTGAGTTGAATTTTTTACCTATGTAAAGGTAACTCCATAATTTTGCTTGTTGTGTAAGGGTAAATAGTAGTTGTGTTAGAGTTATATGAAAATTGAACTACCTACATAAAATTACCTTGATATGTGTTATGTAATGTAATACCAATATTCTAAATCCTATGTAAGGGTAACAAATATATGTTTTTCTGTAAAGGTAACATTGAAGATTGTGGCCTATATAAAGGTAATTTCTAGGGATATGTAAAGGTGATCCATAAAGTGATATCTGTTATGGTAATTTAGTGAATTTTTGTAATGATTATTTGGATCACATGTATTAGGTTTGATAAAGGAAAATAGAAAAGGTATGATTTTATAACAATGTTTTAAGATATAAAAATGGAAACTCACAATCGTATGACATAAATGTCTTAAGAAATGGATTTGGCATGACTTCACCTACATTTTCATATGTCCTCGTGTTTTTTCTATGAATTTATTCCATTTCTTATGACTTCATAGTTTTTCATAAGAATTTAAAATTCATAAGAAATTATATTTTACAAAAAATTTGGAAAAGGTAGGAAGATTTAATATGACTTGAAGATTCTATATGACTTCCAAACTTAGTGAAATTTTAAGATGTCTACTGGATAAAAAATATAGAGTTCCAACAATATTATATATCCTAAATAATGATTTAATTCAAATTATTATTTTAATCTGGACTTCATGGAAAAAATAACATCATCCCTCCTAGATCATTATTAAAGAAAAAATGAAGGAATACATGGCTAAGGGGAGAGATGGTATTACGAATTTAGATTGTATTATTTGATCATTGGACTTTAAAGTCATAAAAAGTAGAAAATATAAAAATATATGATGAGTTACACATGGAAAGTGGAAGTCCCACAAGGAAAATATGCATGATCCCATACACATAGATATTTTCAGTGACATAAAATAATGTATTTCATTGATTTTGAAAATAAAGAAGTAATTTTGTATCTTCAGGGACTTTAGAAAGAAGACCATGGATGAGACTCAATTGAGTTTGGATGAGTAAAATAAATCGAGAATATCTATGACCGATTTAACTGAGGATATCCCCTATAACTAAAGATCAAAAAGTTTCCAAATACAAATAGAAACTAGATTTTTTCATTATTTCCTTAAAAATAAAACTAATGATACCAATGAAGAAAAAACTTGTGATTATTATTATGAGAACTCATAAAAGCATTAAGATATTATTTTTATATCCTGATACCTTCTAGTAATAAATAGATAAAGAGGAGTTGAAATATAAGAGTCATTCAAGGAATAATAATACCTACAATTCCCGAGTATTTTAAGATATGAGGAATAAATATATCACTAAAGATATAGAATGAGTTTTAAGACCAATAGAAAAATTTCAAGTGGGTTTTGAATTTCATGAAGGAGTACACTAGTGAACCAAATCATGAACACTCATAGAGGAAGATCATATCAAGTTAGTGTAGAAGAAACTATGAGCTACTGGAGATCATTCAAAATTTTAATCAATATTGAATTTAAGGATGATCAGGGTGCATAAACAATCGAAGAGTGATGTTTTATAGTTGGGGAATATTACCAATCATTATAGAATATTTGGTGGTTGGATTAGATAGATATAAATAACTAGGGGATCAACTACTGGGGTGTATAACCAATTACTATGGGATTTTGGTGATTAGGTATTTTAACCAATCATTATCGTATGTGACTTAGGAGACCATTGTAATTGATAATAAAATTATAGTGTAGAAATTTTTGTTTAGGTTATCAACCCAACTATGTAAAGGGTTGGGATATTATGATGAAAATTTTAAATATTGTATTCTTCTATATATCTTATTATTTAGGTACACTTGGTTAAGTTGTGAGTGTTTACTAAGTGTATTGTAAACCTCAACAAGTTCAAGGGTTGAAATAAAAAGGGAAAATAATTAAAATAGACCATTAATTAACCCCAAGTGGTTCACTAAACCTAGTCACTACACCAATAAATAATGTAGGATAAGTCTTGAATACCCCTCCTCAATCATTTGTTTTAAGAATGTTACTCAAATGTGATGAAAGAAAGATGATTACACTACCAAGAACACCCAATGAAAGCCTCAAAAACCTATAGCACATCAGCTTCCATTAATAACATGAACCAAATTACCCAAATCCAAAACAAATCAAATACAACCCTTAACCACATCCCAATGAAATGAATAACATAGGTAATTAATGGATAAAAAAGAATAAAAGAGGGCGAGAAACACATCTTCAATCAAAGGGTCCCAAATACACAGAAAAAAGGATAAAAGAGCCACAAAAGGAATTATAAAGGGAAATAAATTTGATTTTTAAGAGATATAGGGATCAATGTAAATTGGAATAATATAAGACAATTTTATAATAGGCTTGAATTTATAATTAAAATTAGAAAACATAAATCATGTTGTGATGTGGTTTGTCATGCCACAATAATCTCCCAAAAATGACTTCATGACACAACCCTCACCAACTCGAAGGTAGTCAAAATTAAGAAAAAAATAAATGTAAATAGAGGAGTTAATTTCCCAATGGTACCCTTTATGTCACAACTCTTGAAAATTTGAGAATCATGGAAAAATTATTAGCATCTGTAATGTCCCGTGTTTTGAGAAAATGGTGAAATATAAGTGAATTTGAATTTTGGTGTTTCATAGATGGTTATTTTATTTAATTGAACATAATAACATAATTATGAGAGTTAGAAAACTCAAATATGTTATTTTTAGACTTTTTTAATGTCCCGAGGGGTTTCCCGGGTGTTTATTTGTGTTTTGGATGCGTTAAACCCCCTAGAAACTCAAAAATGGGAACGACTGGTCAGGGTGCACTAGTTGTATAAAACTATGTGAACCACCAAGAGAAACCATGAGGATAATATAGTGGATATAGAGCTCTTACATGGTCATACTAAACCATGTGAGAGCAGTTTCATGGATATATAGTTTTTGACAAGTTTTTTTCCAAAGGGGAATCACACCATTTTTTCATCATTTTTGAAACTCTATGCATAAACCTTGTGAGAAACCTTACAATGTAGTAAAGGAATCACAGTTGGTGTAGGGTTTGGTCAAATATGAGGCAAAACCATGTCACCTGAGTTTTAAGTGGGAATTTATTTTTTCCCCTGAAATTTTTTTAAACCATTCTCCTATTTTTCTTCTTCTCCCCACTGAACAACACCTCTATTTCTCCCATATTGATCCCTCATCCTCCCTAACATAGGAATATTGATATATTAGGGATCTATACTCCAATTTAAAAGTCATAATAAGTTTGGGATAACTATATTTTGGTTCTCTAATCCTCATACTTCTTATCTAAGTTTATATTCTTCTCTATTGTGCTATTTTGGTGTGAGTTCATATACCATATTTTTAGAGAAGATGTTCGTTTATTCGATTTCTGTCTAAATGGAAAAAAATAAAATCTTGATATTTAATGTTTGGATATTTCTTTGTTTAATTTAGGTGGTCTATATCTCTTTCTCCAATTTTCCATTGATTTATAAATATTTCTTTTATGCTGCACGTCGGCCTTTGTTTCACATCATCGTAAAATGATTTATTGATTTCTAAATTATCATACACATGATTTATTGCTCCCATTAAGACTTTATACGTAATTAGAATATGTAATTACCAATTATAGACACCCTTTTGGGTTTTATTGAATGAAATTATTTTATTTATTTAATTGATTAAATTCCTAGAATGTCTTCTAAGAATTCATCTTAGATTGTTAATAGAATTTAAAATGTAGGTAGTTTTATAATTGATAACGACACATTAAAAGTGATTCATTTATCTATGAAAGTGATTATACATGTTTGTTTTATTTTTAAAATTATCCTTTTTAGTCAATTAATTTGTTCCCATTAAATATTATTCTTGGCAGTTCTATATTAATTTATTGTTAACAATATCATGTTTTATAATAAATCTCATCAGATGAGGTGCACTCTCTTATAAACTAAAAAGTGGTGATTAGTGATATAAATATTTTTTGGAATTATGAAATTGGTGTTTCACCATGTCTTTATGTTATTTCTAGATATGAGGCATATTTAGTACATGGACTCAAATTTGATTCTTAAATGATGTAAATGAAGGGCATGGCCTTCCTTTTGACCAATTATTCCAAAGACCAACCACCTTCTATGTGGGATGGAAAGTTATGATTATAAATTTCCATCCCTTGATAAATGAAATGGATTGTTTAAATTTAATTTATTGATTTAAATGGAACTCAATTGGGTGGTACGACCATGCCACTTTCTATATTTAAATAAGCACGACTTATGAGAATTTTAATAAATGTCACTCCCTTGGTTATATTGGTATTTAGGATTATATTAATAGGAAATTACTTATTATTAATATTAATACACCATTTATATTGTCTATGATATGATAGTTAAGGGGATTTTTGAGCATGGCATTTTACTCTCCCTTACATTGGGTGTTGATCATGACGTCTCAAACTATTGACACTACTTGGATAGTGGACATGAAGTGATACATAATTTGTTTCAGGTGTTTCATGACGACACACCTACCATCTTGAGTGAGGATCATGATGTCTCTCACTCATTATGATATGTAGGTAATGTACCCATTTTTTTGAGCTTATAGGCTCATTCACACTTGTTATGGATGACTGAGTTATACCATATATTCATTGACTAAATTTATCTATTGAAACCATTAGTGGTGGCCTTATGAGTTTATCCCACACCCTACCTGGGCCTCTATTTACCTGGGGTACCCAAGTAGATCTCATATTTGTAGGACCATGGACCCTTTCTTATGCTGAATTACTTGTACTTGGGAGTTATGATCACATGATTGAGTTGGAGATCAGGATTCTCAGGGAGTTCACCCTTGGGGATTTTATTTATTTTCTTCATTTATTTATTTGATTGTATCATGTTTCCTAAAATGTGTATACATTTTTATTTTATGTATCAACATATAAACATGCATGTTTTGTTGTATATTTGTGTTTTCCATATTTTATATTTTGTTAATATTATTCTTCCACTTATTTATGTTTCATTTATTACTGCTTCCATTGTTGCCTATTATTTATTTTCTGATATACCATTGTTATATTATGATAATGAGGGTATAGTCTCCCTAGTATCACATTCTTAGAACCTCGCTACTAGTCATTACCCTCTACAATATAGGGAGGAACACTTGAGGCTAGGTGGTGATCATTCTGGCTATAGGTTTCAGTAGTCTGTTGGTTCGAGATGTCACATAGTGGTATCAAAACATCCTTTTTACTCATTCTTACTATTTGAGTTTGGTATACAAGAGAAAAGGAATGTGTTGGGGCTTAGTAAATAGCCATGTTTGGGAGTGTTTAACCTTTCATGTAAAATGTCCAAGTGTCCAAGTATGGTATTTTTTTTCATTACATTTATTGTTATAGTTTATTATTATTTCACCTTGACTGATTGATGGATTTTTCTCTTATTATTGATCTATGAGATTTATGGTATTTTCCCTTGTCTTGGTATGGCAAGAAAGTAGTATTACATGCATCATTATAGGCACATAGATATTGACATTCCATGCATATGCCATGTCACATAGTCACATTTATAGGTTTTTTGATGATTATGATGATGTTACTTGTGTGTTTATTATCCTGGATGTTACTTAAAATATTAGGTATTTAGTGAAATTATTGGTTTTGTAGCTATTTAGGTATTTATTTAGTATGGATGGTAATAAAAAAAGATTGGATGATTTATTATCATGTTAATCTACTGCCATGATAAGGTAACTACTTTCCATGAATCCTGATTATTGATCTTGTCTTGCCTATGTATCATGCTTCTGTTTTTATTAGAATATTCATATGTGTTTACTTCTTGTGATGACATGCCTAGTTATAATTTTTATATATAATTGGTTTCATGGTTTGGACATATTTTTTTGTGATTAAATGTGAGATAGTTTTCAGTTGTAAGGTGCATGACCATCTTATAAATTTGGGAAAGGTAACCTATCTATTCAAACCATTTTTAGATAATTTAATATATATCTATAGACTATTGTTAAAATGAAAAAGTTGTTAAAGTGAAAATTTTAAAAGTGAATTGGCTTCGATTAAATGGGAGATAGTCTGTGGTCTATAAAATGCATGTGTGATTATGGACTAGGAGATGGAAACCCATATAATAGAACCATTATATATGAACTTGATATATTTTAAAATGCTTATAAATGTAAAAGAGATTTAATTATATCTGAAATTAATTGGTTTCTTATGGAACTCTTACGTTATACAAACCTAGTAGGTTAGTTATGATATTTTATCAAATTAGATAAAACCCATTAAGGGTAATTTTAAATTTTAAATTGTTGATAGTTGCCTCTATAAAGGATTGTGACTTTATCTCATGAGCATTGAGATCTGTATAGTTAACTTACTAAATGAAAAACTTTACCCAAGTAGGTAATTTGGGGCATGTTTCTTACTAGATAACCCACTATGGGTGTTTTGAAACTTTTATAATTAAACTATTATTAGGTTTCGTTTTGGTGAACCTGGGTTTTCTTAATGAGAACCTCATAGGTTTCCTTATCTATTACAAATTAAAATGAATTTATGTTATAAATATCATTATTATGTATAGATTTCAATAAATGAATAATGTTTGAAAAGGGAGTTTGATAAGAATTACCTATTTTTCCTTGAGTTATTTTTCAAATAAGGTACCAAGTATATTTTTCTTATAATTGTACTTGATGCTCTGAATAAAATATTTTAATGAATAATGGTTGGATTTGAATCAATGTAATGACTTAAAATAGAACTTTGGGTGGCATCATTCATATAAAACCTCATGTAAGATTAGTTTAAACATATTTTTGAGTTTCCTAGGAACATATATTTGAGAATTTTCTATAGTACACTTTTTTCCTTTTTAGAAAGGGATTAAATGATAGGTGTAGGGCCTATGCCTAGTAAAATCTGTTTTGCATGACCTAGTGATAGGGTAAATTCTCATGATCTTTTAAAGGGATAGTTCAAGGTATGAACCACCCTTAGATCTTAAATTCCTTACTAAATGTTATGATATTTCTGATGCATGATACAATTTGGGTTTCACTATCCCTAGTAGGACTCTTAGATTCTAAATGAAACCCTTGTTTATATGGGTGGTCGTGGTATCCATGGACCTTGTTATGGGTGTGTCCATAAAGTAATTCTTAGTTTTAGTAGGTTAAACATGTATCAGGAATGGTCATCCACTTAATAGGTTGAATGAACCTCTATTATTCCTCAGTGATGGATGACGTGGTACATTGTCATCCAGGTTAATGGTCATATGGGGAAATATGACCCGGAGTTAAATCTCTTATACGGACCACCTAATACTTGGATTCATTGGGTGAAAAACCTATGTATAGTATTTAGGATGTGACATTTAGCTTCTCAAATATTTGAGTAGTGTGCGTTTATATACATGGTACCTGTCAAGTTTCTATTGATATAATGAACCACTATAATTCATTTGAATTATTGATCCTTGATCTATTGAGTATGTTCTCAGGTCATCTCCAGAGTAGAGTGACATGAGAGTTTAAGAATTCAAATTTATCGCAATGACATGGATGTAACTATAATAGGATTGGGTATTTTGACATGTTGGTCATGTTGGTTATGGATTTCATTCCAAATGCTATGACATTTGTGATTATGACACAAAGATGTTTCATGTGTGTGTTTAAGGTGAATTTGATCTAGAATGCTTATGAGCGGCTAGTTTATCTCTCCTTTCAACAACTAGGACACTTCTATGGTGGGGATAGTTGCATAAATTATAGTGAGTAAATTTCCTTAAAGGTATAAGGTACATAAACAATGAATTCAATTTTAAAATGGTTATTTCTTTTTTCAAATACATGTGAGGTTGGTGAGTCTTGTAATTTTTCAATTCTTCAAAGGAAAAATGATAGTGAAATAGTTGGTTATGTATGCGACCTTTAGAAAATCCTTTAATCATGGTGGACTTCAGTGGTAAAGAGTGAACAATCACCGGATGCATTGGGTGTTAAAGACATTGATATCAATTAATTATGATCCACTGGAAGGCGAATATGAGCTTCTTTCAGGAGAAGTAAACTAGTAGTGATTCAACTATTCTTATTTTCGGTAGTTGGAATGTGGTTGGTGTGAATCAACATAACATTTCATATTGGATTTGATATAAGTGTCTATAATCTTCTTAGTAATCTTTTATATACTCTTAATGTTCTCTTATTTTTATGGAAATCATTCCCCCTCTTTTGATATTGTCTAGGTACACTAAGATAGGATCATTTATATTCCATGCTAAATTTAAATGTAGTTTGGACCAATAAGTAAAATCCATGGGAGTTACGGTTCTGAAATATGGTGGTTTAAATAGGTATGGTTAGTCCTAAGTAATTTATAGGCTCCCAAGTAGGAATGCATTGGTCTAACTCATATATACAAACCGACTTTTTACTTGATTGTTGTTGGGATCAGTTAGTGTTCTTGACCTATGGATGTCTCAACAGTGCACCGATGTATCACTTGTAAATGTTAGAGCATAAGATTTCTTGGATAAATGAATAAATTAAAATTTATGATTCTAGGGTTACCTAAAACATCATTCAGGCTTGGATGAGTTGCTTTGAGGGTGATGATCCATGTATATCAAATTGGGTGTACACTCGTGTTCGTGTTGAGGAACAACAAATTAAAAAGATTTTGTTCATGAAAAGTTATCGAAATTCAGAACTAAACTTCATTAAAAATGATCAAGGGTAATGAGAAACTATTTTGAGGAAGTATTATTCATTGGGATGAAATACATTAGTCATCTAAGCCAATCATTTT
Organism: Viscum album; assembly: GCA_963277665.1. NCBI lineage: Eukaryota > Viridiplantae > Streptophyta > Magnoliopsida > Santalales > Viscaceae > Viscum > Viscum album. The sequence goes on from OY728165.1 coordinate 685,583,574, forward strand.
GGGAATGGTCAGCCAGAGGTGGCTTGACTTGTTTTCTATTGTTTTAAGGAATAAGGTCAGTGAAGAACTATTTCTAGAATGTCTTCAGGTAGAGACAAGTGAAGTAGGTGTTACCTAGGTATTTTCATGAAAATTCATCTTGACCAAGATAAATGATGTTTATTGGTAATCAACTATTTTAGTGATTCAAAATCACGCCAGTAGTGTTGAGAAAACGCTACAGTGTTCTTTGTAGGAAATCTTGACTGTGGAGGTATCATAGCTTAGAATTAGCCTCTATTTTATTTAAACCTATAGAGGTGATAACCATTTTCCATATGTTTAAATATACAGTGATGTGATCATATCTATATATAAATGGGATTTATTAAGAACGGTTTGAGTGTTTTAGTCAGAAAATGGGCATTGTCTTGGGTTTTGATGGCTTATGTGACGTACTCTTGAGTAATTCTTAGAGGTGAATTGGGAATTTAGGAATGTAATGTGATCATTTGAAAAAAAAATTCACGACCCTTGTAGGTTGGGTGATGTTTTTTTGTTTCACTATGTCTTCTCAGTGATACGAAGTCCTAAGGGGGGGGGGGGGGGTTGCAACCCGTGTTATGAGTCAAGGGAGAATTCTAAGGGAATTAGAATTTTTGACATTTGGTGGATGGGTCATTATTTAAAAAAATATTAATAATTTAATAATTATAGTTAGAACACTAAAAAATGTTTTTTAGACTTGGATAAAATACTGAGAGGTTACTCAGGTGTTCAGTTGAGTTTAGGAAGCATTGGACCCCCCGTAAATTCCAAAATGGGAAGGATTGGTCAGGGTGCATAGTTTTTCTAAAACCATGTGTTCCACCATGATAAATTGGGTAGTTAATATAGTATTTCTAGAGGTCTCATTTATTTAGAAAAATCTATGTGAGAGGGTCCACACAACTGTACATTTTTCTACAAGTTTTTGACAAAGGGGAGTCACATAGTTTGCACACGGTTTCCCAAACCGTGCACCTAAATCTTGCAATACCCCTTTCTAAAGTAGTAGAGGAAGCATGGTTGACACATGTTTTTTACAACCATGAATCCAAACCAAGAGACCTAGTTTTTTAGGGGGAATTTATAGTTTTTCCCCTGAAATATTTTTAAACCCTTATCCTCTTTTTCTTCTTCTCTCTAGTGGACATCACCTCCCTTTCTCCCATGTTCTTCTCTCCTGATACTAAACTAGGGATCTTGATATATCATGGATATATAATTTGATTATAATTAAATTGGAAGAATTGGATAGCTAAAGGTAGGATCTTGAATCCTCATACTTCCTATCTCAATTTATCTTCCTATCTGTTGTGTCATTTTAGTGTGAGCTCATTCACCCTATTTTCAGTTCAAATGCTCATTTATTTAATTTATCTTGAAATGAAACCAAATTAAATCTTGATATTGTACATGTGGATTATCCATGGTATATGTTAGGTTTTATTTATATCTTTCCCTATGTTTCTATTGATTTATAAATTTTTCCATTGTGTTGCGCGCTAGAATTTATCATCTGTCTCCCTAAAAAGAGTTATTGATTTATAAATTATCATACCCATGATGTATTACTCCCATTCATCCTTGATATATAATTATATAATGTGAACCTAAATTCTATCCACCCCTTTGGGTGTGCTGACATGAAATTCCTTTATTTAATTCATTAAATGCTCGAAACTTCTTTTAAGTGTTAGAATAATATTATTAATGGAAGTTCTCATGTAGGTAGTTGGATAATTGATAATGGAACCTTATAAGTGATTCATTTATCCATGAAATTTATTATCCATGTTTTTTATATTTTAAAAATTATTCTTTTTTGTGAGTTGATTTGTTCATCTTAAATGTGATTTGTGGTTGTGCTTAATGAATTGTTTTTTAACAATGTCATGTTCTATAATAAACCCCCTTGGAAGAGGTGCATTCTAATCTAAACTAAAAACTGGTGATTAATTATTTAAAAATTATTTAGACTTATGGAATTGGTGTTTTCCAATGTCTTTATATTATTTCTAGATATGAGACATGTTTAGTGAATGGCCTCAAATTGGATTTGTAAATGAATTAAATAAGGGGCATGGCCTTCCTTATGACCAATTGTTTAAAAGAACAAAAACCATCTCCATGGGTAAGAAATCCTGGATTATAAATTTCTTTCCCCTGATAAATGAAATATATTGTTTAAATTGAATTAATTAATTTAAGTGTAATTGAATTGGGTGGTATAACCACACCAATTTCTATATTTAAATAATCACATCTTATGTGAATTTTAATAAATGTGACACCCTAAGTTATATTAGGATTTTGGATTATCATAATAGGTCATTTCTTGTTATTAATATTAATAATCCATTGATATTGTTTATGATATGATGGTTAATGGACTTGTTCAGCATAATGAATCACTCTCCCTTACATCAGGTGTTGAGCATGACATCTCACACCATTGACACTATTTTTAAGGTGGGAATGATGCACCACGTACTTTGTTTCAGGTGTTGTCATGTTGAAACACCCACTATCTCAAGTGTTGAACAATAAATCTCTCACTCATTATGAGATGTTGGGCATGTACCCTTTTTCTTGATCTTATTGTAAGTGCCTAGTCAATATCAAGTATCACTGAGAGGGGGAGGGGTGAATCAGTGGTATTTTTTTAAGTTTATTTTCTTTTGAAACAACCATTGCCTTCTATTAAAGAGTTGTTACCTTTTGAAAAACCAAATAAATCAAACATCCATAGCAACACAATAATTTTCAAGGTTCAAAAATCAAAAATAGTGTATACATACTTCATATGGTATGGAATCAATCTTATACCACATAATCACTAGAAAACAATCTTTTTGTGTAGAATAAAATAATTAGGATATTCCCATACACTCATGTAGCACTATATTTAATAAAATTGCGTATGTGTGTGCCCTTCAAGTAGAATGAAATGATGTAATATGTTTTTAACAAGTTAAGAAACACGTTATTGTGATACCTTGTCCAAATTGAAGAATATTTTCTTCAAAAAAATTCTTTACTTTCTTACGCACAAGCATAAAATAACTTCCCAGACTTCGTAATGACACACAGTCTAATTTCCCAGTCTGATTTTCCAGTCCAATTTCACATTATGGTAAAATACTTTATCGGAATGTCACTGAAACAATTCTGAACTTATTCTTCCTCAGTTCAGAAATATCAGTCATATTTTCAATTTGATGATCCATCATAATACATTCATTAGTATAATATGATCTTATCTCTTCTCTTTTACCTCTTATATTTAGAAAACCTCCTCATTTAAGTATGATCTAGGAACTCTATCTATCTTTAATTATTCAGTGCTCCTCCTTCTCTCTTATTCTCCCATGAATGATATAAGTGTTATAAAGTAAAAAGTAATTCCTCCTTTTATTGGTGACCAAAAAATAGTTTGGACTAGATTCATAAAATCTTTCATGGTCAACCGAATTTTCCCAAACATAACTGCTCCTTGAATTTTGGGTGCATCTTGACTTATTCAAAACTTCTTAACTCTTCTCAAAACATCTCAAATCTTCTCAAAACATCAGCTCGCTTCATACTTTCCTCAAAATCTTCAATCTAATTCTGATTTTTCATTTTGATTTTTCCATTATGATGAAGATGGAAATTTCATCATTAAGTTGCTCAGTAACAACTAAAAAACCAACATTTGTCTTCAAATTATGATTCTCAGAACCAAATACTCATTCTTATTTCATTATTACACTAGAGAAATAAAATTATTTATTAATTTGATCTATAACAAATGATACATATGGTAACCATTCTTAAAACAATTTTAACTGCTTCCATGATCAACTTGATAACAATTTTACAAGATTAAATCAATTATCCTATTATTATTTTCCCAGAACGGTGATCTTAAGTCCAATGAAGTCATCAGTGTCAGCTCTAATCTGATAGTCCTGACCCACTTGATACAAAAATTTTGAAAAAAATAGAGTTCTTATTTTAGTTCATGGACCACATGTAAAAGAAAAAGAACCCCCCACTTGAAAAACAATAAAAAAATAATCTTGAGGAAAATGGTTGACTACATTGTTAATTGATCTCTTATTTTATTCTTTGTATTGGTCAAAATAAAATTTTATTCTTCTTCGTATTCATTGGTCCCAAAAATTACCAATTTTTTTATTGGTCTCAACAAATTACCTAAAACAATTCTACATCTGATTTTCATTTAGATGATTATTGTTAGTATGAATACAGTAATTTGTGGAACAACACGTCTGATGGACCTGTTCTAGTATCTTTGACCTCAACAAATTATTTCCTTCTCTAATTATGATCCTCATCAACTTGTTTCTTTGAAGATTTATTTCTTATGTCTTGTTGGTCTGAATGAAAACTAGCGTCTTCATAACATCACATTCTTGTTAACCTTCCCATCCAATAATCATTTATACATCTGGTGTTTTCACACCGATGGGATGAGACCCAAAATCCTCGGCTTGAGGAACATTTATTATTTCCCAAACTTCTTTTATTATGAATTTTTCATGAATTTGAATACATTTAAGACCAGCTACAATATCTTCGGAATTACATTGGTAAGTATTTGTGACTTCCCATCCTTTCCATAATCTTTTTGCTTTCCAACCCTCAATATGATTGGAAACACTTGTTCCCCACCTTTCCTTCATAATGTATCTATCATAAGTTTTCAGATAACAAATAATTTATAAGAACTACAATATGTGAAAATCATCATCAAATTTACATTAGATCCATGAAGAATCCAATACAGCTTCTCATTATGATCTTTATTTCAGTCTGGAATTGAGGTGAGTCTGATGAATAATTTTTTCTATAAAACTTATTTTCAATATGATGGAATTACTTAAGAATTGTGAGTCTGATTATGATTTTGAGTCCAATCACCAACTTTTACAAAGTGTGGTGATATTCTTATTCCTTGAAATTTCTTTTAAAACATTAGAAACCACTTGTAAAATAGGAATCTTCATTATTATGATGGTGAGTTCAATATTAATGTGGATGTTTCCCGATCCGATTCTCATATATATAGTCTATATACAATTTACATATTCACACAAACATTTATTCAATATATATTTTCATTACCTTTCTCAACAAACTCTCTTTCTTAATCATAATTAACATAATGTTATATTGACAAAAAATATAACCAAAACACATCTTGGTCCTAACAATTGTCACCTTTATGTTTGATGTCAGTACCCACTTCAACAACTTCAAACAATACCACATGTTTTCTTTTCTCACTTTTTCTTCTTCACATTTCTTTTATTACTCCACCTATTTATTTTCTCTCCCCAATTTGTTTATGTCCCCTTTATTAACCATCACATTCAAAGGGGATAACATTACAAGTTTCACCCTTGTTGACAAATGATCTCATTTCCAAGTGTTGAGAATTTTCATCTTAGAATATTGATGTTCTTCTTCATGAGAACATAAGTATCCCATGTGTTTATTAAATAATAACCTTTAATTAGAAAAATATATGTCTACATGTGATAACCCAGTGTTGAAAAAAATAATGTATACTCAAGGTTGTCAATTTTTTCTATAAAACAACATTCATGTAATACATTTTCATGTTTCATTCAACATTCTCATTTATGGGGAAATCTTGAAAAGATTTGTTTAAGATAAAATTATCATGCACCCATCTTAACAAAACATATCATAAAGTTCACGTGTACAAACACAACTTTAAAAAAAATTGTATTTTTTAACCTCATTAATTTCTTTTCGAATAATTTTAAGAGATCAAATAACACCTTCTTTCTTATTTTGACTACTTCAATACCATACAATTTAGAACATGTATAAAAAATTTTGGAAATAAGGAGGAACCTAAATTTTTTATTAGAAGCAGAAATTTTAATGAGAGTCCCATCTCTGTCTTAAATCTCTATTATTTTTATTGTATTTTTAATTGGATGTGTTTTCTTCCTTATTTTCATCCTTCACATATTTTGTAATAAATTTATTCTCATCTTCAGAATATTATGACGAGGATTTTAAATTTTAATCAACCAAAGTAACATATTATTTATAATTAGTTTGTAATATATTCTTAATTTATTATTATTTGAATGTAAATATAGTCAAACATATTTTATTAACATTCCCATCTTGATCATATCTCTTACATATTTTATGACTCTTTAAATCAAAATCTGCTGTGATATTTTTATCAAATTTTTTTTTATTTTTAGAAACCATTTTCTTTAATTTTTCTTTAGATATTTTTTTTGATTCTTCCAACTTTATGTCCATTATACATGTTCTGGGAAAATAACTAAAAACTCTCTCATTTCAGATCGAGTATGTTTTTTTTTCAGGTTTCAAAATACCTTTATCTTCTTTCTTCCTTTGATAGGATTGGATCCACCTAAAAAATTTTGTTATATAACTCATGGAATATTTTAATGTTGTTGGTTAAACCAACACATATTAGCCATATTCCCAAATCCACCACAATGATTGTAGTACCCATAGAAGAAATACCTTCCTATGTAACTTCCATACTATTTGGAATTGTTGACATGTTTCTCATAAAATTTGTTAGCTTTCATATGAGGAATTTTTTAACCACAAAATTTTTTAATATCACTTGAAGTCTTATTATTTAAATTGGATTTCTTTCTAGGGTAATCAAAATCAAAATTAGTAAAAGATTTTTTGACTTGTAATCTTTAGAAACTTCTGACTTCTCATCTTTTTTGGTTTTGGATACATATATAAATTTCATAGCTTTATTCTTCTCATAAAAAACATCACCTTTATTATCAAAATTTGAAGGTAATTTTTGATCCTTCTCATCTTCATCCTTACTCAAACATTGAAAAAATTTAAATATAAAATTCATGAATCTTGTAAGCCTCTGTTCAGATTTTGAAATATTTCATTTCACAAGTTCAAAATATTCTTATTTTTCTTATAACTTTACTTCTATATATTCATTCTGTTTCTCTTCATTTTCAATGGATTTTTTAAAATTAAAAATTTTGTCCAGTAGTTTAACTTTCCCATTAGGTAAATACTATTGATTGTTTGTTGGAGATTTTTTAGTTTTTAACTTCTTTATTTCTTTCTCAATACTTCTAATCTTTCTCAAAAATTCTTTCAATCATTCTTTTAGATTAAATTCTAATCGAGTTTCTTCTTCTTTATAATATCTTATCCCGAATTCTTCATTATTAACTATTGTAATGAAAATATTCTTTCCAGACTTCTCAATAAATGTTTTGGATTCAGTTTCACTAACTTATTTTTTAGAACAACTCCTAGAAAAACATTTTTCATTAACTGTTAAAAGAAATATGTTTTCTTCTGAATCATTTGTATAATATTCATTATTATTATCCTTAGAAAAAAATAGTCTTTTTGATTTATAGAATTTTTTACCTTTCACCTTGAAATAATATTTTTCTTTATCACCATGTTCCTCCCAAGATCATCTTGGCCTTATTTCATCTTTATCTCTTTCTTCATCATCGCTTTCTTCTTGAGGAAAATTAGAAACAATGTTCCCAATGCATCCAAATCTAAAAAATTTTAAGGTAATTTTACCTTTATAATTAATTATACCTATTTTAATATTTTTAGAAAATAAGAATAAAATTACATTAATATTTTTAAATACCTCATTTTTAGAATCATAATATCCAACTTATTTTTCAAGATTCTTCATGGATTTTCTTTCTTGGATTCCTTGAAAGAAATTTGATGCTCAATTTTTTGTTACTCTTATATATTTCTCCCTTATCATTTCATAAGCAATAATATTTATATAAAAATAATCTAGAGATAATGTTTCTAGATCTTTGTATTACAATAAAGAAACTTTTTCATCAGACTTTTCCAGAAGGATTTATAAGATATTCTCCATAATCGTAGAATCTTCTAACTTTTTACCAAGAAATATGATAGTGCAAACAAAATAATTCACCCTGGTAAATAAGTCATAAATATATTCATATCACTCATAATGAGAACATCATACCTCAGCCTCCATATTTTCAACTTGGATTTCATTACCTTTTTATTGCCTTTGTAAATGTTTTCAACTTTTACCAGATAACTTTGGTAGTAGAAACTCCCCTTACTCTATGAAACTAAAATTAAGATAATTATGAGAGTCAAGAATTTTCAGCTCTTCTATAGTTCTCTAGATTCTCATTATCAGCAACTGTAAGAGGATCATTTTCAACATGAGGGTAAAACCATATATAATGGCTGTTGAAAAATCATACCCAAGAGACATAAGAAATGGAATAATTTTATCTTTCAAGATATAATAATTCTGATCATTTAAGATCATAATCCCCTAACTTTTCGCACAACTCTGATTCTCCATCAAAACTTCTCCTTAAAAAATTCATCAAAGAGTATGTAGTGGGAAACTTTTCTCTGATACCACTTGTAATTACCTAGTCAAGATCGATTATCACTGAGAGGGGGTGGGTGAATCAGTGATTTATTTTTTTCTTTTATGTTTCTTTTTTTAAACAAAATTCTCCACCCGTTATAGATTTTTTACCTTTCTAACACCAAAACCAATCATACATCCATAGGAAAATAATAATTTATGAGGTTCAATACTCAATAGAAGTAGCTATATCCTTGGTATGGTATGGAAACAATATGATACAAAATAATATACTAGAAAAAATCCTTTTATGTGGAATAAAATGAGTAGGATATTCCCTTACACTTGTGTAGCACTATGTTAAATACAACAGTGTGTGTGCTTTAAGTGGAATGAAATGATTTAATACAATTTTGTGTAACAAGGTAAGAAACATGTTATTGTGATTCCTTGTAAACTTTCAAAAATATTTTCTTCAAAAAAATTATTCACTTTCTACCCAGTAGTAGGTAAGAACATCCTAGACTTTGTAATAATACTCATTATGATTTCCCAATCCAATCTAGTAGTCTGATTGCTCTATCCTACAGAATAATCTATCATAATACTGCTGAAACAATTCTGAACTTCTTCTTCCTTAGTTTAGAAATCCCAATATTATCTCTAGTCTAATAATCCATCCAAATGTGATGATAATATGAATATGATATTCTCTCTTCTCCTTTACTTATTATGTGTATAAAACTTCCTCAAGTAAGCACAATATAGAAATTTCTTCTCTCTACAATTATTCAGCGCTCCCCCTTCTCTCTTCTTCACCTGTGAACAATACAAGTGTCATAAAGAACAAAGTACTTACTCCTTTTATTGGAGACCCAACAATGGTTTGGGAAGGATTTTGAAAATATTTCTCACCAATTTGTTTTTCCTGAAACATAAATTCTCTTCGAATTTTAGGTGTATCTTGAATTCTTTAATGCTTCTTAACTCTACTCAAAACTTCTCGAATCTTCTCACAACTTTATCTCTCTTAAAAATTTCTTCAAAATATTAATTTTGATTCTAATTTTCAATATTATTTTTCCATTATGAATAATATGTTAGTTTCCTCATCACATTCCTCAGTACCAACTAAAAAACAAGTATATGTCTTCTCATTACAATTCTCAGAACCAACTGATTATTTTGATTTCTTTATTAAGATTGAGATAGAAAAATATTCATTAAATTTATCTACACCAAATAAATCATATGAAAACCATTATTCAAAATTATTCAAACTATTCTATGATCCTCATGATAAAACTTTGACAAGATTCAAGAAATTATCATTTTCGTCTATTCCTAGACCAATGATATTGAGTCCGATGAATTCATTGGTGTCAGATCCAATATGATTGTCTTGAACCAGTTGATACAAAAAATCTTGAAAAACAATCAGATTTATTATTTTCATTCTTGACATACATGTAAAAGGAAATAAATTTCCCAATTTAAAAACAATAAATAATTTATCTTGATGAGAATGGTTGACTACATTGTTAATTGATCTATGATTTTCTTCTTCGTATTGGACATAAAAAACATTCTTCTTCTTTTTATTAATTTTTCCCAAAATTGGAAATTTATTTTCATTTTATTAGTCCAAAATAATTCTCCACAATAACTTTGACTCTGATTTTTCATTAGATGATTGGTTTTCATATGACTCTGATAACCGGCGTCACACCTCGTCTGATAGAATTATTCCACCAGCTTCGACTTCAGCAACATATTTCCTTCTCTAATTAGAATCATCATTAAATTATTTCTTTGAGTATTTATTTCTCACAGAATATTGTTCAAACTAAGAACCATTGTCTTTATAAATTCATATTCTGATCAACCTTTCTAGATAACAATCATTTCGTCATTCGATGTTTTCACACCGATGGGATGAGACCAGAAATCTTCAGCTTCAGGGAATTTTCTACTTTCACAAACTTATTATAATATAATAAATTTAGCATGACTTTGAATACATTTAATATCATCTTAAACATCATCTAAATTACATTGGTAAGTATTTGTGACTTCACATCCTTTAAAACATATTATTTCTATCCAAAATTCAATATGATTGGCAACAATTATTCCCCCTTTCCTTCATAAGGCTTGCATCACAAGTTTTAAGATAACTCATGATTTACAAGAACACCAAGATCATCAATGAATCATTATATTTATATTGGATCCATGTAGAATCCAATGCAACTTCTCATTATGATATTCCTTTTAGTTTATACCTAAGGTGAGTCTCATGAACCAATTCTTTCAGAAAAATTCTTCTCAATCTGATGGAATTCATTATGTATTGTGAGTATAATTCTAATTTTGAGTCTGATCACCAAATTTTAAAAATTAAGTCTATATTCTTCTTCTTTGACATTTAATTCACAAAAAAACACAACACCTAAATAAACATCTTCCTGATTACTATGTTGAGTCCAATCTTCATGCGGATGGTTTTGGATCTGATTATCATGCTGATAGTATGGATTTGATTAAGAGCTTCAAACACACCTTTCTTCAATCTGAATTTCCATTAACTTTCTCAACATACTCTATTTGATCAACACACTCAATATATTGATCTATTGACAATAAATACAACCAAAACGTAGCTTGAGCCTAACACTTATAGGCTCGTTCAAACTGGTTATGGATGACCGAGTTATTCCCCAATCCAGCCAGAATCTAGTATTCTAGGTATATGTCCAGTTATTTATATATGTAATTAGTCTATATATGTGGATTAAATATATAAATATACTATATATATATATATATATTCTGATCAGACACTCATTTCAGCCATGTCCTCAAGTAATTAGAGCCTCCAAATGTTATTTGAGAACCGGAGATGGATGGTTATTATTTATTCATCTTTGTTTACTATTCTCTATATCTTCACATAGTTGTAACTTATGTTCATGAACTATATTTATCTATAGAAACCATTGGTGGTGACCTATTAAGTATATCTCACACCCTTCCCAAGCCTCTATTTCACTAGGGTACCTATGTAGATCTCATTTTTACTGGACCATGGACATTTTATTATGATAACTTGCTTGTACCAGGGAATTATGAGCACATGATTAAACTAGATCTCATGATTCTCATGGAGTTCACCCTTGGGGAATTTATTTATTTTCTTTATACATGAACAACATCGTATCATGTTGTCTTCTATATATATACTGTTTTGGTTTATGTGTCTTCATCTAGACAAGAATGCATTATTGTATATTGGCATTGGATATCTTTTATATTCAGTTGATATTATTCTTTAACTGCTATGTATTTCATTTATTACTTCTTATGATATTGAAGGTTATTTATTTTCTAATATCCTGTTGTGCCACTCTAGTCATGAAGCTATATTATCTCCATTATCACCTTATTATACCCTAGTTGCGAGTCAAAATCCTCTAGAATATGGGGAGGCGTGATTTAGGATATGTGTCAACCGATCTGACTATTAGTTTTAGTAGTCAGTTGGTTCAGGATGTTTCATCATCCAAAGAAAACCTAATATAACACAAACAATCACCAAATTGAAACACAATCCTCTAATGTGAAACTGACACTAAAGTAGAAGAACCGCTAAATTCAATCACCAAGACCCCCTCAGCATAACATCCCTCTTCACAGTGAAATATCCCCCACTTAAGATTAACCCAAAAACCACCATGCTACAAAATATCTTATCATGTCACTGAAGACTCCCCTAAATCAACTTAAACAACAAAAAAATATCATGAACTAAGCCCCACACTGTAATACCATAATCACACTGCAACCCCAAAGATCATAGTGCAATGCACTATATATATATATATACAACTACTATTTTACTGCTTACTGACTATACCACAATAATCATATTCATATCATGGTTCATGTTAGCAGCTATAAAAATAAACAAAAAAAATACTCCCTTCCTCCACCAAACTATCCTCTGAAACATCCATTTCATGAAAAATGAAACTTAAAGATTTAGGAGAGTCTATTAAGACACAAATATGGTTGTAAATGATTTATAAATTATTATAAGATGTTTTAAAATGTGTTTAGTGATATTTTTACTTAAAATATGAATTTTGAGATGGATTTTTTTTCATACATTTTCCTTTTAGGTAAAATAGGATTTTAAAAAATTACAAGGAATATTTTATGTCTGTTTTTCATGTATAAATAAGTTTTTGTTTAATGAAAAGTTTGATTTAATTATACTTTTTTTTATAAAAGATGAGTTATTTTGAATATATGATTTTTTTTGTTTTATAATAGGAAATGAAAATGGGTATAGGTGTAAATTCTTTTGGGTTTTTTGGATTAAGTATTGTTTTGTTTTTGATTAGGACCTTTTGATTGTTAAACACTTTCTATTAGATTAATATTGTTTTGTTTTAACTAATTATATGAATTGTTGGATCTTAGAATATATTTTTATGGGGTATGGCATAGTGGATTTAGTTTGAGTTGAAACGAGAGTGCTTACTTGTGTATTTAATATATATTAAGATATTATAAAGTTTCTTAGTGATTTTTGGGATTAAATTTTCAATATTTTGTATTGAAGGTTCATAGTTCAAGTATGGAATGGTTTTTAATTTTTAAAGTATGGTTTTCAGCATGGTTTAATAAATTATACAAGATAAAGAAAAATGACAAGTGTCCAATAATATTTTTTTTCCATGTTTTTTATATCGTTTCATAAATCTTGATAAATGTTATTATTTTGTTTTTCACTCCATTTGATTATAAGCTTATAGAAACCCTTTTTAGACTTATATAGTTAGTGTATGGAGTATCCTATGGGTATTATAGGCCTTGTGAATAGTATTTTTAGGGGTATGTATGTTTATTATCTTGTTTGTTTTTGGTGGGAATGTGAGAATACATGCTACTTGGTTATTATTTGATTCCATTTTATGTGGTTGATCATTTATAAACTTATTATTTAGCCTTTTTTTATAGTGTACGTACATTCATTTTAGTTTATCCTCAGTTATTAAGGTGGTACATTGAGAAGAAATTTTATTATGACAATCCAAGTGACATTTTTTATGATATTTCCAATGAAGGGTATTTGGGTTAATGAGTTGATGTTTGAATTAATTTGGAATATTTCTCAGTTTATTAATTGATACTCACATAGGTGGCTAGCCAATATTTTTTTATACTCAAAATAGCTAGAATGGAATGATATATATATGGTGGGAAGGGTGTTTCACTCCTAAGGGACTCATATTATTGTATCATATTGATCATAAGAGAGTGGTTATTCTTCTAGGGATCCCCGTAAATTTCATGTCCATTGAATTGTTTTTTAGGTACAGTGGGAGATCATACCATATGTTTATTGAGATCTAACACTATAATCAATCATTTTTAGCTTGAAATTTGTATTTGTATTTTGAGCATGATTTAATCAAAGTAGTGCTAGAATAGACATCAGATGTGTATTTTTATGCTGGTGTTTTTTAAAATTTTGGTTCTTTTTTTTGTTATTCTATCCCATAACTTTTTTTATTGATTATTTTAGATTGGGACCTTAATATGGTCTTTCATTGTGTTTTAGTGTTTAAGTTGAGAAGTTTTATCTCTTGGGGTGTTTTTATTTATGTTTGATCTTATTTTGATGCCCGAGTTATGGTTTCTCTTGAGTTATTTATTCATTATTATATATCAATGTTCATTGTACATAATTACCATGACTCTCTGTAATTATTATTATTATTATCAGTTTTTGTAAAGAGTTTAATTAAACCCATAAATGTACCACAAGAATCCAAATTTATTAGTTTCACTCAGGGGAGTTGAGAACAATATTGAAATCCTTATGGGTCAGTGTACTCACCCCTAGTCATGCACATGATATATATTACAATGTGTATGGGTAGAAATTATTCATATTTTGTATATAATTATAGGTAATGAATTATATAAGGTGTCTGTGGAGCATGGAAAGTATTTTCAGGGAGGAAAAGTTATCATTTAGAGGTGTTTTCAATTTGTTCGTATGTCATTGTATTACCTTAATCATATTTATCAATCTTATAGTAATATTCTTTTTTTCATGGTTATATATTATGAATATTCAGGATACATGTATATATCTTTGAGGAAGATAGTTGTTTTTATTTTATATATTGGATGTGAGGGTTCCCAAGTAAGGAAGCATGTTTTATTTTTATATAGGGAAGTATTTATAAATTAGGAATGACTAATGTTAGAATTTCAATATAACATAGTGTTACTCATTTTGGTTTAATGCATTTAGGGAATAGTAACCCCATGGTTTTTATAGGCCCTCACCACTAGTCTATAGACCTTGGTGTATAAGGAGGTGTAATTGAATTCATTTGGCACTCCAACTCAAGATTCATGTTAGGTATCTTGGTCAAGTCATTATATATAATTTTATAAATTACTTCTCCATTAATTATTTATCATTGAGTAGGACATGTATATTTTTTATAAAATAGGAAATCATATTTGTTTTTATTATGCACAAGACATTATGGGGTTAAGTGGAAAAGAATTATTGTGCATTATACACACATATTTCATGTTCACTTTAGCAATCATAAATGATTTTTATTTGATTATTTTGGTACATTTATGGGCATAGCTCATGATATTAGTCGATAGTGGGTTGATAACAACACTTTTATATTGGATATATTGATGGGAAAAGGTTTTACTTAAAGTCGATGTTAGTAAATTAGTTCTTTATTTTGTATTTTTATTTGTACGTAGTTGTAGTAAATGTGAAATATTGGCTGTATTTATTTTATTTTGAATTTTTTATTAATATGGTTGTTTTATATTTATTTTAGTATTTCAGTTATGCATTCATTTATAATGGTCAATGGTGTTGAGTAATTTTTTATATATAGTGGGATGTTTAACATATGGAAAAAATTTATTTAAGTTAAATCATCCCCCAAATGATTCTATAAAATCTCATCACTTTTCAATAAATTATAATTATTTTGTGTAATACATTAGAGATTATTGGTGATCTAATTTCGGATTGTTTCATCTCAGATCAAGTCATTACATAGGTTTATCCTAGTTTTCATGTGGAATAGAAATTTAAACACATATAAGATGTTGGTTAGATGAATTTATATAAACACTAAACAGAAAATTTAAATTTTTAGAGAGAATTGTGAGAGTTAGTGAAAATAGATAAATAATAATGGTAAATTTTAGAGTTTATATATAGTTTTCTTATCCCAAAGGGTTAAGAGTATAAAATAGGTTCATCAAAAAGAATTCAAAAGATTTAAACAATTTTGAGTAGGATTTATATTATTGTGTATAAGGTTATGGGATCTAATTACTATTACTATCTCTCTCTCTATATTCATGAATGATTTTGAGAAAATGGAATTTCTATCTATTCAAATTTCCCGCACATAAATAGGCCTTATAATAGGATTTACATCATATGTTGGTAGAAGAACCATGATATATTCAAGAGGAGTTTCTTCACCATCTATTACATTTATGGATTTTTTTAATTATATGAATAATGGATATTCTTATAAAACAAGTCATATAATCATGAATTTATAGAGGTTTTATAATAATGTAAAGGATAATTCATTCACACTTTATATTTTTTATAATATTAGTATATTATGTGATTTGAATGATATCAATATCACTAATGATGTAGTAACGAGCAATATAGGTATTATAAAAAATGTTTATTGATGTGTTTGATTTACTTAATTTCATGCATGTGAGGTTGAGATAAATAATACTTACTTACTTAAACATAAATTTTTATTAAAATTCTTCAATAGATACATCAACAAAACCCTCTCAAGGAGGGCAGAAATGATGAAGACCCATAGCATCCCATTGAATCACCTTCCTACACTCTAAAGTAAGGGAATCTAAGCTATCATAAATCACCAGAGTATTAGTAGGATTCCCAAGACGCGCAAGTGAATCATCTGAAAAGTTACCTTCAATCTTAATATGATGAAGATTCTGTCCAAGGTTGAACTCTGTGATGCACCTCTGAAGTAGATAAATCTAGCGCTAAGGTGCCTCCCTCTATTTCTGAATGGACGACACTAGAATTTCAGAATTGGACTCAATCACCTCCACCTGGATCTCCTGCGCCTTGTAAATCTACATTACAATTACAAGCGCATGAACCTATACCCCCAAAGAGGACCCCACGCCATAGAATGCACTGAACCGAAGGAGAACCAAACCCATCTGATCCCGAAGCACCGCTCCTCCTCTCATAAATCCCCCCATACAGGACCCATCCACATTTAACTTCCAGCCCCTCGAAGGTGGTAACCACCTAATCCACACACATTCCTTTCCCCAGAGACTACCAGGTCGATGCATAATACCATACAGTGGGAACAACGAACCCATCTCCTGAACCAACAACCTCAACCGAACCTGCAAGATCAAGAGCGACCCCCTGATGCCTCCTCTAGCCTGACTGCGTGCCTCCCAGATGGCCCAACAGACCGAGGCGAGAATGACCACCCGCACCCTACAGCCATCAGACCAACCTTCGACTACATTAAACTATGTATCGATGAACTCAAGCATCGTCAGATGCTCCTCCGCAAGGCAATGTTGAGGGAAAAAAAGTGACCACAGATGGTGCGCCCAGCTGCTCTGGAAGAAAAGGTGAGCAACTGTTTCAACCTGCGGCCGCTCACAACAAAAACACCGCGAAGCCATCACAACCCCTCTATGTTGTACATTCTCATCCATAGGCAGCTCCTTGTTTCTATCCCGCAAAACAAGAAATTTCATCCTCGTTTGAATCTCCTTGAACCACACCTTACTTCCACCCGACTCTTACTGGCCTTCTAGAAGCACCCTTCTTCTATAATCCTTGGCGCAAAACTTTCCCGAGGTCGACCCCATGTAGCAACACCTATCCAGTTCCTCATTCAATATGATGCCTTCTTGCGCCCTCTGCTTTTACGGATTGAGAACGTTCAACAGTAGGTCAGGTTGAAGGCAGGCCTCCCTGTACAAGATGTTCAGTTGGGGATATCCAGGAAACTCAAGTTTCTCCCCCACCCAATTTACCTTCCAGAAGCTTATATCTCCCTTCCACACTATCCACCTGGATGAATACAAAAGAGCCTTGATATGAGACATCATGTTCCGAGACAGCTGTGTGAACCGAGGTCCAGTGGGCGGCACCCCCAAAGCTCGTCGTACCTTTCCCTAAAAGACACCGCTCACAGCGACTCGCCCGCAATGATCTCCCAGGCCAGCCTGCCATGCATTCTTTGCATGGCTTCTTTAACATCATTTAAACCCACTCCCCACTCTTCCACCGGTCTGGCCATGCGATCCCAAGATTCCCAATGAGCACGTCCCACCTGATTGGAATCCCACACAAAGGCATTAATAATGGTCTCGATCCACTAAATAACCCCTTTGGGTGGTTGGAGCACTGAAAAGACATGCATAGGAATCGAAGTCAGCAAAATATTTACCAAAGCCACCCTACCACCAAAGGAAAGAAACCTGCTCTTCCAGTTCTGGACCCTTCCAACCAACTATGAGATGATGGCCTCAAACTGTTGTTGCCTAATGTGACCAAAGGAGAGAGGCACCCCCAGATAAATCATCGGCATCTGCCTCTACTGGAATCCCAGAATATCCAGAATGTCCCTGTGACGTCTCAGTGAACACTTGTTGGAGATATATGTAAAGATTTTAGAAGTGTTAATGAACTTCCCGCTCAACTGCCCATACGTGCCCAATATCATAATAAGATTCAACAAGGATCGCCATCGCCCATTAGTGAAAATTAGAATGTTGTCAGTGAACATTAGGTGTGAGATGCTTACCCTTCCTCCTCTACCACAATAAGGTTCCATATTTCCCTCCTCCATTCATTTGCATAGATTACGAGACAGAAGTTCTTGATCCAAAAAAAAAGGCTTGGAGATAGGGGATCCCCCTATCGAACCCCCCAAACAGGTTTAACAAAACCAAAACTTTTCCCCATGATTGAGACAAAAAGCCATGCCGACGAGAAACATCTGAAGAAAAGATCACAAAACCACTCATGAAACCCATACCTCCTCATTACCCGAATGATATAGCTCCACTCAACCCATACCTCCTCATTGACCGAATAATAAAGGGATAAATTTGATATCATAACTTTTTAGAAATATTAATATTTTCTAGATCTCTTAAAAACAAAAAATAAGTATACTGATTCTTCTTATATCCCTCTTAGTGTAAATCACCATTCAAGATATTTAAGTAGCATAAAAAATTATTTATTATTCTATTTATTTTATTACTCTGTAATATTTTTTGAAAGGTTTACTTTTTTAATTCAATTGGTATTATTTATTATGTTGATATCTATAAATATATTAAAGAACATTTTTGTATAAATAGGATTCATTTCCTTCAAGTTAAGTGAATAAATATAAAGGGTAATTCTAAATATTCTTGATTAGAATTATTTTTTTCACATATTCCTAAGTTTTTAATATCTTTATTTTTATTAGTGATAAGTCTCATATATATTCCTACTAAAATTACTTGTCTAAGTTTGGAAAGAAGTAATTTTGAAAAAAAAGTTGTATCATCATGAATTGATGTTAAATATAATTTCACATAAAGGTGTGATTATAAGGATGAAAATTAATTTATTTTCATGGTTTAAATATATAATCTTTAAAGAAGAAGATAGATTTGAGATGTGTATAACAAATAATATAATATGGAAATTAATGATCAATAATTTTAGAGAATTTTTGAATAAATATCCATGAGGGTCAAAAATATAAATTTAAATTAAAAAAATAAAATATATGAATAAATAATTTATTAGTTGAAAAAAATCCTATGTAGTTCATTTTCTTAGAATAAGTGATGATTTTGATGATTCGCTAGTAGTTTAATTGAAATGAATAACTAGAGATGGACTGAAAATAATAATAATGTTGATAACATGGATGGAAAAAATTATCTGGTAAAGTGATTTGAACAACTCTAAAATTATATATGAGAGACAATAAATTTGTATTAGGGTTATTGAGATGATTTTATAGAATATTTAAAAAATAACTGGGTTTATTCAATATGAAATCATTATAAGTGAAAGTTTTATTAAGAATAGAGATAAAAATAATGATTCTAAAAAAAATTATTGGTTCCAAAAGATAAGTCAAATGATTCCTCAAGTAAAGACGTTCCAATGGAAGATGTAATATAAATATATAAGAGTTTTTTTAAAGAACATATTTTTTTAAAAAATAGTTGAAATGTTGTCACTTTTATAAGAAAAGAAACTAGAAAGGTATATTTGTATAAAAAAATTCATGTAGAAGTTTAAAGGAGTTTGGATCATGTATACAAGATATATATATTGAAATTATTACATTAAAATAGGTTACTATGAACTGAACTCAAAACACAAAAAAAATATTTCAATAATTTTTAGTATTACAGGGAATATTTATAGATTGAGATTAATAATAAAAATTATATTATATGTAAGAATATTTAGATAAAAAAATATGTGACTTGTAATATTTATTTCAAATAGAAACATATCATTAACTTTAAGGTAGAAAAATATAAAGTTTTACGGGCTCTATAAATTTAATGGTTGGATACTTTCAAATCTAAAGAGGAGATATATGAAGTTTAAATAAAATTATATGAGAGTCTAATAAAATAAAGGATCTATTTTAGTGATAATATATGATTTGTATACAAGGAAAATTTATCCAATAAGGTGATAAATCAAATAGAAATATTATCATTATGGGGAGTGACACAAATGTGGGGGACACTCCAAAACAAACAAATCCTAAAAAATGAGTTGAGAAGAAATATTATGTTGTAGATAAATAAGAAAAGAAATGTTCCACTTGGATTATTCATCCATTAAAAATAAAAAAGTGATAAAATATGCACTAAATAAAAACCAAAACATATAATTAGTAACCACATTATGGTTTTATGCATTGAAGTGTGTGATTTATAATATAACACATTTCGACTATTATTTATTTCACAAAAAATGTATCATGATTAGTTTAAAATATTATATGATGATATTTTAATAAGTTTTAATTTACATATTTATTTTTAAAATTTTAAATAATTTGTGGTAGTATGAATCATAAGTTATGAAGAGTTTTATCATTTTAAAACATTTCAATTATGGTTGAGTGTTTATGAAACATTTGGGAATCCCAAGAAAATACTTGTATGGATATATAAACTGGTTTTTGCCTTATTTAATAGATGTATGAATAAATTTTATTTGATAATTATGAAACTCCCCAAGTTATATCTTTCAATTTCACTTCCCAATTTAATACTTAGGTTCTAGGTGGACGGATAATTTGTAATAAATATGATTAGGGTGTAGTTCAATGAATAATGATATGATAAGGATGGTATCTTAAGGAGTTGGTGAGTTTTATAGTGGGGAGATCATACTTGCATAGAATTTTTTGAATTATAAAAGCATAATGATAGAAAAGAGTGAAATATATGAGTGGAGAAATTAATTTGAGACATATTTTGATGAAGAATGATTTTTTTGACTGATAAGTTTTTTTTTGGATTTTTGGGGATGAAAATATTATATGATATATAGATTATAATGTTTTAGTTTTTAATTTAAATAAAATGGATGTTTTGGAAAAAATATGGAATTTTTTTTATTTAAGATGGATTTGGATATTTAATTTGATGAGTTTGGGAGTCAAGAAATGTCTAAAATAGACCTAAAGATAAGTTATTTTGACATGGGGAGGTGTCTCTTGAATATAGAAGCGAATGAAAGTGAAATGGGTTTTTTTATACATATAATATTTGTGTAATAGTTTGAAAACAATGCGTGGGTGGCATATAATGGTACCAAAATCATGTATTGTATCACTTGTCTATCCTAAAAATACCTTATTGTTTTACTCAAAAAATATCATCTATCCTCATTTCAACTCTATTTAATCCCACATAGACTTCTCTATCTCTCCCATATTTTCCCTTAATATAAGACCATATGATCTCATTTCTTAATTAATTTTCACTCAATTCAATGGAAATAAAATTTTTCCACCCCATTCCTTTTACTCTTTAATCACTATTAATTTATCTTGGTGTGTCTAGATATTTAGGCTTAGGGGTTTTGTTGAAGCATAAGGAAACCAGATCAAATCAAAGTATTTTTTATTAAGAATTAAAGAGGAGGATTACATGAGGGGTTTTAAGGACATTGGTGGTTAATTTAGTATCGCATCATTAACTGGTCATCATTTCATCATGTTTTTATAATTTGGTTGATTTTTATGAAATAGATTTGAAAAAAATTGAATAATTTTGTTTCTTAGGAGTTTTATTACTATTTTAAGGGAGTGATTTCAAGTTGGATAATTTGAAAAAGAAATTTAAGGTAAGTGTCTTCAATTTTTGTGATATGTTTATAAATTTTTATGGATGAGTTGTGTTTGTTGAATTTAATTATAATTTTGGATATTATTATGAGAGTAATTACTTTGGTTATATGGTGACTAGTTATTGAGTCTACTAAGGTATTTTAAAATTGAAAAATCCTTTAACTAATATAAAAGTCACTAAATAACTATATATCTTTTTCCAAATTATTTTTTTTGTGGGAACCTTGGTGTTTAGGTATCATCGATCCACTTTACGGGTTAGTGTAATAAATCTTTATTTCTTTCTATGTTAGTTTTTTTTTGAAATTTTAATCCTCTAAAGTGTAGTAAGGCGTTAATATTTTTAACTTTTTATGGTTAAATAAATATGGTTTAAATATAACATTTTATTTTAAAGAAAAAGGTGAGTTTTGAATAATAAGACTAATTTGTTTATTTTTATATAAAGGTATTTTTTTAGGTAAAATTAATGGTTTATTTTAATTATTTTTATAACCCTCCCCCATTAGAACCCCTGTGGGACTAGTGGTGATGATTAGGTTAACCCATCAAGGCCCACTCAAATAAGACATGGGTTAGAGATGAGCACCGACATTATAAAAGCACATATATGGGTGGAATTAACATCATAAATCCTATTAATATGAAATAGAAATCTAAAAATATATATAATATAAAATAAAACCCAATCCAAAATTCATGTAAATTTGATACATAACCAAAAGCATTTAAAATAAAATTCCAAAGTTGTAACTCCTAAGGTAGTGACACTAACAATGGTAATGATCTCCATTAGATAGTAAGGTCCATACCAATCACCATGTAACAAATTTTTCTTTAATTTACTTAATATTTTATTCATTTATTTATTTTTTATTCTTTCCCTTGAGTTTTGGGTAACTCACATTGAAATTTTTAGAAAACATAAGTTTTTTATCATCACACAATTTGATCACATTTAGTAAAAATCATATGGAAACCATGAAAGTGTTGTAGTAGTATTAATAGAGGTATTTGACATGGATAGAACATGGATTTTATAACCATGTGGATAAACTATGCATTATTCTTAAGTCAATCAAGTGAGGCTCACATGGTTGGTGCACAGTTTTCCAAACTGTGCAGTCAAACCGTGCAACTTTTTTATCTCATAAAAATATGATATTATCATTATAACCCCACAAAATTTTAAGACAAATTCCATACTACTTTATCCCATTTGAAACCTTTATCCTATGCTCCCCTCATACTTTTATTCCCTTAATTTCCATGGATATTTCCATGGATTATTTGAAGTCATAAAAATAATTCAATAACATAAACACTTTAGACCACTTTTCCCCTTCTACTCCTTCCTTATTATTTACACCACTTTATATAGTGAGGTATAATAATCTTAGGGTTAACATTCTCTTACATTTCACTATATTTTTTGTTGTTTTATGGTACCCTTTGGACTTTTAAAGGTCCCCCATGCCTCTTTGGGGTGGTTTAGCTCTATGCATTGTGAAAAGTACATGGTTGAGATATGCTTCTATATTTTTGAGCCTTCAAATTTAAATCCATTGACTTCATAAATGTTTTAAAAAAAATTTGAAATTAATTTCAAATTAAGTATCTATGGAAAAAAATTTCATAAAAAAGTTATTTTCCACTCTTTCTATGTTTAAAACCCAGTTTTATATAAAGGGAACACACTCTCTGCTAATTTTAAGTACTGAGAGGCTAAATATAAAATTAATTGATTATAAAGTGAATATTAATGTGTGATTAAAAATAAATTTATTTTTTTAATTGATTTTTTAAATTAATTTGAGGTTTTTTATGTGAGTTGGTTGAAAAAAAGTAATTTTGGAACTAATTTCATCAATGATAATTTATAGGGATGGTTGGTAGTTTCTAAAATGATTTTATAAAGTTAAAAAAACACTTGATGTGTGAACTATGTTTTATTTGTATCAAATGGATTATATTGTCCATGTTATAGTAAATATTTCTGATATAGAAGTTTTCTTTCGGAAAAGGAAGCCTCTTTTATGAGGTTTGTTCAGAGGTGGGATTGTGTTTTGGTTCATACTCAGTATTCTTCCTATTTTATCCTTATTTGATGGCTCAACCCCATTTTATATTTAATGGGAGACCAATCATATCTTTATGGGATGTTCATTTATATATAATTCACCACATTAGGATTTTTTTCTACTAGTGACCATGAGTAATAATTTTCTCTACATTGGGGTGTTTTCCCCTGGGTTAGGTTTGGTAGAGAAATATCAAGTGTTAGGTTGTTCAAGTTGAATCATACATGCCAAATTTAATGGATTATGTTTAGTAATATCCTAGATATTCCTTAATATCATAGGTATTCGAATGATGATTTTTGAATCTCTATAATATCATGAAAGTTTAAACATTTCTATTTTGTGATGATTTCATAATGATTATTTTCTTATTAATACTTTATTATTATTTACTTTGAAATTTTTCTCTTAAAAATAATGAATGGGATTTCTTTATTTCAAAAATTAATTTTCTTCTTAAAAGTTTTTTATTATAGAATTTATTTCAGTTATTTAATGGTTTAAAAATATTGATTTACTTTGAAACTAATACATTAGTCATTTTTAAAGTAAATGGTTTTAAATTATGATCTCTTGTTATTGGTTTTAGGTAAAAATAGAAAACATACATTTTTATTTTTATTTTAAAACTATATATTAATATATTTCTATTTAAAGGTTATATATGGGCTATGAGAAACATCCCTACTAAGATTTATGCTAATGATTATCATATTACTAGTTTAATGGGTTCTTATTGCTTGTAGTTTGTCATCCCTTAGGGCTTGGTTTGGGTATGTTGGTGGAAACAAGTGGGGATGATTCAGTTAGCGCATTGACATGAATCGTGGCTTTTGTCGTTTTATATTAGTTTATCAATCCTTTGTTGTATCATTCTATATATGAACTTACCTTTTGTCCTTTTATATTGGTTCATGTTGGGATTATATTTTTATTACTATTTTTATTTACATTTAGTTTTATTAGTTCTTTCTATTTTCTCAATTTATTATTTTTAAGTTATGGTCTCATTCTTATTCCCTATATGATTTTTTATTTTTTTTTCTTATTTCCTATGTCTATGTCTATGATTTGTTCATTTCTAGATTCTAGGGGGAAATCTACTATTTTCTATGACTTCGTTGGGTGAAATATTTCCTAAATGTGATTCCTTGATGCCCAGAAACTAGTTATTAGCCCTTGGGGATCAAGAATGTAGTTCAGTACTAGTGGAATATTTTATCGAGGACTCTGATTAGAGGTATCTTGGATTGGTTCATAAAAAAGGATATCATATTCATGTTTTTTGAGATTATTCTAGTATAGAGATATAACTATCACGATTTAAGTGGTTATTCATGATTAGGTTCCTAATCACAACCCTTCATATCACGCAATAACAAGGATGTTCAAGATATGCGAGTGTCATATTTGAACAATGTTCTCAGTTATTTTTTATTTTTTTCTTTATTTTATTATTTATGCATTTCATTGAGAATTTATGATTTATTTTAACTGACTCCTTATTTTGGAGTATAATTTGGAAAATTCTAGTAGGAATTTGATAGTTACCTCGTAACTTTCCAGGATGTGAGTCCAAACTATGTGTAGTTGTTGATTTTCTAGAATTTTGAATTTTATTTCCTTGGATATTTTGATTTGTCTACTATATTATTTATTTTTTAAATATTGAGGTATATTCTATATGTTATTGGTATTGGTTTAGTTGAATTAAGTTACACACATAAAACAAAAACCTCAAAGTTATTTTTTGAAAATGGATAATCAAGTTTTAAATTTCTAAAGTTGGTGGTCAAAGGGTTTAAATTTAAAAAAAAAATTAGTTTTAAATAAAGAAGATAATTTTTTTGATGGATTTTGTATAACTTTTTTTAAAATTCCTTTTTATTTAGTCCAACTATTCTTATTTGAGAACTTTTTCAAAGGTTGATTTTGAATTATTCAAGTCTCAAATTGGTGTTTCTTCTTATTTTAAAGGAGGGTTTTAAAATTTTATATGGGTTTTGATAAATTTCATTTTGGATACTCCTAGTTTTTTTGTTTCATTTTTTTTGAAAGATTATTTTTGGAATTAAATTTTGTTTGGCTACTTCCCTTACATATTTTGGGAATGTTTTATAAACTGAATTTAATTTTTTTTGTTTTAAAAAAATTAGAGTTCATTTATAGAATTTTTTTTATTCTTGGGATATATTGTTTTAAAAAGGTTATTTTTGTTGTAACAGAATTTAGATAGTATTCTAGAGTTGTAAATTATATATTATGTATTTTTCTAAATGAGGTTAAATATTTTTAAAATACCACTTTCTTTGTTTTATGTTTCGACTGGTTATTTAAAAGTGAGTCTTTCCATTCTTGAGGAGTTTTTTGAAATATATTCTATTTAATTATAGACTTTAGCAGATGTTTTAAAATGAAATTTTCCATTTTATTCTTGTTTCTTCGAAGTAACTTTTATTCTATCAATTTGATTTTAGATATTTTAAATAAAAAAGGATATTTTTAAAAAATGTTTCATTTTGGTGGGTTCTTTTTTGGATTCAATTAGTATTTTATATTTATACCACATGATTTTAATTTTGGAAACATGAATAGATGAATTCATATCTTTTGTTATTTCATTTATCCCAAAAAAAGGTCTTGATTAAAGTTGGATAATCAACATCTATGATTTCTTCTTCTTTTGTATAATTTTGGATTAGTTTGGGTTTGTTGATGAGTATCAGTTTTGAGATTTTTCCTAGCCGAGTAAGTGTATTTTAATATTTTTTGGAATATTTTGGATTTGGTATATTCCTTGGGTATTGCCTTTATTATTTTTTTGGAAACATTGTTTGTTTTTATGGAGCACATTCCTTGGTAATTGTGGATTTTTTTATGTGTTGTTTCATTTGTACTATTGTTCTGCTTTGGAGAGTTTGAATATAGAAAGCATGGGTGTGTGTGCTTGGCTAGCTAGGATGATTAATATTTTATATTTGTTTCACCAAGTTCACCAGGAGTCATTATTCTGAGATTGAGGTATTAGGTTACACTCACATGACCCAAGGATAGATCCCATGTTGACATTTTTGAGGAATTTATATTCTTGAGCCTTTTTCATTTGTGTCTTTCCTCTCTATCAATCCTAACTTGATTGTTTTTCATAGGGGTTGTTATTTTCATTTAATTTTTTTCTAATGGTATGTTTAAGGTATGTTGGGAGTATTTCAGCATTGAGGAATCTTTGAACCATTGGGGATATAATTTTTGTATTTTTAGGTGTTGGGTATTTCTCATGGGAACCTTTAATCCTCTGTTGATTCTTATTTTATGGAATGTTTTTTATCCTTAGTCAGTTATTGGGAGCATTAGATGTCTTTATAGAATTAATGTTGTATTTTTATGTTAAATTCTTATAGGAATTTATTGGACCTTGTTTTGACCATACTTTGGTTGGGTCATGCTTCAATTTCATTTTAGGAGTTTTTAGGAAAAAAATTGCATTCCTTGAGGTTTTGTATGGTTGGATCACGGTTAGAAAAAACTATGTGGTTTGTTTAATGAAATATTTCATCCAAACATGGTCTACTGGTTTGGGGTGCATGGTTTGTCCAAACCATGTATCCACCCCTTCAAATCATACACCCCTTTGAAGAGGGGTTATGAATTCTTCATCTATGGTTAAAGTAACCCTGTAGCCAAACCATGAACCCCAAATTGGATCTCTATATATGGAACTCAATTAAGGTGAATAGTTACTCCTAACCATGTGGCCTCTCTATAAAACAATGTGAACGAACTTTTAATGATCTAAATTTTAATTAAAAATCACAGAGACCCCATTTTAACATCTAATGACCCCATTAAATCATATTGGATTGAACTAATTATTCGCCATCAATAAAGAGGCATCTTCCTCTGAATTATAGAAATTATTCCATCATTCTTGATGGATCAACTCAATTTATGTTTCATTTTTCATTCAAAATTTCCATTTATTCTTAGATCCTTAGGGATCTTTTATCCTATCATCTTTTGGAACTATAAGGTTATTTGTATGTTGAATCCAAGTATTTTAAATATTATTTATGTGTTTATTATGGATCTATGATCGTAAGTACCTGATATACTCTTCCCTGGTCTCTATTTTCAAAGGCGATTAGTTCTACCTCCATTCTTGAAGTAGTAATTTCTATAAAAAGTGATAATTCTTTTAATTATATAATATTCATTTTAATTACATATGTTTATTCATAGAATGGATTTTATTTATTATTACCATGGATATTTTGGAAATAAATTATGTTTTTAAGGTTTTTTGATTTAAAAATGGTTTTTGTATGCCATGTTTTTGATAAAATCATTGAATGGCGGTCTTGGTTAATAAATGGGTTTTCAAGATCCCAATATTATCAAATTTTCATTTAATTTTTTTATAAATTGTTATCATGGATTCATAAATGGTTTTTAAAAAACATAACACTCTGGGTTACCTTGGGTGTGTCGAGAATAACAATTTCACTCATAGTGTATGTAATGCCACATAAGGTTTTCTTTCACTTTAATGGGTGTAATGGCACTATATTGTTTACCGGTTGGATCCACTGTAGGCCTAGATTAGGGATTTAATTTTACATATTGTACATATACCCATGGTTTAGAACCCAAATGGTGTGTTTTTTCATTTATGATTGTATTATCACATTATGGATTGGTCATGGATATTTTCTCTCATGCTTTCATATGATAGATTGGTTGTGATTATTTTCTCATATGTTTTCACATGATGGATTGGTCATGGTTATTTTATCACATTCTTTCATATGATGGATTGGTCATGGCTATTTTTTTTACGTGTTTACCTTATATTGTACTCATGGATTTTATTTGTTATTCCCTCTTTCTATTCACAAATAATTTTAATATTACTTTTTTAGATGATTAAATGATTTCAAAAAAACCCTAAGGGATGATTTATAAATGGTTTTTATATTGGAATGTGATTTATGTTACTATATTTATTTTAAATCTAGAACTATGGAATTATTTCTTTTATACATTGTATAGAATCTATAGTGTAATCCTACATGGATTTTTTCTCAAACCCTACTTTTTTCATTTAGGTGGTTGTAGACATTCTTTTGTAGAATTAAAATAAAAGTAATGCAATTATATAGCATGTTGGATTAAATTTTCATAATCATCTTTATAGAGGGATGGTTTAGAGGTGAAGGTTGGTCACATGAAGACATGTTGGTTTTGCCTTGCAATAAATTCTATTTCTGCCATTTTGTATTGGATTGTATGGACCTTGGTTGTATATCTTTATTCCACTTTGTATATAGTCATATGTATTTTTTATTACATATTATATTTTTTTCTATTATCCTATTGTGCCTTACCACCATGATGGTACCTCTCAAGTTTATTGTCTACTTGACTGGGGTTGGTTCATTATAGAAATTTATTAAAGGGATGATTATCCAGAAGTGTGTTAAGACTACCTGATCTTGTTCCTATTTCTTTGATAGATAGGATTTATGATCCCATGGATCCAAATATTAAGTCTATGAGGGTGCCTAGCCATCTTACATCTGGGTCTGAACTCAACTTACCATGGGTGGTGAAAAATTGTTTTTACCAAGTTTGGGACATGGATCTTGAGGTCATTTAAATAGACTAGACGAGGAGCTTATTTAAATTGACCTATTACTTTTTAAATTGTTTAGTTTCATCATTAGAATGAATATTACATTAAATTATCAATGTTTTAAGGCATTTAAATTAATTATTTAATTTGGTCTAATGATTTTAGAATATTTATCAAAATATTGATTGATTATTGTCTTATACTTATTAGATGATGACTCTTAGAAGAACTCTTATGAATCAAATTGAAGAATATATGAGAAAATTTATTTTGGAAAATAAACTAGTGTACCCTTATTTGATAGAATAAATAATAAAAACTATTCAGACTCTAGGTCAAGCGGGTGTCAAGAACCCGAGACATGTAGTAGATCATGGATCTAAATTCACTAAGTAGCATCCACCCATATTTTTTTGGTGAAAAAGGACCCTTGAAATATTAAGAGTGGATTCGGTGGATTGAGAGGTTCTTAAACTTCTTAAATACTCCTAAGGACTCTAATGTGGGGTTTTCCACATAAATTTTTAATTAAATGGGAAGGATATGGTGGGACTCTATTGTGGAAGCTAAGTTGCATGTGGATCTCACATGGAATTAATTAAAGAAAATATTCAATCATCAGTTTTACCATGAGATGTTAAGTGTAGTAAATACCTAAGAGTTTCTGACCTTTGAACAATGAGAGCATAATACTATTTAGTATTCCACCCATATTTCTGATTTGATGCATTTAGAACCGGAGCTAGACACCAATGATTACTTAAAGGACTAGAGGTTTGAGTTGGGATTGAGGCTTGATATTTAGTTGATGTTTATTCTCATGTGACTTTTGACATTTATGGAGTAATTCAACAATGAATATATGGAGGAGGCTAACATAGTTGTAAAGACTATTTTGGGTGGATCTTTAGTTGGTGAATTTTTTATCTAGAGTGTTTCTTCTGGATATAAAAGTAAGTGAAAGGGTAGTCATTTTTCTTCATGAACTATTTTAGGGGATTCATCAGGATAGAATTAGTTTTTCTACTACCAATTTATATGGCATGTTCATATAGAGCCTAACTGTACACATACTACTAATAATTATCATCATTACAAATTATTGGTATATCTAAGGAATTTTTGTGAAAGCATATCACATATAATTAATGTTGGATCCACTCTCACCAAGGGTTCTAAAGTTCATATCGATGCATCCAATGATGGTGGGTCTAATACTCAATCCAAGGGGGATGATCATGTGTCTAAGATCAGATGACTTTAGGTGGTGGAATGTGTTCCAGAAGAATCTGAAGCAGGTCCGACTACTGTTATATGTATGTTGTTTATTTCATCTTCTATGGTGATAGATTACTGTTGTTACTCATTATTTTATATCATAAAACTTAGTTAATGTGTCGAGCATATTTTTAGAACTTGTGTTGTTATTTTAGGATCTTTCCATGCCTTTGGTAAAGAGGTCCAAAAATGGTTTCAAGTATTTTGCATGTCGTAGGTGACTACAAGGTGGTGTGAGACCTTTTAGTTCTTGATATCGACATCTTTGTCCTGATACTTGGCATGAAATGTATGATCAGTGTTACATCCCAGATAGATTATGAACATCATCAAGTTATGTTTTTAACTTTCTATGGGGTCACTAAAGTTTTTAGGGGTGAGTGGGACACTTGATCGTGAAGGGTGGGGAATATTTTTTCTTATGTTGGGGTAATATCATACCCATTTTCAGATATATTTCTAGATATTATCGACCATTGTTTGGTTTTTCAGATTCTTTTAGTGGTGTGAGAATACCCTAAGGTCGTTTTGGATGATTTTTATAGTTTATGACCATCGAGAGAGGTCATGTTTTCTATTGACCTACTCCCTAGTAAGATACAAATTTCTATTATATCATATTTAATGGAACTTGTGGAGTTATTAGAACTTAAATCCCAAATTTATTTCCTATAGGATAAGGTATTTATTTGTCCTAGTGTTCTACCATGGGATTTTCATTTCCTATTTTCTAGGAGGGATGATGGGATTATCAAAATTTTAATAGATTTCCAAAATTTGAATCGGGATACTATTGAGAACAAATATCATTTTCCCTTGATTGATGATCTCTTTTACTAACTTTAAGGGGCATGTTGTTTAAAAAAATTATTTTTGGTTAGGGTACCAACATTTGAGTGTTTAAGAATAGTATATACCTAAGATAACATTTAGGAGCTAACATGGGAATTTAATGTTTCTAGTTATTCTATTTGGTCTAACTAATAGTCCAACAGTAATTATGGATTTAATGAACCGAATCTTACATCTATTCTTGGAGTATTGTGTTCCTTTGTTCATATATGATATTTTGATGTTCATAAATTTAAAGTAGGAGCATATGGACCATTTGGATATCATTCTTCAAACCTTAAAGGAAAATCACCTATTTGGTAAGCTTACCAAATGTGAGTTTTGGATATGAGAAGTAATGTTTTTGGAGAAATTCATATTTGAGATGGGATTCTATGTGGATCCTAAGAAAGTACACATTTTTATATACTAGGATCATCCCATAAATTTGTTTAAGATTCAAATATTCTTGGGTTTTTATAGTTACTATAGGGTTTTTTTCTATATTTATCCAACATCACATCTTTAATGGTATCTTTAAATCATAAGTGTGTAAAGTTTGAATAGAACAAAAAATGGAAATTATCTTTTGAGGATTTAAAGGTAAGGTTAAATTATGAACCATTTTTGATTCTTATAGAACTAGGTTCGGTTTAACATTTTTTTGTGATGCTTCTGGTATGGGTTTGGGATGTGTCTTCATGTAGGTAAAACATGTTGTGGCATATATCTCTTGCTACTTATTACCTAATGAGAAGAACTACCCTACATATGATCTTGAGATGGTAGTAGTTATGCATGCACTCAAAATTTTGTATCAATATCACTTTTAGGTAAGTTTATAGTGAATTATGATCATATGATCATGAAATACATTTTTACTTAGAGGGATATAAACTTTTGTTAGAGATTCTATGTGGAGTATCTTCATACTATTGATATTTTATGTTTCATACACTCATAGGAATGTGAATGTGGTTTTCAATGTACTGAGAAACAAATTACCAACACAAGCCATAAAGGAATCAATTGAGGAGTTATCTTTGATGATTTCATATACTAATATGATCTTGGGAGTGGAATATGATGGTAGATTGGTGTTCTTCGTATTTATGAAATATGGATCATATTTTTATGAGTGAGTTTGGATCAATAAGGTGATGTACAATGAGTGGAAATGATTAAGTAATTGGTCTTATAGTGGGGAGACCATGGGTGATTGGTCTTAGTCTCCCAGTGGATCTATGTTCTTCCATGGAAGGCTGGTTGTTTTGATTTCTCTAATGTAGGAGTTGATGGGTAGTGGAAATCAACCATGTTGGTTCGTACACCATAGGGCTATAAAAATTTATCACGACGTGAGATGTTGGCATTGGTGGTCAGGGATAAGGTGGTTGATTGTAGATTTTATATTACAACATCTCATTTTTCATTAAATTAAGGTGGAACACCAGATACCTACTGGTTTATTGCAACCATTTCCCATTATTGTATGCAAGTGTAATGAGAATTACATGAACTTAATCAGTGGTTTACCATGGAATCATAGTGGGAAGGATGTGATTTGGGTGATCATTAATCAACTTATGAAATCATCTCATTTCAAACCAATTAAGGAGATGATGAATGTGTAAAAACTCAAAGACTTATACATCCAAGTGATTGTGAGGATTCATGGGGTTCCTAATATGATGGTTTCTGACATGGACCTATATTTTACATCTTCGTTCAATAATTGTTTGTAGGATTTATGTGTTCCATTTTGAAATTGAGCATGAATTATCACCCAAATATGTATAGATAGACAAAGAGAGATCTATTCAGGTTCTTGAGGATATGCTTCGGGCTTGTGTTCTTGGTTTTGGTGGATCTTGGGAAATGAATTTTCCTCTAGTGAACTTTTCCTATAATAAAATTTATCAAGAATTGAAAATAATAGATCCTTTAAAATAATTGTATGGGAATCCATTTATATCTCCCTTGTGTTGGAAAGATTTGGTAGATAGGTCCTTGTTTGGGATGAGTCTCATTCATAATATACTAGAAAATGGGAAGTTAATCTACAAGTGGTTGGTCACAACACGATTCCATTAAGAATCTTATAAAGACCATCTTATTCATCCACTATATTTTGAGGTTGGTGAGTGGTTTTTTCTCATAGTTCCACCTCACTTGGTACATCATCGATTGGGTAAGGTATGTTGGCACTAAGATTTATTAGAACCCTTGAGATCATGGAGTGACTTGGAAAGGTGGCACATAGATTGGACTTACAATCCCATTAGACTATGATTCATGATGTGGTTAATTTTTTCTAGATGAGGGGATATCAATTAGATCCTTCATAGGTGATTTTATGGGAAGGATGTTGATCTTGAACCCAATACCACTGTATTTGAGCTACTAGTAAAAATTATAAATCACCATGATATGATACAGCATTATAAAACAATTCCCTTGGTTTACTTACTGTGGTAGTGTTGACATGATATCCATGCCAAGTGAGAGAGGGAATAATTTACAAGGCATCAATGACATTCTCTTTTTACAGGTGTTGAATCTTGATAACTTTATATGTATTGAAATAATTTTTGGTAGGGGGATTGTAACATGCAATTACATTATTATAGGTACTTATTAACCCTCGTTTTTACCATGATTTGGTTGGGTCTTTCTTTGGGGTTATTTTGAGAGTATTAAAAAAATTGGGATCCCTTGGGGTTATGCATAGTTGGTGCATGGTTAGGGAAAACCATGTGGTTTATCCAAGGAAAACTTGTGGCCAAGCATGGTCTACTAAAAGGGGCAATTTTTTTTTATAAAATACGTGACAACCTCTAAACTGTGAACCCCCAGGAAAAGGGGTTATACATGGTTGGTTCATGGTTAATGTAACCATGCTTCCAAACTGTTCACCCCAAATAGTATATCTATATAGTATTTAAAATTAAACCTCATAGTTACTCTAAATTGTTTGGCCTCTCCAGTAAATCATGCATACAAACTTTTTATGATCCAAAATTTTAATTAAAAATACCCAGGATCATGGTACAACCTCTAAAGACACACTAATCTCATATTTTATTAACCTAAAATTCCTTACTGTTCTTGTAAATTCATTTAGGTTTTTTATTTAATGGATTTAATTTTTGATTACCATGAATATTTTGGAAATAAATCATATATTTAAAGGGATTTTTCTTTAAAAACAGTTTGTGCACACCAAGTGTTTAATAAAATGCTTGAATAGTGGTTTTTGTTTAAAAAGGGGTCTCAAGAATCGAGGCATATTTAATTTTATTGGATCTATTTTATAAAATGAAAGAATTTTTTAAATGGTATTTGAAAATTATAGAACATTTGGTAACCTTGGGTGTGTCGAGAATAGAATTTTCACTCATAGTGTGTGTAATACCACTTGAGATTTTCTTCCACATTAGCGGGTTTAATTCCACTAGTGGTTAAGCTGGTTGCATCCACTATATAACTGGATTAGGTATTTATTTTTATGTCTACTATGTATACCCATATGTTAGAACCCAAACAGTGTTCTTTTTCATTTATTATTGGATTATCACATGATATATTGTTTGTGGTTATTTTTTTACATGCTTTCACATAATAGATTGGCCATGGATATTTTCCCACTTGCTTTCACTTTATGGATTAGGCATGGTTATTTTCTTACATGCTTTCACATGGTTAATTGTTCATGCTAATTTGTTTTAATTTCTACCTTATGGTGTATTCATGGATTTTATTGGTTATTCTTACATTCTTATTAAATTATACTTGTTATATTTCTTATTTGTAGAATATGAAAGGATTTTATGAAAAACCATGGGATGATTAAAAAAGTGTTTTGATATTTGAAAATGATTTTCAAAACTCTCTTTATTTTAATTCTATAACTACAAAATTCATGTTTTTATACTCCTTATAGATTATTTGGTGAAACCCTACTAATATTTTTACACACATTCTAGTTTTTCCTTTTGGTAGTTGTAGACATTTTTTTAGAATTCATGTAAATGTAAGTGAATTATGTAACATATGGAATTATTTTTTCATCACAGCCCTTGTAGTGGGATGGTTAGGAGGTGATGGTTAGTAAAATAGAGACTTGTTGGTATTTTCTTGTAATGATTTCTTGTTTAGCTAGTTTTGATTGGATTGTATGGAAATTGGTTGTATCTCATTCTTTTACTTTGAACTCTGATTTTATGTATTTTTTTATTATATAAAATACTTATTTATATTATCCTATTGAACCTCAACACCATGATATTCCCTCTTGGGTGTCCTATGTAGTTGAATGGGGTTTGTTCATTAAATGTGGTAGTGAAATCTTTAAATAGAGGGGAGACCACCGTGGGTGATCTTCTCTTTTCCTTTCCCCTTTTGAAGGAAATAACATGTGACTATTAGGTGGGAGGTCTTGTTTCCTTGATCCAAAACTTGTTGTTGTTCAATGGATGTAACGTTAGAATTTAATCCCTTGGTTTATTAGATTTATGATCTTTTTGGAATATATGTGATTAGGTAAAGGTTAAGTTCTTTTGGTGAACTCGACCTTCATTTGGATGATCAGTTACAGGATCATTGTGTATCTCCCCTATTGTTCCTCAAAATTTGTTTTTTATTTGGTTATATTTTTATGGAAGTTAGATCCTTTTTACTTATCTAGGTCCTATTCATGGTGTTTCTTATTTCTTACAGATGATATTTTGAATAATGAAGTTAAACCCCATCTTTTCTTTGATATACTGATTCTTCTATAGATTTATAGAGGTATAAAAAAATAATTGTGGGAAATTTTTCACACACTCATAATTAATTTCATGAATATTTATTTAATTATTTATTTATATTCCTTACCTTGATAATTTGGTCTTTCCCTATGATTTTTCTTGAAAAATATAACTTTTTACTATTCATAAGGTTTGTATAGGGTTATTATAAATCACATGGAAACAAAAAAAGTGTGTAAAAAATATTAATAAAGATATTTTTCATAGTCAGAACATAGTTTTACCAAATGTGTGGATAAATAATATATTTTTACTAGGTTCATCCAGTGAGGCTTGTATGGTTGACCTATAATTTTCCAAACAATACAGCTTGTCCAGCTAATTAAAAAACAAA
Organism: Viscum album; assembly: GCA_963277665.1. NCBI lineage: Eukaryota > Viridiplantae > Streptophyta > Magnoliopsida > Santalales > Viscaceae > Viscum > Viscum album. The sequence continues at coordinate 685,620,471 of OY728165.1, forward strand.
AAAATACCATTCTTCCTCGATTTAATTTTATCCAAAATTACTTACCTCCTCTCACATTGAAACCCTATATCCCGTGAACCCATCCTCATTTGATACCTTTCATTTCTATGGTGATTTATATGGATTATTTCATGTTTTGAAGCCAATGCTTCTTGGTAAACTCTCTGAAACTACTTTTCCCATCATTTTTCTCCCTTATTCTTTTTTTAATTCCCTGGTGTAGTCTAGAAGACATAGAGTTCATGGTTACCAGATTTTTATTAGATATTTTGTTGTTTTAGGTTTCCCTTTGGAGTTATATGTGTACTACAAGCCTTATTCTACTGGTTTAGCACTGTACAATGTGAAATTGACATAATTGAGGTAGGTTACTCTATATTTGAGATTTTAAATTTAAATCCCTTGAATGATTTCATGTTTTATCACCTATTTTGAATTAATTTGAAATTAAAATAAGTATATATATATATAAGGATTTTTTCTCAAGAAAGCTGGTTTCCTCTTATTATATGATAAAAACCTACTTTGTATAAATAAAAAACTCTTTGTGCTTGTTTTAAACACCTAAAGGATCCTTTTAGAATGATTTGGTTGTGATTTCAATGTGAATGATTTATTTAAGGGAATTTTATTGGGTTTATTTTATTATTTGAATGTAATTGAGGATATTTGTGGGAGTTGATTAAAAAAAGTTATTTCGGAACTAACTTCATAAACAATGGTTTAATGGTATGGTTGAAACTTTATAAAATAATTTCATAAAGGTCAAAAATCCCTTTAGGTGTTTATCATGCTTCATTTATATTAAATTGATGAATGTATCCTTTTTATAAGACATATTTTTTATATATTGGTTTTCTTATGGAAAAGGAATCCACTTATATGAGGGATGCTTAAGGGTGGAATTGTGTTATGGTCCCTATATAGTATTCTTGTTATTTTTCATTTTTTAAAGGCTCACCTCAATTTTATATATCATGGGAGACCAATAATAGAAATATGGGATGTCAAGGAACATATACAACTCTTGTGTAGTAATTTTCTCTACTAGTGACCCTAATTATTATTTTTATCTTCTTTAGGAAGTTTCTGTTGAAATAGTGGGTACCCTAGACCTAACTATGCAGTAATTTTTATTACCATATCATGTATACAGTTAGCTATTCAATATCTATTATTAACATTATAGAGATTAATTTTTTGTGTCCACTATTTAATGTTAAAATCCTAGGTTAATTGTCGTATCAAAAGGTTATAGTAGATCCCAGGATATAATGAGAACCTTGAGATACAATGAAATTAATCATAAAAAAAGGTCATATGGTCTAGATGCATCATATTTATTGGACAGAGTTGATGTTTGACTATCAGGTGTTGGGGTCTCATAAGCATCGATATTTCTTCTCAGGAAGTTTTCACTTGGTGATCTCTAGTACTGAGATCATGAGGATAGAACCACCAATAGGAAAACCACATGTTTTAGGTGTTAATGGTTGTTCCTATCTACAAACATGTGTATTGGTATTATAACATGAGACCATTACGAATGTGTATCATTTGATTGCATACTTTTATGGAAGAAAAAAACCATGATATTGAAATAGTAGTGAGGTAGCTAGTGTTGGGTGCGTCGTTGGTGGTATGAATTTAGTTGAATGTTCAAGAAAGGATTTGTTGTTTCCAAGTTAAGGAAGTTGTATATCTTAGGTTTGGTTGATCAGGATGGTGTTACCTTCATAAGTATTTGGCCAAAGAAGTAGAATGGTAAATCCATCCAAATAGATCAACAACTAATAAAGGAAGAAAAGGACAATGACACAAATGTGCATCATGCTTTATGAGATATTTAAAGATAAAGTGATTATAATACAAAGTCCATGTTCGTAGGCTAGTAGTCATTTCTATGACTATCCTTATCTCTTTAGAAGCCTTGATGGGTTTATAGACTCCACTCTTGGTCTGTGGATTTTATTCACTACTATCGAGATAAGGGCCTAGAGGGTTACACACAATAGCATATTCATGAATCCACCATATTTAGTTGAATAAGTATATTAGACATGGTGGGACCCACCACAGGATCTGAGTACTTTCCAAGGTATCGATCACCAAAAAAATAAATAGAATCATTATTATTAAAGTTATGAATAATTGGGATTGAATTTATTTAATTTATTTACGAGTTAATTAAATACGAGAAAATATTATTCAGATGAATATTATTTTAATATTCAAGGTTCATTTAATATTAAGAAAAAATGACAAGTCAAGTTAAATGCCTCAGTTTTGTCACGAAATATTATACACACACATATATATATATATATAATACAAGTATGTGATAAATTATTAATAATTTTACGGTTCAGTTTTGTTCATCAAGATTATTTAGGGGATGTTAATATAAACGGGGGTTGGGGAACCCAACTGGGTATTTAGCTACTCCACTATAAATAGAGGAAGATGCTCCCTCATCAAGACTATTCATGACATTTTGGCCAACACCTATTTCTCCTCCCACTTCTTAGAGAGAGAAACAATCAATCCATGTGTTTATATCAAGTTCTTCCTCAAGCATTGAAGGAATCCCGATGCAGTGATTTTTGGGATGTTCAAGGTGTCTTCGGATTTCCACGCTAGCACTCGAAATTCAATGATCGACACTCCATAAATTTTTTTAAGCACATGTGGTTGATATAGAGGGTTCTTGATATGGATCATTTGAGCAATGATCACCATCGAAAAGTTGCATTCGAGAGTGATTTCAGATCTGAACAGGTATGTTTTACGTTTTATTTTATGTGCTCTTTTAATTTACATGAGATATTCATACCAAACCAAGGTCAGATCATCGATGACGACAATTTATGTAATCCTGTCAATGAAAATTTTAAAATACCTATCCCATCGGCTTCCACTGCGGGCCCTGGTTCCTTCAAGTGGTATCAGAGGGATCTGGTAGATTATTTAATCCAAAGAAAATTAATTTGTATAAAAATAAGTTGAGGGTTTAAAATCAATCTCAAAAGTTCAAACTGAACGTCGATCCAATTTTGAATGACCATGTTATAGATATTTTATAGTTTTAGATCGGATCAAATTTGTGGTTTGGTCACTAGAATTAACATCTCATTGTTTTTGTTTCCGATCCCTGAGATTCGGCCTTGATCTGACCGGTTTTTAAGTTCATTGGAAATAATATCTATTTTTTTGAAAATTATAATTTTACATTTTTGTAATTTTCATAATTATTTTATTATTATAATAAAATTATAATAAAATTATAATAATAATAAATTATTATTTTATTATAACAATTCTATTATTATTATTATTATAAATAAAGGCTAAATTTAGGGGTGTGGATGCCTTGGAGGGATGAAAAATAATGGATCTATATAGAAAATTGAAAAGGGGGTTTGGGTGGCTAAGTAAAAAGGTAATTAAAAAAACAAAAACAAAAAAAAGGTGAGGGGGCCATCTTGTCGGCCCCATGTTGGTGTGCCTTCTGCATTCCGCTATAACCAGTGACACCCTCCCCCTGTATACCGATACCCTGCACCAGCACCACCCCTCCACCCTAGCACTGCCGCCCACCGCTGTGGTGTCCCGACCTCCCCGCCCTTGCCTCCTGGACTCCACTATGGCCATGCCGCTTCCCCGAACTAGAGGCTCTTCTACCCTCGCAGCACTCCCCTACCACTCCCGGATGTGTCTCCGCACCAGCCACCTCATTTATGGTTAGTTGACACCCACAACTGGCGCCCCTCAACTAGAAGAGATTCCCCTTCCCATGATGGTGCTCCCCTCTCTGGAGAACACCCCCATATTTGGCGTCCAAATCTAGACCGACGAGCACCCTCTGTCTGGATATCTTCTTACCTTCACATATCAGAACCCATGTCCGGTGCTCATCTTGGCGACACCATCATCCTAGATCACCCTTCCACCATTTTCATCTCCACCCTTGGCGTTGTCCTTGCCTGTCGCTACTGAAGGCAACCCCTGCCTGGATTTTCTAGACCTGAAACGCCCCGGACAAATCCTGAGTGGGTCTTCCCAACCCTAAATGGTTTTGGGAGGATCTACCTGGCCTATAAAATTTTAAAACGAGATTTTTTCGACCCATTACAGGTCTGTGCAGGTTTTTCATGACACGTAATGAGTCATAGTAGGGTTTCGGGGGCCAGATAAATATAATTGATATATTTAATTAATTTAATTTTTAAATTAAATTAAATTAATTAATATATTAATTTTGAGATAATATAATAAATTTTAATACCTAGGGATAAAAATTAATTTAATTTTGGAATTAAATTAATTAATTAATTAATTAAATTTTAGGTATTAAAATTAAATTAATTTATGAACCGATAAATAATTAAATTATTTGAATTATTTAATTCATTTAATTTAATTAGATCACCCTTATACTTATTTAATTCATTTTAATTTTTATCACTTGTTTTTACCCATCTACTGGTCTTGAGCACCTGCCCATGTAGGTCTGCATTTAATTAATTGTTTAAATGCGTGCGATGTTTGTAATTAATTAAATGAAGGTATGTTCATCGTCTTTTTTTCCCAGTTAAAATGTATAAGGGCCCACACACTCAATTTTATCTAATGTACATTACTCCTCTAGTCCCCCTCGCCGGTGCACGAGTATTTTTGTACTTCAGACAAAGATGGTGTATGACATGGATCTCGCCAAGATGAGGTGGTATACATTGATTAAGAGGATTCAAGATGTCACACGGACCTATCCAAGAGGTGGCGGTACTCCAAGACATCATGTGGACCACACAAAGATGAGGTGATACTATAGTTGAGTAGTATACACACTAGACAGGGGCGAGCTACATCTAGAGTCATGCTTGGACTTAGGTATGATGCCCTTAGGTCATATAGTTTCTCAAGACCAGTTAGGCAGTATTTTACCTTTATTCATTTATTTTTTGTTTTATTCATTTTATAACAGTGGGAAGAAAATATAAAATAATAAATAATAAAATGCATATAGAAACGACACATGATTTTCTATTAATGGTCAATAGTGAGAATGACAACTTAGATGAACAAGGTTAATAGAAATGGATTACATTCATTTAGAGAAAAACACAGAACCCTAACATAAATATTAAGTCTTTAATTTCCTTAAATCATTCAAATGTGAACAAAACCAGGTGCTCGGGGTGGCAATCATGCCAAAGATAAGGGTGCCTCTTACTACCAGAGAGTTATTATGAGAGTGGTGGGTTGAATTAACTAAAATTTTAGTAAAGAAATATCCAAATATAGATTTTTTTAATATTAGAGGCAAGCATTGAGTTAATCAAGTAATTATTTTAGAAGCTAGGACTTCACTCAACAGATCAAGGAACCGTGAGTTAATGTGGTTGTCTATTTAAAATCCTACCTTGAACCCTTTAAGTAGTGTTGTAGCCAAAGATTATAAAATATTAGGGGTGGTTCAAGGATCCTTTCCAATAGAATACTCAAGCAATAGAGTATTCTGATTCTAGTATAGAGGGTTCCTAGAATTTGATAAAATACTGGGATGAATTTAATGATTAAATTAATCAGTAACATCTCATTCGGTAATCAGTATAAAAGTACTTATCTACTAAATTTTATTTTTATAAAAAGGCAAGAAACACCGCAAGTAAAAACTGTGATAAATATTGGACAAAGTTAGTTTCCAAACTAGAATGAAATTCCAAGAGTAGTATTGACGCTTGCGCATATGACTACTATATTAGAAATTCAAGGTGATGGTGTCCCTACCTATTAATCCACCTCATGAAGCGAGGGTGAGAAATTGCTTACATGAGACTCATGTATTGATCATATGATGGTTCTGTCATAATGCAATCAACAACATCTGATGTTATTTGCAGTCACTAAATCATGACATGGATGATATCACGTGTATTCTCATCTCCATGAAGTTTGTGAGGAGAAAGTGAAGAAATATTTGAATGTGATGATTACACTCAATTTGTGTAAAGTGAAAGAAAATTCACAATATTTCAATGCATCACATTCTTATATCATTTTAACCAAATTAATCTAGTTTTGTTTAAGGATACAAAAAAATAGTATGAATTAAGTGTTTAATTACCTTTTCGGTATGGTTCTCCAAGTAATAAGAATATTAATGGAAGTTCTATCTTTAGTTCTTATGGAGAATACATTGGATGACAAGGCAAAAAGTCCAATGAAATGTTATGCCAAAAACCTTCATAATGTCCTTTAAAGAGTAGTGGTTGGTTATTAAATAGAAGGTTATTTGCATCACATATGTTGAAATAAATTTATGAAAGTTTAAAATGAAATGAACTGAAGAGAATAAGCAAGTACCTTCTTCTTCTTTAGTGTATATTCATAAAATCAATGTATTTTTTCTGACATACTTCCTGGGTATTAAATAAAATAGTCCTTTCACATATTTGTATTGAAATAAAATAACTATGTAAGTAGAGAAACATTATTAGGAGTAAGGTGCCTTCTCCAAGCAGCTGAGAAAGGGTGATTCCTAAGTCAGCGGTGAGAAACACATAACTTCATATTTCTAAGTTAACGACTCTAGTCGAACAAGTTATTAAATGTAACCAAAACATTTATCTCATCTTCCATTTGGACATAATGAGAAATTATTCCAAGTTCTAGAATGTATGTTTTTTGGGGTGTATCATACCTAACAAATAGTTCAGTGGTACTTGAATCATAAGTAATAACTGATGATTATTAAAATATAAGACTTTTACCTATTTATGGAAAGATAATTCTTTTTCAAGTAAAACTAAAAGGGGACGTCAAGAATATACATAGTATGGTATTTATCCTTAGAATAGTTAAACACCTTTGGTATATTTGAATCATTTAGTTTGGACAATGAAACCTTTAGAAATAAAGGTACATCACAAGGATTTTGGAATTAGTTCAACAAGAAAGCGTGAACTATTCCAAAGGAAAGCTAGTGGCAACGATACTTCATAATATTATTTTAAGTTATTAAGGAATGTAATAGTAAAGTATGTTCATGGTTAGAATATATATCTTGCTTTGGATCGGCATGCCGAAAAATATCTTGACCAAGAATTCATCAATCATGATAATGTAGTGTGGTGTAATTCCAAACACACATTACCTTATCAACATCACCACATTGATGTTTATAAGGAGAATCGATGACTAGTATTACATGTTTACATTGATCAACAAAAATATAATGTGTGTCAATTTGTAAATGAAAATTTTATACATTATAGTTAAGATATAAGTTGTATCAATGTTTCAACTTGTAGAAAATTCAATCATATTTTAAGATGTGGTTTTCAAATAACGGCGAAAACCCATAATGAATATGCCAACTAAAAATAAAAAATGGATATCGTACAAGTCAATGTATGATTGAAATCCATAATTTCATAGGACATGTATTTAGATGCAAAGAGTTTTTTAGGATATAAACAAACATATATCAACCTAAACACATGGTGAATCAAAGTAATTATCCTAACAGTTTATTAGGATATTACCTAAATACCCAAGATAGAAAAGTGGTATTCAAGTGATATAATGCCTTTCTATATAATGATGAATATCTATTTTTGAGATAGTGGGATCAATATTGACTTGGATTTAGTCAATGATAGAGATATACAGATGGTTGGCATAAGAATAAGATCCACAAGTATATTTGGAAGAAGATTCTTCTAGGGACACATTCTACGTAGGAAGGATAAAAACCCTGGAGATGGTTTTAAGTTCACCGTGGCTGGTGATACATTATACATTAAGAATAATAATTCTTATAAGTAATCGGTATAAGGAAATTAGCTAATATTGACAAAATCAACTAAAATTCAATAATGTATTTAATGTATCAAAGTAAAAAAGGGGCTTATGAATTTAATACTACAGAGGGTATTAAAGTGATTTGATGAATGGATGGTATAAGTGTTGTACCAATAAGGCGTGATTGGTTATACCAAGTTAGTATGCCTAAATCCATTAGAATTTTAATTTTCGCAGCTAACTTCTAAGATCAATTTATTGTCCATTGCATGTCATGATCAACTTTAATGGAAGGTGTATAAACGACACAACCATAAAGGAATGATGACATCATATGATGCCAATAAGTGTTGCAAGTTACTGAAATCCAGTTATGGATTATATCAAGCAAAATGATCTTAGAGCATTCATTTGGAATGAATATTTTCCATGTGTTTACCAAAGTTTAGTGGGAGCGCCATTGTTTCCTAATTGGAATGTGTTCAACAACATATGGAAAAAATTTATTGGTTTTACAGTTAGTTAAGACCAGGATAAAAGTAATTCTCCGGTGATTGAATTAAATTAGCAAACAAATTATAGGGGAAATGATATACTGAGGTAGATATAACGGTTTCTTGGATCTATTCAATCATATATACAGTGAAATGGTATTGAAAAATACAAGTTGGAAGAATTCAAGTTATGAATTGTTGCCAATGTGAAATGGAATAATCTATCCAGGTTATCATGTTTGGAACATGGGAGGTGATTAAAGTTTTGATTTGAGTTCCATATTCTTTAGTGATGGATCAATCATGTATTCCATGAAATTTACTAATAATTTATATTCCCATAATATACTTTATATTTTAAAAATATCAGTTGTATCCAGGAGCACTGTAAGAAAAAAAGTCAGCACTATCTGATTGTACTTGGGAAATTAAAAAAGATATATACCTTATAAGTGGACAAGAAATGAAAACTAGTCATTGTGTGGCATGAAATAGTATTCCTTAGATCAATTTGATATAGTTTTGTAGTTATGCTAAAGGTGATGAGTGATTCAAACTCATAAAAACTAGTGGTAGTCATATCTATAAATACTGAGTAAGTTGCATCTTCTAAGGTAGCTAAGAAGAAATTAAACACAACTATTTTTTCTAATTCACGGAATCAAAATTAGTAAGTAAATTATTATCAAAATTTAAATGATGATATTTTTTCTAGGCAAGATATCAAGTTTAGATAGCGTTAAAAAGGGATATACTCAGGGATATTATCTCTTGAGATGTTTTTCTCATGGAGATGAGGTTGCATATAACAGAATTGTCACGCACTGGAAATGTGGTAGAAACCAGTAGCTAAAGACATTAATCTGAAAAAAATGATCTTAATCATTTGAGTAGCTAACATGTATGGTTAGAAAGTTGGCTCTAGTGCAAGTGGGAGTGTTGAAATTGTTGTTTTCCTAGAACTAACTATGTAGTAATTTTGATTACCATATCATGTATGTAGGTATCTATACATGATGTATTCATACCATTATAGTGTAGACATTAATGCGACCACTATTTAATGTTAATGTCCTAGGTTAATTGTCGTATAAAAAGGTTATAGCAGATCCCAAGCTATAATGAGACCCTCAAGATACAATGAAATTAATCTTAAACAAAGGTCATATGATCTAGATGCATCATAATAATTAGAAACGGTTGATGATTGAATATCAGGTTATGGGGGATCATAAGCATCAAGACTTCTTCTCATGAAGTTTTCAATGAGTGATCTCTACTACTGAGATAATGAGGACATACCCACCAATAGGAACACCACCAGTTTCAGGTGTCATTGGTTGTACATATCTACAAACATGTGTATTGGTCTTCTGAATTGATTCCATTACCAATGTATATCATTTTATTGCATGCTTTGATGAATGAAAAAATCTTTGATATTTAAATCGCGGTGAGGTAGCTTATGTTGGGTGCATCATTGGTGGTATGACATTGGTTGAATGCTCAAGAAAGGATTTGTCGCTTCCATGTTAAGGAAGTTGTATATCCCAGGCCTGGTTTATCAGGATGGTGCTACCTTCATAAGTCCTTAGTGAAAGAGTAGAGATGTAAATCCATCTAGATAGATCAAAAAATAATAAATCAAAAAAGTATGATGACCCAAGTGTGCATCCTGCTTTATGAGATATTTAAAGACAAATAGATTATAATACACAGTCAGCGTTTATAGGATGGTAGTCATTGCGATGACTAACTTTATCTCTTTTGGGTCCTTGATGAGTTGTCAGACTCCACTCTTGGTGTGTGTATTTTATTCACTTCTATTGAGATAAGGTCCTATAGGGTCACACACAATGGCATATTAAAAAATCTTCTTTATTTAGTTGAATAAGTATATTAGACATGGCGGGCCCCACTGTAGGGTCTGAGTATTGTCGAAGGCATTGATCACCAATGAAATAAATTAATTAATTATTATTCAAGTTATGAATAATTGGGATTGAATTTATTTAATATATTTACGAGTTAAGTAAATAAGAGAAAATATTATTCCGACAAATATTACTTTTATATTCGAGGTTTGTTTAACATTAAGTGGGAATGGAGAGTCGAGTTAAATGGCTTAGTTTTATCATGTAATATATTATATATATATATATTATATTTAAGTGATAAAGTATTAATAATTTTTATGGAATAGTTTAGTTCGTCATAATTATATAGCAGACATTTATATAAATGGGGGTCAAGGAACCCGATTGGGTATTTATCATCTACATTATAAATAGTGGAAGAGGCTCTCTCATCAAGACTATTCATGGAATTTTTTCCAGTGCCTCTCTCTACCCCCACTTCTTAGAGAGAGAAGCAGTCGATACAATTGTTCGGATTGAGTTCTTCTTCAAGCATCGAAGGAATATCGATGCGGTGATCATTAGGACGTGAAGGCGTCGTCAGATCTCCTCACTAGCACTCAGAATTCAATGATCAACCCTCCATTAGATTTTTGAAGAATGTGTGGAAGGTCTAGAGGATTCCATTTATGGATCGTTCAAGCAATGATTTCCATCAACAAGTTGCAGTCGAGCGCGATTTCATATATAAAGAGATATGTTTTCAGTTTTATTTTATATGATATTTTAATCTATGTGAGATCTTCGGACCAAAACAGGGCTCAGATGATCGGCAATGACTAGTTCCATTCTCTTATAGATGAAAATTTTAAAATCCCCAACCTGTCAGCTTCGGCTGTGGGCCCTGGTTCCTTCAAGTTGTATCAGAGGTATTTCTTATATTTTTTAATCCAAAAAAAAGTAATTTTAATAAAAATACTTTGAGGGTTTTAAATTGGTCTCAACGGTTCAAACCGCACATCGATCTGATTTCAAATGACCAAGTTATGGACATTTTTAATTTTTGGATTGGATCGAATTTGTGGTTTGATTACGAGTATTAGAATTTCATTGTTTTTGTTTTCAATCCCTGAGATTCGACAATGATATGACCAATTTTTCTAGTCATTTTAAATAATATCTATTTTGTGAAAATTATAATTTTACATTTTTATAATTTGCATAATTTTTTTTATTATAATAGTAATATTATAATACAATTATGATAATAATAAATTATTAATTTATTATAATAACTGTATTATTATTATAAATAAAGGATAATTTTAGACTTTATATTTTTTTTGGAATGGGGTGTGGATGTCTTTTTTTGATGAAAAATAATAGAGCTGTGTGGAAAATGGAAAAGCAGGTTTGAGTGGCTAAGTCAAAAGGTAATTAAAAAAACAAAAAAAAAAGATGTGAGGGGGAAGCCTATTAGCCCCCTATTGGTGCACCTTCTCCATGACACTAGAACCAGTGGCACTCTTATGCAGTCCTCTGGTAGCCCGCACCAGCACCGCCCCTTCGCCCTAGCGTTGCCGCCCACCACCGCGGTGTCCTGACATCCCTTCCCTCACCTCTCAGACTCCCTTTTGGTCGCACCTCTTCCACAAACTAGTGGCTCCTCTACCCTCTCAGAATTCCCCTGCCCCTCTAGTTTGTGCCTCTAAACCAGACACCTTCTTGACTTCAAGATGACACCCGCATCCAGCACCCCTCAGCTGGATGTGAATCTCCTTCTCGTTTCAGAACTCCCCTCTCTAGCGGACACCTCCACCTTTGGCATCCAGATCTGGATCAGTGAGCAACCTTCATCCGGCTATATCCTTCCCTTTACACAATAGCACCCACATCTGGTTGTTCGGTGCACATTATGGCGCTGCCTTCATCCCAAATTGCCATTCCAGCATTGCCGAATCCACCCATGGTGTCGTCCACACTTTCCGCTGCTGAAGGAAACCCCTACTGAGATTTTATGGACCTGAAACGCCCAATAAAAATCATGGACAGGTCTTCCCAACTCATAATGGGTTTGGTCAGATCTATATAGACTAGAAAATTCAATAACAAGCTTTTTCGGACCTATTACGGGTTTATGCAGGTTCATGGCGACCCGTAATGGGTTAAAGAAGGGTTTTAGGGCCTAGATTAATATAATTAATATATTTAATTAATTTAATTTCATAATTAAATTATATTAATTAATATATTAATTGTGGGATAATATAATAAATTTTAATACCCAGGGATTAAAATTAATATAATTTTTGAATTAAATTAATTAATTAATTAATTTTATTTTAGGTATTAAAATTAAATTAATTAGTGGATCGATATAATTAAATTATCTGAATCATTTAATTAATTTAATTTAATTAAATAACCACAATACTTATTTAATGCATTTTAATTCTTATCTCTAATTTTTCCCCGTCTATTGGTCTTGAGCACTGACCCATTTATGTCTACATTTAATTAATTTTTTAATTAATTATTTAACTGTGTGCGATGTTTGTAATTAATTAAATGACGACTTTTTCATCGTCTTTTTTTTTCAGTTAAAATTTATAAGGGCATACACACCCAATTTTATCTGATGTACATTACACCACTAGTCCCCATTTTCTGTGCGTGAGTATTTTTGTACTTTGGAGAAAGATGATGTATAACATGGATCCCGCCATGATGAGGTGGTGTACGTTGATCAAGAAGATGAAATACGTCATGTGGACCTCACCAAGATGTGGCGGTTATCCAAGACGTGATTTGGACCCCGCCAAGATGTGGTGATACTTCAGTCGAGCAACAGACATACTGGACGAGGGAAAGTTACATATAGAGTCAAGCTTCGACATAGGTATAATGCCCTTAGATTGTTTAGTTTCTCAAGACCAGTTGTGAATTAGTTTAAATTTATGCATTTATTCATTGTTTTATGTATTTTATAACAGCGTGAAAAATACATAAAATAATAAATAATAAAATGAATAATGAAGCGATGTATGTTTTTCTATTAATGTTCAACTATGAGCATGATGACATAGATGAACAAGATTAATAGAAATGGATTACATTTGTTGAGAGAATAAAAAAAACCCTCACATAAATATTAAACTGTTAATCACCTTCCATCATTCCAATTTTAAAAAAATCGGGTGTTCAGGGTGCTGATCAGGCTAAAGCTAAGGTTCCTCTTACTATCGGGGAGTTATTATGAGAGGGGTGGGTTGAATTAACTAAAATTGTAGAAAATAAATATCCAATGCTAGCACGTTGTAATTTTAGAGGAAAACATTGGGTAAATTAAGTAATGATTTTAGAAGCTGGGACTTCACTCAACAGATCAAGGAACCGTGAGTTAATACGGTTGGCCAGTCAAAATCCTACCTTAAACCCTTTAGGTAGTGGTGTAGCCAAAGCTTGTAGACTATGAGGGGTGATTCAAGGATCCTTTCCACTAGAATACTCAAGCAATCAAGTATTATGAATCTATTATAGATGGTTCCTATAATTCTATAAAATAATAGGATACATTTATTGATTAAAATAATCTGTAATGTCTCATTTTGTAATTAGAATAAAAGTATTTATCTGCTAAATTTTATTTGTATAAAATGGAAAAAAATACCAAAAGATAAAAACTACGATAAATACTAAAAAAATTTAATGTTCAAATTAGTACAAAATTCCAAGAGTAGTATTAAAACTTTCACACATTAATACCATATCAAAAATTCAAGGTGTTGGTGTCCCTACCTGTTAAGCCACCTCATGAAGTGAGGGTGATAAATTTATTACAAGAGACTCATGTATGGAGCATATGATGGTTTTTTCATAATAGTATCATCAACATATGATGTTAGTTGTGGTCACTACATCATGAGGCATATGATATTGTAGAATCCCATGTTTTTAAACCAGACAAAAGTACGAAGGTTTTTGAACTTTTTCATTTGATGGTTAGGTTGGATTTAAAACTGAGTTTTGATATGTAATTTCAAGAGTTTGATCACTCATAACTAATGTTTTTGGGAATGGGATATGGCCTGAGAATTTTACCAAATGGATCGAGAATTTTCGAGAGTTTTGGACCCGAAAAACTTTAAGTTTTAAAAGACAGCAGATGGTGCACAGTTTGCTCATGGTCTTCCAAACCGTGCGGCCCACAACAGAACACCATGTGACCCTATTATAAAATGGATAGTGTCTTGTGCACAACCTATGCACTATTTCCTAAATCATGTGCCTATCCCTTGCGGGGTGCATCTTGGTGGCAGTAGACTCCGCATGGTTTGTGCACAGTTTGGAAAACTGTGCAGTCTTAACCGTGCACGATGCCCAGTTTTTAAATTTTAAATTTGTTTTATTTTAATTAAATTAAACTGAAAATAAAAACCTAAACTACTCCCTGTCCCCTCTCATATGTGAAGTACCAACCCAAGGGTCTCTCCCCTTCGACGCATAGAGCTCCTCCCTCTACCTCCTCTTCCTCTGGTTTTTTTTCAAACTCCTTCAATTTTCTTGTCTAATCCATCTTTGTGAGTCCTATCCTCCCTTCCCATTCTTTATTGTGGCTTCACTTTGACCAAATTGGTGCCCTGTGAGAATTTTCCGAACCCTATGGTTGTGGGGTGATCTAAATTTTGGTTTTCTTTCGGTCTAGGTTGGACCAAAAGGTCTCTCGGGACCTTTGGATGCAAGTTCTAGCAATTTCCACTGAAGGTGAGGCCATTCAGATGGTTTCGGTCTGTTGGATTGGTTTTGAGGTAAGATTTTCACTTCTTGGTTTCTTCCGCACATGTTAAATTTGGTCCTTTTGGTGTTTATGAGTCCCTATATTGTTTCTTATAGTGAGTTGAGCTTCTCCATGAGGTTTTTCTTCATTTTGGTTCATCGCCGATGCGGACGACTTGGTTCCACCTTGAGGTAGGGTCCCTTTACAAGTCCATAATATTTATAAAAATATTAATTAAGTTTCTTACTTCACTTTTTTTATAAATAAATTTATGCAATTAAGTATTATGTCCAATTCTTGTGAAATGTGAATTTTAACATGGTCATGATTTGAATTCTAAATGTATTAAATGATTTTTTGATTAACAATATCATGTTTTTGTAATAAAACCCCTTCCAATGGAGGTACACTTCCTTCAAGCTAAAATGTTGTGGTTAGACATTTCTTTCTTGACTTATTGTATTTAAAATTATTATGCCTTGATGTTGTGTTGAAATATGGAATTCTTAGGACATGGACATAAAGACATTATAAACACTAAGTTTCCATTTTTAAAATTATTAAAGGACCAAAGTACCATCTAAGTGTTTGGTCTAGTTTTGGATTGGAATTACCCATGTAGGTAATTTTCCTTTGTATGGATACTTGGAGCCCTTCAAATGAAACTGACATGTTTTGGTAAATGAAATGAGTTGATTCAGATGAATCGTTAATGCTTAATGATTTATCCTCCAAACAAGTTACTAAATTGTTTTTCAATTTTTTTGAATACTAATAAAACCTTTGGTGACACATGGGTTCCCATTTAGGAATTCCATGATGGAATCAATGGGTTTTCATTCTCATACCTAGGGAGATACATGGACTCTCATGTAATAATTCCATGGATGGACCCAGGTTCATGAGACAAGGATTGGTTCCACATCCGTGGAAACCCTTAACCATACTAAGGGAAGGTAGCGGTGTGGACCTTTCCCTTAGAAAATGCATTAATATTTTTTACTAAATGGTTGCAATGATACTTGAACTTTCCAAACCAATGGAAGGCAAGGCTTAAACCAATAACTAATTGGTTTCAATGCTACTTGACCTTTACACAATAATGGAAGGAAAGGATTGAACCAATAAATAACAGTTTCAACTCTACTTAACCTATCCAAAATAATGGAAGATAAGACTTGAACCAAATGAATCATTACATGAATTATTTATCAAATGGGAATGGACTGACTCGAGCTCACCTTGGATTTTGAGAGGAGAATACCTTGGGTATTGGGAACCCCATTATGATTCAAGGATACTGTTTTCTTAGGTTGATACCCACCTAGACTTTGGTTCTTTTCTATTCCTTGGAGGCCCAGTATACTACTATTGGGTCCCTTCTTCTTATAGGATACCTTAGATACACTCCTTGGATCCAACATTGACTAGTAGGTTCCATGGTTAAAGCCCATCGGTCCATGGGTTTTCTTAGCACCGTTTTACCTTGGTCGATCACCTTAGACTCAGTAAGTGACTTATCATGGAATGACTTGGATTACGCTCCTTGTATTACACTCTTACCCCTTAGCTAGACTCAGATACTACTGAGTTAGCTCTCTGGGAGTTTACGTTACCTTGGTTTTTACACTGGAACTCCCTAACTAGATATCTTTTCCAGGTTACCTCGTTACGTCTTGGAACCTTCACTACTTATACTATCATAGAATTCCTTGGATACACTCCCTTGGTCCAGCATTGACAAGTAGGTTCCATGGTTAATGCCCATCGGGCCCGGTCATTGCTAATCCCCATTTTACCTTGGTGGAAACTTCATAGACTCGGTAGGCGACTTACTCACATGTGACTTATAAATAAAATAGTAAAACTCAATTAATGAACTGGTTACATGTTCAGACACCATCCAAGGTCTTAAGAAGGTACATGGGTATTTAGTTATATTGTATTAATTACTTTATTTATTCATTCTTTCACCCTATTTAATTTATATTATACTATTGGGATTGGGTTAGACACCGATGGTGCTGGCCTACTAAGATTTATATCTCACACCCTACTTGGGCTGACATTGCACTGGGGTACCCGAGTAGACCTTTCTTGTTCACATAGACTTGGACCTTGTTTGTTGTTGTATTGTTTTCACCTGGAGTAGGAGCAAAGGATTGAGCTGGAGCTTGTGATGATCAAGGAAATTTCCCATGGGGATTTTCTATCCTTTCCTTATTTTTTACCATATTAAAAATCATGTTTCAGTGTTTACTGCTTTCCTTCATGTATCAATATCATGTCATGCATTCATCTATTGTATATACTAGCATTGGACACTTTTGTTTAGTCATATGAAATATTTTTCCACTTCTTTGTCAATTATGTATTAATTCATCCATTGTTGATCATTATTTACTATGTTATACCACGATGAAGATTTTTATAAGAGGGTATAATCTCCCCACTGACCATCCTTACACCCTCACTGCTAGTCAGCAACCTCTGTCATATGGGGAGGTGTTCCTGAGGTCATGTGGCGACCGGTCTGACCACCGCCTTAGTGGTGAGCCAGGCCAGGACGTTACAAAGTGGTATCAAAGGTGGTTTTTCCTTTTGTCTTACTGTTTTAGGTTGGTAGACAGGAGACTAGGAAAGTGTCGGTGCTTGGTTAATAGTTGTGCTTGGGACTGATCACCCCATGTAGGGGAAATGACCAAGTGGCCGGGGCTGGGATTGTTGTTTATTCTATTCACTATTACAATTGATATGATTTCACCTAGAGTGACTGATGTACATTCAACTGCTCATGATTTATGGAATTATGAATATTACCTTTGGCCTGTCAGGGAAAAGATAAAACATGAATGCATCATATTAGGCACTTAGAAATTTACATTCCATGCATATATTCCATTCCATGTAGTTGCATTAGTAGGTTTTCTGCTACGTACAATTCTGTGGCTTATAAATATGACATGATTAGTGTGACGCCCCAGGTTTTATGAACTGGTTTAAGTAAGAAGTGTTATGCCTTTAATAATGTCTCTTGTTTTATTCGTTTTGCTAATAAGGAATTGGAAATGAAATAAAACATGGATAATAAGGTAAATTGATATATATTAAAACATTAATTTGCAACAAGACCCAACTAGTTGAAAATACCGTGCACAAGACCTAACACAACCACAACAAGACTACAAAGAACCACAACTCAAGCAATCGGATAATCCTCATCTTCAGAGTCCATCAGCGTGAAAAGTATAACAGCCAGGGCCACGGTGCACATGCTCAACGCCAATGGTATGAGGAGAGCCATCCTTCCTGTTCAAGTGTTCTGTTTTAGGAAGTACCCCACACCCCTGTATTTATAGTAGTTCTTTGAGTTATGACCGTTATATTTATATATCCGTTGAGTTTTCAAAACGACCATTGTGTTCCATTAATAAAGTTAACTTTAAAAGAGAACTCGGTTTTTTCCCTCATAACTTTATGATATTCTTAAAGCATTCTTTCAAAAAAGATTCTTCGTTTTAAAATAAAAGAGTATTCTTAGAAGTAAATCTTCTCATTTTTACAAAATCCCGATGAATACCTAGGTAGTTGAAAACTTGGTTTTCTTTTTGTGAAAAATATGTTTAGAGGGAATTTGTAATAATTATGTCTTTTGGTCTCATCAACTATGTAATTTTTGGAAACTATTGGTCTTTAAAAGAATTTTATAAAACAAATAGTGGAGTATTTTAAAAAAATACTAATGATTGTAATAGTATTATACAAAAGGTATATCTTTTAAAAATTTATATGAGGACTTAAAATATTTTATGTAAACTAGAAATTGGTTTTAAGATTTAAAGTAAAAAATATCTGTTTTTACTCAATTCCTACAAATATTTATATTTTGAGTTAAGTATATAATAAAACTAAATTTTTATAAAAAAATTGAGTGGGACCCGGCCAAGCCAAGGGAATCCTTTAGGGACAAGCCCTCAAGGCCACGGCCGAGACCCCCATAGGGACCCGAGGTACTGCCATCAGGCTCCCCAGGTGTGCGTGCGCGTGTAGAGAGTCAGCCAGACTAGAGGCTCGGGGTGGGTCAAGCATAGGTTACCCAGGTCGCGTGCGGGCCCGTGTATAAGGCCGCGGCTCGCGCTGCGTCTGGTTGGGCCAAGGCCCGCGAGGGGGGGGGGACCCGTGTGTAAGGCCCCAGGTGCATGTGTGTTGGTGTTATTGAACCGAAGTCCGCACACTTTGGTTTATAAGACGCGCCTCAAAATCCTTCTGTTTCGATGTGGGACGAGCTCCCTGCGACCGGGACCATCCGATCAACTCCCGCGTCGATCTCAGCCGTCCAGCCCGTTTTTAACCGCGCGACCTCCCTGCTTCTCTGTAGCCATCCGATCTCATCGGAGATTCAATCATGGCCCTCCATCCATTTTAAAATGTTTAATCCATTTCCTGCTTCTCCCTCAGCCGCACGATCTCGCCATCTTCAATCCGGACCGTTCCTTCCCTTACCGCGTCGCCCCGTCGTCTTCTTCCCAGCATCGGGGTCCTGTGCCTGTAGGCCTGCACCAAGGACGCCAGGCCCCTCCCTTCGCACTGCACCACTGACCCCCGAACACTCCCCATCCTAGCTCACTATGCCTTCGTCCTTCTCCCACGACGGCCTACCCATGGGCCGAGACACCCTTCTTGCACCGATGCTGTACTTAAACCCTCACACCTCATGAACTGATGACAGCTCCTCCTCCTCTTTCTCACCCTTGATCTCCCAGCAATCCAGCAAGCTCACCACCATTCCAGGCTCCCTCCTCAAGCAGGTAAGGGTATTTCCATGTTTCTTCTTTTCTTTTCTTCATTTGATGAAACCTATATTTCTATATACTGCTTATATATTTATGTTTATAAAGCCAACCCCCGGGTTTTAATACTTTCAATGGCGTTTGACACCGTGTTACAAAGGATGTATATATATTTCCTCATGTTTGACGTCTCCTGTTTCACAAAAAAAAATATAGATATAAACCCGAAACAAACTTTTTATATGTGTTGTATATACGGGTTGATATGTTTCTAAAAAAAATATGAATAAAAGATATAGCGCCCAAACCCCCTTCGATTTTATTTCCAAGATTATGTGGAGGATATACTGGATGATACATGGATGCTGAGGTTTCATATGTAACTGATGCATAATTTGTATCATTTGTGTGAACCTTACATATATATAACCACATATTCCTACATGTTTTTATACTTTTGGTTGCACATGGACCCAAAGCTTAACATTAATCATCTATGTGAACTATATATATATGTATCACTACGTATTCTGACATGTTGATATATTTCTCTGGTTATACATAGAACCAATGCATAACATATATCATTTTGTGAACCTTATATACATATATGACTACATATTTCTACATGTTTATAAATATTCCTCTCCTTTTCAAAACGAGGCAGTTATGATTTTAGGAGATGAATGCATGTTTCTTGAATGCTATTTTTGGATGCAATCTAGGCCACAAGCTTAGGTATGATTATGATATGTTTTCTTTTTTTAAAACAAAGTGATTACATATTTTTGTATTTATAACTTCCCAAATATTAAACCCTCTTACTGTTTATGTTCCATAACTAAATAAATTAAGAGTCCTTCAGCACTCATGAAATTTTCACCGGCCTTATTTATTTAGTATAAAACCCCTTTTCTTTCTTTTTACAATTTTGGTGAATGTGAAGATTAATTAGGTTATGTTTTACCATATTTAGGGGCTTTATTCATCGTATTTGATTGTAAGTGCTTCCTTAAGAATTTAAGATTCCATTGAAAAATAAAGAATCATCATTTTTTATCATTCTATATACTTTAATAATGAGCTTTTGTAAAAGTAGTGTTTTATGGAACTATGTATGCCTTTGTTTAGCTGTCAACCTATTTTGAAAATATCATCTACCCTTTCATGTATAAAAAAAGGGGTATGGTGTCTCATTACTCTTATTATTATTGTACAAAATGCATACTAATGACATATCCCTAAATGAACTAAGAAATTAGATTACCCAAAGTGGTATTGGACACCTTGGGTAAAGTGAAAACGAATGAGATATTCAAGGTGGTATGAGAAATCTTGAATATACAGATTGATAAAACAGATTATGAACGATGTGGATCACATAATAACATAGAAAAATTTTAAGGGTGCGTCCTGATAGAGCCCCATTGCATTGGGTAATGATGTAACCACTAGAGATTACAATTTTAAGGGTGCGCCCAGATAGCGCCCCATTGCAGTGGGTAATGATGTAACCACTAGAGATTACAATTTTAATGACACCTTGGGGATGGACCTTGGTGATATGTTCATGATTTTCTAAGTTAAATGTGTGGCCACATGTTCAATTTATGTATCAAGTTTTTTTTAAAGATAATGCACCTATCCTCTTACGACCACTGCCCTTACATAAAGTTCATATTTCACTAATATAAGTTGGACCATGATTTGTGTTTTTCTTTTGGTATAATCACAGCCAGCATATAAAATTTAAGTTGTTCCCTCCTTGCGCAACTCTGATTACTTTCGCATTATTCTCAACTGTCAATATTATTCTTAAGGAATTTACGGGTCATAGTTACTACTCTTCTGAGAAAATGATACATTTGTTTCATATTGATTGAGCATTTCTGTTATTGTGTTTTACAGTTCCTTAAGAAAAAAATATTTTTAAAATTAATGGTTTTCGAAGAGTTAAACTGTTCTTTTATATATATACCCCTTACTGAGCGTTTTAAATGCTCACCATACGTTTTGATTTAAAATTTTCAGGTATCAGCTTTTGAAAGATGAATTGTTTCAGAAGTTGCCGGTTTCCCAGAACCCGAACCGCACACGATCCTCTGTATGGGACATGATGTGTTGTTAACAAAGTGTATTTTTTTTAGATAACACATCATGTTCAGAAGGCACCGACTCCTATGGTTTTCTGGGGTCGGGGTCTCTACAGTTGGTATCAGAGGTTCGGTTTGGATAACTCTGGAAAGCCAGAAACTGAAACAAAAATATATATGTATATGTATTTCAATTTTATTAAAAACTGGTTTTCTTAAATTTCAGATGGAAAACGAAGGCACAAATCTCTTATCTCTCCCCACAGAGGCCCTAGAGACCATTGTATCTTTAGCAAGTCGTGAGGACTTTCTAAACTATGCCCATATCCTCATGACATGCAAATACCTTTACGATGTATCCAATTCACCGCGGGTGCTTCAGCTACACCAAGGGGTAGGAATAGATTACCTCCTTATGATAATAACCCAGTTTCCCTCCTATGTACGTCGAGGAAGGTACTACGAGGGACTTTTCCGGATTTTCATGGCGGGTGAGAGCTTTGGCACTATGCTTGATAACCCTTTTCAATAAGCTGCTGCTGACGGAGACCTCCGAGTGGGCTACCTTTGTCAGATTTTAAACTATGGCTTCTGGGGTCAGTTGTTGGACTTCGGAAGGTTAAAAGACGAGTCCACCCATTTGTCTTACAGACGACAAGTGTATGAAGATGTCTCTCAACTTCATGCCCCCCATGCTAGACTCATAAGACGACATAAGTGTCCTCATGAGTTTTTCGCTGAATGCTCGGCCTGTGTTTGGTTCGAGGAGTTAGGGAGTTTTGCCTCTCTGTGTGGAGTTCGTTTAGTCAATGAGTAAGGGAAACCCAAGCACTAATAATAATAAACATATGTTTATTGAAATGCTGTCTTTCCCATTTCCTTGTCCTTACTTTGTACTTGTCCTTGTATGATTTTCAAGTAATGGAACTCCTGTCTTAAAACTTTCAGATGGAAGGACGAACCCACCTGTTATCTCTTCCCACCGAGATTTTGGAAATCATTGCGATCAAAACGTGTGAGGACGAGTATGACCCCTTCGCAAATTTGCGAAGAACGTGCAAGCAATGGTTTGAGATAACAAACGGTCCGGAGATTCTCCACACCTGCCAGGGGAATGCCTCCATATATTACCGCATTGGCTCTGCTCAGCTAGCCGGATGTGAATGACGAGGAAGTTACCATGAAGGGCTCTTTCTTTGTTTCACCCTAGGCCGAAACTTCACGGCCAGAGTGAAATTCCCGGAGGCTGCGTTAGAGGGAAATCTTTATGCAGCTTATATGCTCCAACTTCTCAGCTTTAGCCTATTTGACCATATCTATGGCTTCGATATCCTCGACCGAGACATAATTCGGCAAGTTCTTCGTAAATTGGTCTGCAAAGACATTTCAGAACTTTGTACCTTTTGAGCTTCCCTTTGGAGGCCTGAAGGCCCGGAACATAAGTTCAACCCCTCCTGTATTAGGTGTATATGGATTAGGGAGCTGGAAGAAGTGAGCTTCGCTACGGGGATCCCTCTAAATGCACCTTTTGACCCTATTCGTTGGTGGAGGTGGTAGGAAGGTTTCTGAACCTTGTAGTGTTGTGAAGTAAATTGCGATGACACAATTTTCTAAAGGGGGGGATAATGTGACGCCCCGGGTTTTATGAACTGGTTTAAGTAAGAAGTGTTATGCCTTTAATAATGTCTCTTGTTTTATTCGTTTTGCTAATAAGGAATTGGAAATGAAATAAAACATGGATAATAAGGTAAACTGATATATATTAAAACATTACTTTGCAACAAGACCCAACTAGTTGAAAATACCATGCACAAGACCTAACACAGCCACAACAAGACTACAAAGAACCACAACTCGAGCAATCGGATAATCCTCATCTTTAGAGTCCATCAGCGTGAAAAGTATAACAGCCAGGGCCACGACGCACATGCTCAACGCCAATGGTATGAGGAGAGCCATCCTTCCCGTTCAAGTGTTCTGTTTTAGGAAGTACCCCACACCCCTGTATTTATAGTAGTTCTTTGAGTTATGACCGTTATATTTATATATCCATTGGGTTTTCAAAATGACCATTGTGTTCCATTAATAAAGTTAACTTTAAAAGAGAACTCGGTTTTTTCCCTCATAACTTTATGATATTCTTAAAGCATTCTTTCATAAAAGATTCTTCATTTTAAAATAAAAGAGTATTCTTAGAAGTAAATCTCCTCGTTTTTACAAAATCCCGATGAATACCTAGGTAGTTGAAAACTTGGTTTTCTTTTTGTGAAAAATATGTTTAGAGGGAATTTGTAATAATTATGTCTTTTGGTCTCATCAACTATGTAATTTTTGGAAACTATTGGTCTTTAAAAGAATTTTATAAAACAAATAGTGGAGTATTTTAAAAAAATACTAATGATTGTAATAGTATTATATAAAAGGTATATCTTTTAAAAATTTATATCAGGACTTAAAATATTTTATGTAAACTAGAAATTGGTTTTAATATTTAAAGTTAAAACTATTTGTTTTTACTCAATTCCTACAAATATTTATATTTTGAGTTAAGTATATAATAAAACTAAATTTTTATAAAAAAATTGAGTGGGACCCGGCCAAGCCAAGGGCATCCTTTAGGGACAAGCCCTCAAGGCCACGGCCGAGACCCCCATAGGGACCCGAGGTACCGCCATCGGGCTCCCCAGGTGTGCGTGCGCGTGTAGAGAGTCAGCCAGACTAGAGGCTCGGGGTGGGCCGAGCATAGGTTACCCAGGTCGCGTGCGGGCCCGTGTATAAGGCCGCGGCTCGCGCTGCGTGTGGTTGGGCCAAGGCCCGTGGGGGGGGGGACCCGTGTGTATGGCCCCAGGTGCGTGTGTGTTGGTGTTATTGAACCGAAGGCCGCACACTTTGGTTTATAAGCCACGCCTCAAAATCATTCCGTTTCGATGTGGGACGAGCTCCCTGCGACCGGGACCGTCCGATCAACTCCCGCGTCGATCTCAGCCATCCAGCCTGTTTTTAACCGTGCAACCTCCCTGCTTCTCTGTAGCCATCCGATCTCATCGAAGATTCAATCATGGCCCTCCATCCCTTTTAAAATGTTTAATCCGTTTCCTGCTTCTCCCTCAGCAGCACGATCTCGCCATCTTCAATCCGGACTGTTCCTTCCCTTACCGCATCACCCCGTCGTCTTCTTCCCAGCATCGGGGTCCTGCGCCTGTAGGCCTGCACCAAGGACGCCAGGCCCCTCCCTTCGCACTGCACCACTGACCCCCGAACACTCCCCCTCCTAGCTCACTGTGCCTTCGTCCTTCTCCCACGACGGCCTACCCATGGGCCGAGACACCCTTCTTGCACCGAGGCTGTACTTAAACCCTCACACCTCATGAACTCACGACGGATCCTCCTCCTCTTTCTCACCCTTGATCTCCCAGCAATCCAGCAAGCTCACCACCGTTCCAGGCTCCCTCCTCAAGCAGGTAAGGGTATTTCCATGTTTCTTCTTTTCTTTTCTTCGTTTGATGAAACCTATATTTCTATATACTGCTTATATATTTATGTTTATAAAGCCAACCCCCGGGTTGTAATACTATCAATGGCGTTTGACACCGTGTTACAAAGGATGTATATATATTTTCTCATGTTTGACGTCTCCTGTTTCACAAAAAAAAATATAGATATAAACCCGAAACAAACTTTTTATATGTGTTGTATATACAGGTTGATATGTTTCTAAATAAAATATATAAATAAAAGATATAGCGCCCAAACCCCCTTCGATTTTATTTCCAAGATTATGTGGAGGATATACTGGATGATACATGGATGCTGAGGTTGCATATGTAACCGATGCATAATTTGTATCATTTGTGTGAACCTTACATATATATAACCACATATTCCTACATGTTTTTATACTTTTGGTTGCACATGGACCCAAAGCTTAACATGAATCATCTATGTGAACTATATATATATGTATCACTATGTATTCTGACATGTTGATATATTTCTCTGGTTATACATAGAACCAATGCATAACATATATCATTTTGTGAACCTTATATACATATATGACTACATATTTCTACATGTTTATAAATATTCCTCTCCTTTTCAAAATGAGGTAGTTATGATTTTAGGAGATGAATGCGTGTTTCTTGAATGTTATTTTGGATGCAATCTAGGCCACGAGCTTAGGTATGATTATGATATGTTTTTTTTAAAACAAAGTGATTAAATATTTTTGTATTTATAACTTCCCAAATATTAAACCCTCTTACTGTTTATGTTCCTTAACTAAATAAATTAAGAGTCCTTCAGCACTCATGACATTTTCACTGGCCTTATTTATTTAGTATAAAACCCCTTTTCTTTCTTTTTACAATTTTGGTGAATGTGCAGATTAATCAGGTTATGTTTTACCATATTTAGGGGCTTTAGTCATCGTATTTGATCATAAGTGCTTCCTTAAGAATTTAAGCTTCCATTGAAAAAGAAAGAATCATCATTTATTATCATTCTATATACTTTAATAACGAGCTTTTGTAAAAGGAGTGTTTTATGGAACTATGTATGCCTTTTTTTAGCTGTCAACCTATTTGGAAAATATCATCTACCATTTCATGTATAAAAAAGGGTTATGGTGTCTCATTACTCTTATTATTATTGTACAAAATGCATACTAATGACATATCCCTAAATGAACTAAGAAATCAGATTACCCAAAGTGGTATGGGACACCTTGGGTAAAGTGAAAACGAATGAGATATTCAAGGTCGTATGAGACATGTTGAATATACAGATTGATAAAACAGATTATGAATGATGTGTCTCACATAATAACATAGAAAAATTTTAAGGGTGCGTCCTGATAGCGCCCCATTGCATTGGGTAATGATGTAACCACTAGAGATTACAATTTTAAGGGTGCGCCCAGATAGCTCCCCATTGCAGTGGGTAATGATGTAACCACTAGAGATTACAATTTTAATGACACCTTGGGGATGGACCTTGGTGATATGTTCATGATTGTATAAGTTAGATGTGTGGCCACATGTTCAAGTTATGTATCTAGTTTTTTTTAAGATAATGTACCTATCCTCTTACGACCACTGCCCTTACATAAAGTTCATATTTCACTAATATAAGTTGGACCATGATTTGTGTTTTTCTTTTGGTATAATCACAGTCAGCATATAAAATTTAAGTTGTTCCATCCTTGCGCAACTCTGATTACTTCCGCATTATTCTCAACTGTCAATATTATTCTTAAGGAATTTACGGGTCATGGTTACTACTCTTATGAGAAAATGATACATTTGTTTCATATTGATTGAGCATTTCTGTTATTGTGTTTTACAGTTCCTTAAGAAAAAAATGTTTTTAAAATGAATGGTTTTCGAAGAGTTAAACTGTTCTTTTATATATATACCCCTTACTGAGCGTTTTAAATGCTCACCCTACGTTTTGATTTAAAATTTTCAGGTATCATCTTTTGAAAGATGAATTGTTTCAGAAGTTACCGGTTTCCCAGAACCCAAACCGCACACAATCCTCTGTATGGGACATGATGTGTTGTTAACAAAGTGTATTTTTATTAGATAACATATCATGTTTAGAAGGCACTGACTCCTATGGTTTTCTAGGGTCGGGGTCTCTACAATTAGGTTTATACTTGTTTAGGTAATACACTAGCTTGACTTCTATTCTTACCGCTTGTTATAGCATGCTCCTATGATTGAATTTCCAGGATTCCGTGATTTAAGCTTGTTGCTTTGTGTTAGATACTTATAATGACATGATAACTTACTTCAATATATGTAAATGGTTTCATGGGCTAAGTTTAAAGGTTGTGATTATGACAGGATCCAGTTTTCATTTGTAAGGTGTATGGACACCTTATAGCTGGAAAAAGGTAACCGTGTAATTGAACCATTGTAAAAGGATACTAAATTCAAGTGCTAAAGTAAGTTGGTTTTTACTGAAGGGAGCCAAATGAAAAAAAATTTAGACCGTATGGGCACTTTACAGGTTGGTATATGTCCACCAATATAATTTGGACCGTTATGTTTGACCATGTTAAATTCTTAATTGACATTGGTATCGATTAATGGGAGACAATTTTCAATCCATGGAGTGTATGGGTGTTTCATGAATTGGGAAATGACAACCCATATTAAATGTGATGACATGATGACTTGTGAAATGATTATAAATGTGAAAGATGTTTAGATTTTATCTAAAACCAAATGATTAGCTTTTAAAAATGGAACTAGACCAAAGTAGTTCAGATGGGGACTGTTTTTATGGGATGACCTATTTGGGTGTATAATTTTTTATAATTGTGCATTTACTATTGGGTTGCTTTATAGAGAACCCAGGTTGGTTAAAATGGGACCCTCGTAGGTCACCTTATCTTCTTAAAAATAATTTATTTTGATAAGTTTCTTGAAAATGATGGAATTTCATCTAACGTAAAATGTTTTAAAAAGAGAGTTTTATAAAACATGCCTTTTTTTCCCTTGGGGTGTTGGTTTAAATCAAGTACCTTGTTTTGTTTTGAAAATGGTACTTCATGTTTTGATTAAATCTATTGATGAGTAAAGATTAAATGTGATTAAATATAAGAGGCCTGGAAATGGAACCTGTAGTGGTGTCCACAGTTAAAAAACCTCGTGTAAGGGTAGTTCATACTTCTCTTTGAGTTTCCTTAGAACAGAAGCATGAGTAATTTTTGTAAGAAGTATTTTCTATATAAATGGATTTATGATTGGATTTTTAGCCTACTAACTTTTGTTTGTTGTGGCCTGGTGTGAGGTTTAAATCTCATTATTTATAAGGGGCTAACCCGTGGTAGGTATCACCCTCAGAACTTAAATGCCTTGATAGCGCTGTGGCTTTTCTCAGTCTTGGTGTCATTAGCTATCATTGTCCCTAGTAGGACTCTCAGTTTTAAAGTGAAACCCTTATTCAGATAGGTGTTCATGTATTTCTTGACCTTATTATGGGCTTTATCATCAAGTAATGCTTATTTTTAGCTAGTTAGACGTGCCTCAGGCATGGTCGGCTACTTTGTAGGTCTTCTGACTCCTTCTTCTTAGTGATGGACGACTTGGTATGACATCTTCCAAGAAAGTGGTCATATGAGGTAATATGACTTCGAAATAAATATTATTTTACTATTGAGTATGGTCTTGGGTCATATTCAAGTCAAGTGACCTAAGTTTTATAGAATCAGTTCATTCCAATACATGGGATGGTTTTAAAAAAACTCAGGTGTTTTGACACGCCAATCTCATTGTTATAATTTTTCGCACTTTTGAGCGGTTAGTTTTCTTCCCCTTCGACTAGAACACCCTTAATGTGGGTAGTGTCCTGTTGAGAGGGTTAATGTTACCTTACAAGTAGTAGGAAAACCTAACCAGACCATTAGGAAATGGTCAGGTTTCTTTAATTCCCTTGAGGCTTGCAAGTCTTAAATCATGTCAGTGCTTTCTTGGTAGCACGACTTTGATCTGGTTCAACTATTTTACCTTGAAGTTTCTGGGTGTGTTTGACTAGAAACCCCATCTTAAACCCTCTTAGTGTACTCGTATTAAGATACAATCATGTCCCCTATCTTGACATCATCCTCAATGCACTAAGAGGGCGTCGGTCTTATGCTGCGCTAAATCTTTAAAAGTTGTTGAGTTTGTTGGATGATCCTTGTTAGTGTTATATGCTAAATCATGGTTATCCTTGAGGATTGGTAAGTCCTTAGTGATTCATGAGTTCCCATGTAGGAATGCCTTGTTCAGACTCATGGACTCCAGCCATTTCTTCTGAATTTCTCCATCCACCTAAGCCAGACTTCATTGAGATACATCAGCCAAATGGATCGACTCATTCTCTTCTTCTCTGTTGATTTTTGTGGTTATATGGGGATGTTTTAAATCTCATTTCCCAGTTAAGGAAAGTGTGGTATCAAGGTTGGCAATGTCTTATGAGAAATCTTGCTCGACCAGTTCTGTTAAGTCGATCAGAATTTGACCATTTTATTTTTACGAAATTATTCCAGGAGTGTCGTAAGAACACTCAAAGTTATTCCTTAAACAACAATTTCAGTGGTGGAGGTATCGTGGCTTGTAATTGTCCCCTTCTTAAGTTAACACCTATGGTGGGAAGCACCATCAGTTGAGTATTACATAGACTTTGACTTGATCTTGTATCTATCTAAATGGGGTCATGTAAGTTATGTTTCTGTGTTTTATTTTAACACTGAGTGTTGGATCGGTTTTTAAATCCAAAAGTATGGAATGATTAAGACATGATTAAAGGTGCATCAGGAATTAGTAATGCAATGAAACAACTGGAATGGAACTTCATGAACCTTTTAGGCCGGGTGGTGCTTATGTTGTCCCTGAAGTCTTCTCAGGGACAAGAAGTTTTTAAGGTGGTTAGAATATAGAATCCCATGTTTTTAACTGGACAAAAGTATGAAGGTTTTTAAATTTTTTCATTTGATGGTTGGGTCAAATTTAAAACTGAGTTTCAGAATGTAATTCTGAGAGTTGGATCACTTCTAAGTGATGTTTTTGGGAATGGGCGAACGCCTGAGAAGTTTCCTGAGTGTATTGACAATTTTTGAGAGTTTTAGACAAAAAAAATTCAAGTTTTAAAAGATAGTAGAGGGTGCATGGTTTGGGAATGGCCAACTAAACTATGTGGCCCATACTAGTTTGTCATGTGAGCCTATTTTAAAAGGGACAGTGGCTTGGCACAGCCAGCACATTGTTTCCTAAATCGTGCACCTAACCTGTGTAGGGTGCATCTTGGAGGTAGTGGACTTCGCATGGTTTACACACGGTTTGGAAAACTGTGCGGGCTTAACCATGCACGATGACCAGTTTTTAAATTTTAATTTTGATTTAATTTATTTTAATTAAATTAAAACATAAATCCTAAACTAATCCCTCTCCGCTCTCATACGTGACACACTAGCCTAAGGGGATATCCCCTTTAACACATAGACCTCCTCCATCAGCCACCTCTTCCTCTAGTTTCTAGCCGAACTCCTTCTTTTTTCTTGTCTGATCCATCATTGTGAGTCCTATCATCCCTTCTCCTTCGTTCTTTTGGCTTCACTTCGACCTAATCGGTGCCTGGTGAGAATCATACAAAACCTAGGGTTGTGGGGTGATCTGAATTTTGGTATTATTTCAGTCATGTTTGGACTGAAAGTTCTCCTGAGACCCTTGAATGCAAGTTCCGGCAACCACTGCCGAAGGTGAGGTGGTTCAGAAGGTTTTGGTCCGTCAGATTGATTTTGGGGTAAGGTTTTCACCTCCAGTTTTGTTTTTCACATGTTAAATTTGGGGATTATAGTGTTTATGAGTCCCTATATTGTTGGTTGTAGTGCGTTAATCTTCACCATGTGGTTTGGATTTGTTTTGGATCATTGCCAATGTGGATGGCTTGGTTCCACCTTGTGGTAGGGTCCCCTTCCAATTTGTCAATCTTTATAAATATATTAATTAAGTTTCTTACTGAACTTTTGTTATAAATAAATTCATGCAATGAAGTATTATGTCCAATGCTTATGAAATGTGAATTTTACCATGTTCATGATTTGAATTCCAAATGTATTAAATGATTTTTTGATTAACAATATCATGTTTTTATAATAAAACCCCTCCGAATGAGGTGCACAACCTTCAAGATAAAAAGTAGTGGTTAGAACTTTCTTACATGACTTTTTTTATTTAAAATTCTTATGCCTTGGTGTTACGTTGAAATATGAAATGATTAGGACATGGCCTTAATGACATTAGGACCACTGAGTTTTCCTTTTTAAAATGATTAAAGGACTGAAGCATCATCTAAGTGTTTGATCCAGTTTTGGATTGGAATTACCCATGTTGGTAATTTACCTTTGTATGGATACTTGGAACCCTTTAAATGCAATTGACATGTTTTGGTGAATGGAATGAGTTGATTCAAATGAATGGTTAATTATTGATGATTGATCCATAAAACAAGTTACTAATTTTTTTTCAAATGTTTTGAATACAAATAAAACCTTGGGTAACACATGGGTTCCCATGCAGAAATGCCATGATGGAATCAATGGTTTTTCATGATCATACCTTGGGAGATACATGGATTCCTAGTTATAAATTCCAGGGATGGACCTAGGTTCATAAGACAAGGATTGGTTCCACGCCCGTGGAAACCCTTACTTTGCTAAGGGAAGGTAGCGGTGTGGACCTTTCCCTTTGAAAATACATTAATGACTCTTACTAAATGATTTCAATGCTACTTGACCTTTCCAAACTAATGAAAGGCAAGGATTGAACCAATAACTAAACAGTTGCAGTGGTACTTGACCTTTACACACTAATAGAAGGAAAGGCTTGAACCAATAAATAATGTTTTCAACTCTAATTGAACTATCTACACTAATGGAAGGAAAGACTTGAACCAGATGAATCATTACATGACTTCTTTATCAAATAGGAATGGATTGAATTGAGATTGCCTTGGATTCTGAGAGGAGAATACCTTGGGTCTCAGGAACCCCATTCCGATTCATGGATATGGTTTTCTTAGGTTGATACCCACATAAACTCCAGTTATTTTCTATTCCTTTGATGCCAGTTATACTACTTTTGGGTCCCTTATTCTTGTAGGATACCTCATATACACTCCTTGGATCTAGTATTGACTAGTAGGTTCCATGGTTAAAGCCCATCAGACCCTATCTTTGCTTATTCCTATTTTACCTTGGCCGATCACCTTGGAATCAGTAGGTGACTTATTATGGAATGCCTTGGATTACGCTCCTTGAATTACACTCTTACCCCTTACCTAGACTTAGATACTACTAAGTTAGCTTTTTGTGAGTTTATGTTACCTTGGTTTTTACCATGGAACTCCCCCACCAGATATCTTTTCCAGGTTTCCTTGTTACATCTTGGAACCTTCACTACTTATACTATCACAGGATGCCTTGGATATACTCCTTGGGTCTAAAATTGACAAGTAGATGCCATGGTTAAAGCCCATTGGGCCCAGTCATTTCTAAGCCTTGTTTTACCTTGGAGGAAACTCCTTGGACTCGGTAGGCAACTTACTCACATGTGACTTAAAAATACAATGGTAAAACTCAATTAATGAAATGGTTACATGTTCAGATACTAGCGGAGGGATAAAAAGGTACTTGGGTATTTAGTTATTTTGTATTGCTTAATTTATTTATGCATGATTTCACCCTTTTTAATTTATATTATTCTGTTGGGATTGGGTTAGACACCGTTGGTGCCGGCCTACTGATATTTATATCTCACACCCTACTCAGGCCGCCATTGCACTAGGGTACCCGATTTGACCTTTCTTGTTCATAGGGCCTTGGACCTTGTTTGTTGCTGTATTGCTTGTACCTAGAGTAGGAGCAAAGGACTGAGCTGGAGCTCGATATGATCAAGGAGATTTCCCATGGGAATTTTCTGTCCTTTTCTTATTTTGTACCATATTGAAATGCATGTTGCACTATTTACTAATTTCTTTCATGTATCAATATCATGCCATGCATTCATCTATTGTATAAACTGGCATTGGCCACATTTGTTCAGTCACATGAAATATGTTTTCCGCTGCTTTTTCAATTATGTATTACTGCTTCCGCTGTTGATCATTATTTACTCTGTCATACCACTGTGCAAGATCTGATAATAGGGTATAGTCTCCCCACTAACTATCCTTACACCTTCGCTGCTAGTGGGAAGCCTATGGTGTATGGGGAGGTGCACTTGAGGTCATGCGGAAACCAGTCTGGCCACCGTCTTAGTGGTGAGCCAGGTCGACACGTTACAGATATCACATGTAATATCATATCCAAGAAGTTTCTAAGGAGAAAGTGAAGTAAAATTTGAATGTGATGATTACACTCACTTTGTGTAAAGTAAAATACATTTCATGATCTTTCAATGCATCCCATTCTTATATAATTTCTCTCCCAATTACTGTAGTTTTTTTAAGCATACAAACAAACAGTATCGATTATTCCTTTCATTACCTTTTAGGTATAGTTCTCCAATTAATAAGAATATTAAATAAAGTTCCATATTTAGTTCTTATGGAGAATATATTGGAAGATAAATGAAAAAGGCTAATGAAAATTTACATCAAAGGAAACTTCGTAATGTCCCTTAAAGAGTAGAGGTTGGTTATTAAAAATGATGTTATTTTCATCACATATCTTGAAATGAAATTATAGAAGTTTAAAATTCAATGAACTGATGAGAAGAAACAAGTACCTGATTCTTGTTAGGTGTATATTAATCAAATAAAAGTATTGTTTCTGATATACTTCTTGGGTATTAAATACAATTGGCCTTTCACATAAGTGTATTGAAATATAATAACCATGCAAGTAGAGAAACATTACTAGAAGTAAGGTGTCTTCTCCAAGCAGCTGAGGAAGGGTGATTCCTAAGTCAGCAGTGAGAAACACATAACTTCTTATTTCTAAGTTAATGATTCTAGATGAATAATTTGTTAAGAATAACCAAAACATTTATCTCACATTACCTTTGGACATAATGAGACATTATTCCTTGTTCTGGAAAGTATGTTGTTTCTGGTGTATCATAATTGACAAATAGTTCAATAGTACTTGAATCATAGGCAATAAGTGACGGACATAAAAATGTAATACTTTTACCCAGTTGTGCCAATATAATTATTTTTCAAGTAAAACTAAAAGTGGATGTCAAGAACATACCCAATATAGTATTTATGATCAACATATTTAAACACCTTTGGTATATTTGTTGAATTTAGTTTGGACAAATAAACTTTTAGAAATAAAGGTTTGTCACAAGGCTTTTGTAATTAGTTGAAAAAGCGAGCGTGAACTATTAGAAATGAAAGCTAGTGGTAACGATACATCATAATATTCCTTTATGTTATTAAGGAATGTGATAATGAAGTATGTTCATGGTCAGAAGATATAAGTTTCTTCAGTTTGGCATGACAAAAAATATATTGACCATGCATTCATCGATCATGATAATGTAGCACAGAGTAATTCCTAAATTCACATTACCTTATCTATATCACCACATTGATGTTCATAAGGATAATTAATGAATAGTCTTACATGCTAACATTGATAAAAAAAATGTAGCATGAAGAAATTCCTAAATACACATTTTATACATCAAAGTAATGTTATAAGCAGTGTCAACATTACAACTTGTAAAAACTTCCATCATATTTCAATACATATTTTTTCAAATAATGATGGAAATGCATAATGAATATGCCAACTAAAAATTAAAAATGGATATCTTATAAGTCAAAGTATGATGGAAATACGTAATTTCATAGGAAATGTTTTTAAATGCAAAGAGTTTTTTAGGATATAAACAAACATACATCAAGCTAAACACATGGTGAATATAAATAATTATCTTAACAGTTTCTTAGGATATTACCTAGATCCAAAAGATAGAAATGTGGTAGTCAAATGATAGATTTCATTTCTATATAAAGGTGAAAATATCTATTTGAGATAGTGAGAGAAAGATTGATATAGATTTAGTCAATGCTCGAGATGCACAAATGGTTGGAATAGTAACAAGATCCACAAGTACATGTGGATGAATATTTTTCCAGTGACACATACTGTGTAGGAAGGATGAAAACCATGGTGATGGTTTTGAGTTCACCGCATCTGGTGATAAATTATTCATTGAGAATAATAATTCCTATAAGTAATAAATATAATGAAATTATCTAATATTTACAAGATCAATTAAAATTCAATAATGGATTCCATGTATCAAAGTGAAAAGGGGCTTATGAATTGAATACTATGATGGGTATTCAAGTGAGTTGATACATGGATGGTACAAGTGTGGTACCAATAAAGATTGATTGGTTATACCAAGTCAGTATGCCCAAATCCATTAGAATTTTACTTTTCATAGCTAACTTATAAGATCACTTTATTGGCCATTTCATGTCAATATCAACTTTGGTGGAAGGTTTCTAAATAATGAAACCATAAAAGAATGATGACAACATATGATTCCAATAAGGATTGAAAGTTACTGAAATCTAGTTCAGGATTAAATAAAGCCAAAAATATTAGATCATTCATTTAGAATGAATCTTTTCTATGTGTTTACCAAAGTTTAGTGGGATCACTATTGTTTCCAAAGTGTAATATGTTAAGAAACATATGGAAAATAGATATTAGTCTTATAGTTAGTTAAGACTAGGATAAAAGTAATTCTCCAGCGATTGACTTAAAGTAGAAACCTATGTTCTAGGGAACATGATCTATTGAGGTAGACCTAACGGTTTCTTTGACCTAGTCAATCGTACATGCAATGACATGGTATTGAAAGATACAAGTTGGAACAATTCAAGTTATGAATTATTGCCAATGTCACATGGCATAATCTCTAAAGGTTATCAAGTTCAGAACATTGGAGGAGATTAAAGTTGTGATTTGAGTTCCATATGCTTCAGTGATGGATCAATCATGTATTACATGATATTTACAAATAACTGATATTGAAAATATATACTTTATAGTATGTAAATATCAGTTGTTTCTAGGAGCACTGCAAGAAAATTAGTCAGTACTATCTAATTGTACTTGGGAAAGTAAAAAAAAAAATATAAATGGTCTGTGTAGAAGAAAATAAAAATACTCATTGTGGGACACAAACTAGTCTTCCTAAAATAAATTTGATCAAGTATCACTGTTAGGATAAAGTTGATGAGAAATTAAAGCTCATAAAATCTAGTGATAGTTATATCTACAAATATAGAGTAAGTCGTAGCTTCTAAGGTATCTAAGAAGCAATTAAACGCAACGATTTGTTCTAGTTCTTGGAATCGAACCTAGTAAGTAAAGTATTATCATAATGTAAATTATGATATTCTTACTAGACAAGATTTCATGTTTGGACAATTTACAAAATCTATATACTCAGGGATACCATCTCTTGAGAAGTTTTATTCAAGGAGATAAGGTCGCATATAGTAGAATTTGCTTGCAGTGGAAATGTGACAGACTCATCAGATAAATCCATTACTCTATAGAAATATGATCTTCATCATGTGAGTAGATAACAAGTATGGTTAGAAAGTTGGATCAAGTGCAAGTGTGAGTTTTGAAACAGTGGGTACCCTAGACCCAACTATGTAGTACTTTTGATTAACATATGATGTATACAGTTATATATACATGATTTATTCTTACCATTACAGTGTATACTTCTCTGCATCCACTATTTAATGGTAATTTCCTATGTTAAATGTCATATCAAAATGTTATAGTAAATCTTAGACTATAATTAGAACTTCTAGATACAATTAAATTATTCTTAAAAAAAGATTATATGGTCTAGATGCATCATACTGATTGGAAACAACTGATGTTTGACTATCAGGTGCTGGGGGCTCATAAGCATTGCGACTTCTTCTCATAAAGTTCGCACTTAGTGATCTCTAGTACTGAGATCATTAGGATAGACCTGCCAATAGTAACACCACGTGTTTCAGGTGTCATTGGTTTTTTATGTATATAGACATCTGTATTTGTCTCTTGGATTCAGACTATTAATAATGTGTATCATTTTATTGCATACTTTGAAGCAAGGAAAAAACCATGATATTTAAATCATGGAAAGGTAGCTTATGTTGGGTACATCATTGGTGGTATGACATTGGTTGAATGATCAAGAAACGATTTGTAACATCCAAGTTGAGAAAATTGAATATCTCGGGATTGGTTTATTAAGATGGTGCTACATTAATAATCCTTTGTCCAAAGAAGTATAAAGGTAAATATATCCGACTAGATCAAAAAATAATAAAGCAGGAAAAGTATGATGACACATGTGTGCATCCTTCTTTATGAGATATTTAAAGACAAATATATTATAATACACAATGATTTTTCATAGACTGGTAGTCATTTCTATGACTATCCTTAAGTCTTTAGGGGACTTGATAGGTTTCTAGACTCTGATCTTATTCTTTGTATTTTATTCATTGCTATCGAGATAAGATCCTATAGGGTCACACACAATAGCATATTCAAGAGTCCTCCTTATTCCGTTGAATAGGTATATTTGACATGGTGGCCCCCACCATAGAGTCCAAGTATTTTCCAAGGTATCGATCACTAAAGAAATAAATAAATTCATTATTATTAAAGTTATGAATAATTGGGATTGAATTTATTTACTGTATTTACGAGTTAATTAAATTTGAGAAAATATTATTTGGACGAATATTATTTTAATATTCAAGGTTCATTTAATATTAAGTGGGAATGGTGAGTTGAGTTAAATGGGTCAGTTTTATCATATAATATATTTTATATATATTATAAGTATGTGATAAATTATTAATAATTTATATGGTACATTTTAGTTTGTCATAATTATTTAGTGGACATTTATATAAACGGGGTTGAAGAAACCCAATTGGATATTTAGAAACTCCACTATAAATAGAGGAAGAGTCTCTATCATCAAGACTATTCATGGAATTTTGTCCAGTTCCTCTCCCTCCCCTTTCTTCCTAGAGATATAATTAGTCAATACAAGTGTTTGGATCAAGTTATTCCTCAAGCATTAAAGGCATCTTGATTCGGTAATAATCGGGATGTTTCAGGCATCATTGGATCTCCGCGCTAGCACCCAAAATTCGACGATAGATGATCCAGTAGATTTTTTAAGCATGTGTAGACGATTTAGAGGGTTCCTACTATAGATAATTTGAGAAACAATAAACATTGACAATTTGTAGTTGAGAACGACTTCAGATCTGAATTTGTATGTTTTGATTTTTATTTTACGTGATCTTTTAATTTATATGAGATATTAATACCAAACCGAGGCTTGGATTATTGGTGTTGCAAATTTCTGTTGTCCTATCGATAACAATTTTAAAATCCTCAATGCATCGACTTCTGATGAGGGATCTGGTTACTTTAGTTTCCCCCTCAGTTAAGCATGGATGGGAAATATCATGTGTTAGTTCTTTTGAGTGGTATCAGGAACACTGATTATGATTGATTATGTTTTGCACTATACTAGATCACCTAAAATATCTTAATTATTCCGATGATGATATTTGGTTATTAATTATATCAAGATATTTTTGACATTTTTTTAATGATTGTATTATTATTATTTTATGTTTGACTCTCCATTACTCTTTCCTTTGAAATGTTTATCTTAAAAATAATAAATAATTTTTTTTCATTTCAAAATGTAAGGTTTTAAAAAAAATCTCATAGAAAGTGTTTACCTTATTTAATTATTTTAAAATATTGATTTACTTTTAAATGAATGCCTTCCTTGATTTCAAAATAAATGGTTTTTAATGATGACAAATTTTTTTTTTATTTTGGATAAAAACAAAATGCATGAATTTCTATTTCTATTTCAAAACTAGCATGAAACAGATTTATTTTTAAAGATTATACATGTTTTGTAGGGAGGATACCTAATAGGATTTTTTCTCACACCTTTAATATTATAGGTTTAGCAGGTTCAACTTTGATGTTTTAGGTGATCCATTGGGTCTTGGTTTGGGTATGCTGGCGGTGACATGTGAGGATGATTCATAGGGTTCATAGCGATTGAAGGTGGTTGTTGTTGTTTTATTTTAATTTTCCATTTTTCTGTTATATCATGCCATGTTTTCACTTCATTTCTAGATTTTTCTCTTGGAACATGTTAAGACTATATTTTTCTCGTATTTTATGTATATTTAGTTTTATCGGTTCCTTTTTTTGTCTCTATTTACAGGTTTTAGTTAAGGTTGTGTAATTATTCCCTGTATAATTTTTCTTATGATGTTTTTACTTATGTATTATAAACTTGATTATATGACCTATGAAATGGTCATTCCATACTTGTACTATGAAATTATTTATTTTACCTTACTATATCAAGAAAAATCATTCCCAAGTGTGATTCCTTGATGTCTAGACACTAGTTTCCAACCATTGGGTATCATGAACACCCTTTGGGCCTTGTTATAGATTAGATTTGGGGACCTAGATTGGGTGTATCCCAGGTTGGTTCATGAAATTACAACTCCCTCCTAGAAACCTATATATATATTTATATATTGTAAAGACACTAACCCCAGTAGCTTGGATATATTTCCTTACATGAATAAATTGGCATACATACAAGACTCAAATAAAAAAGGACCAATCAATTTAGTAGTTTTGGAATTCATATTACACAAATCAACATTAAATTACAACTTTAAATGGAAAAAATCATAGAAATTCCATGGGAAACACCCATAAAATCCAAGATTATCCCTAAAAGTCATTCATAATATATATATTTTCATCATGGGGAAAAATAAAACCTAATAAAGGTTTGAGCCCCGATGTTTAGTTAGGGTAAAAAATACAGTAAAATCTATCATAAATAAACATAATTAATAAGGAAATATGAATAACTAAAAATCCATTCCATTAAAACATAATCGAGAGAATAATATAGAAGTAAATAAAAGTTGAATAAATAATTCCATATAAATAATCACATTAGAATGAAACATAACATGAATATTATAATAGTTGAATAAAAACATGGTATATCAATTTAAAATATCATAATGAGTAAATTCATAATTTTGGACATCATAGTCATACAATCAAGGCTTCAGCCAATACACCATAAATAGATTGGTAAAACACCATTCTAGTTTGTCTCATGAGACCTACTGATGCATCAAGGGGATACAATGGGCCCCACATATCACTTAATAAGTCCAATGAATTTATTATATGAAATGAGTACACATAAACAACATATAAATATGAAATATAGATAACTTTCCTCAATCAATAAACATAATCACTAACCATTCTAGGTAATATGGTAAATGGTATCAAGATAGCACATCCATAATCAAACTAATCATAACAAATATTATAAAAAATGGTAGGTGATATCATAAAATATCAATCAAAATTATTCATATTATTCAATATAGGGTTTTAAATAGATGAAAATACTTGGAAAAATCATCGAGGAATTCTTGAGAGAAATACCCTTTTCACTTTACGAAGAAGAGTTGTTTTGGAAAATTCATTTGTATTTTTCATAATTGTTTGCATAAAACCAGAAATGAAAAAAATAAAGTTTTTCATAATAAAATTATTTATTTTAGAAAAATAATGGTTTCTTAAAACATATTATGGATGGTACTTGAAAATGGGTAAGAAACTGGGAAGTTCCCTTAAATCGAGCTTGCTTATCGTGAAGAATTGAGAAGGGTTCCTTATAAAAAATGTATTATCCCATAAAATAAAGATGAAATGATATGAATATATGATTTTATAACATATACACATAATTTATAATAATTATATAAAAATAATGAATAATTATATTGGGGTAAATAGATAGATAGCGTAACCCATGTGAAAAATGGAGGTTCAGGAAAAACCCCTACCTTATATCTAAAAGTGTTATGAACTTGTAATTAAAGTCCCAGATAATGAAATTATATTAATTAATAATTTAATATATAAAAAATTAAAAATTTATTTTATTTATTATAATTTTATTAAGTTCTTTTATGGCCTTTTGATGAGTTAATATTAAATTTCCTCATATGGGAGTGTTCTTCTCCTTGGTTTTTATGATCAGTTTACTTTTATACGCATATAAATGATCATGTAAAATGAAAATAGTTTCCCAAAATTGAATCTACATGTTATTAATTATATTAATTAATATTAAATTTTTATATAAATAATTTGGTAATTTGGGTTTATAATGGATCCTTAAATAAGACGTTAGTAATAATCATTTAGATTGTTTTGGCGGTTGTTCGATCATCACAAACTAGTTTTGTTTAATTAATTAATATTATGTATATAATACTAGTTAAATAAAATTATAAAGGATGTAATTAATATATTATAATATTTTTTAACCATAAAATGGTTTTATGACCATCCTTGAAGGTGGAATTGAAAAATGAAAACACGTCATCCACGATGGTGGTAAATCGGCACCTCACAGATGATGTTATCATTAAAAAGAAAGGAAAAAGAGAAGATACTTGATGGTTTATTTTATATTGAAATAATAAAATTAAAGTACATAAATGATATTTGAGTTATAATTTCACTTTTTATAGGATAGGTTAGGGAAGGATAATAAAAGGAAACAAATTTAAAATAAAATAAAAGAAAACAAAGAGGATTTTTACCTCTTGAATTCTTCTCCTTGAGAACCTAATTAAGAGGATTGGTTTTGAATTTTTGTTGAGACAAAAGGTTAAAAGACGTGGGGTAGGGTCTTGGGAAGATATTTGAGTAGAATTTGGATAGGTATCAAAGCTTTAGAGGTGTGAGGACAAGAGGAGGTGAGGGGTGGTATTTATAGTGGTGGAGTGGGGTGTTTCTCCTTATTTTATTCATCAGATTATTATTTTTCCTCAATACTATGATTAATTTGAGAATTATCACCAAATATATTAAAATAATTAAGGTTAGTTTGATATTATGGTTATTACATCATCCATGACTTATGTAATAT
Source organism: Viscum album (assembly GCA_963277665.1). Taxonomy (NCBI): domain Eukaryota; kingdom Viridiplantae; phylum Streptophyta; class Magnoliopsida; order Santalales; family Viscaceae; genus Viscum; species Viscum album. The sequence continues at coordinate 685,662,857 of OY728165.1, forward strand.
TGTATTTAATTTATAATCTACATATACCATAAATTACCATATTTTACTATTCATTGAAAACTCAAATATTTCATAAAAATATAAAAAAATACTCCTAACCATTTTTGGAAGTGTAGAATTCAAAAATTAACTCCATTGTAAGAAAATAATTTTATAAATACAAAAAATTTAACTTTTAATTGAAATCTTCATTTACTTGGAAAATAATTATTTTAAAATTATAACTAATTTTATAACACCTTGAAAATTTAATTAATGTATCATAATTTTATCTTAAAATCATAAGAAAATAAAATATTAATTTATGAATACATTTTATGAAAATAATATTTCTTTAAAATCATTATATTAATTATAAAATTGAAAATAAAAATTTATGTTTTATAAAAAAATAAACACTTAATTAATAATTTAGAAAACATTTATTTAGTTATATTGGGATATAATTATATCATAATACCATTTATAAAATGCATAAAAATTATTTATACATTCATGGGTGAGGTTACTATTCTATTGGTAATATTACTATTTATAAAGGTCATATTACTATTCCAAAGTTCAAGTCACTATTGCATTGGTATAGGATTATTTACTTCTAGAAATACCTCTTATTCCATTCATTCATCATTTATAAAGTTTGTATTGTGTTATTTTTTCTATGGTTTTATATTATTTATACTATATTAAATAATTATAATAAAAAAATTTCATTTGATAAAAGTTTGGGTCATTACATATGTTTGTGTGTGTGTTTGTGTGTGTATTAGGGCGAGCATACAATATATTCAGTAGGATCCTCCCCAAAACCTCTCATGAAAATTTAGAAGAAACACATTATTTCCTTAATGAATAAACTATTGAACCAACTCATCACCAATTCTAGGTATACTACCACCCATTCTCACTAATTCTCACTCACCAAATATTATATCCAAGTATAATAACATAGTATAAAAGAAATATATCATTATGGTAACCTTCAACCACTTTCCCACTGATCTACTCCCTCTCATACGCTAATAGCATATTTCTTAAAACTACCATCCTTTATATATCCACATAACCACAATCTACAAATCACATCTCATTCATAACCACATATACATATCTACATACCACATACCACATCTTCCACAAACCACATACCCTAACCATAAATCACATAACAAATCACCACATCACAATTGTACATCTAAATCCTCATTACAGGTAACATTAAAATTAAGTAAATTAACCTCATACCCTTACTTATCATGCACATACACCACCATTCATAACACCAAAACCATGTAATAAACACTCTAACTGTAAGAATTTACATCTTTTTCATCATTAACATAGGTCATTATAGCCCATGAAACATGTATAAGAGGTAGAAAGGGAAGAAGGATTAGCCATTCAACTATTCCCACATAAACCTGGATGTTGGAGAAACAATCATAACCCATAACATCATATGATCATAAGTAATATTATCCAACTCAAGTGGTGGTTCATAAGAAATAACAATAAAATAAAGATGATTCATAATAGAACATAAATTCCCATGACTATGTTTCATTATTAAAAGTAATTTTACTATAACCCATAATGACCACTTCTTTATCAGAGTACCTCATTAACAATATCTACCACCACTAACCTACAACATAAACTACCACACCACCACCACAAAACACCCACACAATAATATTAACTTCCCATTTTATAACATTGTTATTAATTTCCAAATTTACCATTACCATCCACACTAAATTAATTATGTCACATTCATTTATAGAAATTAACATTTCATTTTAGCCATATTGATTTTCTATAAACACTTCATTCTAATATTTCCGACCCACTTACTAGAAATTATTTTCCTAGATTATCATTTATTCATTCTAACCCAACTCTATCCTATCATCCCATTCCTATTTTATTTATTTATTAATTAATTAATTTAGTTCATATATAAAACCATATCATTGGGACACTATGAAACAAACCAATAATAATTGTACTCACAACCTTGTCATATCTCACACAACCACAAAACAATATCCACAATATCATTTCTTTGTTCCCATATCATCCATGCCAAACCAACCCCCAAAATCAACACATCATCGCCATCAACATACACTATATAATCCAAAATTCACTATCACCCCAAAATAGACAAGTTGAATCACTACTAAACCACATAAAAAGATAGTACACAACCAAAAAATATCAAAGAACAACTTAAATAGTAGTAATAAATAACAAATATACCAATAAACCACACCATGAAAAAATAATTTAATCATGAATTAATATTCAATTCAATACATCAAGAATAAGAAATAAATATTAATTTCAAAATATCATGAAATAATTTTATTACCTTCTTTATATGATTATATGATTATGAATAGTCAATGGCTTCCTAATGATAGTAATAATTGGGGAATTTATGCAGCTCATATCATTTATAAAACCATCATAATATAATAATAATATTTAGTTTTGTAAATAATATTTTAATCACTAATTTCCCATTAGAATTCACTTACTTGGTTCATTATCGTTATTAGAATAATCCAAACCATCCACCCATTGTTTGTAAAAAAATGATAATCTTATAATTTCATATCAAAGTTCCCATATAAGAATTTCATTTCTTATCAATGAGTCAATATGTGTTTTGTGAAGGAATATGATGGTTATTCCTAAAGGATTGTTATGGATTCATGAATTACCATTGGATATCATGCTTGATAAGTCATCCATGATCACAAACCAAGATAAATTTAAGGCTATATCATGAATAACTCTAGTGAACATGTTCAAGAAAAAGAGGGAAATATATATGTGATTATTTATGTGTTTATCTTCATGATAAAAGGAATTAATGATGGTGAAAGTACTACCTATAACATTTTATGGAAGTTGTAATGACATGCAATTACCTAAGAAATGTATGAGTTGATTTTGAGTTAAATTTGTTACCTACATAATGGTAAATCCATAATCATACAGGCTGCATAAGGGTTGAAAAAAGTTTCATAAGGGTCATATAAAAATTAGAATACCTATGTAAAGGTAACATTTTATGTGTTGTGTTATGGTAACACAAATATTCTAAAGGATATGTATTGGTAACACTAAATTTCTGTGAGTTTCTTTAAGGTAACACTAAAGATTGTGACCTATATAAATGTCATTTCCATAACTATATAAAGTTTAACCAGAAGATCATTGAGCTATATAAAGGTCATTCAGTGAAGTTTTTTAAAGGTTATCTAGACTATATGAATTTGTTCTAAGTTATGAAAATGGAATACTCATGATCATATGAGTTTATTGGGGGACGAGAAAAAGGGAAAGGAACACTCATATGACATGCATATCTTATGAAATGGATTTTGTTTGAATTCACCTTCATTTTCATATGACTTAATGTGTTTCATATTACTTCATGCCACATTTTTTAATTTAGAGTTTTTCATATGACTTCACAAGTCATAAGAAATTACATTTTTTGGAAATTTTTTGATAGTGGGAATATTTTTTGTGACTTCTAGATTCCATATGGCTTAGAGACTTAGTGTAATTTCAATAATTTTACTCAAATAAAAATTTTGAGTTTCCAAAACATTATATATGCTAAATAATTATTTAATTTATAAAATATTTTTACCTTTATCTTCATGGATGAAATATCATGATCATTCATGGATCTTGAATCAAGAATAAATAAAGGAATAAAAAGCTAATGGAGAAGTTGGTACTGCTGAGAAGACTTTTAATCATACAACTTTAAGGGATCACAAAGATTTATATCGTATGACTTGATCATATGAATTTAAATCCACGAAAAAGGGAAAATCTAAAATTATAAGATGACTTTCATCATACAAGTAAAAGTTCCATGTGGAAAAAAATATATGATTATATAGATGTGGAGATTTTAAATGACTTAAAATCATGGATTTCAAGGAGAATCTAAAGAAGGAAACATTTTTTAGAATTTTGGTAATTTTAGAGATATATGTTAGCTAAGACTCAGATGAGTTTGAATTAGTAAAATAATTCAAGAATATCTCTAACTAATTTAAATGTGGACATCACATACAACCAAAAATCAAGGAGTTTATATATATAAATAGAAAATAAATATTCGTATTACTTATATGAATATAAAACTGTAAGTGATGAAGAAGAAAAAATGTATAAAAAATATTTTGATAAAGAAAAAAAACTTTGCAAGAGTATTCAAAGATCTTGATACTTTCTAGTATCAAAACGAGGAAGAGGAGTTCAAAGTCAGGAGTCATTCAAAGAAGAAGAATACCTAAAATTCTCAAGTAATAAAAGGGATGAGTAATAACTAGATCACTCTAGATATGGAGTGTGTTTCAAAACTTACAAAACTATTTCAAGTGGTTGTTGATGTTCTTGAATTTTTAAATGAGAAAACAAAATCCTATACACTCATGGAGGAATATAATCTTAAGTTGGTATTTAAGTAACTAGAAACTATGAAAGATATTTCTATACTTGGATTAATGTTGAAGATAAGAAAAATTGGAGTGTATAACTAATCAAGGAGGGAGTATTTTTTAGTGGGGTGTGAAACTAATCATGGAATAAGAGTTAGTGTTTAGGGTATATAACCAAACATAACTAGAGGATCTACTATTGGGTTTTACAAATAGTTTTTGATGAAGTAAGGTGATTGAGGTGTATAAGCAATTATGTTATTATATGACTCAGGAGACCACTGCAATTGATAACAGTATTATTGTGGAGAATCCTTTGTTGGGTCATATAACCAACTATGAAAAGGAGTAATATTTTATACGAAACCATTTAAATATGATGTTCTACTATATCTATAATTATCTTTCTACCTGAGGGAAGGTTCTGAGTTTTTACTAAGTAGATCATGAACCTTATCATGTTCAAAAGGTTGAGTTAAAAATGGTATTTTGAAAAAATAGACCACTGATTCACCCCAACACCCTCCCAATGTTTCACTGAAACTAGGCACTATAAGTGGCATGATAGAGTAAATCCAGGTTCCCTCTGAAAATATCATGGTTTAACCTATTTATTTTAATAGAACCAATGATGTTTAGATTTTATTATGTGTTTAAGAAAATTTAGATGGAGAAAAATGAAGATACTTTTGATGGTACAAGTCTAGATATTTCAACCTAGAATTATAAAAATTGGAAGAAAATATAGGTAAGAAGTTAAGAATGAATACAAAAATGAAGGGATAATCATTAATAATTGAAGATAATCAGATTGGAATAAGTTTAACTAATTCTTTTGATTATTAATCATCTAGTAATGATAGTTTATTTTGTGGTAATGATGTATCACTTAGTGATCCTGATTATAAAATTAAATATCATATGATGGAATTTCCCAAATAAGTATTCACAAGAATACTTGATGTAATCATGGGAATTATTGAAGAAAATACACCTCTTTAAGAAGAATTTGAAGAAATGAATAATATACCAAGTAAGAGGTTTAAAAATTCATAGTACTAGTGGAATTAAGGGAGAAATATGTATCAAATTTCAAGGGAATGTGTCTTCTTATTAATGAAGGATTGAAAAGTTTTTTTTTGTGAGAATTTTTTCTCTGAAATAATATTCATGGAAGATTTCCATGTAACTAAAAATTTTATAAAACCCTCTATAGATGTTAAAAAATAAAAAAATAGTGGTTAAAATAGAAATAATAAAATACCTTGATATTTTAATACAATAATAAAGGAAATTTAATGAAGAAAATATCAAGAAAATAACATAGGATTGGAAAGAAAACATAATTTTATTTAAGGATGAGAATAAATCCCTCGACATTAAGTGTCTTGATCTTGAAGTAAGGTTGAGAAATATAGAATCCAAAAAAGTAGTACCTTCCTAGTATATTAAGAAGAAATATTATTCCAATAAAATTTCCATTGAGATTCATTGTCCAAATATGACTAACTTGAGTTGAAATAAGTTTTTGAAGTTATTCTCAGATCAATAAATAAAATAGGTACCATCCATATCAAAATATATTGATTGTAGTAAAACTATTTTTGGAGATAGTGCAGGATTTAAAGAAATTACTATACAATTATGAATAATAAAAAATAATTAAAAGTATATAAATAAATCTATAGTATATAGAAGAGTGTGTATAAAAACTTGTTCCCCAAAAAGAGGCCAAATAGCTGATAAGAGTTCCCAAAAATAAAATGTTTTTAGGTTTGGACAATGTGAAATTTAGAAAAAAATAACAATATTTGTAGATAATTTTTATATTGTGACCAGTTAGAACATAATATGTAAATACATAGACATAGTAGCATATATCCAGTGGTTACTTTATTAAATTGGAACTAGATACAAGCAAGCACATCCCAAATAACTGAGTAATTTAGTAGTCTTGCTAAACAAGATACATACTTGAAAATAAACATTACATTTTTAAAATGTAAAAAAAAAGTGTTTTATTTTATAAATCTATTATTACCCTTAAAAAATACTTGTATATCATGATTAAAACACTTCCAAGTTTCCTAGTGAATATAAAACACAATAAATGGGTGATCTTAGTTTCTTAATAGGGGTATACGTACAACAGATAATATCACGATTAAATAATCATAATCAATATGGAAAGGTAAAGAACTAAAACACATTCCATTTAAAAAATAACTTGATCATAATATGGAAGGAATGCATATTTTTAAAATGTTGGGCCCAAAGCCTCATTTTATTATTTAAGCAAAGACCTCTTTTTGTCGAGGTAGAGGGAGACCCATTACATATCCTAAAGTCCCAAGGCTAAGTGACCTGAATAAAAGGCTTTTATGACCATTGTTTTGGCCTAAAGGGACCTTTGGTGTATAGTACTACTACTTTAATTGGGATACTATAGTACCTACTACAGTACTACCACCTCTACAGTCCCTACTACATTGTCTCTGCCGCTACAGTGTCACCACTACTATAGTCCCGCCGCTGTTATAGTACTGCTACAGTGCCCTTCTATAGTACTACTACAATACTCGAAATTTTTCCCCATCCGAATTCGATCCTTGGTCTTTTGGATGACAAGTAGGAGACTTTACCACTTGTGTACATGCTCATTGGCTAATATGGAAGGAATATATAATGATAAAATAAATTCATATAAATAATCACACAATCTTGAAACTCATCCATGGATATTCAAACTAATTAAATAATCACATGGAAATAAATAACTAATATTATAATAAGGGAATGAATAATTTCATATATCATACAAATATTATTAATACCTTTCACAAGATAGTTTAAAACAATGCATAAAAAACCCATTTAATTTGGCCAACTGATATGTCTCATGAGACCTACAAATGCATCAAGGGGCTATGTAATTCTAGGAACCACCCATCACATAATAAGTCCAATGTATTACTAAAATGAAATGGGTGAAACATAATAAAAATAAACATTCGTAATTAAAAACTAACATATTAAATGTTAATAATTAACTTAATCAATAAACAAAATCATAAACAATTCAAAGTAATGTGGTGAATGGTAATAAAATAGTACATCCATAGTCGAACTAATCATAAACCATATAAGGAAATAATAAGTATAGAACAATTAAAAAGTAACCCTAGTTAAACATAATAATAATAAAGGTTTGATTTTTTTCATGAATATAAAAACCATAAAATTTTCATTTACAACATCCATGAGAAAAATAACCTTTTTATTTAGATTTTTTTAAAAAACTAAACGTTCAAAATATATTTTTAAAATCTATTTTTTTAAAATAATCATTGAAAATTATAAATAAATATTTAAAACATTTAGTGTTCATGATGGTGGAAAATTAGATACATTTTTATAAGTAAATATACATTCCTTTCACACTATTGGAAATAGGTTAAAAAGTAGATCATATGGAAAATGATAAAATGATTCCATTCAAAACATTTTATAAAAAGTTATCCATGGGTAAAAAATTATTTAATAATTCATTTAGAAAATGTTAAAAACATTTTTGAAACCGTTTTTAGAAAACATATATTTTGATGAAGAATGATTTTTGATAGAAGAGAGAAATAAAGTAAGATTTTCTTAAAAACATTTTCTCAATATTTTAAGTACCAATGATAGGGAAAATGGTACTATTACCTGAAAAATTTCAGGAATAACTAGTAGAGAACAAAATAGATTGATTTTAAGATATAAATATCAAATAATTTCCTTAATGGATACTTAAACTAAGAAAATCCTAAATAATGATGAGATTGTAAAATAAACCCTTACCACATAACATTGAATAATAATCCCCATGAAAGAAATAACTTAAAATGAAACTTTAAATACCAAGAATATAAAGAGATTCATAATATAACACATAAAAGGGGTAGTATATATATATATATAAAATCAATAATTTTTTAATATGCCATATTTATCATAGAAGTAAAAGTGTTACGAGAAACCCATACCTCAGGTTCGACTTCCATCATATGTGTCTGAACCCCCTGTATAATAAATATAGGTTTATTATAAATCTATTAAGTTGAAGTTATTATATAATATAAATAATTTTGATTCCAAATATTTAATACTTTTTTTTTAAATTCAATTCATAGAAGAAGTGTAATTCAATTTAAAATTACACGTGCAGACACAATTAATAAGCAGTTTTCCAAATAAAAAACTTTCAATTGTTTGACAAGATTTTATATCATAATTCAATATAAAATTAATTAAAATAACTTAAATTGTATCAATTATATTATTATTTAAATAATTTTAATTTTAAAATAATTTTAAATCAATATGTTACATTTAAATTCTTTTAACAAAAATACAATTTTCAATAAAAATCAATATTCTCACTTTTCATCAAAAAATTAATCATTTTAGAATATTCTCAAGAATAAAATCTAAGTTAATTTTGACACAATGATTTCAAAATTAAATTAAATTTTATAAATTTTTTTATAAAAGCGGTAAAAGTTAATTTTAAATTATATGTGCAAAGCATGATAAAACCACCTTATAGAAAAATATTTTTTTTAAAAAACCATTTATTTTTCTTTCAAATGATAATTATTTTTTTTATAATAAATATAGAACAATTGAATTTAATTTATACATGTGTAAAGCATATAATTTTCATAAATTTATTATTCCTATTCATATCCACCATTTTAGTGGCTAAGTTAAAATGGTATATTATATGACGGGTCAATTAGACTATGGATTGTGTATTAAACAAGATATTTAAGAGATTGAATTTAATTAAAAGAGATAAATTTTAATGTATTGGGGTGTTATATTCTCCAATAATATTTGTTTTTTTGTATACAATATTAAACATGATGTTACACTTTTTAAATATCAAGGTTTTACACTATACACCATTAAATGAATTGTGTCCTCACAATTTAATCTTTGATCTTGGTAATAAAGGGTTTGAAATTTGAAAATACATTTTTTAGAAACCCAGATTGAGAAAAGGGTTAATAAAACTTCCACTTGGTAAGAGATTAAGGTAAGTACAAATTTTATCTTGCATAACACATTACTAGTTTTTCAATTAGGAAAATATTGGTGGGAGTGAAGATATAGACATGGAAGAAAATACATAAATAATTATAGAGAGTGATAAAGATCATTGATGAAAAGAAACTGAATGACCTAAAAAGTTTAACTACCAAAATTCCATAAATCTATGATGAGTAAAAGGACCCTTGATTCATCAGAAATTAAGGTACTAGAACAATATTTTTTTTATAATCCATTTTTTAGAGTTTAGGAATTCTTTTACCATCTAGACTACGAAAATAAGGAAATATACTTAGTTGAAAAGTATAATTTCATCTTTTAATCAATTTCCACTAAAATATCATATCATTATCTAAATAATAAGTACCCAAGTTGAATTTTTCATGCTTGAAGCACTAAAATTAACTTTTAATAGGTCTTAAGATCCATTAAATAAATGAAACTCCTTCCTACAATATTTTTAAAAACCAAAATGGTTAGAAAGATTAATCCAATAACACAAAAATTTAAAATTAATCAATTCTATAAATATTTAACCGTAATAACATTAAAAAATATGTCTAACCAATTCAATGTCCAAAAATTTAGATGGGATTTCATTAAATTTCAAAAATCAATATAACATTATATTCCTCAAACAACATAATGTAGCACTTAAAGTCACATACCAAATATGTGAATGACTTGATCAACTTAGAACTACAATGAAAGCATGCATACATCCAAAAAATATTTTTCACCTTATTCCTTAAATAAAATATCATATTCTCAAATTTGTTCCATAAATTAAAAAATGCAGTAAACTCTAGAGGTGATAAAATAAACAATAAAATAACTAACTAATTTCAAGGATACCAATACTATCTCATAAACATATCTTTATCATTTTTATAATCGGGCATGTATTAAGAATTATCTCACCTAAATCTTCTGTTTTCCAAAAAGACCAACTTTCCACTGAATCACATTTCTTGGTCTCCAATACCATTCAACATATGTTATCAAATCCTCATATAAAAATTATTATATTACAATCCTTACATATTTCTATAATATCATTGATAAAATAATTCTAGAATAAAATTCTTGAATCTCAATACACAATCAATTTAATCATTCCCCCTTTTTTGTATTAATAGCATATATCTGACCTTGATCTATTATAATATTCTAAGGTATATTCCCTTGATTATTGGGGAATTCATTTGTGAAGTTCCCCATATCATTACAGTTGAATCATTGAGCATTTGAAACTTCTTTATTTTTATGAAATCAGGAGCTTGGTGAAATTTATCCCCAAACATATAGAAAACTCTAATTTTCTTAAAGAAATTACCAAGGTGTTTCGTTCCACAATTATCACATGTGGGGAAATAATTCTATCCCCTTTTCCCTTTATATGTTTGTTTATTTTTAATCATCATATTCTCTTACTTCCATTTGAATCCATAATACTTGGACAATTCTTTTACTATCTTCATATAACATCATACTATGTATTTGTATGATAGAAAGGTTTAACATACTAGTTACCTTCAAATAATCAGCTTTATCCCAACAAATAAATTTTCAATATTTCTCTTCGGATTATATATATAGTTTTTATCATGTCTTTCTAACCTTATAAAGTTTGATTCTTACATAAAAAAATTTCCATCTTACTTTTATCCTAGTCTTATGAATTTTATCTTCTTATCAACTTGTTTCACATTAGGAAATACTTTTCAGAGAAGATAACCTTAAAATAGTTCAATTTGATGTTTTATATTTCTTTTTCATCATTAGTGTTTTGAATCAATGGACATATTTGATTTTTATATCATGAGAGATGATAAAATGCCATGAAAACCTTCTCCCTTTCATTACTACCTAGAGAGATAAATATATTATATAAGAAATGTATCCATTGGTCAACTATAAATGGATCAATAGTTCCATTGAATGATAGAAGTTGTTGATGCCTAAAGTTGTCTGTAATTTTTCCCCGTATTATGGATCAGTAGGATTATTCATTCAAGTATGGTTATTACTCATAAAAAAATTCTTCTACACCAAAATAGATATAATTTTATTAGTTCTAGTTGTATCTCAAGCTACAACTTCATTATCTTACCCATAATTAGAATCCCTACATAGAGTATGTTCAATGATACTATTTCCATTCCTTCCTTTATATTTTATTTTGAAATAATATCCTACACTTGATTAGATCATAAAATTATTACAAATAATTTATAATACAAAAACTAATGAAACACTTAACATAAATTGAAAAAATTATGCATGGATAATCTCATAATTGTAAACATAGTTTCCTTGGGAAATTTTTTCTAATCATAAAAAATTCAAATCCTTCACAGTCGATTTTAAAGAAAACATGAATTAACCTAACCATATCCTTTGAGAGTTTTATACTAGGTGTGTAGTAAGGCTCATTTTCTTGTACTAGGTAAATCTCAAGTTAAGCCTGATGTTCCTTTTTCATAGTTATTACTCTATGGTACATCTATTATAGAACCTTGTACACTTACAGTATCTAAAAAGGGATATATTTATAGTTAAACCACATAATATATAATTTACCAAAACATTAGAATTTTATCCTATACATAGGCTTATCCTCAATGTCACTCATAGGTTTATATTCCCTAAATAGTTTTTCTTAAATCTAGTACCCTAGTTTTCCACTAAATATTTTTTGATACCAAATCTAAATAACTCGAGCCAAGTAGCCTAGAGCCGGTGGTTACTTTATTAAATTGGAACTAAATACAAGAAATATCATCCCAAATAATGTAATATTTTATTAGTTTTGGTAAACTATATTCATACTTGAAAATACACATTAAATTTAAAAAACATAAAATACACAAAGTTCTTTCTTTGAGAACTCCATTATTCTCCTTAATATATCCTTTTATATCATTCATAAAACACCACCTAATATCCTAGGGAAAATAAATCATAATAAAGGGGTAGGATAAGATACTCATTAAGGGTATGTATACAGTAGAATATATCATGAATCAATAAAAATAATAAATATGTAAAGGTAAATAACTAAAACACATTCTATTTAAACAATAACGTAATCATAATATTGAAAGAATAAATAATGATAATATAAATCCATATAAACAACCACATAAGCTTGAAACTCATCCATCAATATTCTAACTAATTGAATAATCACTTGGACATCAATAACTAATATTATAATTATAGAATTAATAATTTCAGACATCATAAGAATATCTTCAATACCTTTCACATGATATATTAAAACTACAGGTAAAAAAAATTAATTTTTCCAATTTGTTTTTATCATTATACCTATTGATGCTTCAAGTAACTATGTAATTTCAGGTCTCACCCATCACCTAATAAGTCCAATTAATTCCTTATATAGAAGAGTTTAAATATAATAATCATAAAAATTAATATATAAAAAATAGCATACTAAATGTTAATACTAACCCCTATCAATAAACATAATCATAAACCATCCAGATTAATGTGCTGGATGGTAATAAAATAGTACTTCCCCAATAAAACTGATAATAAATTATCCATATAAATAATAATTAAGGTACCATTATAACATATCCTTAGTGGATCATAAGTAAAATAAATGGTTGATGTCGTTGATGAATATAAATACCATAAAAATGCTATAAAAAACATTCTTGAGGGAAATAAAATTTTCAATTTGAAAATATTTATAAAAAAATTTCAAAAAAATGGAAAATCATTTTATTTAAAAATAAAATTTGAAAATTATAAAGTATTCTTTAAAATATTGAGTGTTTATGATGGTGTAAAATATCTTACATGTCATATATATATAAAAAATTCCTTTCATAATATATTATAAAGGTTAAAAAGTGCCTCATTCAGAAAACAACAAGAAGATTCCTTTCGAACAATTTTATAAAAGATAAAACATGTTTAAAAATATCTTTATTAAATCATTTGGATAATTTAAAAAATTTAAAACACTTTTGGAAAACATATATTTTTATTAAAATTATTTTCGACCAAGTGAAAAATAAAGTTATATTTTCTTAAAAACATTATCTTAATAATTTTAAGCAACAAAGAGAGGAAACTTGGTAATATTACATAAAAAAATTCATTAATAACCATATAATAATATTATAGATTTATTTTAAGATATTAATTTTAAATATTCCCCTAAGGGAGACTTAAATACGAACAATCCTGAATAATGATGAGATTTTGGAATGAACACTTACCACTTTGGTAACGTTTGAATTATAATCCCTGTGAAATAAATGAAATAAAATAAAACTTTAAATTCCTTTATTATAAATATATTTATGATATAAAATATAAAATGGTTAGTATATACACCACACAAAATAATTGGTGATGAATATGGAATATGTATCACAGAAGTATAAGTGAGATAAAAACACTTACCACATGATTGACTTCCTTCATATGCATATGAAACTCCTGTAAAATAAATATAGTTTCATTAGATATCTATTACATAAACATACTCATATATATCATACCATATATGATTTAATTATAGTTTTAAGATCCTAAATTTCTCTGTAAGGTATGTTTTACTTACGTTTAAGTTTAACCCATTATTTGTGGTTAATTATGTGCTTACCCAAGTCCTTAAAGAGGCTTGAGGGTGTTTTGAGGGTTTGGGACACGAAAAAGGATAAAAAGAGGGTTTTCTGGGTACGCATCACAGTCTGTGCATGGTTAGTTCCAACCATGTGGAAAACCCAGAGAAACCATCCAGGAGGTGTTATTTTGGACAATGGCATCCACATGGTTTTCACACGGTTTGAAAAACCATATAGGTAAACTGTGCAGCCCAAAAACTTTTAAAAAATTACAAAATTTCCACTCCAAGGTTTTTAGGTTCACTCAGGATTTTCCTACTCCTCCTCCCTTTCAACCCTTGGAATGAACCAAAGGATCTAAGAGCTTCAAAGGGTTTATCTCCTTCAATTATTGACAATTTGGAGTGCTGTTGGATGCGAATCGAAGATCCGGGCGAGTCTGATCTCCTCCTCCTCCTCTCTCTTTTCTGATTTAGGTATTGTATTTTGGGTGATTTCTATCTAAAGATATAAAACCTATCTTTTTTTGGTGATATCTAGGTTGAGGATTCAAAGGGGTGTTGGATCGGGATCTAAGGCCTTGGTTGAGAGGGAGGTCATCAACAGATTCGAGGTAGGTGGTCTACTAATTATATACCTTTAGTTTTATGAATATTTGTGCATGCAGGGTTTTGATTATTACACTCTTGTGATGAGTTATTCATGAAATTATTTTTATGTTATGATTAGGGTGTCTAAACAACCTAATTAAACCCTCATGTTCCCCGAATGATGCATGGTGGAAGATGTGACCTATGTTAGGGCCACCCATGGGGTGTTACCACATTCACGGAATTAGAGTTTAGCTAAGTAAATGTGGGGCTATTGTGTGAGAACATAGATCCTAGGGTGAATATGATATTGAGCTTGAAGGGTGTGAATTGGAGTCCTAGTAACACACCTTGGTTGGGCGGTGACCTTTTTGGGTGTTTGGTTGGCTTAAAAAGGGTTTAAGTGAGATAAAGGGAAATTATAAGGGATTATCTTTATACATGATTACTCCTTGTGAGATAGGCATGGGAAATGGGAAATGGGGATTAATGTTGTAGGTTTTAAATAAATAATGTGTTAATGGATTATGGAATAATTTAAATTCTAATTTATTTATATTTTTGTGATGTTGCTAATGACATTAGCGATGTTTGGTTGTGAATTATGATTGAATGTGATGAATGTTAAATAAATCATGTTCATATGGATTGGTAGTGTGGGGTATTTACTTGAGGTTCTACACCCAGGAGTCGAGTTTTGACTGAGGTTTAAAACTCCACCCACCAAATGCATGGGTTAGGGAAGGGGAGATATTTCCATTCCCATAATGGTTGCATCCACTCGAACTGAGGCTTCGTGGGGAGAATAATGAAAAATATTGTGTTACAATGCCTAATGAGATATGAAATGTTTAATTCTCTCATGTTTTGAATGTTGATCTTGTATAATTCATTGAACAAATATAAAGGGTGAATTTATACTTAAAGTATCTTTGAATGAGTATGGGTTATTTAGTAGGTTAACTGAAAAGAACATAATTAAGCTTAGACTTCTAATATGTTTCCTTTACATTATTTTGTTTACTACTACATGCACTATCTATGAGCTGTATATGTTATATACACCATTGGTGGTGGTCTATGGAGTTGTACTAACACACTTCTTAGGCCACCATAGGGTACCCAGGCATATTTCATAGTTGTAGGTCAGGAGAAGGCAAAGGGACCAATTCTTGAGAATTGGGTCGGGAATCAGGATGAGATTGTTTGAGGATTAGGACATAGTTCTAGGACCATTTTGGGGATTTTGTTGTTTGTCTTAATTTCAATTTTTATTCACTTTTCACTATAGCATGGCATCCCATACTTACTGTTGGTTGTGTTGTACCCAGTTTGGTAGTGGTTTATTTATGCATTGTGTTGGTTGTTTTATAGTGTTTCTTCTATTTATATTTTTACTATTGTGGATTAATCTAGTAAAAAGGAGGTATATTATCCCCACATGACTACTTAGACCCTCTCTACTAGTCAACAACCTCTTTTTTATGGAAAGGCATGCTTGAGGTCATGTAACCACCCAACTCGGGGCACCGGTTAGTGTCTCCTGGGCCGAGGACAATAAAAAGTGGTAATAAAGGTGGTCATTTCTCTTTCTTACTATTTTGAGGATGGTAAATATAGGTTATGAAATTGTATGGCCTTGGTAATGAGAAAGATCATGGGTGTATCTAACCCATGTATGAGGGAAAACCCAAGTCACCCTTGGTGGGAATCGTTGCTCTTGTTATGTACAATTACATTTGATGATATTTCACCATCGTGTGATGCACTAGTTTTGTGATTTGATGATTTTGTGATATTTTAATCATGTTCATAATGGAATGAGGTTGTGAAATCATGCAACATTCTTTTCACCTATAAAGATAAGTGACATGCATCATGGTAGACGCATACACTTAATGAGTGTGCGGGATGTAAAGGTTTGGATGCATTATTTCTTTTTAAAAGTGATGAATGTATGCCTAATAAGATGATGTGAATGGGAAAAAACGTGTGTAAAAAGGTTGGGTGATAATCAAGGAACATATTTAATAAGAATTTAATGTGGGTTAAGATGTTGTTAAAGTAACTTAGAATGTGGAACAGTTTGAAATGGTGTAAGAAATAAAGGCTTGCAACTATGTGAGTTGGTTAACCGTGTTGGCCATGGTCCTAGGAGGAATGGCTAAGGGTAGTGTCTGAGATGTGATAGGCATGGTGGAATGATGTATGAACAATGGTTGATTATGTCTAGTCATGAGCCTTCTTATGTTATCCATTCTTTTCGTGATAACTATAGTGCTTTGTTCTAAGGTTGTGTTTGGCATTGTAGATAAATGCCACCGCAAAGACGCATACCAGTTGGGAGACCGAAAGACGTTTCCGAGAATTCCCCTCTGATAGAAGAGTAGGGGAATCTAGTGGTTCAAGGTGGAAGGGAAGAGACGTTCTGTGAGAACTTCACTCATTTTATGCCTATGATGGAACAAGACCCGGGTCGGGTTGCGCTATGTATGTTCGAGCAGACCAGAGAGTTTTAACTACATCACCCTCCTACCTTTATTGGAGAGGGTGGGTTAGAGGTAGCAGAGTTTTGGATTGAGTCTATCCAGACCATTATTGATAATCTTGAGACTCTTGTTGAGAAGTGAGTCATGTTGACGGCTTATATTTTGAGAGTCCAAGAGAAGCATTGGTGGGACATCATGGGCCAAACAGAACAGGTTGAGGATATTCTATGGAAGGACTTATATGAGAAGTTTCTTGAGAACTTATATCTAGAGACCCTGAGATAAAAAAAATGTGGTGGGTTTTATGAGTTTGATTCAAGGAGTGATTTTGGTGATGGAATATGCTAGTCATTTCACTGATTTGAGTCGCTTCATTCCAGCACTGACCAGAGATGAGGAAGCTATGGCCAGAAGTTTCTAGGATGGTTTGATACACAAGATCTGGTCTCAGGTAAATATCATTTTTCAGAAGAGGTTTTGTGAAAGTGGTAGATCAGGCTCTTATCTCAGAGGGAAACCTCAAAGGGGCCTCAGGTAGTGATCTTGTAGGGGAAGCTGGGTGGACTAGTAATGGGACTTCTGAGGGAAGGAAGCACCGTTTTGGAAAATTTCAGTAGAGTGTAAGTTTTTAGAGTAGATAGAAGAGGGGAACAACTTCTCAGAGTGGCGACCATATCTTTTGCTATCAGTGTGGTAGTCCGGGGAACATGTGTGGCCAGTGTCCCCTACCACCAGTCCAGTGTTGGGCATGCGATAGGTTAGGCCATGTGAAGAAGTTATACAAAAACCTGTGGCTACTGGTAAATAAATGAAGTCATAAGAATATGCTGAGTGCGGGTAGGGGGTTGGTCACCCCATATCAGGCTGGAAGATGGAGCTCTACAGGTCATACTGGTAGGGGTGGTGGACATAGAACTCCTGGGCAAGACCATTCTTATCATCGGGGTAGTGTATTGCATGGTACTCAGGTTGTGACCCAGGGTTGAGGGGTGGGTCAACTCCATTTGGTTCAGACTATGCCTGAGGGTGGTGAGGAAGGATCATCCATAGTTTTAGGTATCGTTGTTGTAGCTTCCAAACATGCTAGTGCATTATTTGATATAGGTCCTACACATTATTTTATTTATGCTTAGTTCGTTTTATGTGTTGGGTTTTACCATGGAAAATGCATGTGGGGTAATATCACTTGATACTCTGTTGGGAGTATGAGTCTAGAACATCATAAAATGTAAGGTTTATCCTTTAGAGATTGAAGTTTATCATATTTTGTGGGATCTATTTGTCTTGGAAATGTCATGTTTTGACTTGATCATGGGAATATATTAGTTAGTGTTGTATCAATCCCACATTGAATGTTATCAACATCGGCTAATGTTTACATCTCTCTATGGAGACACATATGTCCTTTATGGTGAGTGGGATGCTTGATCGGGACATGTCGAGCCTCTTTGCCAGCAGTTGGGAGTTCTCACGGCCTAGGTAGCATTCCATATTCTAAATGAAGGGAATAAGGAGCATCCAATCTTCCCAGTAGTAGTGGATCGATTTCAAGATGCGTTTTCAGAGGACTTATCGGGGTTACCACTCGAGAGAGATGTCGAGTTCACCATTGAGTTATTTCTAGGAGAAGAGCCAGCCTCCATTCCTCCATATCATATGTCTCTGACAGAACTCCAAGAACTGAAAAATAAGTTAGTGGAATTGGAAGACAAGGGGTTTATTCATCCTAGTATATCACCTTGGGGATCACCTTTTCTTTTTGCTAAAAAGGCAGATGGGTCACTTAGAGTTTTTGACATTTATAGAAGGATGGACTAGACAAAAATAAAGAACTGATACCATCTTCCTAAAATTGATGATATTTTTGACCAGCTCAGAGGTTCTTTGGTGTTTTCTATGATCGATTTGAGATCAGGATAACATCAGTTAATGGTGATACCTTCTAACATACCATGAACAACTTTATGAAGCAGGTATGGGTTATATGAATTTTTGGAAATGTCATTTGGGTTGACCAAATCACTAGCTATATTAATTGATTTGATGAACCTGATATTTCACCCATATCTAGAACAATTTTTTGTTGTTTTTGTTGATGATATATTAGTGTACTCCAGGACTCATGAGAATCATTCCCAATATCTTCACATAGTTTTTAGTACACTAATATTTCATAGGATTTACACCAAGCTATCAAAGTGTTAGTTTTGAATTGGTGAGGTGCACTTTTTGGGACTCATCATCTCATAATCGAGTGTGTCAGTGGATCTAGAGAAAGTATATGCTGTGGTGTCTTGGGAATAGCTCAAGGGAATTTTTTATGTTTCAAGTTTTCTTGGTTTGTCGATCATTATCAGAGGTTAATTAAGGACTTCTCTTGTTTGGCAGAACCACTCTCTGGTTTGACTAAGAATGGAGTAAATTTTTAGTGGTTAGGATCATGTGAAGGTGATTTTAAAGAGCTAAAGAAGTGGTCAAAAACCACACCGATTCTATTTTTACCTGGACAGAGATAGAAGTATACATTGTTTTGTGATGTGTCTGGTGTTGGACTTGGTGAAACGCTAATGTAGGATGACCGGGTTATTTCTTATCGATCAAGACAGTTGAGACCACATGAGAGAAGTTACCCAAATTATGACCTTGAACTAGCTACAGTGGTTCATGCCTTGAGGTGTTGGGGGAATTACTTATTAGGATAACCTTTTATGGTGTTTACCGACCATAAAACTCTCAAGTACATATTCTCTTAGTAGGATCTAAATCTTTGATAGAGAAGGTGGGTTGAATACCTGAAATCCTTTGATTTGGAGTTGGTTTACACACCAGGAAAATGGAATAGTATTTCTGATGCTCTAATCCGAAATACTAAGAATTAGGTGGTCCAAGAATCATCATCAGAGTGGAGATTGATGACCTTGTTTTCTGAGATGCACCTGTAGGTACAAGATCTTCCAGGTTAGACAACTCTTGTATCCATAGCAGTTGAATCTATGATTTTGAGCTAGATTAAGGAGATCCAGTTACCAAATCCATATTTTTTATTTATGAAGGAAAGTATTAAAGGTGGGGAGTCACCTTCTAGATGGTTTTTTGGCGTTGATGTTGTTTCTCATGTTCATGATCATGCTGTGGTACAGGTAGAAGTATGAGAAGAGTTGATGTGTGAGTTCCACACATCGAAGTGGGTATCACATATAGGTTTGAATAATATGTAATGTAATCTCCACAGGTATTTTTTGTGTCCTGGAATGAAGAAATAAGTTGCGAGCTTTGTGTAAAGGTGCCTTACCAGTCAACAGGTGAAGGCTGAGCACTGACATCCAGGTGGATTGTTGTAGTCATTTCCCATTCTGGAGTAAAAATGGAATGAAATGATGATGGAATTTGTGTTTGGTCTTTCTAGTATGCCTCAGAAGAGTGATGCAATTTGGGTGGTTGTGGATCAGTTAACAAGAGTTTCTCATTTCTTACCAATCCAAAAGACCATTATAGTTGATCGGTTGGGTGAGTAATATGTTTGAGAGTTAGTGTGGTTTCATGGTGTGACGAGAACCATAGTTTCAGATCATGATCCATGTTTCACTTCATGCTTCTATAAGGGGTTACAGAAGGCACTTGGAACCCATGTGTTATTGAGTACAACTTATCACCATAGATGGATCAAAAATCAGAATGAACGATTCAGGTGTTAGGGGACATGTTGAGAGCTTATGTTTTGAATTTTGGTGGCTCGTGGGAGAGACACTTTCCTCTAGTTATTTTTTCTAATAATAATAGTTTTCAAGATACAATTCAGATGGATCCTTTTGAGTCACTCTACATGACACCATGTTGATCTCCGCTGTGTTGGTTAGAGGTGGGAGAGTTTGGGTTGTTAGGACCGAGTCTTGTGAGGGAGATGTCTGAGAAGGTTAGTTTGATTTAGAAACATATGGAAACAATGAAGATTAGGAAGAAGACTTACACAGATTGGCATCGTCGACATTTGGATTTCAGGATGGGTGATGGTGTGTTTATCTAGGTGTCTCCAAGGTTGGATCACTATCAAATTCAAAAGAAGGTAAAGTTGGAACATAGGTATGTGGGGACATTTGAGATCGTGGAGAGGATCGGGACGGTGGCTTTCCAATTGGATTTTCCATAGTGGTATAGTAGGATTCATGATGTGTTTCATGTTTCACAGCTTCAAAAATATCACCCTCACCCATCTCATATTCTAAATGTTGATGTTGTTGAGCTTGATGTTGATGTGTTGTTCGAGGAGAATATTGTTCATGTCATGGACCGCAGTGAGAAAGTTTTATGAGGCAAGGTTGTGACTTTGGTCAGTGTGCTGTGGCAGCACATAAAAGTTCCCAAGGACACTTTGGAGCAAAAATCAGATATACGGGCTTAGTTGTCTGAACTCTTTTCTTAGCAACTCGGTGATGCTCAGAAGAGTAGCTCAAGGATGATATGTTATAAGTTGGGGAGGTAGTAAGATCTCGGATTTCTCTGTAAGGTATGTTATACTTACATTTCGGTTTAATCCCTTATTTTTTGGTTAATTAAGTGCTTACCCATGTCCTTAATGAGGTTCATGGGTGTTCCAAGTGTTTGGGACAACAACAAGGAGAAAAGGGGGGTTTTCTGGGTAGGCTACACGGTCTGCACATATGTTAGTGACAACCATACAGACATCCCAAGGAAACCATGTAAGAGGTGGGATTTTGGATAGTGGAATATGCACGGTTTTCACATGGTTTGGAGAATCTTGCGGCCTAGAAATGATTAAAATATTAAAAAATTTCCACTCCAGGGTTTTTATGTTCACTTAGGATTTTCCTCCTCCTCATCCCTTGAAACCATAGGGATAAACCAAAGGGGCCAAGATATTCCAAGGATCTATATCCTTTTTTAATAACCTTTTAGAGTACCGTTGGATACGAATTGAAGATTTGGGTGAGTCTATTCTTCTCCTCCTCTATATTTTCTGATTTAGGTCTTGTATTTTGGGAAATTTCCATTCGAAGCTCTCAAACCTCTCTTTTTCAGTGAGATCCTGGTTGAGGCTTCAAAGGGGAATTGGATCGAGATCTAAGGCCTTGGTTGATAGGGAATTCATCAATAGATTTGGGGTAGGTGGTCTACAAGTTATATCCCTTTATTTTTATGGATATTTGTGCATGTAGGGTTTTGATTATTACCCTCTTGTGATGAGTTCTTCATGCCATTATTGTAATGTGATGTTTATAGTGTCTAAAAAACCTAATGGAACCCTCATAATCCCCAAAGGATGCATGGAGGAAGATGTGACCTATGTTAGGGCTACCCATGGGGTGTTCCCACATTCCCGAACAATGAGTTATCTAAGTAAATGTGGGGCCATTGTGCAAGAACATAGATCCCAGGGTGAATATGATATTAAGCTTAAAGGATGTGAATGGGAGTCCTAGTAACACACCTTGGTTGGGCGGTGACCTATATGGGTGTTTGGTTGTCTTAAAAAGGGGTTAAGTGAGTTAAGGGGAATTGATAAGGGATTAGATTTATACATTATTATGATTAGTGAGATAGGCATGGGAAATGGGAAATGGGGATGAATGTTGTGGGTTAGAAATGAAGAATGTGTTAATGGATTATGGTATAAGGTTTATTCCCATTTATTGATATTGTTTTGATGTTGCTAATTAAATTAGCGATGCTTGGTTGTGAATTGTGGTTGAATGTGATAAATGTTAAATAAAGCACGTGCACATGTATTTTTAGTGTGGGGTATTGACTTTAGGTTCTATGCCCATGGGTACAGTTTTGACTAAGGTTCAAAACTCCACCCACTAAATGTATGGGTCAGGGAAGGGGAGACAGTTCCATTACTCTAATAGTTTCATCCATCCAGACTAAGGCTTCAAGGTGAGGATAATGAAAAATTTTGTGTTATGATGGATAGTGAGATAGGACGTGTTTAATTCTCTCATGTTGTGAATGTTGATCTTGCCTAATCCATTGAAAACATATAAAGGGTGAATTGATAATTAACGTATCTTGGATTGAATATGGGTTATTTGGTAGGTTAACTAAAAAGAACATAATTAATCTTGGCCTTATAATCTTTTTCCTTTACTTGCTTTTGTTTTCCACTGCATGCACTATCTATGGGCTGGATATATTTTAGACATTGTTGGTGGTGGCCTACTGAGTTGTACTCACACCCTGCTCGGGCTGCTGTTGGATACCCGGGTAGATTTCATGGTTGCAAGTCAGGAGAATGGAAAGGGACCAGTTCTTTGTAATTGAGTCGGGAATCAGGATGAGCTTGGTTGAGGTTTGAGACTTAGTTCTAGGATCGTTTTGGGGATTTTGTTTTTTGTCTTCATTTATGTTTTGGTTCACTATTGCATTGAAGCATGGAATTCCATACTTACTGTTGGCTGTGTTATACCCAGTTAGGGAATGTTTTATTTATTCATTGTGCTGGTTGTTTTATACTATTTTCACTATTTATATTTTTACTATTGTGGATAACTCTGGTAAAAAGGCAGTATAGTCTTCCCATGTGACTACTTAGACCCTCGCTGCTAGTCAGAAACCTATGGCATATGTGGATGCGCACTTGAGGTCATGTAACCATGTGTATTGGGGCACTGGTTAGTGGCTCCTGAGTCGGTGATGTTAAAATAGTCTTTTATCATGATTTTATTAACAATTCTATGTCAAAATCACAGTTTTGGGTGATAATTACATTATTTTTCATGTATGTTTTTGTTTAGAAATTTCATTCCTTTTAATTTGAGAATGGTTATATAATATAAATTTTTTTAACAATGATATAAATATCATATATATTAATTATATATGTATTTTCATTAATCAATAAATGGTAGAGAGGGATTACATGGTTCATGGAGACGATAGGTGGTACGTACACCTGAACATCGTTTCAATTTTTCTCTACAAAAGAAATGAAAGGAAGGTAAATAATATATATCCTTTTATAGATTCATTTTACTTTATTATATATAAAATATATTAATTGAAATTATCTCCATTATCTTCCATGTAAATCATTAATGAAAAAACAAGTCACTATACTTCGCTTTGTGGTAGTATACCATGCACACAAGCGACATTATCGTATCCCCCACAGAGTAGAAAATAAGAAGGTATATGTGATATAATAATTATAGAGGTATAATTATGATAAAAATATCATATATATATATATATGTGTGTGTGTTATATATATAATTATATCCAACCATGAGAGGTAGTTATGGAAAACAAATTACATCAGTTCGTGAGGCGATAGTATGTCGTACACACGATCGATGATTTCATTTCCCACTTGATGGAAGATGAGATGAATATAGATTATTACATTAAAATAATTACATATCTGTGTAATATAGATACTATATTTATTATATTATCATATTTTAATATTATGTGAAAGTGGTTGAGGAATAAATAAAATGAAAACGGATGGTTAAGGACTATACCTCTTCCTAAGAGATACTTTTTTAGGTTTATACCTAAAGCCTTCGTAGGAGGGTTTTCTAGTCAAAGTAATACATCTAGGATGTGTGAAGGTATTTAAGGAATTTTTTTAGGTATTTTATAAAACAAAGGGATTTTGGAGTGTGAAGAGGATAGAAGATAAGTGTCCTTTTATAAGTGGGGGATAAGACACACTTTGAATTTCTAAAAAGAAAAAGTGATATGCACGTTTTACACATGCTACAAGGTACCAAAATGGGTAATTATAAATAACTAGAAGATATATGGTCTAAATATTACCAAAAAATGTATTTTTATACGTTTTGAGTTATTTTTTACCCTTATCTTTTTAGTTTAACACCATGTTAAACCTGTTTAAAACCTTATTGCGGTAAATAATTTTTACAGTTTTTACTATTAATTATAACTAAAAATTAATTTAAAATTATTATATAAAATAAATAAATATGAATCAAATATATGGAAATTAAATTCACATAAGTATAATAATTAAATTTATAATTAAACCCCCATATGCGATGAAAATGCGATTTTCCAAAGAAAAATATTCAAAAGTTTAAATAAAGTTATACCAAAATTCAATATTAAATTGATTAAAATTTCATTAATTTCATTAATTGTACTATTATTGAACTATATAACTTTTAAAATAATTTTAAATCAAAATTTAAATTTTAAAATTCTTTAAACAAAAAGATACTTTTCAATAAAATTCAGTATTTTTCATTATTTGTCAAAAAATTAATATTTTCTAAGAATTCATAAAATTTAACTCCAAGTTAATTTTAAAATTATAATTTAAAAAATTTACTTTATTTTATCAAATAAATTTTATAAATGTTTCAAAAATTAATTTTAAAATATTTTCTCAAAGCACAATGAAACAACCTTTTAGAAAAATACGGTTTTTCAGAATTTTTTTAAAATGATTATTATTTTATTTATAATAAATAGATAACTATTTAATTTATTTTATACTTATTTAAACCATATAATTTTATCGACTAGTTTATAATCGTATATTACATTACAGATCATTTAGACTTGTGGTTGCATGTTCTGCAAGCTATCGAAGAGATTGAATTCAATTAAGAAGAAATTTATCATTAATTTTTTGGGGTGTTATAGTCTCTTTTAATCTTGTATTAGTGTTTCATAGACTATATAAAACATGATATTAATATTTTATACTCTCATGGTTCTACATAAGGAAATGTATTGTTTGTACAACATGTCAATTTATAAGGATCATAGTATGATGCAGTCAAGGGGAATAAAGTTGAAGAGAGGATAAAACCTATAATACAAGAGAAAAAGGTAAAATAAAATGAAAATGAGTATTACATGAGAAGAAAATGGAAGTGATGCTTTACAAAAAATACTCCCAAGAAGTCAATGAATCGTGAATAAGGGGATATCGTCTTCCTAGATAAAAAACGTTAAGAAGAAACCAATCAATAGAAACATGAAGGTTGGTTGGTGTTTTTGTGTTAGGTAAAATACACCAGGACATATATAGCTATTAAATTCTTAACAAGTCTTCCTGTATAGTTGGAGTTATTTAATAATAAAATTAAAAATTAAAAATTCTATTATTAACTAAAATTTTATGTGGAAAATGGAATTTCACACAAAAGAAATATGAGATGGATAAAGCTATTTAACACAAAGAATAAGCTCATGGGAAGAATGAATCTAAGCATATTGTTATCACTCAAAATAAAAAGAACAGTAAAAAGAAATATTCCGATTTTGAGTTTGGAAGAAAAGAGAACCCCTGGTTTATATAAATCTCACAAGCTTTGTGTTACTTCAAATAAACTAAGATTCCCCTCCTTATTCCCTAAATCTTTTTTTAATTGTTCAAATATATAGGAAATTAAAGGATTATATTGAGTTTTTTCACTACTGTGTAGTAAATAAAATGTTATTCATGGTTTTTTAACTACCATTGAGTAAATTAAATTGGTTCATCCTTTTATTGGGATAAAAAAGAGGTAAATCTATAAAGAATTCACAAACTATGGGAATATGGAATTTCTAGATAACCCTATGAAAATGGGAGAATAAGGTATTAAATCAAAATTATATCCCGTGTTTTTTATTATATTTGATATTTTTAAAAATGGGGAGTTCTTGTTCATGAAAATATAAGAAAAATTGTAATTTTTATTGAGTTTCAGATGAACCATTTTCATGGATTATTGAGTTGTGTACTAGTAATTTGTTTTTTCATGTGAAATATGCCTTCAACCATCCCTTAAAATCAACTTATGATAATGGTTTCACATATATTGTTTTTTATGGATAGAATTGAAAACCTTGGAATGATATGTTATTTATAAAAATGTTTGTCCCATGTATACTTTGAGTTTTTTAACTAAATACTAATTAATAAGAGTTTCATGTGGTATCATACTTCTTATAATAGGATAAAGGTTGTTATCCAAATATAAAAGGGTGAGAAGAGAAAATTATTTTTGAGAGTTTTTAAATGAAAAAAGTGAAATTATATACCCCTATATTTTGCTTTTATTTTTTTTCATTAATGGGTAGAAGTATAAATCTATAGAGATATACATATTGACATTGGTGATTATTGTTATTGAAAAAAAATTCAAAGTGGGATATTGAAGTTCCAAATTATGAATTTCATTTATTTTCAATGAGTCAATATGTGTTTGGTGATAGTATTTGATGGTGATTCTTAAAGGATTTTTATTTATCCATGAGTTGGAATTGGATTCCATGCTTGACAAGAAAACTAATATCACAAACTGAGATAACTTCAAGGATAAAATTTGAAGAACTCTAATGGAGAGGTTCAAGGAATGGTGGAAAATTTATATGTTATGATTGATGTGCTGAACTTAAATTAAAAGGAAAATAATCATAGTGAGTGTAATTTACACAAAATTTTAATCTAATTTTTAATTTCTTGGGATTTTATAATAAATACCCGAGTTGATTTTGAGTTGAATTTTTTACCTATGTAAAGGTAACTTTGTAATTTTGCATGTTGTGTAAGTGTAAATAGAAGTTGTGTGGGATTCTTATGAAAATTTAACTACCTACATAAATTTAACTTTTTTTATTGAATTTGGAAAAATGGATTCCATATTTGGAATCATTGGATCCAAATTATGTTAATAAGCTACTTTTTATTTTTGGGAATTATGAATAGTAACTACGGTAAATTTTATTTACCATAGTTAAAGGTAAATCAGGTAATTAAGGGTAAATATAATATTATAAAATTACCCTAACACATGTCAAAATCCTATTGGATGACTAAAAGTCAACCCATATCACCTAAGGGTCGGATTAGATTCATTTAATGAACTTTTGTCCATGAAAATAATTTAATTATTATTAAAACCAAAGAATGTGACAACATGTCACTTTCTAAAATATTATAAGTATAATAATTTTAATTTAGTGATCAACTTAATGAAACTTCAAAAATGAATAGTCTCCAGAAATCTAATACAATTATATACATCATATAAATTTATTTAGAATTTTTAGGGATTAAATAATTATCATTTATTATGACACAAAGATGATGCATTAATTGTCTTATTAATGAAATATTGACATAATTGATGTTATAAATACCCAAATAAATGTAATTTAAGACTTTTTATGAATTAAACTAATTTTATAGGTTAATATGACATGTTAGTATTGATTTAATTAACTTTTTTCGAACTAATCAATCTATTATGAGTTTCACAAAAATCAATTACTAAATAGTGTCAAAATTGACATAAAATAGTTTTTAAAAAAAATATTATATTATTAATTGTTATTTTATTATTAAAAATCTAAGGTTCGGCCAAATGACTTAGATAAGGTTATATATATTAATAATAAACAACTTGGGGTTCGTTTGGCTTGATATAGTATGTTTATTAACCTTATAGTGTAAGAAAACAAGAAGACACGGTAAAAGTAAAATTATCTAACTTAAAGTTAAATATAAATGATAAGGTTAAAAGAGGAACCTAAACTTGTATAAATTCTATTGTATGAGAGTATTTATACCCATCCCGACCTTAGATTCTAAATAAATAAATTTGGAGCTATTTAAAACCGAACTTAACTTTATAATAAAATAATAGTTTTAGTTATTCCAAAGGTGCCCCTCTCCTCCCTTATAAAAGGGAACCTCCTCCCCCTCTTCCTCACACCACTTTGAGCCTTCAAGCTCAGCCAAACCCTGCCAATTTCTCCTCTCCACTTCCCTAGAAACATCCTAGAGGTTTTGGTATTCTTCAAATACCTATTTTAGTGCCCTAAAAGGAGGTCTTAAAGAAGCATTTCAAAGAAGAGGTAATTTCCGTTACCGATTCTTTCATCTTTATTTCTTCTTCCACTTCTTCTTTTTTAGTTGTTTCATTATGAAGTAATAACATCAGTATAGATAATATACTTATATGTTATTATAAGTATGAAAAAACCCTATTTCACCATCTATCCATCCTACGGAAAAAGAAATCACCGCGCGTGCGTACGTACGGAATAACGTCTCCACGCCGTGGTGTAATCTATTTTCCACCACCACCTTACTTGGATGGGTATAATGGTGTAAATAATGACTATATATGACTATTATAAAGTGATATTGATTCTGAAATAGTATAAATACACTCCAATACAATTCCACGATCCTAGGAACGATATCATCACGAGTGCGTACGTACAGAATACCGTCTCCACGACGTGATGCGACTTGTTCTACATGATATTCACTGCATAATGATTATATAAATGAATTGAATTAATGAATATGATATATATTACACTAATACCATTATGGAAATGAGGTATCTATAACTAAATTGAATAATAAGAATTTATTCGACAAAACACGCATAAGAACAAAAAGTAATAAACACCTGAATAACAAATAGTAATGAAATATTACTAATAAGAAGCTAAGAATATGACCATATATGATATCATAAAAATAAGTATGATTCTGGAATAAGTCAATGACATTATTTAAATCATTATATAGGAGGTTCGGACACTTACGAAGCAAATCAGACCTAAGGTAAGGGAAAATATCACAATCTCATTTTTATCCGAGATTGCTTATACTTTGGTATTTACTGGGGTGTATTTTATCATCCACATCCATGTTCCCTCAATATGTAATATTATTTCCATCCACCTACAATTTTTTAAAACCTATTTTACCCTTTGGTGAGTTTTTAGTAAATGATATGAAAGGAATCTTTTGTCATTTTTCGTACAAGGTACCTTTTGACTTTTCCGACAAAAGTACGAGAAGAATGTTTTTTTAACTTATACGATATGAATGGATTTTTAAAACATTATTTCCAAGAAGATTTTTTTACAAGTTTTCAAGTTTATTTTTAATCAACTTATTTTAGTTTAAAATTTTATGACATGTTAAGAAAGGAAAATGTTTTTGAAGTAGAAAGGATATTTTCCTCAAGAATGGTGTTCAAGTGTTTTATCAAAATTATTTTCCATCTAAGATAATATAGGGTTCTGTTTCTATCCCTATTATTAAATTGATTTGATTATATTGTGATGGAATTATTTTTATTAGTTCCTTTATCTTATATGAATTGTTTTATGATGTCACGATGTTTAAGATTCCCATTTTTTATTACATGGGTTATGCTATGATGTATGGTTTATGATTTTGTGGAACACATAAGAATGATATCATTATGAGATGGGTGGGACCTATATCTCCCTCCAATGCATTGGGTAAAGATTTTATATCTCATGAGATAGACATGGCTGGAACGGTAGGTTATACCGGTTCTGTGAAACAGGACTAAAACGAGGAGTGAACTCCGTTCAGAAAGGGACTTTGTCCACTAAGATAGTATTGGAAATGAGTCTTGACTAATAAGAAATGATTCTCTATGATTATGTGTGTATGCCAAAAAGTTTCATGTTTTATGTTATGATTATTGGGATTACATTTCACTACTATGATTTATCCCATGTTATGAAATTATGATCTCTTTTGCAGGTTAAGATTTCAAAAAGATATGTTCTTATGAATATGACGTGATTGATATTTCTTTTGTTTACCCTTACTGAGCATTTGAGTTCACCCTTTTATGTTTTCTTTTCCCCAAGATATAAATAAAGGATTTAGGTTTAAAAAAAAGAAGATCTTTATGGAAGATGTTGAAGATCTTTCACAACGATTAGAAGATTATATTCAGAGTTTCCAAAGACACTAAACTATTACGGTCCTTGTGTGTGTGTTTTTGTTATGTACTAAGTATTCCGCAAAAGTAATGTAATTTCTATGTATGTCAAGATTTGGGTCTCTACAGTTGGTATTAGAGTAAAGGTTTAGTCAACCTTTGGAAACTAAGATGCGAGAACTTTAGTGAGATCCCTAGAGATATTTCTAAGGCATGTCTAGGGATGTCCCTAAGGTTAAGTATAAGTATAGGTTATACTCCTAGAATTGCGCTAACGATCTTAGAATTTAACCTAAGATGTTAGATATTGAAGGTACTCCCCCTTTATTATGTTGTTTTCCCTAGCATAATTTTTGCCTCTCACACTATTCTTTTTGGGTTTTAGACGATGGCTGGAACCCGAAGGAACCGTGTTGATCAATGCAATGGGAAATGCAATGATTGTCCTCCTGAACAAACAAATGTTATGGGATATGGAGTGAAAAATCTTATTGCTATACTTACACAAGCTATGAATCATTCTGGACTTCCAAATGAGCAGATAAGGGAACAATATTCTATTGAGTCCTTCATGAGGCAACGTCCACCTTCTTTCAGTGGGTCTTCTGATCCAATTGTTGCTAAAAAATGGATCAGTACCACTGAAAAGATATTTTCAGTTCTTCAATGTTCTGAACATGATAAAGTCATCTTATTAGTATATCGTTTGGAAGGTGAAGCTGATCAATGGTGGAATCTTATCAAAAATACGAGGCAAAGAGATGAAATTGAGTCCATGGAATGAGACGAGTTTAAGAACTTATTTTTCAATAAGTACTTCCCTATTATTCTTCGAACAAAGATGGAGAAGGAGTTTCTTGAACTAAAGAAAAAGGATGATGAATATGTTGGTGTATACGAAGTAAATTTTACAATGCTTGCAAGGTATGCATCTGGCTTTATCATCCAACCTGAAAGTAAAGTTGATCGATTCTTCAATGGATTAAAACCAAATCTTTGAAGGGAATTAGCTATAAGAGACTTCAGTAGCTATGAAGAAATTGTACGCTGTGCTGTCAAGGTAGAAATGGAAGTTGGTGTTACTTATCCATCTCATAGTTTTGACAAGAAACGAAAAATGGAGTTCAAAGAGAAATATCAGAATAATGGTGAAAGGAAGACGAATGTTTCCTTATGCTCAAAGTGTGGAAAGAAGCATGGTGGAGATTGTCTTAAAGGGACAAGTAAATGTTTCAAATGTGGAAAGGAAGGTCATCGGGCATTTGAATTCCACAATGATAGGAAGAAGATGTCTAATGATGCAAAAAAATGAAGGGATACAAAAAATGAACCTACTACACTTCAATGCTTCAAGTGCAAGGAGATGGGGCATTATGCCAATAAATGCCCAAATCCAAGGGTTGTTGATGATGATCGACATCAACAAAATCTTAAGGCAAAGGACAAAGGGAAGTCACATGCTATCACCATTGGAGATGTTGAATATGACAACGATGTGGTGGAATGATTAATGGGATTCCAAAATAATGTTGTATATAGTATCGTGGAATATTGGAATATTTATGTATTGGTCTATTGTGGTTTTCAATAATTTTATGGTACCAATAACCATGGAAAGTGATTGAATTTTTTTTGTAAAAAAAGATGATATGTACATAATGAAGGGATAAGGAAAAAATGAAATGTTTGACAGTATTCATGAGCTCATGATTGATATAAGGACTAAGTGATATCATGGTTTGAATATATATAATTTTGAGGATTTTGGTATGTGGAAAGAGTTAACTTTTAACAGCATTCATGTTTTCAATAAGGTTCAGTGGGTATTCATTATTCAAGAGAATACATGATTAAGGTATTCACATTTTTGTAATTTGACCAACAAGATATATCTTATGATATATGGGGGATAAATTATGGCATTCACGTGATCATTTTCTTTATACTATGAGCTTGGACCGAAGTATTTTAGATAAGCCTAAATATTGGAATGGATTATGTTGGACATAAGTTAGTATTGTTTAAGGATAAAAATTTTTTTTGATATTGTTGATGGGATGTTATAGTAATATAGCTTTAAAAAAAGGACAACCTGCAGGACGGGCGACAACCCATCGCGTCGGACAAGGCTGTGGGAATTGAACCCACAACTGAAGTGAGATTGGCCTTTATCACCTACCACTAGCCTACAGGAAGTCCCTGGTTAGTGGAAAGTAGTTTTATTTTCTTAAGAGGTATAATAAATAAATTATAAGTCCATTTTTGGAACCATATACGATTAATCTCAACATAAGATGGACTTATAACTTTTGCTAACCTTTTGTTTGAAACAGATGGAATGACCCATCATTCTATCACATGATCTGCAAATGCTTCATGAATAACAAATTGAACTTCATTTCTTTAATATATGAAGTGGAAATTGTTCAATTCACGAACAACAGTGAGATTGAACCAAAATCATGTAAGTATTTCTTTTAATTCATCAACTTTAGGGAAATGATCTTGAAAACCAAAAATTTTGTCCTAGTGATCTTATATCCAATGAACCATATGGTACCCTAGATCATCACAAATTTATGGATTTGTGATTGTTGGATTTTTCATAGCCATGTTCTCTACCACTCTCCATCAGAACTTGATGCTTAGATTTTTCTTCCATATCCATATTTTCACCTATGTTCTCCTACGTGGAAACCCAGTGATGAGTTAATTTGGGTAACCGTTATATTTCATACTTTAGTTTTTAATGTTCAGTTTTGGTATTTCTTTTTATGATGTGGGTTTCTATGAATAGTAAACGATTTATAACCCCGACGAATTTCGAGGGAGAAATTCATTTTAAGGGGGGTAGAATGTAATAAACCGAGATTTTATAAGATACATTCTTTTTAATTTCATTCATGTCTTGTGTTGTATGCTACACCATGATTATCTTGCGCTATACGCAACACCATATTAGCTTGCAGTATACACAACACTATTCTTGGCCTATGTTACACACAATTTCAAGTTCGTTTGATAGAAGTTATTCTATGCAACATTGAGTGTATATATATATATATATATTCAATGTATAAATAAAATATGGTTGGATTATTTTATACGCAACAACAAAGGAGTCTTGCACTACACGCAACCTTGACTTGGCTTGCATTACACGCAATCGCGACCTTCCCTGATAGCGTGTGTTGTACGCAATATCGGGTTTTACTAAACAACAATATATTATTATAATATTGTTATGAACTAGCTGTTATGAATAGTATTAACTGAATTTTGAATTTTATAATATTATTATTCATCTTACACATTTTCTAGAACATGGTATAAGAACAAAATAATTTTTTTGGGTAAAATAAGTATTTTTCAAAAAATGCAGTTTTACCGCCTTTTGATGGCGCACCCACATTAAATCTAGTTTTTGACACGTTTATAAGTTCAATTTGACAAAATAAAATTCTTATTTGGAATCAATAAATAAAAATTTACTTTGGATAAATTTTTCATTTTATTCTGATAACTTTCATATTTTAATGAATAGTAAAAACACGCTATATTTTAATTAAAAACAACTTTTTTCATCGTAATATCTTATGTGGTTAAATTATAATATTGAATGGTTTTAAAGTACTAATAGAATATATTTTTACCATTTAATATAATTTATGTCATTAGCACTGATTTTACCTTGAATTCATAGGTTAAATCAATTCAATCTTTTGCAATGTTTTAAAGAAAAACCCGTTTTCTTTTGACAATGGGATTAATTTTAATTTAATTTCTGAAACTTTTGTGTATTGAATTTGGAAAAATGGATTCAATATTTGGAATCATTGGATCCAAATTATGTTAATAAACTACTTTTTATTTTTGAGAATTATGAATAGTAACTACGGTAAATTTTATTTACCATAGTTAAAGGTAAATCAGGTAATTAAGGGTAAATATAATATTATAAAATTACCCTAACACATGTCAAAATCCTATTGGATGACTAAAAGTCGACCCATATCACCTAAGGGTCGGATTAGATTCATTTAATGGACTTTTTTCCATGGAAAAATTTAATTATTATTAAAACCAAAGAATGTGACAACATGTCACTTTCTTAAATCTTATAAGTATAATAATTTTAATTTAGTGATAAACTTCATGTAACTTCGAACATGAATAGTCTTCAGAAATCTAATACAATTATCTACATCATAGGAATTTATTTATAATTTTTAGGGATTAAAGAATTATCATTTATTATGACACAAAGATGATGCAGTAATTGTCTTATTAATGAAATATTGACATAATTGATGTTATAAATACCCAAATAAATGTAATTTAAGACTTTTTATGAATTAAAATAATTTTATATGTTAATATGACATTTTATTATTGATTTAATTAACTTTTTTCTAACTAATCAATCTTTTATGAGTTTCACAAAAATCAATTACTAAATAGTGTCAAAATAGACATAAAATAGTTTTTAAAACAAATATTATATTATTAATTGTTATTTTATTCCTAAAAACATAAGGTTCGGAAACATGACTTAGATAAGGTTATATATATTAATAATAAACAACTTGGGGTTCTTTTGGCTTGATATATTATGTTTATTAACCTTATAGTGTAAGAAAACAAGAAGACACGGTAAAAGTAAAATTATCTTACTTAAAGTTAAATATAAATGATAAGGTTAAAATAGGAACCTAAACTTGTCTAAATTATATTGTATGAGAGGATTTCTACCCATCCCCACCTTATCTTATAAATAAATCAATTTGGATCTATTTAAAACCGAACTTAACTTTATAATAAAATAATAGTTTTAGTTATTCCAAAGGTGCCCCTCTCCTCCCTTATAAAAGGGCACCTCCTCCCCCTCTTCCTCACACCACTTTGAGACTTCAAGCTCGGCCAACCCCTACCAATTTCTCCTCTAAACTTCCCTAGAAACATCCTAGAGGTTCTGGTCTTCTTCAAAGACCTATTTTAGTGCCCTAAAAGGATGTCTCAAAGAAGCACTTCAAAGAAGAGGTAATTTCCGTTACCGATTCTTTCATCTTTATTTTTCTTCCACTTATTCTTATTTAGTTGTTTAATTATGAAGTAATAACATCAGTATCAATAATATACTGATATGTTATTATAAGTATGAAACAACCCTATTTCACCATCTATCCATCCTACGGAAAAAGAAATCACCGCGCGTGCGTACGTACGGAATACCGTCTCCACGCCGTGGTGTAATCTATTTTCCACCACCACCTTACTTAGATGGGTATAATGGTGTAAATAATGACTATATATGACTATTATAAAGTGATATTGATTCTGAAATAGAATACATACACTCCAATACAATTCCATGATCCTAGGAACGATATCATCACCCGTGCGTACGTACGGAATACCTTCTCCACGATGTGATGCGACCCGTTCTACATGATCTCATTGCATAATGATTATATAAATGAATTGAATGAATTAATATGATATATATTACACTAATAAAATTCTAGAAATGTGGTATCTATAACCTAAAGATAATAATAAGAATTTATTCCACAAAATACGCATAAGAACAAAAAGTAATAAACACCCGAATAACAAGTAGTAATGAAATATTACTAATAAGAAGCTAATAATATGACCATATACGATATCATAAAAATACACATGATTCTGGAATAAGTCAATGACATTATTTAAATCATCATACAGGAGGTTCGGACACTTACGAAGCAAATCATACCTAAGGTAAGGGAAAATATCACAATCTCATTTTTATCCGAGATTGCTTATACTTTGGTATTTAATGGGGTGTATTTTATCATCCACATTCATGTTACCTCAATATGTAATATTATTTCCATCCAACTAAAATTGTTTAAAACCTATTTTACCCTTTGTTGAGTTTTTAGTAAAAGATATGAAAGGAATCTTTTGTCATTTTTCGTACAAGGTACTTTTTGACTTTTCTGACAAAAGTATGAGAAGAATGTTTTTTTAACTTATACGGCATGAATGGATTTTTAAAACATTATTTCCAAGAAGCTTCCTTTACAAGTTTTCAAGTTTATTTTTAATCAAATTCTTTTAGTTTAAAATTTAATGACATGTTAAGAAAGTAAAATGTTTTTTAAGTAGAAAGGATATTTTTCTCAAGAATGGTGTTCAAGTGTTTTATCAAAATTATTTTCCATCTAAGATAATATAGGGTTATGTTTTTATCCCTATTATTACATTGATTTGATTATATTGTGATGGAATTATTTTTATGAATTCCTTTATCTTATATGAATTGTTTTATGATGTCACGATGTTTAAGATTCCTATTTTTTATTGCATGGGTTATGCTATGATGTATGGTTTATGATTTTGTGGCACACATAAGAATGGTATCATT
The DNA here is from genome assembly GCA_963277665.1 of Viscum album. Classification (NCBI taxonomy): domain Eukaryota; kingdom Viridiplantae; phylum Streptophyta; class Magnoliopsida; order Santalales; family Viscaceae; genus Viscum; species Viscum album. The sequence continues at coordinate 685,700,224 of OY728165.1, forward strand.
ATGAGATGGGTGGGACCTATATCTCCCTCCAATGCATTGGGTAAAGATTTTATATCTCATGATATAGAAATGGTTGGAACGGTAGGTTATACCGGCTCAGTGAAACAGGACTGAAATGAGGAGTGAACTTGGTTCAGAAAGGGACTTTGTCCACTAAGATAGTCTTGGAAATGAGTCTTGACTAATAAGAAATGATTCTCTATGATTATGTGTGTATGCCACAAAGTTTCATGTTTTAAGTTATGATTATTGGTATTATATTTCACTACTATTATTTATCCCATGTTATGAAATTATGATCTCTTTTGTAGGTTAAGATTTCCAAAAGATATGTTCTTATGAATATGACGTGATTGATATTTCTTTTGTTTACCCTTACTGAGAATTTGACCTCACCCTTTTTTGTTTTCTTTTTCCCAGGATATAAAGAAAGGATTTAGGTTTAAAAAAAAGAAGATCTTTATGGGAGATGTTGAAGATCTTTCACCACGATTAGAAGATTATATTCCGAGTTTCCAAAGACACTAAACTATTACGGTCCTTGTGTGTGTGTTTTTGTTATGTACTAAGTATTCCGCAAAAGTAATATAATGTCTATGTACGTCAAGCTTTGGGTCTCTACAGTTGGTATTAGAGGAAAGGTTTAGTCAACCTTTGGAAACTAGGATGTGAGAACTTTAGTGAGATCCCTAGAGATATTTCTAAGGCATGTATAGGGATGTCCCTAAGGTTAAGTATAAGTATAGGTTATAGTCCTAGAATTGTGCTAACGATCTTAGAATTAAACCTAATATGTTAGATATTTAAGGTACTCCCCCTTTATTATGTTGTTTTCCCTAGCATAATTTTTTCCTCTCACACTATTCTTTTTGGGTTTTAGACGATGGCTAGAACCCGAAGGAACCGTGTTGATCAATGCAATGGACAATGCAATGATTGTCCTCCTGAACAAACAAATGTTATGGGATATGGAGTGAAAAATATTATTGCTATACTTACATGAGCTATGAATCATTCTGGACTTCCAAATGAGCAGAAAAGGGAACAATATTCTATTGAGTCCTTCATGAGGCAACCTCCACCTTCTTTCAGTGGGTCTTCTGATCCAATTGTTGCTGAAAAATGGATCAGTACCACTGAAAAGATATTTTCAGTTCCTCAATGTTCTAAACATGATAAAGTCATCTTAGAAGTATATCGTTTGGAAGGTGAAGCTGATCAATGGTGGAATCTTATCAATAATACGAGGCAAAGAGATTAAATTGAGTCCATGGAATGGGACAAGTTCAAGAACTTATTTTTCAATAAGTACTTCCCTAGTATTCTTCAAACAAAGATAGAGAAGGAGTTTATTGAACTAAAGCAAAAGGATGATGAATATGTTGGTGTATACGAAGTGAATTTTACAAGGATTGCAAGGTATGCATATGGCTTTATCATCTAACCTGAAAGTAAAGTTGATTGATTCTTCAGTGGCTTAAAACCAAATCTTTGAAGGGAATTAGCTATAAGAGACTTCAGTAGCTATGAAGAAATTGTACGTTGTGCTGTCAAGGTAGAAATGGAAGTTGGTGTTACTTATCCATCTCATAGTTTTGACAAGAAACGAAAGATGGAGTTCAAAGAGAAATCTCAGAATAATGTTGAAAGGAAGATGAATGTTTCCTTATGCTCAAAGTGTGGAAAGAAGCATAGTGGAGATTGTCTTAAAGGGACAAGTAAATGTTTCAAATGTGGAAAGGAAGGTCATCGGGCATTTGAATGCCACAATGATGGGAAGAAGATGTCTAATGATGCAAAAAAAGGAAGGGATACACAAAATGAACCTACTACACTTCAATGCTTCATGTGCAAGGAGATGAGGCATTATGCCAATAAATGTCTAAATCCAAGGGTTTTTGATGATGATCGACATCAACAAAATCTTAAGTTAAAGGACAAAGGAAAGTCACATGCTATCACCATTGGAGATGTTGAATATGACAACGATGTGGTGGAATGATTAATGGGATTCCAAAATAATGTTGTATATAGTATCGTGAAATATTGGAATATTTATGTATTGGTCTATTGTGGTTTTCAGTAATTTTATGGTACCGGTAACCATGGAAAGTGATTGAAATATTTTTGTAAAAAAAGATGATATGTACATAATGAAGGGATAAGGAAAAAATGAAATGTTTGACAGTATTCATGAGCTCATGATTGATATAAGGACTAAGTGATATCATGGTTTGAATATATAGAATTTTTAGGATTTTGGTATGTGGATAGAGTTAACTTTTAACAGCATCCATGTTTTCAATAAGGTTCAATGGGTATTCATTATTCAAGAGAATACATGATTAAGGTATTCAAATGTTTGTAATTTGACCAACAAGATATATCTTATGATATATGGGGGATAAATGATGGCATTCACATGATCATTTTCTTTATACTATGAGCTTGGACCAAAGTATTTCAGATAAGCCTAAAAATTGGAATGGATTATGTTGGACATAAGTTAGTATTGTTTAAGGATTTTTTTTTTTTTGATATTGTTGATGGGATGTTATAGTAATATGGCTTTAGAAAAAGGACAACCTGCAGGACGGGCGACAGCCCATCGCGTCGGACAAGGCTATGGGAATCGAACCCACAACTGAAGTGCAATAGGCCCTTATCACCTACCACTGGCCTACAGGAAGTCCCTGGTTAGTGGAAAGTAGTTTTATTTTATTAAGAGGTATGAAAAATAAATTATAAGTCCATTTTTGGAACCATATACGATTAATCTCACCATAAGATGGACTTATAACTTTTGCTAACCTTTTGTTTGAAACAGATGGAATGACCCATCATTCTATCACATGATCTGAAAATGCTTCATGAATAACAAATTCAACTTCATTTCTTTAAGATATGATGTGGAAATTGTTCAATTCACGAACAACAGTGAGATTGAACCAAAATCATGTAAGTATTTCTTTTAATTCATTAACTTTAGGGAAATGATCTTGAAAACCAAAAATGTTGTCCTAGTGCTCTTATATCCAATAAACTATATGGTACCCTAGATCATCACAAATTTATGGATTTGTGATTGTTGGATTTTTCATAGCCATGTTCTCTACCACTCTCCATCAGAACTTGATGGTTATATTTTTCTTCCATATCCATATTTTCACCTGTGTTCTCCTACGTGGAAACCCAGTGATGTGTTAATTTGGGTAACCGTTATATTTCATACTTTAGTTTTTAATTTTCAGTTTTGGTATTTCTTTTTACGATGTGGGTTTCTATGAATAGTAAACGATTTATAACCCCGAAAAATTTCGAGGGCGAAATTCATTTTAAGGGGGGTAGAATGTAACAAACCGAGATTTTATAAGAAAAATTCATTTTAATTTCATTCATGTCTTGTGTTTTATGCTACACCATGATTATCTTGCGCTATACGCAACACCGTATTAGCTTGCAGTATACGCAACACTATTCTTGGCCTATGTTACACACAATTTCAAGTTCGTTTAATAGAAGTTATTCTATGCAACATTGAGTGTATATATATATATATATATTCAATGTATAAAAAAATATGGTTGGATTATATTATACGCAACAACAAAGGAGTCCTACACTACACGCAACCCTGACTTGGCTTGCATTACACGCAATCGTGACCTTCCCTGATAGCGTGTGTTGTACGCAATACCGGGTTTTACTAAACAATAATATATTATTATAATATTGTTATGAACTAGACGTTATGAATAGTATTAACTAAATTTTGAATTTTATAATATTATTATTCATCTTACACATTTTCTAGAACATGGTATAAGAACAAAATAAATTTTTCGTGTAAAATAAGTATTTTTCAAAAAATGAAGTTTTACCGCCTTTTGATGGCGCACCCACATTAAATCTAGTTTTTGACACGTTTATAAGTTCAATTTGACAAAATATAATTCTTCTTTGTAATCAAGAAATAAAAATTTACTTTGGATAAATTTTTCATTTTATTCTGATAACTTTCATATTTTAATGAATAGTAAAAACACGCTATATTTTAATTAAAAACAAATTTTTTCATCGTAATATCTTATGTGGTTAAATTATAATATTGAATGGTTTTAAAGTATAAATAGAATATATTTTTAGCATTTAATATAATTTATGTCATTAGCATTGATTTTATCTTGAATTCATAGGTTAAATCAATTCAATCTTTTGCAATGTTTTAATGAAAAACCTGTTTTCTTTTGACAACGGGATTAATTTTAATTTAATTTCTGAAACTTTTGTGTATTTAATTTGGAAAAATGGATTCCATATTTGGAATCAGTGTATCCAAATTATGTTAATAAGCTACTTTTTGTTTTTGGGTATTATGAATAGTAACTATGGTAAATTTTATTTACCATAGTTAAACGTATATCTTGTAATTAATGGTAAATATAATATTATAAAATTACCCTAACACATGTAAAAATCCTATTTGATGACTAAAAGTAGACCCATATCACCTAAGGGTCGAATTAGATTCATTTAATGGACTTTTTTCCTTGAAAATAATTTAATTATTATTAAAACCAAAGAATGTGACAACATGTCACTTTCTTAAATCTTATAAGTATAATAATTTTAATTTAGTGATAAACTTCATGAAACATTGAACATGAATAGTCTCCAGAAATATAATTAAATTATCTACATCATAGTAATTTATTTAGAATTTTTAGGGATTAAATAATTATCATTTATTATGACACAAAGATGACGCAGTTATTGTCTTATTAATGAAATATTGACATAATTGATGTTATAAATACCCAAATAAATGTAATTTAAGACTTTTTATGAATTGAACTAATTTTATATTTTAATATTACATGTTATTATTAATTTAATTAACTTTTTTTGAACTAATCAATCTGTTATGAGTTTCACAAAAATCAATTACTAAATAGTGTCAAAATTGACATAAAATAGTTTTTAAAAAAAATATTATATTATTAATTGTTATTTTATTCCTAAAAATCTAAGGTTCATCCAAATGACTTAGATAAGGTTATATAAATTAATAATAAACAAATTGGGGTTCGTTTGGCTTGATATAGTATGTTTATTAACCTTATAGTGTAAGAAAACAAGAAGACACGGTAAAAGTAAAATTATCTAACTTAAAGTTAAATATAAATGATAAGGTTAAAATAGGAACCTAAACTTGTCTAAATTCTATTTTATGAGAGGATTTCGACCCATACCCACCTTAGATTCTAAATAAATCAATTTAGAGCTATTTAAAACCGAACTTAACTTTATAATAAAATAATAGTTTTAGTTATTCCAAAGGTGCCCCTCTCCTCCCTTATAAAAGGGCACCTCGTCCCCCTCTTCCTCACACCACTTTGAGACTTCAATCTCGGCCAAACCATGCCTATTTCTCCTCTCCACTTACCTAGAAACATCCTATAGGTTCTGGTATTCTTCAAAGACCTATTTTAGTGCCCTAAAAGGAGGTCTCAAAGAAGCACTTTAAAGAAGATGTAATTTCCGTTACCGATTCTTTCATATTTATTTCTTATTCCACTTATTCTTCTTTAGTTGTTTCATTATGAAGTAATAACATCAGTATCAATAATATACTGATATGTTATTATAAGTATGAAACAACCCTATTTCACCATTTATCCATCCTACGGAAAAATAAATCACCGCGCGTGCGTACGTACAGAATACCGTCTCCACGCCGTGGTGTAATCTATTTTCCATCACCACGTTACTTGGATGGGTATAATGGTGTAAATAATGACTATATATGAATATTATAAAGTTATATTTATTCTTAAATATTATACATACACTCCAATACAATTCCACGATCCTAGGAACGATATCATCACTCGTGCGTACGTACGAAATATCGTCTCCACGATGTGATGCGACTCGTTCTACATGATCTTAATTGCATAATGATTATATAAATGAATTGAATGAATTAATATGATATATATTACACTAATACCATTCTGGAAATGAGGTATCTATAACCTAAAGAGAAGAATAAGAATTTATTCGACAAAACACGCATAAGAACAAAAAGTAATAAACACCCGAATAACAAGTAGTAATAAAATATTACTAATAAGAAGCTAAGAATATGACCATATATGATATCATAAAAATAATTATGATTCTGGAATAATTCAATGATATTATTTAAATCATTATACAGGAGGTTCGGACTGTTACGAAGAAAATCGGACCTAAGGTAAGGGAAAATATCACAATCTCATTTTTATCCGAGATGGCTTATACTTTGGTATTTACTGGGGTGTATTTTATAATCCACATCCATGTTCCCTCAATATGTAATATTATTTCCATCCACCTACAATTGTTTAAAACCTATTTTACCCTTTGGTGACTTTTTAGTAAAAGATATGAAAGGAATCTTTTGTCGTTTTTTGTACGAGGTACTTTTTGACTTTTCCGACAAAAGTACGAGAAGAATGTTTTTTTAACTTATACGGCATGAATGGATTTTTAAAACATTATTTCCAAGAATCTTCCTTTACAAGTTTTAAAGTTTATTTTTAATCAAATTCTTTTAGTTTAAAATTGTATGACATGTTAAGAAAGGAAAATGTTTTTGAAGTAGAAAGGATATTTTCCTCAAGAATGGTGTTCAAGTGTTTTATCAAAATTATTTTCCATCTAAGATAATATAGGGTTCTGTTTCTATCCCTATTATTACATTGATTTGATTATGTTGTGATGGAATTATTTTATGAATTCCTTTATCTTATAAGAATTGTTTTATGATGTCACGATGTTTAAGATTCCCATTTTTTATTAGATGGGTTATGCTATGATGTATGGTTTATAATTTTGTGGCACACACAAGAATGGTATAATTATGAGATGGGTGGGACCTATATCTCCCTCCAATGCATTGGGTACAGATTTTATATCTCAGGAGATAGACATGGTTGGAACGGTAGGTTATACCGGTTCAGTGAAACAGGACTGAAACGAGGAGTGAACTCGGTTCAGAAAGGGACTTTGTCCACTAAGATAGTCTTGGCAATGAGTCTTGACTAATAAGAAATGATTCTCTATGATTATGTGTGTATGACACAAAGTTTCATGTTTTAAGTTATGATTATTGGGATTATATTTCACTACTATGATTTATCCCATGTTATGAAATTATGATCTATTTTGCAGGTTAAGATTTCCAAAAGATATGTTCTTATGAATATGACATGATTGATATTTCTTTTATTTACCCTTACTGAGCATTTGAGATCACCCTTTTATGTTTTCTTTTCCCCAGGATATAAAGAAAGGATTTAGGTTTTAAAAAAAGAAGATCTTTATGGGAGATGTTGAAGATCTTTCACCACGATTAGAAGATTATATTCCGAGTTTCCAAAGACACTAAACTATTACGGTCCTTGTGTGTGTGTTTTTGTTATGTACTAAGTATTCCGCAAAAGTAATGTAATGTCTATGTACGTCAAGATTTGGGTCTCTACATGGGGGTTTTGGGTTGAAGAGGGGAGAAGGGGCGACAAGAGAAGGGGAGGGGCAAGGTGGAAGATAGGAGAAGGCATGGGGTGAGGGGTTTCGGCAATAGTGACCGATGAAAGTGGAGGTTCAGTGGAGTAGTGGAGGCCTTTGGTTCCCAACTTCATAGAAGCTAGGGCAGTAACCTCTGGTGATGAACAATGGTGAGAATCTTTGAGGTATGGTGATCACGGTGGTGGTAGCTCAGAATGGGATGACATAAGATGACAACTTATTTTTAATCGATAGCTCATAATGCAGTGGTGGTTATTATGCCTTCAATGGTGGGTTTGTGTTCTTCATATTTAAAAAATCTATGTTATTGGGTTCAAATGTGTGATTTTAAAAATTTTGTGTTTCTTCATTTTCTATTTGTGGTGGTTAGAAGTGAGAATGGGCTACAATGGCTAAAAAGGAGATGATCGTGGCGGCTGGGTGAACGGAGGGTAGGGGTAGGAAGTGTGTAACATCACGTTACATTTTTCGGTACTTTTGATGTTTCTAAGTAACTCTATTTTGTAGTAGTGACTTGGGAGATTCTGGAGATATTTAAATGATGTTTTGAGGAAAAGGGGAAGTCGGACAGACAACACATGGGTTGTCTAAACCGTGCGGCCAAACCATGCGTAGTTGGTCTTGGAGGCAGTAGCTTCCACACGGGTGACGCACGGTTTGTCTAACCATGCAGCCAAACCGTGCATGGAGTGTCTGCCAAGGTAGTGGGTAACGCACGGTTAACACACGGTTTTTCTAACTGTGCAGGAAAACCATGTGACCACTTAAATGAGATCCTATAAAAGAGGATCTCACTTGTTTTTTCCTCTAAGTGCCTTATTTTCCCTCCTAAGCGGCTCTAACTCGGGATTTTTCTTCTCTTAAGTTCAGATAAGGTTTTCCCATCGTTCTGGAGGATATCTAATGGCTTCTCTTGGTGAATCGAAGCTGTATTCTTGAAGTATATGATCGTTCTTATTTGGTTTCTTAGATCTACTTAGATCTGCTTCTCCTCTTCTCTCGGTTTCTTATATCTACGCCTGTTATGGGTAGATCTAAGTGTATTGAAGCCAAATTTGATGAGATTTGGTCTTGGTCTTGCTAGAAGAAGATCTCTAAGGTTGGGTTTTAAGGATTTAGATCCAGAGCTCGATCGACAACGTTGTGTCTCTTAGTTTTTGGGGTTTCTCGTTGGGCTAACTCCCGTTATTAAATCAAGGTAGGTGGTTTCGTCCCGACTTGACAAATTGATTATCATTGTATTTGATTGATTTTTTTCAATTTTTTATTTAAATTCAATTGCTCAAATTTTCTTTCAATTAAATTGATAAAAACTCAATTCCAGAGAATTGAGATATTTGAAATGGTTTTGGAATAAAAATTTGGGAAAACTCCAATTCCATTGAATTGGGCGTGTTTATGAAAATTGGATGATTTAAATTGTTCAATTTAAATTGTTGATTTGATGGAAATGATTTCAATTAAATTTTTGAATTTAATTGTGAAAATAAATTGTGTAATGATGGAATTTGTTTTGAATGGATTTAAAACTCATTAAAATGGATTAAAATGATTTGATAGAAACCCATTGGTTTTATCTTCTGGAAAGGCATGTTTTGAATAAAACCTGTATTGGTTTTAAATGGAAAGGAATTAACACTTTTGAAATGGAAGAACGGGAATGATCGCATTTTAAGCAGTCTTAAAATAGTTCACCCATCATAAAAGAGCACATGCAATACTTAGGTAGTTAGTGAGTTATTTGGATACACTCTACACTACAACAACGTTCTAAAACATACTTGCGGTGGGTCACATCCCCGATGGGTTGGTGACGAGTCTCCTTTGGCCAGTGTCATAGGGACATGTGTATACACATTTTTCTAAGTTCACATAGAGAGTGCAGAATCCTATAACTGGTTAGTACTATTTTACCTTTTGGCAGATGACCATGTTTCTCGCTTGTTTATTTATATTTGAGATATAAATGTATGCCAATGCTTATGAACTAATTTTCATTCCCGCTGAATTTATATAAACTATTTTATATAAATGTTTTATTTAATCCATTGTTTTAGAAATATTCCATCCTTTGTAAAGCCTTTGCTTATAATATTTATTTGCAACCTTTGAAAATGTATAGCATATTTTTTTAGAATATGCTTTTGAATTACCAAACCTGTTTATTTAAAAATTGAAAGCTTTTATTTGGATAATCTATATTTTGCATCTGTTATGGAATATTTGGTAGTATCCTACTGGGCTTAGGATCACACCCTACTTTTCCTTCGGGTGTTTGTAGATTTCCTTCTTCCTGGCTCGAGAAAAGGGAAGGAATCTCTTGCAGGAGGATCTAGCTGTTGATCTTCTCTTAGTGATTTGTGTCCTTAGGGACTTTGGGATAGTTTTTCCATTTTTAGTACTTGGGTTGTAGTAATTTTGGATTTTTATGCCTCTTTGTTTTCTGGTACATTAATCCCAGTGAAGTTTCTTTTTTATGCATACTTTCTTGTTTCTTTTTCTTCTACATTATTGTGGCAAAAATCGTTCCCACTTGTTTGTTGTACAATGCTAGGTGCTAGTCGTCGACCCGTGGGTATCGGGAACGCCCTTCGGGCTATGTCAGGGCCGACTCAGTTATCAGATTACAAGGGTAACTGGGATGGTTCGTGACAAAATGGTATTAGAAGAGGTTAAACATCTTACCTTAGAGACAGTATTCATTTGAGTATTCTTGTCAGGACTTAGGAGGTAATTGTGATTGAGTGCCTGGCCAGCTCTCACCGCAATGAACCTTAAGTCACCAGGGTTGGTTAGGAAAATTCGACTTGTGGAGTAGTTCTAGTATTTTCCTTGTTTTGATTTGGATAGAGTGGAATCTAAATCTTGTTAATCCCTTATATTAAGAAGGGTTTTCCTTGTTACTCTATTTGAGTGTTAATAAAATGTCTTTTTATGTTGTGTAGCAACATGCCTCCGAGAAGATGTGAGAATAGAATCCAAAAATAGACTGCTGCTGAATCTCAGAAAGTGAGTCCTATTGTGGATTCGAGTCTGGTTGAGGTGATTTTTCGCAGTGTCCAAGCTCTAGGACAGGAGCCACCTCCAGTTCCTATTCAGACTCCAGCTATAGATCCTCATAGTGATATTCTCCGAAGTAATTCTCAAGAGTTCTTACGCCAGAAGCCACCAGTTTTCAAAGGCTCCACTGACCCTCAACATGCTGAGGAATGGTTGAGTAATATTGAACGTCAGTTTAGGTTCTTAGAGACACCTGATATGATCAAAGTGAAGTGTGCCACCTTCGTGCTGGAGGGACCAAGTAGGAGATGGTGGGACACGATGGTGACGGCTGGGAAACATGAGGGTTTGGAGTGGAAAGACTTTAGGGTTTTTTCACTAACCAGTTCTATCCAGAATCAATGGTGTTTTCCAAGACTGTGGAGTTTTTCAAGCTTGATAAGGCCAAAAAAATCGTGACTGAGTACTCAAATCACTTTTCTGATTTGGTACACTTTTCTCCTGAGATTGTATCTAATGATAAGATAAAGGATCACCGATTCGAGTTGGTACTTCGATCAGATATCCATTCTCAAGTTTTCTTATATAAGCTACCCACTTATGATGATGTGCCGGATAGGTCCATGATGTTTGAGATGGACCAGGAAGGGAATTCAGGGTTGAAGGAGGTTCTTTTCCCTCCTAGTGGCAGTGTTGGTTCCTTTAAAAGAAAAACAAAAGCGTGACGTTTCTCATAGATGTTCTTGACAATAGAGTCATTCCAGACCTCAGGTAGCAATAGGAAAGGATTCTTTGACTTTCTATCAGTGTGGAAATCTAGGAAATTCTAAGAGGGTTTTCAATAAGGCACCCAATAACTGTAGCTCTTGCGGACATTTAGGGAACTTAAAGAGATTCTTCCATCACTTCTCTACCCCCACATAGTAGAACGGGATCATAATCACCTCTAGAAACTGCGGGGAAATCAAATGCTTCACGTAAAAAAGGGTTCCTGCCACAGGAATCCAGAACGAAGCTTCTTCACGCAGTGGAAGAGTCACTAGAGGTAATTGATATAGGTCCTGCAACTGTGAGAGGTACCATTACTATAGCTTCATCTTTAGTGACAACTCTTTTTGATACTGGTGCATCTCACTCATTTATTTCAACCCATATTGTTAATCTACTTAATATACCTATTGAGCTTTTATCTTGTGTGATGGATATTACTACACCCCTTGGTATAATGAGAGAGAAGGGTCTCTGTTGTCCTGCTTGTGTCTTTTCTCTATCATATGTTGATCATGCTTGGAGTTTCTTGGTTCTCGACATGAAATATTTTGACATAATATTTGGGATGGATTGGATCATTTCCAATAAAGCCCAGATCGATTGTTATCTTTGACGGGTCTACCTTACTACACCCAGTGGCGTGCCTCTTGTTTTTCAAGGAGAATGGGACCCAAGGTCAAGTAGAGATGTACCCTCTTATCCAGGGTTGGGGAAAATTATATCAGTGTTTTATTTTTATCTGGAGAGAGATTCAATGTGTGGTGATCTCCATCCAGTTATCTCTAAGTTTCTTGATGTGTTTCCTTCTAACTTCTCTGGTTTTCCACCAGTAAGAGAGGTTGATTTTTCTATTGACTTAATGCCTGGTACTCAACCAGTTTCTATTCCCTCTTACTGAATAGCTCCAGCTGAACTAAAAAAACTGAAGTTTTAGTTAGACGACCTTCTTGAGAAAGGTTTTATACACCCGAGTGTGTCACCTTGGCAGCACCAGTTCACTTTTCCAATAAGGCTGATGGTTCTCTTCGCTTATGTGTTGATTATCGAAAGCTCAATCGAGTTATGATAAAGAAAAAATATTTGTTACCACGAATTGATGATTTTTTTGATCAATTGAAAGGGGCAAAGTGGTTTTTAAAAACTGATCTTCGATCTGGTTACCATCAGTTGAGGATAAAAGAATCTGACATTCGTAAGACCGCTTTTCAGAGTAGGTATGGCCATTATGAGTACCTTGTTATGCCCTTTGGCCTAACAAATTCTCCTTCATTTTTCACGGATTTTATGAACAAGGTTTTTCGTGAGTATCTAGATACTTTTGTGGTAGTCTTTGTGGATGAAATTCTTGTATACTCCAAGTCTGAGGAGGATCATGTGCATCATCTGAGAACAATTCTGAGTCTTCTAAGGAATCACCGACTTTATTCCAAGCTTTCAAAGTGCGATTTATGGATTCAAGAAGTGAAATTCTTGGGGCATGTGGTGTCAGAACAAGTAATATCAGTTGATCCTGAGAAGGTGAGGGCTATTATAACTTGGGAACAACCACGAAATATTTTCATGATTCAGAGCTTCTTGGCCTTAGTAGGATATTATTGCCGGTTTGTTAAAGACTTCTCAAAGTTAGCTCCTCCAATGACTACTCTGACTCGAAAGGGAGTGAAGTTTTCCTGGAATGATAAATGATAGAGTTATTTTGTTGAGCTGAAGCATATTTTGACTATTGTGCCAGTGTTAACTCTTCCTGAGGCTGGAATAAGTTATGTGGTCTTCTGTGATGCATCGGGTTCAGGTTTGGGATGTGTCCTCATGCAGGGTAATCATGTTGCTGACTATGGGTATCGTCATCTTAAGCCTCATGAGAAGAACTATCCTACCCATGACCTTGAAATTGCAACTGTAATGCACTCACTTAAGTGTTGGAGACATTAACTTTATGAAGAAAAGTTTACTATGTATTCAGACCACAAGAGCTTGAGTTATATCTTCTATAAAAAATATTTGAATCTCCGCCAAAGGCATTGGGTGGAGTACCTACAATATTTCAAAATTGACATTTACAATACCCTGGGGAAAGGTAATATAGTTTCAGATGCGTTAAGTAGGAAACTTAAATCATAGGCTATGAAGGAATATTTAGAAGAGTGGAGTTTGATGGCTCTTTTTTCTCAGTTGCATATTGGAATTAAGTGGATGACGAAGGAAGTTTCGTAACCAGTGTCCAGTTGACATCTGCTCTTCTCGAGTTAATTATTTTGGAACAACAACTGGATGATGAATTCCATAGAATTTGGGACTATCTTTATGATGGGGAGACTGAAACTTAGTGGTCGTTCTTCAAATAGTGTGTTCTATGTTATAGAAACTGTTACGTTGTGTTGTTATCAGCAAGGAAGGATGTGATGGGGGATTCCCATAACTCTTAGTGGGCTGTACACCTAGGAACCACAAAAATTTTCTATGACATGCGGCGATAGTTCTGGTGGCCAGGTATGAGATGAGACATTGCTGAGTTTGTATCTTGTTTCTATACATGCCAGTAAGTGAAATCCAAACACCAGAAACCTTCGGGTTTTCTTCAACCACTTCTAGTCCCTACATGAAAGTGGGATGAAATCTCTATGGACTTTGTGGCTGGGTTACCTCAAACCCATAGGAAGAAGAATGCAATATGGGTTGTGATCGATAGTCTGACCAAGTCATCTCACTTTATACCTATTCAGAATACAACCAATGTTTAGGAGTGGGGAAATATCTATGTGAGAGAAATTGTTCGTTTGCACAGAGTTCCGTCTGCTATAGTCTCTGATAGGGATCCTCGGTTCACTTATTGCTTTTGGAGAGGCCTTCAGGAGGCACTGGGATCTCAGGTTTGTTTATGCAGGGCCTACTATCCACAATTAGATGTCCAGACAGAGAGAACTATTCAGATCCTTGAGGATATGCTCCACGCATGTGTTCTTGACTTTGGTGGGTTTTGGGATGATCATCTGGGGCTAGTTGAGTTTTCTTATAACAAAAGTTACCAGTCTGCGATCAAGATGGCTCCTTTTGAGGCATTGTATGGTCGTCCTTGTAAATCTCATTTATGTTAGTCGAAGATTGGTGAAAGTTCCTTGGTAGGACCGAGTTTGGTCCAAGAGACGACAGTTGAGATCCAGTTGATTTGTCAGAGAATGTTGACAGTACAGAGTCGGTACAAGTCTTATGCTGATCATCACCGTAAACCTTTAGAGTTATCAGTTGGTGACCAGGTGTTCTTGAAAGTTTCACCCCGATTAGGTCATCGACGACTTAGGAGGCAAGGGAAGCTTGCTCCTCATTTTGTGGGACCTTTCGAGGTTGTTGGTCTTATAGGGAAAGTTTCTTACCATCTCGCTCTACCACCAAATATGACGTCGATACATAACATGTTATATGTATCATAGCTGCGAAATTATCTCTCTGATCCATCTCATGTTTTGAGCTGGAGTGATCTTGAGATTGAACCAGATTTATCTGTGTCTGAACGACCAGTCAGGGTTGTTGATTCTGAGACCAAGGTACTTAGTGGGAGAACGATACCTATGGTCCGTGTACTATTGCAGCATGGTTCTGATTCTCATGATACGTGTGAAAGGGAGGCACTAATGAGAGAGTAGTGGCCTCATATTTTTGACGTGGAGGTTTCTTCATAGGATTTTTGGAGGCAGAAAGATCTTAAGGTGGGGAGGTTGTAACATCATGTTACGTTTTCAGGTACTTTAGATGTTTCTAAGTACCTCTATTTTAGAGTAGTGAATTGAGAGAGCCGGGATAACTTTAAATGATGTTTTGAGGCAAAGGGGAAGCCGCACGGGCGGCGCATGGGTTGTCTAAACCGTGCGGCCAAACCGTGCGTAGTTAGTCTTGGAGGCATTAGCTTCCGCACGGGTGGCGCACAGTTTGTATAACCGTGTGGTCAAACCATGCATGGAGTGTCTGCCGAGGTAGTGGCTACCACACGGTTAGCACACAGTTTGTCTAACTGTGTGGGAAAACTGTGCAACCACTTAAATGAGATCCTATAATAGTGGATATCACTTGTTTTTGCCTCGAAGTGCCTCATTTTTCCTCATAAGCATCCCTATCTCGGGATTTTTCTTCTCCTAAAGTCATAAAAGGTTATACCATCGTTCTAGAGGCAATCCAAAGGCTTCTCTTGGTGAATCGTAGCTGGATTCTTGAGGTATGTGATTATTCTTGTTCGGTTTTTTAGATCTACTTAGATCTGCTTCTCCTATTCTCTCAGTTTCTTATATTTACACCTGTTATGGGTAGATATAAGTGTGTTGATGCCAAATTTGATGAGATTTTTTCTTGGTATTTCTAGAAGAATAGATCTAAGGTGGGTTTTTAAGGATTTAGATCTAGAGCTCGATCGACAACGTTGTGCCGCTTGGTTTTTGGGGTTTCTCGTTGGGATAACTCCCGTTATTAAATCGAGGTAGGTGGTTCCGTCCCAACTTTACAAATTGATTATCATTGTATTTTCTTGATTTATTTCAATTTTTGATTTAAATTCAATTGCTCAAATTTTCTTTCAATTAAACTGATAAAAACTCGATTCCAGTGAATTTATATATTTGAAATGGTTTTGGCCTAGAAATTTGGGAAAACCCCAATTCCATTGAATTGGGCGTGTTTATAGAAATTGATTGATTTAAATTATTCAATTTAAATTGTGGATTTTATGAAAATGATTTCAATTAAATTGTTGAATTTAATTGTGAAAATAAACTGTGTAATGATGGAATTGGTTTAGAATGGATTTCAAACTCATGAAAATGGCTTAAAATGATTTGATAGAAACCCATTGGTTTTATCTTATAGAAAGGAATGTTTTGAATAAAACCTATATTGGTTTAAAATGGAAAGAAATTAACACTTTTGAAATTGAATAATGCGAATGATTTTATTTTAAGTAGTCTTAAAATAGTTCGCCCATCGTATAAGAGCACATGGAAGCCTTAGGTAGTTAGTGAGTTATTTGGATACAATCTATGCTACGACAACGTTCTAAAACATACTTGCATCGGGTCACATCCCCGACGGGTTGGTGATGAGTCTCCTTTGGCCAGTGTCATAGGGACGTGTGTATACACATTTTGCTGAGTTCACATAGAGAGTGCGTAATCCTATAACTAGTTAATACTATCATACCTTTTGGAATATGACCATGTTGCTCGCTTGTTTATTTATATTTAAGATATAAATGTATGCCAATGCTTATGAACTACTTTTCATGCCTTCTGAATTTATATAAACTATTTTATATAAATATTTTATTTAAGCCATTGTTTTAGAAATATTCCATAATTAGTAAAGCCTTTGCTTAAAATATTTATTTCCATACTTTGAAAATGTATAACATATTTAGTTAGAATATGCTTTTGAATTTCCAAACCTGTTTATTTGAAAATAGAAAGCTTTTCTTTGGATAATCTATATTTGGTATCTGTTATAGAATCTTTGGTGGTATCATGGTGGGCTTAGGCTCACACCCTACTTTTGCCTTCGGGTGTTTGTATATTTCCTTCTTCCAGGCTCGAGGAAAGGGAAGGAATCTTTTGGAGGAGGATCCAGCTGTTGATATTCTCTTGGTGATTTGTGTCCTTAGGGACTTTAGGACTATTTTTCCCTTTTTAGTACTTGGGTTATAGTACTTTGGGATTTTTATGCCTCTTCGTTTTCTGGTACATTACTCCCAGTGGAGTTTCTTTTTGTTATGCATACTGTTTTGTTTCTTTTGCATCCACATTCTTGTGGAAAAAATAGTTCCCACTTGTATGTTGTATGATGCCAGGTGCTAGTCGCTGACCCATGGGGATCCGGAACGCCCATCGTGCTATGTCAGGGTCGGCTCGATTATTGGGTTACCAGGGTAACATGGCTGGTTCGTGACAAAGTGACTCCCTAGATTCACCAATGGTTGAAGGCTGGAAGTGTCTAGATTTTGATTTTGTGATGACTTGGTGTGCCACTGTTCGATGTGTCTAATAGTGAGTGGGAAATGGGGGGGTGACGGTGGGTGTCGAGAAATGGTGGGTCGAGATATGATAGATGGTTGGAGGACAATGGTGGGTTGAGGGGAAATAATGGATAATGTTCCATTATTGGGTGAAAGTTGGTGTTGGACTAGGAACAATCATTGGTATCCTCTATTTTTCTACCACAAAAGTCTTGTGATAGATCATGTGCTTTGTTTTGGTTGCAGGTGAAGCAATGACAGCAGTTGAAAAATTATCAAACAAAAAATAAAAGTTACAAAATAAATAAATAAATAAATTTAATAAATAAATTAACCAATTTACTAATATTAAAAAATAAATAAATATTAAAACATTAAGATTAATATTTTAAATTATTAAATACCCAATTATCTTAATTAAAATTTATTCAAAATATAATTTAATTCAGATTATAATATGTTAAGAATTAAAATTTTTAAATAAAAAATATATTAAAATGACTAAATAAATTAAATAATAAATGATAAATATTTATCTATATTAAAATTAAATATTACTAAATATAAAAATATTTAAAGAATATAATTAAAATGTTAAAATTAATTTAATTATTTCTTTTTTCAAAATAATGTGAAATTTTTTAATTTGAAAATTTAGTTGAAGAATAAATTGAATTAATGGTTTAATTTAAAAATAAATAAAAACAGAATAAAGTAAATTAACTACAAAAATAATGAAAATTATAAAATTAATTTAATAAAAAAGTTAATTTAAACAATAAAATATAAAAAATTTGAAATAAAATTAAATAAAGAGTAAATCAAATAAAATAATGTTATTAAATAAACGAAATAATTATTTTGAATTTAAAAAATAAAACAATAAAATAATTAAAAGAATAAAAAAACAAGAAATTAAAATTTCAACAAAAAACAACATCATAACAAATGGAAGAAAATGATACATTAATTAATTAATTTTAAAATAGTTATAAACAGCTAAAGATAAACAATAAAATACATAAATTGAATAATGAATCATTATTTTAAAAATTTAACAAAAAATATGACAAATGTTAATTGTTACACAAATTTACATTATTTTAATAATAAAAATAGAAAAAAGTGATAAATGATGTGGAAAATGGTAAATAAAAAAATTCACAGCAAACTCCCCCACACATAACAAATTAAACTCTTGGGAAATTCAATGTATTTTATTTATTTACAAAAAAAACCGAAAAAAGAAAAGACCATCCTTCTTAAGTTCTAAGTGAATCCAAATCCATAGAGATCAAAAAATCCCTCCACTACTTGAAAAATCATGCCTCCTATGTGAATGTAAACAACTACCTTATTTCTATTCAAAATGGGTTCCAATTCCACGATTGTAATTGGTTAGATAAAAGTGGAATTAAATCATTAACAAGAAACACCATTAGTTATCACTCTCCTCTATGTTCCAAAAAAATGAAGATCCATGAATCTCACTTTATTTATATAAATGAAATGATATTTATATAAGTCAATTGTCTCCTTCATTTGGGTTTAAAATCCACCTCACCTAAATGAGTTCATTTTTTACAGGAAACAATATTTTAATTTTTCCCAACCTTATTTCTTGGGGAATTAACTATGTATAGCACTTATTAAAATTTAAAATGGATTTTATTTATTTATAGAAACACATATAGAGCCCTTGTCTTAGAGACTCATCATGGTAGGTCATTTTCATATTTTAATCCAAATTAAAAAGAATTATATGATTATAATTAGATTTTTCTCTCTAAATATATTTCATAAAAAAGAGTGTGTATCCAAATTCTATGATCAAATTTCAGGTTTTCTCAAGATATAATCTCAATTTCATAAAAATATATCCCATCAAACTCCCTTTACTAGTAAATAAAGTGAACTTCGACAATAATATTAGGCTGAAACACTCAGTAATCATGCATTTTTGACAATTTAAAATTTCTTGAACAACTCCTATTAGAATGAATTTATCACCTAGGAAGGATGAAAATAATGTTCTTCTGGGGGTTTTGGGGGAAACTATGTATAAAAATTGAGTGTATTTAAAAAATTTCTGGAAGTAAATTTTTTAATAAAATTAAGGGTTTGATGTGGTATCTATGGAGCACATTTATGTTTATAGAAAATAACTCCACAATAATTAAAATAAATAATTTTCTCCAATGCTGATTCTCATAGTGGGAGGAAGTTTCATTCAAAACAAGTGTTTAATTTAGCAGGAATAGTTTTGTAAAGGGGTGTTACGTAAATTCAAATTTTATATTCCACAAAATAAAAAATAGTAAAACCAAAAACATAAAAAAATAAACCACTGGACACCAAAAAACAAGTTGGCAAAGAAAATTCTTTTCAAAAAATAGAATGCATCAAATAAGTTTAGGAATGATTTTAAAAGTATTAGAAAAAATTAACATGGAATATCACATTAAAATAAATAAAACTAGTAGAAACACTAAAAATATATTTAAAAAAGTTTAATAGGTACTCCCAAAATATGTATAATCTCTTCCCAAAGTTTCATAGCAAAGGTGTAACCTACCTCCCAACAATTGAAAATTATTCTATTTTAAAAATTAATCTCGTGTAGAATGAAAAAATAAAAATGTGACATTTGAGAATTTAAAACTGAATTTTAAATTGACTAAAATATGAGTTAAGGTAATTTTTATTCTAGTTTCTATAATGAAAAATCCTTACGGAATTGATGTTGAAACATATTTTTCCATTGGTAATAAATTATCCCAAACCATCATTCCCACTTTAAATGGTCACTCCAGCTGCTGCACACCAACTAAAAATTATACTTTACATATTTCACACTACTTCCACCGAAGGATCACTGAACACCATCATTAGAAAAAAATATCTATCAAAAAGGATACAAGGAAACCCATATAAATAATAGTATTTTTTGGTCATTTATTCAAGGAGATAGAAAACCAAAAAAAGATCTTTTATTCACAAATACAATTCAAGTAAAAAATGAGAATCATGGGTTTAAACCAATACAAAACTAGATTTATAGTGCCTATCTAGACTCATTCCCCTAATGATTTTATCCATGATCATTCAATGCATCAGAAAAACAATAATTGGGGTTTTATGTATTTCCTTTTAAAATTATAAAAATTTCACACAGAACCTCATGTAATTTTGTTGTTTGAAGAAGTCTCATAGAATAATCAATCACTTTAAGACTAAGCCTACTTCTATAAAAAGGTTAAAAATCAAGATTTTCATTCAATGACTCAATAAAGGAGGGATAATATTATCACCAAATTCATAACGACCAGCCTTACATTTCAATTTTTCACCTACACTCTCTCGCACACTTATGAATTTAACAGGTTCATAAAAATAAACAACAGTTACTACCATTTTCATAGATGTAACTCCCTTAGGTAAAACAGGGGGGAGAATCATCATGTTGTTCTAAGAATCATGAAACCTCATTGAATTTTTTTTCTATCCAATTGGTGAAAAGAAGAAGCAACGGACCTATTGTCCATATATGGTAGAAATTCTAGAAACTAATCTAAATCACTTTTAGTAGATCTCGATGACTCACTTTTAACTTCAATCTAGACAGAAATATATACAGACTCAACCTCACCATTAAAATCTTGATTTTCAGTAGAACGAGCATCATGAATAGACTCAAATTTGATATTTTTTTAGGAAAAAGAGGTAGTTATAGTTTGGGGTCTTTTTGAGGGTTGAGTATTGAGCTCAACAGTTTGAGAGAAAAAATCAGCAATAAAGCTTCGCCTATAAAGGATCACATCATGGTTTAGTGCAACATATTTCCTAATTGGACACTCGATTCTCCCCAATTTTTCAACTCTTGTATAGAATTAAATTCAACAAACTTATATTTAAAATGTTCACTAATATATTTAGTGATTATATCATCAAAGGGATGATTATGTTCCCTTATAATCCCATTTATAAAAACCTCATAAGCATCATCAATCAACTTTCATCTCGCCTTAACATGAGAATATTTATAAACTCGAAATTCTTTTTTTACTCAATAGCTTAGAGGGTTAGCTTACCCTCTGATACATCAATGATAGTTCCAAGAGTTTCCAAGAAAGGCATACCTAAAATAATTGGAACTCTATTATCACACTAAATGTATAGAATAAAGAAGTTAATGGGAAAGTATAGTTCCCTTACATAAACTAACAAATCATCCACCCTCCCATAAGGGTAGGAAAGTGACCTGTTAGCAAAATTTAGTGTCTCTGATGTTGGTTTAATCACCCTAAGGCCCAACTTTTTGAACAGATGGTACGAAATAAGATTTATGCTAGCTCCTAAATCACAAAATCCCCTAATCTCTTCAATTCGACCAATTTAAAAAGAGATTACAAAACTTCTTGAGTCTTTCAATTTTGGGGGGATGTTTTTTAAGACTATGGAACTAAACTCTTCATTCAAACTCATTGTTGATCTCTCATCCCAATATCTCTTGTTATCTAAGAACCTCTTAAGAAATTTTAGGTATGTTTGGATTTTTTTTCGAACATTCTACAAATGTCATTTTTACATTGAATCTCCTAAACATTTGATGAAATTTGAGGTAATCAGGTTTGGTTATATTTTTTGGCCTCAGTCAAAAATGTATAGGTGGGAGGTAATTCTTCAAAAAAGGTGGGTTATTCTCATCATTCCTCAAACATCAATCTATTATTTCCCTATTTTATTAGTTCTCCTTTAATTTATCTTTTTTTCTTGGTCTTTTTCCTATGAATTTTTAATAGTTATTCAGATTGTTTAGGACTACATAGATTTCCAAATTTGGGATTTTCTAGATTATTAGTTCCAAATTCTGTTTATACATCAATTTCCTATATCCTATAATTTTCCCTAACTAGTTTTTTAATCTTATGACCCGTACTAGTTGTTACTACCCTGACATTTTCTATTCGGGTTGAATGAGTTGTGCTAAGAAGTTTCCCTCTATCTCTACCTCCAAATTCCCTTTCCATTTAACCCAATTTAATTTTCAGATTATGTATTCTAGAATGAATATCCTTTTTCAAAGAACCAATATCACCTAGACCCTTCCCCATCATTCCTTTCTATTATCCTTTATAATTTTATGACTCGGCCCCATACCGACTTGAATTGTTAGTCTTGTGCTGATTTTGGTAGTTTGGGGTAGTGGGTTGTTTCATAACACCTTACTATCTCCAGGAATGATTAGGATATTTTTTTATCTAGAGTTATACTAATTTTATAATGGATATAGGACACCCTGATTCCTAGCTCTATAATCTACAAATTATTCACTCTCATCTGATTAGATGCAGAGGTCAAAATTGGGACAACATTTCTAAGTATGACCGAACATCCTATAGTTACAGAACTACTCCCTCAATAATTATTCATTAAAAACAACATCTTGGGGGTTTGTTTCATCCCTATGGATAACTCTCTTCCTAGTGAACTTCTATTGACACTTTTAAGAAAACTTATCAGACAACTACTTAATCTCATCAGTAGTGGAATCAATGAAGTCACCCCAACAATATTGGTCAACTAAGTTCTAGTTATAAGGGATGAGAACATTGTAGAAAGTGTCCATGATAATATGGGGAGATAACTCGTGATTGGTACATTACCTATTAATACTTATAAACCTATCCAATGCCTCATAAAAAAGGTCTAATTCATCCTAGACAAATCCAGTAATCATGTGTCTCACTTCTATAGTGGTGTTCCTAGGGTATAATTTAGAGAAAAAGGCATTGAACACCTCATCCAAGGTTTGAAATATGTCTTCATAAATATTTGTTAACCACGTACTATGCATCCTCTTAATATGTAATAAAAACACCCTCAACCTCAACTCCTCATCACTTAGATCCCACAAAGGTAGTAGCAATATAGACCCTAAAAGTCTCTAATGAAATCAAGTGAGGCCTCTATAGGAAGACCAGTGAATGATAGTAGCTGATAATGATGAAACTGTTTATTCTCATATCTTCTAGACCTAGAAAACAATCTAATACAATATATTTTTTCTTAACACATTTGGAATTTTAAATTCCCTAAGTTTGGGTATCTCAGGGGAAGACACTATGAGCTGTGGAACTTTCACATTTTCATTTTACCTCTTCCTTTCATATTTTTCATTTTTATTTTCTTTGGTTTTTTCAATGTGAAGAGAAATGTTGATTGATTTCAGAAATTAGAGTTTCCAGTTCTAACATAGTATACCTTGTGTGAAAATAGATTTAGATAAAAAAAATATATTTATTTTTTTTATAGTTTTTATGTTTTGTATTTTTTTAGATTTTAGATTTTATTAGTTTTCATAGTTTTGTTAATATATATATATATATATATTACTTGGTAGCATGTTCTTTCTATAGAAATATTGCAAAAATTATACTACATGGTCATTAAACCCATTTGAATTTAAAATTTATAAAACCTAATTACAAATAGTGCAGTGGTAAGAAGGGTTTCAAGACACATCGAAAGACTTATGTTGTGTTATTGACCAAAAAAATGATAAAAAAAGAAAACAAAATTAACAATAACAAAATTGAAACAGTGAAAATGGGAGGCAGTGTGAGGAAGAACAAAGCTAGGGAAGGAAAAATATGAATTAGGGTCCTTGAACTTATTTGAACTGATAAATAGATATTTTCTTAATCTAATCAGATTAATTCAATCATTAATTGCATGATAAAATGGTGATAATCCACTGAGTTGTCGCTTCAATGGATTAAAAAAACTCAATTAAACATCTTGATATTCGATATTTATATCTTAAACCGTGAATAAATCCATTCAATATGGAGAATAGATGCATTAAACTTCTCCAATTTTTGATACTTAAATCAATTATCCAATGATAAATGATTCATTTCACTCAACTGTTGGTTATTAGGTTGTGAAAATTAATTATCATAATCGAATGGAAAACAAAACTGAACATAAATTCACATTGAACAAAAGTTTTATAAAAAATAGAATGGATAAAAGAATAACAAATTAATTACAGCCTGATTACCTTATAAATTTCAACTAATCATTCTACAAATAAAAATAAAAATAAATAGAACAAAAATAAAGGGATGAAAGAGAATCTATGGAAAGATTTGTTTCCTCCACGTTCTAACTTCAGATCCTTTTAGTAGCTTAGAAATTTTCTCTTTGCTCTGTTTTGGTGAATGGATGGTGAATGGTGATGGTAATCTAGGGATATGCAATAAAATCGATGGATATGGAATGATTACACCCCCAAGAGAGATGGTGTGTCTGTGATGGGTGACCCCCCAAATGGATCTGGAATTATTTCCCTAGGAATGAGTTAGATGTCTCTCTAATATGATCTGGGGGTCCTTCCTCCTAGTGTGATGCTTCTCTCTTTAACATAAAAAAATTTGTTCCCCTTTCAAGTGCGATCACAATCACCTCTACAAACTATTTCTTATAGACTTCCATGTGGTGTTCCTTCATGATCCTCCAATGACTTTAACATCACTCCTTCAAAAAAATAACTCCTTATAAAGCTTTGAGTACACAAGAATCCTCCACTCCCCATGATCACCTCATCTTACACTCCCAAACACAATAGAAAAATTTCCCAAAATTAAAATAAACTAGAAATTATATTATTTTAAGTATTAATATAAATATCATTATAATAATATTAGAATAATTATCAATAAATAAGTATAAATATACTATTATTTTTAGTATGATATTATATAAATAATAGTAATTATTAAATTATGATTATATAAATATAAATATATATACATATACATGTATTATAAGATTAGTAGTGAATTTATTATATATATTATATATATATATATATATATATTATTACTATATATAATTAATATAAAAATAAGAAAGGGGGGTCTCGGTTGAGCATAGTGGTGGGGTGTTTGGGTTGAAGAGGGGAGAAAGGGGTAGTGAGAGAAGGGGAGGGGAAAGGTAGTAAAGAGGAGAAGACATGGGGTGAGGGATTTCAGTGGCAACAATAGTGGAGTTCCGACAGAGCGGTGGTGGTCTCTGGTTCACAGCTTCATGGAGGCTAGGGAGACAACTTCTGATGATGAACGACTTTGATAAGGGTTTAGGGGTGGTGACATGGTGGTCACGACAGCTCGGAATGGGGTGGCAGATGGAGGCAACTTGTTTTCATTCAGTGGACCGGTATCTGGTTGTGCTTATTGTACCATAAATAGTGGGTTTTTATTCATTGGATCTATAAAATATGTGTTATTGGGATCAAATTTGTGATTCCCATAATTTTGAGTTTCTTTGTTTCCTATTTATGATGGTCGGTGATGAGAAGGGGTTATGGTGGTTGATAAGAAGATGATAGTAGTGGCTCAGTGAACATAGGGTAGGGGCTGATAGTGACTCTCTTGATTTGTCCTCGGGTGAAGTCTGGCAATTGTTGGATTTGGATATAGTGGTGACTCGGTGTGATGCCATTGGATATGAATAGTAGTGAGTGGTAAATTGGGGGGGGTGATGGTGGGTGTGGATTAATGGTGAGTCTAGATTCAATGGAGGGTTGTAGAAAAATGGTGGGTGGAGGTGAAATAGTGATTAAAGTGCCACTATTGGGTGAAATCTAGTTGTAACTTATGAGAAACCTTTGGTATCCACTATGTTTCTAATGTTAGAGTATGGTGGTAACTCATCTTCTTTTTTTGGAGGTGGGTGAGGAAGAAAAAACACCTGAAAATTTATAAACTAACAAATTAAAGTTACAAATTAAAGAAATAAATTAGTTAAACTAATAAAATAACCAATTAACTAAAATTACAAAAGAAAGAAATATTAAAACATTAAATTTAACGTTTAAAATTATTAAATACACAATTATCAAACTAAAATTAATTCAAAATATAAAATAATTTGGATTAGAATTTGTTAAATATTTAAAAATTTAAATATAAAATAAATTAAAATGATTAAATTAATTAACTAATGAATAATAAATATTGAATTATATTAAAATTAAATATTACTAAGTATAAAAATATTTATATAATACAATTAAAATGGTAAAATTGATTTAATTATTTAAATATTAAAAAAATTTAAATTTATTTATTTAAAAATTAAAATGAATAATAAATTGATTTGGTGAATTAATTTAAAAATAAATAAAAACAAATTAATGTAAATAAATTTAAAAACAATTAAAATAATAAAATAAATTAAATAAAAAGATAATTTAAATAATAAAATATTTTAAAAAATAAAATAAAGAGTAAATCAAATAAAATAATGATATAAAATAAATGAAATAATTATTTTGACATCAAAAATTAAAAGGATACAAGAATTACAAGAATTACAAGAATGAAAAATGAGAAATTATAATTTGAAGAAAGGAAACATCATAAACAGTGTATGAAAATGCTAAATTAATTAATTTATTTTAAAATATTTATAAACAGATTAAGAAAAACTGTAAAATACATAAATTGATAAAAAAATCACAATTTTAAAAATTTAATAAAAAAGACAACAAATTTTAATTGTTAAACAAAATATAATATTATTATTATAAAAAGAGAAAAAAAGTGAAACTGATTTGATGAAATGTAAAGAAATAAAAGCTACATCAATTATATTCACACGTATCTAAATTCATCTCATGAGTAAGGTATATGAAGCCCTTACATGTAATCTTTTGAAATCAAATGAAACCAATATCCCCATGGGAGTGAGAATTTTTTGTTAGGTATCTAGACCTTAATTTTTTAGCTAGATCCTAAGCCCCCTGGGTTAGTGAGTAGTCTATAAAAAAGTCCAACTATCCATAGATCAGTAATAAAGGGAAATATTAATTTGAATTATATCCTAACAATTAATATTTATAAATCATAAACAACCATTAATATTGAGTCTATAAACCACAAACTAATTGAAACATGCACTAATGATAAGACAATGATTTTAAAGTCTTAACCACGTCGTGGTTTGTATTGGGGTAAACCATATCTTGGTGAATGTAACTATATACAGATTTTTGTAATTTTATTATATTCTAGTATGAAGTCCATATAGATTCACTGATAAAACATAATTTCATTGAATAATTTATTTATAATAAATAAAAACATTTCCTCACATTTTATTAAATATGTTTATTTATAAAATATTGGGTAATAGTGTAACACCCCAAGATTTCATAGTACGTCATTTCTTTAGAGTAATTCAATAACTTGCACTACATGCAACATTGAGTTCAAGAACACCACAACTTACCAAACTAGCCATTCAAAAATGGTTATGAATAGTATTAAATGAATTTTGAACTATATATAATCCTTATAATTTTAGAATCCATATTATGAGTTTCTTAGACATAATTCATTTTTTTTCAGATAAAAGAAGTATTTTTCAAAAAATGAACTTTTACTGCCTTTTAATGGTGAACCATTTTTAAATACAATACTTGAAACTTTTATATATTATATTTAACAAAATAAACTTCTTATTTATAATTGGTACCTAAGAATTTAGTTTCAATAAATTTTTGGTGTTTTTCTGATAACTTTCATATTTGGGTGAATAGTGAAAAATACTATATTTTAACTGAAAACAACTTTAATAATCAAAATAATTTATAGTGTTAAATTATACATTTAAATGGTTTTAAAGTATAAATAGATTATATTTTTACCATTTAATCCAATGCTAGTCATTTTAAGTAATTTCACTTTGAGATTGGACATAAACAAGTGTCAATCTTTTGATAGATAACGTTTCTTAAAAATACGTCTTTTGGTTTTGACAACGAGAATTAATTTTAAATTAATAAATACAACTTATATATTTTGAATTTGGTAAAATGGAATTCATTTTTGGATTCAGAATATCAAAATTAGCTTAGGGTGAATTATTGGTATTTTTCTAAAAACTTTCAATTTTTGATGAATAGTGAAAAACACTAAGTTATAGTTTAAAACCCAAATTTTATTTAAATAATTATTTATTTAATTTAAATTTATTTTAGGTCAAAATAGATACATAATACCTATATAAGTTCAATGTAATTCATTGGATTCATTTTATAATAATTTTAGATATATAAAAAATTTATTGAACTTTTCACCGTCTTTTACCCACCTCCTAGAAGAATTTGAAAATTCACATAAAACTTAATTTTACTACCTTTGTGAGTGGAATTTCGAAAATCCGAGAGTCATGGTTAATATCAGTGAGTAAAATGTGGTTCAATAAGATAAAAATATTTTTTGGTGAATAGTAACTTTTTACTTTTATTTACAACGGTTAAAAGTAAATAGGGTAATTAAGGGTAAAAATGATATTAATATTACCCTAAAACATGTCCTAATTCTATTGGACAAGTGTATATCGACCAAAAAGAAACCTTAGTAAAAAAAAAATTTTTAGGTCCACTTGGATTATATTAGGACATTTATTATTATTTAATTCAAAGAAGAGTTAAAAGAGTTAAAATCAAAGTTTAATAACTAAATTTTTTTTAATATAGGGTTATACATAATATAAATTCAATTATAAATATTCATTATAAATATAAAAAAATTTCCTACATAATGGTATTTTATTTACAATTTTAGACAATACATAATTTAATTTATTTGTGACACAATGATGATGCAATAATTACCGTATTAATGAAAGATTAAGATAATTGATATTATAAATACCCAAATAAATGTAATTTGAGACTTTTTATGAATTATAATAATTTTATAGGTTAATATGACATATTTGTATTGGTTATATGAATTTTTTTTGAAGTAATAATGCTTTTATGAATTTATCGAAAACAAAATACCCAGTAGTTTCAAAATTGACATAAAAGAGTTTTTGAAACAAATATTATATTATTAATTGATATTCTATTCCTAAAAATCTAAGGTTCGGCCAAAGAACTTATATCATGATAGGTGTATCATTAATGGACCACTTGGGGGTCTATTGGAAGTTTATAGTAAGTTTATTAACCATATAATATAAAAATACAAAGAGACATGGTAAATGTCAAACTAATTAACTAAGAGTTAAAACTGAAAGATAATGTAACATCTCAGGTAAATAAAGAATATGAATTTTTCATATTTATTAATTTTTTAATTAAATATTAATTTTACTTTAAAAAGGTTTCTATGTTCGATAGCGTACCCGATACGCAACAATGAGTTTCTTTGAAATCTTACGTTGCACACTAATAATATAATATTATTATTTTAAATGGTAGTCAACTCCTAGCCATTGTATTGGCAGGAATGAACAAAACTAAATACAATATTATTATACATGTTTGTTAAATGTATGTACATTTATCCAATAAAAGTTAGAGTCTTAAAATGTGAATGAATATAACTTTAAGCATAATTTACATTAAAAGGCCGATTTATCTCCTTTTAATGGAGAACCCTTTTTAAATCTAGTTTTTGTCACTTTAATACATTATATATGACCAAATAAAATCCTTATTTAGAATTGGGACATCAAAGTTTACTTTGTTTAATTTTTTTGGAATTTTTCGGATAAAGATCACTTTTTAATGAATAGTGAAAATATTATATTTTAATTCAAAAGTGCCTTTTAGTATAATTTATTTATATGGATATATTATCTTTTTAATTGGTTTTAAAGTGAAATTAAAATATATTTTTACCATTTAATCCAATGTTGGTCATTGGAATTAATTTCATTTTGAAATTGGACATAAACAAGTATCAATCTTTTGATAGTTATTGTTTCTTAAAAACACGCTTTTTGATTTGATAATGGGATTTAATTTTAAAATTAATTAATTCCACTTCTAAGTTTTGAATTTGGAAAAATAGACATAAAATAGTATCAATATTTTTGATAGTTATTGTTCATGCTATATTTTCCACTATTTCTTTTTGTGTGGTGTATGTACTTCCAATGATTGTACTCTTTGTGTAATATACTTTCATTTATGATTATTTACATATTCATTGTATGATCCTTCTTTCATGTGGCGTAAGTTTTGTAAATTACCAAATCGGTAAGGGAAACATTAACCCTCCTCTTTATAAAAGACTTCTTTTTGTTATGTCTT
Source organism: Viscum album (assembly GCA_963277665.1). Classification (NCBI taxonomy): domain Eukaryota; kingdom Viridiplantae; phylum Streptophyta; class Magnoliopsida; order Santalales; family Viscaceae; genus Viscum; species Viscum album. The sequence goes on from OY728165.1 coordinate 685,730,679, forward strand.
TTAATTTACATCTTCTTATGTTGGGATATGTTCTTCTATATCCTTATTGATGTAAAATTTATATCCAAGTGATGAGATTCCCTTTTTTATCTCATCAACTCATTTTCTAAATTTTAAAGTGACGTCATTAGGCTGTCGAATTTTTACAAGGGAACCTCTTAACCCGATTTCAATTCTTCGGGTTCAACTTGTACTTCTTGAATATGTCATCCAATGAATATGTGTGAATGACCTATAATTGTTTTACACTTAATATCCACCTATATTGGGTGTATTTATATTTGTCACACATAATTATGAGATTGATTTATCCTTAATTTAAGGATATCATCTTTATAATGTATTTCATCTCAATTTACATTTCCATTGAGACTTTATTGTTGTTATGAACCAATTCACTCTTATATGGTGTATATAATGTCCTTTGACATATTATATCATGAATCCCTTTATTCTAATGTTATTATAAAGTTTTGATTAAATGTTATTCCACAATTATTTGTATTCAAGAGTCTCTCATTTTTTTAAAAACTCTTTAACAAAAATATCATTTTTAAATGTTTTAAAGATTTATTATTCTAAATCTATATATTTAATGTCCATGTTTTAAAAATGGTTTTGAGTATTTATTTATATGGACATTAATGTTGTAAAATTATAATTCCATTAAAAGATTCAAAGTGGTATGGGATAATTTGATTCAAAAATATGTTTTTTAAATGGTTTTTGAAAATGGATTGATAAAACATTGTTTATTTCAATATCCTAATTTGATATATTGGAATTTGGAAATGTTATCTTTCCTTTATACATAGTGAAATGTTTATTTTTGTAATATTTTATGTGTTTTGATGGTACTTGGACATTTGACGGGTGGTTACGTGATAAACCATATGACGGGTGGTTCCATGAATACCAGGATGGGTGGTTACGTTATAACCTCCAATGCATTGGGTATGGAAGTCGGCCGTATGGCTATTCCATTTAGTGATATGTGTGGAAGTCGACTGTATGGTTATTCCATTTACGTATGTTTATGTCCCAAGTTAATTTTATATGTTATGTGTTCTTGATATGGGTTTTATGGTAATATTTTGGTTACAAAAGGGTAAGCAATGATATTTTATTCAGTGATTAGTATTTACTACTTCATAAAGGTTAAAAGTAATACTTATGATTAAGTGTTCATGGTTTAATTGTTGTGTTGAAAAACTAACAGTTTCTTTCTTTGTGTATCCCTTACTGAGCTTTTTATACTTATCCCAAGTTTATGAAATGTTTTTCATAGGACATAAAGTGGAATAGGGTCAAGTATGGGATCAAGGAAAATTCATTCTCTCTTTAACATGTAATTAGACATTACTCTTTTTTTCAAGAGTTCATGTTTTGTAAAAAAAATGGAAACTGTGTAGAAGTGTCTACTTTGCAATCTTTTGAGATGTAATAGTTATGTCATAATTCTATAAATCTATAAACCTGAAAAGATATTTAATATGAATTATTCATTTAATTCAATATTATGTAAGGTTTAGGCTAGGTCCTTATAGTTGGTATTAGAGGTCGGTTTAGATAACTTTAGAGGTTATGGTGTTATCTAAGCATAAGTGACATAACCATAATGGTTAGCATATTAGAAAGAGTCATAGTTATTTTGAATGAGTTTAAGATAACATGAATAAGTATTTACCCTCCTCATAAGATATTATATGATGATTTTACTAATATACTCACACTGACCTTTTTGGTTTTAGTAAATGGATGGATCTAGTAGGCACCAAAGTAACAGTGGATGTGAAGAAAACTGTGACGATTATCTGAACGAGAAACTGAATGATATGGGAGCTGCAATGAGAACACTTGTGGTTATTCTCAACCAACTATCTAGAGTCATGATTGACCACCTAATCCTTAGTGATCTTTATAAGGCATCATATATGCAAGAAAAAAATCCCTACGGAAGTTCAGGTAATAATCATAAAGGTAAGTATGTTCAAAAACCTATGTGTTAAATAAGTTGAAAGAAACACCTAGGAAAATGTTTCAAAGGGACAGAAAGATACTATAGATGTGGAAATGAAGGTCATAAAGCAAGAACCTGCCATGGAAAAAGGAAGCATCTAGTTGACTCTAAGAAAGGGAAAAAATTCATTTCTGAGGGATCAATTGAATGTTTTAAATGTGGTGTGCATGGTCATTATGAAAAAACATGTCCTATGAAGAAGTTTTGGGAATGAGATCACCAGGATAATAAAAATATTCATTCACCAATACCTAATGCCATTCCGATTGAGGATGAAGAAACTGACAATGACCAATGAAAGGTATGAATTATTTCTTAACATATGTTTTCCTATTATTGAAATCTTAGGATATGATTCATGATTTTGTTTGTAGGAAAGAATTATTTCAGAATAAGTTGGTAAAGAATGGTTAATGGATCATGAAAAACGTTGAATGATTAAGAGGTCAACATATAAGGGATTCAAGAGTTATGGTAGATTTTAGGATGGTGAAATGCTTAACAGTATTAAGGCTCTTTTGATGATGGGATTACATTTGAATAATTTTTATAGTATGTGTAACCCTGAAGTTTGATATATGAAAATTTTATTCAAGGAATAATTATCTTCTCTTTTGTGGATTTAGTTATAAATAACCATTTGGGTTTATATGATCCTTGAATTTGAGGAAATTACCGGTTAATACATTTTGGGATACAAAACGAAAGTTATTAGATAAACTTTGTGGTTAAAATATGTTATGGTTCTTATTGATGAATTTATCTCTTTTTGGGAATGTTATAAAATTATGTAGTTTTTGACAAGGGACAACACGCAAGCTGTGTGACAACCCGTCATGTCGGATGAAGCTGTGGGAATCGAACCCACAACCAAAGTGCGTCTGGTATTTATCGCCTACCACTGGACTAAGTGAAGTCCCTAGTTAGTATGACTAATTCGTTTTAGTTAGATGATATTATGAATCAGGAATAAGTTGATTTTGGGTTATCTATGGAAATTATTAACCTATCATGGAGGATATGTGATTAGGTTAATTACTTTTCAGTATGAGACTTTAAGAGTGACTAATGTTATTTGGAGATAAATGTTAAGGTTTAACTTGGAAGACTATGTGATTAAATCCTTTAGATATTTGGATTTCAATCTTAATTTGGATTACTTTGAAGAATTTTAAGGATAACTATTTATTTAATGGTCTTACTTGAACCTTGGGTTCTTTTTGTTGATTTTTTTTTATTAAGAGTAGTATTTATTTTTATAAAGGATTATCCTTTTGGTGATTATCTAATATTATACTAAATTTTTTGGTTTTAGTTAATATCTAAAGACATGGGAAATATATAGTTCATCTTTTTTGTATTATGTGATTCTCTCGAATTTGATTATAGTACTCTTAATGTGAAAAAAAGTCATCCTGAATATTCATCGTTTGGAGAAAATATGATTTTGTGTTAGAAATCTAGAAAAAGATGAATGTCTACATGACAAGTAAGTATATTTACTTATGTTTTTGGTTAATCTCATAAATAAATTCCTCAACGAAAATTAACTTTAAACAAAAACCTTTTCCGTTAACTTTTCCTACTATGGAATCAAAGACTGTTTAACCCATCATAAGTTTGTGATTTTCTGGTGGTTAACTTTCTCCTAAACATGTTTCCTATCACTCTCCATCAGAACTTGACCCTTTTTTTCTCCTCCATATCCATTTTTTCATGGAATCTTAGTATGGGTTAACTCGGGTGACCATTTTACTTCTCTTTATTTCTTTTAAAGTGATAGTTTTACTGACTCCTTTTTCCGATATGGGACTTTCAATAAAGTTTCCTAGCCCAGATTTTAAAATTGCGAGGATGCAATTCCCAAAAGGGGGGAAGGATGTAACATACCAGGTAAATAAAGAATATGAATTTTTTATATTTATTAATTTTTGAACTAAATATTAATTTTAATTTTAAAAGGTTGCTATGTTTAATAGCGTACCCGATACGCAACAACGAGTTTCTTTGAAATCTTACGTTGCACACTAATAATAAAATATTATTATTTTAAATGGTAGTCAACTCCAAGCCATTGTATTGGAAGGAATGAACAAAACTAAATATAATATGATTATACATGTTTGTTAAATGTATTTACATTTATCCAATAAAAGTTAGAGGCTTAAAATGTGAATGAATCTAATTTTAAGCATAATTTGCATTAAAAGGCGGATTTATCACCTTTTAATGGAAAACCCTTTTTAAATCTAGTTTTGGCCACTTTAATAAATTCTACATGACCAAATAAAATCCTTCTTTATAATGGGGACATAAAAATTTACTTTTTATAAATTTTTGGAATTTTTCCGATAAAGTTCACTTTTTAATGAATAGTGAAAAATATTGTATTTTAATTCAAAAGTTCCTTTTAATATAATTTATTTATATGGATAGATTATCTTTTTAATTGGTTTTATAGTGAAATTAAAATATATTTTTACCATTTAATCCAATGTTGGTCATTGGAATTAATTTCACTTTGAAATTGGACATAAACAAGTATCAATATTTTGATAGTTATTGTTTCTTAAAAACACACTTTTTTGTTTTGTTAACGGGAATTAATTTTAAAATTAATTAATTACACTTCTATGTTTTTAATTTTCCAAAATAGATATCATTTTTGAATTAGGAATATCAAACATAGATTAGGCTGATTTTTTGGTATTTTTCTGAAACACTTCAATTTTTGACGAATAGTGAAACCACTTAGTGGTAGTTAAAAAAACCGAATTTTTCATTTAAATGAAATTTTACCACTTCTGTGAATTGAATTTCAAAAATCCGACATACATGGTTGTTATCAAGAAGTAAAATTTGGTTCAATAAGATGAAAATAATTTTTGGGGAATAGTAACTTTTGACTTTTATTTACCGCGGTTAAAGGTAAATAACTTAATTCAAGGTAAAAAGAATATTATAATAATTCAAAATTACCTTAACACTTGTCCAAAACTTATTGGATGAGTCATGGCCTACCATGGGAATATTTGGGTCGATTTTGGGACCCCATTGAGCCACATGGGAGTGATAATGACAATTTGAATTAATTAACTTAAAGTAAAGGAAAAAATGACAAAAGAAAATATCTTTTAGTAAATTAATTTTTAGAAGGGGATATATAGATTATTTTTTCGACTAAAAATATCAATTTAAAATATAAAAATATTTACTACATCATGGTATTTTTTTTATAATTTTTAGACATCAAATAAATTAAATTAGTTATGACACAATAATGATGCAGTATTTACATCATTAATAAATGATTTAAATAAATAAGATTATAAAGACTAAAATAATATCCAAAACCTGTCCAATTTCTATTGGATGATTTTATTTAAAATATGAGTCATCTTATCTTCAACATTAACATGTTTTGGACCATTTGAAACCGAAGATAAGTTTATAATAAAATAATATTTTCACACTTTCCTAAAAAGCCCCTCCTCTCTCTTATAAAAAGAGAAAATTTCTATCCAATTCCTCACACCTATCAAGCCATTTGTCTCATCCAAACTCTGCCCAATTAATCTACCTACATCCCTCTCCTTCCCTTACAAGCCTTACCATAGGCAGAAAGCACTTCAAGAAGTCCTTTGGTTCAAACCAAAGGGAGTTACCCAAATTAAAGGTAACTGTTTCTCTTAAATTGTTTTCTTTTATTTTACTTCTCCAACCCCAAAACTATTTTTATTCATTTATTTTGTAAAAATAATAGTATCCTAAATATACTAGGATGTTTTTATGAGAAGGATTCGAACTACACTTACACACACCTCCATCTAATTGATGAATAACATAATGTTTCCGTGGATGGAAAACTAACGCCTCACGAAATGATGATTGTTCAATTATCTCCTACCGCATCTCATGGTGGCAATTATGATGGTACTGTACTTATATATGATATATATTATGTTTAAGTTTTCTTTATTTTTCTGTATTTTCCTTTTATAGCATGCCTTTATGGTTTCCATAGTGGGTAAATACGATAATTTCATTTGAGGAAGCGCGGACTACCGCCCCTCAAAGTGATGTGACTCGTTAATGCCTTATGTGGGATGTATAAAGGATAGATTTAATGATATTATATATGATATTATACTGGAATTATAATATACCTATGTATAATTATGTTTTAATTTCATTAAAATAAGAAATAGAAATGGAAGTAGCGTTCATGCGTACGTACGACTTACCGTCTCCATGAATGATACATTTCCTTTCGTACCTCTAAATGTTATGTACTATTATAAATACATATATATACTGGATATATATGATATATATGATACCTAAATCAAGAATATCATTCTGTATATAATGAACCTTTTACCACATGAACAACATGTAATTATAAGAAGTCCATTTTTGACTCAAGTACCAAATATTGACAAAACAAAAATTATTAACTTAAATGATTACATAATGTTTATAAAATGGTAATAAGTGATATAAAAGGAATAATAAACTTGAAAAAGTTTCTTAAGCAATTAGAAATTAACTTTATTTTATTATTCAGGAGATTAAAGAACGATCGAGTCAAGTCAGACACGAGGTAAGGGATCAGACCTCTCTCTTTCTTGTCAAGTACTCTCTTTTATGTCATTTATTTTATGATCCATGTTCTTATTTTGGAGGATGTTATTTTATATTCACCATAATGTAATTTTTATTTTCATATGATGAGATACCCCCTCTTACTCTCATCAATTCATTTTAAGAATTTTTAAGTGGCGCCGTTAGGCTGCCGAATTTTTGTAAGGGATTTTCTTATCTCACTTTCAATTCCACGAGATTTCCATTGTTTGCCACTAATTTATTGAATGTGGTGTATTTTGTACTGAAAATTAATATATATTATCATTATTCTATTTATATTCATGTTATTTTGTGAATCATTTGGTGGTTATTAACTTGTGTTCATACGACTCAGTTGATTACAACGTGGTAAAGGGTTTCATCTCACTTTTTATTCCCATGAGATTCATGCTATACTTGACACTATTTAATTTTGTGTGGTGTATGTACTAACAATTATTTTACTCTTTGTGTAATATAATTTTATTTATGATTATTTACATATTCATTGTATGATCTTTCTTTTATGTGGCGTATGTTTTGTAAATTACCAAATCGGTAATGGAACCATTCACCCTCCTCTTTATAAAAGAATTATTTTTGTTATGTCTTTTAATTTACATATTTTTATGTTTTGATATGTTCTTATATATCCTTATTGATTTAAAATTTATATCCAAGTGATGAGATTACCTTTTTTATCTCATCAACAAATTTTCTGAATTTTAAAGTGACGCCGTTAGACTGTCGAATTTTTACAAGGGAACCTCTTAACCCAATTTCAATTCTTCAGGTTCAACTTGTACTTATTGAATATGTCATCCAATGAATATGTGTGAATTACCTCTAATTTTTTTACACTTAATATCCACTTATATTGGGTGTATTTATATCTGTTACACATAATTATGAGATTGATTTATCCTTAATTTAAGGATACCATCTTTATAATGGATTTCATCTCAATTTACATTTCCATTGAGAATTCATTGTTTTTATGCACCAATTCACTATTATATGGTGTACATACTATCCTTTGACGTATTATATCATGAATCCCTTTATTCTCATGATATTATAAAGTTCTTATTAAATGTTATTCCACAATTATTTATATTCAAGAGTCTCATTTTTGTTAAAAGTGACCCAAACCTATCTAAAACCTATTGGTTGAGTGGATTTAGACCCATCCCTACCTTAGCCTCTAAATAAATCAATTTGGATCCATTATAAACCGAATATGAATTTAATTATAAAATATTATTTTAAGTTTTTTCTAAGGTGCCCCTCACCCCTCTTATAAAAGGGCACTCCCCCTTCACTCTAATTTACACCATCTAAGCCATTTGGCTCAGCCAAAACCTGCCCAAATACCCTCTCAACTATCCTCCCTTCAACCTAGAGAACTTATTTTGATCAGAAATCCAACCTAAGGAGCCATTTTGATCAAATCAAAAGGAAGAACCCGATGAAGAGGTAATGATTTCTCCACCCTCTTTTAAGTTCCTTTTTTCTTCCACTTCCTTTTTCTTTGTGTTTCCATTATAAAATAATAACTCCAGTATCTTATATATACTGTGATGTTATTATAATTATGATATAACCAAATTCGTTATTCTATCCACCCTTTTAATGACATGTCACCATACGTGCGTACGTACGGCTTATCGTCTTCACGTCGTGGTGTAATTGTTATTCAATACATTATTATTTGGATGGGTATAATAATGATGTGTATTTGATGTAAATAATAAATATAAAATGATAATGATTCTGTATATATGATATTCCATCCAATTATATATTATTTTAATATCAAAAGAATTATATTTCCGCTCGTGCGTACGTATGGATTACCGTCTCCACGACGCGATGGGATTCATTTCCAAGTTCATCATTCATCGATGATTATAAAAATATATATTAATAATAAGTATATAATATATGAAATAATAATTATACTGTAGATATATATATTTATATATATAAGTATTTATGTACTTACATATATCTTATTCACTTAATTCCGTTCAATACTATATGAAAACGGAAACAATGTTTATGTGTACATACGGACTACCGTCTCCATAAACTGTGTTTTCCATTTCATATATATGTCTATTATAAATATTTTTTTTTCTAAATATATATGATATATAAATAATGTTTTATATTCTGGAAGTATTTAAATCATGATCTAAGTGATACAATCAGGAGCAACAAGTTAAAACACGTACGATAAAGAAAGCGATTATTACCCGAAATATTAATATAACATTGAAATTATTATTAAGTGGGTATTATAAAGTCATAAATAAATAATGTATGATATCATAAATATTAATATGGTTATTTTATAATTTAATAACATATTTTAGTCTTCATACAAGAGGTTAAACATACCCTTGACTAAAGGAAAGTGCAAGGTAAGGGGTTTTCATCTCACTCCTTATTCCCATGAGATTCATTCCATATTTCCACTATTACCTTTTGTGCGGTGTATGTTCTAACCATAATTGTATTCTTTATGTAATACACTTTAATTTATGTGTATTTACAAATTTATTTTATGATACTTCTTTCATGGGGTGTATGTTTCGTAAGTTACCAAATTGGTAAGTGTTAATTTCCCAATCTCTTTATTATCCGAGGTTGTTTTTACGTAAGTTTATACTGGTACATATTTATTATCCATTTCCATGTTTCATAAAATAGTTTTCAAAGGGATTATTTTAAGGTACTTTTTACTAAAACATCATTTTAAATGTTTTAAAGATTTATTCTTATAAACCATTCTCATTAATGTCCATGTTTTCAAAATGGTTTTAAGGATTTATTTAAATGAACATGAATGTTTTAAAATGTTAATTACTTTCAAAAGTTTCAAAGTGGTATGAGAAACTTTGATTCCAAAATATATTTAAATGTATTCCTTTCAAAATTTTGTGACTTTTAAATGTTTTTATGAAAAAGGTATATTTCTCTCAAACATTTTTACAAATCATTTTCATCTATATCAAAATCCTTTAAGAGATTTTAAAATTGTTTGAAGTTGATTTATTATGATACAAATCTTCCATATTGTATTGAAGGTTTTGTGATATGTTTGACTGTGGATGCATTATTTTTTATACCATTCATGGTTTATGGGTAATGTATTAACATTTTGTATGCCAATTTTAATACGAACGTTAATGTTATGTTTAAACCTTTTAATATGAGGAATGAATTGGACTTAGTAAGTGACGGGTGGAGAACTCTATAGCTTATCGATGCATTGGTAGGTCTCATGAGACAAACTAGTGTCTTGTCACAAGGCCTTGATAAAAATCTTATTTGTAGTCTTGGCACAAGGCCTTGACTATGTGGTTATGATAGTATGGAATTATGCATTCCATCATTATGAAAGTGTCTATTTATATTACATGTGATTATTCAACTAGTAGAATATCAATGTGAGTAAGTAAATTTCATTATTTTGATTTATATATTCCATATTATGATGAAGTTTATGTTGAAGAAGCTTTTGTTTTTGTTTTATACATTACCTTAAATGTTCATGCTTATTTATGAAAGTTTCTGTTGTATTGCTTACCCTTAATGAGCGTTTGAGCTCACCCCTTTATATGTTTTATTTTTCCCAGGATTCTAAGAAGTGTAATGTGATTGATATGAAGGCTTAAGCCAAGGGAATAATGTTGTTCGTAAAGGATTATTTATGTTGTCTTGTATGTTATAAAGTTTAATGTAACATTCATGTATGTAATCTATCTTCCAAGACTACTAAACTGTTCAGTCCTTCGGGACTTGATTCCTTTTAATCATTCCAATATATTAAAATAATGCACCGTCTTTGGGTAACTGGGGTCGGGGTGTTACAAATAGATAATTCATTTGAAAATTTGAAGAAAATCCCAGTTTTACCCTTTAAAAGTTCATTGTAGTATTTAGAACATAAATAATTTTACTTGAATTACATGAACTTAATATTTTGTAATTATGTTCCTAACTTAATTGTATATATCTTTAATTCATGAAATATGAGCTAAATCATGCATTTGGTTAGAGAAAATGGGCCATAAAGTCATAGTTGGGATGGACTCGTTAGATTGGACGTCACTTCAGTATTTGGGCCATAAATTTTACATCCATTATTATAATGGGACCAAATTTAGAGAGGATATTAAGGAACCAATTTTAAATATCTAATAATTTTGTAAGTATAGCTGGTTCTTGTATTTTTTGTGATCAAATTTGCGGTTTATATTGGCATAAAATATTTGGCTTAATTTTCCCATTCACACTTGAAACCACATGTAACCTAGCCTCCCCTCTACTCTATAAATATTTATTTTTCTCATTTTGAGGGGTTGGGATGTGAATTAGGATGTTTAGGGATATTGATAAGTTTTTTAACTCCAATTATCCAAGAATTGTATAAAGGGTAGCTCTTGAAGCAAGGATCCCTTCATCGAAGCCTTCTTCTTCATCTTCATGTTGTAATATTTATGTTTGCATAATAAAATTTTTAGTTACTATTATATTTATTCTATATTATTATGTTTTGTTAAATTTTATTCTTATTTAATCTTTCTATTTTGTCTATATCTCATTAGTAGAAGTGTGATTGGGTATACCTATTCTAAACTGTTGCAAATGCAATTCACTTCTACGATGACTACCCTACCTATGGAATATTAGTTTTCTTAGTAATTGATTGACCTCTTACCTTCTTAATTTATTTATTTTTAATAAATGAGATAATGTAATTCACATATAATTATTTATAAATTGTGTTTTTAAATTAAAATAAAATAAAAAATAAATTGAACTATTAACCCAAAACTAGCGAGGTTGAGTGATGTGTGAATTGTGAAAGCGCGATCTTAATCATTGAAGCAAAAGAACATGGGATAAATTTTTAGAGTTAAAATATAATACCTAAACACTATTCATCATCATTTTAAAGAATATATATGTGCCCTAATTTAACACCGACCATAATCTAGACTTAGAACATCAATTAAAGTAGAGTGCAATGATTTCATGTTCTGAAGCTAGCCTAGGGTTTAATTCACTTCATCTTTGTGGTAAAGTTATTTCTCACAAGGTTCGGGAATTAAAAAAATTTGGGATTATAAATAAGTTGATATTAATTTAAATTATAATGATTAATATTTTATTCAAGAGGTATTGTTAGATCAATTATTTCTTTAAAAATATTTTCTAAGAAAACATCTTCTCATTGCATTTTCTTAATCTAATTTAAAAAAAATGAAAAAAAATGAAATCATCTTATAGTATATTTCATCTAACTTTATAAATGGTAAAAAAAAATACCCCATACCTTTTAAGTTTTGTATTTATTTACTTTTATTTAATTTTTAGAATACGTATAATATGTTGTTTAATTTACTACCTCCTTTGAGAGAAAAACTTGGTCAGCCACTCTACTGCACCTAAATAACCTGAAATTGATCATAATTTGAGAGCACCCATGAAAGTTCCATTAAAATTTCCACTGTTTACAAATAGAGAAGTATTTTATTAAACTAAATAAAGTTATTTTTGTTAATTTTATTTTATCCCTTTTTCTTCTCTTCTTTTTTGCTTCTTTCCCCTTTCTTTAATTTTCATTTTGTTTTCTATTTTCTTTTTTATTGGGACCATAAAATCAAAATTATTATCATTTTATTATTGTTTATTTATCTTTATTTCATTTTTATATTTCATTGATGTATGACAGAAAATAATATGAAGGATCTCTTAGATCTTGACTCTAAGATTGAATGCAGCCTTAGGGCTCAAATCCGATAGTCTCACTCTATGGGAAGTTTTAACATTAAAACAGTTGGATAACTACTCCATTATGGTAATAATGAAATTGGAATAAATTAAAATTAAAACATAAAACAAGAAAAAATTGTTTGAAACAATAAAAATGAACTAAATGGAACTATTCGAGAATTTTATACACCATATATTAACTATCTACCAAATGGTATTTCAGACCCAAATCATGTATCGGATATTTATTTGAAATCTGGGTTAATTCACCTTCTTCCAAAATTTCACAGATCATTTGGTGAGGATCCAAACAAACATTTGAAATAATTTAATGTGGTTTTATCAACCGTTAAACCAATAAATGTCTCTGATGATCAAATAAAACTAAGATCATTCCCATTTTCACGTGATGGAGATGAAAATGATGGGATATATAATTTACAACATGAAGATGTAACATGTTGGAATGATTATAAAGGTATTTTATTGTAGAGATTTTTTATATAATCAAGATACACTTCCATTCATAAAGAGATCTCATGGATCAATCAAGAACAAGGGGATTCAATGTATGAGTACTTGGAGTGATTCAAGAAGTTGTGCGCAAGCTAACCACATCACCAAATTAGTGAGAAAATCCTCATCTAATACTTCTATGAAGGCCTCACACCCATGGAGAGAAGCATGGTTGATGCTGCAGCTATAGGGCCATTGGTGGAAAAAACACCACCAGCTACATGTGGATTGATTGAAAATATGACACAAAACTCCCAACAATTTGGTGATCGAGGTACACCAAATGTTAGAGGAGTACACTAGGTAAGTCCATATTCTCTTGAAATTCATTTAATTGATACAAAGTTGGAAGTGTTTAACATTATGGTGAGGAGGATTCCTTTCGCTCAATATACATTCCAACCAACTCCTATGAGACCTTATGGAATTTTCACTGAAACAAACCACCCGACTGATTGCTTCCCCCAGCTACAAGAGACAGAATATTATTCGACAGTATTCCTTGGGAGACCATATCAATAGAAAAAATAACCAAATACCTAGAGTAAGTATGATTCATTTTACCCACATATAACCAGGGGTGTAAGGATCAATCATACATGAGGTATGGCTTTGGACAACAATAAAGGACCCCTTTTCCAAAAAATTTCTAGCAGCCTCTACCTTACCAATAAGTTTTTGACCATCCTCGAAGGGGATTTGAAGCCCAAGCATCAACAATTCAAAAAAAGGAATTCTAAACTAAAGGTAGATTCTAATAATGATGATATTTTGAAAAACATTGTTCTTAACAAAAAAAGAGTTGAAGATTCAAGTTTCAGAGTTGAGAGAGTTGAAGATGAAAATGAGCCAGATTTCCACCACCCTCCATGAACTGGTTAGTAAGAACTCTGAAAATCTTCATTCCCAACCTACTCTAAATCCCAAGGGGAATGTTAGTACCATCACATTGAGAAGTTTGAAGAAAAAAACTGATACATCTGTACCTACCATTCCACTGGGATTCACCTCAACTCCAAAAAACCCCCATTCAAGAACCACTAATAAGCAACCCAAGCAGAAAGAAAAAGGTAAGAAAAATAGTGATGATGTTCCTCCAAAAACCCTTCCATTTCCAAAAAGTGTTGTAAAAAACAAAAGTATTGCGGAAGAAGCGATGCAAAAAGGGGGTTTGGATACATTCAATCATTTTTAGATCAATATCCCTATAATTTAATCCATTTAAAAAATACAAAGCTATGAAAAATTCTTAAAATAACTTTTTACTAATCGAAGAGGGATCAAGGGAAATGAGAGGATAAATCTTAAAAGAAATGTGTCAGTAATCATTACACCAACTCTAGAAATGCCAAAAAAGTGAAAGGATCCTGATACATTCACTATACCATGAACCATAGGGGAGTTACACTTTTTTAATGCTTTATGTGATTTAGATTCTTCCATAAAAGTGATTCCTCACTTTGTATTATCTTCTTTATAGTTTAGTGAGTTGAAGCCGATGAGAGTAGTGGTGCAGTTAGTGAACAAAGCTACAACATATCTAGCTAGATTCCTCGAGGATGTACTTATTCAGGTAAGAAACATGATCTTTCCACAAGATTTCTATGTTCTTAACATGGAGTATGATCAGGTAAGATCTCATTCTCCCATTATTATATGTAGTCCCTTCCTTAAAACTACAAAAAAATGATTATAAATGTCTATGATGGTATACTTTCCATGTATTTTTTAGATAAAAGTGTGAGATTTAATGTTATTAACTCCATGAAGTACCCCATAGAGGACCATTATTATTTTTTGTTATCTCTATTTTGAACCACCAAATAAAAACCCCATGGAATTTTATTTTCTTATGCGTAGGGAGATTATGAGTATTAGTTCTATTTATATGTCTAAGAGAACTTCCAAACCTTTTTATAATGAAAAAAATATCTTCGATTTGATTTTTAAATGGATTAATATTCTAATTTTGATAATTCTTACTCTTATTATGACATGGAAGTTGAGTATGATAATGGATTTGATGCTTTATTCTATGATTTTGATGATTTATATTCTGATACTGATGTTCATTGTGAAGATATTTTAGTTCCTTCAATTTTCCCATCCATACATCACCCCCTACATTCGAACTCAAGCCATTTCCACAAAATCTAAAATACTCATTATTTTTAAGTGGTGAGAAATTACCTATTATCATTTCTAACAATCTCTATTTTGAACATGAAGAAAAACATTGGAATATTTTGAGGGATAACATCATGGAAATCGGGTGGACCCTGGATGTCATATCTAGTATTAGCCCCTCTATTTTCATGCATAGGATTATTTTGGAGGATGCGGACAAACCAGTGAGGCAGCCAAAAAGGAGACTAAATCCAACTCTTCTGGAAGTTGTTAAAAAAGAAGTTGAAAAATTTCTTGAGGAAGGTATAATTTATCTCATTTAATAATCTCAGTGGGTGAGTCCTATTCATGTTGTGCCTAAGAAAAGTGGTGTTAATATTTTTAAAAATAATAAAGAGGTGTTAGTTCCAATGAGTGTGAAAAAAAGTTGGAGTGTGTGTATTGATTATAGGAAACTAAATCAGTACACTCATATGGACCATTTCCCCTCCCATTTATTGATAAATGCTTGATAGACTAGCTAGGAAAACACACTATTGTTTCCTGGATGGATTTTCTAGATATTTTCAAGTTTCTATTGCTCTGGTGTATTAGGCTAAGACAACATTCTCTTGTCTATTCGGTACTTTTTCCTATCAAAGGATTCCATTTGGACTTTGAAATTCCCAAGGTACCTTCCAGAGATGCATGGTGAGTATCTTTTCAGATTTCATTGAGACCTACATAGAGGTATTTTTGGATAATTTTACGGTGTATGGGTCTTCATTTGATGATTGTATCTCTAGTTTGGGAAAGATTTTTATTCTTTGTTTTGAGAAGAATATGGTCTTAAACTTTCAAAAGTGTTATTTCTTGGTAGAGCATTGGATTGTCTTAGAGAATGTAGTGTGAAAACATGGGATATAGGTTGATATATTTTAGGTAGATATTATTTAATCCCTACCCCATTCTTCACGTGTGCATGATGTTAGATCTATCCTAGGGAATGCGGGATTTTATTGTCACTTCATCAAAGATTTTATTAAGATTCCTCTTCATATTTCACGATTACTACAAAATGATTTTGATTTTTTGTTTGATGATTCTTTTTAGAATTTCTTTGACGAGATAAAACAGAATATGGCCACTCCACCAATCATATATCCCACACAGTGAGATATTATATTTGTGATAATGTGTGATGCTTCAAACATTGTAGTTAGATCTGTCTTATCATAGAGGGTGGAGGAAAGTTCACATATGATTGTCTATGATTTGAGGACATTGAATTCATCCCAATCAAACTACAAAACCACAGAAAAAGAGTTTCTTGCTATCATATTTTATTTAGATAAATTTTGTTCATATTTATTGGGATCTAAATTAGTTGTGTTTTTCTAACCACACAGCTCTTAGGTACCTCTTGAAGAATCAATATGCAATGAAAAAACTTATCTGATGGATTCTACTTCTTTAGGAATTAAATATTGACATAAAGGACAAGAAGGGATCATAGAACTTGGTGGTGGATCACATGTGTTGGTTTACTCACACATTAGAGGCTGACACCTTGGACTAGGTACCACTTCAGGACACTATACCCAATGAACACATTTATTCTATCTCAGGTATGCATCCTTGGTATGCTGATTTAGTTAACTACCTCATTTCCTTTAAAATTTCTAAAAATTTAAAGAAACATCAAGTCCAAAAATTAAAGAGTGAGTCTATATTTTATGTGTGGTATTATACCTACCTATGGTGTATGTATAGTGATAAAGTTATTATGAGGTGTGTTTTGGATCATGAGTTTGAGAATATTCTACAATTCTTCCATGCACTTTCATGTATAGGACACTTTGGACCCCAATGGATAACTATGAAAGTTTTAGACTCTGGATTATATTAGCTTAGATTATTCCATGATGCTCATGTATTTTCTATTTCATACTCACGTTTCCAACACACTGGCAATATTTCTAAGAGACATGAGATTCCTCAAGAAACCATATTATTTTGTGAGATTTTTTATGTATGGGGCATCAATTTTATGAGTCATTTTCCCAGTTAATTTAGTTTTTGGAATATTTTAGTAACTGTGGATTATGTGAGTAAATGGGTGGAGGTTAAGGAAATCAGGACTGATGATTCTCATGTTGTGGTGTAATTTTTCAAGGCACATATTTTTGTAGGTTTGGAGCACCAAAGGTCATCATTAGTGACCAAGGGACACACTTCTGCAATCGAAATTTGGATTCTCTCCTTCAAAATTATGGGGTGACACATAAAACATCAACACCATATCACCCCCAAATAAATGTCTAGGTTGATGATTCAAATTGTGCATTGAAACAAATTTTGGAAGAAACCATGTAGCCAATAGGAAGGATTTGAGAAATTGCTTGGATGATGCGCTATGGGATTATAGGATAAAATAAAAGACACCCATTGATATTTCCCTATTTCAGATTGTTTTTGGGAAATCATGTCATCTCCTAGTGGAAGTTGAGAATCATGCATATTGAGCTATAAAGAAATGCAACATGGATTTGGCCTAAGTTGGAATTCAAAGGAAGATAAAAATTTAAGTGCTTGAGAAGATTTGATTGTCATCATATGAGAGTTCAAGGCTCTACAAGGAAAGATCAAAAGTAGATCATGATAGAATGATTCAACAAATGGAGTTTCATGTAGGAGATAATTTTATACTCTATAGTTCATGAATAAAGCTGACGCCTGGTAAGTTTCATTCCAGATGGTTAGGTCCTTATGTTTTTTC
This sequence comes from Viscum album, assembly GCA_963277665.1. NCBI lineage: Eukaryota > Viridiplantae > Streptophyta > Magnoliopsida > Santalales > Viscaceae > Viscum > Viscum album. Next base: position 685,748,513 of record OY728165.1, read on the forward strand.
TTATGGTGTAGTAGAGATCACACAAGAGGACACATGAATAAGCTTTACAGTCAATGGGTAACATTTGAAGTAATACATTAAGGGATTTCCTACCGATGTAGTTGATTTAATCACACTTCTTGACCCCATAATTCCTTAAAAATATTAGGTTGTTCCTAACCCTTTCACTTTTATATTACTTTAATTATTTAAAATGATACATTTCATGTTCATATATCATCTCATAGGTTCCCATTGAGAAAAATGAAATATTTTAAGTACTTGGTAAGGGAAAATATTTTTGTGTGGATATTTAGGATTTTTATTTGTCTGTTTTGTGTGTATTTTCTATTATGTTTTTAGTTTCAATTTAAAAAAAAAAATTTATAAAATAACAAAGACATCATGTAAAATTATCATGTGAAACATGTGGAAATTTAATTTTTTTCAAAATTCATAGGGAGAATGATAAGTCTAAGTAGGATTTCATCATCAAGGGTTGTTTTTTATAAAAATAGAACTCATTTATGATATTATTGGTTGTGTAATTATAAATCATTTAAATTTTAACATCATTATTAGGGATATTTGTTCGTGGTAAATTGTGACATTGATTTCTCCACACAAATTTCACTCAACCATAACTTGATAAATTTTTCCTACTCAATTGAAGGTATAATCATGTCAGGTAAAAAAATTCATTAGTTGATCCATACATTCATTTCTATTTTGATCGTTTTAATTACTATACTAATTTGACCTATGCATGTGTACCTATTATCCAACTATTGTATGCCCTAAAAATCAAAAAAAAAACAAAAAAAAAATATGGGTTGTGTCTTGGGAAGGTAAAAACCCACTCTTCCTCGACCTTTTATTTTGTTATAACTATTACAATTAATGTCATGAGGAGATGAAACATGGGTTGAGATATGAGTGTGATATTTGTCCTAGGTGAAACTTAAAAAAAATGAGGGTAGTGACGAAATGTAAAATATATGGGAATATCTTGGTTAGGAGCTTAAGGTTTGACTTTCGGAAATGATTAAGTGAGTGGGTCTTGAAATTTGATTGCAAACTAATTTAGAACATGTTCAGTGAATTAAAAAAAGTAATAAGAATTATTTTACTTGATCTGGATATACTAAATAAAGGGTGGTGATATGAACATGGAATGGTTGGCACACACACACATGGGGAATTAGTGACATGGTAGACTCATGAATTGTTTTTCTATGATTAGTGTTATGAATTTCACTATATTTTGTTTTGAAACAATTTATGAGATAACGAATTTACAATTTATTGATATTGACTCTTTATGAGATTCTTACTTTTCCTATATTTCTACTGTGGATTTCTAAATATGAATATTCATATCTTGTCATAATTTTATTTGAATACATGATATGAGGTTTTTTCCTGGAGTCAAGAAGGGTAAGTGTGGGGGAGTTGATAAAATATTTTTTTTGAATATTTTATTGATAATAAATGAAAAACATTTCCCCACATTATGTTAAATATTCTTATTTATAAAATATTTGGCATTATATAATTCATTTGAAAATTTGGTGAAAATTTGATGAAAATTATAGTTTTACCATTTATAAATTCACTATATTATTTAGAAAATAAATAATTTTCATTGAATTATTTGAACTTAATATTTCTTAACTATATTCGTGACATAATTGGCTACAACTTTTACTTAGGACATGTGAGCTAAATCATGCATTTGTTTGGAGAAAATTATCCATGATGTCCAAGTGGGGATGGACTCGTCAGATTGGATATCACTTCAGTATTCGGGCACTAAAATTTACATTAGTTCTTGTAATAGACCCAAATTTGTATAATATATCAAGGAACCAATTTAGAAAATTAAATACTTCTGGAAGGATAGCTGGTTCATGAGTTTTTGTGGTAAAATAGGTGGTGAAAATTGACTTAAAATATTTTGCCAAATTTCCCCATTCACACTTGAAACTACTTGTAACCTAGCCTTCCCTCCACTCTATAAATATGTATTATTCTCCTTTTGAGGGGTTGGGACGTGAATTAAAAAGTTTATGGAATAGGATAAGTGGTTCAAATCCAATTATCCAAGTATTTCAAGAATGGTATCTCTTTAAGTAAAGATCCCTTCATCGAAGCCTTCTTCTTCTTCATGTTGTAATATTTGTGTTTAAGCAATAAAATTCTCAATTACTCTTCCATTTTTTTATTTTTTATTATGTTTTATTCTATTTTATTCTTCCTTAATCATAATATTTGGTCTGTAACTCAATATTATATGTGTAACTGGGATATACCCATTTTAAATAGTTGCAAATGTAATTCGTTTCTATGATGACTACACCGCCTATGGAAGATTAGTTTTCTTAGTAATTGATCTACATCTTACCTTAAATAATTTATTTATTTTTAATCAATGGGATAATTTAATTAAAAAATTATGATTTATTATTTTTTTAAATTAAAATAAATGAATAAAGCAATTGAACAAATTAACAGAAAACTCATGAGGTCGAGTGATGTGTGAATTGTGAAAGTGAAATCTTAATCAGTGAAACAAACACACATGAAATAAATGTGTAGAGTTAAAATATAATCCCTAAACACAATTCATCCTCATTTTACATAATGGATATGTTCTTAAATTTACAAGTGACCATAATCTACACTTAGAACGTCAATCAAAGCAGGGTGCTATGATTGCATTTGTCGAAGCTAGCCTAGGGTATAATTCACTCAATCTTTGTGGTAAAGTTATTTATCATAGGGTTCAGAATTAAAAAATTAGAGGATCATAAATAATTTGATAATAATTTTAATGATAATGATTAATATGTAAGTGAATAGATAGGTTTATATCTATTATGCCTTGTAAAATATTTTCTAAAAAACATCTTCTCATTGCATTTTCTTAATCTCATTTCAAAAACAAAAAAAAACAAAAAAATGAAATCTTATTCTAGAATAATTCATATATATTTATAAATGGTAAAAAAAATAACCCATACTTTTTAAGTAGTGTGTTTCTTATATTTTATTTTATTTTTAGAATACCTTTAATATATTTTTTAATTTAATTTGTCCTTTGAATGACGACCTTGGTCAGCCACTTTGTTGCACCTAAATAACCTGAAATAGAACATCATTTGAGAGATCCCACAACCACACATTTCATTAAAACATCTGTTTTAGACACAAAATTTCATAACTTCAATTTATTATAATTATCAATGGATCAAAGGATGAGGTATCATTTCTTTCTTGATTATACTTTGGTCAAATCTTCTTGCTTTTCCCCTAGATTACCCACTCTGGACATAGGATTCATACATTATTCTATATATCATTTTTTCTTATATGTTTTCATCAATGATGGTCAGAAATATTTGGTTTTCAATATTCAGTTGATTGTTTTACCTGATTGTTGTGTTGTCACACCATCAAATTTTGGAACCTTCTCATTGCCTACCTTTATAAAAATATTGGATGATCAAATTAACTATAATTCCTTCAATAGTTTACTATAGTGTGATTATTATCTAATTAAAATTAGTTTTGTGGTTTGGTGAATCTAGAACCAAGACCTTTCCATAGATTTTGTAGTTCAAAAGTAGGGGATTCAACTTGTCTTTAAATGTCAATATTTTTTCAATGATAAGACTAAATCTCTACTGTGCATATTTTTTATGGGGGCTAAGTGCGCTATATATAGGTCCTACATAGATAAATACATTGAATCTATGAATAAATTGATCATTTCATTAAACAAATTTCATATTTTATGAAGGTGTTAAGATAAATTCCCATGTAAGAAGAATCCTTATCTCTGTTGGATGCTCAATGGTAGGGACACCCACAGTGATGTTCAGAACCAAGACTTGATTCCCAATGAGGTTTATTTAAAATATATAATCTTTCTACTTATACCACCCCCTTTACTTTATGAAATAAGTTATCTCTTTCCCTTAATATGAAGTTTTAAATTCCACATGCGTTGGATGAGACTTTGTTTTCTTGGGAGAATAGAGGATCATGGGTGAGCTGGTCCACTCCAATCAAGGATCTTAAAATTAATTCTGATGGTTCGGGTATCCATGGGATAATGCATGGATGAGGACTAATAAGTGATTATAAAGGTTCATTCATACTTTCCTTATTGACCTTCTATGGATATGGATCCTCTATCAAAACTATAGTTATGGCTATGTCTACTTGTATCAATATTTTCAAATTCAACAACATCCCTTTATATTTTGTTGAATATAACTCATCCATTTTGGTCAAATCATTAAAATAATATATTTCCTATCATTGGATCATAGTTTAAATTTTCTATAATTCTTGGATCATTATTCAATAGAATTTTGAACTTTTACATACTTGGTATAAGGGAAATATAGTGGTTGACCACCTTACTTCTAAAGGAGACTAGCTCAAGATACTTATTATGTTTTTAATTAGTTATCCCACTTTATGATCTATAAAAACAAAATTCAAGGGTATTTCCTTATCATTCATTACTTTCATCCTCCTTTATTTCTTTTAGTGAACCCCCCCTTCTTTGCATAATAAAATTTGAAATTTATAGTCATGAGAGTGCCTGCATTATATGATAATCTATATTATTTGATTAATCTTTAACATATACTATAATATTTATTTTTATCATCATGTGATGATAATTCGAGGAGTTTTGAATGTATATATTGATTGTTTAAATTTTAATTAATAATTATAAGGATTTAATCATGAGTTATAATGGGTTTAACATTTGGAATATTTATGAAATTTTTCATCAATGATAGTAATTTTTTTAGTTCCAGATATCATCATTGGAGGTCTATATAAATGGTTTCAAAACTATTGAAAGTGGTTGTATCTAAAATTTATATGATAATATTATAAAACCCTCAAAACTGAAACTTAGTCTCCCTCTCTATACATAAGATTTTAGAAAAATATGCGGAAGAGAGAATCCTTCCCATGTGTTTGGAATTTCATTCAAACATTATACAACCTAGGAGGAATGATTCCATTTGTTATTACTCAGTGATATATATTATTATTTTTTAGAGAATCTTTAACATATTAGATCATTAGAGAAAACGTTATATATTATTTATTTTATCCAGTCCAAATTTATGGATGAATCTTATAGAAAATTCAATTTTGGTTGACTAATTTCACAGTGTTTAGATTTGTTTTCCCCTTATAAACACTTAAATTGTATCAGAGACACTCCCTTATGTTTGGATTAGTTTTTAAATAGATTAAGATACTAGTAAAATATGATTTTCTATAAACATGCTGAATTTTATGAAAATTAAAATCATTCATAAAGTTTTTTCAAAATATGTGTAATTTATAAGAAAAATGGTTATAGTTTTATAAACTTTATAAGACCATATAATTTTTTGATAAAACTGGGAATGTTAATGGTTTTTAAAAAACATATCATTGTAAGGAAAAAAATTACGGGCATTATTCTATCTTAAACAACTTATTTTTAGTATTTAAATATGATTTTCTTAAGAAAATAATGATGTATTCAACAAAAACCACACCATGGTAGTCAAAGTTCACTTGTAAAATATTTTGACTTGGGAAAAACCATGCCATGGTCTCTAATAAAAATGATAGTGGTTTTTAATGAAATTTTATTTTTCATATAAAAATAAAAAAACTTCACCAGCACTGACCCATCATAGATCATTATAATATTTAATGTTAATATTAAAATGCCTTATAAAAATATATTTGATATTTAGTTTTTTGTAAAATTTTTATATAAATAATAAATGTTTATATGATTATAAAAGTTTCTAAAATCATCATATATTTCAAATATAAATGAGTTCAAATATAAAGTGACCAAATTTATTTATTCAAGGAATATACAAAAATCATGTTTAATTATGAAGTTTTTATAATTTTTTATTTATGAATTATTAAAAATTGTTTAACTCATTCATAAATTCATGAATTTTTCATTTATTTAGATTATTCTTTACATTATTAATGAATAAAAAAATTATATTGTGAAAAATTGCATACATTAGTTTAAAGTATTAAACTACCTCTTATAATTTTAAAACCATGCATACAAGAAGTTACATGCTTGCTACGATATAATATTTAGTTATGTTCAACCATGAATGTAATTTATTCAGTGGGTTATGGACTTTAAAGTAACAATTGTTTATGATTTGTAAATGCTAGGTGTTAATATTTAATTGAAATTAATATATTTATTAAGTTTTGATCCTTGGATAGTTGTAATTTGGGTCAAACTACACACTGACCTAGGATCTTAGGATCAATATAGAATAGTACATGTTAGCTATCACTCACACCATACTTTCTCTTATAGAGATTTAGGTTTCATATGATTATAAATATTTACATTAAAGGATTTAATAAACCATATGCATAGAATGAGTTAAATAGTTATAAATATAATAGGATTTCATTTTTAGTAAATCAAGTGTAATATAAAGAGTTATTGATTAATATGTATTGAATATATTAATTTGGTTCAAATCAAAGGATACAAAACTAAATCATTAAAATAATTCCTATAAAAAGATAATAAATTATATAACATGTTTAGGTGTTAGAATCCCATAAAATTACTAAGTGTTTAATTCCTTCTAAATATAAAACTTTTCAAGACCTTAGTAGTCCAAGTGGTTAGGATTTATTAAATAAAGGTGAACATGTATTATCATGTGTAAGGAAATAAAATTATAGGAAACCCTAACAGGATTATGTTTTTGTATTTTATGTAAGATTTAGGTTAAATGATGATAGAAATATCTAAAATTTAGGATACCAAATTAATAGTGTTGGGATATTTCATATGATGGATTTGGGAAAATAGTTGTTCAGTCAAATATCCAAGAGTCATATATGATATATTTGACATGATAGTCTACCTAAATACCTAAGAGATGAGAAAAAACCCATGGAAGACTCAAATATTCAGTAAAATATGAATCTTGGGACCCTAATGGATATTTTGTAAAATTGAAATAGGTTATCATTTTAATGGGATAAAATTTGATAAAATTACTTAATAATTGATTGTAAAACCCCATAACCATCTGATAAATAATTTTATTACAAATAACATGACATCATAATCATAAAACTTGAGTTTTGGATCAATTTGGGACAAATAAAATCATAATGGAAGTAACTTTATGTAATGGTATATGGATTTAATAATTTTTTTAGTAAGAAGAAAAATTATTTGTGTTTCTCTAGCCAATTAAACTAGTCAATAATAAAACAATGCTTATAGTATGTATAGTAAGGATTCCATTGATATGACTATGTTGATACATATTTATAAGGATCTAAATTTGTAGTAGAAACATGAGAATATGGATTGTTTTATGATAGAAGGTAATGTGAAAAGAATTTATAAAGAATAGGATAAACATGAGAGACATTATATTTGAAAAGGCACTCTTTCAATATAAGAAGGAATGGTTTATCTGTATCAACTCATTTACTCAATATGATTGGGTATGTCAATGACATAGGGACAATGAGGTCACTACTATGGATTGATCGTTCCATGGACTTCATTTAGCATTCGTTGTTGGAAAGGTTCCAATATTTGTTTTATAGATTAAAATATGAATGAGTTAAATAAAATTTTATATGATCTTCTCAGTATGTTAACTATTATTGAGTAGAGAAAGGGATTCCCACACTAAAGTGTTTACATGATGTAACATGAATTAAAGGATAAATTTTATAGTTAGAAATAGAATAATAGTGGTCATGGAAAGTTCACAACAACTTATTTTAAATCAAGAAAAGTATCATTTGACGAAGGTTAATGTTTTTACTATAAAAATATACATATTGTTTCTTTAATAGTTGAAGGAATGTATGAAATATGTTAGAGATTCCACGTGTGGTATTAGTTTTATATAATTTAATTCATTAGTTTTAAAGGGTATGTGATACCAATTGTACATTATAAAAATGTTATAAATAAGTATAATAGTTTAAAAATAAAAAATGGGTGACAGAAGGAGATTGAATTATACATTTTAGTGATGAAGAAAAGAGTTATTACATCAAAATGTTGGAAGTAAAGGATTATTCATTTTTGTGATGAATTTCAAAGAATATATATATATATATATATATATATATATCATCAGTATTTCTCTTATTTTATACTACAATAGTTTGTAAACAAATAGTTCTTATAAATAATAATATTTTATGTTTCTAATACTCATGGTTTAGAATTAATTTTTTCGTAAAAAGAGGTTTGAAAAAATATAGATAAAGAAGTTTATACAAAAATATATATTAAAATATGATGTTCATGATCTCTCCCTTAAGTGGAATATTTTAATGAATAATATCTTCTTTTTAGATTATTTCCTTAAACATATAAAATACCACAAATTTTTTTTATAAATATTTTATCTGTTATGTATTCTCACTAAAAAAATTAATGTTTTTTCCTAACACAAAAGATTTTTTTTTGTAAATATATTTTGAAGGAAATTTAATTTATATATTTGAACATAGAGAAGTTTTAAGAGTAAAAAATAAATGATTGCACAAGTATGACTCAAAGTAATAGTTACTTTATATCCTAAATTTTTTTATTGTATGTTGGTAAATAATGATCTTAATATAAAGAGTTACATTTAAATTTATTACCAAACATATCTAAAATAACATTTTAAATGGAAAAATTCAAATATGATGATGATGATCTTAGAATGAGTTCTAAATATTTTGATAAATTTTTTATTAATATCAGAAAATTTTATGTTATAAAGTAAAGATGTGTTAATATTTCAGTAAAATAATTGAACACGAGGATTAATTTCATGACCCCCTCACTCTATGGGTACCCCTCCAGGCCGACAGTGAAGGAAGATAGATAGATTCCCACCACTGTTAGGCCTCGGGTTGGTGACAATAATTGAGGGTATAAAAATATCATAATTTGTATTCATTATAATTTGTATAATATATGATTGGGAGATAGAATGAAAACCACCAAATATCTATATGACATGAAATAAAAGAAAGGAAACAAAAACCATCCCACAATGCATGTGTAATGGAAAAAAAATTCAAAGAGTCTCCAAATAAATAACTAAAATAAAGTCTTAAGGTAGTGAAACAACAACAACTCTAAATTTTGAGATTGTAATATCTATAATGGTCCATAAATTCCACCTAGAAACCTGAAAAATAGTTTGAATATACATAGAATGAGAATACATGTATACTAAGTAGGATCACACCCGAAGTCTCTTTTACACATATGAAAGGAGAGTAATATTATAGTAGTGAGAAAATATTATAACCAAAAGTACCTAAACATGTAAACTATCCAATCCCATCCTCATTGAGGCACACTCACTAGATAATGTATCTAAGTATAATAACATAATAGGAATAATATTGATAAAAGAGTACCATGAACCTCTTTCCCATTAATTCTTTTCTCTCACACCCTAATATAGCATATCTTACTTCTCCTATCTATTCTATATAATCCTACCCGAAGACACCTATTCCATCACATAAAATATTTCCCAAAGAAACCTTGGCCATCAAATCACACCTCAACCAAAGACGCACTATCCATCATAACACATCTCTCACAAAGACACCTAGGTCACCACATCACATATCAACCACAACCATATGTCTAAAATATCAAGGTATCATGAATATGAATGAAATAAACCTCTTTCTGTCCACCAAACATGAACAACCCACACCATAAACCACCGTATCATATCATAAATCATCACCAATAGTGCACTTTTTTACTTCTTTCCATCACATATTTGGCATATTAATGCCTCCTGGAAGAGATATTGGGGAAGAAAGGGTATCCATCCATCCTCAAAATCTAGAAGTTGGTGAAGTACCCCCCCCCAGATTTGGGTGTTGACACATGGTGGTCAGCGTAGGTGGGGTGTTTATAGAAGTCACAATGAAAATACAATGTATATATAATAGCCTCAACACACATCCCTAATCTATGGGTTCATAAAAAGAGCTTTATTCCAAATGAAAACATCTTTCCCAAATCCTCATGTTCTTCACTAATTTCACTACCACATCTAAATTCATAACACCATAGAATAATTCCATAAACCACAATCCACATCCCACCTTTCTTTTCAAGTTAAGTGAATTTCAATATTTTCCATTACTAATAAACATCATTCATCCAAACCATTTATTTTATAATTAAAAATCAAACACTTCTAACCACACTTCCCATTTTAATTCAAGAGTTCATTATCCATTCCAACCCATTTCATTTTAGTTTCATTAATAATTTATTTTATCACTACTGGGAAACTAAAAAGACACTACTTAACACAATAATAAACCATATTTCCCATGTCATTAATCCCTACATCAACACAACAACACATAACAACCACTTATTCACCACAACTACACATCACGACCTATTTTAACATATTTCACATTTCATATTTCATATTTAAACAAGGGGATCATCATCACATTTACTTTAATTTTCATAGGAATTCTCACAAAAAAATAGAATTTAAAATGGAAACAAATTTATTATTCAAATATATGTCCTTACCCAATTTAATTCAATGTGGTATCATACAAAAAAAATAAGGGTACCAAAATAAAATAAACTACAAGACAAAAAAATCCTACAATTGACATGATCTCTATTAAGGAATGAAACATGTCTAGTATTAATAACAATAACAAAAAAATTAAAACATGAATTAAATTACCCTTACCCTTAATTTTTAATAAAACTAATTAATTATCATCACAAGGATAGTCCATACTACCTCTCCAAATGAAAAAAAAGCATTACCCCTCTTTCATGTATAACTAGTTTAAAGACAAAGGATCCCCAACCTCAAAAAAATCTTTCCAAGCTGCTGTCAAAGGTTGGAACAAGATAGAGACAACCATAGAGCACCAAAATGAAGGAAAACACCTTGATAACCCCCTAAAAAAACATCCCTAATTATTATCTTACCAAATAATCACAAAAAAGAACAATTATGTTGATAATATACTTCTTTATATAAATAATGGGGAGAAAACAAGGAAAAGAAAATATGGAAACTCACCTAAAACCTTCATGGTTTGATATTCCAAGGTTAGGGATGAAATATAATTAAAATGGGATAAAATAACTCCTAGTTAGGAACTTGTGTCTCCTAATACCAAAAATAAAAGAAAACAGAAAGATAGGGTTTGGGGGGATTTAAGATTTTATGGGATGTTTGCAGAATATATGGTTGTGACACAAAACCATTCATCCAGGAAGAGTACTTCTGAAAAGGAAAAATACCATGAAAAAATGGAAGTTATCATGACATAGTGATGCTAGTAGAATAAAATTTTGAGAAACTTAATAAGGTTTATACTGAAAATCCAAAAAACCTGAAATCGATGCCACAATGTTGGAGGAACCACCATGTCAAAGTACCCAATCTCCAAGAAAAGTATTACATTGTAGCCCTTAACCATGGCATACCCAATCCAAAATGAAAAAAAACATAAAAAATTTCCCTCAATACATTAAACCATATATTCCATATCTATTTTTTAGCTACTCCAGTCCATGGTGTAGATCAATCCTCTACGTCATAGACATTATGTGTAAAGTTAAGGTCACTTTTATAATGGTATCAATGATTTTTTTAATGCCAAATAAGGGTAAAATAGATATAACTTTATTTATAACTCATTTAGATTTATGTGAGCCTCTACATATTATTCAAATCCATCTACACTGTAGTTGCAGCCCTTACGACATAATATAGACCTCCACATCAAAAAAACCTTCTCTGCTGAAAATATCAGCTCTAACTCCACCACTTACTGCCCTAATCCATTATAACATCCCCTATACACCTACACTATTAGAATTCTAAAAAAGTAATGAGGTGGAAGTTCTATAATGTAATATTATCAATAAAAATCTCACTATTATTCAATCAATATTTATTCATAGATGATACCCATTAAATGATTTTAGTGGGTGGATATATCATATGGTCATATAGATATGTGACAAGAATTACATAGATATGTAATAAGTTTAGGAAAACATAAAAAAATGCAGAAAACATAAGGCCTATATAGTGGTCTATTATATGGGATATTATTATATGGGTTCTTATGTATAGATTTATTTGTTTTTTTAAATAATTTTAAGAATATGTAAAATATTTAATGTTATACAAAAAATAGTCTCCACTCTATCATTATTTCATATTGAATATAATTATTCATGAATTGAAATTATAATTTACCTATTAAAGTATAAATTTGATTTATCCCTAATTTATTATCATTATATATTGTTATAGTTTTTTATTATATGTGAATATTATCATGAGTTTGGTTTTGTATAGAGATAAATAATTTTACCATGAGGTACAAAATAAATTTTGTATGTTTGATGACCCACTACATATACACCATGGTGAATCATACATTGTGCCATTAATATACTAGGGGTTCATGTTTATTATTGAATACAAGAACCTAAGGTTGAAAATATATGTAAGATGAAAACCATCATACATTGATACCCTTATAACATTAAGCTTAATGATGAAAAAATCAGGGTCTGGTTGGGTTTTTTGTTGATCATGTAAACAATTGAGTTTTAACCATGATGGTATTTCTCCTCACATATGATAAGTATAAAATTTGGTCCCTTTATTGAAATTCAATAAGGAATTATATATCCATAATAGATTATGTACATGTGAATTTATTATCTGTATGGGTGAATGAAATGTGATTTTTTTATCTACCTGGTCAATATATACTAGGAGAATCAAGGTGTGAGGAGGAAAAACATAATTGAAATAATCTCTATCTCATGGTCACATGATTTCATGGGAGAATGTGTTATATAATTATGCATAATTTTATATGATACAATTGGGTGACATGGATGTGGATATACATGTGTTTAATAAATAGCTTGTTAGATCCCTTTATTTATTGAGTAGCATTGAAACTTTTCTAGAGGAATCTCTTTACATATAATTATGAATTAGGGAATTCATAATTTTTTTAATGTTAAAAAGGCATGTGGGTCACACTTTGTGATTGTGTGAATGAGGATTGAGTTTTATCAGAAAGTGTTGTTATAAAACATTGAGAGTCACCCAGAAATATTTTTTGACAATATCCAAAAAAATATTGTGGATGGGTTTTCACAACTTGTTATTATGATATATCAAATAGTGAAAATTAATGATGGATTTTCTATAAATTAGTTTAGAAGATATATGAAAGGTTTTTTAGATACATTTATAATAATTTGATATATATGATGTGATATAAGGTGAGTGTGAACTAATAATATGAGGATTTAGTGTAAGTAGGAGATTGATATATTTATTCACTAAAGAGAAAACAACAGGTCTTAACTATGCCATGGTATATACTATTGTAACCCATGTCATGGTGAATGTCACCACATCATGGTTCTATGAATAATAATTTATGCATTATATGATAATTAATGTTTTTTGATTGATCATCCACTTAATCTAGTATATTCAATTTGATCGTCATCTAATTATTAAGGAGTTTTGAATAACTATATTGATTGTTTTAAATGTTATGTAATAATTATGTGTATTGGATAATGATTTAAAATGAGTTTTAATGTTTGGAATTTTTTTAAAACTTTTCATCAATTATGTTAGAATGGTTGAGTTCCAAGTGATAGAGATACTCCATAAAACCTTTATAGATATGAGGAATTTTTTCTTATATTGTATAGTATGATATGAGTGTGTCATAGGGTATGAAATACATATTAAAAAATACTTCTTTTATAGATTTGGGGTACCTAATTTCTTATAATATGTTGATATTTTAATACTATTACCTATTCCAATCATATTATATGATATGGATAAATTGCAATGTTGTTATATATGCTAGTCAAATTGTATGATTTATATGGAATTATATGATTGATTATGTTATTTGAATGTTAAGTGTTAATATTTTTTACCTTTTATGTAATCTTTAATTAATGATAAATATTTCATAAGATATAAAATATGGGAGAATCTATAATGAATTTATAAGATAAATGCATCGGTTGATAGGTTACAAAGTGTTTGTAATCATTGCTTTACATGAATGTTTACTATAAAAAATGGAAATTATTCATTATTTTTAGATATCTTTTATTATCCATGTTTACAAAAAATACTACTAGTTTTTTAATTTATTCATGTTTATTTAAATGTGGAAAATTTATTCGTGTTTTTAGTCATGTTTTTAATATGTCTAATTTAAATTTAACCATGTTTTTTATCATGTTTTTTAAAACATGGATACTTTTTATTTTAGTATTGTTTTTAAATATGTCAAATTACATGAATAATTCATATTTATTATATATATATATATTATTTTTATCACATTTTAAAATTAAACACTCACAAAGATATATATAATATATAAAATCTTCATAAATTTGAATTTTAATTAAAAAATTAATTTAAATGATATATATATGTGTGTGTGTTGGTAATATATCATTCAAAGAATAAATTTATTATATATTTATAATATAATTATATATTATTAAAAATAACATAAATGAATAATTTATATATATATATTATAATAGTATTACATGACAGTAAAAATAAATGTTATACATAAAATTAATATACACATACACATAAATATTTATATATAAATGCAACCATATGTTCATACACATGTACGTATAAACCCACACACACATGAAAGTTAAAACACAATTATATTTAATTAATAATAAATATATGATCATTAATAATTATTTATTTATAATAAGTATAAATATAGAAATTCATATATATATATATATACGCTTATATGTCTTTAAAATATTATATATACATTTATATATAAATTAATATATTAATATAAATATAATATATTAAAATATTAACATACCGATATATATATAAATGTTTATTTAATAATTTATATATAAATATCATATATATATATATACACAAACAAATCTATATATTAATATATAAATAAATATGTGAATCTATATGTAATGGTATTACAAATTATTAGTTATACACAGACACACACATGTATTTTTATAAAATTGTATATTAACGTGTGTGTGTGTGTGTGTTAATTTTTATATAGTTTTATGTATATTAGAATAATATATACATATACACATATTTTCTTATATATATATATATATATTCATATATTAAATGTTAATTAATATATTAAATTATATATAAATCTATATTTATGTTGATATTAATATATATATGTAAACATATTAACACATATACGTTAATAAAAATGTGCACGAAGCATGAGATAGATCATTTTCTCCCCTACTGGACATATCGAGTTCAATCCCATTGACACATAGAATAATTTTAAAAATAGAATGAAGGGGTGACAATCTAGTGGTGGGGTGGGTGTTTTTGGTGGGTCCTAAAGGTGTGTATGTGTGAGACACAGTAGGGGGAGCATGAATAGGCAATATGGGGACCAGGGCGGGGTGGCAGCTTGGGACTGAGCACCACCAACCATGGAAGAAGAAAAAAATATAATAAAAACCCATTTTTCATGTTAAATGAAAATAATAATTACCCAAATTTCCATTAAGCATGGGTAAGAAATGTTCAATTTCCATAATTTAAGTTATAAATTTAGGAAAACTTACCAACACCCAATTTCATCATGTTTTTATGAAACATGTATAATTACATTAGTTGTGTTAATAAACACACTAACGTATAAAGGAAACATGGCTAAAAAAATTTTTTATAGTGGTTTTGTAATGTTGGGGTAAGTACAAGGAAGTCTTGGTAGTTCCTTGAGGCTTATATAAGCAATTTGAAGTAATTGAGATAGTTTAGAATGACCCAACCCATAGGGAATCTTCATGGGTGAGCAGTAGGCCAAGTGTGTCGCCCCAATCCACCATTCAATAGGTCAGGGATTAATAACAAGCACAAAGAAGTCATATCAAACATATGGGATTCCTTAAACTTTAAACCTATAGATATCAACATGTCTCCATGATAGAATATATATAACGATGCAATACTATATATCATAGGACCAACTTGAGTACATCATGCGTGTAAATATGCCAGTAATTCAATATAATCCAAAATCTAAAATGAAGGAAATATTACAAGACTAACATCTCAAAACAAATAATAAACTCAAACAATGGAACATATGAACTACATGTCATGACACAATAACTACCAACAACAAGTACCGGTAACAATGAGCACTGCCATGTTCTACTAAGAACCAACTCCTTGACCTTAGAATCTGACTCCAAACTATGTATTGTATGCATAGACTCAACATGGATGGGTACAAATCCCATAAAAGGGAAATAAATGTGAAATTACCATAATATATATTATAAATTCTCCTAAACATAGAAAAACTAAATTTATCCATGTTTTTACAAAACAAATGTTATTACATTAGCCAAATTTATAAACACAGATAATTTAAAAAACAAGGGTATTTTTTTGTAGTCATTATGTAAGGCTTGGGTAAATAAATAGAAGGATAATTTGTTTCCTAAGGTATATATAAGAAATCGGAACCCATTGAGATGGTTTTACACAAACTAACACACTAGGACTCCCCCCAGGCTAGCAGTAGGCTGAATGAGTCACTCTAATTCCAACTATAATAGGCTAGGGGTTAGCGATAAGTACCAATAAGTCGTATCATAAGTACAGAAGGCGTTATCCTATAAACATGGAAATATTCACACATATCTATGACATAATATATAAAATGATGCATTCACATGTAGTAAGGAACTAACTAGAGTACATCATGCATGTAAATATCCCAATAATTCAATACAAATCAAAAGATGTTAAAAAGGAAAAATTACAAGCCTAAAATCCCTAAAAAAATTCCAAACTTGAATAATTGAATAGATGATCTCCACTTTATGAAATGGGCACCGATAACAACAATCACCACAAACAAAACAACTTCTATATTCTACTAAGCCCTGGTTCCTTGATCTTCAAGTCTAACTCTAAACTATGTGTTGTCTACATAGAAACAACATGGTTGGGCATAAATCCCATACATGCGAGGGAGTACTACTACCACAGATTTAGAATAATTACCTAACATACAAGGGACTACTGAATCCACTAATGAAGGACTATGCTCTGACAAATGAGGGAGTACATAAATTTTATCTATCATATGGGGGAATCTTTCTATCATGTGCATGTCTCCAAGGGAGTACCTAGACCCATACATATATGATTTATCACCAACATACTAAAGAATACCTAACTACTTCTGTACTCTAAACATCTCTCATGAATCCTATTATTTCATTTATGGTGCGATGATCCTTAAATTACCTTATACATGACATTCACGACCTCCAATTTTTGAGAGGATCATACTAGTGTGCTCAATGCATAAAGATTCTTTGAATGGAATACTTGTATATCCAAAACTAGTATTAAAGAAATAAATCACAAGGAATGTAGAAAATAACCCAAAACACCACATTCCAAGTATAGGAACATGATGTGTAGGTATCTTGGATAAGTCTGGATATATATTTTTGAAGTTAAATCCATATGAAGATAAATTATATGATATGTATTAGAGGTTTTATAGCGTGTAGAGTACTTAGGTATAATGGTCGTGTATTATTTCCACCCATTCCATATAAAAATCACACACACATCATTTAAAACGGGGTATAAATCATATATGGATAAGAGATACAAGATTTAATTATACTTACATCAAATGAACTCTAAATTATTCGTATGAACACTACAAAGTGTGTAATATTGTGGGTATATGTCATATATAATACAAAATTTGATGGTCAATGTTGTCTCTTGGCATGTACAACATGTACACACCAATCCACATTTCCTGATATATATGGTGTTTATAGTGGGAGTACATTTACTGTGGTTCCAACTTGTTGTCTCATTGTATATGTGGTTACACACCTAATTACATAGTCTCAAGATACATAGTGAGTGAATAGAACTCACATTGTGAGTAATATTTACAATTTTTTTAAACCCAATTTCAAAGATCTCATACTAGACTATGTGTATCCAAAAGTATTACATGGTGTGTAGTTAAGAAATCTGACATAAAATTGCTCAATATTTCAAGTAATTCACTGATGCTCCCACATCATATTATGCTACCAGTTCTTCTCGACTCTAACATCCATGGGGGTTCCATTACACCTTGTTAGGATTATTAACAACCACATGTCATAATTTGGTCCATAATAATCCACTATTTATTTTATATATACTCATAAACTCACTGCTTTATTAACACCATGTTCCCAAACCTACGAATTCTATGATTTCACTCTATTATAGAATTATGAAATTACCATCAAACTCAAGTGTAAATAATGGTAGAATAATCAAGATTATTGTGTCTAGAGGAATACCTGACCAACTTAGGATTGACTCACATTTAGGTTTCTTGAAGAACATGATTATGAGATAAGAATAGATTTCACTATTCACAGGTAAAGGTATCTCAATGAGTTTTGATTATTTTAACTGTGATTTATTCTAAAAAGAAATAAATTATCAAACAATAATTTTATATAAGATAAATATTATTTTAAATAATTTTCTTCAAGAATAAACCACATTAGATAAATAAATCCAAGTAAAATTATTGAGAAAAAAATTCATGGAAAATGTGAAATATTTATCCCTGCATTCTCCCCATGCAAGGAAAAATACATTTAAACTAATAAAATATCATTATTGGAGAATAATATTAGTCAAAGTAAATATATTATTTTCTTCATGCATTA
The DNA here is from genome assembly GCA_963277665.1 of Viscum album. Taxonomy (NCBI): domain Eukaryota; kingdom Viridiplantae; phylum Streptophyta; class Magnoliopsida; order Santalales; family Viscaceae; genus Viscum; species Viscum album. The sequence goes on from OY728165.1 coordinate 685,767,402, forward strand.
TAAAAAAATGTAATTCAATTATTTAATTTTATTTCCTTTAAAACCCATTATTTATATAAAGTGAAAATCCCCAAATAATCAAAGGCATGTAAAAAATATATTTGTAACATGATGTAAGTATTCATTATGTCTTCCTTGAGGAAAAAAATATTTATTTTAGATATTTTTTTATTTAATAAATATCATATTTTTTACATAAAAACATGTTCTTCATTGATAGTTATATTCTTAGAAGAAGGGAGTTTGAGATGGTGGTTAATGGGGAAAACCCATAAATAAAAAACCCCTTACCTCATTGGTTATTCCTATGATTTGATGATCACATCCAGATCCTTAGTTTCCATAGTGTCCTCCACTACATTAAATTCCAAAAACATGAATAATGAAATTAATTCATTCCCCATTTGGCATGGGTATAGATAGGGAGATAGGGAGGAATAAAATCCTTCAAATAATTTCACCCATGAAAAAAGAATATAGGGGGAAATATATATTTCAATAGATAAGAATTTAATTTGATGGAAATTAAATTTCCCTACAATGAATACTCCTCATAAAAACATCCCCATAACAGTATTTAAAAATCATCCCATAAATTAAAATATTTACCCTTTCATATTGGTGAAGACACACTGAAAATATGTGGTTTTATATTACCTCTTTCCACATCATCATCTCTATGTGGAACATCCTCTTCCATGTCACCAAATCATCACTACATATAAAAAATAAAAATAAAAATTATTTTTATTTTATTTTAAGTGTTAAATTTTACAGTCTCAAGGTTTGAAGGATTTACCTGAAACTTTACATCTATTAGGAAAAATACCCTCATTTCAAACACAACCATGGTGTCATAAGTTCAATTTATGACTTTATTTTGGAGTTATTAAATTTTCTCATGTATGTAGCTAAAAATAATATATTTAATATATAATTTATTTTCAAAATCCTTGAATGATATAATTAAACAATCAAATTTCATGACCAACTCCAAAAATATTATTAAAATTTTCCAAATAATTTTTTATAAAAAATATGATCTCTACATACTACCTTCCATCAAATATTTTCAACCCAAAAATCACAACTCGCATAAATAGGTGAGGGTGTTGAGTTTTCAATTAAGTCTCATGCTCCCATGAGCTCTCTTGAAAGTTCCCATGCTACCATAGGATATGAACCATGTGAATTACTCACCCATAAAGGATCATCTCATATCGATCCTTGATAATGAATAGGTACTCCATAAAGGTTTTATCATCCTAGGCATCTTGCTCACCCCTATTGATAAAGTGTGATGAGTCATGAAAATATCACCTCAATTGAGACATATAGAAAACATTGAGGACCTAGTCCATCTATGGAGGTAACATTAGGAAAAAAGAAACCTTACCAACTTTACTGAAAATATAGAATTGTCAAATGAACCTTGGGGATAGTTTGATACCATTTCTAAACCTCCTCAAACCACACTAAGGTGATAAATTAGAAAATACATAGTCTCCCTCCTCTAAGTCCATGTTTCTCATTATTTGGTCTACATGGGGTTTCTTATGGATATGGAATGTCCTCATATGTTTATCGATCCCCTACACCTTCTCTGATGTCAATCATGCCACCTTTTTTCTTGTAACGATGAATACATTTATAATAGAAATTTCATTCTTAATGTAGATATGCTTTACTAATTAATGTAGTCATATAAACCTCAAGCATTATATTTCATTATTATTTTGGAATATTATAAAATAGATCAATAATATGATTATTGGGAATAAAGACCATTAGGAATCATGACCATTTGTAATATAGTCCTTATACAGTGAGTATTAATATTAGTATATATTAAGGGTTATAATAAAATCTAATTGATGTAGAAGGAAAAAAATAAATGTTCTTTACTAGTAGGATCCTAACATATGAGTCTAATTTATAAGATATTTTAAGGATGGGGGCATCACTGGGCTTCACCCTTGACCAATCTCAATTCAAGATTTAGCAATTGAAACATGATAAGATCCATATATAGGATAATTTCATTATTATAGAGATCAACACTCAATCTATGTTCGCTAAACCACCCCAGAAAAAGTACTACTATCACACACCATATTTTTAGGGTGTATTAGAGAGTAATAAGTTGTTTTGTATCTAGAACCTAGTTGTATGAATGTGTAAATTCTCTTTTTATAAATATTATAATGGTTATATTGATCATTTATCATTATTATTTTATATAAAAATTAGTATAGAATTAATTTGTTAAAAAATAAATTTTGATAAATGAAACCAAATTTGTTTTTGAGAATATATATATAATTTTAAATAAAACACTATTTCATGATAAATTGAATATTTTGAAATAAAATTTTCCTTCATAAAATAGTCATATAAAACAAAATTTATATAATTTTAATTATAATATAATTTAATGAAGTATCATGTACTAACAGTAATAAAAATGATGAGAGGGATCAATCACTCATGCTCATGGAGGGCTACTAGTGTATGTAGAATTCATGAAACCAATCTCGAAACAATAGTTCCCCCTTAGAATTGAATTTGGTGATGATTAATAGATTCCTTATTAGGGAACTTGAATGTATTATGAACCAATGGGAGGAATCTCCCTCTCTCAAGTTGTTTATGGATAGAAGGAAACCCTTTGATTTTACCAGACCTCAGATGGTGGGTAATTGGGTGATATGTACTCCCCAACCCTTGGTCTTAAACTAAATATTGATGGATCTTTTAACCAAGGATTTATGTAGAGATAAGTTGTGGTACATGACTCCATAGGTTTGATGTTAATCACAATTAGATAATTATATTGGGATAGTGGTTCGATAAGGGAAGAAGTAGATGACATGATTAAAGGTCTTGAAATTTTATACTCTAAACAAATATCCTTGTCTTTAGTGGATATGAACTCAAACATTACCTAGATATCCCTTGAAGTTATTTCTTCCACTCCTTGGGAAATCACTTATGTGATTAAAAAATAAAAGAACTTTCTCCCTAATGGTATTGAGATTTTAAATATATGGTGTGATATAAATTATGTGGATGGATTTTTAGCTTATAAGGGCTCCTATGAGTTCCCTCTCATGGAGTTTTCTAGCATTGTTTATCTTTCCACAGGTGGGGAAAATATTGTATTTGGAGATTCACTAAGTTAATATTTATATGGTCCCCTTGATTGTATTGTACTCCTTTCCCTTATAATAAATTATAATAATACTTTTTGTGGAGTAGAAAACATCTCATGTGATTTTTAAAAGGGTTATAAATTTATTAGAGATATAAAACCAGAATTTTTCAATAAATACAATTTTTTAATTTAAGGAGAAATTTTCATATTTAGAATTTTTTTGATAAAATAAAATCCATTTTTGAAATCAAAACATCATAAATAGTCTATGGTTATTTTTTTATAAATATCTCTGACAGTTGAATTTTTTAGTAAAAATTAAAAATTCTATGAATATATGGTAAGTATTATGACCTAGTAATAACCCATAAGTGATTTAATAAATTATATAAATTTTTAAAAAACTAAAACCTAAAGTATATTTTAATATTTAAAAAACAATTCTTTATGAACATGACTACCTTACACAACATGAATGTTATTATTTAAAGGAGTTTCATTTTTAGACTAATAAAATATTAAAAAACCGCCACTCATTGTAAGACAACATGTTAAAAAATCATGGGAAGGACAATAGTTTTATATATTTTCTTAAATAGGTTTCCAAGTCATAATTTTTAAAATTAATAAAAAAATTATCTCTTTTTCTATAAATACCCACCCATTTTATCATTATTCTTCACTAAAAATACTTGAATATATATTTTCCTCTCATATTATATATCTAGAGCCCTCCTAATGAGTTTATTATTTTATAAGTAATTCCTCCCAAGATTTAATATGAAACCTCTCAAGGTAATGAATTCTCTCCCTTCTCATTTCTGTTTAAGAAATTTCATTGTATTAAACCCTTTTATTCTTAGTTGATTATGTTGTCTTGTTTTTATGAACATTGTTTTATTGTCTACATGTTTCCCAAATAATGAGAGACTACTTTTATCTCTCATTTATCCCCTATATTAACTTTTACATAATCGCGTTATGATACCAAAATTATACCTTGATTCACCATGACATAATTTTTTTTGTGAATACCCAACCCTGTTTTCATTCAAGGGTAGTCACCTAGATATTAATAACATTAATTGATTGGGTAATTCCATGTATGAAACCCAAATTTCTTGATCATGGGATTAAAATGATTAAATGTGTTCTTATGTTATATATTCTATATGGAACACATAAAGTTATACATATGATGGTTTTATTCGGATACAACTCTAATTCATTGAGTAATGATTATATCTCATGATATACCATGTATGGTGAACAGATAGTTAGCCAAAGCACTATATGTTATGTTGTTTGGAGTATATCCTTAACTTATACTTATGATGTTACATTTTATATTGTTTTAAAATATGTATGATACTAATATTTTAGGCTATAATTTTATATTACCATGTATCCATGTGATCATGTATGATTATTACCTATTTATATTATCATTTTATTCCAATTGACTCACATTTATTATTTTTCATCATATTATGCTTTTATTATTCACATATTGGGATTTTTTTATCATTATTTCATTTTATATATCCTCAGGTTATCCCATGCTATATTAAGAGTTCAAAGGAAACTAGGAGCACATTAGAGAGTTTTAAATAATAATTTTTTATTTTATTTAATGTAAATGGTTTATATATCTAATTTTAAAAAAAATAATCCTCTTTATTTTTTAGTATTTTATTGTATGGATCTTTACGTTAAAAATCATGAAAGAAAATGTATTATAAATATGGATTTTTATGTTATTATTAGTGAAAGGTCTAGTTTTTTTAGGGGTTTAGGACTATAAAATCATAGTGTTAACCTTAGGGATAAGTCTAAATATAAGAAACAACCCTAATTTTTTGTAAAATATAATGTGTGTGGTTTTTTGATAAAATAAATTCAATATGAACACTAGAAATTGGATATAGTTATGGAACTGATGAACAAAGGGCTAATAACCTTGAAAGGGCTCATTGAGTATTAAAAAAACATATACCTAGTGCATGAAAAATATTTCTATGGCTACACACCTATCAAAACACTCATAGGGGATACTCTTTGGTTAATCATGTGATTTGTATAAACCATTGTGAAGGAAAAAGGGAAAAATGTTTATAAAATTTAATGATAGGAAATAGACCATGGATAACCTAGATTAAATAATAGAAATTAATAAGATAGGGTGAAAATTTAATTTAGGAATTATCACTTTTATGTTAACACTTTCCCTTCTATATACTTAGTAGTTTGAAAATATTCATCCCTAATTTTTCTTTATTTAAGTCAATAGCTAAAAATATGAGGACCTATGTCAAGAACCAATGTGATGGGAAATATGATGATTTCAAAAATGATATGCATAATCTAATTAGATAATGAGTTGTGAACTTTTTGGTAGTTATTTCTCAGCTGACTTAAGTTTTGAACAATAACTTGAATCGGGTGGAATTCCCACTTCTCGTTAAGAAAGAAAAATTTATGTTTGACACCATTATGAAACAAAGGCCTCTAACTTTTAGTGGTTCTTATGAAACCTTGATCGTGGAATAATGGATTAACTCCATTGATAAGATATTCACTATCCTCCACTGTTCTAAGAAAGATAAATTCATACTTATTGATTTTAGATTAAAGGAAGAAGCTAACCAATGGTGGATGATGATCAAAAATACCAAGCTCATGGAATATTTTAGGGCCATAGGCTGGGATAAATTTAAGAAAATATTTTCTTTTTACCCTATCTCAAAATGTAGATGTAATTATTTAGACTTAAGAAAAATGAGGATTAATCCGTTGGGGAATATGAGGCCAACTTCACAATGCTTTCACAATACACCTCTAGATTTTTCATTGACTCTAAAAGTAAAGTTAACCAATTATTTAGTGGTTTAAAGTAGAGTCAATTAAAAACATCAGTGATTTTAGAATTTGATAACTATGAGGATGTTTTATGACATGCACTCAAATTCAAAATGGTTATTGGTGAATCTCAAGGGTCTCATAAAACTAGAGATAGTAAGTGAAGAATATAGTTAATTTTTGGGGAAGAAATGGAGAAATCCCATGATAGTAAGAAATTATAAATTCCCACGTGTCAAAATTTTGGGAATAAGCATCCTAAAGATTACCTGAATGCAATAATGAAATACTTCAAGCATGGAAAATAAGGTCATCATGCTGATAAATTCCAAATGGAGAGAAATAATCCCACTTAAGTTATGGAAGAAAACAAGGTTCTAGTCGATGCTCAACCCATGGTATAATGTTTCAACTACAATTAATATGGAAACTATGAAAAATAATTTTCTAATACAAAGGTTTTAAAGATAACTGATGATAATAACCACCAAGACCTAGATAGAATTTATGAGTATATGTTTTCAAGAAAAATTAGGTTGATTCTGAAAATTAAATAGTTATAGGTATGCTAGTTATTCATTTAGGAATATCGAATGTACTATTTTATTCTAGTTCTACGAATTATTTTGTATCACACAAGTTTAGTAGAACTATTCAAACACTGCCTCAAAACTTGGAAGTTGAGTTATCAAGAAAACAAATGGGGAAATTATTCTATACCAAGTATATTGTTGGGAAAAAAAATACCTCAAGGTAACATTATGATTTTTTTTGGGTTGATTGTGCTTGTTGACAAAGAAGGTTTCCATGGTTAGTTGTGGAGTTCCAGAGAGATTGTTAATAAGATATGTTGATAAATATCCAATAAAAAATAATTGATGCTCTAGAGGTGGTATAAAAATTCTGTATACAAGATGGCACCATTTCCTAGTGTTTTCCAAAATTTTTCTTCCATAATTTGGAGAATAAAGAAATTTGTTTTTTGAAAAGGATGTTGCATGCAAGGTTGAATTTGGTATGAAAAGTTACATTCAAGTGATGATTCAGGAAAACTGCATCAAAATATTGATAATGAAATAGGTTTTTGTAATATCTAAATTTTCATAAAAGATGGGTTTTCCGTGACATATGACTTGTGCACAGGATTTGGCATGCAAGAAACTTACGCTCCAAATACAACATCAAATCTTAAAGCTCATAAATCGAAGGAAGTTGTGAAAAATCTTAGAGTTACATGAAAAAATGGATTTCTTCTACACATAGAAGAAGTCACATAAGGATTTTTCATGTAGGGTTAGTCAAGTCTATATATTGGCAGCTACCCCCTTAGTTTGATAGCTTAACCCACAAAGAATATATGGGATCTGAATTGGGTAATAGGTCTATTAAAAGAATAAAAATTTCATGAATAGATAGTTTTATGTATCCATAAATCAAATTTTTGTTGCATGAAAGAAAAATAACTTGTTTCTAAATGCACAAGGAAGGTGTTCATAAAGTACACTAGTTTCATGGAAGAGAAACTTCCACAAAAAAGAACACGTTGTGAAAAAGTTGGGAGTTTCATGAACAAGTAAATATATTTCACACAATTTGGTATATTTTTGTACAATACATCTAAATGTTTCATAAAATATTGAGTTTTTTGATCTTCAATAAGGTAGTGATAATTATGAGAGTGTTTAGAAGGGATTTCCTAGTGAATCTATAGAAAAGTGGTGTTCATCAAGTGAATGAATGTAGAAATTCAACAGAGAATATACCTACATTTGAGGATGCATTAGTCATTGATAATCAAGGGACCTATATTTATATAAACTATGTGTGGATACGTTTTATAGTAGTGAGAAAAGGATGAGGAAGAAGGTGATCCTTTCCACCAGTAGTGATCCAACAAAGGAAGATTGAGGGAGTAACCCTTGGAAAGAAGTGATCTATCCCTAAACATTGTAAATTTTGTGATCCTAGGCATAAAATTGATCTATAATGAACAAAATTTTGTTAGAGAGTCTTAATGTTTTTGGTACATTGACACATTTCCATTTTATTGTCCTTGGACGTAGCCTAGTGAGGGTGAACCAAGTAAAAATATATCAGTTCATGTGCTTGATTTCCTAATTTACATTCTATGAATCATCATCAGATAAATTTGGAGAGAATAATATAAATATAAATACTGAAGATAAAATAAAGTGACCCTTATAATAAAAAGGTAAAGATCCAATGGGGTAAGATGAATTTTGAAAAAAATATTCATACCCTAATTCACCCACTTTTCAGTGTATGTAGGCCCCTTTGGACCTTATATATATATATATATATATCATTATCGGACAATATTTTGGAATGAATTTCCCATCTAACCTTATGATACTCACTTTAGTGGAATTTGATGTTATTATAGGCATGAATTTTCTATCCTTGTATAAATACAATATAATTTTTTGGGAAAAGGAAATCACTTTATGTATCCTGAATTGACCATCGATCCTATACAATTGTAAATAAGTGGATGAGTCTCCTTTGAAATCCCTATATCAATCATGGATATTATTTCTCTATGAGAAATAATATATATCCTAAATGATTGAGAAAAAGAAAAAGATCCTTCTTGATGATGTTCCCATTATAAGGGAGTATACTGATGTGTTATTTAAATATTTCTCTAGAATCCATCCTAAAAAATAGGATGATTTATCAATTAAACTTATACTCATTGCCCATACCTCCAATGGCCTAAAGGCCTTCATTTTTTTTATTGATTTTGATAATCCACCTTTCAAGGGGTGAGGTGGAACCCTTACAAGGCCCATAGGCGTAAGTATTACATGGTCCATAGGCCTTAGAGGAATTCATTGCCCGTAGGCTTCAAACATTACATACAACCCAGACTAACTACTTGGAACTGCTCCTCCCCAGCATCTTCATCATGAAATCAGCTCTCCACCTTCGCATGGTTGTTCGGCTAGGCTTTCCCGTGCATGCACAGGCTTGTCCCAATGGAAGGTGTCATACCCTCTCATTCATGAAATCCATTTAGCTTCTTCTATGGTGAAATATCCTTTCTCCTCATTCTTCTAAATCTTGTTCCTTATAAGTTGTCTGGTTTGCATCTACAGTGGCCCGAAGGCCTTATTAACCCAAAGGCCTAGGTGGACTGAAGGCCTTAAAGGACTTGGGGACAAAATCAGTGGCCTGAAGACCCAAATAGGGGAATATTCCCAACTTCTACAGTGCCAAATAGTGCCTGCTATAGTTCCCGCTACAGTACCTTCTACAGTCCCTACTACAGTACTGCTACAGTAGCCCAGAAATTAGCCTCTGCTTAGATTTGATCCCAGGTCTCTTAGATGCACTTAAATACTCATCACCAACTAGGCTGAGGCTCATGTGCCCCGTTTCCCATACAATATAAAATATTCTATATATAATAGACTCTATTGAAATTAAATAGCTAAAGAAGCAACAATAAGATAATTTGGATAAAGTGTTTATCTACCCAAGTTCTTCACCATGGGGAACACCACTCCTCTTTATCAATAAAAATGACGGGATAATTTTTCTCTACATCAACTGTCATGATTTCAACATGATCATGATAAATAAAAAATATCCCTTGTCATGGATTGATGAGTTATTCAATCAGCTACATGCAATCCAGTACTTCACTAAGGTGGATCATTGGTCATGATATTATCATGTAAATGTGAATAAGGTGGGTATTCACAAGAATACTTTTCATATAAGATATAGACACTATTAGTACATAGTAATTCCATTTGGACTCACTAATGCTCCATTAATGTTCATGGATGTGATAAATAGAGTAATTATATATTATCTCAAAAAAATTATGGTAGTATTTATAGCTAATATATAATATAATCTATAATAAATGAGGTATATGAGGATCATTTTAATACTGTGTTTAAGACATTGAGAAAAGAGATGTTATATGTAGAGTATAGTAAAAGTGAGTTTTGGATAGAAAAAGTAATATTCTTGGAACATTTTATCACCATCAAAGTGATAATTATGGAACCATAAAAGATTGAGGTGATAGAGGAATGACCTAAAACAATATCTATAATATAGATCTGTAGTTTCCTAGGATTAGATGGGTACTATTATTAATTTCGAAGAAACTTATCATGATTTTCAAACCTAATAACCAAGATAACTCAGATGGGAGTAATTTTTTATAGATAAATGAATGCGAGGAGACAATAAAGTAGTTAAATAAGAGGTTAATCACTAGAACTGTTCTCACACTAACCACATATGGGGAAGAATTTGTGATCTACAATGATTTATCCATGAAATTATTGGATTGTGAACTCATTTAAATTGATTATGTGATATATTATGACTCATTCTAATTAAATACCCATGAGAAGAGCTTACTTATGCATGATATAGAGTTTTATAGATTAATCTTTGCATTAAATATTAGGATAAAATATCTCTTTATAGAGAAATGTGAAATATATATAGATCATAAGATCCTCAAGTAAATATTCAAACAAAATGAGATCAATATGTTCGAATATATTTGGTTATAAATGATTAAGGATTATGACTATTCAATCCATTTCCATGATAGGAAGGTGAATAGATTGGAATATTCATTAAGTATAAAGGATCATGTAACCTTATACATAATGAGGACCGAGAGGGATCTAATCTTCTTGGACATGTAAATGATGAACATTAGAATTGTAAAAGTAATTTCATTATAATTTTCTTAAATAATTTCTCAACTACCCATTATTTATAAGATCAAGGATGCCAATAAAGACAAAGTGGATCTATAGAGAAAGGTAGAAAACATTCTAGATTTTTACTTTTCAAAAGATGAATTTATAAGGATTAAGACCTTCATATGTGTCCCATAAAAACTGAAACAAAAGAGGTAACTTTTGGATTATTTTCATAGATCATCCTTCTAAATTCATGTAGGGAGAACTAATATGTATATATATATATTGAGAAACAATTATAGTGGGATAACATAAAGAGGGATATTATAGAATTTGTATCTTGATTCTTGGTATTCCAACATGTAAAGGATGAACGAAATATGTCCTGGGGTATCATGAAAACATTTCCCATACTAGTTTGTAAATGTGAAAATATAACCATGTTTTTTTCATTCATATCCTGTGGAAATATAAATACCATAACACCATTTGGTTGGTATCCTAACATCTTACTAAGTTAGGTAATTTAATTACTATCAAATAATATTTCTATCATGACCAACTAACCATGATATAAATAATAGAATTGGTAAAAATGTAGAGTACCACTCTCAGGTGTATCTCATTGAGATATTGGGTTTACATCTTGTTTCTAGAGAAGAATTCAATAATCATTGGATATAAATCTATGTTTCAGTATTTCTTATCACACTTAAATGGATTATAAATATAATAGAACCATTAAATCTCTATAGGAAGAGTTGAGATCATGTCCCATGGATTTCCAGGGATATTTGGATTAGCACCTATAATGAACCATACTTTACATACATTGTTAATACTTAAAAATTGAAGCATACTTATTACAACATATAACAAAACCACTAAAAGACCGTATAGGTATAGTGTCTTTAGAAACTGGGAAACATAAACAACTGGTTCATAAAGCATCTATATTGTCTCCCATTTATTTCATCATATCTATAGTCCCTTTTGGCATATCTTACTTAATAACCTTCTTCCTGACCTGGGGAAAGAAAACATACGAAAGGGTGAGCTCAAATGCTTAGTAAGGGTAAACCAAAGAAATATCAATCACATAATATTCATAAGAACATAACTTTTGGAAATCTTAACCTGCAAAAGAGAGAATAATTTCATAACATGGGATAAATCATAATAGTGAAATGTAATCCCAATAATCATAACTTAAAACATGAAACTTTGTGTCATACACACATAATCATAGATAATCATTTCTTATTAGTCAAGACTCATTGCCAAGACTATCTTAGTGGACAAAGTCCCTTTCTGAACCGAGTTCACTCCTCGTTTCAGTCCTATTTCACTGAACCGGTATAACCTACCATTCTAGCCATGTCTATCTCATGAGATATAAAATCTTTACCCAATGCATTGTAGGGAGATATAGGCCCCACCCATCTCATAATGATACCATTCTTATGTGTGCCTCAAAATCATAAACCATACATCATAGCATAACCCATGTAATAAAAATGGGAATCTTAAACATCATGACATCATAAAAAAATTCATATAAGATAAAGGAATTCATAAAAATAATTCCATCACAACATAGTCAAATCAATTTAATAATAGGGATATAAACAGAACCCTTTATTATCTTTGATGGAAAATAATTTTGATAAAACACTTGAACTCCATTCTTGAGGAAAATATCCTTTCTACTTCAAAAACACTTTTCATTTCTTAACATGTCATACAATTATAAACCAAAAGAAGTTGATTAAAAATAAACTTGAAAACTTGTAAAGGAAGCTTCTTGGAAATAATGTTTTAAAAATCCATTCATGCCATATAAGTTAAAAAAACAGTCTTCTCGTAGTTTTGTCGGAAAAGTCAAAAAGTACCTCGTACGAAAAACGACAAAAGATTCCTTTCATATCTTTTACTAAAAACTCACCGAAGGTTAAAATTGGATTTAAACAATTGTAGGTGGATGGAACAATATTACATATTGAGGAAACATGGATGTGGATGATAAAATACACCCCAGTAAATACCAAAGTATAAACAATCTCGGATAAAAATGATATTGTGATATTTCCCTTACCTTATGTCCGATATGCTTTGTACGTGTATGAACCTCCTATATAATGGTTTAAATAATGTTATTGACTTATTAAAGAATCATAATTATTTTTATGATATCATATATGGTCATATTCTTAGCTTCTTAGTAGTAATATTTCATTGCTACTTGTTATTCGGGTGTTTATAACTTTTTGTTCTTATGCGTGTTTTGTCGAATAAATTCTTATTCTTCTCTTTAGGTTATTGATACATCATTTAAAGAATGGTATTAGTGTAATATATATCATATTAATTCATTAAATTAATTTATATAATCATTATGAAATGAAGATCATGCAGAACGAGTCGCATCACATCGTGGAGACGGTATTCCGTACGTACGCACGAGTGATGATATCGTTCCTATGATCGTGGAATTGTATTGGAGTGTATGTATACTATTTCAGAATTAGTATCACTTTATAATAGTCATATATAGTCATTATTTACACCATTATACCCATCCAGTTAAGGTGGTGGTGGAAAATAGATTACACCACGGCATGGAGACGGTATTCCGTACGTACGCACGCGCGGTGATTTCTTTTTCCGTATGATGGATAGATGGTGAAATAGGGTTGTTTCATACTTATATTAACATATCATTATATGAGTGATACTGATGTTATTACTTCATAATGAAACAACTAAATAAGAAGAAGTGGAAGAAGAAATAAAGATGAAAGAACCGGTAACAGACATTACCTCTTCTTTGAAGTGCTTCTTTGAGACCTTCTTTTAGGGCAGTAAAATTGGTCTTCGAAGAAGACCTGGACCTCTAGGATGTCTCTAGGGAAGTGGAGAGGGGTAATTGGCAGGTTTTGGCCGAGCTTGAAGGCTCAAAGTGGTGTGAGGAAGAGGGGGAGGAGGTGTCCTTTTATAATGGAGGAGCGGGGCACCTTTGGAATAAATAAAACTATTATTTTATTATAAAGTCAAATTCGGTTTTAAATAGCTCAAAATTAATATATTTCAAATATAAGGTGTGTATGGGTCGAAATAATCTCATCCAATATAATTTAGACAATTTTAGGTTGATATTTTAACCTTATCATTTAGATTTAACATTAAGTTAAATAATTTTACTTTTACCGTGTCTTATTGTGTTCTTATACTATAAGGTTAATAAACTTACTATAAGCAGCCAAATGAACCCCAAGTTGTTTATTATTAATATATATAACCTTATATAAGTCATTTGGCCGAACCATAGATTTTTAGGAATAAAATAACAATTACTAATATAATATTTGTTTTAAAAACTATTTTATGTCAATTTTGACACTATTTAGTAATTGATTTTTGTGAAAATCATAACAGAATGATTAGTTCGAAAAAAGTTAATTAAATCAATAATAACATGTCATATTAACCTAGAAAATTATTGTAATTCATAAAAAGCCTCAAATTACATTTATTTTTTTGTTTATAACATCAATTATGTCAATATTTCATTAATAAGATAATTACTGCATCATCTTTGTGTCATAAATAAATTAAATTATTTAATGTCTAAAAATTACAAATAAAATACCATTATGTAGTAAATCTTTTTAGATTTCGAATGAATATTTATAGTCGAATTTATCTTATGTATAACCTTATATTAAAAATTATTTACTTATTAAACTTTGATTTTAACTATTTTAACCCTTCTTTAAATAAATTAATAATAAATGTCCTAATCTAATCCAAGTGGGCCTAAATGGTCATATTTTATTCCTAAGTTTGTTTTTGGTCGAATTAAACTTATACAATAGAATTAGGACATGTGTTAGGCTAATAATAATATCATTTTTACCCTTAATTACCCTATTTACTTTTAACCGTGGTAAAAAAAAGTAAAAAGTTACTATTCACAAAAAATTATTTTCATCTCATTGAACCACATTTTAGTCCTTGATATTAACCGTGTCTCTCGGATTTTCGAAATTCCACTCACAGAAGTGGTAAAATTAAGTTTTATGAAAAATTCAGTTTTTTAACTACCACTTAGTGGTTTCACTATTCATCAAAAATTGAAAGTTTTCAGAAAAATACCAAAATTTCACCCTAGGATAATTTCGATATTCCAAATCCAAAAATGAAGTCCATTTTGAAAAATAAAATTTATAAAATTTCAAAAAGTGGTTATTACTATTCATAACCGCTAGTTTTAATAATATTCTAATAGAATATTATTGTTTAGTGAAACTCGGTATTGCGTACGACGCAAGCTATCGAGGAAGGTTGTGATTTCGTGTAAAGCAATCCAAACAAGTTTTGTTTAGAAAAATATTCCTTTGATGATTTATATGACATAAAAGTCTCGGGTGCTACATTCTACCCCCCTTAAAATGAATTTCGCCCTCGAAATTCGTCACTCTGTAACAAACAGATGATGATACCTCTCCCTCATCATATCCTCAAGCTCCCATGTAGCTTCTTCTAATTGGTGGTTCCTCCATAAAACATTCATCAATCGAGTGGTCTTGCATCGTAGGACTTTTTCGCTACGATCCAGAATCTCAATCGGTTGTTCTTCATAAGAAAGATCTTGCTCCAGCGGTACAACTTCTGAGCTAAGTACATGTGAAGGATTAGGTATGTACTTTCTCAGGAGAGATACATGGAATACATCGTGAACTTGAGAGAGATTCAGTGGAAGCGCCAATCGGTAAGCTACCTTCCCAACACGATCCAGTATTTTGAAAGGACCGATTTATCTAGGGATCAACTTCCCCTTCTTTCCAAATCTCATGACTCTCTTCCAGGGAGATATTCGTAAGAACACTTTATCACCCACTTCAAACTCTAGGTATTTTCTTCGGTTGTCAGCATAACTTTTCTGTCGACTCTGAGTTGCTCTTATGTGTTGTTGAATAGATCTGACCTTTTCTGCCATTTCATCAACGAGATCAGGTCCTAATAGCTTTCTTTCCCCAACTTCATCCCAGCAAGTTGGAGTCCTGCATTTCTTTCCATAGAGAGCTTCCTAAGGAGCCATCTGAATACTGGAGTGAAAGCTATTATTATAAGAAAATTCCACCAAAGGTAGGTGTTGATCCCAACCACCTTTGAAATCCATAGAGCAAGCTCTCAACATATCTTCTAGGGTTTGAATTGTTCTCTCAGACTGGCCGTCTGTCTGAGGATGATAAGCAGTGCTGAAACTCAACTCTGTATCCAGATTATGCTGAAGAATTCTCCAGATCTTCGAGGTAAATCTCGGATCCCGATCAGATATAATAGATAGTGTTACTCCATGCAATCTTACCACTTCCTTTACATATATCCTGGCAAGCTGATCCAGAGAGAAATCCTCTCTAATAGCAATGAAGTGTGAAAACTTTGTAAGATGATCAACTATGACCCAGATAGCATTATTGCCTTTGGATGTTTTAGGAAGTCCTGTGACAAAGTCCATAGTGTTGTTTTCCCATTTCTATTCGGGTATGGGTAATGGTTGTAACACCCCCTTAGACTTCTGTCTCTCAGCTTTAACTTTTTGACAAACCAAGCATCGAGAGACATATTCAGCAACATCTCTTTTCATGCCATCCCACCAGAAGTACTCTTTCAGGTCCCTATACATCTTCGTGCTTCCAGGATGAATAGAGAATGAAGAACTATGAGCCTCATCCAGTAGATCCTTCTTTAATTCCAGGATGGGAGGAACACAAACCCGATTCCTGAACTTTATTATCCCATCACAATCAAGGTTGAATTCAGGAACATTTCTCACCTTCTTTTGTAACTCGACATCTTCTTTCTGTGCCTCTTTAATCTTCACATGTATAGATGGTATAACATTCATTTGAGAAAGATAAGATTTTTCCCCTTCCATTATAATTCCAAGATCCATCCTTTGTAAATCCATAAATATTGGATCTTTTGTGATCCTCATCATGGATAAACTAGCATGGTCTTGTCGACTTAATGCATCTGCCACCTTGTTTGCTTTCCCAGGGTGGTAATGGATTTAGCAGTCATAATCCTTAATCATCTCCAACCATCTTCTTTGACGCATATTCAGCTCCTTTTGTGTGAAAATATACTTTAAACTTTTATGATCAGTATAAATATCACACCTTTCACCATAAAGGTAATGCCTCCAAATCTTTAATGCAAAGATTACCGCAGCTAACTCCAAATCATGTGTTGGGTAATTTTGCTCATGGATTTTCAACTGTCGTGAGGCATAACCTATCACCATATCATTTTGCATAAGAACACACCCCAATCCCTTCTTGGATGCATCACTATAGATCACAAACCTTTCTCCACTACAAGGCAGTGTGAGCACAGGTGCACTAGATAAACTTTTTTTCAACTCCTTGAAATTCTCTTCACATTCTTCCGTCCAAACAAACTTAACTCCTTTCCGAGTCAACTTGGTGAGTGGAATAGATAATCGTGAAAAATCTTTCACAAAACGTCGATAATATCCAGCCAAACCAAGAAAACTTCGGATCTCGGTTACTGTTGTTGGTCTCGACCATCTTTCGATAACCTCTGTTTTTTCTAGATCCACAGATATCCCCTCTTTTGAGATTATGTGACCCAAAAATGAAACTTTTTGAAGCCAAAATTCACACTTGGTAAATTTGGCATAAAGCTTCTCCTTTCTCAGGGTCTTCAATATAATTCTCAAGTGATCTTCATGTTCTTCCTTGATCTTTGAATAGACAAGAATATCGTCTATAAAGACTACCACAAACTGATCAAGATAGTCTTTAAAGACTCTATTCATTAGATCCATGAAGATAACATGGGCATTAGTAAGACCAAATGGAATCACTATAAATTTATAGTGTCCATACCTTGTACGGAAAGCCGTCTTTGGTATATCCTCCCTTTTGACCCTTAATTGATGATACCCTAAACGAAGATCAATCTTGGAAAAGTATTGAGCTCGGCGTAGTTGGTCAAATAGGTCATCAATGCATGGGAGAGGATATTTGTTCTTGATAGTGATCTTGTTAAGTTCTTGATAATCAATGCAGAGTCTCATTGATCCATCTTTCTTCATAACAAATAGAACAGGTGCTCCCCAAGGTGATGCACTAGGCTATATGAATCCTTTATCAAGATTCTCTTGGAGTTGCTTCTTCAATTCCTGCAACTCAATTGGAGACATTCTATAAGGTGTCTTTGAAATAGGCAAAGCACCCGGTACGAGTTCTATTGAGAACTCAACTTCACGATTTGGTGGAAGACCCGGTAATTCCTCCAGAAAGACATCATCAAACTCTCGTACAATGGGAATATTCTTAATCGTGAGTTTCTCACCAACCATTTGAGATAAATAACCTTCATTTAGTGGAATCAATACCCATAAAATGGAAGAAATTTCCACTGTAAGGTTATGTTCATCCTTGCATCGATAAACGATCATAGATTTATCTGGAATATGAAAAGTGACTTCCCTTATTTGGAAATTGATATGAGATCCATGTAGAGAAAGCCAATCCATGCCAAGAATCACATAAAATTCCACTATAGGAAGGATCACAAGATTTGCAGGAAGCACTTTCCCACAAACTTCGATCGAAGAAGAATTATAAACTTTTGATGCGACTGTTGTGCCATTAGGTGTTGTCACAGCTAACTCAACATCTAATTGTTGAGGTAATATGGTGATACCCTTAGAAAATTCTTCAGAAATAAAAGAGTGGGTGGATCCAGAATCAAATAAAACATTTGCTACTTTAGAGTGGATGGTAAGTGTACCTTTCACCACATCGTTATCGTACTCCACATTGCTGATAGAAATTGCATGTGACTTTCCTTTGTCTTTAGACTTAAGAGTTTGTTGACGTCGACCATCATCATCAACCCTTGGATTAGGGCATTTATTGGCATAATGACCCATCTCCTTGCACTTGAAACATTGAAGTGTAGTAAGTTCATTCTCTGTATCCCTTCCCTTGTTTGCATCATTAGACATCTTCTTCCCATCATCACGGCATTCAAATGCCCGATGACCTTCCTTTCCACATTTGAAACATTTACTTGTCCCTTTAAGACAACTCCCTACATGTTTCTTTCCACACTTTGAGCATAAGAGGAAGCTCATCTTCTTTTCAGTGTTCTCTTTAGATTTTGCTTTGAATTCCATTTTCCTCTTCTTATCAAACCCATATGACTGATGGGTTACTCCAATATCCATCTCAACTTTGAGAGCACATCGAACGATTTCCTCGTAGCTATTGAAGTCCCTTATGGCTAAGGCCCTTCGAAGACTTGGTTTTAAGCCACTAAAGAATCGATCGATCTTACTCTCAGGTTGGATAATAATACCAGAAGCGTACCTTGTAAGTCTTGTAAAATTTGCTTCATAGGTACCAACAGATTCATCATCCTTTTTCTTTAGTTCAAGAAACTCTTTCTCCATCTTTGTTCGGAGAATACGAGGGAAGTACTTATTGAAAAATAAGTTCTTGAACTCGTCCCATTCTATGGACTCAATTTCATCCCATTGCCTTGTATTCTTAATAATATTCCACCATTGATCAGCATCACCTTCCAAACAATACACTGCTAAGATGACTTTATCATGCTCAGAACATTGAAGAACTGAAAATATCTTTTCAGTAGTACTAATCCATTGTTCAGAAACTAATGGATCAGTAGACCTGCTGAATGAAGGTGGAAGTTGTCTCATGAAGGATTCAACCGAATGTTGCTCCTTCCTTTGCTCGTTTGGATGTCCTGCATAATTCATAGCTTGAAAAGTTGTGTGAGCATGGCTACAAGATTTTTCATTCTATCTCCCATAACGTTTGGTTGCTCCGGGGGACAATCATTGCATTTCCCATCGCATTCCGCATTAACACGGTTCCTTCGGGTTCCAGCCATTGACTAAAACCAAGAAGAATAGTGTGAGAAACACTAATTATAATAGGAAAACCACATAATCAAGAATAAAATTTCACACTTAAGGTCTTATACTAGGTTATTCATGGTCATTTCTAAAACACTAAGATTGTTTGCTATGCTTAGACTTATCCTTAGGGTTCTTACTAAGGCTTTCGCATCCTAGTTTCCAAAGGTTGACTATACCTTTCCTCTAATACCAACTATAATGACCCATACTTTACATACATTGTTAATAATTCAAAATTGAAGCATACTTATTACAACATATAACAAAACCACGAAAAGACCGTATAGGTATAGTGTCTTTAGAAACTGGGAAACATAAACAACTGGTTCATAAAGCATCTACACTGTCTCCCATTTATTTCATCATATCTATAGTCCCTTTTGGCATATCTTACTTAATAACCTTCTTCCTGACCTGGGGAAAGAAAACATATGAAAGGGTGAGCTCAAATGCTCAGTAAGGGTAAACCAAAGAAATATCAATCACATCATATTCATAAGAACATAACTTTTGGAAATCTTAACCTGCAAAAGAGAGCATAATTTTATAACATGGGATAAATCATAGTAGTGAAATGTAATCCCAATAATCATAACATAAAACATGAAAATTTGTGTCATATACACATAATCATATAGAATCATTTATTATTAGTCAAGACTCATTTCCAAGACTATCTTAGTGGACAAAGTCCCTTTCTGAACCGAGTTCACTCCTCGTTTCAGTCCTGTTTCACTGAAACGGTATAACCTACCATTCCAGACATGTCTATCTCATGAGATATAAAATCTTTACCCAATGCATTGGAGGGAGATATAGGTCCCACCCATCTCATAATGATACCATTATTATGTGTACCGCAAAATCATAAACCATACATCATAGCATAACCCATGTAATAAAAATGGGAATCTTAAACATCATGACATCATAAAACAATTAATATAAGATAAAGTAATTCATAAAAATAATTACATCACAACATAGTCAAATCAATTTAATAATAGGGATAGAAACAAAACCCTTTATTATCTTTTATGGAAAATAATTTTGATAAAACACTTGAACTCCATTATTGAGGAAAATATCCCTTCTACTTCAAAAACACTTTTCATTTCTTAACATGTCGTACAATTCTAAACCAAAAGAATTTGATTAAACATAAACTTGAAAACTTGTAAAGGAATATTCTTGGAAATAATGTTTTGAAAATCCATTCATGCCTTATAAGTTAAAAAAAACATTCTTCTCGTAGTTTTGTCAGAAAAGTCAAAAAGTACCTTGTACGAAAAACGAAAAAAGATTCCTTTCATATCTTTTACTAAAAACTCATCGAAGGGTAAAATTGGATTTAAACAATTGTAGGTGGATGGAACAATATTACATATTGAGGAAAAATGGATGTGGATGATAAAATACACCCCAGTAAATACCAAAGTATAAACAATCTCGGATAAAAATGAGATTGTGATATTTCCCTTACCTTAGGTCCGATATGCTTTGTACGTGTCCGAACCTCCTGTATAATGATTTAAATAATGTTATTTACTTATTACAGAATCATAATTATTTTTATTATATCATATATGGTCATATTCTTATCTTCTTAGTAGTAATATTTCATTGCTACTTGTTATTCGGGTGTTTATAACTTTTTGTTCTTATGCGTGTTTTGTCGAATAAATTCTTATTCTTCTCTTTAGGTTATAGATACCTCATTTCCAGAATGTTATTAGTGTAATATATATCATATTCATTCATTCAATTCATTTATATAATCATTATGAAATGAAGATCATGCAGAACGAGTCGCATCACATCGTGGAGACGGTATTCCGTACGTACGTACGAGTGATGATATCATTCCTATGATCGTGGAATTGTATTGGAGTGTATGTATACTATTTCAGAATCAATATCAATTTATAATAGTCATATATAGTCATTATTTACACCATTATACCCATCCAAGTAAGGTGGTGGTGTAAAATAGATTACACCACGGCGTAGAGACGGTATTCCGTACGTACGCACGAGCGGTGATTTCTTTTTCCGTATGATGGATAAATGGTGAAATAGGTTTGTTTCATACTTATAATAACATATCAGTATATTATTGATACTGATGTTATTATTTCATAATGAAACAACTAAATAAGAAGAAGTGGAAGAAGAAATAAAGATGAAAGAATCAGTAACAAACATTACCTCTTCTTTGAAGTGCTTCTTTGAGACCTTCTTTTAGGGCACTAAAATTGTTCTTTGAAGAAGACTAGGACATCTAGGATGTCTCTAGGTAAGTGTAGAGGAGGAATTGGAAGGGTTTGGCCGAGCTTGAAGGCTCAAAGTGGTGTGAGGAAGAGGGGGAGGAGGTGTCCTTTTATAAGGGAGGGGAGGGGCACCTTTGGAATAACTAAAACTATTATTTTATTATAAAGTAAAATTCGGTTTTAAATAGCTCCAAATTGATATATTTAGAAGAAAAGGTGGGGATGGGTCTAAATCCTCTCATCCAATAGAATTTAGACAAGTTTAGGTTCCTATTTTTACCTTATCATTTAGATTTAACATTAAGTTAAATAATTTTACTTTTACCGTGTCTTCTTGTGTTCTTATACTATAAGGTTAATAAACTTACTATAAGTAGCCAAACGAACATCAAGTTGTTTATTATTAATATATATAACCTTTTATAAGTCATTTGGACTAACCTTATATTTTTAGGAATAAAATAATAATTAATAATATAATATTTGTTTTAAAAACTATTTTATGTCAATTTTGACACTATTTAGTAATTGATTTTTGTGAAAATCATAACAGAATGATTAGTTCGAAAAAAGTTAATTAAATCAATAATAACATGTCATATTAACATATAAAATTAGTGTAATTCCTAAAAAGTCTCAAATTACATTTATTTTGGTGTTTATAACATCAATTATGTCAATATTTTATTAACAAGATAATTACTGCATCATCTTTGTGTCATAAATAAATTAAATTATTTAATGTCTAAAAATTAAAAATAAAATAACATTATGTCTGAAATCTTTTTAGATTTCTAATGAATATTTATAGTCGAATTTATCTTATATATAACCTTATATTAAAAATTATTTACTTATTAAACTTTGTTTTTAACTATTTTAACCCTTCTTTAAATAAATTAATAATAAATGTCCTAATCTAATCCAAGTGGGCCTAAATGGTCATATTTTATTCCTAAGTTTGTTTTTGGTCGAATTACACTTATCCAATAGAATTAGTACATGGGTTAGGGTAATAATAATATCATTTTTACCCTTAATTACCCTATTTACTTTTAACCGTGGTAAAAAAAAGTAAAAAGTTACTATTCACCAAAAATTATTTTCATCTCATTGAACCACATTTTAGTCCTTGATATTAACCATGTCTCTCGGATTTTCGAAATTCCACTTACAGAAGTGGTAAAATTAAGTTTTATGAAAAATTCAGTTTTTTAACTACCACTTAGTGGTTTCACTATTCATCAAAAATTGAAAGTTTTCAGAAAAATACCAAAATCTCACCCTAGGATAATTTCGATATTCCGAATCCAAAAATGAAGTCCATTTTTTAAAATAAAATTTATAAAATTTCAAAAAGTGGTTATTACTATTCATAATGGCTAGTTTTAATAATATTTTAATAGCATATCATTGTTTAGTGAAACTCGGTATTGCGTATGACGGAAGCTATCGAGGAAGGTTGTGATTTCGTGTAAATCAAGCCAAGAAAGTGTTGTGTAGATAAAGATTCCTTTGATGATTTATATAACATAAAAGTCTCGGGTGTTATAGCACCTTCCCATAGTATAGTTCTCATATAACAATATTTTCCATTCTAGAATTCAAATAGAACCTTATGATGCTCTGTAAGGGAAGAGGTGCTAGACTCCAACATGTTAGGATAAAATTGGAGAGTGGAAACTAATAGGACCTGATCATGTATGAGTGATTATAGAAAATTATTAAACCATTTTGTTTCATAGGAACTCTATGAAAAGCTAGAAAACAATTTATGCAGAAAATAATCAATGGGGCCGAGAGTATGATGTCGGAGATATGGTGTCCATTAATATATCACTATAGAAGAAAGTATTCAGGTTTGAGAACAATGGAAAACATATATACATTAGGACATTTATGATTATTTATTTCATTAGAGTTGTGGCCTATGGAATATCACTCTACCTAACCTATCTCAAGTACATGAGGTGTTCCATGTTCCCCTCTTTACAAAGTACATATCGAACCTCTCACATGTAATAACACATGAGGTGGTGTTATTGGATAATGATCATTATTATGAGGAATAGGCAGTGGAGATCTTATATCATAGATACAAAATTATATTAAATAATACAAATCACCTGGTTAAAGTACTCTGGTGGAATCAAAGGTTTGTGGAGGGAATATGGGAACCAAAATAAATAATGAAATAGAAGTTCCCTCATATATTTTAGGGTGTGAGATTAATTTTGAGGGAAAAATTATGAATAGGGGAATATTGTAATAACACCAACTTTTATTAATGAAATTTCTTCCTAAATGAATATAAGATATATTAAGTAAGGTAGTTATATAAAACTCATGAACTATTTTTTATAACATTATAAAATATAGCCATAATATGACTATTGGGAAAAAAGATCATTAAAAATCATGACCATTGGTAGTATAGTCATTATATATTAACCACTAAGATTAGTATATAATAAGGGTTATAATAAAATATTGTTAATAGAGAAGGAAGAAGGAATGGCCTCAAATTGTAGGATCATGCCTTATGAGGCTCATTTATTAGAGATTCTAAGGAAGATAACATCACTAGAATTCACCCTTGACCAATACCAAGCTAAAATTAAACATCAAAAACTAGAGCAAAACAATTTATGGAATAAGTTCAAACTTATAGAGGTCACCACCCAAACTATGTTTGTCAAACCACCACAAAAGAGTACTACCATCTCACACCTTACCCTTAGGGCGTACACAGAAGTAATATGGGGTTATATATATCGACCTAAATAGTAAGAATCTGTAAATTTTATGTTCAGAAATAATATAATATTTATATTGATCCTTTTTTCATTATTAATTTATATATACTTGAGTATAAAATAAATTTGATAACAATTTTATTTTTATACAAATAAACCAAAATTGTATTTCTCAAAAATATATAAAATTTCAATTAAAACACTCATTTTTGATAAATTCATGAATTTTAAATAAAATTTATTTTCATAAAATAGTCTTATAAAAAACTTTATTTCAATATGAATAAAAATATAATTTAATGACGTCCCATTTAATTTTCATAAGGGTTAGAAAGTTTTTTGTGATGTAAAAATTGGTATTTTCAATAAACACGTATTATTATTTAAAATAAGAAACTATAATTTTTATAAAATTATTTTTATAATATAAATTTTATTTTAGAGAGCATCATGTCAAAATTATCCAATGGTTATTTTTTTATAATTTTATATGATAGTCAATTTTTTTGTAATAATTAAATATTGTATGAATATACAGTAAGTATTATGACATCATAATAACCCAAAAGTGATGTAATAAATGCTATAAAAGGTTGGATCAACCAAAAAATATATTTGTTCATTAAATTAAATTAAATTAATTTGATAATATTATTTTTCCAAACCTATAAATAACCTTCCAAAACCTAATTGATTTTTTTAGATTTTAAAAGTTATTCTTTATGAACATGACTCAATTTAGCATCATAAATGATATTATTTTAAGGATTTTAGTTCTTCAACTAATAAAATATTAAAAACCACCACTCCATGGAAGATTTCATGAGTAAAAACCATTGTAAGGATAATTGTTTTATATATTTTTTAACTAAGTTTCCAACACCTATGTTTGGAAATTAATAAACAATTACCTCTCTTTTGTTATAAATACCCACCCATTATCCCATTAATATTCATTATAAATCCTTTAATAATATATTACCTATCATTTTACCTCCTTATATCCTTCCAAAAGAGTCTCTAAGGTTATAATGAGCTCCATACAAGCTTTAAGAAACAACCTCTCAAGGTATGGGATTATCTCCCTCCTCTTTTCCATTCAAGCAATTCATTTTTAATAAACCTCAGGATTACAAATTGATTGTTTTTTCCTATTTTTATCAAAAATAATTTTTTTCTAAACATCTCTCAAATAATGAGAGACGACTTTCCTCTCTCATTTATCCCTTCCATGAACTTTTTTGTACATTCGTTGTGATTTTGAAATTATCCATTAATTTTCCATGCCATACCTTTATGTTGAGAACACCAAACCCCATTTTCATTCAAGGATATTCACCTAGACATAAATATTATTAATTTATTGGATAATTTCATTTAAGAAACCCATATTAATTAATCATGGGATTGAAATATATAAATAAATTCTTATGTTATATGGTCAATGTGGAACATGTAAAGTTAGTCAAATGAAGGGTGCACCCTAATAGCGCTCCCATGAAATTGATAATGTTTTCATCTCATTAAATATCATGTGTGGTGCATGGGTGTTTATCCAAAGAACCCTATTTTATGATTCCTTGGAAGTTATCCTTGAATTATTCTTATGATGACACATTTTATTTTGTTTTAATATTCCAATGAGACTAATATTTTATGATGTCATTTTATTATGCCATGATTCCATGTTAGTTTGTATGATTATAACATATTTATATTATCATTGTTTTATTATTGAATTTCATGCATTATTTATAATCATGAAATGATTTTATTATTCCCTTAATCATATTTATATATTAGTATTTATTTATGTATTTACCTAGGTTTTCCCATGTAGTTTTAAGAGTTTAAAGGAAACTTGGAGTACATTATGGAGTTTAAAATAATGTCGTTGTATTTTATTTTAAGTAATTGGTTTATGTATTTTATTTCACAAGGACTTCATGACTCTCGATTTTTTGGGATTGAATTATATTTTTTTTTCTAAAATCATGAAATTATATTTATTAGAAATATTGGTTGTTATATTCATAATAAGTTATCACTCTCAAATATATATCTAGCAAAGGGGTGACCTAAATGTTCTCTCATACAAGTCCTCAAAAGGTTTTATGATAATATTATAGTGATAAAAATCATTGTATGAAACCTAATCTATGGGTAGGTAATCATAGGAAATTCTGATAAAATATAGAACGCCAACTTACTGTATATCATCAAGAACCACGATGGTCCTCTTGATCAGATCATCTATCTATGGGTGAAATTTTATACTCATGTATAGCTGGGTATTGATAGCCTCATGTGTACTTCTCCACAACCAGGTGATGAAATGAGCACTTTATTTAAATAACATCATTGAGGTTACTCCATGTAATCATAAAATATAATACGTGTATAGGTGCCCCAAGCTCTCCATTGAAATCTATTCCTAAATAGGAAGGACGTGACATGACTTGGTTAACCTATCTAAAATTACCCAGATAGTGTCATGACCATTAGTCAATCATTTAATTATATTCATGAAATACATTGAGATAATATCTCATCTCCACAAAGGCACCTCAAGGGGTTGGTTAAGGCCTACTAAAACTCAATTCTTAACCTTCACCTTCTGAATTGTGATGCACCTTGAAACAAAATCAACCACATTTTTATACATTCATGGTCCCTAGAAATGATGTTCAAGATCCTGATATGTATTTTTTACCCTAAGATATATTAAAAAATTGGTATTTATCTCTCTCAACAACCCCCATTCATTGATATAAGAACCGTTATTCATCCTTTTAAGTGGATGATGTGCTCCAAACCATCAGAAAATACCATAGGTTCATCTATTAAGATAATATAATATCATATAACCTCATAGTAAATATATCAAAGTTGGGATTCCCACACCTAATGAATATGTTTAGGAGTGAAAACCATATGCTAAATGTAATAAATGTCTCATTATTTTATATAGTTCAACTATTGTGTATCTTGCTACCTAGACACCTCTAAAATTAGCTAAGCACAAGACTTCCTGATAAGGGAATCAGTTGTAACATTTTCCTCTAAGATTACATTCCATAAAAAATAAATTTCCCAGATTTATAATAAAAACTTTATGAGATTTCCATACAACTGATGAGCATAAAGTTAGCCTAGTATAATACTTACATACTTTTTATTATCCTCCTATATCTAAAAATAAATGAGGATTCCTTCAATTAAAAACATTATGATCTATTCCAAGCATGTTTTGAATATTTAGTTCATGATTCCTATAAAAAATACAATATAGTTGGTCAGGTATAATGACATCAATAAGAAATCATAGTGTCTATAATGACATTTGATTGTTCTCTTCAAGATATCCTCCTCTAAAACACAAAAATGGTGATAACATGATATATGATCAATATTTGAGAACCATCATTCTATTTTTATCTGGTCAAAGAGATTATTGATTCTCAAAATTAGTTATTCATTCTTGACAGTAACTTAATTATGGCAGTGATAGATAACACAAAGCCTTAATCTTTTATCCACCTTAGTGGTGAAAAAACAAGAAATTCATAGAGGAGTATAATAGATCTAATAAATCATGTTTATAAAAGATCCTCCAATTGAACTATCATCTCCTTGATCTCATCTGAATAAATATGATAAGTCACTAATGATATTAGTGTTCTCTTGGGCTGCAATATGAATAAAAAATTGACCTCATAATTAGAAGAAAACATGATAACTTCCTCTGGGAAAATATTAACACACTCCTATATTATCGTAGTCAGACACTCCTATACAGTGTTAGTGGAACACAGTTTCAGGATTTCCAATGGATAGGTAATTGGATGAAATATCCAGAGGGTTTCCATTGATTATCCAACCTGGGGGGGTCTCATTCACTAGATAAGGTGAAGCTCGACCAATACCCTCAATGGAATATAACTCCACATTAATGAAGATCCACACTTCCTTGTATTGTAAATAATTAGTCCATGATGATTATGAAATCATAAGTTCTCATTTTTATTATGATGAGTTCCCAATAGAAATCCTCCCTACCAAGAGTATTCACACACTAATATAATATATAAGAGAGAGGATAACTAATACCAGTGGGAGTCTCTAGAAAAAGTATTTATTATAGGATTAATATTAGTATATATATCTCATAAAAAAATATAGTATGAAATGAATGGTTGGAACTGGTATCAATGAGTATGAGTGATAAGGTAGAAAGAATGTAAATCATACCTCAATTTATGTTTATTGAAGCCTACTCACATCCATCCATCACATGCATTTTTTCTAAACCTTATCCTATTCCTTGATCATTCCATGGTCCTCTGAGAGATGGTGGGGGAAGATCAAAGCACCACCTACCTCTAGGTACACTATTCTCTAGTCACCTCTAGGAGGGACACCTTGACCAACATTGGGAGGTCCTTAGTCTACATGATACCTCTATTGGGGAGTTCCATCCACTATTCTATCCTTGTAATCATATAATACTTTTATAGTTGTAAAATTTCTATCCATATTTCTATGTCCACCAAAGGTATAGAATAAAATGTATCCCTGTTGGTAGGAACCCATTAAGTATCCATGTGTGGTTAATCACCAAGGATAGGATCATGAATATTGATCCCTATAATGATGATATTATGGTTCCTGTTATTAGGTATCCATTGTAGATGACTTTTCTCAATAATAATAGAACCATACCTAATACCAATTCACATATCACAAGGAAAATTATAGATCACTAGGGATCAATCCAATATGCCATCATAGGTTGGAATGCCAAATGGTAAAGTCCCAGCTTGAATCTCTCACCAAAGGCCAAGCTCAAAGTTCTGAGATCAAATATATCTATCATGAATCACATATTAAGAATGAATCATGAGGTATTTAAACCTTTTAGTATATATAGAAATTAACATAACTCTTTCTTGGAATTCTAATAACTTTATAACTTATACCTTCCTTAGGGACACTGGATATTACTCTCCTTGAATGAGTTCTCAATGTTTTTCTATGATAGGGTGGCCTCATCATGAGTTTACATAATTAATGACCACCAATGGATTATTTTTCCTTATATAAGACTCATATAAAGAACTACCATCATATTTGTTGGTTTAAGAACTAGATTAAAGATATGAGTAATATACCCCATCCAGTCCTCTATAGCCTAATGGTCTATCTCACCCTAAAACCTCAAGGATCAGTGTCTCTTATACTCATGGAGGGACCTCAACCTATGAGTAGTCTCATCCTACACCATAAAGAATATAATATGTGATATGGGTAGGTATTTTCATTGATGAACTGGTGGGGGATCAACCCTCTACTCTATCAGGGGGGAATCACCTCCCCATCAGGTACCAAAACCTATTCCTCATCACTTATATGGTTTTCATATAGAAGTTGAATATGTCATGAACCATCCTAGTAGGCCCCATTACATGACTACCAACTCTCACCTCAAATAGTCCAGGGGATGGTGACTAGCATCAAGTAGGAACATCACTAACATGGGAGGCATTTCCTAAGTACCTGTACACACACACACACACATCTCTAATCCCAAAAAAATGTTGAAATGTAAAAAAAATAAAAAACTAATGCATGGATACATCTATATCCCTCAAATAGAGTATGACCGAAATTAAAGTAAAATAGTTCCAAATAAAAGACCACCACAAATAATTCTATAACATGAGTCCAACCTATAAGTAAAATGTACTCGGGATGCTATCTAAACATCGTAGGAACACACCTCGTTTTGTCTTGTCTCACTAAGCACCGTCTGATCCTAGTCTGACTAAGACTTCGTCAAAAGGTTGATAATCATTACAAGACACGACACGTGTGGAAAAAGATCATGTAGGGGTGATTATAACAATACTTAGTAGGATACCCCAAAAACCCAAAGCAATTCAAAAAAGGAAGATATAATCAGATATCCAAAGGTATATGTCTTCAACACATATAACAAGAATTTATAGATATACTCAATCCAAGACACATAGTCTAGTGGTAAGATACAACCATAGTATACCATACTTTGGATTTAAGATCAAATATTACACATATCACTCATCTAGGATAACACAATCATAAGTTTGATAGCATCGGTGATGTCCTTCTGAGATCCACTGCCCATCGAGTCTTACCACAAGAAAGATACACTGATAATCTAAAGAGAATATGATACACAGATGGGGATCCTACCCAGGTCTATTGGGTGATACCAACAACATAATCTAGATTAAACCTCTAAGTATAGTATTAGTTCTTGAATAGTGTTGGTCATGTCGATACTAAGAACTCTACCTAGGGTATGAAGATAAATAGAGGATACCACTCTAGGCCACTCGGGGGGGGGGGATTCCAACACCTCTATCTTGGAATTCCTATGGAAGGTATCGTAGTCCTAGGAGTAGGAAATGATTCATACCAACCTTCAGGGAAATGATAAAGGGAATGAACCCTAACGAAACTTTCCCAAGATATGTAGGATAATATAATCAATCAATGTAG
Source organism: Viscum album (assembly GCA_963277665.1). Taxonomy (NCBI): domain Eukaryota; kingdom Viridiplantae; phylum Streptophyta; class Magnoliopsida; order Santalales; family Viscaceae; genus Viscum; species Viscum album. The sequence goes on from OY728165.1 coordinate 685,798,667, forward strand.
AAATGGGCACACGATGTGTAGTAGGGGAACATGATGTGTCCTTGACCCTTGTAACGCCCCAAGCTTGATGAAATTGAATAGTATTTCTTCACTTTGTTTTAATAAAGTTTATTTAAAATTCAAGTAAATGAATTTAAATTAAGTGAATGAGAAAAAAATAATAATAAAGAAGGTCTTGAATTCATTGAAATATTACATTAAAATAGATAAAACCTTACAATAAAACGAGAGACCACAACTAAACAAAAATACCCACTGCTAGACCAATTAGAACCACTGGAGAACCAGTAAAGAACATCATTAGACCGACCAAATAGTGATCACCCCTCGGGTCAGTCATGGTAAAAAACATGATAGCAGGAACATTGATGTAGGTACTTATCAATAAAGGAATAAAAAGAACCATCTCTCTAAGCCAAGGTGTTTTAAGGGAATGATACCCTAAACACCTATTTATAAGGGTCCTTTGGACCGTTGGTAGAAATTTATGACCGTTTCTTTACTTTGTGACCATAGAATTATAATGGGTATAAATATAGCCATTGGCCACATTTGATAATTACCTGAAAACCTAGTATATTTAGTTCTTCAAATATGTGTATATATGTTTTGAATTATATAGTTATAATTTTATAATGCAGTTATTCATGACATCGAATATTGTTATTCATGACATCATTTTGCGCTATTTAATTAAGTAGATAGTTACTTAAACTATTATATAAATAATTGTATGGGTTTTATGCCAATACATATTTAAACTATCACAGGAATGAATATATCAAAATTATTTGAGTTTTTATATAAAATTATTTTTTCAAAAAAAAATAATATACATATATAAATAAAGTAATAATAAATAGTTTTAATTTATAAATTTATGATTAGATTGATTTTTTTTATAAAATAATTAATTTCATGATTCTAGTTTAGAAAAAATTATAATGTTATAAATATATTAATATTAAACATATAAAATGTTTTGAGTTATGAATTTTGAACAAATCATTTCTTAAAAATAATTTAATGTTTAAATTTAAACTTATAATACATGTGTTATGATAGGATTAATATAAATTACATTAATTAAATTAAATAAATAGTGATAATGATATATTAGAAATAATTAAACAAGAAACAAATTATAATATAAAATAGTAGTGGAATGAAGTGGGAAACGTGTTGGACAAAAAAAACAAAGGGGTATGATTGACAAAAAGAAAGATAAGGTAATGAGTTGTTAAATAATATAACTTTTGACTAGTTTAAAAGTTGAAATAATAATAGTTTAATAAAACACCAAAAGAAAAATAAATAAAGGGGGGGAATGGAAATCCCGTATGGGATTTGGGGGGGAAAACCCGGTTTGGGTTTGCGCGGCTAAAAAAAAGAAATAAAACAATAAAAAAATGGGACTTAAGAAATAAATAAAATAATAATAATAATCTTTATCGTCTCCCTCAAGGCGGTGCAACACAGGCACAACTCCTCCCCGAACTAACCAGCTACACCACCACGTCACCTTGCCATCGGCCGCCCGAGCGCCACCCCACCTTGCCGACACCACTTTACGCCTCGCGTCGTCTTGCCCAGCAGCTCCAGGTTCTTCCCAACCTTCAGCGTCATCTTCCCACAAGCCAGGACTTCCGGCCATCTCCATCACCGACTCTCCCTCTCCACTATTTATCTTCGGCTCGTGACTCCCCTAAGGATCCCTTAGACTCTCCTTTACATGATACTACCCCTCTATAACCCCAAGCTTTGTCCTCACCTGAGCCAATCTCTGGGTAAGGTCATAATATATATATATATATATATATGTTTTATTATCATTTTATTTGGCTCCACTTTCGATGGTCAAGTGGATGGACCCTCTTAGGGTGTGAACCGAAGCATACTAATCATCTTGGTTCTTTTAAAATCCCTCCTCCATTCCATGAACCCCACGGGTTCATTTTCTCCTTCGAGCTCCCAGGATCTCCAGCAAGCTTCCCTCCCCTCTTTTCCAAGCTGAGCTTCCTCCTCAAGTTAATGTAAGGGGATATTTCCACTTTTTTTATATAATATACACACACTTTTTATAATCCGTTAAACTATATATATATATATATATCTATATTTCAGTACTGGAAACATTCCTCTTCTTCTTTTAAAACTGGGTTTCTGAGTTAGAAATAGTATTCTTTAAATGGAGTAAGGTCTTAGTTTTCAATTTACTAAACCCCTGTATATATATATATATATATACGTATATATTCTGTATATATGGTTTTAAGTATATGTATATATATCACCCTTATTTATGTAATTCCAGAAATAATTAAAAAGTTTCGAAAAAGATGTTACATATATATATATATGGGTTATTTTGAATATGTTGTAATCCAGACAAACCTCTTTTTAATATATACTTTGTATATTCAGTTGTTTATATATGTAAGTATGTAGTTCAAAACAAGTCTGTTTATAGTTTTTAAAAGATTATTTACAAATCTTACATAATGTTCAAGATGCGAATTATATTTTGGGTTGAATTAGAAATGTTCTTTTTAAACAAAACCCAATATATACTTATCTGCATATTCGGTTATATATATATATATATATTTACATGTGGTTCAAATCCAAACTAATCTATATATTCAAAGGTTGAAAGTTGTGTTTACAATGATGTCAGGGTTTATATATGTAAGTATGCATTTTCCTCATTATAACTATGTAATTTAATTAACCAGAAAAATATTTGATTAGTGGAATATTGGTTAAAGAGCTTATGGATTAAGGTAGAGGCCTTAATCAATAGATGTCTTGGCGGAGGCCTCGAAAATATGTTTACAGAAGGTTCTGCATTATAATCAAGAACCATTACTAATGAGTATGAGTTTAACTGCATATGACATATAATGCATGATCATTTTTCCTTCCCAGATTATTAATGAAATTGCTAGCATTACATTTATTATGTCATCATGTGCATTTAAATAAGTTGTAGTAATATTAATTATGAGAAACTTTGATAATATTCTTGTCTAGTAGTATTGGCACACCTTTCATGCTATTTTTTCTTACTTAGTAATTTTTATGTACATCCATGTAAGCATGCTTATTTTGATAGTTCAGTAACTTTCAGTGGTATGTACAAATACCTATACATGTCTTACTCTAAATGTTTTATAGCTACCTTCGAGGTGTTGTGATGTTTTTTTAAAAGGAGTTATTTTATTTATGTGAAAGTATTTACAAAGGTAGTTTTCATAAATTGTATTTAATTACCTTAAAAACCCCTCACTGAGTATTTCATTGCTCACCCTATGTTTTTGTTTTAAAAAATTTCAGGTATGGGTTTTTACTAAAGAAGTTTTTCAGAAGCAGCTGGTTTCCCAGAACCTGAACCTCGCGATCCTATGTAATAATGGGACATGATATAATACTTGTAAATGTTTGAAATGTAATTTTGATACATCATGTCTCACTGGCACCGACTCCGGGAACTCGGAGGCCGGGTCCTTACAGTTGGTATCAGAGGATAGGTTCAGATAACTCTGGAAAACCAGGTCGTATAAATATATGACTTAGCATTACTAAGTAATTATATTGTAATTTTCAGATGGCTATCTAATCACGCCTTTTGTCTCTCCCAACAGAGATAGTAGAAACTATAATGGTCAAGTCATGTTCAGGGGACTACAAGACTTTTGAAAACCTTAGGTTTTCCTGTGACCAACTACTTCGGGTGTCGAATCACCCAAACATTCCTTGCCTTTACCATGGGAGCAATATTGTCTTTTACTTTATAGCGATTGAACAATTTGCGACATATAGGAAAAGAGGGAAGTTTTATGAAGCTCTTTTTCTATGTTTCACTTTGGCTGATAACTACTGAGCTATAGTTAAATCCCTAGAAGCTGCTTTGGATGGTGACCATCGAGTGGCCTACCTTTCCAGGTCCTGAGTTTTAGTATGTATGGAGAACTCTACGACATCGATATTTTCAAGAACGACGTGGTGCATGGGACTTATAGGGATTTATCCCACTTGGAACTTTCAAACCTCCACACTTCTCGCGCCTCTCTATGGAAGGCCGAGTGCTTTAGGCACACATACGACCCCAGCTCTCCACAATGTGTCTGGGCCAAAGAGATCGAGCAGCTGAATACTACCTAAGGAATTCACCGGAGGTCTTCAACACCCTACCATCGATGGAGTTCCTGATAAAGGGACTTCGGGTGTGACGTGTGTCTGGTGTTGTTGTGGTTTTTGTACAAGCATTTTAGAATTGCGAGGATGCAATTATTTATAGGGAAGATAATGTAATGCCCCAAGCTTGATGAACTTGAATAGTATTGCTTCACTTTGTTTTAAGAAGGTTTATTTACAATGTAAGTAAATGAATTCAAATTTAGTGAATGAGAAAACAAAAAGAATAAATAAGTTCTTTCATTCATTGAAATATTACATTACAATAGATAAAACCTTATAATAAAACCAGAGACCACAACTAACCAAAAATACCCACTGCTAGACCAATTAGAACCACTGGAGCACCCGTAAATAACATCATTAGACCGACCAGATAGTGATCACCCCTCGGGTTAGTCATGGTAAAAAACATGATGGAAAGAACTATGATGCAGGTACTTAGCAATAATGGCATAAAAAGAACCATCACTCTAAGCCAAGGTGTTTTAAGGGTATGAGACCCTAAACACCTATTTATAAGGGTCCTTTGGACCGTTGGTAGAAATTTATGACCGTTGCTTTACTTTGTGACCATAGAATACTAACGGATATAAATATAGTCATTGGCCACATTTGATAATTAACTGAAAACCTAGTATATTTAGTTCTTCAAATATGTGTATATTTGTTTTGAATTATATAGTTATAATTTTATAATGTACATATTCATGACATCGAAGATTGTTATTGATGGCATCATTTTGCGCTATTTAATTAAGCAGATAGTTACTTAAACTATTATATAAATAATTGTATGGGTTTTATGCTAATACATATTTAAACTATCACATGAATGAATATATCAAAATTATTTGAGTTTTTATATAAAATTATTTTTTCAAAAAATATGATATACAAATATAAATAAAGTATAATAAATAGTTTTAATTTATAAATTTATGATTAGATTGATTTTTTTGATAAAATAGTTAATTTTATGATTCTAGTTTAGCAAAAATTATAACTGTATAAATATATTAATGTTAAACATGTGAAATGTTTTGAGTTATGAATTTTGAACAACTCATTTCTTAAAACTAATTTAAGGTTTAAATTTAAACTTATAATACTTGTTTTATGATAGGATTTATATAAATTAAATTAATGAAATTAATTAAATACTAATAATTGTATATTATAAATAATTAAACAAGAAAAAAATTATAATATAAAATAGTAGTGGAATGAAGTGGGAAACGTGTTGGACAAAAAAAGAAAGGGGTATGATTGACAAAAAGAAAGATAAGGTAATGGGTTATTAAATAATATAACTTTTGACTAGTTTAAAAGTTGATATAATAATAGGTTAATAAAACACCAAAATAAGAATAAATAATGGGGGGAATGGAAATCCCGTATGGGATTTGGGGGGGGGGGAACCCGGTTTGGGTTTGCACGGCTAAAAAAAAGAAATAAAACAATAAAAAAATGGGACTTAAGAAATAATAATAATAATAATAATAATTGTCATTGTCTCCCTCAAGGTGGTGCAACACAGGTGTGACTCCTCCCCAAACCAACCAGCGACGCCACCATGTCTCCTTTCCATCGACTGCCCGAGCACCACCCCACCTTGCCGACGCCACTTGATGCCTCGCGTCGTCTTCTCCAGTAGCTACAGGTTGTTCCCAACCTCCGGCGTTGTCTCCCCACAAGTCAAACCATTGGGCCATCTCCCTCACCGCCTCTCCCTCTCCACTTTTTATCATTGCCCTGTGACTCCCCTAAGGATCCCTTAGACTCTCCTTTCCATGATCCTACCCCTCTAGAACCCCAAACTTTGTCCTCACCAGAGCCAATCTTTGGTTAAGGTCATATAATATATATATATATATATATATATATGTTTTATTATCATTTTATCTGGCTCCACTTTTGGTGGTCAAGTGGAGGGACCCTCTTAGGGTGTGAACCAAAGCATGCTAATCATCTCAGTTCTTTTAAAATCCCTCCTCCATGCCATGAACCCCACGAGTTCATTCTCTCCTTCGAGCTCCCAGGATCTCCAACAAGCTTCCCTCCCCTCTTTTCCAAGCCGATCTTCCTCCTCAAGTTAATGTAAGGGGATATTTCCTCTTTTTTTTATATAATATACACACAATTTTTATAATCAGTTATACTATATATATATATATATATATATTTCAGTACTGGAAACATTCCTCTTCTTCTTTTAAAACTAGGTTTCTGAGTTAGAAATGGTATTCTTTAAATGGAGTAAGGGCTTAGTTTCCAATTTACTAAACCCCTGTATATATATATATACGTATATATTCTTTATATATGGTTTTAAGTATATATATATATATCACCCTTCTTTATGTAATTCTATAAATAATTAACAAGTTTCGCAAAAATGTTACATATATATATATGGGTTGTTTTGAGTATGTCGTAATCCTCTGAAACCTCTTTTTAATATATACTTTGTATATGCATTTGTTTATATATGTAAGTATGTAATTCAAAACAAGTCCGTTTATAGTTTTTAAAAGAATATTTACAAACATTACATAATGCTCTAGATGAGAATTATATTTTGGGGTCAATTAAAAATGTTCTTTTTACGCAAAACCCAATATATACTTATCTGCATATTCGGGTATGTACATGTATACCCTAGACTCAATCTAAACCAGAATTATAAATTTTAAATGACGATTTCCAATCATCAAATAATGTTTTAGTTGTGAATTAAGTTTCAGATGAAATTAGATTTGTACTTCTTATAGAACACAATAAATACTTAAGTGTATATTAGGATATATATATATATATATATATATATATATATATATATACATTTACATGTGGTTCAAATCCAAACTAATCAATATATTCAAAGGTTGAAAGTTGTGTTTACAACAATGTCAGTGTTTATTTTGAGTTGTTTTACCAAATCAAAACCAAATATACACTTTTGTATATTCGGATATACATGAGTAATTAATTAAAAATATGATTATTATTCTTTTTAAAAGGATGAATACCACTCTTTAATTAATGGATTGGATGCGAAATATATTTTGGATTCAATCAGATTTATACTTGGTATGAAAAACCCTAAATTTTATACATGTAAATGCATCTGGTAGTATATGTTATAAACCTAACATGTTTTAGTTTACAATCAATTAGAGTTAATAAATAAAAATGTTTTGGTAACATTTAATACACGTAGGAAGTAGTTAAACCCAATTTGGTTATGAAGATTTAAATACATAAACCTTGTGTATACACGGTATTATTTCTATATAGCTTCCAAAACCCTAATTTCCAGTATTAAATATTAGAATTAGTTAATGGTTTGATGCAATTAATGTTTTAAGGGTTTCTAGTAAATGTTAGTTTGGTGTTCACTAAACTAATATCCACTTATGTGTATGGGTATACAATAATACGTTTAACATGTTAGGTTTATTTTAATTAAAGCAGTTGTAATAATATTATCCGCATATTAATTAAAAGAATATATTTTGACTTAACCCAAAATATATTAGAGAATAATGGATTTTTAAAATCATGATTATGTTACATATCATGTTGTGCTCATATATAATGAACCCCCTGCAGATATGGTCATTAGTCAATCAAGTTGTGATTTGGTCTAATTGCATGCTCACTAGAACTTTTATCAGCATGAGCATAATTAAATGTGCATGAAATATAAACTTTAAACTAAGAATTTATCATTTCAAGTGGAAAACCCCGTTTATTCATCATTTTATGTACTTTTATTATTATTACATGTGCGAAATATATTTTACTTATCGATGCATGCCTTGGGAAATGTTTAACATAAAAATTTATATGTTCATTGTCATATCATGTATTTCTACCATAAATTTACAATAGTTTCATTATCCATTTTATTTATTGTTGTCTTCAATAATGCATGCATATGATAAATAATGAGAAATGAAATTAAATTACCCAAAGTAGTATGGGACACCTTGGGTAATATCTAATTAAATTAAATTAAATAATTCAAAGTGTTATGTGCACATTGATTTGTGAGGTATGAGGAATGAATTAGACTTATTATGTGATGGGTGGTGCCCTTTATAGCCCCTCGATGCATCAGTAGGTATCATGAGACAATACAGTGTCACAACACAAGGCCTGACAACAGTTACAGTTCATGTAAAATTCCTGCACATAGACGGTTCAGGTGAAATTTGTGGACATAGACTGTTCAGGTGAAATTCCTGGACATAGATGGTTCATGTGAAATTTCTGGACATAGATGATTATTATCTTGGCATGAGGCCTTGACACAGTCCAGCATGTGCATTTTACTCATTATGACTATGTAATTTAATTAACCAGAAAAATATTTGATTAGTGGAATATTGGTTAAAGAGCTTATGGATTAAGGTCGAGGCCTTAATCAATAGATGTCTTGGCCAAGGCCTCGATAATATGTTTATAGAAGGTTCTGCATTATAATCAAGAAACATTAATTATGAGTATGAGTTTAAGTGCATATGAAATATAATGCATGATCAGTTTTCCTTCCCATATTATTAATGAAAATGATAGCATTACATTTATTATGTCATCATGTGCATTTAAATAAGTTGTAGTGAGATTAATTATGAGAAACTCTGATAATATTCTTGTCTAGTAGTATTGGAACACCTTACATACTATGTTGTTCTTACTTAGTTGTTTTTATGTACCTCCATGAAAGCGTGATTATTTTGATAGTTCAGTAACTTTTAGTGGTATGTTAAATACTTGTGCATGTCTTGCTCTAAATGTTGTATAGCTACCTTTGAGGTGTTGTGATGTTTTATTAAAAGGAATTATTTTATTTATGTGAAATTATATCCAAAGTTAGTTTTCATAAACTGTATTTAATTACTTTCAAAACCCCTTACTGAGTATTTCATTTCTCACCCTATGTTTTTGTTTTAAAAAATTTCAGGAATGGGTTTTTACTAAAGAATTTTTTCAGAAGCAGCTGGTTTCCCAGAACCTGAACCTCGTGATCCTTTGTAATAATGAGACATGATGTCATACTTGTAAATGTTTGAAATGTAATTTTGATACATCATGTCTCATTGGCACCGGCTCTGGGAACTCGGAGGCCGGGTCCTTACAGTTGGTATCAGAGGATAGGTTCAGATAACTCTGGAAAACTAGGTCATATAAATATATGAATGAGGATTACTATGTAATTATATTGTAATTTTCATATGGCTATCGAATCATGCCTTTTGTGTCTCGCAACAGAGATAGTATAAACTATAATGGTCAAGTGATGTTCAGGGGACTACGAGACTTTCGAAAACCTTAGGTTGTCCTGTGAACAACTACATCAGGTGTCGAATCACCCAAACATTCTCCGTCTTTACCATGGGAGCAATCTTTCCTTTTACCGCACAGCAATTGAACAATTTTGTGCATATAGGAAAAGAGGGAAGTTTTATGAAGCTCTTTTTCTATGTTTCACTTTAGATGATAACTACCGAGCTGTAGTTAAATACCTAGAAGCTGCTTTGGATGATGACCATCGAGCGACCTACCTTTTCTAGGTCCTGAGTTTTAGTATGTTCGGAGAACTCTATGACATCGATATTTTCTAGAATGACGTGGTGCGTGGGACTTATAGGGATTTAGCCCACTTGGAACTTTCCAACCGCCACACTTCTCACACCTCTCTATGGAAGGTCGAGTGTTTTAGGCACAAATACGACCCTAGTTGTCCACAATGTGTCTGGGTCAAAGAGATCGAGCAGCTGAATACCACCTTAGGAATTCACCTGAGGTCGTCAGCACCCTACCATCAATGGAGTTCCCAGTAAAGGGACTTCAGGTGTGAAGTGTGTCTGGTGTTGTTGTGGTTTGTGTACGATCATTTTAGAATTGTGAGGATGCAATTCTTTATAGGGGGAGAAAATGTAACGCCCCAAGCTTAATGAACTTGAATAGTATTTCTTCACTTTGTTTTAAGAAGGTTTATTTACAATGCAGGTAAATGAATTCAAATTAAGTGAATGAGAAAACAAAAAGAATAAAGAAGGTCTTTCATTCATTGAAATATTACATTATAATATATAAAACCATACAATAAAACGAGAGACCACAACTAACCAAAAATACCCACTTCTAGACCAATTAGAACCACTGGAGCACCAGTAAAGAACATCATTAGACCGGCCAGATAGTGATTGCCCCTCGGATCGGTCATGGTAAAAAACATGATGGCAAGAACTATGATGTAGGTACTTAGTAATAAATGAATAAAAAGAACCATAACTCTAAGCCAAGGTGTTTTAAGGGTATGAGACCCTAAACACCTATTTATAAGGGTCCTTTGGACCGTTGGTAGAAATTTATGACCATTTCTTTCCTTTGTGACCATAGAAAACTAATGGCTATAAATATAGTCATTGGCCACATTTGATAATTAACTAAAAACCTAGTATATTTAGTTCTTCAAATATGTGTATATTTGTTTTGAATTATATAGTTATAATTTTATAATGCAGTTGTTAATGACATCGAATATTGTTATTGATGGAATCATTTTGTGCTATTTAATTAAGCAGATAGTTACATAAACTATTATATAAATAATTGTTTGGGTTTTATGCAAATACATATTTAAACTATCACAGGAATGAATATATACAAAATTATTTTAATTTTTATATAAAATTATTTTTTCGAAAAATATGATATACATATATAAATAAAGTAATAATTAATAGTTTTAATTTATAAATTTATGATTAGATTTATTTTTTTATAAAATAATTAATTTTATGATTCTCGTTTAGAAAAAATTATAACGGTATAAATATATTAATGTTAAACATATGAAATGTTTTGAGTTATGAATTTTGAACAACTCATTTCTTAAAACTAATTTAATGTTTAAATTTAAACTTATAATACATGTGTTATGATAGGATTTATATAAATTACATTAATGACATTAATTAAATAGTGATAATGATATATTAGAAATAATTAAACAAGAAACAAATTATAATATAAAATAGTAGTGGAATGAAGTGGGAAATGTGTTGGACAAAAAAATAAAGGGGTATGATTGACAAAAAGAAAGATAAGGTAATGGGTTATTAAATAATATAGTTTTGACTAGTTTAAAAGTTTTTATAATAATAGGTTAATAAAACACCAAAAGACAAATAAATATAGGGGGAGAATGGAAATCCCGTATGGGATTTGGGGGGGGGGGGGAACCCGGTTTGGGTTTGCGTGGCTAAAAAAAAGAAATAAAACAATAAAAAAATTGGGACTTAAGAAATAAAAAAATAATAATAATCTTCATCGTCTCCCTCAAGGCTATGCAACATAGGCACGACTCCTCCCCAAACCAACCACCGACGCCACCGCGTCACCTTGCCATCGACCAACCAAGCGCCACCCCACCTTGCCGACGCCACTTGACGCCTCGCGTCATCTTCCCCACCGGCTCCAGGTTCTTCCCAACCTCCGGCGTCGTCTCCCCGAAAGCTAGGCCTTTGGGCCGTCGCCCTCACCGCATATCCCTCTCCACTGTTTATCTTCGGCTCGTGACTCCCCTAAGGATCCCTTAGACTCTCCTTTCCATGATCCTACCCCTCTAGAACCCCAAGCTTTATCCTCACCTGAGCCAATCTTGGGGTAAGGTCATATAATATGTATATATATATATATATGTTTTATTATCATTTTATCTAGCTCCAATTTCGGTGTTCAAGTGGAGGGACCCTCTTAGGGTGTGAACCAAAGCATTCTAATCATCTTGGTTCTTTTAAAATTCCTCATCCATGCCATGAACCCCACAGATCTCTAGAAATCTTCCCTCCCCTCTTTTCCAAGCCGAGCTTCCTCCTCAAGTTAATGTACGAGGATATTTCCACTTTTTTTTATATTATACACACACACTTTGTATAATTGGTTATACTATATATATATCAGTACTGGAAACATTCCTCTTCCTCTTTTAAAACTGGGTTTCTGAGTTAGAAATGGTATTCTTTAAATGGAGTAAGGGCTTAGTTTTCAATTTACTAAACCCTTGTATATATATATATATTCTATATATATGTTTTTAAGTATATATATATATATCACCCTTCTTTATGTAATTCCATAAATAATTAAAAAGTTTCACAAAGAATGTTACATATATATATATGGGTTGTTTTGAATATGTCTTAATCCTGAAAAAACACTTTTTAATATATAATTTGTATATGAAGTTGTTTATATATGCAAGTATGTAGTTCAAAACAAGTCTGTTTATAGTTTTTAAAAGATTATTTAAAAATCTTACATAACGGTCTAGATGCGAATTAAATTTTGGGTTCAATTAGAAATGTTCTTTTTATGCAAAACCCAATATATACTTATTTTCATATTCGGGTATGTACATGTATACCCTAGACTCAATCTAAACCAGAATTATAAATTTTAAAGGATGATTTAAAATCTTAAAATAATGTTTTAGTTGCGAATTAAGTTTTAGATGAAATTAGATTTGTACTTCTTATAGAACCTAATAAATACTTATGTGTATATTCGGATATATATATATATACATTTACATGTGGTTCAAATCCAAACTAATCTATATATTCAAAGGTCGAAAGTTGTGTTTACAATGATTCCAAGGTTTATTTTGCGTTGTTTTACTAAATCAAAACCAAATATACACTTTCGTATATTCGGATATACATGAGTAATTAATTAAAAATATTATTATTATTCTTTTTAAAAGGATGAATACCACTCTTTAATTAATGGATTGGATGCGAAATATGTTTTAGATTCAATCAGATTTATACTTGGTATGAAAACCCCTAACTTTTATACATGTAAATGCATCTGGTAGTATAAGCTATAAACATAAAATATTTTGGTTCAAAATCAAGTAGAGTTAATAAATAAAAATGTTTTGGTAACATTTACTACACGTAGGAAGTGGTTAAAACCTATTTGGTTATGACGATTTAAATACATAAACCTTGTGTATACACGGTATTATTTCTATATAGCTTCCAAATCCCTAATTTCCAATATTAAATATTAGAATTAGTTAATGGTTTTATGAAATTAATGTTTGAAGGGTTTCTAGTAAATGTTAATTTGGTGTTCTCTAAACTAATATGCACTTATGTGTATGGGTATACAATAATACGTTTAACATGTCGGGTTTATTTTAATTAAAGCAGTATTAATAATATTATCCACATATTAATTAAAAGAATATATTTTGACTTAACCCAAAATATATTAGAGAATAATGGATTTTTAAAATCATGATTATGTTACATATCATGTTGTTCTCATATATAATGAACCCCCTACAGATATGGTCATTATTCAATCAAGTTGTGATTTGGTCTAATTGCATGCTCACTAGAACTTTTATTAGCATGCGCGTAATTAAATGTGCATGAAATAGGGAATTTAAACTAAGAAGTTATCATTTAATGTGGAAAACCCCATTCATTCATCATTTTATGTACTTTTATTATTATTACATGTGTGAAAGATATTTTACTTACCCATGCCTTTCTTGGGAAATGTTTAACATCAAACTTTATATGTTCATTGTCATATCATGTATTTCTACCATAAATTTAAAATAGTTTCATTATCTATTTTATTTATTGTTGTATTTGATAATGCATACTTATGATAAATAATGAGAAATGAAATTAAATTACCCAAAGTAGTATGAGACACCTTAGATAATACATAATAAAATTAAATTAAATAAGTCAAAGTGGTATGTGCGCTTTGATTTATGAGGTATGAGGAATGCATTGGACTTGTCATGTGATGGGTGGGGCCCGCTATAGCCCCTCGATGCATCAGTAGGTCTCATGAGACAAAACAGTGTCACGACACAAGGCCTAACAACAGTTACGGTTCAGGTGAAATTCCTGGACATAGACGGTTCAGGTGAAATTCCTGGAGATAGACAGTTCAGGTGAAATTCCTGGACATAGATGATTATATTCTTGGCATGAGGCCTTGACATAGTTCGGCATATGCATTTTCCTCATTATGACTATGTAATTTAATTAACCAGAAAAATATTTGATTAGTAGAATATTTTTTAAAGAGCTTATGTATTAAGGTCGAGGCCTTAATCAATAGATGTCTTGGCCGAGGCCTCGAAAATATATTTTCAGAAGGTTCTACATTATAATAAAGAACCATTACTTATGAGTATGAGTTTAAGTGCATATGACATATAATGCATGATCAGTTTTACTTCCCAGATTATTAATGCAAATGCTAGCATTACATTTATTATGTCATCATGTGCATTTAAATAAGTTGTAGTGAGATTAATTATGCACAACTCTAAAAATACTCTTGTCTAGTAGTATTGACACACCTTTCCTTCTATGTTGTTCTTACTTAGTAGTTTTTATGTACCTCCATGCAATCATGCTTATTTTGATAGTTTAGTAACTTTCAATGGTATGTTCAAATACTTGTGCATGTCTTGCTCTAAATGTTTTATAGCTACCTTTGAGGTGTTGTTATGTTTTATTAAAAGGAATTATTTTATGTATGTTAAAGTATTTCCAAAGTTAGTTTTCATAAACTGTATTTAAGTACTTTCAAAACCCCTTACTGAGTATTTCATTTCTCACTCTACGTTTTTGTTTTAAAAATTTTCAGGTATGGGTTTTTACTAAAGTAGTTTTTCAGAAGCAGTTGGTTTCCCAGAACCTAAACCTCGCGATCCTCTGTAATAATGGGACATGATGTAATACTTTTAAATGTTTGAGATGTAATTTTGATACATCATGTCTCACTGGAACTATCTCTGAGCACTCGGAGGCCGGGTCCTTACAACCCTGGGTATTACCCCTATATAATGGCCTATGTCATTTAACCCATGTCATGTAAAATAGGAATACACAATGTGTAGAAGGTTTAAACACCATGTATTTACATTAGGGGTTTACTTGTGTACTCCAGCTGTGTGCCAGTGCACGACATCCACCCGTGTGTCCCTGTCAGTGTACCAGTACATGGGGTATCCCATGTACATGGTCTTTTCTAAGCCATGTTAGGGAGTACACACTGTGTAGGCAACCCATGTACTCCATCCCATGTCTATGTACTCCTTCATGTACACACCAAGTCCATCCAAGGGGACTAAACGTTGTATAGTCAAGGACTACATGACATGTGTATCAAGTTTTTCTAGAACCCATCTTCTTCCTCCCGCTCAAGCTGGTTAATCATCCAGATTCCATCCTGGTGTTTGGTTTGACATGAAACTCCAAATATAATTTCTTTCAATCATTCCATCACTAAATCAGTAACATATAGCCCTTCAATCAGATTGGAAAATGAGATCATTGTCATTATTCATTACACATCGAAGAATGAAAAATCAGCATCAACTGTCATTTGATCCACTACCCCCACCACCATCACAAATCTGTCGAGTTGTACCGATGTCGAATCTATGAGTTCATCTTGTTGTGATAAGAATCTAAGGTAAAATGATTGATTATTCAAAGGATTTTTGAACCAAAGGGAATAATAAGGAATGGGAATAGGAACACGTGAATCAGGGGAGAAAGGTACAAACAAAAACTAGAGGGACAAACTTTGATCGATGTTCATGTTAGTATTGGTTCTTCATTGTTAGTACAATAATGAATCAAAGGAATTTCAAGATCAAACTAAAGATAAATCCTGCAAAATATCTGATCCCTCATGGTGATCGATCCATGGACCGATATATTCATGTATTGGTCTATGTTCAACATAGTAATCAAGAATGGGGAATAAAAAACCAAAATAACATATCTTATCTTGTGTTTGATCAGTCAATGATAAAGAATGATCATTGCATCATCATCATTGGAGATATCTGTTAAGATCAGTGTGTGTCTATTGCTGATCCAAGATTATGTCATCATTTATTGAGAATTATTCTCTAGAGGTTCTCCCCCAAACTTATGTATGGATTTCAAGGTTATGATTCAAACCCTGGATTTTTGAAGAAAGAAAATTACTACTAAACATCCCCTTTCTGCATCGATGATTTGTAATAAAATAATTTTCATAAATAATTTTATTCATTTAAGTGTCCACGAACACCTTTCCACAATCGACCCACAACGATTAAAGTTAGGTCAATCATAGGGTAAAGACTCAATTATGAATTCAATGGTGCCCTTGGATTCTTGATCCGAGCACCCATTTATAAATTATTCTACATTTTCTAGTATAATCGTGTGTTCACATGCTAATTAATATTTTAATGTATTTCGAACATTTTATTTGGGAACATCGTGCCTAATAATTGCATGCCATATTTGCACCTGGTCTTGAAATACATTCATATAATACTTAAAAATAATACAAGGAAATTTTGGGATATTACGTTATTCCCACTTTGAGGCTTAACGTCCTTGAAAAGGAAAAAAAGGGATACTTAAGAAGATTTGGGTCCTAAAAAAGAATCCCAGCCTCCCACTCCTAATCCCTCTCTTATAGATTCATGTGCTTCCAATAGAAACACACCAAAAGAATCGATCACCCATGAAGGATCCTCTCCTACAGATCCTTGATTTTTTTAAGAGGTAGTGCCTCAGTCAAAGACCAAGGCACAATTTATTAATCAAAAAAAGAAAGGGAATTACAAAAGTCTGAAAGACGAAATCTTATTACAATCCTTAATGAAAAAAGGGAGCGAATAGTCAGGAAAATCATCCAACCAGGTAATAACCTGATTAACCCCCTTGTTGGAAAGACTATCAACAACCATGTTCGCTTCGCGGTACACATGTGTGGCAATATAGTTGAGATCCATGAGGGAAGCAAGACATTTAATTCATCCTACTGATCCTTGATTTTTACTATGTACTCAACAAAATTCGCTCCATCATTGATGCCTGTCTCACCATAATCGATGACACTCGATGGGTCATGCACGTACCTCCCCAGTTGTGACATGTAGAAGATGTTGTGTAACTGGTCTAACTACAAGGGAAGAGGTAAGAGTTATTCCACCTCTCCAACTCTACGTTGTATCTAGAAAGGGTTGATAAACCTCAGAGATAACTTCTCACCCCAGCTAAATCTCCATAATCCACATCGAGGTGAAAAACATAGGAACACATGATCTCATTCCTCTAACTCCAAAGGCCTTATCCACCTATCATCATAAGACTTGTGATGGATCTTTGTAGGCTTCATCTACTCCTGAATGATCTTCACCTTCTCTATAGTATCTATCACTAACTCCGGGCCCATGAGCTTTGACTTCCCTTGGTCAGTCCAAAAAAGGGGTGACCTATAGGGATGACCTTATAAAGCCTCTAATGGTACCATACTGATGGTGTAATGGTATTTTTTGTTGTATTAAAACTCCATGAGTGGTAGGTGATCCTCCCAACTACAGCCAAAATCAAACATGCAAGATCGCGTCATGTCCTCCATAACCTGAATGGTCTGATCTGTATGGCCGTTCGTCGGAAGGTGAAACATTGTACTCAATTGTAACTTGGTCCCAAACACCTCATGTAATACCATCCATAACCGGGATGTAAAAAGAGAATCATGATCTAAATCAATCCTTGATGGAACTCCTTGGGTTGAAAATATCCCTTGATCATAGATGTGTCCCAAGCTCTTTAATGATCACTACTCTCGGATAGCTAGGAATTAGGAGGACTTGGTTAGTCGGTCAATGATCACCCATATAGAATTGTGTCCCCGAGAAATGAATGGTAATCCCATCGTGAATTCCATAGATATCTCATCCCACTTTCATTATGGAAACACAAGGGGTTGATCTAAATAAGCTATACGTTGGTGTTTTTCCTTCACTTGCAGACAAGTAAGGCATTGAGAGGCTAACTCTACAACTCCTTTATTCATCATTGGACACCAAAATTGATGTAGGAGGTCCTGGTATATCTTTTCCACACCTAGATGTATCTATAGAGGGGCTGTATGAAACTCCCTTAGAACCTCCTCCCTCAAAATCATAGGTACCATCATGCATCCTATGAAGAGAACGATGTGCTCCCCAACATTAGAAAATCAACCAGTATAATGCCCTATAGAAACCCGAGTGTACAAGGTCTCACATTATATTACCCATGTTGTGCCTCCCAAAATTTCTAAATGATTTTAGGGGTAATAACCATCGACTGGAGAGAAGCTTCTCCCCCTTCATCCAAAAAGGATAACTGCAATGAGGCCAACTATTCTGACTCCTCGTTCATCAACTGCAAACTAGATCTCCAACTTAGAGAGTCTACCACCATGTTCCCCTTCCCAGGAGTATAAACAATCTGAAAGTCATAGTCCTGGAGGAACTCTAGCCATTGAATCTATAATGAGTTGAGATCCTTCTGAGAGAATATATTTTTTAGACTCTTGTGATTGGAGTAGGCGGTAAATCACTCACCCATCAGGTAGCATCACCACATTTACAAAGAAAAGGCTACCGCAACTAGCTCAAGATCATAGGTCACATTGTTATACTCATGTGGTCTCAACTATAATAAAACATAGACAATAACTTCTCACCTCAGCATCAAAACACAACCATGTCTGATTCCTGATGCATCACATAACACTACGTACTTGACACCTTCCTCCGATAATATCAAGATGGGAGAACTTGTCAAAATATGCCTCAACTACTAAAAAATCTACTATCACCTGATTATACCCTAAAATAGGCTAATATTCATTGTTTATAATATATTATTCATGTGATTTATTAATCATAGGCACCATTATTAGTGCATTTTACACTTTGAACATTATTCCACATTATGATTGCAATTCCTTCTTAAAATGCACTATTATATAGTACCTTCTTGAACATCTCATAAAATACATAATTTTCATGATTTTATATTTTATTTTCAGGTCTCCCATGATATAAGGAATGATTCATTCTTTTGAAGCACTTGGAGATTCAATTTGGAAGACCACCAAAGTGGGCCTTTAACCAACAAGGTTCTAGGTGAAGTGAACTTGATAATGGCCCAATAAAAGTACTGTAGAGGACAGGATGTAAGCCCAATAATTCTGAAAATTTAAATTAAGATAGAGGATATTATGGGTAACATTTTATTAAACAGTGTTATAAGCTAATTCAGACGTTTTAATGGTGTTACAGGCATCCCAAGTTGATGATGAAATTATGGTCCAGATTCTGAGGCCCAGAAAAACAGCCCACCATTTTAATCATATCTCATGAACCAAAAATTATTTTGGGTTGAATTTTACAGGATTTTAGGAGACATTAGGGGATCCATTTTATCCTTATATTTACCATTCTAATTAGTCCATCTATAAGGTTCTTTAGGGCTATCTTTGCAGTGGATGCAAGCTGGCTGGCACTTCAGGGGAAGAGTGGAAAAGTCTCATCTACATTAATTTTCCACACACATAGGCCTACCACAATTAATTAAAGACACATGGGAAGATGGGGAATCATATAGAGGATTTTTAAATACCTATTTAATGTAGTAGTGGTGGAGTATTTGAAAGATCTTGGAGCTTTGTTTTCATTGTAATGTTATTGTTCCAATTTGTCTTTGTAACGCTCTTCCTTATCATGTAAGTTGTTCGAATAACCTTAGTTTTAAATAAAAGTTCTTCATATTATTTTATTATATTATTATTAATATAACCATGATACCGTTTCCTCAAGGTGTGAATTTTTTCACCCCAAACCTTGTGATTTGTTCACACAACGGTGGAGTGATCGTTATTTTGTTGTTTTTACTTCTTCAATTCCACCCTTGTAAGTCTACTTCCCACTTCCGTTGACAAAATTCCATCAATGGAGGGCCAACTATTTTATGGTCTGATCTAAGGGAGTATAAAGGGGCTATATTGGATGTTATTTATCACTCTATAAATGTTATTAATTTCTTTTATTTTCATTTCTTTCATTCAATTATTCTCTGCCTTTCTCTTCCTTATTGAATTTATTCACCCCACTTTTGCGTGCTAATTAGATCCTTTACCTTGTAGTGCTCATGAAAATGATCCTACAAGTGTATAGGTGATTAGCATGTGTTTTTGAAGGTTTTTAATCATTAAGTTATGAGTTTATTTTGAATTCATTGCTTGAAACCTTCTCAAGTTAATGAAATTGAAATTGTAAAAAAATAATTCATCCAATCCACCTCGAGCAATAACCTAGGATCAACTCATTTTATTATAATTTTAATTCACATAGATCTCTTAGTTCACTTTCAAAACCATATAAAATCAAACAAAGTTGGCCAATTCATAGAAAAAAATCCATCTCTTTTTATTGTGTATCTAAGGATCTTCTTAGGTCTCTGATGATTCGACAACCCAAGATACACTACAAGTAATCGCTTAACCCTTAGAACTTGGGTAAATTTGGTCCACACCAAATTTTGGTGCCTTTTCCAGGGACCAAGTAAGTTATTTAGACCAAAAACCTTCTTTTCTTACCCCATTCTTCTATTCTATCCCCAATTTCTCTTATCTTTTCCCTTTTTTGCTTTTTTTTCTTTTGGTGCATGTCTGCCTACACCCATGATAACTCAAACAGATTAGCTAGGGTAGAAACTCCTAGGATAGGGGAGTCAAGTTCATATATGGGATTATTTACATTTGATACAAATATTCTTGAAACTCCAAATTCTCTAATTAAAACAAGTCCAATGGAGGGTCTTCAAATAAATCAAATGGTAAACCCTGTGGGTGATCAAATGGGAAACCCAAACCAAGAAGCTCAAAACATATAGAATGGGGTCGATCAAACCATGAACGAATACCTCAATCCAGCATAGAGAAATTCCCCCTCATGCATTAGACACAATTACCTAATATATTACAACAACATATTTAATCCCAATGTCCTAAAACACCTTCCAAAATTCCATGGAATGGAGTATGAGATTCCCTACCTTCACATTAAGGAGTTCAATGACATTGTAGAAACCATGTTTCCCCCACATCAACTTGAATCAGATAAAATGAGGCTATTTACCTTTTCATTAAAGGATTGACCTAAAAAAATTGGCTAAACAATTTAATACCATAATCCATTAACTATTGGGACCAATTAAAAAGGGAATTCTACAAAAAAAATACATTCTCCACCACAAAACAAGATCACTTAAAAAGAGCATCCAAAACATTTTTGAAAAAGAGGGAGATTCATTCTATGAAACATGAGAGAGGTTTAAAGACACCCTAAACATGGTTCCACACCATTTTTTTATATTCCTGAACAAGTGAGAATTTTCTATGAAGGGTTGGGCCTGGGGAACAAAAAATTCACTGACATGATGTGTAATGGGACCTTTAAAAACAAATCCCCAAATGATGCTTATGATTATCTAGAAATCCTTGCAGAACAAAACCAAACATGGGGAACATCACCTTATTTTGAAAATCCACAAAGAAATACTGGAATGAATACACATAGAGAAGAGGAAGGCCTCAGGGATAAATTCACAGCACTCACTAGGAATGATGAAGAGATAGACCTTAAAAAATCTATAAAATCCAAACTATAGACCCTGTTTTCACAATTTGTGACAAACATGACCACAAAACAGAAAATTTCCCATCCATTCCATCCATAAAATATGTTCTTCTAGGAGGAACACCTGTTGAATTCAATGCAATAAACTTTCAAAAGCCCCAATACCAAAACACATTCACCCTAAGGTATAATGACCACCCAGGTTTCCGATGGAGAGATAACCAACAACCTAGCCAACCACAGAGACAAAATCCGTACCCCCATCAGAACTACCAAACCCATAACCAGTTCCAAACCCAAAATATCCAATACCAACAACTAATGTTCCATTTTCAACAAACCATCCCACCTCCAAAATACCCCACCTGGGATAAACCAATCTTCTCAAGAACCAACCCAAACTGTTCCACAAAGCCTACTAGAACAACTGTGCAAACAAATGGAAAGGATGAACTCAGAAGTCTCTTCCCTAAAACAAGAACTTAAAACCATCAAAAATGGAAAGGCACTCATGCCTAGATGAGCCATTTCACAACAAAAAATAAGGGTAGAGTAAAGTTCCACTCAAACAACTCATGAACAACTAAAGGCTGTGACTATTTTAAGAAGTGGGAAATCAATTGAGAAACCTGAACAACTAATTCAAAACCCATCTGAAGAATCAAACATGGATGAAAATTCAAATGAACTAAATGATGAAACTAAAAAACACAATAAAATTGTCAAAGAAACAACTCTTCAACAAAAAATCCCACAACCTGCACCATTTCCTCAATGCATGAGTGGGAAAACCAAGCCTGAATTGAATAAAACATTGAGGGAAATATTCTCACAAGTAAAGTTGAACATTACACTCCTAGATGCTATTAAAACCATTCTTTAATACTCAAAATACCTTAAGGACCTCTTCACATTTAAAAGGAAATTATTACATAAGAACCAAGTCCTTTTAGCAGAAAATGTTAGCACAACAATTCACGAGACCATTCCTCCTAAGTTGAAAGACCCGAGTTTCCCTTACATCGATGTTGAACTAGGAGAGAGAAAAGTTGTCAAAGCCATGTGTGACCTAGGTTATAGTGTCAATATCATCCCCGATTCTGTGTACTTCTAGTTATGCCTGGAAGAGCTCTAACCCACATCTGTCACACTTCAACTTGCTGGTCATAGCATTAGGGTTCCAAAGGGGATTTTGAAGGAATTTATGGTAAAGGTTGAAAACTTCATCTACCATGCTGACTTCATTGTCTTTGACAACCATCCAAAATTATGAAATAAGGAACAAACCCCAATCATCCTTGGTCTTCCTTTCCTTGCAATAATAAACTCTTTTATCCAAGTTCGAAACGGGGACATGACCATCACCTTTGAAAAAATGAGTCTAGACTTGAACTTCTACAATGAAAGCTCACAAATAGGGGATGATGAGGACATTTATGAAGTAAAAATTATAGAAAGCATTGATAATGAATCCATAGAACATCAAGGAATATTTTATGGATATTTAAGTAAGGATGATATTAATTTCCTTTGTTCACATGAAGGAATTTTACCTCCTTGACTTAAACCATTTTCAAATTGCTCTTATGATGAAGTCTTAGGTCCAAAAATTAGTGAAACATTTTAGAAAACCACTTTCATGGAGACCAATCAAACTTTCTTCCCTAAATATGATCAATACAATCTAGTATCTGAAACTTATACATGTGGGGAATCAATCCTATCTAAAACTCTAGGAAACAAAGTTGATCTTGATCCAATATCCCAATCTTCTGCTTAAATTATGAACCAACCTGAGCTTGAATTGAAGGAAATTCCCACTGCACTAAATTATGCCTTTCTAGGGGACAATAAAACAAATCCTATTTCCATTTCTTCTTCTCTTGAATCAAATCAGGAAAATATGCTTCTAGATGTCATTACGAAACATAATAAAGCTATGGGTTGGACCCTGTCTAATATTCTTTGGATTAACCCACTTATCGGGACTCATAGGATTGTTATGGAATCTGATTCAAAGCCATGTGGTCAACCTCAATGGTGACTCAATCCTAATCTCATGGAATTTGTAAGAAAAGAACTTCTGGAAATTTTAAAATATTGTATAGTTTATCCCATAGCTGAGAGTGAGTGGGTGAGCCAAATCCAAGTTGTTCCAAAAAAGGCTGGAATCACAGTGATAACCAATAAGGATGGAGAGATTCTTCCAACAAGGGTGAGTATTGGCTGGAGAGTCTGTATTGAATATAGGAAGCTAAACTCATTTACCAAGAAGGACCATTTCCCCTTACCATTCATTGACCAAGTCCTCGAGAGAGTGGTAGGTTATACCTTCTACTGTTTATTATATGGGTACTCGTGTTATAATAAAGTTGAGGTCTCCCTAGAGGATCAAGGTAAGACTACATTCACATGTCTATTCAGCACCTTTTCTTTCAAATGCATGCCCTTTGGGTTATGTAATGCCCCTGGAACATTCCAACGATGTATGATGGGAATATTCTCAGACATGGTAGAAGATTTTCTAGAGGTCTTCATAGATGACTTCTTTGTGTTTGGGGATACATTTGAGGGATGTCTGAGGAATGTGGAGAGAGTTTTTTTAAGATGCGAAGAAAATAATCTGGTCCTAAATTGGGAAAAATGTCATTTCATGGTTAAAGAGGGACTTGTCCTTGTACATATTCTCTCAGGTAGGGGAATTAAAGTCGATAAAGCCAAGGTTAACATCATTTGTCACCTTCTATCACCCAAACCTGTCAAGGAAGTGAGGTCTTTCTTAGGACATGCTTGTTTTTATAGAATACTCGTTAGGAAATTTAGTTCAATCGGTTGTCCCATTTGCGGCCTTTTAGTAAAGGATGTTCCATTTGTTTGTATAGAAAGCTATGAGGACTCATTCTCAACCCTCAAATCATCTCTCACCTATCCTCCGATCATGAAATCCCCAAATTGGAACCTTCCTTTTGAACTGATGTGTGATTCCAGTGACTTTTTTAGGAGCTGTGTTAGGACAACATTGTGATAAAGCTCCTTATGTAATTTTATATGAAAGCAAATCCTTAAATGATGCCAAAATCAACTATACAACCACTGAGAAGGAGTTACTTGTTGTTGTGTTTTCTTTAGAAAATTTTAGGTCCTACCTCTTAGGATCCCCCATCACTGTGTTCACTGACCATTTTTCTCTAAAATACCTTTTCCAAAAACAAGATGCTAAGGCTAGACTGATTAGGTGGGTCCTTCTCTTATAATAATTTGACCTCAAAATCAAGGAAAAAAAGGGTGTTGAAAATGTTGTAGTTGATCATCTCTCTAGGATATAATTTAATGAAAAATTATCTCATCTTTATGTGTTTGATTCATTCCTTGATGAACACCTATACTCTGTGAGTGATTACCCTTAGTATGCCTATATAGCCAACTTCTTAGTTACAGGAGTCTTTCCAAAATTATTAGGGACTCAAGCTAGAAGAAAATTCTTTTTTGATGTTAGGGACTATGTGGTTGATGATCCATACCTCTATAAGTTCTTACCTGACCAAGTCATTAGGAGGTGTGTCCCATAATCTGAACAAGACTCCATACTTAAATTCTGTCATAGTGAGGCATGTGGAGGTCACTTTTCCTCTAAGAAAACTTCTTCTAAGGTTCTTCAGAGTGGTATCTTCTAGAACACCCTCTCAAGGGACTCATACTCATTTTGTCAAAGCTTTACTAGTTGTCAACATGTAGGGTTCTTCACAAAAAGTAATCAAATGCCACTCACTCCGATCTTAGTGATGGAAATCTTTGACTGCTGGGGAATCGATTTCATGGGTCCCTTTCCAAACTCTAGGGGATAATTGTACATTCTTTTAGGTGTCGACTATGTCTCAAAATGGGTTGAGGCGATTCCTAAAAAATCTAATGATCATCAAACTATGATTATATTTCTCAAGGAAAACATCCTCTCTAGATTTGGAATTCCTAGGGCTATCATTAGTGATCATGGAACTCATTTTTGCAATCGTCCATTTTTAACACTCATGGAAAAGTATGGAATTTCTCAAAAAAGTGACAATGTATTACCACCCACAAACCAATGGTCAAGATGAGTTATCCAATCAATAAATCAAATAAATTCTTGAGAAAACAGTTAATCCATCTAGGAATGATTGGTCAAACAAACTATTAGATACTCTTTGGGCTTATCGAACTGAATTTAAAACCATTTCAGGAATGTACCCATATAAGATGGTTTATGGTAAATCATGCCATTTTCTAGTGGAGATTGAACACAAGGCCTTTTGGGAAATTAAGAAAATGAATTATTACCTCTCATTGGATAAAACAAAAAGGAAATTAGATCTCAATGAACTTGAGGAACTTAGGATGGAGGCTTATGAGAATTCAAGGATCAATAAATCTAATTTACAAGCCTACCAATCTATAAATATTAAATCTAAACACATTGTACTGGGTAAAAATATTCTTTTGTATAGTTCTAAACATCATTTACACTCGAGAAAGTTGAGGTCCAGATGGTCAGGCCCATACCTAGTGCATAAGGTGTACCCCCATGGGGCTGTATAAATTCAAGATCCCACTAATGGTCAAACATTTAAAGTTAATGGACATAGAGTCAAATAATTCATTGAATCATTTCAAAAATAGGAAGTTATTGAAGACTTGTTTGAACCAACCTCATATAAGGAAAATAGTTAAACAATTAGGAGTTTAAGTCGATCTAGAGATGTTAAACAAAAGCGCTGCACAGGAGGCAACCCGTGGTTTTTATATTTCCACTCATTTAATTAGTACCTCAGACTATTGACATGTTCTTATTTTATGAGTAAGGATGGGTATGAAAGGGGATCACCATATTTATCCATGTCACGTGGTGTGATCCCTAAGTAATACCTTACCCAGAAATTTAAGAGAAGACAATGTATCATCAGTTTGTTTTATTTCTATTTGTTTGTATGTTAAAGGAAAAATACAAAAAAAATTCCTTAGACTGTTGACCTGTTCTTATTTCATGAGTAAGGATGGGTATGAAAGGGGAGCTCCATATTCTCCCATGTCATGTGGTGTGATCCCTAAGTAATACCTTACCCATAAATTTAAGATAAGACAATGTATCATCAGTTTATTTTTTTTATGTTTTTTTAGGTTAAAAGAAATAATAATAATAATAATAATTTAGATTGTTGACCTGTTCTTCTTTTATGAGTAAGGATGGGTATTAAAGGGGAGAACCATATTCATTCGTGTCACATGGTGTGATCCCTGAGTAATACCTTACCCAGAAATTTAAGAGAAGAAAATGTATCATCAATTTATTTTTTTTTTTTTTATATTTTTTAGGTTACAAAAAATATACAAAAAAATATATAATAAAAAAAATTTAAAGACATTTCGTAGGTCATTAGGAAAATCCTGTCACAACCATCCAATCCACTGGGACTAGAACCAGAACTGAAGGTAGACTGGGGAATTCATTTTCAACATCAACCACCAGGTGACTTCATTCCATAATTGTCATTTTCAATGTCTTAGTTGAACTTCTCTCCTACCCCATCTAAGTTTTCATTTCCTTAAACACTGGGGAAAATGTTATTCTATGTTGGGGGGAGATAAAATAAAATAATTGATTTTGTTTTCATCATAAAATGTGTGAAAGGATTATTCTTATAAACCTTGAACATGATAACACACATTCCAAACTCTAAAATTGGATATCAAATAATTTTTCATGCCTTGATTATGATTTTAATGAAATTTTAAGTTCATGCGCATAGATTTTGGAAAGTGCAGTTGTCTGATGTGATTTTTCCTCATTTATATTTTCATCTATTTATTTAAAAAAACACAATGCATGTCCTCTAGATAGTGGGGTATTATTTTGAGTTCTTGGGGTCCATAATAAATTGCATAGGGTTGGTGATCATTTTAATTTTTACATGAGTACTCAAAAAAACTCAATTGCGCATAGAGAAATGGATTGAACTAATGTGTGGATTTCAGCACTTGGGGATCTTGACTCCATAGTTGTATGACTTGGAGTTGGAAATTTTATCTCTATTTGTGGTAATTTTAATTTTTTTTATTGAGTTAAATCGAGATGATGCCCGAGTATTTGAGCTTCACTTGGTGCCCTGAGGTCTTTGAACCTAAGAGTCATCGGAAAAGTCTTGCTACATGGGTTTACTTGATTGAGTTAAATTTCAATTTCCATGGAAAAATTAAAAAAAAACAAACGAAAAAAATGGAAAAAAATGAATACTCATCTTAATATTTAATTTTGATTCCTCCTAGTGCTTCCATCTTTTCTTCCTCGAATGAAAATGAACCCCCATGTCTATTATTATGCACAACACTTCATCATGCTTAATTGAAATTGGATGAAATATGGCGATGAATTTGAAAAAAATGAATGGGCCTGAGTTTGGGATATGCATATGGAAATAGATTGTTTTAAATGATTTTGATGGGTTTCATAATTTTTTGGTATGAGATCTTTGGGTGAGAAATGTGTATTAAAATGTTTTTGGAAAACGGAATTCAAATTTCATATATTTGAGATATATTTTGCTCGTGAATAGAAAACATCAATTTGGGGGTGTGATTAGTCCCTAAAAAGGCTAATATTCATTTTCTATAAAATATTATTCATTTGATTTATTAATCATAGACACCATTATTAGTTCATTTTTCACTTTGAACATTATTTCACATTATGATTGCAATTCTTTCTTAAAATGAACTATTACATGGTACCTTTATGAAAATATCATAAAACACATAATTTTCATGATTTTATATTTTATTTTTAGTTCTCCCATGATATAAGGAACAATTCATTCTTTTGAAGCACTTTGAGATTCAATTTGGAAGACCACCAAAGTGGGCCTTGAACCAAAAAAGTTCTGGGCGAAGTGAACTGGATAGCATCCCAATAAAAGTTTTGTATAGGACAGGATTAAATCCCAATGATTTTGGAAATTTAAATTAATATATAGGATATTATGGGGAACATTTTATTAAACAGTGGTCTAAGATAATTCGGACATTTTAATGGTTTTCCAGGCGGCCCATGTTGATGATGATATTCTAGTCCATATTCTGAGTCCCAGAAAAACATCCCATCATTTTAATCATATATCTCACACCAAAAATTATTTTGGGATGAAATTTTAAAGGATTTTATGAGAAATCCTGGGATACAATTTATCCTCATAAGGCCCACTCTAATTCACCCATCTAAAAGGTCCTTTTTGTGCGTCTTTGCGGTGGATGCAAGCTGGTTTCCACTTTGGGGGAAGAGTGAAAAAGTCTCATCTACATTAATTGTCCACCCACATAGGCCAACCAAAATTAATTAAAGACACATGGAAAGATGGGGGCTCAGATAAAGGCTTCCTAAATTCCTATTTAAAGAAGTAGTGGTGGAGTATTTGAAAGATCTTGGAGATTTTTTTTCATTGTAATGTTATTAAGACAAATTGTCTTTGTAACATTCTTCCTTCTCATGTAAGTTATTCAAATCACCTTAGTTTTAAATAAAATTTCTTCTTATTCTCTTATTATGTTCTTATTAATATCACCTTGATAACTTTTCCTCAAGGTGTGAACTTTTTCACACCAAACCATGTGATTTTTTTTACACAACGGTGGAGTGATCGTTATTTTGTTGTTTTTACTTCTTCAATTCCACCTTTGTAAGTATACTTCCCGCTTCCATTGACAAAATGTTATCAATGGAGGGATAAATATTTTATGGGATGATACAATGGAGTAGCAAGGGGATGGATTGGATTTTATTTATCACTCTCTAAATGTTATTAATTTTTTTTATTTGAGTTTCTTTCATTCAATGATTTTCTCTCTTCCTCTTCCTTATTGAATTTATTCACCCCACTTTTGTGTTCTAATTAGATCCTTTACCTTAAAGTGACCATGAAAAATATCCTACAAGTGTATAGGTGATTAGAATGTATTTTTGATGGTATTTAATCAGTAAGTGATGAGGTTAGTTTAAATTCATTGCTTGAACCCTTCTCAAGTTAAGGAAATTGAAATTGTAAAAAAATAATTCATCCAACCCACCCTGAGAAATAACCTAGGATCAAATAATTTTATCATAATTTGAACTCAAATAGATCTCATAGTTCTCTTTTAAAACCATATAAAATCAACCCAAGTTGGCCACTTCATATCCAAAAATCCACCTCTTTTTATTGTGTGTCTAAGGATCTTCTTAGGACTCTGAGGATTCGACAACCCAAGCTACACTACAAGCGACCACTTAAGCCTTAGAACTTGGATAAATTTGGGAAACACAAGCACCTTTCTTTACACATGAAAGGATACCCCTTTTTATTAAAATATGTCATGGGTGTTTATATCCTAGAGAAATAAGGTATTAATCTATGGTAATAGTCTTTGAACCCAAGGAAGCTCTACACCTCTGTAATTCTCTTATGTGGCTCCCATTCTAACACCACCTCAACCTTGGATGGGTCCACTACCACTCTATCCGCTAAGATAACATGTCCCAAAAAGTGGACCTACTTTATCCATAACTATAACTTTGAGAGATTTTTGTATAGATGGTGCTCTCAAAGTATTTCAAAAAATATCCTTAAGTGTCTTGTATGATGCACCTCGGATGCTGAGTACACAAGGATATTGTCGATGCAGACTACCACAAAACGGTCAAAGTATGGCTGAAAGATCTAGTTAATGGGTCATATGAACACTTATAGGGAATTCATCATGCAAAATAGAATCACCAAGTTTCATAGTAATTGTAACAACATCTAAAGTCTTTATTCGATTTATCCTTGTCTTGTAATCATATCCAGTTATAGCCTGATCTGGGGTCATCGTTCAAGAAATTTTGGGCCCCTTTCAATTGATCAAATAGTTTGTTGATCCTCGGTAGTGGATACTTTTTCTTAATGGTCACCTGGTTCAAGCGCCATTAGTCCACAAACAACCTCAATCTCTCACCTACCTTCTTGGAAAACAAAACTAGGGATACCCATGGTAAAACGATGGGTCTCATGAAGCCCTTCCTTTGAAATTATTCTAACGACACCCTCAACTCAAAAAGCTCCATGGGATCCATCCGATATACTGGTGTAGATATTGGTGTCGTCCTAGGGTGTAGATCAATGCATATGTCTATCTCTCGGTGGGGAGTTAAACCTAGAATATCTCCAGTAAAGACTTCCTTGTACTTCGCCACCACTATAAAATATTGTAATCTCATAAAATTCACTAGACCAAGGGTTAGGCTATCCAACTGATGAGAAATAGACTATACTCTCCTATGAATGAGTCCATAATATGTTACATGAGATTACTTTTCTCCGAAAAAGGAAAACATGGTCCCACCACTACAGACACACCGAACCCTTCACCTAAAACCATCAATATGTTCATGAACTATAGATAACCAATCCGTACCAATAATGACATTGTAAGGCCTTGACGCTACTATGAAGAGAATCCAACATAAACTCCCACCTCTAAGAGTAAAGTCTAAATATCATAAAAATTATGTGATCTCTAAGACTTATCTATTAGGATTCTCCAAGCATAAGGGCCAAGTCAATAGTTCAACTGGAATATCTATGTCTCGAACAAGGTATGTAGAAAGAAAGGAATGGCTAGAATCTGTGTCTATTAGTACTAAATATGAAGTATAAAAATCACATATCATTCCTCGAATCATTATGAGAGCCCTCGGGTCATAAGCCACATCCACCTGTATCTATCCCCACACTTATCCTCCATATCGTTGAGCCTAGCATGGATCACATGGGGGTGGTGGTAGTAACAAGTTGAAACTCTGAACACCTCCTGCTACTCTCCCACCTCCTCTGGAACATCTTCCACCATAAATATCTTTATGCTCCGGTTGTTGTACCTACCTCAGTGGTCCGTCCACTATCTCCTTGTCAGTAGTATGCTGGGTTAGACAATCTCAAGTGAGATGTCCCCTACTGTCATATGAATAGAACTTCCTCTCGCTACGTTGACTGGTCCCAACCTCTGAGCCCTGAACTACATATTATCTCTCCTTGGACCTCCTATTGAAATTTATCACACATCTATGTCCCCAAGACTAATTTCGAATCCCTAATTCCATGGTATCTTCTTATTCTATCCCACTAATGACCATCACTAGTTTTATATGCTCGTCTAATAAGCTTTTAGCCACTAAATCCCACTCAAGTATCCTAGAATAACTGAGGGATAATACTGGATCAGATGTCTCTATACAAACATTGTTCAAAGGTCCAATACCTGAAGTACTAATCTCGAACTATATCCATTAAGTAATTGGAAATGTTGGTAAACCTCGATGAATAATCTACCACTGACATGATACCCTATTGGAGCTTAAGAAGCTCTTATATATGCACATCCCTCAGTGTAACTAGTGATAAATCCTTTGTGAAGAGGCACTCGAACTCTATCCATGAATGATTCATCTCATCACGAGTCTGGGTAACCAAACTCCACTATCATCCTACTGGTCTATGAAGAAGGCTCACCACTGGGACCACTATATGATCTTTTAATATCTAGACTATATAGAAAACACAGGTTACCACCTCAGGAAAGTCCTCATACACCTATGGTTTAATGTCACCTAGGAACTTGAGGGGTCTCTTCCATTGAATCTCATGAAGCACGTTCATCCTGCATACATCATCTACTGGTACTTCAAGTACCACATGCTTCTCTATAGGTGGAAGTATGTCTAGTGCACCACCTGGAGGTAATATATCAGGAACTGGTCCATGTATCAAAACCTCGTTTCTGAGTGGGTCATCCTCATGATCAAGCCACTGAATCGTAGAGGGAACATGTCGTGGAGGCTTTCTAAAAGTAAACAAGATGTACCACGGTCAATGAGTATATATGAAGATTTGACTCAAGAAAGACATGGAACCACAATCCATTCCTATATGATACATGTACCATGTTCCCCTATAACTAATGTTTTCATGTACCGAGTCGAATAGAAGTTGATTAGATTCCTAATGTATGGATACATTGGATGCCACACCAACACTGGAGTCCCTTCCCTAAAATCCGAACTCGAAACACTTAACACTATTTATCTAAACCAATATCATACACTCCCGGTCCAAATATAGAATTGACTACTCTGATACCACTATGTCATGACCCGTCCTAGTGGGGCATGTGCTGTGACTCCCCAAGCCTACCTCCAATAGGCCAGCGTCTTGTCACTAGCACTGAGTAGACATATCACTAACATGATAGTCATTCCCTAAGTACCTGTACACACACACATATCTCTAAACCTATAAAAATTCTCAAATGTAAAAATAACTAAACAAAAAATTCTTACATACATATATATCCCAAATCTAGAGTACGATAGGAATTAAAGTAAAGTAAAATAGGTCAAAATACAAACCCACTATAAAGATGTCTGTAACACATGACCAACCTTTAAGTAAAAGGTAATGGGAATTCTATCTGAAAGCCATAAGAAAACACATTGGTCTTTCCGATCTCACTAAGAACCATCTAGTCCCGGTCTACCTAGGACTCCATCAAAAGGCCAATCATCTACACATGACATGAAACATGTGGAAAAGTACTATACAAGATGAGTATAACAATACCCAGTAAAACGCCCTGAAGCTAAAAAATAATACAACATAGGAAATTACATTCATCTATACCCAGGTATATGTCTACAACACATATAATAAAAATTTCCAAATATACTCAATCGAAAGAAAAAAATATAGAGGTAAGATACAATCATAGTATGCCATCCTTAGGATTTTATTTCAAATATTTCATGCAGTAAACATATGGGAGAACACACTTCCAAGTTTGATATCACTGGTGATGTCTATTTGAGAGATTCTACTCGTCAGGTCTCTCCATGAGAAAGATACATTGATGGTCCTAAGAGAATATGATACACATATGAGGATCACAACCCGAGCCATGGGGTGAAACCAAAAACTCAATCTATATTAACACACTAAATATTGGATTGACTCCCACATAGTTTTGGTCATGTCAATACCAAGAACTCCACAAAGGGCACAAATATTGTAACACCCTGATATTTTGTGAATTTTTTTCGAACTAATTTAACCTTTTTGAAATTTTGTATTTCATGAAACATTGAAGATAGTCCATTTTATATTAAATCATTTTGTTTGTCTTGAATTATATGTAAAACCAAGTTAATCCTTCACTACACACAACATAAACATTGGCCTACTCTACATGGAACACCGAGGTTAGCTTGTGCTATACACAATAATGACTTTCTTCGATGACATGCATAACACACAAGACCGAGGATTATTGAACAATAATATATTATTAAAATTTTATTATTTAATATAATATGATAAAACCTTGATGTTAAATTAGAGTTTGAGGATAGTATTAACTAATTTATGAAAATATATGGTTTATAAAATATAATAAGAATTCATAGGCTACCAATTAATTATAAATGAATATAAAAGGAAATATTATTATTGTCACAAATATGTTTTACCCTATTAAATTAAATTTTCATTTATGTCTTATAATTATCTAATTCAAACATTCTTTTCACATGGAACATCGACTTGGTGTATGTTACACGCAATACTGAGTTTCTACGAAACATGTTTTTATTATTATAATCATTTAAACGAGTTAGTTGTAACCTATCCATTAAAACTTAGTAATATGAAAATTCATAACTACTTCTTAAATATTTTTTATAATTATTTATAGGAATATAAAATATTTCTAATCAACTTTATTATTTTTGGTAGTCCTTTTATGTTTAAAAATACTATTTTCTTGAATGAACCACTTTTAATGTCCCTCTGTGAAAAATAATAAAATTAATTTTAGAAAAATTTATAAATGGAATTTGATAAAATAAACTACATTTTTTAATTTAGAATATAGAAATTATATTATAGTTATTTGTTTGTATTTTTCTGAGAAGCTTCATTTTTTGATAAATACTGAAAAATACTACTTCTTAGTTACAAGATACCTTATTATTTAATTAATTATTAATGTTAAATGATATTATAAATTTATTTTAGGGTCAAATTATATAAATATTAAATATACTAATTCAATTTAATTAACTAAAATCAATTTCACTTTAAAATTAAATATAAACCATTAACAAAATTTTGAACTTTTTTCTACTTTAAAGACACATTATTTTATCTCGTCTGTGGGATTAGCATTAATCCTAAATTTTCAGCTTCTCTGATTTCAATTTTTAAAAATCAACATACCCCATTTTATTCAATATAATATTTATATTATAATAGTACTATGTTAATTTTTGACCAAAATGATTAGAAAAAGTGATTAAAAGTAATCACAGTGATTAAGGTCAAATTAAGCTTCATTATTGACTAAACCGTAAAATGAAGGGATAAAATAAACTATCCACTTATAAAACACCCATTATATTTCCATGTTTCTTCCATAAACCTTCCATTATTTATTTTTTTTGTTTTTGATGAATTTTTTTAGGTTAGAACACGTGTACACCTAACTTGTTTCTAAATATTCCAAGTGATCCCTTTTCCTTCACTATAAAAATCCACCACATCTCCCACTTCCTCACAACTCTAAAACCTCTTAAGATCATCCAATAACTGCCTAATAAACATTACCTAAATCCTACCTTACTCATAGAATCCTTCCCTTGGGAATAAGTGTCACGAACCGTCCCCCGAGGCTCGTGTCGTGACTACCCCAAGCCCGCCTTCCATAGGCCAGGGGCTG
Source organism: Viscum album (assembly GCA_963277665.1). NCBI lineage: Eukaryota > Viridiplantae > Streptophyta > Magnoliopsida > Santalales > Viscaceae > Viscum > Viscum album. The sequence goes on from OY728165.1 coordinate 685,834,215, forward strand.
GAGACTAGCACCAAAGGGAATATTCCCTAAAACAGGAAGGCATTGCCTTTAAACCTAGAAAAACACATGGTTCAAGAACATAACAAGAATCAAATGTGAAGTAAACATTTGTAGTAAAAGTGTACTAAAAGTAAAGGGGCCGAAATACAATCCCAACTGGAAAAGTACTAGTACAACTGTAAAGTAAAAAACAACTGAAAGGTAAAAATCATCTCCTGGATCATCTACCGTAGATCATACCTGAAGGGTAGGTAAAGATCGCCTCCACAATACTCCACGTTCTCCCATCTCCTCCGCGTTGCGTCACACCGAATGTCCACCTTCAAGCGCCGTCCAATTCTAGATCCCTCAGCCTCGATCAATGTTGTACGTTGTCTATACAAGACACAGCAAGGTGCGAGCGAAGCGAATGCAGGGGTGAGTATAACGATACTCAGTAGGGACCCTATGACTGCGAAGGTCTCCTATAACGCCACAATGAAAAACCACATGGTAACACCACAAAGGTAAACCACCATACAGGTGAAGTACCATATAACATAACCTCAATCACAAGCACAAAGTAAAGACAACTCACACTAAGATTTATTCTAGGGGTAGTAACAAGAAACATACCCAGTCACAACGTTAAAAACCTCGGATGCTGGAGAAATCCTCCTCTATCGAGTACATTGGGCCTTTCACGTCACACAGAGGCGCTTCCCACTAACCTTGAACTGCTGAAGTACTGCTCCCCATCGCGTACCGTGGGTCTTTCGGGTCACACAGAGCTGTCCCCCCAATGCGGTCTGATAAGGTACTCCTCCCCATCATGTACCACAGATTCTCCCCACTGTGGCCCTCTAGGTCACACAGAACCACCCAACACCATCATGGTATACTAAGGTACTCCTCCCCATCACATACCACGACTGTCAAGTTACTCCGAGTTGAAAATTCCGCAGTGGTTAGTTCTCAGCTAGTCGCAGGGTTCTATACGTATTGCACTCGGGAGAATCGCTCCCCAAGCCACCAGTCATATCTCAACCAGCACGAATTCTCACAAAGAAATAACCCAATGATCCTCCATGTCATTAGGGTTCCAACACAATAGACGGCACATCAGTTAGACGCCCAATTTGTGCATTATTGGCATTTCAGTGCTGAGGGACCGGTTGGATTTGAGTGTGATCCAACCTGACCGAACTCCATGTTTCTCCAAAACTCTAATGGAGTAAGGAAAAAGGACAGTCTTTCTCCAAGGGTCCCAACTCCACATACAGTTTGTCAAACGAGCGTATGGTTCTCAAGATAAACCCCTTTTAGCATTTCTGGGCATGGGTCTAGTCCGACCTGGTCGGATCAACCCATACCGACCTGATCTGGGCGAGACCGAGGTGGACTTGGCCCACTAGGCCGATGTACGACCCCTAGGAGGGGTGGCCCGACCCAAATAGGGTGACCTGAAAAGGGGCAACCCAGCCCACGTGGGGCGGGTCGCCCCTTTATGAGCCTGCCTTGTGGGTGGCCTCTCTTGTGGTCGGACCAAACATTGACCCAGCAGGCCGAGTCCACCTCAGCCCCACCCAGACTTGATCGGATCGGACCTGGGCCCAACTGGGCCCAAAAACACTCAAAGAGTCTTATATTGAGGACCGAGCGCTTGTTTGACGAACCGTCTACAGCGTTGGGACCCTTGGAGAAAGACTATCCTTTTTTCCTTACTCAATTAGAATTTTAGAGAAACTTGGATTTTGGCCAAGTTGGATCACTCCCGAATCCAACTAGACCCTCAACACTGAAATACCAATAACACACAGACCATGCGTCTGACTGATGTGCTGTATGTTGCGTTAGAACCCTTATGACATGAAGGATCATCGGGATACTTCATTGTGAGAATTCATGCTGGTTGATATATGACTGATGGATTGGGGAGCAGTTCTCCCATGTGCACTATATACGGAACCCTACAACTGGCTGAGACGTGATGACTATTAACTTTTCAACTCGGAGTGACTCGACAGCCACAGTACGTGATGGGGAGGAGTACCTTAGCAGACCATGATGGGGGTGGGTGGTTCTACGTGACTTGGAGGGCCACGATGGGGAGCATCTGTGGTACGCGATGTGGAGGAGTACATTAGCATACCACGTTGGGGGGGGGGGGGGCGACTCTGTGTGACCCGACAGACCCACAGTAGGTGATGGGGAGCAGTACTTCAGTATCTCAAGGTTAGTGGGAAGCACCTCTGTGTAATGCGGCAGGCCCACTGTACTTGATAGAGGAGGATTTCTCCAGCATCTAAGGCATTCGATGATGTGACTAGGGATGTTACTTGTTACTTCCCCTAGAATAAATCCTGGTGTGAGCTATCTTTACATTGTGATTTTGATTGAGGTTATGCTATATGGTACATTACCTGGGTGGTAATTAACCTTCGTGGTGTTACCCTGTGGTTTTTTTTGTGAAATTCTAGGAGACCTTCGGGGTCTTGAGGTCCCTACTATGTATCGTTATACTCACCCCTGCACAGGCTTCGCTCACACCTTGTTGTGTCTTGTGCAGACTATGTACAACATTGATCGAGGCTGATGGATCCTGGGCTGGACGGTGCTCGAAGGTGGAGATTCGGCGTGACGCGAAGGGGAGGATATGGGAGGACGTGGAGTACTGTGGAGGTTATATACACATACCCTTCAGGTAGGATCCATGGTGGATGATAAAAGAGTTTATTTTCACCTTTCAGCTATTTTGTACTTTTCAGTTGTACTTGTACTTTTCCAGGTGGGCTTGTATTCCTGCCCCTTTACTTTTAGTACACTTTATTATAGCTGTTTACTTCACAGTTTCTTCTTGTTGTGTTCTCGGACCATGTGTTTTTACAGGTTTAAAGGAAATTCCTTCCCGTTTTAGAGAATATTCCTTTCAGTGCTAGTCTCCAGCCCCTGTCCTATGGAAGGTGGGCTTGGGGTAGTCACAGCATGGGCCCCGAGAGACGGGTCATGAGAAAGTGGTATCAGAGGAGTTTGGTTCTAATGAAGAACTATGACTCTGATCTTTTCTATGTGGAAATAATGTTAAGTGATTTGAGTGTGGTTTTCATTTTAGGGAGTCTAGTGTTGGTGCGACAGCTGACATATCCATACACCAGGACCTAGAATTCTGATTTCCGACTCAACGCATGAAATCACTAATTGTGTTTGTTTTTGAAAAGTATTTCTTGTGTTTTCTTAAGTCAGCTCACCAGGTATAAATTTTAACCATGGAAAACATGTATCTTTTGAGGATGACACCATGAAGACACCCATCTAGGTTTCCTGAGAGAGTACACGATGACAGCCCACCGAGTGATGAGGCATCGGTGCATAGCCCTATCACAGCGTTAGCACCTTCGGGTGGTGTACCAACAGCTACACTTATCGTTGGGTAGTCATTGCCACCATCCCCACTAGCAGAGGATGCACAGTAACTGAGCATGTTTCACGAGTTCCAGTGGTAGAGGCCTCCATGGTTCTAAGGTGAGACGGTCTCGCAGGCGGCTGAGGACTGGCTAGAGGCTGTTGCTAGAGTTTTTCACTTAGTTGGGACACCAGCTGATTTTATGGCGATCCTGATAGCCAACTTTTTTCAGGAATCTATAGGGAGATGGTGGAGCTTGATGATTCAGATACATGATGAGGATACCCTCATCTGGGTGGAATTCGAGGGCCTTTTCAGGGTAGAATTTTTTCTAGAGACCATACTCTTTGTGTGTATACAGGAGCTACTGCAATTACATTAGGGCAACATGACAGTGGACCAGTACTCGGTGAGGTTCACTGATCTCTCTTGAAACTCCACTAACATGGTATGAGACCCTTTATTTAGGGCCCAGACCTTTGATCAGGGTCTCTGATGGGAGATCTGACCATCGATGGTATCCCTCAGCATTCTGACGCAGGCTGGGGTGCTTGAGCGAGCACTTTTGGTGGAGAGAATCCTAGCTGAGAAGGCACTGACATCTAGAGATACCACCAGGTGACTGGTAGTAGAGTCATCTATAGGAGGTAGTAGGAAGATGACATAGAGGTCCAAGAGGACTATACCTTATGGTGGATAGCCCCGGGACATAGGGTCAGAGGTGTGAGGCTCACAAGGCAGAGGGAGACAGGCTAGGGGCACGTAGTGTTACACATGCGGCATGCAGGGTCATATGGCTCGCGACTGATCGATCCTCCATACCAATGACCAGAAGATGGTCAAGGGACCACTAAGGCAGAGGAAGAGTTTCGAGAGAGGAGGTCCAATGATGGTAGACATGGTAGAGGTTCTGGTCGTGCAGCAGGCAGTTGGTGACGTTTCGAGATTTTACCACCACCACCGCCAGGTTGTCCACCCCAACCACAGGGACCGGGCGGACAGGGACGAGCTCAGCTCCAGGTAGCTGAGGCCTATGACCACGACTCTCCAAATATTATTAGCACTATGATCTGTGTCGACTCCACCTTAGTTACAGTACTTATAGACACAGGTTCCAGTCACTCTTTTGTTTCCACGACCCTCGTTTGGGGCTCGGAGATTCCGGTGGAGCCATTGGCTCGACCCTTATGGATATAGACGCCTACGAGAGAGGATTATAAGTTTACGAACTAGTGTCGTCAATGTGAGATTACTCTAGGAGGATATATCTTTGGCTGAGATCTCCTAGTAGAGTCATCGAGGCCTTACGACATCATCTTGGGTATGGACTAGTTATCCACAGTCCATGATCAGATTGACTATATTAAGTGCAAAGTGTGGTGTGTCCGCACGAACGAGACCAGGTTTTTCTTCATCGGAAATAAGGGAACCTTTGAAGCACAGGATGGACTTACCCAGAGGAGGGTGCAGCTGATTACTCATCAGTTGGCTACCCTTACCCTCAGAGCAGTTGATGTTGAGAGTCTGAGCTATCCTGTAGTGGTGGACCAGTATGCCGATGTCTTTCTTGATGATGTTATAGGACTACCTCTACGTAGAGAGGTAAACTATTACATAGACTTGTACCTCGGGATGGAACTGATATCTACACCAGTATATCAGATGGATCCCATGGAGCTTCGTGAGTTATGTGTACAGTTGGTGGACTTTCAAAGAAAGGGGTTCATAAGACCTAGTGTTTCTCCATTGGTATCCCCGATTTTGTTCGCCATGAATGAAAATGAGAGTTTGAGACTCTGTGTAGACTATAGGAACCTAAACAAGGTGACCATTAATAACTAATATCCAATACTTAGGATTTATTATTTTATCGATCAACTGAAGGGAGATCACTGGTTTTCGAAGATAGACCTTCGATCGGGCTGTCATCAGCTCAGGATATGAGATGAGTATGTGTAGAAGACAACCTTCATATGTCAGTATGTACATTATGAGTTCTTGGTTATGCCTTTAGGGATGACCAACACCCCAACAATGTTCATGGGACTCATGAACAAGATCTTTCAGCCATACCTTGATCACTTTGTGGTGGTGTTCATCGATGACATCTTGATTTACTCAGCGATGGAGGAGGAGCATGCCTATTATCTACAGATGGTTCTGGATACACTCCGAGAGCACCTGCTTTATGGTAAAATCTCGACATGCCAATACTGGATATGGGAGGTCCACTTTCAGGGACATGTTATCTTAGAGGCTGGAGTTGTAGTGGATCCAGTGAAGATAGATTCTATGCTAGCTTGGGAGCCACCCAGGAGCGTGAAAGAGGTGTGGAGTTTCCTACGGTTGGATGGATACTACGAGAGATTCATGACTGACTTTAATAGAGTTGAAACACCCTTGTCAGCTTTGAAAAAGATGGGGAAACCTTTCCCATGGATGGAGAGATACCAACAGAGTTTCTTGGAGCTGAGGCACAGACTGAAAAGTTCCCCCATATTGAGGCTACCGGTAGAGGGCGTTGGGTATGTAGTCTACTACGAAACATCATGGACCGAGAAGGGATGTGTCTTGATGTAAGAGCGAGTAGTGATCACTTATGGTTCATGAAAACTGAGACATCATGAGAAAAACTATGTTACCCATGAACTGGAGTTATCAACAGTTGTCTTTTCCTTGAAGCTGTGGCGACATTACTTGATGGGGGAACGTTTTACAGTCTAATCTGATCACAAGAGTTTCAGAAATATATTCTCTCAGAAGGAACTAAACCTGAGACAATTATGATGGATAGAGTTCTTCTAGGACTATGACTTTGAGATTGTCTATACTCTTGGGAAGGGGAATGTGGTAGCATATGCACTCAGCAAGAGGTCTAGTCTATAATTACTGAGTGTGGTGACAGAGCAACTAGCCTCATTGTAGATATCCTTCAGGGATAGAGATGGAGCAGCATACCTCCAGTCTATGACAGTCACACCCCCACTCCTTTAGCGAGTTAGGGAGGTGCAGCTTGGGGACAATGATTGCGAGGCTTGACGTGCTCAGATATCCTCAGGGCAGGCTCCTGATATATTTTTTGAAGATGGGGAGCACGTCATCCTCTTTAGAGGACGTACCATGGTACCAATGGAACTACGGGGGGGGGGGGGGGGGGAGGTGTTGAGAGAGTTCCATATACACCCTATGGCGGTACTTCCTGGTGTGGTGAAGATGTACCAGGACCTTAGGCATTAGCACTGGTGGCCAGGGATGAAGAAGGTAGTGGCATAGTTTGTTTCATGATGCCTCACTTGTCAGCAAGTGAAGGCTGAGCATCAGATTCCAGCAGGCTTAGCTCGACCACTAGAGGTTCCAGAGTGTAAGTGGGATGGGATATCCATGGAATTCGTGATAAGGCTTCCACGTACATCTAGGGGACATGATTCCATATGGGTAATCATTGACCGACTCACCAATTTAGCCCACTTCCTACCTATCTGAGAGAAGGGATCAATAGAGGTCTTGGGACAACACTATGTACAGAAGATCCTGCGACTTTATGGGGTTCCATCAATGATCATCTCTGACTATGAAAAAAAATTTACATCCCGGTTGTGGAAGGGATTTTAGGAGGTGTTTGGGACTCAGCTGCGTTTGAGCACCGCCTTTCTTCCTCAGATGGATGGTCAGACGAAGAGAACCATTCAGACGCTTGAGGACATTCTTAGTGCATGTGTCCTAGATTTTGGCTATAGTTGGGAGCATCCGTTTCCCTTGGTGGAGTTCACATACAACAATAGTTATCACTCCACCATCGGTATGGAACCATTCGAGGCCCTTTACGACCAACCTTGCCGATCAACTTTATACTGGACAGACCCAAGGGAGTCAGCACTTATGGGTCCAGAGTTGGTACGAGCTACCACTGAGAACATGCAGATCATCCAGGAGTGGATGAAGACTGCACAGAGCAGAAAGAAGTCATATGCTGACAGAAGATGGAGACCCATGGAGTTCTAGGAGGGAGGGAATGTTTTCTTGTGAGTCTCTCCTTGACGAGGACTACATAGATTTGGACAAGGTAACAATTTATCACTGAGGTTAATCGAGCCATTTCGGATACTTCATAGGATAGGTGAGGTGTAATACCACTTGGAACTTCCACTGTAGTTGGAGAAGATGCACGGCGTCTTCCATGTATCATAGCTGAGTAAATACGTGCATGACCCATCTCACATCATAGACCATGGAGATCTAGACTTAGATGATGGGGCAACGTTTACAGAGGTTCCAGTAAAGATTGAGGATTGACAGGAGTGAGTCCTTCGTGGATGGTCGATACCTCTGGTACACATTCACTGGAAGCACGAGAACCTCCATTAGAGCACATGGGGGTAGGAGGATTAGATTTGTGCTCAGTACCCCCATTTGATTTATTAGTCTATGTTGTGGCTTTGAGGGACGTAAAATCCCTAAGGTGGGTATAATGTAAAGACCCAGATTTTTCATGTAATTTTTTTGTTTTATTATTATTATGGGATTATTATGAGTCTGCAAAAATTGACAGCGTGTGATTCTGAGGCCCGGTGTGTCCAGAATTAATTTATGAACTTTTTTTGGGTACGTCAAATAAACACATGAACGACATTTTCTAACTTTTGAATCGTTGATCGGATTAAAAATCTAAGGGCACCATTGAATCCACAGCACCAAGATTCACTTAAGGGAGGCTTTACTTTGACCACAGTAGGTCCATAGAAGAAGTTAATTTTTGTAGCTTTTAAAAGAAATAAAATAAAATAATCTCATTATTTTATTTCTCTTCTACCAACGGACAGGTGGAGTGTGGGACCAACGGTGAGTCAGTCCAATGAATGGATTGACATGAAAAATCCAAAGTAACGACGTCGTTGGATGATTAAGAAGCTTCCTAAATTATGAGCCCCATTAACTCCTAACGTCGTTACTTACTCTCACCCTCTCATATAAATATAGAGCTTGGGGGAGGGGTATTAGACAAGATTCACTAAGAAACAAAGTACTATTGGAGTGCCATAACACTGAGCCCTTAGAGGACGGAGCCAACCCCCATAGGAGGTGACATGTGATACCAAAAACCTGAACTGGAGTTTAATGTTCTAGTGGTGGTGATGATAGCTTGTTGCGGGGACGACGAACAATGAGACTCCCTCAACCACAAGCGCTCACCAATGTTTCAAGTTTGGGGGTTATTTAGTTTGTGCATTTTTGATTCCCTCTTCCCTATTCATGAAATTATATGAAAAATGTAGGTCAACCGACTAATGGGTTGACCCACGATTCATTCATCTTTGCAGGAGGTTTGTTGCGGGGAATATTTGTGGGGTTTATCTTGTTGTTTAATTAAATTGATTATTCAACCCCTTAATATCCTTCATAATACGAGCTAACGTGAAGGACACGGGCCTCACGAACTTGGAACAAACCCTCCATTATCTTGCTATCCTTGTGCCACCTTGGACGACCACAAGCACGTCGCAAGAGGAAGGTCACAGATCTTCATCCACGATGAACGAAGGAGGCGTCCGACACGACAGTCGACCGCGGTAAGGGAGGCGGCACAAACTTCACATTTCTGGTGAATAAGAGTTATGAACAAATCCACAGTAGAGGTCAAACCCACCTCCGGTGGGTTCTGTGGTGACCGAGCGGTGCCCACATGGAGCCACCGCCTCGCCAACAGAATGGCATTTGGGCTAGTCGGGGATCCAGGAGGCCAGGGGGTTACACCCTCCATGTCGAACTAAACCGGGTCGCCACCCTTGAATCAAGCTGACGCCCTCAAGCCGGGCTGCTTACCTCATGCCGAGCCGCCGCCCTCAGACCGGGCTGCCTCCCTTAGACTGGGCTACCGCCCCAGCAGGCTACCGCCCGCGAACTGGGCTGCCGCCCTCTGATTGGGCCGCCGCCCCCAGACCGGGCCACCAACCTAGCAAATCACCACCCCACACAGGCTAGGTCACTTCTTTGCGGGCCACCCTATTTGAGACAGGATACCCTTGCAGGCTGCCCCTCTTGTGGGTCGGACCATAACCAGGCCCAACTAGGCCCAAAAACACTCAAAGGACCTTATCTTGAGAACCAGACACCTGTTTGATGGACCGTCTATGGCGTTGGGACCCTTAGAGCGAGACAATCCTTTTTAACTACTATATTAGAGTTTCAAAGAAACTTGGAGTTCGACCGGGTTGGATCACACCCAAATCCAACCAGGCCCTCAGCACTAAAATTACAATAATGCATAGACCATGCATTCGACTGACATGCCATATGTTGCATTAGAACCCTTTTGACTTGGCTGATCGTCAGGTTAATTCTTTGTGATACTTCGTGCTGGTTGAGATATGACTGATGGCTTGGGGAGCGATTCTCTAAAGCGCACTACGTACGGAACCATGCGACTAGTTGAGACCTGACAACTGTTGTCTTTTCAACTCGTAGTGACTCAACGGTCACGATATGCGATTGGGAGGAGTATATTAGCAGAAGAAGATGAGGGTGGGTGATTCTATGTGACCTAGAAGGCCACAGTGGGGATATTCCATGGTACGCGATGGGGAGGAGTACCTTAGCAGACCACGATGGGGGTGGGTGGCACTATGTGACCCAACAGACCCGCAATACATGGTGGGGAGGAGTACCTCAGCAGTTCAAGGTTAGTGGGAAGCAACTCGGAGTGACCCGGTAGACCCACTATACTCGATAGAGGAAGAGTTCTCCAGCAGCTGAGGCGTTCGATGTTGTGGCTGGGGATGTTACTTGTTACTATCCCTAGAATAAATCATGGTGTGAGATGTCTTTAACATGTGCTTGTGTTTGAGGTTATGTTATGCAGTACTTTACATGTGTGTTAATATACCTTCATGGTGTTACCCTGTGGTTTTTTTGTGGAACTCTAGGAGACCTTTGGGGTCTCAGGGTCCCTACTGAGTATCGCCATACTCACCCCTACATGGCCTTATCCTGTACCTTGTTGTGTCTTGTGCAGACGACATGCAACATTGATCGAGGCTGAGGGAGCTAGGACTGGACGCTGCTCAGAGGTGGACCATTCAGCGTGATGTGACGCATAGGAGACGAGCAGACATGGAGTGCAATGGAGGAAATCTGTACCTACCCTTCAGGTAGGAACCTCGAAGGATGACCTAGTAGTTGTTTTCCGTTTTCCTTTTAGTTGTACTGCACTTTCAGTCGTACTTGTACTTTTACAATTAGTCTTGTATTTCATCCCCTTTTACATTCAACACTCTTTTACTACAGTAATTTACTTCACAGTTTCTTCTTGTTGTTTTCTCACACTGTGTGTTTGTACAGGTTTAAAGGCAATGCCTTCCCATTTTAGGGAATATGCTTTTCAATGCTAGTCGGAATCCCCTGGCCTATGGAAGGTAGGCTTGGGGTAGTCATTGAATGGGCCCTGGGGGACGGGTTGTGACAATAAGGTAATCCAAGGAAGCCTTTTGGTACAAACCAAAAGGAGTTACCTAATTAAGAGGTAACATCTTCTCTCAGGTCCTTTCTATTATTTTACTTTACACCTCCTCCAAATAACTTTATTCTATTATTATATAAAAAAATTATCCATAATATACTAGGATTTTTTTATCTAAATTTTCCTATGTACACTTACACATACCTCCATATAATGGACAACAAATATATCGTTTCTATGTACAGCGAACTACTGCCTCACAAAATGATGATTGTTCATTTTATCATTACCACCTATCATGGTGGACCTTATGATGAAAAATATGTTTATATAGTATATATATTATATTTATAATTTCTTTATTTGTATGTAATTTTTATTTAGAACATAACCTTATTCTTTCCATATTATGTAAATATGATAATTTAATTTGCGAAAGTGTGGACTATTGCCCCCTCAAAGCGATACGATTCGTTCATACTCTACATGGACTGTATTAAGGAAGGTTTTAGTGAATATATATGATATATATGATATAATAAATCTAATTTAATAATTACACACACACACACACACATATATATATATATATATATTTATTTTACATTCCTTCTCTCAACACAACAATTAAATGGAAATAGTTTTCATTTGTATGTACGACGTACCGTCTCCATGAATAGTGTATTATGTTTCATACTTATATATTATATATATAATTATAATACACATATAATGTATATAAATTATATTTATATAATTTTTTACATCCTGTAATCATGATATGAGTATAAGGACCAACAATATAAAAATTTAAGACACATATGAAAAACAAAGAGAATATTACCTGAAGTGAAACATTTACAAAGGATGGTTTAGAAGTGTTTAATATAAGGTTGTAATAAAACCATATATGGTATTAGAAATAATAATGTGGTTATTTAAATGATTTATAATAAATTTATATTTATTATATAGGTGGTTTTAATGAGTACAATGAGAGTCGAGACACATGGTAAGGGGTTTTCATCTCACTTTTTTATTTCCATGATATACATGCTATGTTCCCCACTCTTTCCTTTTTTGTGGTGTATATACATAGAATTATTTAATTATATATATATTTTTAACTAAATTTATGGATATTCACATATCCAATTTAATATCTTTCATTCATGGTTTTTAAGTTTCAAAATTTACCAAATCGGTAAAAATGTTTTGTCTCAATTTTTTTTCTTTGAGACTCATGTTTTCTTATGCACCTAAACACTTTTTCGAGGTGTATATACTTAAATTTTAAATAATCCATCATTAATATCCTTATTTAATGATATTTTAAGATTAATGTAATTTATTTTTATTACATGGAGTGTATGATCCCAAGTTACCAAGTTGTAATAATTTATTGAGATAATCTCATCACTTTTCGAGTTTGTTTATGTTTATTTTCCTTTGGTGAATTCTTATATTACATATCTCAATACATTCACAAATTTTTTTCTCTTATGTTTATTCATTCAATATTCATGTAGTGGTAACATTTTTGACTCTTTGGTACATAATATAGTTAATAATTTGTTTTTAAGAAAGCCTGACTTTACCCACTCTTCGGTCGGAAATCTATGTTCCTTCGAAACCATGTTTTCAAAAAATGTTTTTCAAAAAAATTATACGAATATCGTATGATAAATAAAATAAATTTTAACCATTTTTTCCTTTTAACATTGTTTTGCAAAGGAATATTCTTGTCTCTTTCCTAATGATGCAATTTTCTATCCTTTTTATCATGCAAAAGGAATGTTTCTTTTATCTCGTACGACATGTACGGATTTATCCACCATTAATAATTTGAAGATTTCATTTCATGTTTAAAGATTATTTTTTCAATAAATTTTTTAAATATATTTTTAAAGAAAATGGCTTTCAAATATTTTCAAGATTATTTTATATGTTTTCAAGTAAAATGTTTTTCAAAACGTTTTCAATATTCTTTTATTTATTTTCAATAAAAATGATTTTCAAAATTATTTCAATATTATTTATATGTTTGAAAAGTGTTTAAAAAGAAGATGGTTTTAAAAATGTTTTAAATATTATTTTATAATATTTCAAGGAGAAAGCTTTTCAAATGATTTAAAGTATTCTTTAAAAGTTTTAAAGGTATTTTCTAAGAAATTTATTTCCAAATAATTTTATGTATTGAAAATATTTTTTCAAAGAATAAAAGATATTTTCCTCAAGAAAAGTTTTTGAAATATATTTCAAAATTATTTTCCATCTATGATGACATTCATTGATGTTACTCATTTACTTTTAAAAAATTATCTAAAGTTTACATTTATATTATTTCTATGAATGGGTTATGCTTAATGTTAGGGTATTCATGAAACCCATTTATCATTCACGGGTTATATGCTTTTGAAACCCACTTCTTTTCATGGGTTTTTTTATGATTAAATTATTATGAAACCTCTATTTTTCCATAGGTTATGATAACTTTACATGTTCATAATATCCATTTAATTTCATGGGTTATGATATGATTATTTATGATCTTGTGGCACAAGTATGTATAATTTAATTATCAGATGTGTGGGACCTATATCTCCCTCCAATGCAATGGGTAAAGATTTATATCTCATGAGATAGACTAAGATATTCTTGGGAATGAACCTCGACTACTAAGATGGACATGGGAGTGAACCATGACTACCAAGATGGTATGAGGAGTGAACTCATGCTACTAAGATGGCCATAGGAGTGAACCATGACTACCAAGATGGTATGGGGAGTGAACCCATACTACCAAGATGGTATTGGTTGTAATTCCTTTGCTACAATGGAAATCATATTATATTCTTATGTCTCTACCATAATTCCATGTTTTATTATTATATTATGCATTCTTGGATTATGTTCTTAATTCCCTTATGATTCATGTATTATAAAGTATCATTATTTATGCCATGATTCATGTATATGATCTATGATATGTAGGGTATGATCTTATATTTTCATGATCATGTTCTCATACCCTTATTCTCAGGATTATGCTTACGTATCTTCCTTGTTTACCATTACTGATCATTTGAGATCACCCTTTTCTTATGTTTCCTTTCCTCAGGTTACAAAGAATGGTTTTAGGTTGAAGTACTAAAGGTAGAGATATTTATGGAAGATGTTTAAGATCTTTCACTAGGATAAAATATTTTGTTTCCAAGTTTCCAAAGACACTAAAATATTATAGTCCTCAATCATGTATTATTGTAATGTATTGAATATTCATCTAAAATGATTTAATATCCATATATGTTAAGCCTGGGTCACTATAGATGGTATGAAAGGAAATGTTTAGTCAGCCTTTGGAAACTAGGATAATAAAAATTTAGTGACATCCCTAGGTATATTTCTAAGGATATGTCTAGGGATGTATCTAAGAATAAGTATAAGTATGAGTCAATGTTTTGGAAAATTTCATGGAATTTTGGTAAAGGGTAATGTGAGTGGTTTCCTAGAAATACATCCCTATCTGGATACAAAAAGTGTATGTGGATCGGGCACAAATGTACCTAGGGGTAAAAACACCAACAAGATTTTTCCAGTCCTGACTTGGGGTAATATGGTATATGACAATGGGACTTGCTTCACACCTAGTTTAACACTCACATGGGATATGTTTTGGAAATTCACAAACTCTTAATGAACCATCATGAATGATTTAGAAATAAGTTATCCATGAATAACCTAGGATGAACCTAGGGTGTTGTATATTAAGGAAGGAGTCATAATTTAGAATTTTCAAAAGAAAATTTTTTCAGGACTATGTGGTTTTATACTATGATAAGTAATGCTCACACTATTCTTCTGGTTTTAGTTAATGGTGGGAATCATAAGAAACTGGATTAATGATGTATCTGATGGATGATTTTTTGATGAGTAGTCAAGTAGTATAATCACTGTAGTTAATGGTGTTGTTATAATTCCTAATCATTATCAAGAAACATGATAAATAAAGTGTACATTAACCAACTCTTGGACTCACCAAGGAAGGGAAACAAGTAGTTTGCTGAGAGTTTGGGAAATGGATACCATGGAGGAAAGAAGATTCAGTTTCATGTTTTTCAAGAGTGTGGAAAGAATCACCTAAGATAATGTCTTAGAGGAACTAGAATATGTTTTGAAAATGGAAATGAAGGACACAAATCAAGTGACTGCAAGGTAAAAATGAAGAGTTTGATTAAGGAAATGGATGAGAAGATTGTCCTCCCTAGGTCATCATCTAAGGTTAAGTGTTTTAAGTGTGGAATAAATGGTCATTATAAAACTCAACATCCCAAGAAAAAATCTCCTAAAGTAAATCAGCAAGTTGGTGAGAATAATGGTTACATTTTTTATGATAAATAGACTTCAGATGAAATTTTAAAGCAAAGAGGTATTATTTAATAGGATGAAGTAACATTTTTAATGGATTAAGGATAAAGTAATCAGTGTTTTTATGTATTTTATTTCAAAAAAATTATGAATTATGAAGTATGCAAGTATTGTTCTACTTATTTTTCTCTCTCAGTATTTACATGTTTATGTTGAATGTTCCAGATATAATAGGGAAGTTATTTAATGACAAGGTGATATTTTTATTTAAGTAAGGTAACCCTTAATATATTATTTATTTTATGATAATGTTGTTTAGATAAAGATATGAGGGTTATGGATAAGTAAATTGGACAGTACAAATTAACCTGGAGATGATTATTGAAAAATCGTTCTATGTCATCAAGGATGAAGTTTATATCATTTTTGGATTTTAGTTATAGATCCAATATACTTTTGAATAAGGAAACATGAATTTTTTACAAAATCTTTTATGTTAATTTATTTCATTACCATGTTCCAAGAGAATTTACCTATAGTTAATTATAAATATAGGTTATAGTCCTAGGATTACGGTAACGATCATATAATTAAACCTAAGATGTTAGATATTGAAATTACTTCCCCTTTATTAAGTTTCTTTCCTAGAATGATTTCGTCCTATCACACTTTTCTTTTTGGGTTTTAGACGATGGCTGGAACCCGAAGGAACCGCGTTGATCAATGTAATGGACAATGCAATGATTGTCCTTCTAAACAAACCAATGTTATGGGAGATGGAGTGAAAAATCTTATTGTTATACTTACATAAGCTATGAATCATTCTGGACTTCCAAATGAGTAGAGAAGGGAACAATATTATATTGAGTCCTTCATGAGGCAACATACACCTTCTTTCAGCGGGTCTTCTAATCCACTTGTTTCTGAACAATGGATCAGTACCATTGAAAAGATATTTTCCATAATTCACTGTTCAGAACATGAAAAAGTCATTCTGGATGTTTACCGTTTAGAAGGTGAAGCAGACCAGTGGTGGACTCTAATTAAGAATACAAGGCTCCAAGATGAAATTGAATCAATGGAATGGGACGAGTTCAAGAACTTGTTTTTCAATAAGTACTTCCCTCATATTCTTCGAAAAAATATGGAAAAGGAGTTCTTTGAGCTTAAGAAAAAGGATGATGAATCTGTTGTTATGTACGGAGCAAATTTTACAAGGCTTTCATGGTATGCATCTGGCTTTATCATCCAACCTAAAATCAAAGTTGATCGATTATTCAGTGGCTTAAAACCAAGTCATTGAAGGGAATTAGCTATAAGAGACTTCAGTAGCTATGAAGAAATTGTGCGTTGTGCTATCAAGGTAGAACTTGAAGTTGGTGTTACATATCCATCTCTTGTTTTTGATAAAAAACGAAAGTTGGAGCTCAAAGAGAAATCTTAGAATAATTTTGAAAAGAAGATGAATGTTTCTTTATGCTCAAAGTGTGGAAAGAAGAATGGTGGATATTTTCTTAAAGGGACTAGAAAATGTTTTAAGTATGGAAAAGAAGGTCATCAAGTTGTTGAGTGTCGAAGTAATGGGAAAAAGGTATCTAATGATGTGAATAGAGAAAAGACTACAGAGAATGCCCCATCAACACTTCAATTCTTCAGGTGCAAGGAAATGGGGGCATTATGCTAATCAATGCCCTAATCCAAGGGTTAATGATGATCGACATGAGAAACCTCTTAAGGAAAAGGATAAAGGGAAGTCACATGTGATCACTATTTGTGATGTTGAGTATGAAAATGATGTTGTGTAATGATTAAGTGTTTATGTAATGGGATTTGAAAATAGTATCATGGAATCTCATTTATGGTATCATGGAATTTTGAAATTTCTATGTATTGGTTTTCAATAATTATATGGTACCGGTAACCATGAAAAGTGATTGAAATATTTTTGGAAAGAAGATGATATGCGCATAATGAAGGGATAAAGAGAAAATGAAATGAGATCATGACTGATATAAGGACAAAGTGACATCATGGTTTGAGTATAAATAATTTTTGGGGATTTTGGTATGTGAAAAGAGTTAACTTTTGACAGCATTCATGTTTCACTAAAGTTTAATGGGTATTCATTTTTTTATGAGAATACATGATTAAGGTATTCACATATTTGTAATGTGACCAACAAGATATATCTTATGATATATGGGAGATAAATGATGGTATTCATTTGCTTGTTATGTGACCTTTCATGTAATTGTTTTCTTTATACTATGTGCTTAGACCGAAGTATTTTGGATAAGCCTAAAAATTGGAATGAATTAAGTTAAACATAAGATAGTATTGTTTAAGTCTAGAACTTTTTTTGATATTTCTATAGGAATGTTATAATAATGTAGTTTTAGAAAAAGGGACAACCTGCAGGACGGGCGATAACCCGTCGCGTCAGACAAGGTTGTGGGAACTGAACCGACAACCGAAGTGCGACAAGCCTTCATCGCCTACCACTGGCCTACAGGAAGTCCCTAGTAAGTATAAACTAGTTTTATTTTATTAGCGGTATGATAGATGAAGTATAAGTCCATTTTTGGAATCATATATGATTAACATCACTATATATGGACATATGTATATTTGATAACTTTTGCTAACCTTTTGATTGAGATAGATGGAATGAACCATCATTCTATCACATGATCTGTAAACACTTCATGAATGAAAAATTCAACTTCATTTCTTTAAGAGATGAAGTGGAAATTGTTCAAGGCAGGAACAACGGTGAGATTGTACCAAAATAATGTAAGTATTTATTCTAATTAAAATTATTCAACTTTAGGGAAATGATCATGAAAACAAAAAAAATGTTGTCCTAGTGTCTTCATATCTGATGAATCAGATGGTACCTTAGATCATCACAAATTTATGTCTTTGTGATTGTTGGATTTTTCACAGCCATGTTCTCTACCACTCTCCATCAGAACTTGATGGTTAGATTTCTATTTCATATCCATATTTTCACCGATGTTCTCCTATGTGGAAACCCAGTGATTAGTTAATTTGGGTAACCGTTATGTTTCATACTTTAGTTTTTAAAGATAAGTTTTGGTATTCCTTTTTACGATGTTGGTTTCTATGAAATAAACTCTCATGTAATAAACCATTTATAACCCTGAAAAATTTCGAGGGAGAAATTCATTTTAAGGGGGTAGAATGTAAGACCCTGAGATTTTATAAGAAATATTCTTTTTAATTTCTTGAATATATTCTGTTTTATGCTACACCAAGATTATATTGCGCTATATGAAACACCGTATTAGCTTGCAGTATACGTAACACTAATCTTGGATCGTGTTACACACAAATTTCAAGTTTGTTTGATAGTAGTTATTCTACGCAACATTGAGTGTCTGTATATATATATATTCAACGTATAAATGAAATATGGTTGGATTTTTTTATACGCAACAACAAAGAAGTCTTGCACTACACGCAACCCTGACTTGGCCTGCATTACACACAATCGCGACCTTCCTTGATAGCGTGTGTTGTACGCAATATCGGGTTTCACTAAACAATGATATATGGTTATAATATTATTATAAACTAGACGTTATGAAAAGTATTAACTAAATTTTGAATTTTATAACATTATTATTCATCTTACACATTTTCTAGAAGATGGTATGAGAACAAAATAAATTTTTCGGGTAAAATAAGTATTTTTCAAAAAAATGCAGTTTTGCCGCCTTTTAATCGAGCACCCATTTTAAATATAATTTTTGACAATTTTATAAGTTAAATTTTAAAAAATAAACTTCTTCTTCTAAATCAGGATATAAAAATTTACACTGGATAAAGTTTTGATATTTTTCTGACAATGTTCTTATTTTGATGAATAGTAAAAACACGCTAAATTTTACTTAAAAACAACATTTTTCATCGAGATAATTTATATGGTTAAATTATAATAGTAAATTGTTTTAAAGTATAAATAGAATATATTTTTACCATTTAATATAATTTGTCATTAGAATTGATTTTACATTGAATTCGTAGGTTAAATCAATTCAATCTTTCGCGTTGTTTTAAACAAAAACTCGTTTTTTCGACAATGGGATTAATTTTAAATTAATTACTAAAAATTATATGTTTTGAATTTTAAAAACTTTATTCCATATTTTAATTCAGTGGGTCCAAATTATGTTAATAGGTTACTTTTATTTTTTTGATATTATGAATAGTAACTATGGTAATTTTTATTTACTGTAGTTAAAGGTAAATCGGGTAATTAAGGGTAAAAATAAGATTATAAAATTACAATAACACCTGCCAAAATTCTATTGGATGACTAAAAGTATACCCATATCACCTAAGGGTAATAATATATTCATTTTATAGACTTTTGAAAATAAAAATAATTTAATTATTCTTAAAACCAAAGAAAGTGACAACATGCCACTCTCTTAAATCTTATAAGTATAATAATTTTAATTTAGTGATAAACTTCATGAAACTTTGAACATGAATAGTATCTAAAAATATAATAAAATTATCTACATAATGTGAATTTATTTAGAATTTTTAGGGATTAAATAATTATCATTAAAGGTGACACAATAGTGATGTTGAAATTATTTTATTGATTGAAATATCAAATAAATGGTTTTAAAAATATTAAAATAAATACTATATGAACTATTTAATGTTATCCAATAATTTTCTAGATAAATATGACATGTTATTAATCTATTAAAGCTTTTATTTCGAAAATATATTCTGTGAGGATTTTATTTAAATTCAAATAATTCAATAGTGTCAAAATTGACTCTATTGTTATTTTATAAAAATAACATAATATAAAATTGTTTAAAAATCACAAAAAATATTTAAAAATTATAAATTAAAATTTATATGGTCTAAAATTTTATAAACTATACAATTATTGACAATTCACTACACACAAGTAATTATTTATAACAATTTAAAATTTAGAATGGTATTACCACAAATAAAATTAAATAGATTAAATAAGGATAAATCAAGTTGATAATGTTGAAAATAAATTCCAAACATGTAAATTTTTTATTGGTTGATGATATTAAAACCCTATATCATCTAATATTCTTATTTGAGTCATTTTAGATATTTTTATTTTGGTTTATAATTTATTATAAATTAATATTTTTGAAGTTTCCAAAGGTGCCCCTCTCCTCCCTTATAAAAGGGTACCTCCTCCCTCTCCTCTTCACAAAACTTTGAGCCTTAAATCTCGGCCAAACCCTACCCATTTATTTTCTCCACTTCCCTAGAAACATTATGGAGGTTCTGGTATTCTCAAAAGACCAACTCTATTTCCTTAATAGGAAGCTTAAAAGAGGTGTGTCGAAGAAGAGGTAATCTCTTCTACCGATTCTTTCAAGTTTCTTTCTTCTTCATATTCCTCTTATTTAGTTGTTTCATTGTAAAGTAATACAATAAGTATCACTAATATACTTATATGATATTATAAATATGAAACAACCCCATTTCACCTTCTATCCATCCTACGGAAATTGAAATCACCGCACATACGTACGTACGAAATACCGTCTCCACGCCATGGTGTAATCAATTTTTTTCCACCATCACCTTACTTGGATGTGTATAATGGTGTAAATAATAAATATATATGGTTATTATAACATAATAATGATTCTGAGACATTATATCATCCACTCCAATTCTATTCAATAATCATGGGAACGATATCATCGCTCGTGCGTACGTACGGACTACCGTCTCCACGAATGTGATGATATTCATTTTCCATGATTAAAAATTGAAGTATGATTATAAAGTATATATAATAAATAATCATGAAATATATTACATAATAATTATACTGGATTTATGTACATATATGTTACATTTATTTAATTTCATTCAATTAAATAAGGAAACGAAAACAACGTTCATGCGTACGTACGGCCTACCGTCTCCATGAACGGTGTATTTCATTCCATTTATCGATCTATCATATATATTTATATGCTGAATATATATTATATAGAAATCATGTTTTACGTTATTTAATTAAGTAAATAAGGATATAAGTAATAATATAAAGAACAACAAGTCAAAACACGGACGATAAATGAAACGATTTTACCCAAAATGCTGCTTTAACATGGAATTGACAAATGAACGGACAATATAAATCCATAAGTGAATCATATATGATATAATAAATATTATTATGGTTTAGTTACAAGTTAATAATATGTTTAAACCCACTATATAGGAGTCTCAGACACATACGGAAGAAATTGGACATAAGGTAAGAGATAATTTTGCAAATCTCATTTTTACCCGAGATTGCTTATACGTAAGTATTTACTAGGGTTATATTTATCATCCATGTCCATATTTTCTAAAAATTGTTTCATGTATGTTTAAAGTCATTTTTACCCATTTTGACTATTAATACATGGTATGTAAGTAATCTTTCTTTTGTTTACCATACAAGGTACTTTTTGACTTTTCTGGCAAAAGTATGAGAAGAATGTTTTTTTAACTTATACAGCATGAATGGATTTTTATGGTTTCATAATGCCTAATTTTAATGAAGCTTATTCTACAGGTTTTCATGATTATTTTCAACAAAATACTTTTCTTCTAAAATTTCATGGCATTTTGAGAAAAGAAAATTATTTCGAAGAAGAAAGGATATTTTCCTCAAGAATTCATTTCAAGTGTTTTATCAAAACTATTTTACATCTAAGATGACATTATTAAGTATGTTTATGTTTTAATTATAATGTATCTATTATTTACATGGTTTGATTTATCTTATGATGAAATGATATCCATTTATTTTATATGGATCATGTTATGATGGGATGATGTTTATGAAACCCATTTTATTCGTTGGGTTATTATGAATGATGTATGTTTATTTTGTGGCACATGAAAGAATGATTTCATTATGAGATGGGTGGGACCCATATCAACCTAAAATGCATTGGGTAAATATTTATATCTCATGAGATATACATGGATGGAACGGTAAGTTAATCCGGTTCAGTGTTACAGGACTGGAATGAGGAGTGAACTCGATTTAGAAAGGGAATTTGTCCACTAAGATGGTCTTTCCAGCAATTCCTTGGCTACTATTGAAATCATATCATGTGTTTAATGGTTTCCACAATTACATGATTTATTCCCATGCTATTTTATGATGATTGATGTTCCATTATGATCTATGCCCTATGTACTTCCATGTTTTTCGTCATTGCTCAAGATTTTGATGTTTAAACATTATGTTCATGTTTTTATGTTCAAATGTATATGGTTTGTTTTATTTTCTCCATGATTACCCTTACTGAGAATTTGAGATCACCCTTTATAGTTTTTTATTTTCCCTAGGATATAAATAAAGGTTTTTAGGTAAGAAAGAAAAAGGGGAATATCTTTATGGGAGATGTTGAAGATATTTCACCATGATTAGAAGATTATGTTCCGAGTTTCCAAAGACAACAAACTATTATGATCCTTGAGTGTTGGTTTTTGTTATGTGTTAAGTATTCTAAAAAAGTAATGCAATATCCATGTACGTCAAGCTTTGGGTCTCTATAATACCCCTAATCATGGGTGATTTTCTCCCCAGACAAAAATTATTTACTATAATAACAAGTGATTAAAATTCTTATCACATGTTGAAAGGTGATCTCATGTGCACACTCAAATGATGTGTGGTTTTTGGGTATTTTAGGTGTGGAAGAGTTTCTGACCAAGGAAATATCTCAAAATATGAAGTAATTAAAACCATATAATAAAGATTTTTTAAAAATAAAATAAAATAAACTAAAAAAACTACTCAAAAGGATCGGGGTTTGTTTACCATTTATACAACTAGAAGATTTATACTGGAAGAAGATTGTTTTTTCTTTTTGAAATTTTATTGATAAAACACAATGAGAAAAAAATAGATAATATTTTTGGAAGGTGTAATTGATCTAACTCTACCTATTCACATAATTTTTTATCATTATCATTTATATGAAAATATAATTAATTATGATCCACTAATTTTTAAATCCTCAAACCCTTGGAGAGTTTACGTCAACCATAAATATGAAATTAATTAAACCCTTTTCCATTTTCAGTATATGCAATCGTTTCACCCTAATTTGATTGTTGTTCCAATGCTAGATTATGTTTAGTGGTGAATTAGGGATCATATACATACTATATGTGAGGATGAATTTAGTTTAGGTATTATATTTTAACTATACCAATTGATCCCATGTTGTTTTTTTACAGATTAAGATATTTCTCTCACAATTCACACATCTCACGACCCCATGTGTTTTGTGATAATTGATCAATTGATTTATTAGTTTATTTTAATTTAGAAAATAAATTAATATATAATATTATATGAATTAAATTATATCATTTATTCAAAACAAATAAGGTGATAAGGTGATAATTATATCATTTTCTAATAAAAATACTCTTACATGGGCAGTGTAGTCATTGTAGAAACATCTTTCATGTACAAAGGTTTATAAAGTGTATTACCTAATAAAATTTTGACTATTTATTTCAAGAAAAAATAAGTTAATCAAATAAAAATAAAATTAAATAAAATATAATAATCTGATGAGAAACTAAGAGTTTTATTAAACAAACACAAAAATTACAATGAGAAGAAAAAGAAGAAGGCTTTGATGAAGGGATCCTTGTATCAAGAGATACCCTTATTTTAGTGCTTGGAGAATTGGAGTTTAACCACTTATAATCTTCCCTAAACTTATTAATTCATCAAAACCTCCTCCAAAATAAATAAACACACATTTATATAGTATATTAGATGTTAGGGTTTCAAGAATTTTTAATTGTGAATGGGAAATTAGGCCAAATGTTTTAATCTATCTTGAACTAATTTTTTGACCATCAAAACGTGTGAACCAAATATCCATACTAAAGTATTATTTCTATGGAATTGTGTTCTAGATATTATTTACAAATTTTATCTGAATAAAATCCCTTATATAGAAAATATGGCCTAAATATTGATGTTGTGTCCAATTTGGTGGGTCTGGTCCATCTTTGAATTCATGGCCAATTTACTCCAATCAAATGCACGGTCTATCATTGGTGATCTCAATTAAAGTTGTATAAAATTTATTTAATAATTATTTTTAAAACATTAAAGTTATAATAATCTATATAAAATATTTAGGATAAAAATACACCAATTCACTTTAAAGGGTCAGAAGTGGAATTTTTATCAAATTTAAAAATGAATGATATAATACCAAATATTATATAAATAAACATATTTAACACTATATGAGGAAATTATTTTATTTATTAAAAATAAAATATTCAATAAAAAATTGTTTTATAAACTCTTCTACTCTATCCTTTTTTACTCCTGGACAAAGTCACGTGTCTTTTATTCTAAGAAATTATCATAAAATATGTATGTTCAAAATTTTAAATCCTCATAATAGATAAATAAAAAGTAATAATATCATAAAGAGTTAATATAAATAAATTTTAAATTCATTTTTTCATAAATTTTATCAAAAAATATAGTGAGATTAATGACACTAATCAAACAAAAACAAGTTATAGGGCAACCATGCCATTAATTCCCCATGTGTGTTTCTTACAATCATTTCAAACTCTTATTTACACCCTTTATTTAGTATATTTAGGTTATGTAAAACTCTTCTTCTTACCTAGTTTAATTCCATTGAACTTGTTTTCAATACCTTATCACTTAATCATTCTCAAAATTCAATCTTAATGTTCCCAACCTATATCCATGTGTTGAAAATTTAATCACTCCCCTATTTATTATGATTTTTATTTATGTATGATTTTTCGGGTGTATAACTATTACATGTTAGGTATAAATGCATAGATCAATTAGGTATAGTAATTAAATTTATTTAAATAGAAAATAATGTATGGATCAACCATTTATATAAGATTCATTTTTATCTAACTCGATTATACCTTTAATTGAGTGGGAAATATTTCATAAGTCATGGATGTATGAAAAGTTGTGTAGAGAAATAAATTAACCAATTTAAAAAGAACAAATAACACAAATAATGGTGTAAAAATCTAAAAGGCTTTATAATGATACAACCAATCGTATCATCAGAGAATCTAATTATTATAAAAAAATGACCCTTGATGATGAAATATTACTCCTTATTATCATGATACTAATGAATTCTGAAAACATGAATTTTCCATATTATCTAATTATAAATGATCTTGTTACATGATTTTTTTTCTCTATTTTTTGGTTTTTTAAATAATATAAATAACACAAAAAACACAAAAATGAAAATCCTAAATAGCTACCCCAAAATGTTGCCCCCCCAAACTTAAAATATTACATTGTCTTCCATGTAAACCTATTACATAATAAATGTATATGAAATATTGAATTTAAAATAGGAAAAATAAGATAAAAGTTAAATGATTAGGGGAATACAAATATTCTCAAGTGATTATGGGGTCATGTAGTGAGATGAAATCAACTACATGGGTGGTAAGTCCCTCAATGTATTACTTAAAATGTTTCCCATTGACTATAAAGATTCTTATTCTTTCTTATTGTGTGATATATACTACATCATAAGTAAAACAATTAGATACAACATAAGGACCTCACCATATGGAATTAAACTTATTGGACATCATCTTCAATCATGAATTATAGTGAAGGAATTTTACACCCTCATAAAACACCCTATTATGTATCATCTTGTCATGTGCTACTTTTTTTCACTATTTGTGGATACTTGGGTTCTTTTATGATGATAATTAGATCTCCTAAAGCACTTGAATTTTTAGTTTCCTTTTATCTTCATCTTGGGATAAATCCATGTTTCAATTATTTATATCCCAATATTCCTAATACACGACCACCACTGGAAGATGAAATTCTTTCCCAAAAACGATTGAGAAGGGGGACATACCATTAGTAGTATTAAATGAAGTCATATAACCCAAAAGAACATCATCCAAGTTCTTTCAAAAATCCTTCCTATTTGGCTACATTATTTTATATAATATAATCTTCCACTCAGAATTTGAAACATCAGTATGAACATTTGTTTAAGGGTGGTATGGTGTTGTTGTTTTTTTGTGTCACACCATACTTTTTAAAGAGGTAATCCAAATTTTGGTTAAAAAACTTCTTCCCCTAGTCACTGATGATAGGATTTATAACTCTAAACCTATAGAAAATTTGTGCCTTCACAAAATCCACTTCAACATGAGAATCATCAGTCCTGATGTCTATGGCATCCACCCAGTTAATAACATAACTAATAATGAAAATAATATACAGAAAACTAGAGGATCTTATAAAAGGTCCCATAAAATCAATTCCCTATACATAAAAAATCTCACAAAATTATATGTGATTTTGGGGAATCTTGTGTCTCTTTGTAATGTTTCCAATGTGTTGGTAATGAGATCATGATTTAAATAGAACAAGGGAATCATGAAAAAAAGTTATAATAATATAATTTAGAGTCTAATACCTTCCTATCCATCATTTGGGTTCCAAATTATCCACTATAATAAGGTTTAAGAAAAAAAATTAAAATTGACTCAAAATCATGATCAGGCACACATATAATATTTTATTAGTCACTAAAAACAGGATATAGGTAGGGATCATCCCACACATAAAACCTAGACTCACTCTTTAATTTTTGTACATGATGTTTCATTAAATTTTCAAGAATTTTAGAGAAAACATACTAATTAACTAAATCAGAATTCCAAGGATGTTTATTTGAGAGTGCATAAATATTCTCACTGGGAAATGTGTCTCAATGTGGTATCTTGTCAAAGGTTTCATCCACTATTGTGTGAGTGATCCTACTCATTTGGTCCACCATGAAGTTATATAACCCCTTAGTTTCCTTTATCTCAATATATAATTCTTGAAGGAGCATCCATCAGATATGTTTGGGCATTGCATATGGATTCCTCATGAGGTACCTTAGAGTTGCATGGTCATAAAAAGAAACTACATTAGATCAAAATAAATAAGAGTGGAATTTTTATAAAGAAAATATAATATCAAGAAACTCATATTATGTTGTGGTTTAATTTTCTTGGGCTGAATCCAAAGTCTTTTATGTATAAGAAATCACATGGAACCACCCATCTATCCTCTGAGATATGTCTACCCCAACTATGAATTTTGAAGCATCACACATAATCTCACATGGGAGATCCCATCGTGGGGGTTGTATGATCGAAGGACTGGTTAGAAACTTATTTATCTAATAAAATGATACCCTACATGAATCATCAAAAAAGAAGTCAATATCTTTTTGATGAAATTGAGATAAGGTTAGAGAGATCTTATTGAAATCTATGATAATGAATCAATAAAAACGAGAACATATAAGGAATGATTTAACATCATGCACACTTGTAGGATATGGAAAGAATGAAATGATGTCTACCTTAGTTCTATCAACCTCAATGCCATTTTGTGACACTGCATGGCCTATTAAATTTATCTTCTCTTCCATAACATGACATTTTTCAAAGTTCAAAACTAGATTTTTCTTAATTCAATGATACAAAACATTACCCGAAATCAATAGACACTTATTAAATGAGGAATCATACATAGTAAAATCACCTATAAACACATCTATGAATGTATCAAGTAAATTATAAAAGATACATACCATGTATATCTGAAAGTTACCAGGGGTGTTAAAAATTCCAAATGACATCCTATGGTAAGAAAATATAATGAATGGGAATGTGAGTATCATCTTCTCTTAGTCCTCTACAACTATGGTAGCATGAAAATATCTAAATAATCTATCCAATAATCAATAGTGTATCATACCTACAAGTCTATCAAGCATTTGGTCAATAAATGGAAGTTGAAAAAGATCCTTATGAGTGGCTTGATTTAGTTTCCTATAATTTATGCACAATCGATAGATATTTTTTACTCTCATAGGAATTAAATCATCATTTTCATTCTTTGTAATAGTCAACCTGATTTTATTAAGTAAAAAATGGAAAAGGATGAACCACTTAGAGTAAAAAATGGGGTAAATGATAGCTACCTCAAGAAAAATATCCGCCTCTTTTTTAAAACTTTTAATAGTATGGGGATAGGTATTCTTTTTTGGTTACCTAACTGGTTTGGCATTATTCTTAAATTAATCCTATGCATACAAATGTATTGGCTAATATTTGGTATGTATGCTAAGGTCCACCCAATTTCCCTAATATTATCCCTTAATAAATTTAATGGTTTTGTTTCTTGTTCATGTAGGATATAAATAGAAATTATTATAGGAAATTTTTCATCCTTCAATAGGTATGAATATTTTAGGTTTGGTAGAAACGATTTGATTTCTAGTTTGGGTGGGTTCTGTATTGATGGGAATGATATAGTAACTAATATATGTTCCTAATTAATGTCATATTCTGAATCAACATCAATGAATAAGGAATCAAATCCATATTCAAAATTATCACCCATGTAATAATTAGAAATTATATTCCCAAAAAAAAATCCACATCCATCCAAACTTTAATTTTTATTATTCCATTTTAAGGAAAAATGGAAAACCAAAGTTTTTACACAAGAAACCACTACGTGATGAAAGAGATCACAAAATGATAAAGCACTAGAATAAGATTAATTGAATCATATAATATATAAAGTTACCATTTTAGTGTACTAACATACATATTTGGATCCTCTCTAATAAGGCTTTCAAGGTGAGTGATCATCCTTTCCATTGTCTGAATGAATTCTTCTGAGTTGATTTTTCTCTGGTTGTAGTCCCATAATAGAATTTGATATTTTTTATCTATCAATGCTTCTTTATCCTCATTGTCATCAACTTGTAACCTTATTTCATAAATTATTTTAACATCCTCTTCTGAGACATTGGGTAGGACAACCTTATCTATCATTTCTTCCATGGAGTGCAGGATAAGTTTCAAGCACTTGCCATGCTCTTCCTCCATGTCTGCTATTTTCCTTCTTGATTCTTCACTTTCCCCATTCTGAAGGCCTTTTATTTCCTTTTTTTCTTTCCTTATTGTCCGACCTCATCTTCATCAGTTTTGGAAAGTGGGATTAATCCTTACGTCACTTTGGTTTTTTCCCTTGGACCCCTATGCACTTCCCTGAGTATTGAATTCCTTTTCTCCCCTTATTCTTTCTAAGTATGTGAGGTTTTTCTTGATGTTGGTCCATGATATCCACTGATAATTTACTATAGTTGTCATCACATGAAGTATCCACCTCTTGTGTTAATGATAGTTCGTGAAAATCCATACTTTCAAATTGGTTCCCCAACTTGAACGGCAAACCTTATCCTTCTTTATTTTCTAAACCATTATTTTTCCACCATTCCCAACATTCTGGTAAATTGCAGATTTAACACCGAGGGTGTCTCGGTCTAAGGGTCCCAAGACACCCTCGGAGTGGACCTTCTCAGCATAGGACTACCTTACCTGCAGGACCATCACTGGCATATCTGGGCCACTTGGCTACTCATATGCATGAACCATAAATTTTACTTGAGTATTTTAACTCTCTATGACCAACCATTGAGGATCCTTAAAAGTGGACAAATCAACATAGACTTCTACAAACACCACATCTCTAATGATTTGAGTTTATGGAACCAGATGAAAAACCATTTTACCCCTTGCACATCCTATTAGTGTTCCACAGATTGGAATTGTAGCATTTAGGTAGTCCACACTACTACACATAGGCACATCATCCACTACCCCCACTGCCTGAGAAAGAAAATCAGATCCCAGATCACATTGTATTCTTCTAAAGATAATTGAGACCTTTGGTTCTGGCCACCTGGACTTTGGAGATTTCTGAACAGTTTGTGCACCAACACCAAGGAGCACAAGACCAGCAGAGGTTTTCTCAGGCCCACACACCCTTATACTTTCAATAGTATCAACACAATCCCCATTCAACCTACATCCATGATTTGGTGGGGTGACACTGGGTTGAGAGAGCTACAATATCCCATGGGAATCTTCTCACGGGGACCCTTACTACCGTTTAATTCATATCATAATAAAAAATAAGTGTGAGTTGATGATGATAAATATGTGTGATGGTATTTTGAATCATCAAACTAGAACCAATTATCAAGATCTCCCTAATCATGGTATTATCGCCATTTGAAAAAGACTGAAAATCATTATTTGGAGAATAATCACAAGATAGATCAGAATGGGACATGAATAAATCATAATAGTCCTCAAAGGGGTAATTCATGGATTCTAAAATATTAAACCATACAATATCATATCAAAAATCCATATATTATGTACCCTTATTGACATTTATGATTGTATTAGTTTTTTTGAAGAAAGGAATACAAATAATTATGGGATGAAGGAAAATTACCTGATCATCCTCTATATTCAACACATAAAAATCTATAGGAAGGATCATATCTTTGACTTAAACAAGGACATCCTCAATGAATCACACCAGATATGTCATCACTCTATTTTACAATTGTAACACCACCCCCATCGGTTATATTTCTCCAATCTTTTAGAAAGTGAGAGTAGAGTGAGGTATTCCATTAATGTAAGCACACAAATAACATAAATCATCATAGAAATGAAACTAACTTATGGTATATAGAATGGTAAATGTACTAGGTTCATTAACTTTTTAGGAATATCCAAGGTTGGTGTGATGTATTTAGATACATTCCTTCCAAGGTTTATCCCCTTATTTCATTTAGAATAATCATATTTTTTACACAGTTATTTTAAAAACATTTCATACCATATAATTTTCTTGATTGCTTCAAGTAGAGGGACGTTGATCTCAACATGCTTGAATGTATCTAAAACCTCTTTTTACCTCACATATTTTTTTTATACTCTTGGTTTGTATAGATATTTTTGAAAATAGGAGGGGTTAAGAATGAATATCATCAATATTTTTTTATTGTTTTCTTTCTCCTTTGGCTGCTCATCAGTTGGTCATGAATGGGAATTCTACGGGGTTGAGGTGAATCCCAGTGGAATGGTATGTGTAAATTTTTCAGTCATTTTATTCAAACCTATCAATGTGATGACACCGAAATTCCCCTTGGGATTTGGAGTAGGGTGGGAAGGAATATTTTTAGGGTTATTACTTACCAGTTCAAGGAGGGTGGTGGTAATTTCTCTCATTTTTATCTTCAAATCCCTTAACTCTGAACCGTGACTCGTCAAATCATTATTTTGATTAAGAAAATTTTATTTTAAAAGGTAATCATTATTTGAATAAAAAATTAGTTTATAATTACATTATTTTTTTGAAATTTTTATGTTTGGCCTTCAAATATCATTTGGGGATGTTGGAAACCATGTTGGTAAAGTAGAGGTTGCTGGAAGTTTTATTATAAAGGGGGCCTTTGTTGTTATCCATATCCATACCTCATATCTAATTGATCTTTCCACCCATGTTTGTATATTGGTGAAAATAAATCATAATTATTATAGGATGTGGTTATTTTTGTTTCTGATATGGTCTCTCATAAAATACGGCTATGCAATCAACTATTTCTTATAATTGTGGGCTTTAGTAAGTTTAGTGGTTTATTTCAGTGAAAAATTCATAAGGTCTCATAAGAGTGATTGGGGTTTCTTTTGATCCAAATAAATCTATCTCACTATAGTGATAAATTTAATCAACATGGTATCAATTAAATGATATTCAAGAGATATGGACTTACCCTATGTACTCCTCTAACAAGTGGTGTACTTCGATCGACAAATTTTTGAGAGTTTTGGGCCATCTTCTCTATCAATGCACATATAGTTGCTGGTTTTTTTCTACCAATTCCCCTCCACCTATGACATCCAAATTTCTCATCTATATAGGTGTTATTAATTTTTTATAATTAATGGATGAGAATTTTATCATTGATTTGTTGATGTGGTAAGCTTGCACACAACTTCTTAAATCGTTCCTAGTACCCATACATTGACTCCCCTTATGCTTGCTTGATCCCGGAGATATCCTTTCGAATGATAGTGTTCCATGATTCTAGAAAAATATCTTAAAGAAAATAAATTTCAAATAATTCAAAAAATTTATATATTCTCATTGTATGTAATGAATCTAACCAATTGTAGTATCATCAAGTGAGAATGGAAATGATCTTAGTATGATTTGATCTTTATATACGTTTCTTGGTTTCAGGATTGAGAAAACCACATTAAATTATTATAGATGTTTATTGGGATCCTAACCAGATAGGCCATGAAATTTTGGAAGAAATTTTATCAATATAAATTTGAATTCAAAGCACAATTAAAGGTTTTAGTATGAAATACAATTTGGTTGATAGTTAATGTATGATGCATCCAATTATCGAATGGTTCTATTTAGTTCATTATTTTTGTTTTCAATAATTGTTTTTGGTTTTAAGTTAGATTTAGATGTTATTAAAATGTCAATGTTCCTAGAACAGAGGAATTCCCCACCTTTGTGAATGTTAAAACTTCACGTAGACTAAATGATTCATTTGATTGGATTGAATAGGCCAGGAAGTCAAAGTTGGACTAGACTCATAGGATTAGAAATCACCTTACCATTTTGCATATATCTTCTATATATAGGCTTGGATTTGGCCCAAATTTGGAAAAAAGATCAAGGTACTAATTTCACACAAACTATCATTCTATAAGGATAGTTTATTCACAAGTTTTTGTGTTCAAAAAGTTAGTTAAGTTGGGATTAAAATATTTGACCAAATTTTCCAATTCACACCTAGAAAATATTTAATTCCTAGCCTCCCCTTAAATCTATAAATGTTTGTTTTATCATTTTGAGTGGGTTGGACATGAAATAGTAAGTTGAGGTAAGAGGAGAAGTGCTTCCACTCTAATTATCTAAGAATAATAATAGGGGTATCTCTTAAATCAAGGACCCATTCATCGAAGCCTTCTTTTTCATCTTCACGCTGTAATGTTTGTGTTTGCACAATAAAATTATAAATTACTCTTCCAATTATTCTATTTTATTTAATTTTATTCTTCTTTAATTTTTTTATTTGGGCTAGAAATCAATATTTTAAACCTGATTGGTTTATACCCTTTCTTAAATTGTTCACATGAATGGCATTTCTATAATGACTACACCACCCATGGATGTGTAGTTTTTATTTTTAATAGAACTAATTATCACATTATAATTTTTTTTGAATATATGAGATACTATAATCCATATAATATGATATATGAATTGAGTTTTTAACTTAAAAATAAACTAAGAAATAAATTGAACAATTAACGCAAAACACAAAAGGTTGAGTGATGTGTGAACTATGAGAGCATGGTCTTAATTGGAAAAAAATTACACGTGATCAACTTATAGAGTAAAAATATAATCCCTAAAATAAATTAATCATCACATTCAGTATGAATATGATCCATAATTGTATTACATACCCAAACCTTGAATCATACTTTGAATTAAAATTTGGATTGATACACCTTATTCCAAAATATTAAAGACTCTCTTGAGAGGATCCTAGTGAATGTATAAAATAATTTAATGTGGTTTAATCAACCTAACAACCAATAAATTTATCTAATTATAAAATCATACAAATATAATTTCCATTCTCTCTCGATGGGGATGAAAAATATATGATATATAACTTAAAACATAAATATGTAACATGTTGTAATGATTTGAACATCTTTTATGGTAGATATTTTTTCTATAATCAAACACCAATACCATTTGAAAACATATCCTAGGGATCAAGGAAGAACAAAGGGGTTAATGTATGAGTATTGGGAGAAATTCACGAAGCTATGTTTAAGTTTCCAACAACACCAAATCAATGAGAAACTCTTCATCTAGTACTTTTATGAAGCAATCACTTCATTGGATAGGATAATGGTGGATATAATTAATAGAGGGGCATTGGTTAACAAAACACTAGTATCTGCACATGCATTGATCGATAATATGGCACAATAATATCAAAAATTTGGCAATCGACATATAATATATGTTAGAGGAGTAGTATATTATTTATAGGGCCTTGTGGAATTTTCACTAAAACAGACCACTCAGTTGACTATTTCCCCTGATTACAAGATATAGGGGATTTTACTTCTGTTTTCCCAGGGAGACCATATCGGTTGAAACAACACCCATATCCCCTAAAGAATTATGATTCCTTTTAAATAATATACAACCATGGGTGTAAAGATCAATCAGACATGAGTTATGGCACTAAAAAATAGAAGGTCCTCTTTTCAACAAAACTTCTAGTAGCCTCCGCCTTACCAACATGGTTTCCAACAAACCCAAAGGTGATTTTAAGTCCAAGAATCAACAAGTCAACAAAAAAATGGAATTATAAACCAAATTTATATTATAATATTGATGAATTTTTGAAACAAATTTTGTTTAAAAAAATAATTAGTTGAAGAGATAATGTTTAGAGTTGAGGTATTTGAATATGTAAATGAGATATATTTCCACAACCCTACAGGAAATGGTATATAAGAACTCAGAAAATCTTCCATTCCAAACTAATCCAAATACAAAGGGTAAGTTCAATGTCATTAAATTGAGATGTGGGAAGAAAACTATAGATACATCCAAACCTATCATTTCACCATGATTCACCTCAACCCTATAAAAGCCTCATTCTAGACTAATTCATGAGAATCCAATGGATAATGAAAAATGTATGAAAAATATTAATGATTTTCCTCTAAAAACCCTTCCATTTATTAATATATCTATATAAACCAATAATATGGATGAATAGGTGGTGAAAAAATAGGTTTTGGATACATTCAAGCATGTTTAGATTAAAATCCCTCTACTTGAAGTAATCATGAAAATTTCAAGGTATGTAATAAAATAACTGCATACAAATAGTATAATGATAAAAGGAAATGAGAAGATCAACCCTGAGAGGAATGTATTTTCACTCATCCCACCAACCTTGGAAATTCTGAAAAATTTCTCTGACCTTGGTACATTCACCATTACATGTAAAATATGGGATTTTCATTTATATCATGCTTTATGTGATTTGGATACCTCAATTAATGTCATGCCTCACTTTGTTTTCACTTCCTTAAAGATTGGAGAATTGAATCCAATGAGGTTGGGGGTGTAATTAGAAAATAGAGGGACATCATATCCAATGGTATTCCTTGAGGGTGTCCTTATTTGAGTGAGATATATAATCATTCCAACAAATTTATATGTGTTGAATACATAGATGATCATTCAAAGTTCCCATGATCCCATCATTCTTGGTAGGTACTTCCTCAAAAATTCCAAGAAAAGCATAAAATCTTATGAGGGTATACTTTTTATAGATTTTGAAGATGAGTTTTTATGATTAAATATTTTAGAATTCATGAATTTCCCCTCAGAGGACCATTATTCTTTCTTCATCTCCCATTATGACCCATCTTGTTATAATTCTAAAAATAATGGTTTTCAACTTTTTAAAATTGTGACCATTCCATTCTTAGAGAGATCTTGAGAATTGGTTCTGGTTTGATGTTGAAAAATACTGTCACACCTATTTATCATGATCAAACCACACTCATTTCTGATTTTTATGTTGATTATTTTTATGATTCAGGGCATATACATTCTAATTATGACATAACTATTGATTTTGTAGATGGATTTTATTTATTATTCACTAATATTGATTCAGAATCTAAGATTCATCATACACATATATCAATTTCTACATCATTCCCATCAATACAAAACCTATCCAAACTAAAACTCAAACCCTTTACACCAAACCTAAAATATTCATACTTATTGATAGATTAAAACTTTATTACAATAATTTATAATAACATCCTACATGAAAAAACAAAACACTTAAATATTTAAGGGATAATATTTGGGAAATTGGATGGACATTATGAAACATACCAAGTATTATCCCCAATATTTTATGTATATTATTCTTTTGGAGGATGAGTCCAAATAGGTTAAGAAACCACAAAGAATAATTAAGCACCACACTATTAGAGGTTGTGAGAAAATTGGTGAAAATATTCTTAAGGATGGTATTATTTACCCTATTTATGACCCTTAGTGGGTCAACCCTATCTTGGTTATACCTAAGAAAATTGGGTTCACTATTATAAAGAATAAAAGTTAATAATTAGTTACTATAAGAGTACAAAAAACACGTGAGTGTGGATAGATTATAGGATAATAAATCAATTCACTCATAAGGATCATTTATCACTTCCATTCACTGACTTGATTCTTGAGAGAATTGTAGGTAGGACAAACTATTGCTTCCTGGATGGTTTCTATAGCTATTTTTTTGGTTCCCATTGCACCAGGGTACCAGGGAAAAAATGACATTCACCTACCCATTCTATACATTTTCTTACCGAAGGATTCCATTTGTAATTTTTAATTCTCCAGGTACCATCATAGATTCATGGTAAGTATCTTTTTAAATTTACTCAGTACTTTATTGGAGGTATTTATGTATGATTTTAATTCATACAGTTCTTTATTTTATGAGTGCATCTTGAGTTTGGGTAATGTTTTTAATTATTTCATTAATAAAAATATGGTTTTGAGATTTGATAAATTTCATTTAATGGAAAATAAATGAATTTTACTAGTTCATGCAGTGTCACAACATGAAATTAATGTTGACAGATCTATGTTAGAAATCATTACATCCTTTCCATTTCCTACTTGTGTGTGTGATGTTTGATAATTCCTTATACATGATGGTTTTTATTAATTTTTCATCATATATTTCAGTAATATCTCACTACCCTCATATCAATTACATTAAAATATATTGACTTATTTCTTTTTTTTTTGATAAAATATGATATATTACTGATCAATCAACTCATACCTAAAAATCCAATCAGGAAACGAGTCCACCCAATAATGATCACCCCATGATTTCCCAAAAGAAAAAAAATGATGAGCATAATTACAACCACCTCATTTGATAAAATAAAATTTGTATTTAGTGAATCCTTCAGCCAAGGACCAAATATTTCTCAAGATAACTCCAAAATCCTAAGATTCCTCTTCCTTCTTTGATAGAGTGTTAACCACTTCAAGGAAATCATATTCCACCAAAACATTGGGCTGATTTTTTTAATGGGTATGAAGGATCCCATGGAGGATGGCAGAGGCCTCCACCACTACAAGACTAGAAGAGTTTTGCACTGACCTACAATGAGCTTCCACAATATGTACAGAACTGTTATGGGAAATGAGTCCAACTAACCCTAGAATTAGCAGAGACTGTATAATCTGTATTAATTTTGAAAAATAACCTATGGGGGGACCAACATGGATCCTCCTTCCATATTCCACTAGAATATGGAACTACATCATTTGTTTTCCATTAGTTCATCCACTCCATGGCCCTCACATCCCAAATAAAATCTTGGGTCACCTTCATTTGGATAATGCATTCATTTATTCGACTCCAAACCAACCAAGAAATTGTGCAGATCAGAAACACCACTCTCGATTCTAATGAATCCACCCATTTAATGAGGTTTTGGACCAACCAAACTAAATAATCAATGAACATTCCAACATCTAGCTTCTATGACTTCCAGAACCCTTCCATCCCTTGATAGAAAATAATTGCCTACAAATTAGATTCCACCTCTTGGAGGCACAGAGTATAGTCGTCCTTCTATGAAAATCAAATCTCACCCAAAATTCATGGGTTGGAAGAACACCAAAGCAGACATGCCACCAAAATAGTTTCACCTTAGATGGAGCAGTGAGAGACCAGGGACTCTTCCGGTGAACATCAGGAACAACATATACCAAGCCTTGAACCCGCATTTTGTAACCCGAGATAACCTAATACCTCCCATGAGCTTTACCCATACATAAAATCTAATCATTACCCATACCTGGTGTGAGAGTAATAATTAGGATGAGATGACAGTCAACCTCATTAAACTAGCTAAAATATTCCCTCAATCCCATTCCTCAAGCATGTCATTGATGAGATCTCGCACCATTTTATTTTGGAACCCTGGTACAACAATCGAGGAATACTTATGGTTGATTCCATTTTATAGCCACAGATCATTCCACACACTAACACCATTTCCATCAGAAATTCTCCTGACACAGCCTATGTCAAGAAGAGATTCTGCACCCCAAATGCTTTGCTAGAAAAAACTCATTTGTGGCCCCAACTGGGCATGCAAGAATTCAGAATGAGGAAAATATTTTTCCCACAAAACCTTTGAGAATAGTTAATTTGGATTTGATAGAAAGTTCTATCCTTGATTCTCCAACAGAGCTACATTAAACTATTTGAGATTCCTAAATCTGAGACCTCCACAAAATTTTAAAACACACAATTTCTCCTAATACATTCAATGGGAGTTATGTCTTCCCTCATGATATCCCCACCAAAAATTGTCCAACCGAGAATATATTTGATTGAAAAGAATTTCCATAAATTTAAATAATGACATAGCAAATGATGGGATTTCTTGGGACACAAAATTGATGAGAAATTCCTTTATTACCTTTGATAT
This sequence comes from Viscum album, assembly GCA_963277665.1. Taxonomy (NCBI): domain Eukaryota; kingdom Viridiplantae; phylum Streptophyta; class Magnoliopsida; order Santalales; family Viscaceae; genus Viscum; species Viscum album. Next base: position 685,873,028 of record OY728165.1, read on the forward strand.
ATTCCTTATTGAGCAATGACATATCAAATTATCCATCTTATCCATAATAAAAGAGAAAAATTGTTTAGTTGATCTACTGACAAGAGTCAGGAGGCCAAGGTATTTAGGATGTTTATCAACCAACGGAAAACCGAACATCCATTGAAAATCATCTCTTAGATCTTAATAAGACTTTACTAAAAGATAACTATGATTTCAAAGGATTTAGATGTTGTCCAAAATCCCTTTCATACAACTTAATGATATTTGACACTAAACAACATTCCTGTGGGGTAGCATGAGAAAAAATTACACTATCATCTCCAAATAAAAGATGGGATACATAGGGAATTTCTACATACCTTCTCACCACAGACAACTCCTTGATCCACTTCTTTCAAAATGATATGAGAAAATACATTGGCCACCAGAATGAAAAGATACTGTGAAAGAGGATCCCCTTGTTTCAATCTTCTTAAAGGTTTAAATATATTTGAAGGGGCCCCATTTGATATTATATGTGATGCTTAAAACATCACAGTTGGAGTAGTCTTATCTCAAAATATGGAAGGGGGATCTCATTTTATTTATTACGTGTTAAGGGATTTGGATTCAACTGAAGCAAATTACACTATAGTGGAAAAGGAGTTTCTTATTGTTATATTTTCTTTAGAAAAATTCCTCTCTTATTTATTGGGATCTAAAGTGGTTATTTTTTATTATCATGCATCTTTGAGGTACCTCCTAAAGAAGCCAAATAAAAATCAATGACTTATTAATTATATTCTTCTTCTTCAGTAGTTTTACATTGAGATAAGAGATAATAAGGGGTCATAGAACTTTTTGGATAACCACACGACCATGAATACTCACATGTTGGAGCATGATACCCCAAACTAGGTACCACTTTTGGAAACATTCCTTGATTGGAATCTCTACGTCATATTAGGTATAATCCTTGGTATTCAGATTTATTTAATTACATGGTTTCCTATGAAATTCATAAGAATTTATAGAAATATAAAGTCTAATAATTAAAATCTTAGCCTAAATTTTATGTGTGGGATGATCCACAACTCTGGTGCATGTGTAGTGATTGAGTTATTAGAAAGTGTGTTCAAGACCATGAGTTTGAGTCTATTTTTTATTTTCTCCATACACTTTATTTTTTTGGACACTTTTTACCCAAAATGATGACTATGAAGGTCAAATACTCAAGATTATATTGGCTTACATTGTTTCATGATTCCTATGTGTTTTGTAAGTCATGCTCTCATTTAACAAACCCTAGAAACATTTCAAGGAGAAATGAGATTTCTTAAAATCCTATATTATTTTTATGAGGTTTTTGATGTTTGGGGAATATAATTTATGGTATTTTTTACAAGATAATTGGTATTGTTATACATTCTTATCATTATTTATTATGGTATTAAATAGATGGAGACCAAGGCCATGAGGAATGATGATTCTTCTGTTGTATTTTATTTTTTCAAGGAATGGGTTTTATGTAAGTTTGGAATACTAAAGGCCATCATCAATGACCAAGGTTCAGAATTATGAAATCATAATTTGGATCCCATACTTTATAAGTATGGGGTTATGTAAAAAACTTCTACTCTAAACCACCCACAAATAAATTTCCAGGAAGAGGTTTCAAATCGGGAGTTGAAATAAATTTTGGAAAAACTCATGAAATCGAATAGGAAGTATTGGAGAATGTTCTTTGATGATTTTATATGGGATTATTGGAAAAAATTAAAAACTCACATTTTTTATATTCCCCCTTTAGATCATTTTTGGGAAATAATGTCATCTTCCCATATAGGTTGAGCATCAAGAATATTGGGCTATAAAAAATTCAATATGGATTTAGACTAAGATAGATATTAAAGGAAGATACAAATTCATGATCTTGAGGAGATTATATTTTCATCATATGAGAATTTAAGGATATATAAGGAAATATCAAATGCATGTCTAGATAGAATTATCCAAAAAAGTGAGTTTTATATAAGAGAGAAAATCCTCTATAGTTCACGACTGAAGCTAATTCCTCGTAAGTTGTGTTCTAGATGGATAAGTCCTTATGTTTTATATAATTTTATTTCTTTTAGTGTATTGGAGATTAAAAAAGAATAAATAAGAAAGAGAATTATAGTCAATTGGAAACATTTGATGTAATACATTGAGGTACTTCCCATCCATCCAATTTATTTCATCACACTACATACCACATCAAATGTATGATCCATATTTAATGATCTAAATAAATATACTGGAAAATTATGTGAAATATTATATTTAAAAATTTTATGTTTGAATAAGATATATAAAAATATTTATAACCAAAATACAATAATTCAATTTAAAGGGTAAAAACTAGAATTCTCATTCAATTTTCAAATGATTGATCGAATCCCAAAATATTTTATAAATAAATATATTTAACACAATGTTAGGAAATTATTTCATTTATTATCAATAAAATATTCAAAAAAAATATGTTTTATCACAAGTTCATATAATTTCACTGTACTTATCTATATTGACACTATACTATCTATATTTTCACTGTATATATAATGAAGAGAAATAGAATGAGGAAGATATCTTTAGATTTTCTATTTCTTCAGCAACAATGGATATAGATATTCTTCCACAATCCTTCAATATTATTAACTAATATATAATCACTCCAAACATAATCAAATTTTGATCTACTTATAAATGTTATTATCAATCTTTATTCATTGAATACTTATGCTTCATAAAGTTTTCTCTTCTTCTCCGAGCACAAGTTCTGGGATCCTTTTTTCACTCAATATCTCAGTAATCTGCTTCGTATCACACTCTCTTAGTTATAGAATCATTTCTCAAACTATTACACACATTCATGTAAACTCATAATTCTATAATTTTTTTTAATTCCAAAAACACTTTTCAAAATCAACATTCTAGAGACTTCTATCAATAATATTTTACTAAATTAATTATTTTCTTCATTCAGTTTTGCTCAAAACCATGCACCAAAATCATCAAATATTATCTCTTTTAGTGAAAATATTTCTACAAAACATTTTTAGAAATAACCTTAATTTATTTATTCTTAATTTACTTGAAATAAATAATTCTATAAGAAAAATACTATAGGTCATAACTTCAGAAAAAAAATATACAATTTTTTTAATGATTTTTAAGAATAACCATCCTCTTCATTTAACTCAAACATTTATAGTACTCGTCTTCTTCAATCATCCTATTACATTATTTATAAATATATTTTTAGATATTATTCAATAATAACCTCATATTTAATCTCCATGGTAATTTTTCAAATAAAGAGAACTTTAAACATCATCTATCTCGAGTAGTGATCACCTCTTCAAATTTTTCTCATGAATCCTATTGAATCAAATTTTAAATGTGATGTTTGAAACATTAAATACTGGTTCAAGCATCATCAGGTTTTATTTCCCTTGGAGGACTTCATTTTGTAAATTATAAGTAACATTAAAATGTAAGGAACCTTAAGAGGCCCAATAAGGTTTCTCTCAACCATATGCGAACCAATCTAAATTTTGATCTTCATTTTCTCAACCTTATAATGTTTTAGGATCAACCATATGAAGGTATTTTTCAACTTTATGAACTATATATATCAAAATTTTGAGGTACGTACCAACCATATGGGTATTCCATTATACCTTATGAGGTTCGGTGAACCTTACGAGCATCAACCTTAAGAGGTCCAGTGAACCTCATGAGCTTTAACCTTCAACCTTACAAAGTCTGGAAAGCTGGTAGAATATAAAAAACATTTAAAACTAACAAATAACCTCTTAAATTTTTTTATCTCAAACACACCCTAAAAATTATATATGGAAACCTCTCAAAATCGTCCAATGATTCTTAATAATTAATGAAAATAAATGAAACTCAATAGAAAATTCAGGGGAACATTAAATGGTTTTAGTTTCATATCATAGTGATCTTTGGTTCTAGGTTTATTAGTGTATTCCACTACTTTAAGAAGTGATATTTGATCCACAGAAAACCAAAAATGGTATCAAACCAATGTTTTGGATTTTAATTCTAAAAATCAGGTTAATAATGAAGCAGGATTACTATCTTATTTCATATAATAAGTTGTAATATATATATATATATCCCTTTTAAAATTAATATCAAAATAAATATCATAAAATAAGATATAAAATTTTATTTTGATGATTTTATGATATATGATATTTTAATCTATGATTAGACCGCATCATATGATATATAACATTGTAATGTACAATATAGTGTAATTCATTAAGTTTTATAATTGTGTAACATATGATATGGTGAATCATAAATGATGCTAATGATGATATTCATTGTTTTCAACAAAAAATGTATCATATCATTATTAATATGTTATAGGGTATAACATAAATTACGATTACCAGACAATGAAGAATGATATCATAGGACCCCACACCCCCTATCATAAAGCACTATATTTTTTTTATACAAAGCCACATATTATGATATATTTTATGTCATTAAATATAATATATAGTGCATGAATTATCTATCTTAGGCCATGATGTGCTAATCATATAGTGTGATATCAGTTTTGAACAAAATTAGGTTTTATAATATAATTTATATTGTAAATTATGATATGTAGAAAAATATATTATTTAAAATTTTTCAATAATGAATTGTGTTATATAATTTGAAATTTCTTTATAAATTATATAAAAGGGTATTTTTGTGAAATTTATTTAATTTATAAAACACTAATAAATAAATAAAATATAATTTTTTATATCTAATTATTAAATTTTTATGAAATGTTGACTAAATAAATACACATAATATTAAATGTTAATATTAAAATAATTTTGAATTATATTTCATGACTTTTAATTTAGTTATTAATTTTTTATATAGAAATTATAAAGTAATTTATAAAGTTTTTAAAAATTATAACATAGGGAACAATATAAAAGAGTTTATATTGAATTATGAATTTTTCATAATAATTAATTTTAAATTTTCAAATTTAAAGGGATTATTTGAGAAATTATTAGAACCATTTAAAAAGGATTTTTGATAATTTAAATGTTCGAGGTTCGAATAATACTAAAAATGATATATTTTGATTATGTAAATTGTTTGAATAATAAATTTTGAGTATAAAGTTCTTATATTTTATATAATATCATAAATATAATTAAATATTATATAAAATGATAATATAAAGTAGTTCATATTAGAAATAAAATATTTAAGCATTTATATTTATTTGATTATAGAATTTTCATAATGAATAACTAAATTATAATGTTTTCATAGTTTCTCAATTTATGAATTATTAATAAACGTTCATATCATGTTGAAATTAAATAAATAATATTTTATTTAGTGGTATTACTTATTTTATTCATGAATATAAATTTTATATTTTCAGTAGTTTCATGCTTTAGTTTAATGTTTTAATTTTATTCTATATATTATCATACATTTTTTAGGAGTTACATGTTAGGTTTGATAACTAACTTAGTATTCTAATACCTTAAATTTGTATTATATTATGTTATGAGATTTAATTAAGAAATTAATTATAATTTACACATATTATGTGTTATAATTTTGATAAAATTGAGGTCTATCTTGAGTAACGAACCTTGGGTATAAGGACTTTGGTCAGACTACTCGTTGTCCTAAAAGATTAGGCTATATCTAGAAAAGCTTGGGTTGGTTACTTATCAATACATTCTTACTATTTTCAGAAATTTTGGTTTCATATAATTTTAATACTTTAAATAAAATGGGTTCATATTAATTATACATGATATGTATTTGGAAATGTAAAAATATAGCTAGATTTTAGTTTGGGTTAGTAACACAAGTTATGGGTTATGTAAAGAGTTTCACATCAGTATAGTTTAAAATTTTGACTTAGTGGAAGGAGTAGGATTTAAAACTAAATCATTAGTAGCATTAATACATATTAAGATAATATATGAGATAATATGGTGAGATATTGAACCCCATTAAAATACTAAGTTTTATATTCCTTTCAAAGTGAACACTTGACAAAACATCAATCATACAATTAGGCATGAAATGCTAAATTTAGGTTCTCATAGATTATATTATATAAGGAAAGTAGGTTATGGGTCACCCTAATGTAATTATGATCCAATATCTATCATGATATTTGGTAAACTCTTAGTTGAAAATTCTTATAAGTATTAAGATATAGAATAAATAATTTTGAGTGAATATATATTGTAGATTAGGATAAAGAGTTATCTGATTAACTTTCCAAGTGTAATATATGATATTATTGATATTATTTCCTATATATATAGATAAGTGGTGGGATAAATACAAAATTTTACCAAATATTTGTGAAATATATATATTTTCCCACTTATTTTTATTATGGATATTAAAAGTTTTCATCATTTTAGTGGGATAACATTTAATAATTTTGTTTATTAAATGAATTTTTAAAATTATATTCATCTTATAAAAGATTATGTTGTAGGTAAAATGTAATCATAATCATCAAAAATTAATTTTATATCAATCCATGAGAAGGAAAATCATATTGTAAGCATTTTTTTAGACTTGTTTATGAACTTAATAATCATTCCTAATTAAGAAAGAAAATTCTCTATGACAAAGTGATACCTTTCTCTGTAAAAAATTGTTAAACTTATTCAATAAACAATTCAAGATATTTATAATTAGAATAAAATAATTCAATTAAATTTTCAAAGTAATTACATTAAAAATGACCAAATAAACTTTACTGTTTACTCATTTTCCCAATATGAATGGGTATGTCAATTTATTGAAGCGATGAGGGTTTTATTTTTTTGGATTTTTCTAGTTGTGGACATTGTGTAGTAATTTAAAAAATGATCAATAATGTGAATAGGTTCAATGAATGTTTACTTTATTTACTTAAAGTGTTAAGGATGGATTGAGTGGTTATACGATGTCCAAAATCTGGTGTTTTATTGACAATACAAATATATAAAATTTCAAACTAAAATAATAAAATTATTTTGGAAAATCCAATAATGCTTCTTTGAGTAATGAATAATTTTTTAAACCCAAAGGTTGTGTCAAGAGGGATGGACTATTTTACTATAGGATGGAATTTTATGAGATGCCTGGAAATTTTGAGAAACTATGTGGAGAGTCCACTTCACATATCAATGTTGTAGAATCAATTGTTTTATTTTTAAGGTTATATGATACCAAATGCTTACATCAAAAACGTTGTAAATATACAAAAGTTTAAAATCTAAATAATAATTTATAGAGCTTTTAGTTTTCATTCATATTTAGCAGAAAATATTTATATTATGAATATTTAGAATCAAAAGGAATATTTTATGATTAAAAGCATTTGAATAAAGTATAAGTATTCATATCTCATTTCTCTTATATGATAAAAGAACTTATTTTTTATAAAAAATAATTTTAATGAATAAAATAAGATGATACATATGGTTTTTGATTCATTAAAATCTATAACATATTTGAAAAGGGAGACAAGGATACAAATATATTATCTAGGATAATATATTATATTAATTATTTTTTTAAATATAAGGGAAAGGGTTCTAACCACCCATTAGTTTCATATTTTAAATAATAAGGACTTCTTCTCTAAATAATTCTCAAAATATATAGAATACTATATATGAAATGAATACAATAGTATTTTTATTAAATATTCCCATTGAAGGAAAGAAATTTTATTTCTTGAACAGAAATTATTTTTTGAATCATAGCATGATGTTATAGAGACAATATAGTTTTTAATGGACTAGTGGGAGGGTGTTTAGACATAGATATATTCACAAGAAAACAAATAAATTATTATACCAATTGAAATTTAATTTAGTGATTAATAATTGTTAATATTTAATTATTTTTACTTTATAATTAATTGATTTAATCCCCATAATTTTGACATTTATGGTTAATTATCACATATTTAGTTTTTCGGAATAATTTAGACTTTATTATAAACATCGATTAATTTTTTTAGTTATTTTATCATTATTATATTATTAATTAAATAGGTTAAACTTTTTAATTTTTTTTTCTTATTTTTAGGTTTTTTATAAAAACATATGTATGAGTCATCCAATACATAATAAATTATGCATTTTAATAAGATTTGAGTAGAAAACTGGAAAAGATTCGACTATATAAGTGATACTTAACATCTTTTTGATGTTATGAAATATACATTCCAATATTGATGAGGAATAATAGTGATGCATATGAAATTTTATATAGTCATTGGGATGGAATATTTGAATTTGAAAAGTATGAGCATGCATAATATCTTTGGGCTAATGCATAATATTTTCATCTGGCTCATATGTAATATTTTTTAATCTACTAATGGGGGGAAGTTTCATGCTCCCATAGAATATATATGATTTTTGACCACACACAATCTTTTTTCTACATTAGTTATAAAAAATATTTTTAAACTAGATGATTAGTTATGTAAGATTCTATGTAACAACATAGTTTACATTTAATATATTTTGACCATCTGAATTAAATTCAATGGAAAATGGTAAGGCCCCGTGGGATAATTTTAAATAATACCAAAGGCTTGTTGTTTATGTGGATTCTACTATTTCCCATCCTAATAATGTGAGGAATCCCAACCATTTACATGTTCAATTCATTATTATTTCAACGAGAGAAATCAATTGGAAGCATATTTAATGTTATATAATCCATCCCCATGAGCGAATAATCCTACTAGATCTTTTGATTCCTATTTAAATAATATTTTAATACTATTGTAAAAAAATAGTTTTTAAATGAAGTTATATTTATTTCCATGAAACTAGGCCTTCAATATTATTAATTGTATTTGGGTTTACTATAATCATTTTATTTTTTTTAATATATAGTGTTTTTGGGTTTTCTCTTTTATCAGTTTATTTTTCTTTCATCTATCATTTATATCTTCTCTACATTTATTGAGAAATAACCCTTGTTTCTCAAGGGAGATAACATTGATTCTTTGATTTTTTCCCCTTCATTGTTTCTCATTATTATATTATTGTAATTCAAGATTGGTTAAAATGATAGTAATTTGTAATCATCTTATTTTCCTTGTTATCCATTTTATTCCTCATGTATATCAAATATACTCTAATTTAATGTGACAATGTTTTATGAAGTTGATTTACATTTTGTTAATGATGTGTGTTTATTTTAATGAAATTACCCAGTTTGAGATAGATTTCCTTATATGAAAATATCATGATGTAGGTTAATCATCATTAGGATAGGATGGTGTAGAGTGATAGGTATTTTTTTATATATTGAATGGGACAATGAAAAATAATTCATTTAAAAAGAATAATTATTTAAATAACTATGAAATCCTAAGGGAAGAGTCTTCTTTCTTACTAATTTCATTGTCTTGAATCATTTTTCCTTCATCATATTCAATTTTATATATTTATATCACATACATTTATAAACCCCCACTATTTAGGTTTAAGTTTTCTTTTTTATTATATTTTAATTAATTTTAAATAGTTGTGATAGAAAAATAGTTTTTGTGAGTGACCTTATAGAGATATTAACCATAGGTCATGTCACTATAATGCATACTTAGAAAAACAAGAAACTTATTGAAGCATGATTCATAAAACCCCTCTCTATCAATATGGAACTATTTATTGAAAAGTACATCACTATCACAAAAACAAAATTCACCAAAAATTTTCTAAAAAATAATAAACTTAAAAAAACTAAAAAATAGATTTTAATTGAAAAGCATTCACTGCTCACTGATGTGCATAATAAAACATACTATTTAAAAAATTGAATTAGTTAAAATATGGATGTTTATAGTGACTATTCTTATTCTTGGACTATTATCCAATGCATTAATGAGTCTATCAGTGAATACATTTTTAAGGAAACAGGTGAAATATAATGTTAAAGATATTAAATAATTTATAAATATAAAATATATTCTAATCACTTAATTGAATTAAATAATATAATTGATCTTGTAATAGTAACAAAAATAATTTCATGAAGAAGAAAAAAATTTTCCATGAACTTTTTGAATTTAAGACCCTTAGGAGGCTAACAAAGAAATACTTGAATATCTATTTTTTGAACTTAATCATACATTTCTATAAGTTTTTACTGAAGTTTATATTCCAATTTATGTTGTTTAGGTACATTTAAGTGATTTGGATGAATATTTGGTTGAATTTCTAGGAAACTAATACCTAATGATATCCCACACTTTAAATATGATAAATTAGTATCATTATAACTCTATATTAATTTTTAAGATGAAAAAACTAAGGTGGTGAAATTTTAAGAAAAGATAGAGGAGATTAACTACCTTTTTCTATCCAAGAAAACAAACCTATAATAGTCACTTACCATTGAAGAATGATTTATGGTTGAGATAATAAAGGGAGATTTTCTAACCTTTCACTAATTATTATCATATTTTATTGAATCTTAATTTATAATTATATCCCACTATTTATAGTATCATATTCATCCAACACACAGATGGACATGGAGGGTGATTAAAAAGAAGAATACTCACCTGTTGAGGAGTACATGGGGATACATGGACCCATTAAACATAAATTTGAGGGAGTAAATGAGGATTTTCTAGTTAACCTCACTAAATAGAATAAGTTATAAGCTGGTATTATTGGATGGAGATATTTTTATGCTAATTCATATTTTTTTATTATTTCCAATGATAAATTTTCATTTAATTCCCCTTATATGAGACTTTGAATAAATCATATGAGAAGGCCCTAGAATTTTAAGAAGAATCCAAAAAATTTATGTTCAAATTAAAAGAGGACTCTTATCCACACCTACCCCCACTATTCAAGATATACATCATAGAAATTGTGATGGAATTTTAGTAAATTCTACATGGGGTTCTATACACAATGTGAATAGTTAATCACATTATAAGGGAAAAAATTGTGGTTCATGTCATAAAAACCCATCTACCTTCTAATTAAGGTTGATAATCTAAAACTAAAAAGCTATAGAAATTCTAAATAAATATCCCATTTGGGGGGGTTAAAAAAATCCTTATCACTTTTCATTCCCTCTTTCAAATTTTAATTTTTTTAAAAAAATCTCATGGTTTCTATTGTTTTCTTTTAGGATTGTAGAAAGCGGCCTCAATTAGTAACATAACTCAAAGAATCTACAATGAAAATAAACTTTTTTTTATTTATCCTTATATTTAGTTTATTTTCCCCTATTCTTTTTACATGATCTAAAATTAAGCTTAGTTAATTTCATGTGGGGGGAGTTTCAAATTGTTTTAGTAAATTTTGTGTGTTTTCCTTTTATTTTTTATATTTTTTAGATATTTTAGGCTTAATAAAATACATTGGAAAATTCATATTATCTTTTTTTTGGAAAAATGATAGATTTAAATATATAAAGATTTAAATGATTACCAAAATGTATTTTTATTAATTAATTTTAAATATATTCAATTAAGGAATTTTAATCAAATGTGAAACCCATGTGAATAAGTGATTTCTAGGGATTATATTTCCTAACCTGAGAGGATTATAAAAAATATCCACATCTTGTTATATTTCAATTTTTATTAACAGAATTGATTCATGTCATGAGACCTATAAGTTTATGTTTTTATCTTTTTTAAATATGGTAGAGTTCATAAAATATTTTAAAAATGACGGCACCACTATTTTGAAAAGATCAATTTTCCAAACTACTTCTATTTAAGCCTAACCTATATATATGGCCCTCATTATCCCCTAGAAACCATGAATGACCTTTTTGGGTAGCCACATTACAATCCATAATCCCATTCCAATATTCTCTAGAATTAAATTCCTTATTTTAGTTGAAATAAAGTTTTAGGAGTGTTGTTTTGTTGTTGATTCATCAATTAAAGTTGTTTGGTAGAGAATAATCAACATTAAAATAGAGGAAGGGAAACATTATTTAATAAATGGGAAATAAATTTCACAAAAAAAATTTAAATACCAAATATTCATCTCTTCTCCAAAAATAAAAATATGTGTTTAATTGATATTCGTAATTAAACTAACCACATTTCTACTATGGAGGTAGTGATAAAAATGTGAAGATATAGATTTTTATGTTGTTAAAGTGTCTCTTGTGTGAACATCCCATAATAATTAAAATGTGTTTAGAGGTAAATATTTTTATTTATAATGATAGAGTATTATATTCATGAGTAAAAACTGAAAATCCTTCATCTTACATCATATTAGATCTAACACTCCTCATTCTACATATGAATTTTTCACATTTAAAACCTTTAAACCCTTACCCAAAGAACAACCCAGGTAAATTACTCATGGTAAAAATATTATAATGACTCTATGAATAGGATATAATACTAATGATGGAATCATATTAAAATCATATATGTGCTTGATAATGAGAAAAGATTCTTATTTAAATAACATGAGTAAAGAAAGATACATTTCTGGGGATTTTGGTACAAAATGTGCTTGAGAAAAAACAGGATGTTAAATGAATTTTTGTGATCAATGATGAATGAGGGATTTTAAATCCATGTAGGGACCATGATGTTTAAAAGGATGTGATAATTGAATAGTGTTTCTATTAATTTCTTGGAAATCTAATTTGAACTTAGTATTAGATGATTTCCCATAAGTGAAATGTCCAAGTGTGATAGAATTGATATTGCTCAATATTTTAATACTTTTACTATATAATACAATGATTTGACCCTAACTTTTTTATATTTATGGGTAATTATCACATATTTTTTTTAGGAATTATTTTTAAATTACATTAAAAACTAAAAAATGGGATTTTTAGTTTTTTTATCATTATTTTATTATTAATTAAATAGTCTAGACATCTTAATTTTTTAATTTTTTATTTTTTAAGTAAATTATAGATCCTTATATATGGGTCATCCAATACATAAGAAATTGTATAAACATTGGCAAGGTACTAGATCTACAATTGATATATAATATCCTTTTAATTTTACATAAAATATTTTCCTTCACTATAGAATAAGAATGGGGATACATAATAAAATTTTCTTAATTGTTGGAAAGGAAGATCAAAATTTGAAATTTATTAGGAAGCACAATATCCTTAGTCTAATCTATAATATTTTCATCTGGAGAATATATAATATTTTTTCATTTATTGATTGTAGTGAAGTTCCATGCTCCCCTTGAAAACATAATATTTTGGTACGTATGTAATATATTTTATTTTTTCACTAGAGTGAAATGAAATATTATTGAAGCAGTAGAGTTCCTAAATAAGGTTTTATAATTGGATAAATTTTGAATAAGTAGTTATGTAATATATTTTGAAGTGGTGGAGGGGGATTCATAAGGTTTTGAACTTAGTAAAATTCAAAAAAAATCTCAAATAATATCTTATACTTTGCAGAAGATGAATAATACATTCACTTTGAAAAATTTGATCATGTTTTAATGATAAAAGTAGAAGAATAAGGATATGAGATCTATATGGAATTCATCGTAATACTTCCATACATTAAAAAAATTCTATATATTTTTACCACGTTCATTAAATTCATGGGAGAAAATAGAGTGGTTGAATATCATGTGAGGGTTTGAAAGAATAATAAAGGTTCACTAGCTATGTGAAAACTACTAATATTGATCTCACGAACATGAGAAAACCATCCTATGAACATTTCAAATACAATTTGGTTTACAAGTATAGAATTTATCTAGAAGCATGTTGAAAATAATGGAATCCATACCCATGCATAAAGAATAATGATAAAGCTCATGATTCATATTGAAAAAATTTCATCTGCAATTATAAAAGAACTCGGTTTTTAGGTAATGATAGATTTATTTCTTCACAAATTATGCTTCATCCTTTTGAAGTAAATTAGGTTTTATGTTACAACCACATCCTAACACACCGTAATATGGTGGGTGAATTAGGGTGTGAATTTATTTTTAATTTTTTCGATCTTTACCTCTTATTAGAAAGAGTATCATGAATATATTAATCTTCACACACACACACACACACAAAATATTCCAATATATAAAAATAAATGAAGGTTAATAAGATTTTTACTTGGTTCTCCCCTAAGGGATAATATAATGAGAGCAATCCAATGTTGTTCTAATGTACCATTAAGTATTACTACTTAATTTAGTCAATACAATGATTTATAAAATGAACACTATTGATCTTATGTAACACTCCGACCGCATATTCCTGGAGCTGGCACATTATTTTATTACATTGTCATGATTACAATGAATCAAATACTGAAGGAAAAATTAGTTTAGTAGTCTTGGAAATCCATATTACATACACTATTCCAATAATAAATTGGGAAATAGAAATTAAAAACATGATACATAATATAATAAAATACATTTTATCATTTAAAGATTAATCAAATATTTTTCTTCATAACTTGGAGAAATGAAACACAATAAGGGTGATCTCAAATGCTCAGCAAGGGTAAGTGAGGTGAAAGAAATAATGAGTCAATAAGAAAAAGTTAACACGGAAAGGTAAATAAATGATAACACATTCCATTGAAATAACTATATAATAGAATATAAATATGTAAAGGTAAGAAATAGAAACTCAGTCCATCTAAATCAATAAATTGAGAATAACATTTATCCATAGACATGTCGAGGCAAAATATCACGGATAAATAGTAATTGAATAAAAAATGACAGAAATTATTAATTATTGAATTCCATATTTCCCATGTATATGGAAATAGTACCGTCAAGACCTTTTACAATATTGTTTAGCTATCAAGTAAAAACCCATCTAATTTGGCCAACTGTTTCATCCCATGAGACTACGGATGCATTGAGGGGGTATTTATAACTGGGCCTCACCCCTGTCATACCAGTCCAAAACATTCCTCATATATAAAATAAATAATTTTCCTTATAAAATATTCATATTGAATAAATAATATGTTTTTATTAATAATACATCTGTGGAGGATAAGCAACAATAATGGTTGTTGACATTAAAACATTCTTGAGGGAAAATAATATTTAAACATTCCAATGTGTCTCATACCACATTGAAACATTTAAATAATAATTCCTTGTGAATTAAATGAAACTTATATTATCATGATAATAAATATATTCATGAAATAAAATATTAAAAGGCAGTATATACACCAAATAAAATTGAATTGGTATATAATAACAAATAAGTCTTAATGAAATGTAAATTGAGATGAAATTACCTTACATTAACCTTCCTTTTGTTGTGTGGTATTTATCCTCATGTATAGTGATTTAAAACATGTTAATAACTTATACCAATAAAATACTCATGTTTATAATATCATATATTAATTCTGTGTAATATTTTATTACCCGTGTGTGAACACTCTTTCAGGTGTTAATTGCCTAGTTTGCTCGAGTAAGTTTTCACCAGTTATTTGTTATTATCATTAATTATATCATGATTTAATCATATAAAAAATTTAAAACATATATTAATTATCATATATAATTAGTATATATGTATTTATAGTAGTCTATTATATTTGTATATTAGAAATGAAGTTCACCGTTCATGGAGATTGTAAGTCGTACGTATTCATGAATGCTACTTCCATTTCATTATTATAATAAAATAATGAAAAATAAATTATATATAAGTATATTTTAATATAAAAACCATGAATATTTTATATATGTTACATAGGTTTATTAAAACCTTCTATTATATGTTCTCTGTATGGCATGAACAAGTTATATTTCTTTGAGGGGGTGGTAGTCCACACTTCCACAAACGAAATTATAGTATTTAAAACAAGATGGAAAGAAAAATGGATTTTTATAAATAAAAATTATAGAAAAATAAGTACATTATAAAATTAATATATAATATATATAAACATATTTTACATCATAATGACCACTATGATAAGTGGTAAATGAAAATTGAGCAATCATCATTTCATGAGGCATTTGTTTTCCATATACAAAAACTGTATATTCGTTACCCATTAGATAAAAGTGTGTGTAAATTTAGTTAGAAATACTTTCATAAAAACATCCTAATATATTTAGGATACTTTTTTTTGTTACATAATAATGGAATAAAAAGATTTTATGGGGTTGATAATATAAATAAAATTTAAAAACATGAGAGAAGATGTTACATCTTAATCGGGTAACTTCTTTTGGTTTATAAAAATAGGATTCCTTTATAGGGTTTCTACCCAAAGGGAAGCTCCCTGATTGAGGAGATGGATTTTGGTAAGATTTTTGGGAAGATCTTGACTGAACCTAAGATGTTTTAGAGGTGTTAAGAAGTTAGACAGGTGGTGGCCTTTTATAGGGAAGTAAAAGGACTCAATTGGAATGTTTGGAAACAAGTTATGTGTATACAAGTTATTACCTAAATTAATTCATAAATAACTAACCAATTTTAATTATAGATGGTTTATGGATGATATATATAAATATAATTGGTTTTGGACTTGTGGATAGGTCATTCGGTCCCTTAAGTTAATGATTTAGTTCTTTATTATGCATAATTTTTCCTTAATAATTTTAATTAATTTTAATTACTATCACTAATAGTTTTAGTAAAAAACTAAGTTGAACTTATTATAAAAAATAAATTATTCTTATTAAAAATATGGAATCCTTTTTTATAAATTCCAATCACATATGAGGCAGAAATTAATTTAAAATTCATCCCATAAGCGAGATGACAATGCTGGTTTTTAAAGTAAAAACATCAAAACGTTTGCTATGTTTTAATAGTCAATTTCAAAGTCAAATTGATTATAATAAACTAAATTGGGTTAATTAATAAAAATATTATCTAATTATACTATAAAACCAATATAAAACATAATTTAACCTTATCAATAAATCATATTAAAAAGAAGTTTTAAAATAAATTGCAGTATTTTAAATTATTCATTTAAAAATGATATGTTTCTGAAAAATATAAAAAATTCACCCAAACCTAGTTTTCATGTTTCTATTTCAAAGATGAAGTTTTTTTAAAATATTAAACCAACTAAAGTGTCAAAATTAATATTTAAAAAGGGTTCTTCATTAATAGGTGGTGAAATTGTCTTTATAGAAATATAGGTTTTTAAGTGTAATATTTGGTTTGTTATTATCTTATGCATATAAAATATATTGTATGAACTTAAAAAATATTATATTAAATATATGATATATATATATATATATTAAATTAATACAACCCAATAAATATTATTAATTAAATCTATTTGGGTAAAATGGCTTTGAGAAATTATTATTTTCTTTTATATTCAATCGATTTTCATTTTCATTTCTCAATAGTTAGTAACCGACGAATTAATTTTATATTTATATAAACCCTAATTTTTCATAATTTAGTTAATAATATTCATATCCACTAACATAATGTCTAGGATATATTATATCATATTAAATAATAATATTTTAATAATACATTTTTATTTGGAAAGACATGGTCTATCATGTAATGAAAGCTATCGAGGAAGGTTTCTCTTGCGTGCAATGCAATATAACTCAGTGTTTAATTTTTTACAAGCTATATCATGTATTTAATGTATTTAAAATATTAAATATGTAGTATAGTCCTAGGATATTAAATTCCATTATACGCTTTGTGACGAATGTCATACACGCTACCGAATAAAAGTTGTACATTTGAATTTTGGGGTGTTACATCTTTTGAATAATTCCCCTTCTAACTCTTTATGCACTTCTTTGAGCCAAGTATTAAAAAAGAGTTAAAACATATTTATAGCTTACATTATTTATTTTCAAACATAAGTGTACCACTGAATCCTATGAGGGTGTCTTCATTTTTCTTCAGTTTATTTTTTGACTCCAAATCTTCAATATAATTATATTAGATCAATATTATCTCATAAAAAATTCACCAGTTACAGTGGAACACTCTAATACTATTATTCATATCTTTTTAAAACTAAAATATTTTTACATATATTATCCTTAGATGAGAAAAACACCATGAATTATATACTAAAAATCATTTATTTATAAACCTTTAAAAACATTATCTCCCTCTTTATAAAAAATAGTATATTTTAATATTGAAACTTTTTGGTATGAAAATATTCATAAATATGAATTAATATAGGCTCTATGATGAAAAAATCATCGCATTATCTCAGTAAATTTAAAATATTATAAACCCAAAAATATCACAGTCTTCAATATCCCACAAAATGCACAAGATTAGAAAACCAATATTGAGATGATTATAAATCATAAATTATGATTAATAATATTAATTTAAACCCACAAGGCTGATTATAATTTTCATTCATTAAAGTAATAAACTCTAGGTCACGGAACATCAATATCCCACTTTATCAAGAGACAAAGTATAAAACATTATGCATCATCAAATATATTATGAATTAGGAACACATTTCATACATATTCACATCATGGAAACCCTTCACTTATTCCATATATGATGTTTCATATCTTATGTATCATCAACCATATCACATAAGAGACTTTACCTTTTACATATGAGTCTAAAATTCATATTTATGATGATGGAAATCTTATATATACAAGAAATATCTAGACATTACCACTTCTTCCACTTCATCATATTCCTAATATATTATGTATTCAATGGAAATCCATCACCTTTTCAGAAATGAGACTCTATAATATCTTATGTATACTAGGGCCTTTGGTACATATCTAATTTTTTATCTTCTATATATCTTATGCATGAAGATACATTACCATATTATTAAACAAAATCTTTAAAACTATACTTATTCAGATTCCTTTGAAAAAATCCCCAAAGATATTAATCCAATCAAAGAGACTCTTAATTGACACAGTTGACAAAAAATCTAACACTAGAAGATATTATTACAATATTCACCACCTTTGGATTTCTTTCAACTCTTTTATTATTAATTATTTTACATGTGCTTACAAACTTTCACTAGTGGAATTGTCTCTCTACCCCCACTATTAATATCCCCATTTGAAAATAAAAGTCAAGGGAGGTCTCCTATTTTTCACACCTTATCATGGCCTTATACAAAAAAATTTATTTAATCTTAAAACAGATAAAAGATTCATTTACATATTTTATATGACTAAATACTCTAGAAATCAATGCATGAAATAATATAATAAGTTATATCCTATAGTTATATCCATAAAATCAGATCATGACCTCTTATACCCTCAAAATATTCCTAATGGATAGTATCACTCTTTTCTTCTCAGCCTTAATACAATATAACCACCTAAAACCAAATACAGAAATCCAATTAAACCACTAGGTACCATGGGTATAGAGGATATTTTGAGGCTCCTTAGGTTAAAGGGAGTGGTCGAATAGAATAGTTCAACCAATGATTTTCAAATTCTAGAGTGGCTAATAGTTTATTCATGGTGTCTTAAACTTATTAATTAATTCTAATATATTTTAATAATAACAATCCTTTCTTCACCTTTTAATTGATTAAGTGATAACCAATTTCAATATGTTCGGTGTAGGTGTGCTATTATGGATTCTTAGTGAGTTTAATTGTACTTTTGTTTTTATAAAATATCATCTTTGGTTTCTATAATTTTTCTCCAATGTCATCTAGATATTATTTCATATATAAGATTTGGGTGTATTATTTGTTTGTTTAAATATACTAATCTTATTTTTTAATGATATATGTTATTTCATGTTTCTTACTCATCTATATCACACATTTTATTCCTAAGAAAAATTCACCACCATTGGTGTACTTGTGGTCCACCACATCACCAGATCTATAAATATCATAAAAAACCAAGTGTTCAGGATACCTTCCTAATTAAAATACCAAAAAAAAAATTAAGAGTTACTCAAACAACATAATTTTTTTCTCAATTTAAATATGTTTTTCATTTAGACTAATCTTGAAGTGAGTTTCCAAGAAATTTTAATAAGTGATATCCAACCAGGTTAGTGTCAAGTACAAATAAATATTAATGATTCTTCTAAATAAAGTATAATCTACAGACCTGTCATTATCATGCTTCCCATGAATATAAAAAACTATAATCGAAGTTGACATGGGTTTTGAATCATGCATTTTGAAAATTTTCAATAGTTTACTAGAATGTTTTTCCTATGATATTAAAGTGTAACCTTCTCTCTAAATCACTTAAATCCCCATAAAATTGTTATGATTAATTAACATAGAAATATCAAAATAAAATTTCATGATACTAGAAAACATTTCTACTTATTTTTAATTTCATCCATTGAATATGATGGCATTCATATAAATAATCACCACAAGTTATTTTTCCTTTGATTCCTTCACATAAATGTTTTAATCAAGTCCAACTCTTTTAAATTTGATTTTATTCTAACATGTGTCAGGTAGAAAAATAACATGAACATGAAATTCATGTTTTAATTGGTAAAATACCTTCCTTATTTTTCTCAACCTTCATTTAAACATTATAGATTATGAATCCCATTGGTTGTTCAATATAAACTTCCACATAAAGCAAACTATTCAAGAAGGTTTTTTAACATCCATTTCAAAAATCATAAACCTTATTTATATTGATGCTTACATAAAGAGTATAATTGACACATGCCAGGACACTAGTAAAATAATATTATTAATAATTATTTGTTTAATCTTCATATAACATTTACACACCAACCATACTTTATTACAAATCACACCACTATACTCATTGAGTTATTTTTATATAACTACTTGGTTCAAATAAAATTGTGATGTTTTGTTCTATTCATAAGACCCTATATTTAATTCCTCTCAATATAATCTATCTCCCTATTGATATCTCTAACCTAAAATGTATCCTTCACAACCTCTTCGAATAATTACATCTCTATATTTAATAAAATAACAACATGTTCTTAAATCTTCATTCTATGAGTTTTAGTTGGTATAGTTTTATCTCCAATTATATTTAATAGGTCAAAAAATATTCTTCTATTTCTCCATTTTCATGTAGTTTGATCTAATTCTGGGGTTTGTTTTCTTATTATTACTTGTCCTCAAAGTCTTCATCAAATGTGAAACATTGTACAACCTTTTAATTTTTACCAACTTCCATATATTCGTTACATAAATCATCATGTTTCCCACTTCCATATTTCATCACTTATCTTTCCTTGATAATATTAACATAATTACTCTCTAAAATCATGTACATAATTCCTTGAAATCATTTGTAGGATTTATTATTTTTTTGAGTGGAATAAAACACTTCTATATTTTTTTAATTTTTTTTACTTCCCTTGATTGTCTTCCTTATTTTAGATGTAACACCTAATTTGTAAAAATCTTAACTATTTCAATGATGTCTTCCTTCCATTCCATGTCTCATATAGTATTATCTTTTCAAGGGGTCTTAGAAATACCCATTTTGATTGCAAAACTACCACTTATACTACCTTCTTCTAAAAATGGTGAGAGACTCCCCTCTCAATACGAGTATTATATTCCATATTATTCACCTTTAAATTAATTTTTATGGGATTTTTATTGAGGATAATTAATGTTTAATTCCATGTTTCTCATTGTAGTTTTCCATTTTATTAGATGTTTACTCAATTCCATTGTTAGATCATAATAATTGGATAGAGCACCCAATATGATTCTAAACTCTTCTTCGATACCAATTCATGCTCATCATAACCACTCTATCTCTTTGCATAAACATAATGAAATACATTCTTCTATGATCATATATAAAGTGAATAAATCATATTTATCCATATGTTCTTGTTCAACTCATTGGACCACACACATTAGTGTGGATTTGATCAAATAAGTTGGATTCCCTTTTCTTCTTCTTCCAATAAGGTTTTAATACAATCTTACCTCACATTCATGCATCACATGTTAGTTTTAAATCAAACTTCAAATTATTGTTATCCACCATGGATCTCAAGTTATATATATTTTCTATGATTTTTTGGTGAACGAGTCATAACCTTCGATGCCACAATTATTTTCCTCTTACATTATAATAAGGTATATGTTCTCATGGTTATCTACTTTGTAGAGATTACAATTTATCTATCAACCTCTTAGGTTAAAGTCTCTTACCATGAAACTAATGAATATAAATTTTTAATTATATATAACCTCAAGTCATGGATTGAAAAATTATCACACACATATGATATTATGTCTCAAGCCATCTGTTTAATGTTGTCATTCCTCATATCATCACATGTTAAAGGAGTCTTTTCCGTTCATTTTATTTTTAAATATCTGTCATTTCCAAAACAAACTATGTCATCAAACCTTTCCTTCACATTCTTCAACAAGTTACTCTTCCGATTATTGTGTGAGGAACTACCACTATTAAATATCCATGTTATATTTCTATTTTTATCTTTTAGATAA
Source organism: Viscum album (assembly GCA_963277665.1). NCBI lineage: Eukaryota > Viridiplantae > Streptophyta > Magnoliopsida > Santalales > Viscaceae > Viscum > Viscum album. Next base: position 685,895,514 of record OY728165.1, read on the forward strand.
ATTTCATTTAGGATTGACTTTTAAATATTATTTATTTCTTCCAGTAGATACTCATCTAAGATATTACATTAGGTTGCATTTCTCCCTTTATCTAGTATATGAAATATAATCATACTCACCTTCTTGTTTCAATAAAGAAACATGTTTTCCTATATAATTTCCTTAGGTTATTTAGAATCCAACCATTTTTTACTTCCATGACTACGACCTCTACTTATTACTAAAATCAATAATCATATACCAAAATTATAACATTGAAAATAATACCCATAAAAATATTTTCAAATATATGTTTAATGATACAGATTTATTCTCATTTTCCTACTTATAGGTATTTCCCTCTTTAAATAACTCATTTCCTCTTCACAGTAATACATGGTGTGACTAAGATATCCAGAAATGTAACACTTCATAATCGGAAATACCATTCTGAATTAACCCCTCCTTATATTGAAATATTTTTAGAAACTTATTAGTTGTTTATTATTACTTAAATACTAAACATTATATTTAATTTTTTCTTCCATATGTGATGAACTATTTGAGTTTTTACTTTTGATGCTTTGGCATAACAACCAACTATAATTTTATTCAAGTTCATGGTTCATTGATCATTCAAAATTCTCTCAACACATCGTGTTCTTCATCTTACCCCATATAAAATTTATAAATCTAAAAACATCACAAAACATAGTTTTCTATTTGGTTAATAGGACTCTGTTTTAGTTGCGAGTTTACTTTTCAAGGTAACCAATTATTCTTTAGGTGCTTCAACCCACTAGGTTGTATATTATAAAAAACAATTAAGGACATAAATCACCTTGTATTTCAATTAAATACTTAATTTAAAATCTTGTAATTTATTTTAAATTCTATGACTAGTTGTTTGTTTTTACAATTCCATTTTCATCCAATCAATCGCTTCTTCAGGCTGATCTACATACTCAGAAGATTATTTTAACTCCCCACCAATTCTTATATTTTTCTTCCTTGGAACATTAAACTCTTCAAGATCCCCCTCAAGTTCCACATTGAGGATAAAAACATCTTTAGGTTAGTTATAATAATCTCATTTAGATATTTTATTTTTAAATATTTTTTATATCATGGAATTAACATTATCTATATTTAATTCTATTTCTTCATCCTCTAGATAATCTTCATCAGCATCTTATTCTTTTCTCCCTAAGAACTTTCTTTGAAGCTTAATTTTTGTTGGTATTCATGATTTAAAATATCTTTCAAGAGGAAATTTTATTTAGATATTATGAATAAATTATAATTCTCCATTATTATAAAATATTCTAGGAAAATTCACTACAATGTGCCCCACATTTCCAAAATTAAATCATGTTAGGGGAATATTTCCTTAAATCAATCCCTTACCTCACATAAATGTTCCTACCACAAGAGAAAGAATATTATCACAAAAAAATTATTATTACCCTTTTTCTTTAGTGAATTGAAGCTTCTTCATGGATTTAAATTCAATATCCTTACTTGAGATACTTGAGGTTACTTATGGATTAACACACACTTCATAGGAAACCAAACAACTTTGAATGTCATCCAAAAAACAATTTGTAAAATTTATCAATTCTAGAGTTTATATTTTTGTGTTATAAAGGTGTTTAGTCCTTTGAAATATATTATTTACCACATGAAAATCCTTTACCACTTCACCAATTCCCTATATAGATCCAATAACTTCAATGAAATGTTTAATGAATCTATCAACATTCTCACCGGGGTTCATCTTCAAATAATTAAACCAGTTGTAAAGAACCTAAAGCATTAATTTTATCACTTTTATATAAAATTAATATATACTAGAGATAATATCCTACATTGCCTCTAAATTAGTTAAACCCATCTACTTCATATAGATCTATTTTTTCAGTGCTCTGGAAAAAACTTTTTTAACCTTGACATCTGTATCAAGTAAATTTTTGAATGCTTCGATCATAAATAGTTATAAAACATTACTCACATGAATTATATGTATAAAATTATATAATACATAAATCACATGATAATATAAGTATAATATATATTCTTCTAGATTTAGTAGTTACATTCGTCAAATAGGGTGACACATTTTTCATTCACTGTGTTTTCCATAGCAGTAAAACTCTAATAGAAGATTCATTGACTGAAACTAGTGTCCCTTATGCCACTTATTATAACCAAAACCCCAAAACACTCTAATAGGGGGAGAATTAGTGTTTGAATTTATTTTTACTTTTTAGGATCTTTCCCTTATGTTAGAATGATAACCATGAACTTTTGAATATTCACATACACACATGGTATTTAAATGAAAGAAAATAAATAGAGGGACATAGGTTTTTTTCTCGATTCACTGCTAAGGGATAACCAAGTGATCATACACAAATGGTGTGATGATGTTATAGGAATAAATACTAATCACTATAGTTGTTAAAAATATTTAGAAAAGGATAAACTTCTAGTCCTAAGATAACTTACTATTCCTAAATCTTTTCACACTACTTTGAGCTATGGATTACAAAAGATTTGTAACACAAATGTCACTTACAATATTTTTTTTCAAATAGAATTAGAAAACCAATCTTGTTGGGGTGTCTTTATTTCCCTTAAGTTCCTTCTGTAAATCGAAATATTCAATTTAATTCTAGTGAATTAGTTTTCCCTCTTACTCAGTTCACTAGTTGTAGCAACACACTGTCTATTTTTTCCTCTTTTCTTTTTAAGGAAAATATATTTTCTATATTTTTTTTTGATTTTGGAAAAACTCTGAATTATAAAAAAACCACATTTTTTAAACCTCTAAAGACTCTATGATCTCCATTCTATAAAATAGTATATTTTAATATTGAAATATATTAGTGTGTAAATATTCCTAAATAACGATTCATATTGGCTCCATGTAATATGACAAGTGACATGATATCTGTCAATTTAAAATTTTCAAAACCAAAAAATATTATAGTATTTAATTCCCCAAAAAATATGGAATATTAAAAAACCATTTTTGACCAGATTTGAAATCATAGATTATGATTAATAATGATAATTATAATAAAAAAGGATTATTGTAATTAAAATATATAATAGAATGATACTCCAAGTCCTCGAATAGTCCTCTCCCACTTATTCTAGAGAAACGTTAAAATACCTTATACATCATAAAATATATTATATATTGGGAATAAACTTCTTACATATTCATTTCATGAAAACCCTTCACTTCTTGTAGACATGAATTTTAATATTTTATGTATCATCAATCATCTCTTGCATGATACTACACCTTTTATATATGATGTTGAACTTATTATGTATGAATATTGAATTTTTATATATACAACGAATTATTATACTTTACCACTCCTATCACTCTATTAGATTATAAATATTTTATGGATTTAAGGTAACTCTAGTACCTTTTCATATACGAGTCTGTAGAATATATTATGTATACTAGAGCCTTCAATACTTAGCCAATTTTGTATCATTCTGATATCTTATTCATGAATTGAATTTAGAAAATTATCAAATGAACTCTTAAAACCCATAATTATCCATAATCCTTCCAAAAACTCCTCCAAGATATGAATTAAATATACGTGACTCCCAATTGATATAATTGAAAATAAATCCAACACCATAAATTGTGGTACCAATTTTTTACTATATTTATTTTCTGTACTTTAATACATATTATTTTCACTTTCTTCTTATTAAATCATTTTTTTGTGATTAATCCATTGCACATCTCTTCTTCAAAATTACTGATAATTAACCATTACTATTAAATGTAAGTAATAGTTATTCTTTGAGTTTTGTTTCACTTTGATGTTTCTCATTATTCTATTCTAGTAGTTTTACAATGGTTAAACTAATAAAAATGTGTTATCACCTTATTATCCTTATTATATATTTTCTTATGAATTTCCATAATTTAAACTATCCTTCATCACCATAATGTTATATATGGTGGATTATAATTATGTTGATGATTTGTGGTGATTTTATTTAAAATATGTAGTTTAAGATAGATTAGCTTACATACATAGGTCTTAGTATATGATAATCACCTTTAAAATAGTATGGTGTAGATTAAAATGTATTGATATCATTATTGAATGGGATAGTGATAATTATTTAATTTTAAAATAATAATGATTCTCATCACTATAAATTCCTTAAGACAACCTATTCTTTCTTACTAATTTCATTTTATTTTTAACCATTTCATTTTTATCATCTTCACTTTCATATATTTATATATCATGAATTTATAAACCCAAATTTTTTCTATTTAGGTATTCATTTTATATTATATTTTAGTTAATTATAAATTATTAAAATAGAAGAATTGTTTGTTTATGTGTTCCCCTTAAGAGATCATCCATAGGTTGTGCCCCTATAGTGCATGCTAAGGAAATAAGAAAATTATTAAGGAAGGATTAGTGATGAAATACCTATATTTGTGCCACTGAATATCTTATAAGTGTTTAGGTTATGCTGGTAATGATATAATAATTTAATGAATTTCATTTTTTACCAAGATTATCTCAAAGGAAAAGTTTTAAAGACAAGGTTCCTTGGTGATGATGATGAACTTATAAAGAGTTATAAGTAGACATGAAAAGTGACTAACATTATAACATTAAATGTTTTGATCTAAATAAGTTTAAACACTATTTTTAAAGAGTTGAAAATTATAAATATGATTCTTAAGTCCAAAAATAATTCAAACTAACTTCCTTTATAGATATTACACACTAAAAGAGTTTAGTGGGAGGGTTTTTTCATATGCCTATATAGAGATATGACATGTGTTACATAGAGAAGTGATGAGTTTAAAACCCCCCCAAAAAATATTTCAAACATAATGAATTTTGGAAGTATTTTATAAAGGATTTATGAATATCTCTTATGTATAGTTTTTTTTAATTCTTATTACTAGAGTTTAAGAATATAAAGTGTATCATGTTATACAAGAGGTGGACACTGATTTATCATTCTTTAACATTAGACTCATTTATTTCATGAATATAAATGATAATTATCCTCTCAAAGTATAACATTGATTTATCCTTTAAAATATTTTCATCATATATTATTATTGATTTTAGTGAAATATTAAGGTTATAATGATTAGGATTTCATATCTGGATATGGAATATACGCATGAGACACAAATAGTTTGGTGTGTTGGATAACCTAATAAGTATACCAAATAGAGTGTTATTAACTATGTATATGGTATACTATGGGTGTATGTTTCATAAATGGATTTTCCCCATTACATAAGGTCAGAAAATATATATACAACAAGAACATTTATACCTTGATACCATTATTACACCAACTTATGGTTGAACTAATCAGGGGGTGGTTAGGAATGTTGTTGATCATTTGATTGGTTGATTTTAATTAATATGGGATTTTCCCTCTCATATAAAGAGTCTGACATCTGGGCTCTTGATTAAGATAAACTTAAGGAGTGTATGGTCATGCCTAGATATGGAATATGATGTTATTTTCTATTATATGAGGGGTATATGATGTGTTCATCCATTAGGGAGAATAACATGTGATGTGTTCATCCATCAGGGTGAATGACATGTGATGTGTTCATCAATCTATTCATTTTATACATGAATAATCAAAAATGTATGTGTAGTTATCTAGGTTTCACATACTTTTTGTCATGTGGTTACCCAATGTATTGAAAAAGGGATCATATAAAAATGAATTTTGTTATATGATAAACTATTGGGCATAGTAATAGTGATACATGTATTTGATTTATATCACACCAGATCCTTTTATATCTTGAGTAACATAGATTCTTTTCTAAATGTTTCTCTTTGAAAAAAAATTAATTCATGAAATCATATTTTTTTCAATGATATAAAGTCCCATAGGGTCACACTTTTCCATTTACTGACTTGGGATTATGTTTTACAAAACTCATATAGATACTCAAAAAGTGTTTTGAGTTCATCCAAAATGATTTTAGATGGATATTTATAAAGTATTTTATATAATGCGATACATGAGGAAATTGATGATATATTTACAAAAAGTGTTTTATAGTATATCTAAAATGTTTTTTTAAATTGAATTAACAAGTTATTATATAAGATATGATAAAAAGTGAAATGGAAAAGGTCTATTAGGATTTATTGAAAGTGAGAGATTGATGAAGATATTCCATAAATCCTTTATGCATATAATGAATTTTTTGATATATAATATAGAACAATATGAGTTTGTCATTAGTTATGACCTTAATTTTACAATAATATATTCTTTTTGAATTTATATTATATCATTTATTATGATATATTGATATTATAATTCCATTAACCAAGCCTATCTTATTTTATGACATAGCCAAATCATAATTTTATGATATATACTAACCATAATGTAAAATTCATGTGACATTATAAGATTGATTATGGGATTCAAATGTTTTGTGTTTACATTTGAGTTATCTTCTATGTAATCTATCATTAATTACATATTTTTAAAAGACGAAACATATGGAATAATTTAGAATTTATTTATATTTTAAATGTTTCAACTGATGGGTTAAAAAGTTTTTTCAACTATTACATTATTATAATTTTATGTAGTATTAAATTAAATTAATATAAGGACTGGGAGTATCCCAATGGCTATATATATAAAATATTATTGATATAGTTACTTTAAATATTATATCTATTCTCCATGTAGCTCTCTTCCTCCTAATTTTACCTCGAGAGATACTGACATATAATGGTGAAAAGGTAGATCTCACCCAAACATTAGGCAATTTAGGTTATCCCATGGATACCCCATAAAGGAAGGGCCCCTTTAGTTTCTTCTTATCAATATTCCTCAACCTCATTAATAAAAACAAGGTATTTGTCCAGTGTATAAGTAAATTTTTTTCTAGTTCTTTATTTTTTATACGTTATTTTAGAATCATAGCATTGAGATCTTAGATGTGAGGTATCTTATTGTCTTCTTATTCTTGAATAAGTGTTATTAGATCCTTAGAATACCAACATTGGGCATACTTATAGGGACTTATAAATAGTTCTAAGACTATTCATATTTGTTGTATCTCAAAATAATATAAATTTATTATAAAATTTTCAAAAATAAACATTTATTTATTGATTTCCCTTTATCTCTCTCTTTAATCAAGATTCCATAAGATTGTGAGAAAAAGAGATCCTTACCAAGCATTGGGAAAAAATATCAATTCATAGACACCCTAAGAGGAAGGAATCAGTTTACTTCTTCTTAGTGATCTCTATAGAGCTCATATGGTGAATATTTAATAGATCATATCATTAGTGAAAAAGTTAAATATTCTTTATCTATTTTATTCGGTCAAAATATATGGGTGGATACAATGGAAAAATATATTTCTATTTTTTATTTCTTCAAAATTTATATAAGTTTAATACCATTCAAAAACCTTCACAAACAAATCATACTCTTGTTTGAATGTAAATAAATTTCATGTCATACCTAGGATATAACTCATTATTTTCATTATGTCATATTTTTTAGAAAAGTTTTAACACTTTAAACTAAACATAAATTCATTCATAGTATAGACACCTTATATTCATGAATTAAGTAAAGTATGGAATAAACTGAATAAATGAAAAATTCATAAATTTAGATATATGATAATCATTTATGAAAATTTCATAAATAAATAAATTATAAACTTTATAATTTTAACAAGATTTATAGACACTTATAAATAAATAAACATGAAAATTTTATATTTATTTCAACATATAGTCTTTTATATTATCAATTTATATTGTATTAATTATTTTAGTTCCCAAAACTAAACCACCAGGTCTAAATTGGAGAGTTTCGTGACCTCAAGTGCTTCTCCCAGTACACAATAGACTTCTAACTAGTAGCGAGGGACCGGAAACCATTAATGGGGATAATATACCCTTAGTATCATTTCCTTACACAAAATAATATAATAAATGATATAATAGTCAAAGTAACATGTGAAAAACATGTATATCAAATACCAGTCATACAAATAAGTAAGCAGGGCTCCCAGTATGGAAAGAGAAATCCATGTATAAGTGTAAATAAGTAAGTAAATAAATAAATAAACTACAGAATTCTCAAGACTATGTACCATTACTGCTCCTAACTTTATACTCTTTCATTGAACCTCAACCAAGAGCCCCTTTCCCTTTCTTGGATCCCTATACATAAAGTATATACATGCTTCAGAATACCCATACAAGTTGTGATTAATAAAACATAGTAATACAACACTAATGCATACTTAAAAAATGTGAATATATATATAACTGGAATATTCTATGATGATAATAAATGTAAAATAAAGAATAACAAACAAACAATCACATATCGAGTGGTTGTGTGCTAACTATGCCTCCACAAACCTTCAGTCATACCTATTATGGATCCATGTCAAAAAGATGATAAATGATCATTAAAAAATATTGAGAACAATCCAATAGGATGGTGACATATTGCACAGTATCATAAAGGAATCAAGATGGTCATGTTACTTGGTATCCTCACAGAATCATGTTTTTGTAGGTTTCTTAGTGTCTTTAAGGCATTAAGACCCATTTGAAACACATGAATATCATGTTACAACACTATGTATGGGTTCTTCATCATCGTCGTTGCACATAGAGTGGATCTCCCTCTAAGGATGACCATACCATGAAAGTCCTTCCGTCACAGATATAAAGAACAAACCTCCAAAGTAAAAAATAACACACAATAAGGTAGAGCATGATAAGACAAGAATGGAATGGAATCATGAGAAATATAGTATAGTAATTTTAAAACACGTGAATAAACATAAACCATGGTAACAATATACTATATAAATCCTCATGGAAAAAAGATCATATATTGGAATCATGGTAATTTGAACACACACAATCAATTAACATCAATAAGGAACATAAAAAATAAAATAAAATGAATCATTCCATGGAAAAAATTGTATACAAGATCCCCAAATGGTAATGAACTGTCTAACTCAAGGTTTTTATTAAAGAAATTCGAATCTTGTCATAGAATCAAATAATTGACATGTTTCATACCTATAGAGAACAAATCACATATCAAGGATATATAGCTGCATTTCTGGTTCATTAATAAAGATGTTTAGAATAGATAATAAAAGGAATTATAGGTAAATAATTTTTTTTAGAATCATATAAATTAAGGTGTCTGTAAATAGAGTCAATTCAGAAGTTTATCAATGGAATGAATTCTAATTATCTGAATCTGTTATTGATCAAAAAATAGATTGTAAATTAGTTTCTGATTCTGAAATGGGGCCTCAGGTCTGGCCAACAATAATTGACCATCATAAATTAATCAAATTAAAATATATTCAAGATGATAATAAAGATGAATAAAGTATCATGATGATTAGTCTATAAACACTTTTCCTAGAAATGTCATAGTTCTTTAGAATTCTATATCCAGTCAAATGGTTTATCATTGATAGTTAAAATCCACCAAAAATCTACTTAGATATCATTAATGAAGTAAATTTATATCATTAATCTATTTAAAAGATTAGTTCTAGGATGATGATTTTTGGACACATACACATTTAATGTTTTTTGTCGTTAGTATATCTCGATCAGGTTAAAAAATATTGTTAATATACCCATAAATGTGTAAATAAATAGTGAAATCATCATTGGTTCTTTGTGGAAAATATGGATCCAACATATATCCATGTAAATATCTAAAATAAGAAGAATTATTTTGAGTATATTTAAGGATAACTTACCTTTCTAGTATTATTTGATCATTCCAACAATAAGGGAGTAAGGGCAAATGAATAGGAGAGCTCTTAGGACCATAGGGGAGGAATCAAATTCAAAATAGAAAGAATAATTTTATAATTGTATAATAAAGAAGGGGTTAAAGTGTGTGGAATTAAAACCCATAGGGTTCATTTAATACACTCTTGAACTAGGCGTATCACCTTCTCGGTAGGACTCACTAGCCAAACTATGGAGCCACTGGTTGGTCGATGACTGGACACTAGTTCTATCATATTCCTAGAAAAATTCATAGCATTATTAAATTTTCACTAGATAGATGGTGGGGTCTTTTGTAGATAGTAAAACCATTATAAACCCACCTGCTAGCCAGTGGGATCCACTAGCTAGCCGGTACCTGTTTTTTAGCCACACCAAGGCCAATTCCCTCCTCAAATCATTCACCATTAAAACCTAAAACAATTTACACTTAAAAAAACTATAACACTCCCATATTAGAGACATAAAATCTGAATAAAAGAAAATATAATTATATTTAACATCTCACACATTATAAATAAGAGATCATGTTACAATTCTATAACTCTAATGATTTCTCATCCCTGAGAAATAATTTCAAAGGTTATTCTCAAACAACTTGGGGAGTTGATCCCAAACATTAGCATTTCACTCCCAAGTCTTCACATAGATCCATCCATGATTTCTTAGAATTTATACAACTAGTATTTTATTCCCTAAATTACTCTCTCACTAAGGTCCAAAATCTACAATGAGCACTCCACATGCAATGTTTTAGGCTCCAGATTCACATCTTCATAATAAATGGCATGGATATGATTGAAAAAGTACCTATGGATTTGTGACACATGAAAATTATTTTTTATTCCATTATAGTGAAACAGTAGATCCATGTGGTATGCCACTATCCCAACCCACTCAATGATCTCAAATGGTCAAACATATCATTGTGTTATCTTCCCTTTCTTCATTAAACACTGAGGGCCTAACTGAGGAGTCACTCTCAGAAAAACCTGATCACATATAATGAACTCTAAAAGTGTCCTCCTATAATAGGAATATGACTCCTACCACCTCAGAACTATGATCATCCTCTTTTAAATCATCTAATCTCTCTTGGAGGTATCATATACAATAAGTCCCCCCAAAACTATTACTTTTCCAACCTCATGAAAATAGAGTGGTGAACATCATGGCCTACTATATAGATCCTCATAAGGTGAAATCTGAATCAAATCTTGGTAATTATTTTTTAGGTGAACCTAAATAAGGATAGGTTATCTCATGCTCTACCAACATCTAGGGAATAATCCCAAAAAAATATAATCTAGTATGGGAATCATTCTCTCAATATATCTATCTATTTTTTGATGGTACACTATGATAAATTTTAGATAATTCCCTAAGGGCCTTCTGTTAGCCATTCCAAACCCATGACATGAAACGCGTGTCTCTTTCAAATACAATTATCAAGCGAACTCCATGTAGTTATACTATAACAAGGACATGTTTCCTTAATAGCTATTATAATAAGTGAGTCTCATGGATTGGAAAGAAATGAGAAATTTTTTTTAATTGATCAACAATCACCCAAAGAGTATCATGGCTTCTCAAGGTCATGGAAAACCCCATAAAAAAGTCCATTATGACTCTTTCCCACTTCCACATAGGCAATGTAAGTGGTTACCCATTGGAACATAACTCCCTTATTTGTTAGTGTAGTCTTGGGTGTTGATAAATGAGATAATTTTATGATAAAACATTAGTAGTATATAGATGAACCTAGAAGGATTTTGATTTTTAACATGTTCTAAGGATGTTTCCAGGACATCACTACCTAAAATTTCTCTATGTTCATGTATATACCCATCTCAGAAACTATATTCCCCATGAATTACACATATTAAATTTAAAAGTTAAATTTATATATCATGTTGTAATGTTTATGTTCATGAAACATACTCGAGAATACCTCAATATATATAGCATGATCCTTGGGGTTTAGTTAGTAGATGAGGATGTCATAAATGAACATAATAAAGAATGAGTGAAGGTATAGTTGGAATATACTATTCATAAGACCCATGAACATTTTTGATGCGTTCATCAATACATACGTCATCACCAAGTACTTTTATATCCCATAACTACTCTGAAATTTCATATTCGAGATGTCATCCTCTCTAACCCATAGTTGGTGATAGCCTGACCAAATATCAATCTTGGGGAAACACCTGGATCCCCTTAACTGGTCCGAGAGATCAATGATCCTAGCCAAGGGAAATCTATTATACATTTTCACTAGATTATTCTATTAGTAATCAATGTAGAGTTGAATACTACGATATACCTTCTATATAAATAGAACAAGTGCACCCCACAATGAAGTACTCATCCTGATAACGACCATCCACTCTAATTCCGAAAGTTGTGACTTGAACACCTTCAACTATGCCAACACCATATGATAAGGGGGAATGATGATAGGCTATGAAATCATTATGAGTTTTATCTCAAAATTAACTCCTCATTCAGTGGGAAGTCCTGTTAATTTATCTAGGAATACTTCCTTATAGTGATCCATGAATATAAGAAAATATGTTGAGGTTACCGCTGATCCTACTAAAAGATCCAATCCACCATATGACTCATGAGAATACAAAGAAGAATCGAGTCTGGAAAAAATATTCTTGCTCTCAATTCACATTCTCTAGTCATCACATACTTCTCTCCCATCAGTGTAGAAAATGATAATAATATATGATGAAAATCAATGTGAGTTTGGAAACTATCTAGCCATTCCATATTAAGAATCACATCAAAGCTCATTATCACTAGAATCATGAATTTCTATAGATGTCAATAATCATCAATGAATATAGAACACTGTAGGAATCATTGAATATTGTTCACCTTTTTCCCAATGGTGTATCAATGGAAAGTAACTTAGAAGAAAACTTGAATGGTAATTCATGTCCACCAACAAATTATACAGAAATGATGGAATGAGAAGCACCAATAGAATTTATTTCACTAGTTTAACCCTCTGAAGTTTCATAGTCACTTCTAGGGTACATATTGTCACAATTATTTCAACCCACTCATCAGTATCCTGAGGCCCTCTAGTTCCCTGGAAGGATATAGAATGATGGAGTTGAAAGATAAGTTATATTCAACCAAATTTCTAAAATCCGGCTCCTATGATAGGAACTAAGAGAAATAATTTAGGCTAAACCAACCCTACTTACCAAACCATAGATTTTTTTCAAGAGAATACATAGCTCCATACTCTTACATGTCTATTCATAGAGCTAAAACAACCTCCCTTATGGTAGCATTTCATACTTGTTAATATGTTGTCCCATAAGACTATGTTAAGGTTAAATCTTCTATAAAATAAAGAAAGTGTTAAGGCTTCTAATACATATCATAATCAGTATTAGGTATTAGACAAAGGTTTACCTAGAGGTATACCCATTACCCAAGGTGTGAACCTCCTTGTACTAAAGAAGGCCTCTTCTCTAAATTTTAGTCATAGTCATATATATAAATACCCAAAATAATATAACACCATGATCAGTTTAACTAATTAATTACAAAAAACATATATCATAATAACATGGAATATCACAAAACAAAGTATGAGTCTATCATGAACAGATTTCAAAAATAAATCATTTAATTAAATAAAAAATATTCAACATAACAATGGGTATATATATGGAATGTGATTCTATGTGCCTAATCATGATGCATGAATGCACTAGAAATTTCATGAAAATAGTAACAGCTATCTCATCAGTGGTTACACGAAGGTCTATTACACATGAGTTGGATATGCACATGGAAACACCCCTACCTGAGTCCAATATTACTATCTCCTTTATACCATGTCCCAGGTTAGTCAAAAATAAAATAATAAAAACCATGTTGTGATACCATTTTGCAACACCCTAACCTGAACCATCGAGTCTGAATTGGAAAGTCACATGACCTCATTTGTGCCACCCTATGCGCAATATGTTATCAACTAGAAGCAAGGGACCAAACACTATCAGTGAGGGTAAAATGAACTCACTATCATGTCCTTGGAAAAAATAATAGAATAATCAAAGTACTATATGGGAAACATGTATATAGAATATTAGTTATAAAAATAATTAAACATGTCTCATAGTGTGTAAATCCAAACTTATATATATGTTAAAAAAGGTAATTAAATAAATAAAATGGTATCCTGTACAGTATATATTGGTACTACTAAAAGTTTGATTCTCCCTAACTTAACCATATTTCAAGAGCCCCTTTCCCTTGCTGTAATTTCCCAGTTCCAGAAACCACCCAGAGGCGCCCCGTACCCGGCTAGTCACATGGCCTCAAGAACATTTCCCCGAATGCCTGAGGTTGCAGACTAGCAGTGAGGGGATTGGGTGTGATAGTGGGGAAACTATACCTCCATTGGTAGAGCAACACAACAGAAAAGAATAATAACAATAATGGAAGCAGCAATAATAACATATAATAGTAAACAATGGAAGACTAAAAGTAAGAACAACTGGAGCACATATATAAATGATGCATGATACATGTTTCTAGGTAAACAACAAAAAAAGTCACATTGCTGGAATACAGTACTGAACCAAGTACAAAATAAAAACAATAAATAAATCCTCAGCATCGCTAGCCTCATCTTGGTCCCGTGCTCTCCAGCTCCAAAGCAATCAAGTACCTGAAGTAGAAGGGCGCTTTCCCTTATTTATACCTGCAATAATATAATCTTTTTGGGCCCAAAATCATGACCCAAACAAGGTGTGAGACTAATACCAGTATGAAACCACCAAAATATATGTTCCTAACAATCATTGAATATATGTGGTATGTAATAATTAAAAGGAATCAGTAAACAAAGAAGTACTCAACAGTAAAAAAATCCACAGTTTCAATGCATTTAGTTCACATATCAAGAAATAGATAAACAAAGCAGGTAAACACAAACAGGTAACCCTCTGGGAAGTACTCATGTCCTATCCCCTCTGGTCCTACCTCGTAGAAAAAGCAAAGAGATAACACAAAAAAGGTAACCCTCTGGGAATTACTCACGGCCTATCCCCTCCAGTCCTACCTAGCAGCACAAGAAACCTTCTGGGCAGCACACATAGTCTCACCCCTCTGGTTCAGCTCTATAATATACTCTCTGAGGAATAACTCACCATCAATTCCCTTTATAGTCTCGTATCGGCAACTAAAGGTGCTCTAGGGAAGCACTTATGTCACTTCCCCTTTGTGTCCTGCGTCGAGGAAATACAAACACTATGAGGAAGAACTTACGTCAATTCCCCATGTGGTCTCACATCGTAAAAGTAAACAACCTCTCTGGAGAAGCCCTTACTTCCATTCTCTCTATGGTCTACTACACCAGGTTCTCACATACCTACGTAAGTCAAGAAAGCATAGTAACATGTATCGGCCAAAGTAACCCTCATGAACTACTTGGCTAGAAATCTACAGCATATCAGCTCGTCAGATATACAAAACACTATATCCTACAATACTAGGAATGGTAAGTAAACAAGGCAGCTGAACAGGCAAAGTAAGACTAAACAGTCATAAACAAACATGCATGGGAAAAACCCTTCCAAAGCATATAAATTAACCCTACTCACATTCAATTAACCTCTACACAAGAATACAAGCATAGCAGGAAATTAATAGGGCTAAAACTGTAAATACGCAATACCCTATTCAAGGGTATTGGGAACTTTATCACATATAACTCAATGACTTTCAACGAAAAGGCACAAACCACCTACCTCGGTATTGGGAGATCTCTATATGTGAACCTCAAGCCTTGAATCTCCAAATAACACCATACATCAAAAAAAACGTATAAAACATTCAACCGAGGATAACTTGATAAAGAAGAGGAATCAGGAAACGAAGCTCTAGAAGAAGTAAGAGCGTACTGAGGTGATCCCAATGCAATCGACGATGACAGATTTGGAGAATAGATGCTCACTCGAGGGCTCAGAGAAGAATCATAGTCGTACGGTTTCTCCTAGATAAACTAGGTTAAGAAGGAGGGAATTGTGCCAATTAGACGTGACCCCTGTCCATTTAATGAAAAAAAAGAAAGTACATGGTGTGTACTTTGGAAGTACATGATGTGTAATTTTAGTTTCTGTAATCTTCTTTAGGCAGCCTCCAAGTCACCCCCTCATGGTCATGTGCACGGCTGCTACACGGTCAGCCCATGGCTACCCGCGGTAATCGAGTACACAACGAGTACTCATAAAGTACATGACGTGTACTTAGGGTATTTCCAGAAATTCCTCTTTTCCTAAAAAACAACTAAAAAAGAAAAACATACCCAAAAAAGAATTTTTGGGTTCTTACAAACTTCCCCCCTTAAAAAAATCATCCATGAATTTCCCTATCAAGGAGGCGTAGAAGAAGAAACCTCAAATAGCTATGTCCACTATGATAGTACATTGGCCTCCCTCTCCCAAGTCTCTCCCTGTACTCGCCTATACTTCCATAGCACTCATACCATATGAATAGAACAACCACATAGAAACTTCGTACTTCAATCAATAATCTGGATAAGATGTTCCTCTAATGATGCATCCACTTCCAACTCAACCTCCTCGGGTTGGAAGACATGAGATGAGTCAAAGAAGTAACATCAGAGTTGAGAAACGTGGAAGAAATCATGGATATACTACTACCTCTAAGGTAACTAAAACCGATAGGAACCCATCCCAACTCTCTCCAACACCTCAAATGGCCCGACATACCTCGACGAAAGCTTACCCTATCTCCTAATCCTTCTATGTCCCAACCTCGGTGCGACATGCATGAAAAACTAATCTCTGACCTTGAACTCTAGAGGTTGTCTCCACTGATTAGCATAAGACTTATTTCGAGACTGTGCAGTAGTAATCCTCTTCCAAATCAACTCTATATGCTCCATGGTCTCCTAAACAAGACGAGGTCCCAGTATAGCTGCCTCTCCGGCCTCCAGCCAACATAAGGGTGACCAGTATGGCCTATTGTAAAAAGCCTCATAAGGTGCCATCTGAATAGTTTCTTGAAAACTATTGTTGTAGGAAAACTCCACAAGAGGTATGTGCTTATCCCAATAACCTCTAAAATCAAGCATACATGCTCTAAGTATGTCCTCAAGAACCTGAATCTTCCACTCGGACTGGCCATCTGTCTGGGGTGGTAAGTTGTACTCAAAATCACCTTTGTACCCAAAGCCTTCTGAACCCCCTTCCAGACCCGAGAAGTAAAACTATCATCCCTGTCTAAAACAATGGAGTGTGGAACTCCATGTAGACATACAATATCTTAGATATAAAACCATCCCAGCTCATCAACACTGAAGGTCTCCTTGATCGGTAAGAAGTGAGTGACCTTCGTGAGTTAGTCAATGACAACCCAAACTGCATCATTCCCTCGAGGCGATCTTGGTAAACCTATCACAAAATCCATTGCGACATCATTCCACTTCCACTCGAGAATGGGTAACTGCTGCAAAATCCCTACTGGTTATTAATGATCTGCTTTCACCTACTAACAGGTGGAACACTTCATGACAAAACCAGAAACATCTCTCTTCATACTTGGACACCAGTACTGACAGTGTAGATCACGATATATCTTGTTGACACAAGGATGAACTTCCCAAACTGAGGAATGAAAGTCCCACATCATGTCCTCGCGTATGTATGCTAGAAACCATACATGCCCCTGGAATCATAAGATCTCATCCTCTCATATGGTCCATCTAGGAATAGGGTCCCCTCCTAACACACTTTCACGGAGGACTATAAATTCATAATATGATAGCTAACTCATTCGCACTCGATCAAGAAGAGTAGATGTAACAGCCATAGAAGAAATAGAAATCTTCCCCTCTCTATCGTGCACCTCCAAATGCATCTCAGAGAATAGATCCATAAGATACCACTCACTGCTAGCCTCCTAAACTAACTGTATCTAAGTCCTCCTGCTCAACTCATCAGCCACATCGTTGCCTTTCCCAAGCGTGTAAGCATGCTCAAAGTCAAAAGACTGAAGGTACTCAACCCACCTTCGTTGTCTCAAATTCAGATCACACTAAGTGAAGATGTACTTGAGACTTTTTTGTTTGGTGAAAACCATAAAATTCTCTCCCAGAAGATAATGTCTCCAATAGCGTAAGGCATGAACAACTACCACCAACTCGAGATTGTGTGTTAGGTAATTCCTCTCATGTGGAATTAACTGCCGCGACCCGTACACAATGACTCCTTCTCCCTGCATAAGTACATTTCCTATCCTAATATATAAAGCATCACAATAAATGATATAACTTTTTCCCGGATCTATAAATACTAGTATCATTGCTGAAGTCAACCTCCCTTTAAGCTCCTGAAAGGCTGACTCACAAGAATCTGACCACAAGAACTTTTCACCCATCTTAGTCAGACCCGTCAGTGGTGCTGCTAAGCATAAAAAGTCCTATATGAAGTGTTTGTAGTATCCATCCAGCCCTATAAAACTCATTACCTCAAAGACATTCTTTGGATGCTCCTAGGAAACTACTTCTCTCACTTTCTCTGGGTCTACTTATGCTCCTATCTCTAAGATAACATGACCCAAGAAGTGAATTCGGTCCATCCAAAAGTGTCATTTTGAGAGCTTAGAATATAAATGATGATCTCTCATTATACTCAAAGAAATCTCAAGATGTGTATCATGGTCGTGTCAAGACTGAGAGTACACTAAGATATCATCCACAGAAACCACCAGGAAAGAATCTAAGTATGGATGGAACACTTAGTTCATTAGTTCCATGAAAACCGCAGGAGAATTCGTGAGACCTAAAGACATAACCATATACTCGTATAGACCATACCTACTCCGGAAGGCTGTGAAAGGTATATCAGATGGTCTAACGTGTAACTGGTGGTAACCGAACCCCAAGTAAATCTTCTAGAACACCTAGGCTCCTTGAAGCCGATCAAAGAGATCATCAATCCTTGGAAAGGGATATTGGTTCTTGACCGTTAACTGGTTGAACATCCGATAATCCACAAAAACAATGAGGGTACGGTCTGCCTTTTTCGCAAACAGGACAGGTGAACCCCAAGGAGAAGTATTGGGTCAGATGAAACTCCTTTCCTGTAACTCCTCCAACTGCTTCTTGAGATCCTACAACTCTGGTGTAGCCATCCTATAAGAAGGAATGGACACTGGTGCCACTCCTGGAACGATATCAATAGAGAAGACCACCTCTCACTCCAGAGGAAAACATGAAAAGTCTTCTGGAAAGACGTCTCTGAAATGATCCACCACTGGGGAATGTCTAACTGTGATTTCCCCTGGGCATCTAGATATAGACTATCAATCGTGGCTATAACTCCTCACAACCCATGATGCCCGGGTCCTGCTCTGCTCTCATAGACATCCCATTCACCTTATAAATAAAATATCCACCCTCTGGTGATGTGAAACTCACCCTGAAGTGATAACAGTCGATGAATTCCTAGAAGGGAACTAGGCAGTCCATTCTGAGGATGAAATCATAGAATGTCATCTATAGGACATAGAGATCCCATAAAAAGTGACACCCACCAATCTCTAGAGGTAACTCCTTGCACTAACCTACACTAGCCGTTCTGGTCCCCAACGGAGTATCTAATGTCAAGATATTGGCAGAAGAAAAGATACAGAGCTCAAGTCTCTCCAAAACAGTAAAAAATATAATGCTATGGGAAGCCCCTATATCGAAAAGATAAGGAGCTAAAACTGAGGAAACTAAGATCATACCTCGAACTGTAGAGGTTCTGGGATCCTGCTCTTGCTGGGCCTTCTCCACTACAAAAGTCTGACCTACACCATGGCCCTGCGACCCTACCTGACCACTTTGAGTTGATCCGCCCTGATGTCACTGAAACCGGGAGACTGGATACCACGACCACGACCTCCACCATGGCCTGAAAGGCCATAAGAACTCCAATTTCTAGGCTGATGAGAAACTGGTGGTGCTGCTCCAAAACAAGGGGTCATAGAAGAACCTCGGTCACCAACTACTGGTGAAAAGATCTGACAGAAGCACTGAACATGACTCATCTTGCTGTAAGATTGGCACTCCACTGGGTCTATCAGGCAATGTGTCCTCATATTCCCACTCTTCCTGTACTGGTAGCAAACCACCTAGCTACAAGAAGATATCTCTCGCCTCCTCGGATATCCACATGTAGACTCCCTACGGTGCTTTCTACTATCAGTAGGAGAGATAATAACTCCAGATGTTGAGCCACCTTGCCCTACAACTCCATAATCCCTCAGATTCCACTCTGTGATCAACGCCTGGTTTACTATAGAAGTGATGGAAGTCAACCTAAAGATGTTCACCTATGAGCAGATGTCCTGTCTGAGACCATCCTCAAACTTCCTTTCCAGGAACAACCCATTTCCCTATAGAAGGTGTATAAAGAACTGCATCTCAGTGAAATGAGGGGAATAATCCATAACAAAAGTTGTACTCTTCTCCAAGATCATAAACTCCTGGGCTCGATCGGCCCTCAAGGTCTCTGAGTAGATGTATTCATAAAAGATATGTTGGAACTCCTCCTATGCCACAACCTGCTGATTCCCCACCTGTGAGACTACATCCCACCATCTCATAGTGGAATCTCACAACATGTAAGTAACGAGCTTGACCCACCTCTCCGGAGGAATCTCCAGATGCTCAAAATGGACGGCATGGATTCTATTCATGACTCTGCAGCCTAAGGTTCTCCTTCCCCTGAGAAGGTAGGAGGATGATTCTATTGGAAAACACGCGTCAATTCTTCCATAGACGAGGTGGGCTGCGGTACTCCTTATAAGTTCTACATGAACCTCATAAAGCCTTCCTTGAACTATGCATCTTCACCTGTGTCTGGTATAACAGCTGGTGCTAAGACTGGAACAACTAGAGGATCAACTAGATGCCCTTGATCAGCCATGTCCAGTGTCTGATCACTGCCTGACAACTAGAGGACAACTGGAGGACATCTCCATGGCAAGACTCTTCAAGGTCAAGCACACACCTTAGATCAATATTGTCAAGGACTAAAAACTAGAAGCAAAATAGGGAACAAGAGAAAGAAAGCATTTATGTTTTTCAAAACAATGATACACGATGTGTATGTCCACTACACGGTGTGTACTTGAATCCTCTTCCCCTGCCTGAGTTCTCCCACACGACTAAGCTACACGGTTCTCCCAGAACAAGACTACATGACATGTTAGTGCCAGAAATGGCATGTACTAGATGAATTTCACCAACCCGTGTTGTTCTTCACATGACCAGTTACATGGATCACACTACACGGCGTGTTCCAGATGAACACAGAGCATACTCAGAAGATTTTGTCAGACCATGTTGTTAGTGACATATCCAATTACGCAGTTCATCAACACAGCGTGTACATCCTCTACACGGTGTGTCCCACCAAAGATTATAAACCTTGTGTCCCCACCCACACAGTCTGAGACAGGGTTATATACTACACTATGTGTATATAAATTACACAGCATGTACTTAAGAAAAATAGTTTCTTCTTGAACAGAAGAACACATGGAATGTATTTAGCATTACACGCTGTGTATTCTAGGTTTTTCCAGAAAATAAGCCTCAGAAACTAATCCGGAACCCAGAAAACACTAAAACAACATTAAGGTGCCAAATTCCGATCTGTGAGGGCCCATAATCTCCACGAATTAAAGCTTGAAATCTCATACATGTTATAAGCAAAGTAAACAAGTCAAAAATCCATCAAATTCTGATCCATGAGAGCCCATAACACCTCAAGAACCAAAGTTTGGTGTTCATTCAAACAAATCCTTACACAAAAAATACCTTATTAAATAGCAGGTATTTTATCAAGGCAACTATCACAACAACATGCATATTCTACACAACCTCTATCACAACAACATGCAATCGCTAATGCACCCTAAATGACATGGAAATGATGTGTGACATGTGATTTCTAACAAGTACCTATATGATGCATGAGATGGAATAACCTCATCTCATAAGGTTGAAACAGAAATAGAACCTAAATAACATCAACGGTAACATCACAATACTTGTGAGTCACCCAACGGTGAAAATCAAATCAACTATAAAATTGCAAAACCAGAAAATATTGAAATAACCGAGGTAGATTGGATTTTCCATGTACATGGGTTAGCTACTCCTGGGCATATCTTATTAACAAGTACCTATTCATTCCTATCCTATACTATAGGCTCCAAATAGTAATCCAATAAGAAAATAATTCATATGATACCACTTTGTAACATCTTGGTTCTAGAAGCTGCCCAGAGGTGCCCCATACCCAGTTGATCAAATGGCCTCAAGCGCATTTCCCCGAATGCCAGAGGCTGCCGACTAGCAACAAGGGCCTTGGGTGTGATAGTGGGGAAACTATTACCTCATTGGCAGAGTAACACAATGAAAAATAATAATAATAATAATAATAATAATAATAATAATAGAAGCAGTAATAATATCATACAATAGTAAACAACAGAAGACTAAAAGTAAGAACAACTGGAGCACATATATTAATGTTGCATGATACATATGTCTAGGAAAATAGCTAAACAAGTCACAATGCTAGAATATAGTTCTAGACCATGTACAAAAGAAAAACAAGAATCAACTCCTCAGTATTGCAAGCCTCATCTTGGTCACACGCTCTCCATCTCCAAAGCAGTCAAGTACCTGAAGTATAAGGGTGCTTTCCCTTATCTATACCTGCAACAATATAATCTATTTGGGCCCAAAAGCATGACCCAAATAGGGCATGGGAATAATCCTAGTATGAAACCACCATAAGATCTATGCCTAACATTCAGTGAATATATATGGCGTACAATAAGTAAAAGGAATCAGTAAACAAGGATGTACTCAGCAGTAACCAATCCACAGTTTCAATGCATTCAGTTCAATTATCAAGAAAAAGCTAAAAAACTAGGTAAACAAAAATAGGTAACCCTCCAGGAAGTACTCACGACCTATCCTCTCTGATCCTACCTCATAGCACAAGAAAATAGCTAAACACAAAAGTTAACCCTATGAGAAGTACTCACATCCTATCCCCTCTGGTCCTACCTAGCAGCACAAGAAACCCTCTGGGCAGAACACACAGTCTCACCCCTCTAGTTCAGCTCTAGAATGGACTCTCTGAGGAAGCACTCACCGTCAATTAATCTCATAGTCTCATATCGGTAACTAAAGGTGCTCTGGGGAAGCACTTACATCACATTTCCCCTATGGCCCACATTGAGGAACTATAGACACTTTGAGGAAGCACTTACATCAATTCCCCATGCGGTCTCGCATTGTAAAAGTAAACAGACTATCTGGAGAAGCCCTTATGTCCATTGTCCCTATGGTCTACTACACCTGGTTCTCACGGCCCTATGTAAGTCAAACAAGTATAGTAACGTGTATCGGCTAATGTAACCCTCAAGAACTACTTGGCTAGAAATCAACAACATATCATCTTGTGAAATATACAAACAGTCCATCCTGCAATACTAGGCATGGTAAGTGAACAAGGAAGCCTAATAGGCTAAGCAAGACCAAACAGTCATAAACAAACATGCATGGGAAAAACCCTTCCAAATCAAAGCAATTAACCCTATTCACATTCAATTAACCTCGACACAAGCATACAAGAATAAAAGGAAATTAACAAGGCTAAAACAGTAAACACACAATACCCCGTTCAAGGGTATTGGGAACTTTTGCACATATAACTCAAAGAATTTCAAAGGAAAGTAACAAACTACCTACCTCAGTGTTGGGAGATCACTATACATGAACCTCAATCCTTGAATCACCCAAGAACACTATTGATCTACAAAAACTCATAAAACGTTCAACTAAGGATAACTTGATAAAGACGAGGAATCAGGAAACAATGCTCTAGAATAAGGAAGAGCATACTGAGGCAATCCCAATGCAATTAATAATGATCAATTCCGAGAACAGACACTCGCTCAGGGGCTTAGAGAAGAATCATGGATGTACAGTTTCTCCCAGATGAACTAGGTCGAGAAAGAGGGCATTCTGCCAATTAGACGTGACCCCAACCCATTTAATGGAAATAATTACACGACATGTACTTTTTATGTACATGTTGTGTACTTTCTGTTTCATTACTCCTCTTTAGGTGGCCTCCAGGTCACCTCCACATGGTCGTGCGCATGGCCGCTACACGGCCAGCACACGACTACCCGCGATAACCGAGTACACGATGTGTACTCATAAAGTACATGGTGTGTACTTAGGAAATTTCCATAAATACCTATTTTCCTAAAAAATGACCAGAAAAGAAAAACATACCTAAAAAAAAGATCCTGGTTCTTACACTTGCTCATATACCTCTACATGGAGTCTTTATGCACATTGGAATGTTCATATAGGATGTGAGTAACAAAACCCATTAGGGAACCACCAATGTGTCCTTAAAAAATATGTACATGTATAATGGTGTATTATTTAAAAAAAATAAATGTTAAAGTACGAATAAAAACCTAAAATCATTTACTGAGAAGTTTTTCACTAACCAAACTACCAAAAACCCATAGTTGTACATGATTTGGCTCAATACCAGAAAGATGATCAAGGGTTATTAGAGAATATCAAGAAAGAGTCACAATGTTAGAAATACGTCACTTGGTTCCCTCAATGTATCAAAATGATCACACTACTTAGTATCCTTAAGGAATATAGTTTTAAAATGTTCCTCTATATCCTCGAGGCATTGACTATTGTCCAGGTTACAAGGATACCATGCTTTTAACCTATGTACGGTTTCATCTTTGTCATCATCTTACGTCGTTCAGATCCACCTCTAAGGGTAAACATACCATGATGGTCCACCTATTATGGATACCAAGAACCAACATCCAAAGGCTGTTGACACCCAACAAGTCATATCATGGTAAGATAATTATAGCATGGAATCATGATAAATATAGAAACATCATATAATAACATGTGAATAAACATCAATTATGGTAATAAAATGCTTTAAAAATTCTCATGGAAACAAGGATCATATATAGATATCAGGGTAACACATAGATCTATAATAAATTACCATTAATCAAGATCATGAACCATTGCAACACACAAATCATAACATGGAAGAAATTGTATACGAGAGCACCAACTGATAACAAACTTCCTACATCATGGATTTTGATGAAGATCTCCAAATTTAATCAAAGGATATTAGAAAAAACATATCACACACCCATGGATAAGGGATCACACATCAAAGATGTATTACTATAATTTTGGATCATCCATAAATAAGTTTAAAATTAATACACAATAGAACTCCACATCAATAATGTCATTATAGAATCACATAACTAGGTGTGTGAGCGATTATATTCAATTCTAAGGTATGTAAAAGAAGCAATGCCAATTAACTGAATCCATCATCAATAAAAGAATGTATTTTGAATTCACTATTGATTCTAGAAAATGGCATTAGTTATACCCAAATTCATCAATACATCATCAATACGTCAACAGAAAATGGATTCAAGATGAGAATAAATAATTAGAAGCTCTCAAGATGATCCTTCTATAATACCTTACCTATAAACATCGTCGTTCTTGAGAATTATATCTATGGTCAAAGGGGTTTCCATCAAAACATTGAATCCTCCACCAATCTACCAATATATCATTAATGGATTAATGTTACATCATCAATACACTATTAAAAAGAGAACAAGGATAATTATTTAAGAACACAAATTCATTGAGTGTCCATTTTCATTGGTAGATCTCGATCCGATCAAGAAACATTTTCAAAAAAAACAAAATCTTCCACTGATCAATGAATAAAGGAGAAAACATAATTGGATATTCATGAAAATATATATCCAATATAGGTCCATGAATATATATTAATAAAAAAATATGTATTTTCAATAGATCTAAGAAAATTTTACTATTCTAGAATCATTGGATCATTCCATTGATGGAGTAAGGGGAGATGAATTGGAGACCTCTTGGGACCATTGGGTTGTCTCAAATTCAAAATAGGATGATTAGGGTTAGAATTAGAAAATAAATAAGTATTAAATGTGTATGGAATTAAAACCTATAGATAAGATTTAATACACCACTAGATTGGGTGTATCGGCCACCTAGTGGGGTCTGTTGTAATAAGAAGACCCACTGGAACCACATGGACTATTTTTTGGGTTACACTAGCTATCTAGTGGATGTTTTCTAGCCACGATAAGGCCAATTCCCTCCTCAAATATTTCAGAAAAAAATGAACACTTTTCAACTTAAACCAATCCACTGACACTCCCATATCAAATACAACATATTATAGGAAAAGTTAATCTCATTAGCTTTAACATCTCATACATTAGAAACAAGTAAGGATTTTATAAATACATACTCCTTAATATTTAAAATATATGATATTTATGAAAATATAAATATTTTATATTCCTTATGGAAATATTATATTTTATATAAACATTTTACATAATATAAATTTCACATATTTTATTTTATTAATCCTTGATCTAACATACAAAACATATTTTGGAATTGTTTAAATAAATTTTTGAATATAACCATTTAATATGAATATTTCATATTATCATTTATTGTAAGAACCTGGATCTTATTTTTGAGGTACGATTTTCTTATTTTCTCTTTTCCTTAAGTGTTTTTGAGAAATAAGGGAAGTGGGGGGAAAAGGCTAAATTTTGGGACTACACGCCGTGTAATTTTCCACACACTATGTACTTTGGCCGTGTGGGATGAGTACACAGGGTGTGTAGCCCTGTCAGTGACGAAAGGTGTAAAAACCGACTACACGCCATGTAGTTTGTATTTACACGCCGTGTAGTCAGTCAGGAAGAAAATAGTAAGGTGGTGGAAGCAGCTGCCAGCTGTGTGACATTACACGCCATGTAATCAGGAATACATGTCGTGTACTCATGTCGACAGATGAACAGTGCGGCGGTGCCACCAGAGGAACAGTTAAATGAGAAAAGTACATGCCCTGTAGTCAGTAGTACATGCTGTGTAGTTTGTTTTTTACGCTTAAAATGGGCAGTAACCTCCCCTATTCATAGGGAAGGTGTAGAACTAGAGGAGGAGTCAAGAGAGAGGGACGAACCTTCTAGAAGCTCCAGATCGCACATCGGGAATCCGTTTTCACCTCTGTCAATCTCATTGGAACCGTACGGGTAAGCCTCTCCTTCTCCTTAAGTCGTTCATACCAATTATTTCCTGAGGGAAAGTTATTTGTGTTTAAACAGGTTTTATTCTACCCCAGATCTACATCATCTTTGGGAATATCTAGAAGCGACGTTCACGTATACCGATCAGGGGTGTTTAAGGTAGGTGGCTTGGTGTTTAAATTCCAACTGTTGTTTGTTTTGGTGTACTGTTGTGCTACGAACCCATATTGGGGTGTCGTGTGGATGAGGCCTTGGCTGTTTAAATACCTAGAATTTCATAGGTAATTAAATGCGATAATAAACTACTGTTTGGGATCACTTCTTGGATCCTGGACCACTTCGGGGGTGTGTTCCTCTGTTTAGACGTTTGGACAGGATACTAGAGGGTATTCCATGTTTATATTATGAATTACTTTTTCCTTGAGAGGAATTGTATGTAAATTGCATGTTATATGTTGGGTAAAGCCCGATTACTTGTTAATCCTGAGGGCAGTGATATATTAGTCTGAGGACATTGTTGATTAGAATGAGGGTGTAGTTCTATTAGCCTAAGAGAAATTTTTGAGTTCAAGATTCTGATTACCTGAGGGTTCCGTTTCAGTTTGGATTGAGGGTAAGATTCCATTTTTCCTAAGAGAAAAGCCTAAGGACGTGGTTTTACTATATTAGCCTGAGGGAAAGATTCTGGTTGGCCTGAGGTCTTGGTTCTATTGAGCACAAAATTTTATTAAATTAAATGGTTAAAAATGAATAATAAAATGGAAATATAACTGGTAAAGTTAGTTACTTATGAGTAATACTTAGTTTATTGCATTTTACTCCTGCACACTTTTGTTGCATATCTTTCAAACAGTTGGGAACAAGCCTTTGGTGGGTGCCTATTGGGATTTAATTCTCACACCCTGTTTGGGTCATGTCTTCGGCCCAAACAGACTATGTTGCTATAGGTGTGGATAAGGTAAATGGTCCTTATACAGGTATATGATTGTTGATGAGGAGTAGGGGAGCATGGGACCGAGATTAGGCTTGCGATGCTGCCAGCTGTTTGTTTTGTTCTGTTATACCTGTACTTCCTATTGCATCGTATTGTGCTGCTGTGTAACATGTTCTGGATGTTTTCTTCGAACTTGATACATTTTTCATCATTATCTATATAACTATTGGTTATCTTTTACTGTAGTTTTTTATATTAAATGTTTATGGTTTTCCTCTTCTGTTGTTGTTGTATGTTGTATATTTTATTCCACTGCGCTACACTTTAAAAAATGAGGGCATAGTTTCCCCACTATCAGACCTGGGCCCTCACTGCTAGTCGACAGCCTCTGGAGTTTGGGGAAATGTGTTTGAGGTCACGTGGCGAACCAGGTTCGGGGAACTCGTTGAGTGGCACCTGGGCCCGAGAAGTTACAAAGTGGTATCAGAGGGAATTCTTTTATTTGACTTACTATTTGGATTCATAGTCAGGGATAGGATGAAAACAGTAGTTGGTAATAATTTGTGCCCGAGAGTAGTGAACCCGTGTACAGGGAAAAGCCAGTCTACCTTGGTTATTGAAATTCTTCTAATTTTGAAAATTTTACAGTTGATTTGATTTCATCGTTGGGTGACACACTTGTTATTGTGCTATTTATATCTTATCTATGAGTTCTATTTAGTTGCAACCTGATGAGATGAGGGTATTCCATCTCATGCATCATTTAGGAACATGCTAGAAATCACATACCTTGCATTGTTCCATGCCATGTAGGTGCATTAAAATTGCATGTTGTTGTGATAGTTATTGTGCTAGAAGAGTATTTTTTTGTGATAGCTACTTTGATAAATACCTGATATGTGATAGGGTATGTTTTTGTGAGACTGTGGATAGAATGGACACGAAAATTTGGTTTTTGGGGAGTATGGAGCCTCATTGACCAGAATTTGGTGGATCATTAACTGTTTATCTTGTTATAACACATATAAGATGACAAACTTTGATTTGCAGGGATTGTGGGCCCTCACCGATCAGAGTTTGGAACTTAGGTGTTGTTTTTCAGTATTTTTCGGGTTTCAGAGAAGTATCTGAGACATAATGTCCGGAAAACCCAGTATACACGCCATGTAGTTCCTCGGACACACGCCGTGTGTTCTTCTATTCGGGAAGAAAAGAAAAACATTTTCAGTACATTCCGTGAACCCTATGTACACACCATGTAGTCACTTCCCATGTCAAGGACCATGCTGGCAGGGACATAGGGAAGGGAAATTCTTGGGGCGAACATGCCGTTTACCTGATGTACATGCCGTGTAGTGCTGACCCGGAGTCCGCCCGTGTAACTAACAACACAGATGGAGGAGACCTTAAGACATACACATCATGTCCACTGTCACACAAGCCGTGTAGTCTGGCCTGGGGACCTGGCCGTGTAACTAAAAACATGGGTCGGTGTAATCCTTTCGTATACACACCGTGTGTATATGGAACATGCCGTGTAGTGTGAGATATATATCTGGTCGTGTAACTAACAACATGGGTCGGCAGAGCTCGTCTAGTACACACCATGTTCTTGAGGAACATTCCGTGTTGTCTTGTCTAAGGACAGACCATGTGGACTTAGCCGTGTGGCTGGGGAAACAGTGTGGTGTACACGCCGTGTTCGGGTGGAACACGCCGTGTAGTATAAAGACGAGTAGTCGTCCGTGTCACAAATGACATAGGCAGTTGGAAAATTACACCATACATGTCGTGAAGTTAATAAACATGTCGTGTGGTTTCCTTCAACGACATCCATGTGTCTTAGCCATGTATAAGGACCCGGGAAGGGGAAGAGAAGTCAGGTACACATCGTGTAGTCAGTATACACGCCGTGTAGTCTTATTGTGCAATCTTGAAGGCCTTCTTCCTCCTGTTACCCTTTTGGTCCCTTTGTTTTTAGATTGTTATAATCTTGATCTAAGGTGTGCGTTTGAGCTTGTAGATTCATTCCACCGAGACGATCACACATTTTTCTCCAAGAGGGAGGAAACGATTACACTCCATATATGGTGGGCCATAGGCTACCAGTGGATCCTACAGTAGAGACAAATGCGGCGCCAGCTGTTATGCCGAACACAGGCTCAGAGGCGTAGTTCTGTGAAGCCTTTATGTGGTTCATGAGAACCTTTTAGGGAGAACATACGGCTGCCAAATCTATGACTAAGTTAACTCGTATCTTCCAGCAGTAGCATCCGCCTACGTTCTCAGGGGATGGCAGACCACAGGCTGCAGAGTCTTGGATGGGGTCTATGAAGACTATCTTCGAGCATCTAGAGATGACTCCAGGGTGGAGGGTCAATCTCACAAAGTATATGCTGCGTGATTCCACCAAGAGGTGGTGGGATGTTACCACTCAGACTGAGCATCACAGAGACATGGAATGGGAAGATTTTCAGACGGATTTCTATGACTTCTTCTTCCCAGAGACGCTGAGGGTAGATCGAGCTCGAGAGTTCATGAACCTGCAGTAGGGTGCTATGTTGGTGATGAATTATTCTTCTTGTTTCACTGAGCTTCAGCGTTTTTCACCCGTTCTGGTGGGTGATGAGACGTTGAGGGACAGACTCTTTGAGGATGGTCTTCTCTATGACATCCGAGAACTGGTAAATGTTTTCAGGATGCCGATAGTACATGTTATTGTGAACCAGGCGCAGATTACAGAGAGGAACCTGCAGGAGGCTAGTGGTGCGGGCTAGGGAGGTTCATCACCATTTTCTGGTACTATTTCTACCAGAAATAGGAAGCAATAGATGATTTTCTCTCACGGTGGTAGTACTAGCTAGGTAGTAACTTCAGGTGCCCCGGTCAGGTGCTACCAGTGTGGTAAAGAGGGGCACAAGAGACTGCAGCGTCCACGTGACCCAGTGGAGTTTTGAGCTTGTGGAAAGATGGGTCATATGCAACACTTTTGAAGGGAATTTATACCAGTGGCTAGTGAGAGGGGTTCTGTGCAGACTCCACATGCGGGAGCAGGACCAGCGGCTTCTTACTAGTTGGGAAACTTGAATACGTTAGGGCGTGCAGGAAGAGATGGTGGTCATTGCTATGGTAGCCAGACATCAAGATCTCAGAGGCAACAGGGTGGGCTGCTCAGGGTAGCCAAGCTGTGTCTCAGGGCCGTGGCACTGGACATGCATATGCAGTGCAACAAACCCAGCAGAAGCAGGATCTTTGACCATCTACAGTCAGAGTTACTATTCTAGTAGCTTATGTCTTATCTTCAGTACTTTTTGATATGGGTGATACACATAGTTTCATATTTGTGCCCGTTTTGGAGAGCCTTGGTCTCTGTGTTTCTTCTTCTTTTGTTGTTGTGATACTAGGCACTCCGTTGGGAATTAAAACAGCTGGTGTGGGTCAGTGCAAGGAGTTCCCCCTTGAGGTTGGTGGGTGTCACTTTATATGGTACCTCTATGTCTTAGAGATGGTGAGCTATGATGTCATTCTTGGTATGGACTGGTTGGTTCCCTTTCAAGCCTTTGTAGATTTCTATCATCGCAGGGTGAGTTTCACGTCACCAGAGGGAGGAGAGTTTCTATTTAAAGGTGAATGGGATGTTCAAGTGAGTCGAGATGGACCAGAGAATTGTGGTCCAGGTAGAGTCATAGCCCAGATTGTGAGTATATATCTAGATGATCAAGGGACTTTTCAGATAGATTTCCCTCTAGTGGTTGATCATTTCAGGGATGTCTTCACAGACGAATTTTCAGGTCTACCTTCGGAGCGTGAGGTGGATCTCTCTATTGATCTTGTGCAAGAAGTAGTTCTGGTGTCCATTACTCCTTATAAGATGGGCACACCTGAGTTGCAGGAGCTCAAGATGAAGTTAGAGGAGTTACAGGAAAAGGGTTTTATCTGACCCAGTACTTCTCCTTAGGGTTCTCCTGTCCTCTTGGTGAAGAAGGCAGATGGTACCCTCAGACTCTGTGTGGATTATCGAAATCTAAACCAGCTGACGGTTAAGAACCGATATTCCTTACCAGGGATTTATGATCTTTTTGATCAACTTTGTGGATCACGAGTGTTCTCAAAGATTGACTTGATATCCGGATATCATCAGTTGCACGTGAGACCATCCGAAATACCGCTTACATCATTTCAGAGAAGATATGGTTTGTACGAGTACTTGGTTATGCCGTTTAGACTCGCAAACGCGCCAGCAGTTTTCATGGATCTGATTAATCGTGTGTTCCATCCACATCTGGATTCTTTTGTGGTAGTATTCATGTACGATATCTTGGTGTACTCTTACACTCGACACGACCATGCCACCCATCTTGATATCGTATTGAGTACACTAAGAGAGCATAAGCAATATGATAAGCTCTCTAAGTGACACTTTTGGATGGACCAGATTCACATCCTAGGTCATATCATCTCAGAGTCAAGAGTTGTCGTAGACCCAGAGAAGGTGAGAGTAGTAGTTTCTTGGGATCAGCCTAAGAACATGGTTGAGATACAAAGTTTCTTGGGGCTGGCTGGTTACTAAAGACGCTTCATATAAGACTTTTCCCGCTTAACAGCACCATTGATGGGCCTGACTAAGAAGGGTGTGAAGTTCATTTGGTTGGAAGCTTGTGAGACAGTCTTTTAGGACCTTAAAGGAAGATTGACATCAGCACCCGTCCTGATAATTCCAGAGCAAGGGAAGAGCTATACAGTTTACTATGACGCATCAGGTATTGGGATGGGAGTAGTGTTGATGCAGGGAGACCGAGTTGTTGTGTACTGTTCTTAGTAGTAGAGGCCACATGAGAGGAATTACCTAACGCATGATCTCTAGTTGGCTGTAGTTGTTCATGAGTTGCGCTGTTGGAGACACTATATCTTGGGAGAGCATTTTGTGGTTTTCACTGACCACAAAAGTCTCAAGTATATCTTTACTCAACTTGACTAGAATTTGAGGCAGAGAAGGTTGGTTGAATACATTTAGCCTTTCGATTTTGAGCTTACCTATACACCTGGTAAAGGTAATGCAGTAGCTGATGCACTGAGCAGGAGGACTCAGATACAGGCAGTGCAGGAGGCCAGTGGTGAGTGGTAGCTCATGGCTTTATTCTCTGAGATTCATTTGGAGGTGCCAAATAGTCAGGGGCATACCTATCTTTTATCTTTATCTATGAACTCTACCCTCCTAAATAGAGTGAGGATGAGACAACTATCTTTTTCGGAAGGCCTAGTTCTATGGGAGTCAGTGGAAAGTGAGGACCCTCCTCCTAAGTGGACAATAGGCGATGATGAGGTACTGTGTTTCCATGGATGATTATGGGTTCCAGGGGATATACGTGAGGAGAAGATGCAGGATTTTCATGCTTCATCTTGGGAAGTTCATCCCGGAGTTACCAAGATGTACCGTGACTTGAGACATCAGTACTGGTGGCCGGGTATAAAGAGAGATGTAGATTGTTTTGTTATGAGATATTCCACTTGTCAGCAGGTGAAGGAGGAGCATCAGAGGCCAGCCAGACTATTACAGCATTTACCCATCTCGGAGTGGAAATGGGATGATGCCGCGATTGAATTCGTGACTGGGTTGTTGAGGTCACCTCGAGGCAATGATTTCATGTGGGTTTTTGTGGACAGACTCACGAAGGTAGCTCACTTTTTGCCAATCAAAGAGACCTTTGGTGTTGATGATCTCATAAAGTTGTATATCTGAGAGGTTGTACGTCTTCATGGGGTTCCTCATTCTATCGTTTCAGATAGGGACACCTGTTTTACATCTTGTTTTTGGCATAGTTTTTAGAGGGCACTGGGTACAAATGTGCTTTTGAGCACAACTTACCACCCTCAGAACGATGGTCAGTCAGAGCGTACGATACAGGTGCCTGAGGACATTCTGCGTGCATGTATCATAGACTTTGGGGGCTCTTGGGATAATCACATACACCTAGTCGAGTTTTCCTATAATAACAGTTTTCATGGAACTATTGAGATGGCACCTTATGAGGCTTTATATGGTAGGCCATGCCGATCACCTTTGTGCTGGATAGAGGTAGGTGAGGCAGCTTCATTGGGACTACAGCTCGTGTAGGAAACTTCTGAGCAGGTCCAGTTGATTCAGAAGTGGATGGCTGCTGCACAGTCTCACCAGAAATCTTATGTTGATCTCCGCATACGACCCTTAGAGTTCGTGGTCAGGGATTAGGTTATCTTACGTGTTTCTCTGAGGTCGGGACACAGGAGGATCAGGAGATAGGGTAAACTTTCACTGAGGTATGTGGGGCCATTTGATATTCTGGAGGGAGTCAGGTTGGTTTCCTATCAGTTTCAGTTACCATAGAGGCATCGGTCCATGCATGACACCTTTCATGTATCTCAGTTGCACCGCTATCATTTAGACCCATCTCACGTCTTTCAGCCAGAGGAGGTTGAGCTTCAGATCGATGCGTCCTTTGAGGAGCATCTGGTTTGTATCATTTATAGGATCACGAAGGTTCTCTAAGGCTAGTCAGTTCCTCTCGTATGGGTGCTATGGTAGCATGGCTGAGTGTAGGAAGAAACCTGGGAGCTATAAACTGACGTATGTGCTCAGTGTCCAGAGTTGTTCTGAGCTTTATCTTCACCACCCTTGGAAGGGAAATTCGGGGATGAATTTCTTAAGGGGGGAAATTTTTAAGAACCCGATTCTTATTTTTGAGGTACGAGTTTCTTCTTTTCTCTTTTCCATAAGTGTTTTTTAGAAATAAGGGAAATGGGGGGGAAATCCTAAATTTTTGGACTACACGCCATGTACTTTTCCACACGCTGTGTACTTTGGCCGTGTGGGATGAGTACACAGGGTGTGTAGCCCTGTCAGCGACGAAAGTTATAAAAACCAACTACACGTCGTGTAGTTTGTATTTACACGCCGTGTAGTTAGTCGACAGGAAAATAGTAAGGAAGTAGAAGCAGCAGCCATCTATGCAATAGTATATGCCTTGTAATCAGGAATACACGTTGTGTACTCATGGAAACAGATGAACATTGCGGTGGTGCTGCTAGAGGAACAGTTAAATGAGAAAATTACATGCCGTGTAGTCAATAGTACATGCCATGTAGTTTTTTTTCTCTCTTAAAATGGGAATTATCCTCCCCTGTTCACATGGAAGGATTAGAACCAGAAGAGGAGTCGGGAGAGAGGGCCAAACATTCGAGGAGATCAAGATCACACGCCAGGAATCCATTTCTTCCTCTGTCGATCTCGTTGGAACAGTACAAATAATGCTCTCCTTCTCCTTAAGCCGTTCTTACCAATTATTTCCTGAGGGAAAGATATTTTCATTTAAATAGGTTTTCCTATACCCCAGATTTACGTCGTCTTTGGGGGTTTCTGGAAGTGACGTTCACGTATACCGATCAGGGGCGTTTAAGGTAGGTGTCTTGGTGTTTAAATTCCATCTTGTGTGCGTTTTTGTGTACTGTTATGCTACGAACCCATATTGGGGTGTCGTGTGGCTGAGGCCTTGGCTGTTTAAATACCTATAATTGTATAGGTAATTAAATGCAATAATAAACTGCTGTTTGGGATCGCTTCTTGGATCCAGGACCACCCCGGGGGTGTGTTACTCTGTTTATCCCTTTGGACAGGATACTCGAGGGTATACCATGTTTATATTATGAATTACTTTTTCCTTGAGAGTAATTGTATGTAAATTAAATGTTATATGTTGGGAATGGCCTGGTTACTTTTTTAGCCTAAGGGCAGTGATATATTATCCTGAGGGCATAGTTCTATTAGTTTGAGAGCAATGCCTGAGGGCAAGATTCTGATTAGCTTAGGGAAAGATTCTATTTTTCCCGAGGGAAAGCCTAAGGGCATGGTTTTACTATATTAGACTGAGGGAAAGCTTGTGGTTGGCCTGAGGGCTTGGTTCTTTTTAGCACAGAATGTTATTAAATTAAATGGTTAAAAATTAATAATAAAATGGTAATATAACTGGTAAAGTTAGTTACTTTTGTGTACTCCTTAGTTTATTGCATTTTACTCTTGCACACTTGTGTTGCATATCTTTCACACAGTTGGTCACGAGCCTTTGGTGGGTGCCTACTGGGATTTATTTCTCACACCCTGTTTGGGTCATGTCTTCGGCCCAAAGAGACTATGTTGCTATAGGTGTAGATAAGGGAAAGGGTCCCTATACAGGTACATGATTGTTGATGAGGAGTAAGTGTGCATGGGACCGAGCTTAGGCTTGCGATGCTACTGGCTGTTTGTTTTGTTCTGTTGTACCTGTACTTCCTATTGCATCGTATTGTACTATTGTGTAACATGTTCTAGCTATTTTCCTAGAACTTGAGACATATTTCATCATTATCTATATAACTGTTGGTTATCTTTTACTGCAGTTGTTTATATTAAATGTGTATGGTTTGCCGCTTTCGCTGTTGTTGTATGTTGTATATTTTATTCCGCTGCACTACACTTTGAAAAATGAGGGAATAGTTTCCCCACTATCAGACCTGGTCCATCACTGGTAGCTGGTAGCCTCTAGCATTTTGGGAAATGTGCTTGAGGTCACATGGCGAACTGGGTTCGGGGAACCCGTTGAGTGGCACCCAGGCCCGGGACGTTACAACGTGGTATTAGTGGGTGTTCTTTTCTTTGACATAGTATTTGGAGCCGTTGTCAGGGATAGGATGAAAATGGTAGTTGTTAATAAGCTGTGCACAGGAGTAGCTAACCCGTGTATAGGGAAAATCCACTCTACCTCGATTATTGCAATTCTTCTAATTTTGAAAATTTTACAGTTGAATTGATTTCACAGTTGGGTGACGTACTTGTGATTGTGCTGTTTATATCTTATCTATGAGATCTATTTAGTTGCAACATGATGAGATGAGGTTATTCCATCTCATGCATCATTTAGGAAAATTCTAGAAATCACATGCCATGCATAGTTCCATGCCATATAGGTGCATTAGAAATTGCATGTTGTTGTGATAGTTATTGTGCTAGAAAAGCATGTTATTGTGATTGCTGCTTTGATAAATACCTGATATGTGATCGGGTATGTTTGTGTGATAATTTTGATAGAATGTATGCCAAACTTTGGTTTTTGGGGAGTATGGGCCCTCATTGACTGGAATTTGGTAGATAATTAACTGTTTATCTTGTTATAACACATATAAGATGCCAAAATTTGATTCGCGGGGAGTATGGGCCCTCACGGATCGGAATTTGGAACTTAGGTGTTGTTTTTCAGTATTTTTTGGGTTCCAGAGAAGTATCTGAGATTTAATGTCTATAAAACCTAGTATACATGCCGTGTAGTTCCTCGGACAAACGCTGTGTGTTCTTCTGTTCGGGAAGAAAAGAAAAACTCTTTGAGTACACGCCATGTACCCTAAGTACACGTCGTGTAGTCACTTCTCATGTCAAGGACCATGTTGGCAGGGACACGGGGAAGAAAATGCTTGGGGAGAACACACTGTGTACCTGATGTACACGCCGTGTAGTGTTGAACCAGAGTCCTCCCGTGTAACTAACAACACGGACGGAGGAGACCATAATACATACACGCCGTGTCCTCTTTGGCACACACCGTGTAGTCTGGCCTAGGGACCTGACCGTGTAACTAACAACATGGGTCGGTGTAATCCTTTCATTTACATGCTGTGTGTATATGTAACACGCCGTGTAGTGTGATCCATGTATCTGGTCGTGTAACTAACAACACAGGGCAGCAGAGCTCTTCCAGTACTCGTCGTGTGCCTGAGGAACACGTTGTGTAGTCTTGTCCAAGGATAGATCGTGTGGACTGAGCCATGTGGATGAGGAAATGTGGAGGTGTACATGCCGTTTTCGGGTGTAACACTCCATGTAGTATAAAGCAGAGTAGTCAGCCTTGTCAAAAACGACACGGGCAGTTGGAAAATTACACCTTGCACACCGTGTAGTTAATAAAAACGCTGTGTAGTTTTGTTCAATGGGAGCCATGTGGATTAGCCATGTAGAAGGACCCGAGCATGGGAAGAGAAGTTAGGTACACGCCGTGTAGTCATTATACACGCCGTGTAGTCTTATTTTTCAATCTTGAATTCCTTCTTCTTCCTATTCCCCTTTTGGTCCCTTTGTTTTCAGACTGTGATAATCTTGATCTAAGGTATGCATTTGACCTTGTAGAGTCATACCGCTGAGACGACCACGCGTTGTTCGCCAAGAGAGTGGCAACGATTACACTCCATAGATGGTGGGCCATGGGCTACCAGTGGATCCTCTAGAAAAGCCAGATGTGGCGCAAACTGTTATGCTAGACACAAGCGCGGAGACGCAGTACCGTGAAGGCTTAATGGGGTTCATGTAGACCTTTCAGGGAGCACCGCCGGCTACCACATATATGGATGAGCTGACTCGTATCTTCAAGAAGCAGCATCCACCTATGTTCTCAGGGGATGGCAGACCACATGTTGCGGAGTCTTTTCTGGGGTCTATGCAGACTATCTTCGAGCATCTAGAGACGCCTCCAGGGCGGAGGGTCAAGCTCATGACGTATATGCTGCTTGATTCCGCCAAGAGGTGGTGGGATGTTACCACTCAGACTGAGCATTACAAGGAGATGGAGTGGGAAGATTTTCAGACATCTTTATATGACTTCTTCTTCCCAGAGACGTTGAGGGAAGATCAAGCTCGAGAGTTCATGAACCTGCAGCAGGGTGTTATGTCAGTGATGGATTATTCTGCTCATTTCACCGAGCTTCAGTGTTTTGCACCCAATCTGGTCGGTGATGAGACGTTGAGGGCCAGACGCTTTGAGGATGGTCTTCGCTATGACATCCAATCACTGGTAAATATTTTCAGGTTACCTACAATACATGCAATTGTGAACCAGGTTCTGATTATAGAGAGGAACCTGCGGGAGGCTAGTGGTGTGGGATAGGGCGGTTCAGCACAAGTTTCCGGTACTATTTCTACCGGAAAGAGGAAGTGATATATTAGTTTCTCTCACGGTGGAAGTACTAGCCAGGAAGTTAATTCAAGCGGCTCTGTCAGGTGATACCAGTGTTGTAAAGAGGGGAACAAGAGGTCGTAGTGTCCACGTGACCCAGTGGAGTGCCGAGCATGCGGAAAGATGGGTCATCTTCAGCGCTTTTGCAGGGCGTTTGTACCAGTGGCTAGTGAGAGGGGTTCTGTGCAGACTTTGTGTGCGAGAGCAGGACCAACAGCTTCTTACTAGTGGGGAAACTGGAATACGTTAGGGCGTGCAGTCAAAGATGGTGGTCATGACCGTGGTAGCCAGACACCAGGATCCCATAGGCAATAGGGTGAGACATCTCAGGGTAGCCAGGTTGTGTCGTAGGTCCACGACACTGGGCAGGCATATGCAGTGCAACAGAGCCAACAGGAGCAGGATCTCAGACCTTCTATTGTCAGAGGAACTATCCTAGTATCTTCTGTCTTATCTTCAGTACTTTTCGATATGGGTGCTATAGATAGTTTCATATCAGTGCCTATTGTGGAGATCCTTGGGATCTGTGTTTATTCTTTTTCTGATTTTATGACGCTAGACACTCCGTTGGGAATTAAAACGGCTGGTGTGCGTCAGTGCAAGGAGTGCCCCCTTGAGGTTGGTGGGTGTCACTTTCTATAGGACCTCTATGTCTTAGAGATGAAAAACTATGATGTCATTCTCAAGATGGACTGGTTGGTTCCCTTTCAAGCCTTTGTATATTTCTATCATCGCAGGGTGAGTTTCATGTCACCAGAGGGCAGAGAGTTTCTATACAAAGGTGAATGGGATATTCATGCGAGTCGAGCTGGACCAAAGCATCATGGGCGTGGTGGAGTCACAGCCTAGATTTCAAGTATATCTGGATGATCAGGGGACTTGTGGGATAGATTTCCCTCTAGTGGTTGATCTTTTCAGGGATGTCTTCCCAGCAAACTTTTCGGGTCTACCTCCAGAGCGTGAGGTGGATTTATCAATTGAGCTTGTTCCAGGAGCAGCTCTGGTGTCCATTCCTACTTATAGGATGGACACACCTGAGTTGCAGGAGCTCAAGAGGCAGTTAAAGTAGTTACAGTCAAATGGTTTTATCCGACCCAGTACTTCTCCTTGGGGTTTTCCGATCCTCTTTGCGAAGAAGGCAGATGGAACCCTCAGACTCTGTGTGGATAATCGAAAGTTGAACCAGCTGACGGTTAAGAACTGATATCCCTTTCCATGGATTGATGATCTTTTTGATCAAATTCATGGAGAACAAGTGTTCTCGAAGATTGAATTGAGATACGGATATCATCAGTTGCGCATGAGACCATCGGACATACCTCTTACAGATTTTCGGAGCAGATATGGTCTGTACAAGTATTTGGTTATAACGTTTGTACTCATGAACGTGCCAACCGTTTTAATGGGTCTGATGAATCGTGTGTTCCATCCATATCTGGATTCTTTTGTGGTAGTATTCTTGGACGATATCTTGGTGTACTATCACACTCGACATGACCATGCCACCCATCATGAGATCATATTGAGTACACTGAGAGAGAATAAGATATATGATATGCTCTCAACGTGCCACTTTTGGATGGACCAGATTCACTTCCTGGGTCATATCATCTCAGATTCAGGAGTTGCAGTAGACCCAGAGAAGGTGAGAGCAGCAGTTTTCTGGGATCAGCCTAAGAACGTGGTTGAGATACAGAGTTTCTTGGGGCTGGATGGTTACTACAGATTCTTCATACAAGACTTCTCCCACTTAGCAGCACCATTGACGGGTCTGACTAAGAAGGGTGTGAAGTTCGTTTGGTTGGAAGCTTTCCAGACAGCCTTTCATGACCTGAAAGGAAGGTTGACATCAACACCAGTCCTGATACTTCCAAACCAAGGGAAGATCTATAAAGTTTACCGTGATGCATCAAGTATTGGGCTAGGAGTAGTGTTGATGTAGGAAGACCGAGTTGTTGCGTACGGTTCTCGGTAGTTGAGGCCACATGAGAGGAATTACCCTACGCATGATCTTGAGTGGCTGCAGTTGTTCATGCATTGCGCTGTTGGAGACACAATCTCTTGGGAGAGCATTTTGTGGTTTTCACCGACCAAAAAAGTCTCAAGTATATCTTTACTCAGTGTGACTTGAATTTGAGGTTGAGAAGGTGGGTTGAATACCTTCAGTCTTTCGATTTTGAGCTTACCTATACACCTGGTAAAGGTAATGCAGTAGCTGATGCACTGAGCCTGAGGACTCAGATACAGGCTGTGCAAGAGGCCAATGGTTACTGGAAGCTCATGGATTTGTTCTCGGAGATGTATTTGGAGGTTCACGATATTCAGGGGTAGACCTATCTTTCATCTTTAGTTGTGACCTCTACCCTCCTGAATAGAGTGAGTCTGAGACATCTATCTGTTTCAGAAGGCCTAGTTCTACTGGAGTCGGTGGCAAGTGAGGACCCTCTTCCTAGGTGGACGATAGGCGATGATGAGGTACTACATTTCCATGGACGAGTATGGGTTCCAGGGGATATACGTGAGGAGCTGATGTGGGAGTTTCATGCTTCAGCTTGGGCAGTTCATCCCAGAGTTACCAAGATGTACTGTGACTTGAGACGTCAGTACTGGTGGCCGGTTATGAAGAGATATGTAGCAGGTTTTGTTACGAGATGTTCCACCTGTCAACAGGTGAAAGCGGAGCATCAGAGTCCAACCAGACTATTACAGCAGTTACCCATCCCGGAGGGGAAATGGGATGATGTTGTGATGGACTTCATGACTGGGTTGTCGGGGTCACCTCAAGGCAATGATGTCGTGTGGGTTGTTTTGGACAGACTTATAAAGGTAGCTCACTTTTTGATGATCAAAGAGACCTTCGGTGTTCATGAGATCAGAAAGTTGTATATCCGAGAGGTTGTACATCTTCATGGGGTTCCTCATTCTATCATTTCAGATAGGGATGCCCGTTTTACGTCTTGTTTTTGGCATAGTTTTTAGAGGGCACTAGGTACACAGATGCTTCTGAGCATAGCTTACCACCCTCAGACCGATGGTCAGTCGGAGCATACGATACAGGTTCTTGATGACATGCTGCGTGCATGTATCCTAGACTTTGGGGGTTCTTGGGAGAACTACATACCCCTATTCGAGTTTTCCTATAATAACAGTTTTCAGGAAACTATTGATATGGCACCGTACGAGGCTTTATACGATAGGCCATGCTGATCACCTTTGTGCTGGATAGAGGCAGGTGAGACAACTTTATTGGGACCGCAGCTCATGCAGGAGACTTCTGAGCAGGTCTAGTTGATTCAGAAGCAGATGGATACTGTGTTGTCTCGTTAGAAATCTTATGTTGATCGCTGCAGA
Source organism: Viscum album (assembly GCA_963277665.1). Classification (NCBI taxonomy): domain Eukaryota; kingdom Viridiplantae; phylum Streptophyta; class Magnoliopsida; order Santalales; family Viscaceae; genus Viscum; species Viscum album. The sequence continues at coordinate 685,937,927 of OY728165.1, forward strand.
CGAACCTTAGAGTTCATGGTCGGGGATCATGTTCTCTTACGTGTTTGTCCGAGGTTGGGACATAGTCGGATCAGGAGACAGGGTAAAATTTCACTGAGGTATGTGGGGAAATTTGAGATTCTGGAGAGAGTCGGGCTGGTTGCCTATCGGTTGCAGTTACCACAGAGGTACCGGGGCATGAACAATGTCTTTCATGTATCTCAGTTGTGCCGCTATCATTCATACCAATCTCGTGTCTTTCATGCAGAGGAGGTTGAGCTTCAGATCGAGGCGTCCTTTGAGGACCATCCGGTTCGTATTGTTGATAAGAGCACAAAGGTTCTCCAAGGACAGTCAGTTCCTCTCGTACGGGTGCTATGACAGCATGGCCGAGTGCAGGACGAAACCTGGGAGCGGGAAACCGACGTACGTTCTCAGTGGCCAGAGCTGTTCTGAGCTTTATCTTCGCCACCCTTGGAAGGTAAATTTGGGGACGAATTGCTTTAAGGGGGAAAGTTTGTAAGAACCTGGTTCTTATTTTTGAGTTATGGGTTCCTTGTTTTCTCTTTTCCTTAAGTGTGTTTGAGAAATAAGGGAGATGGGGAAAATCCTAAATTTTAGGACTACACGCCATGTACTTTGGCCATGTGGGATGAGTACACAGGGTGTGTAGCCCTGTCGGAGACGAAAGGTTTAAAAACTGACTACACGCCGTGTAGTTTTTATTTACATGTCGTGTAGTCAGTCGGCAGGAAAATAGTAAGGTAATGGAAGTAGCTTCTAGCTGCGTGATAGTACACGCCATGTAATCAGGAATACACGTCGTGTACTCATGTCAACAGATGAACAGTGCGGCGGTGCCGCCAGAGGAACAGTTAAATGAGAAAAGTACACGCCGTGTAGTTTTTTTTCATTTAAAATGGACAGTAGCCTCCCCTATTCATAGGGAAGGATTAGAAACAGAGGAGGAGTTGGGATAGAGGGATGAACCTTCGAGGAGCTCCAGATTGCATGCTAGGAATCCATTTCCGCCATTGTCGATCTCGTTGGAACAGTACGGGTAAGCCTCTCCTCTTTAAGTCCTTATTACCAATTCTTTCCTGAGGGAAAGTTATTTTCATTTGAATGGGTTTTCTTCTACCCCAGATCTACTTCGTCTTTTGTCATTTCTGGAAGCGACGTTCAGATATACCTATCAGGGGCATTTAAGTTTAGTGGCTTTGTGTTTAAATTCCACCTGTTGTGCGTTTTTGTGTACTGTTTTGCTACGAACCCATATTGGGGTGTCGTGTGGCTGAGGCATTGGCTGTTTAAATACATAGAATTGTATAGGTAATTAAATGCAATAATAAACTATTGTTTGGTATCGTTGCTTGGATCCAGGACCACCCCAGGGGTGTGTTCCTCTGTTTAGCCGTTTGGATAGGATACTCGAGGGTATGTCATGTTTATATTATGCATTAATTTTCCCTTGAGAGGAATTGTATGTAAATTTCATGTTATATATTAGGCATGACCCGATTTCTTGTTTAGCCTGAGGGCAGTGATATATTTTCCTGAGGGAATTGTTTATTAGCCAGAGGGTGTAGTTCTATTAGCATGAGGGAAATGCCTGAGGGAAAGATTATGATTACTTGAGGGTTTCGTTTTAGTTTGGCCTGAGGGAAAGATTCTATTTCGCCTGAGGGAAAAGACTGAGGGCGTGGTTTTACTATATTAGCCTGAGGGCAAGATTCTGGTTGGCCTGAGGGCTTGGTTCTGTTGAGCACAGAATGTAATTAAATTAAATGTTTAAAAATGAATAATAAAATGGAAATATAAATGGTAAAGTTAGTTACTTTTGAGTTCTTCTTAGTTTATTGCATGATACTCCTCCACACTTTTGTTGCATATCTTTCACATAGTTGGCCATGGGCCTTTGGTGGGTGCCTACCGGGATTTATTTCTCACACCCTGTTTGGGTCATGTCTTCGGCCCAAACAGACTATGTTGCTGCAGGTGTGGATAAGGGAAAATGTCCCTATATAGGTACATGATTGTTTCTGAGGAGTAGGGGAGCATTGGACCGAGCTTAGTCTCGTGATGTTTCTGACTGTTTGTTTTGTTATGTTGTACATGTACTTACTATTGCATCATATTGTACTACTGTGTAACAGGTTTTGGCTGTTTTCTTAGAACTTGAGACATGTTGCATCATTATCTATATAACTATTGGTTATATTTTACTACAGTTAATTATATTAAATGTGTATGGTTTTCTGCTTCCGCTATTGTTTCATGTTGTATATTTTATTCCACTTCACTACACATTGAAAAATGAGGGCATAGTTTCCCCACTATCAGACCTGGGCCCTCACTTCTAGTTGGAAGCCTCTGGAGTTTGGGGAAATGTGGTTGAGGTCATGTGGAGAACCAGGTTTGGGGCACCCGTTGAGTGGCACCCGGGCCCGGGATGTTACAAAGTGGTATTAGAGGGTGTTCTTTTCTTTGAATTACTATTTGGAGCCGTAGTCCGGGATAGGACGAAGACAGTAGTTGGTAATAAGCTGTGCCTTAGAGTAGCTAACCCGTGTAGAGGGAAAATCTAGTCTACCTCAGTTATTGCAATTCTTATAATTTTTCAAATTTTACAGTTGATTTGAATTCACCGTTGGGTGACACACTTGTGATTGTGCTGTTTATATCTTATCTATGAGTTCTATTTAGTTGCAACCCGATGAGATGAGGGTATTCCATATCATGCATAATTTAGGCACATCCTAGAAATCACATGCCATGAATAGTTCCATGCCATGTAGGTGCATATAAATTGCGTGTTGTTGTGATAGTTGTTGTGCTAGAAAATCATGTTGTTGTGATAACTGCTTTGATAAATACCTGATATGTGATAGGGTATGTTTGAGTGAGATTGTGGATAGAATGGACGACAAACATTGGTTTTTGGGGAGTATGGGCCCTCATTGACTGGAATTTGGTGGATCATTAACTGTTTATCTTGTTATAACACATATAAGATGCCACACTTTGATTCGCGGGGAGTATGGGCCCTCACAGATCGTAATTCGGCACTTAGGTGTTGTTTTTCAGTATTTTCTGGGTTCTGGAGAAGTATTTGAGACTTACTGTCTGGAAAACGCAGTATACAGGCTGTTTAGTTCCTCGGACACACGTTGTGTATTCTTCTGTTCAGGAAGAAAAGAAAAACTTTTTGAGTACACGTCATGTACCCAAAGTACATGTCGTGTAGTCGCTTCCCGTGTCATGGACCGTGTTGGAGGGGACATGGGGAAGGGAAATTCTTGGGTAAAATAGGCTGTGTACCTGATGTACATGCCATGTAGTGTTGAACCGGAGTCCGCCTGTGTAACTAACAACATGGATGGAGGAGACCTTAAGCCATACACACCGTGTCCACTGTGGCACACACCATGTAGTTTGGCCTGAGGACCCGGCCGTGTAACTAACAACACTGGTCAGTGTAATCCTTTTGTGTACATGCTGTGTGTATATGGAATACGCTGTGTAGTGTGATCCAGGAATCCGGCCGTGTAACTAACAACACGGGTCGGCGAAGCTCATCTAGTACACGCTGTGTGCCAAAGGAACACGCCTTGTAGTCTTGTTCGAGGACAGACTGTGTGGACTTAGCCGTGTGTCTAGGGAAATGGGTTAGTGTACACACCGTTTTTGGGTGTAACACGCCATGTAGTATAAATCCGAGTAGTCGGTTGTGTCACAAATGACACGGGCAGTTGGAAAATTACATCATACACGCCGTTTAGTTAATAAACACGCTGTGTAGTTTTGTTCAATAGGAACCGTGTGGATTAGCCATGTAGAAGGACCTGGTCAGGGGAAGAGAAGTCAGGTACATGCCGTGTAGTTAGTATACACTCCATGTAGTCTTATTGTGCAATCTTGAATGCATTCTTCCTCCTGTTCCCCTTTTGGTCCTTTCGTTTTCAGACTGTGATAATCTTGATCTAAGGTGTGCGTTTGACCTTATAGAGTAATGTCGTTGAGATGACCATGCATTGTTCACCAAGAGAACAACAATGATTGCACTCCAGAGATGGTGGGCCATGGGCTACCAGTGGATCCTCCTACAGAGCCAGATGTGGTGCCAACTATTATGCCGGACACAGGTGCAGAGGAACAGTTCTGTGAAGGCTTTATGCAGTTCATGCAGACCTTTCAGGGAGCACCGCCGGCTACCACATCTATGGCTGAGCCGACTCGTATCTTCCAGCAGCAACATCCGCCTATGTTCTCAGGGGATGGTGGACCACAAGCTGCGGAGTCTTGGTTGGGGTCTATGCAGACTATCTTCGAGCATCTAGAGACGCCTCCAGGGAAGAGGGTCAAGCTCGCGACATATATGCTGCATGATTCCTCCAAAAGGTGGTGGGATGTTACCACTCAAATTGAGAATCATAGATACATGGTGTGGGAATATTTTCAGATGTCTTTCTATGATTTCATCTTCCCAGATACGCTGAAGGTAGATCAAGCTCAAGAGTTCATGAACCTATAGCAAGGCTCTATGTCGGTGATTGATTGTTCTGCTTGTTTCACCGAGCTTCAGTGTTTTGCACCCGTTCTGGTGGGTGATGAGATTTTGAGGTCCAGACACTTTGAGGATGGTCTTCGCTATGACATCCAATCACTGGTAAATGTTTTCAGGTTACCTACAGTACATTCTATTGTGAACCAGGTGCTGATTAGATAGAGGAACCTGTGGAAGGCTAGTGGTGTGGGCCAGGGCAGTTCAGCACCAGTTTCTGGTAATATTTCTACCGGAAAGAGGAAGCAAGATATGAGTTTCTCTCATGGTGGAAGTACTAGCTAGGATGTTAATTCAAGTGGTTCGGTCAGGTGCTACTAGTGTGGTAAAGAGGGGCACAAGAGACCGCAGTGTCCACATGACCCAGTGGAGTGCCGAGCATGCGGCAAGATGGGTCATCTCCAACACTTTTGCAGGGTGTTTGTACCTGTGGCTAGTGAGAGGGGTTCTATACAGACTCCATGTGCAGGAGTAGGACCAAAAGATTCTTACTAGTGGGGAAATTGGAATACGTCAGGGCATGCAGGCAGAGATGGTGGTCGTGGCCGTGGTAGCCAGACACCAGGATCCCATAGGCAATAGAACAGGACAGCTCAGGGTAGCTAGGCTGTGTCGTAGGGCCACGACACTGGGCATGCATACGCAGTGCAACAGACCCAACAGGAGCAGGATCTCAGACCTTCTACACTCAGAGGTACTATTCTAGTAGCTTCTGTCTTATCTTCAGTACTTTTCGATATGGGTGCTATAGATAGTTTCATATCTGTTCCTGTTGTGGAGATCATTGGGCTCTGTGTTTCTTATTCTTATGCTGTTATGACGCTAGACACTCCATTTAGAATTAAAACGGCTGGAGTGCATCAGTGCGAGGAGTGCCCCCTTGAGGTTGGTGGGTGTCACTTTCTATGGGACCTCTATGTCTTAGAGATCACGTGCTATGATTTCATTCTCGGGATGGACTGGTTGGTTCCCTTTCGATCCTTTATAGATTTTTATCGTGCAGGGTGAGTTTCAAGTCACTAGAGGTAGGAGAGTTTCTATACAAAGGTGAATGGGATGTTCAGGCGAGTCGAGCTGAACCAGAGCATCATGGGAGAGGTGGAGTCACAGCCCATATTGCGATTATATATCTAGATGATCAGGGGACTTTTCAGATGGATTTCCCTATAGTGGTTGATCGTTTCAGGGATTTCTTCCCAGATGACTTTTTGGGTCTACCTCCAGAGTGTGAGGTAGATTTCTCAATTGAGCTTGTTCCAGGAGCAGCGCCGGTGTCCATTCCTCCTTATAGGATGGCCACGCCTGAGTTGCAGGAGCTCAAGAAGCCATTAGAGGAGTTGCAGGAATAGAGTTTTATCTGACCTAGTACTTCTCCTTGGGGTTCAACAGTCCTCTTTCAGAAGAAGGTAGACAGTACCCTCAGACTCTGTGTGGATTATCAAAAGCTGAACCAGCTGACGGTTAAGAACCGATATCCCTTGCCATGGATTCGTGATCTTTTTTATCACCATCGTGGAGCATGAGTGTTCTCAAAGATTGAATTGAGATCCGGATATCATCAGTTGCACTTGTGACCATCAGACATACCGCTTACAGCTTTTCGGTGTAGATATGGTCTGTACGAGTACTTGGTTATGCCGTTTGGACTCACGAATGCGCCAACAGTTATCATGGCTCTGATTAATCAAGTGTTCCATCCATATCTATATTATTTTGTGGTAGTATTCATGGACGATATCTTGGTGTACTCTCACACTTGACACGACCATTCCACCCATCTTGTGGTCGTATTGAGTACACTGAGAGAGCATAAGCTATATGCTAATCTCTCAAAGTGCCACTTTTGGATGGACTATATTCACTTCCTGGGTCATATCATCTCAGAGGAAGGATTTTCAGTAGACCCAGAGAAGGTGAGAGCAGTATTTTATTGGGAGAATCCTAAGAACATGGTTGAGATATGGAGTTTCTTGGGGCATGGTTACTACAGATGCTTCAAACAAGACTTCTCCCACTTAGCAGCACCGTTGATGGGTCTGACTAAGAAGGGTGTGAATTTCATTTGGTCAGAATCTTGCGAGACAACCTTTCAGGACCTGAAAGGAAGGTTGATATCATCACCAATCTTGATACTTCCAGATCAAGGGAAGATCTATACAGTTTACTGTGATGCAGCAAGTATTGGGCTGCGAGCAGTGTTGATGCAGGGTGACCGAGTTGTTGTGTACGGTTCTCGGAAGTTGAGGCCACATGAGAGGAATTACCTGAAACATGATCTCAATTTGGCTAGAGTTGTTCATGTGTTGCGTTGTTGTAGACACTATCTCTTCAGAGAGAATTTTGTGGTTTTCACCGACCAAAAAAGTATCAAGTATATCTTTACTCAGTGTGACTTGAATTTGAGGCAGAGAAGGTGGGTCGAATACCTTCAGTCCTTCGATTTTGAGCTTGCCTATACAACTGGTAAAGGTAATGTAGTAGCTGATGCACTGAGCAGGGGGACTCAGATACAGGCAGTGCAGGAGTCCAGTAGTGAGTGGCAGCTCATGGGTTTGTTCTTTGAGATGATTTTGAAGGTGTACGACAGTCAGGGGAAGAACTATCTTTCATCTTTATCTGTGACCTTTACCCTTTTGAATAGAGTGAAGATGAGACAACTATCTATTTCGGAAGGCCTAGTTCTACGGGAGTTGGTGGAAAGTGAGGACCCTCCTCCTGGGTGGACGATAGGTGATGATGAGGTACTGCAATTCCATGGAATAGTACAGGTTCTAGGGGATATACGTGAGGAGATGATGCAGGATTTTCATGATTCATCTTGGGAAGTTCATCCTGGAGTTACCAAGATGTACCGTGACTTGAGACGTCAGTACTGGTGGACAGGTATGAAGAGAGACATAGCTGGTTTTGTTACGAGATGTTCCACCTGTCAGTAGGTGAAGGTGGAGCATCAGAGGCCAGCCAGACTGTTACAGCAGTTACCCATCTTGGAGTGGAAATGGGATGATGTCGTGATGGACTTCGTGACTAGGTTTCTGAGTTCACCTCAAGGCAATGATACTGTGTGGGTTGTTGTGGACAGACTCACGAAGGTAGCTCACTTTTTGCCGATCAAAGAGACCTTCTGTGTTGATGAGCTCGGAAAGTTGTATATCCGAGAGATTGTATGTCTTAATGGGGTTCCTCGTTCTATCATTTCAGATAGGGACACCCATTTTACATCTCGTTTATGGAAGAGTTTTCAGTGGGCACTGGGTACACAGGTTCTTCTGAGAACAACTTACCACCCTCAGACCAATGTTCAGTCAGAGCGTACGATACAGTCACTCGAGGACATGTTGCGTGCATGTATCCTAGACTTTGGGGGCTCTTGGGAGAAGCACAAACCCCTAGTCGAGTTTTCTTATAAAAATAGTTTTCAGGGAACTATTTAGATGGAACCTTATGAGGATTTATAAGGTAGTCCATGCTGATCACCTTTGTGCTGGATAGAGGCAGGTGAGGCAAATTTACTGGGACCACAACTCATGTAGGAGACTTCTGAGCAGGTCCAGTTGATTCAGAAGTGGATGACTACTGCGCAGTCTTGTCAGAAATCTTATGCTGATCGCCGCATACAACCCTTAGAGTTCGTGGTTAGGGATCAGGTTCTCTTACGTGTTTCACCAAGGTTAGGACACAGGCATATCAAGAGATAGGGTATACTTTCACCGAGGTATGTGGGGCCATTTGAGATTCTAGAGAGAGTCAAGTTGGTTGCCTTTCGGTTGTAGTTACCACAGAGGTATTGTGCCATGCATGACGTCTTTCATGTATCTCAGTTGCGCCACTATCATTAAGACCCATCTCACGTCTTTCAGCCAGAGGAGTTTGAGCTTCAGATCGATGCATACTTTGAGGAGAATCTGGTTCATATCGTTTATAAGAGCATGAAAGTTCTCTGAGGCCAGTTAGTTCCTCTCGTACGGGTGCTATGGTTGCATGGCCGAGTGCAGGACGAAACCTAGGAGCGGGAAACTGATGTACATGCTCAATGGATAGAGCTGTTCTAAGATTTATATTCACCACCCTTGGAAGGGGAATTCAGGGACAAATTTCTTTAAGGGGGGAAGTTTGTAAGAACCCGGTTCTTATTTTTGAGGTACGGGTTTCTTCTTTTCTCTTTTCCTTAAGTGTTTTTGAGAAATAAGTGAAATGGAGGAAAATCCTAAATTTTGGGACTACGCGCCATGTACTTTTCCACACACCATGTACTTTGGGAATGTGGGATGAGTACACAGGGTGTGTAGCCCTGTCAGCAACAAAAGGAGTAAAACTGACTACACGCCATGTAGTCAGTCGGCAGGAAAATAGTAAGGTAGTGGAAGCAGCCGCCAGCTGGGTGACAATACACAACGTGTAATCAGGAATACACGTCGTGTACTCATCTCGACAAATGAACAGTGCGGCGGTGCCTCCAGGGGAATAGTTAAATGATAAAAGTACACGCCGTGTAGTCAATAGTACACACCATGTAGTTTGTTTTTTTTCGATTAAAATGGTAATTAGCCTCCCCTGTTCACAGGGAAGGCTTAGAACCGGAGGAGGAGTCAGGAGAGAAGGCCAAACCTTCGATGAGCTCTAGATCGCACGCCGGGAATCCGTTTCCACCTCTTTCGATCTCTTTGGAACCGTACGGGTAAGCCTCTCCTTCTCCTTAATCCGTTCTTACCAATTATTTCCAGAGGGAAAGTTATTTGTGTTTAAACAGGTTTTATTCTACCCCAGATCTACATCATCTTTGGGAATATCTAGAAGCGATGTTCACGTATACCGATCAGGGGTGTTTAAGGTAGGTGGCTTGGTGTTTAAATTCTAACTGCGGTGCGTTTTTGTGTACCGTTGTGCTACGAACCCATATTGGGGTGTTGTGTGGATGAGGTCTTGGCTATTTAAATATCTAGAATTGTATAGGTAATTAAATGTGATAATAAACTGATTTTTGGGATCGCTAAATGGATCCAGGACCACCCCGGGGTGTGTTCCCCTATTTAGCCGTTTGGATAGGATACTCGAGGGTATTCCATGTTTATATTATGCATTACTTTTTCCTTGAGAGGAATTGTATGTAAATTTCATGTTATATGTTGGGCATGGCCTGGTTACTTGTTTATCCTGAGGGCAGTGATATATTAGCCTGAGTTCATTGTTGATTATTCTGAGGGTGTAGTTCTATTAGCATGAGGGCAATGCCTGAGGGCAAGATTCTGATTACCTAAGGGTTTCATTTTAGTTTGGCCTGAGGGAAAGATTCTATTTCGCCTGAGGGAAAAGCCTGAGGGAATGGTTTTACTATATTAGCCGGTGGACAAGATTCTGGTTGGCCTGAGGGTTTGGTTCTATTAAGCACATAATGTTATTAAATTAAATGGTTAAAAATGAATAATAAAATGGCAATATAACTGGTAAAGTTAGTTACTCTTGAGTACTGCTTAGTTTATTGCATTTTACTTCTGCACACTTTTGTTGCATATCTTTCACACAGTTGGGAATGGGCCTTTGGTGGGTACCTACTGGGATTTATTTCTCACACCCTGTTTGGGCCATGTCTTCAGCCCAAACAGACTATGTTGTTGTAGGTGTGGATAAGCGCAAGGGTCCCTATACATGTACATGATTGTTGCTGATGAGTAGGGGAGCATGGGACCTAGCTTAGGCTCACGATGCTGCCGGCTATTTGTTTTGTTCTATTGTACCTGTACTTCCTATTGCATCATATTGTACTATTGTGTAACATGTTCTGGCTGTTTTCTTAGAACTCGAGATATGTTGCATCATTATCTATATAACTGTTGGTTAAATTTTATTGCAGTTGTTTATATTAAATGTGTATGGTTTTCCATTTCTGTTGTTATTGTATGTTGTATATTTTATTCCACTGCGCTACACTTTGACAAATGAGGGCATAGTTTCCCCACTATCAGACCTGGGCCCTCGCTGCTAGTCGACAGCCTCTGGCATTTGGGGAAATGTTCTTTAGGTTACATGGCGAACCAGGTTCGAGGCACCCATTGAGTGGCACCTGGGTCCGGGATGTTACAAAGTGGTATCAGAGGGCGTTATTTTCTTTTAATTACTATTTGGAGCCATATTCAGGGATAGGACAAAAATGGTAGTTGGTAATAAGCTGTGCCCGGGAGTATCTAACCCGTGTACTGGGAAAATCCAGTCTATCTAGGTTATTGAAATTCTTCTAAATTTTCAAATTTTACAGTTGATTTGATTTCACTATTGGGTGACATACTTGTGATTGTGGTATTTATATCTTATCTATGAGTTCTATTTAGTTTTAACCCAATGAGATCAGGGTATTCCATCTCATGCATAATTTATCCACATGCTATAAATCACATGCCATGTATAGTTCCATGCCATGTAGGTTCATTATAAATTTCATGTTGTTGTGATAGTTATTGTGCTAGAAAATCATGTTGTTGTGATAGCTGATTTGATGAATACCTGATATGTGATAGGGTATGTTTTTGTGAGACGGTGGATAGAATGGATTCCAAAATTTTGTTTTTGGGGAGTATGGGCCCTCATTGACCGGAATTTGGTGGATCATTAACTATTTATCTTTTTATAACACATATAAGATGCCAAAAATTGATTCGCGGGGAGTATGGGCCCTCACGGATCAGAATTTGGCACTTAGGTGTTGTTTTCAGTATTTTCTGGTTCTGGGGAAGTATATGAGACTAACTGTCTGGAAAACCATGTATACATGCCGTGGAGTTCCTCGGACACACGTTGTGTGTTCTTCTGTTCGGGAATAAAGGAAAAAATATTTGAGTACACGCCGTGTACCCTAAGTACATGCCGTGTAGTCGCTTCCCATGTCAAGGACCATGTTATTGGGGAAATGGGGAAGAGAAATTCTTGGGGAGAACACGATATGTACTTGATGTACATGCTGTGTAGTGTTGACCCAGAGTCCGCCCATGTAACTAACAACATGGATGGAGGAGACCTTAATACATACACGCCGTGTCCACTGTGGCACACGCCATGCAGTATGACCTGGGGACCCGGCCGTGTAACTAACAACACGGGTCAGTGTAATCCTTTCGTGTACACGCCGTGTGTATATGGAACACACCGTCTAGTGTGAGCTGTGTATCCTACCATGTAACTAACAACACGGGTCAGTGGAGCTCGTCCAGTACACGCTGTGTGCCTGAGGAACACGCCGTGTAGTCCTGTCCGAGGACAGACCGTGTGGACTTAGCCATGTGGCTGGGGAAACGGGGTAGTGTACACGCCGTGTTCGGGTGTAACACACCATGTAGTATAAATCCAAGTAGTAGACCGCATCACAAACGACACAGGGCAATTGAAAAATTACACCATACACGCCGTGTAGTTCATAAACACGCTGTGTAGTTTTTTTCAACGGGAGCCGTGTGTCTTAGCCGTGTAGAAGGACCCAGGCAGGGGAAGAGAAGTCAGGTACATGTCGTGTAGTCAGTATGCATGCCATGTAGTCTTATTTTTCTATCTTTAATTCCTTATTCCTCATATTCCCTTTTGGTCCCTTCGTTTTCAGACTGTGATAATCTTGATCTAACGTGTGCATTTGACCTTGTAGAGTCATGCTGCCAAGATGACCACACTTTGTTCACCAAGAGAGCGGAAACGATTACACTCCAAAGACAGTGGGCCATGGGCTACCAGTGTATCCTCCAGCAGATCCAGATGCGATGCCATTTGTTATGCCGGACACAGGTGCAGAGGCACAGTTCCGTGAAGGCTTTATATGGTTCATGCGGACCTTTCAGGGAGCATCGCCGGATGCCACATCTATGGCTGAGCTGACTCGTATCTTCCAGAAGCAGCATCCACTTACGTTCTTAGGGGATGGTAGACCAAAAGCTGTGGAGTCTTGGATGGGGTCTATGGAGACCATCTTCGAGCATCTAGAGACACCACCGGGGCAGAGGATAAATCTCGCGACGTATATGATTCTTGATTCTGCCAAGAGGTGCTGGGATGTTACCGCTCAGACTGAGCATCACAGAGACATGGTGTGGGAATATTTTTAGACAGATTTCTATGACTTCTTCTTCCCAGAGATGCTGAGGGAATATCGAGCTCGAGAGTTCATAAATCTTCAACAATGTGCTATGTCGGTGATGGATTATTCTGCTCGTTTCACTGATCTTCAGCGTTTTACACCTGTTCTGGTGGGGTGATGAGATGTTGAGGGCCAGACGCTTTGAGGATGGTCTTCGCTATGACATCCGAGCACTGGTAAATGTTTTCAGGTTGCCTACAGTACATGATATTGTGAACCAAGCGCTGATTACAGAGAGGAACCTACGGGAGGCTAGTGGTGCCGGCCAGGGCGGTTCAGCACCAGTTTTCTATTACTATTTCTACCGGAAATAAGAAGCGACAGATGAGTTTCTCTCACGGTGGCAGTACTAGCCAGGTAGTTACTTCAGGTGGACCAGTCAGGTGCTACGAGTGTGGTAAAGAGGGGAACAAGAGACCGCAGTGTCCACATGATCCAATGGAGTGCTGAGCATATGACAAGATGGGTCATCTACAGCACTTTTGTCGGGCGTTTGTACCAGTGGCTAGTGAGAGGGGTTCGGTGCAGACTCCGCATGCGGGAGCAGGACCAATGGGTTCTTACCAGTCGGGAAACTGGAATACGTCAGGGTGTGCAGGCAGAGATGGTGGTCGTGGCCATGGTATCCAGACACCAGGATCTCAGAGGCAATAGGGCGAGACAGCTCAGGGTAGCCATGCTGTGTCGTAGGGCCACGACACTGGGCAGGCATATGTAGTGCAACAGACCCACCAAGAGCAGGATCTCGGACCTTCTATAGTCAGAGGTACTATTCTATTAGCTCATGTCGTATCTTCAGTACTTTTCCATACAGGTTCTATACATAGTTTTATATCTATTCCCTTTGTGGAGAGCCTTGGGCTCTGTGTTTCTTCTTTTTCTACTGTTATGATGCTAGACACTCCGTTGGGAATTAAAATGACTGGTGTGCATCAGTGCAAGTATTTGAACCTTGAGGTTGGCGGGTGTCACTTTCTATGGGACCTCTATGTCTTAGAGATGATGAGCTATGATTATAGAATCCCGCCTTTTTATAACATAAACTTTCATTACATTACACAAAACTGAGGATCTTTAAGGTTTAGTGTCTTGGAAACCAGGAACATAATACATGAAAACAACATAAAACATTCTTCTTAAACACTTGAAAGGATTCTCCTTAAGTTTATCTGAGGTTCATTACTACATCTCATAACCTGGGGACATACATCAAAAGAAAGGGTGAGCAGAAGGCCTAGTAAGGGAAACAAGAGAAACATTTAACATGTGAACTTGAGATACATCAACTATGTCATGAAAAAGAACTTTAAGGCATGAGAAATAAATCATTTGGAATATCATAATAAAAATAACATTTTTCATATCTTTAAGATGTGGCTACATAATTTAACATAGACAATCATGAACATATCACCAAGGTCCATCCCCAAAGTGTCATTTGAAAATTACCAAGGTTATTCACCAAGATATCGTGAAAATTGTAATCTCTAGTGGTTACATCATTACCCAATGCATTGGAGCGCTATCAGGGAGCACCCTTAAATTTTCCTTTATTATCATGTGATCCACATATATCATCATCAAACATTTCATAAATAACTCATATAGAATAAAATAAATGGGTTTCATTTCATAATCATAACGTTTTAAAAACTGCTTTAAAGACATGATCTTTACGTCACTTTAAACCCACGGAAGGGGAGAGCGGGTCTCATGTATGTAAATCCCAGAATTTAAAATAGAAAATTTTGATATATATGTGAGTAACACTGTTTAAATAAGATATTTGAGTATTCACTTTATAACATAAAATAATTTTGAGAAAAAGAGAGAGGCATTTTGAGACGAAAATTCTGCAGCATAACGACTATGTTTCGGGGTTTTATAAAACATTGAAAAGAGAGGGGACATGGGTAAAACAGTCATAAATGACCCATAAAACAGTAGAGGGACAGAATAAGAAGGATATATGAACATGGTAATGAAATTTTAAGGACATACCATTTGAAATTAAAAACATGGAAGGAAGACAAAAATTAGATTTCTCTTATGAAAATTTGACAGCCTAACGACGTCACTTAAACTTCAAAAAAAATGATTTGAAAAGATCAAATAGGGTCTCTAATCATATTAACATAAGAGTTAAGTATGATAGATATATAGATCATACACCAACATAATTAAAAAAGGAATTTGAAAAACTTGACAAGAAAGTATAACTTTGAAAAGAATGAGAAGGGTGAAAGAATCCCCTTAAAAATTTGGCAGCCTAACGACGCCACTTAAACATGATTAAACCATTTGATGAGAGAAATATGGGGTATATCATCATATGAACATGAAAAGGGAAGTAATATGAATATAGAAGAACATCTTCCAACACAATAACATGGAGTATAAAAGAAATGACCTAAAAGAGATTACTTGAAAAGAAAGAGAGAGGTCGGATCCCTTACCTTAAAACATAACTCTTAAAACTCAAAGGATTGGACCTTGAGGGCTTGGGGGAACCTTGGGAGGACTCCTTGGGAGGTAAGGATACCAGAACTTCTTTGAGGATGGTTTTGGAGTCGAATGGATGAGAGGAGGGCTTGGTATTTATAGGGAATGTGAGGGGACAAGGCATTAATGGCCAATGGACACCTCATTAGTGGTTTTGGGAAAACCATGGGTTTGCCCATGGTATTTGCCCATGGTATTGGCCACTTGGGAAACATAACCCAATAATTCATCCCCTTTAGTCGAACTTCCCTTAAAATATCTCATGACATCATCATGACACAGTGATGATGTCATTTAACATACCGAAACCCTAAAACTGCATTTTTACTATTCACTGATAATTCATCTTTCTCAGAAAAATCCCAAAATATTACCATAACATAATATCGATGTTATGAGTTCAAAAATAAAGTCCATTTTATAAAAATAATTTTCTAAATATTTTTAGTTAAATTTTTAAATAAAAAAAACTATTCACTCGAAAAAACTAATGCTTGATTAATAATTTATGAAACCGTTATTTAACCATTTTATTGAATCACATTACTTAATCAAGGTGTCTAAATTATATTAAAACTTTCTTTAAGTGAGATTACTAGTCCATTTGGTCACATTACTAATCCTAAGCGTAAAATCACTATTCATAATTTATTATTCATCAAAAATTAAGTTGATCTTATTAGACTCCAAATTCCTTACTGAACACTTTTGCAGAAGACCATTTTTTGAAAATCATTACACATCATTAAGTATTTTAGGTTTACATAAATATTTTAAAATATCTTTTTTTTTCCAAAATTCATCAATAAAATACATCATAAAATTATCCGGACATTTGAAATTTTACAAACATCACTAAAGGAAGAAATCTCAATTTATTCATCCCAAAGGATTACACAAAGAAGCTATGATCTTGTCACATAGCCTCTTATAACACCATCATATGACCTAAGTGTAAGGTGTGCTATGGTGAGAGGATCTGAGGGAGGCTCAGATAACATTGCCCTAGTAGTAATCTCTACTAACTTGAACTTCTCCCACATGCATTTCCGTTCAAGCTTGACATGCTAGAGTTCGGCTTGGGCTTGGTCCAAAGTGAAGCCCAAAGATGTCACCTCCTTCCTAAGATCTGATAAGTGTGATTCATAAGGTTCGAGTCTACTGGATGAAGCCATCGACTCCTCTTTCTACATTAACCATTAACATCTCTATTAAATCGTTAAGAGTAAGTTAATATACTATTTAAAAAGTTTGGGTCGTTACATTCTTCTCCCCTTAAGAAATTTCGTCCCCGAAATTTTATACTTGAGGCCTAGTCGAAAAGGTGAGGGTAGTTTTGCTTCATTGTTTCCTTAGGCTACCAAGTCTCTTCTTCATATTAATGATTCCTCCACAACATATTCACAAGGTGGGTGGTCTTGTTTCGTAGAACCTTGTCTCTATGGTCTAAGATCTCCACTGGCTGCTCCTCATAAGAGAGGTCATGTTCCTATTGTACCACCTATGGGTTCAGTACATGCGAAGGGTCAGGTATGTACTTCCTCAAGAGAGTTACATGGAAGACATCGTGAACTTGAGCTAGGTTCGGTGGAAGTGCTAGACGATAGGCCACTACTCCTATGTGATAAAGGATTTTATAGGGGTCAATGTACCTAGGGCTGAGCTTCCCTTTCTTCCCAAACTGCATGACTCTCTTCCAGGGAGAAATTCGAATGAAGACTTTGTTGCCAACACCAAACTCCAAGTCCCTTCGATGGTTGTCAGCATAGCTCTTCTGACGACTCTGAGAAGCCTTTATGTGTTGTTGGAGGGCATGAACCTATTCTGTCATCTCTTGCACAAGATCAGGCCCAAGAAGCTTTCTCTCACCAGTTTCATCCCAACAAGTAGGAGTTCTACATCGATTTCCATACAGAGCTTCATAGGGTGCCATCTGAATACTCAAATGGAAGCTATTGTTGTATGAGAACTCCACTAACAGGAGGTGTTGATCCCATCCCCCTTTAAATTCCATTGAGAATAATCTCAACATGTTCTCAAGTGTCTGAATAGTCCTTTCAGAATGGCCATCAGTTTGAGGATGATAGGTCGTACTAAAATTTAATTCAGTATTCAGAGCATGTTGAAGACTTCTCCAGAATTTTGATGTGAATCCTGGATCACGATCAGACATGATGGATATTGGTACCCCATGTAGCCTTACCACTTCCTTTACGTATATATTGGTAAGTTGATCCAGAGAGAAATCTTCCCGAATAGAGATAAAATGGGCGGTGTAGGTGAGACGGTCCACTACAACCCAGATCGCATTGTTACCTTTGGATGTTTTTGGGAGACTGGTGACAAAGTCCATTGTGATATTATCCCACTTCCATGCTGGTATGGGTAGCGGTTGTAATACCCCTTTATGAAGTTGTCGTTATGCCTTTACTTTCAGACACACCAGGCACCTTGTAGTGTAATAAGCAATATCCCTCTTCATGTTATCCCACCAATAATGATCACAAAGGTCTCTATACATTATAGTGCTTCTCGGATGTATAGAGAAAGTAGAGCTATGATCTTCATCCATCAATTCTTTCTTTATCTCCGGAATAGATGGAACACATAGTCTTGTATGAAATTTCAATACACCTTCTTGATCAATATTGAAATCAGGGAACTTCCCATCCTTTATAGCCTCAAAATTCTCCTGCAGTAAAGGATCTTCTTTTTGAGCCTTCTTGATCTTCTCTAGTAATGAAGTTTGAGAAATCATTTGGGATAAGGTTGATGATGTCCCTTCCCTTACAATTCCCATGTCCAGTTTGAATAGATCTTTAATCAAGGGATCTCCTAGGATCCTCATTGTTGCCAGAACAATAGGATCTTTCCTGCTTAATGCATCCGCAACTTTGTTTGCTCTTCCAGGGTGATAATGAATTGAACAATCATAGTCTTTAATAGGCTCCAACCATCTCCTTTGTCTCATGTTCAATTCTTTCTGCGTGGAAATATACTTTAAACTTTGGTGGTCGGTGTATATATCACATTTCTCCCCATAAAGATAGTACCTCCATATATTTAGAGAAAAAACAACTGCCGCTAGCTCTAGATCATGCGTAGGATAATTCTGCTCATGAATCTTCAACTGTTGAGATGCATAAGAAATTACCTTGTCATTTTTCATGAGGACACACCCAATCCCTTTCAGAGATGCATCACTAAAAATAAAGAATCCTTCTCTGATAGAGGGTAGTTTTAACACAGGTGCAGTAACCAATCTCTTCTTCAGCTCTTGGAAACTTTCCTCGCATTCCTTTGTCCAGATGAACTTAACCCCTTTTCGAGTCAACTTGGTTAGTAGATTATAAAGTCATGAAAAGTTTTTCACAAACCTCCTATAATATCCTGCTAAACCAAGGAAACTACGAATCTCAGTTACTGTTGTGGGTTGAGGCCACTCCTCCACAACCATTTTCTTTGCAGGGTCAATCGAGATTCCTTCATTGGTTACAATGTGCCCCAAGAAAGCCACTTGTTGTAACCAAAACTCACACATGCTGAACTTTCCAAAGAGCCTCTCCTTCTACAGAGTTTTCAAAATAACCCTCAGATGATCTTCATGCTCCTCATGAATTTTTGAATATATCAAAATATCATCAATAAAAACTACCACAAAGTTATCAAGGTAGTCCTTAAATACTCTATTCATCAAATCCATGAAAATAGCAGGAGCATTAGTCAAGACGAAGGGCATAACAGTAAACTCATAATGCCCATATCTTGATCGGAAAGCAGTCTTTGGAATATCTTCCTTCTTCACCCTCATTTGATGATAACCAGATCGAAGGTCAATCTTGGAGAAGAATTGAGCCCCATGAAGTTGTTCAAATAAATCATAAATTCTTCGAAGAGGGTATTTGTTCTTCACTGTGATCCCATTCAGTTCTCAATAATCAATTCTTAGCCGCATTGATCCATCCTTCTTCTTCACAAAGAGAACTGGTGCTCCTCAAGGAGACACACTCGGTCGGATAAACTCCTTCTCCAACAAGTCTTGGATTTGTTTCTTTAACTCCAATAATTCCACATTTTCCATTCTATAAGGGGACTTTGATATCGGTTGAGATCCAGGTACGAGTTCAATGGAGAACTCTACCTCTCTTTCTGGGGGAGGTCCAGGTAACTCCTCAGGAAACACATCCATGTATTCCTGAACAATCGGAACATCTTCTATTTGTATACTCCCATTTACTTCTTCATCCTCACTGATTAACTCCATAAAGAAGTCTATAGGAGGTGCTTCTAGACAAGGATCTGGTCGGGACATCTCTTCTTGGAAGATAATTGTAGGTCGTTCATTCAAGACTACTGAGATTTCCTTACTTCTACATTTGATCTTAGAATTATACTTTGAGAGCCAGTCCATCCCTAGTATAATGTCGAATTCCATCATGGGAATGACTACTAGATTTGTGATAAGATTGTGCTCACCAAAGAAAACACTAGAGTCTCTAAATACTATTGATGCAAGGATAATCCCACTTGGAGTCTTGACTAAAAACTCTACTTCTAGAAGTTCGGGGATTGATTCTATATTCCTTGAAAACTTGAGGAAATAAAGGAATGCATAGAACCAGAATCAAATAAAGTACTTTCTAGTTTTGAGAGGACAACAAGAGTACCTTATACCACATCGTTCGAAACTTCAACTTCAGTTTTTGTGATAGCAAAAGCACGACCTTGCTCCCTTGGCCTTTGCTGAGGTTGATGGTGATTCCCCTCCACCGCCCTCGGATTTGGACAGTGATTAGAAAAGTGCCCAAGTTGTCCACACTTGAAGCATGTGACTTCGGGTAGGGACAGAACCACATTTCCTCTGTCGTTAGTTTTGGGAATTTGAGGCTTCACATCACTACGACAATTCCGAAAAATATGGCCTTATCTTCCACACCTGTATCACTTACCACTTCCGATCAAGCAGTTCCCCGAATGCTTCTTCCTACATTTATTGCATGTGGCATGTTGCATATGCTTTCCACCTATTTCCTGATCAAAACTTCTTCCCAGGCTTGGTTCTAGAGTTCTATTCTTCTCATTAGATTTGTGAGACCACTATGTCTCCCCAAACTCTAGTTCAACTTTCGTAGCACTTCAAACTATTTCTTCATAGCTATCATAGTCCCTGTTGGCTAGATTCTTCCATAGATGAGGTCTTAGTCCACCAAAGAATCTATCAACCTTCCCATTAGGGTCCATGAAAAAGATTGAGGTATAACGGGAAATCCTTGTGAAGTTCATCTCATAGGTTCTAACTGATTCATTCTCCTTCTGCTTCAGCTCAAGAAATTCTTTCTCCATTCTCATTCTCATCGAACGAGGGAAATACTTATTAAAGAATATTCCCCAAAACTCTTCCCACTCCATAGCTTCCATCTCTCCTCATGTCTTCGTGTTTTTGATCAGTGACCACCACCGATCAGCTTCTCCCTCTAGGTGGTAAAAATCAAGGGTGACGTTTTCTTGTTCTGAACAATGAAGTACAAAAAAGATCTTTTCAATGGAGCTTATCCATTTTTCCGCAACCAATGGTTCAGTAGATCCACTGAATGTTGGTGGTCATTGATGCATAAAGGACTCAACAGAATGTTGTTCCCTTCGTGGTGAGGTCGACCTCTCAGCTTGATTCAAGTTATTACTCATAACTTGAGTCAGTTGGTTCATCATTCGCATGAATGTTTCCATTCTGGCTTCCATCGGAGTGCCGTCAGCACATGGTGCATTGCGGTCACCATCTACAAAGTTCCTCCTATTTCCCGCCATTTTCTAAAATAATAAAACCTTAGTGAGAAACTTATTTCATTTATGAATCTTTTAACTAATACTTCATGCTTAGAAAATTAAACTTCTCTGTAATTCCTTCATAATGATTGATAAAAATCTTGTGATTAATCAAACATATCCCCCGGGAGTGTCGTAACCAAGAGTGCAGCAAGGCCCGTTATCGTGCACCAGTTCCCGTTCGAGTCTAGCTCAAATCGGTGTTTTTGGGTTTTACCCCTATGTACATCTGTGCCAGAGCTGCTGCTACCTGCTCGTATCCAGACATGGATGTATTTTTTTGATAAACCACTAACTCAATACTTACCAAAATACGAGGAAGTTTTCCTATATTTAAACTTTTCTATAGGGTTCTTCCTAAAGTTCTTTATATACTAATTTCCACAAATAATTAAACCATCCTTTGATACCAACTATAGCATCCCGCCTTTTTATAACATAAACTTTCATTACATTACACAAAACTGAGGATCTTTAAGGTTTAGTGTCTTGGAAACTAGGAACATAATACATGAAAACAACATAAAACATTCTTCTTAAACACTTGAAAGGCTTATACTTAAGTTCATCCTAGGTTCATTACTGCATCTCATAACCTGGGGACATACATCAAAAGAAAGGGTGGGTAGAAGGCCCAGTAAGGGAAACAAGAGAAACATTTAACATGTGAACTTGAGATACGTTAACTATGTCATGAAAAAGAACTTTAAGGCATGAGAAAGAAATCATGTGGAATATCATTATAAAAATAAAAAAATTTCAAAACATTAAGATGTGGCTACATTATTTAACATAGAAAATCATGAACATATCACCAAGGTCCATCCCCAAGGTGACATTTAAAAATTACCAAGGTTATTCACCAAGATATCGTGAAATTTGTAATCTCTAGTGGTTACATCATTACCCAATACATTGGAGCGCTATTAGGGAGCACCCTTAAATTTGTCTTTATTATCATGTGAGACACATATATCATCATTAAACATTTAATAAATAACCCATATATCATAAAATAAATGGGTTTCATTTCATAATCATAATGTTTTAAAAACTGCTTTAAAGACATGATCTTTACGTCACTTTAAACCCATGGAAGGGGAGAGCGGGTATCATGTATGTAAATCACAGAATTTAAAAAAGAAAATTTTGATATATATGTGAATAACCCTGTAGAAATAAGTTCTTTGAGTATTCAATTTATAACATAAAATAATTTTGAGAAAAGAGAGAGGCATTTTGAGACGAAAATTCTGCAGCATAACAGCTATGTTTCGGGGTTTTAGAAAACATTGAAAAGAGAGGGGACATGGGTCAAACATTCATAAATGACCCATAAAACAGTATAGGGACAAAATAAGATGGATATATGAACATGTTAATGAAATTTTAAGGACATACCATTTGAAATGAAAAACATGGAAGGAAGATAAAAATTAGATTTCTCTTATGAAAATTCGGCAGCCTAACGGCGTCACTTAAACTTCAACAAAAATGATTTAAAAAGATTAAATAGGGTCTATAATAATGTGAACATAAGAGTTAAGTATGATATATATAGATATAATACCCCAACATAATTAAAAAAGTAACTTGAAAAACTTGACATGAAAGTAGAACTTTGAAAACAATGAGAAGGGTGAAAGAATCCCCTTAAAAATTCAGCAGCCTAACGACGCCACTTAAACAATATTAAATGAATTGATGAGAGAAAGATGGGGTATCTCATCATATGAACATGAAAAGGGAAGTAATATTAGTATATAAGAACATCCTACAACATAAGAACATGGAGTATAAAAGAAATGACATAAAAGACATTACTTGAAAAGAAAGAGAGAGGTCGGATCCCTTACCTTAAAACGTAACTCTTAAAACTAAAAGGTTTGGACCTTGGGGTCTTGGGGGCACCTTGGGAGGACTAATTGGGAGGTAAGGAGAGAATAACTTCGTTGAGGATGGTTTTGGAGTCTAATGGATGAGAGGAGGGCTTGATATTTATAGGGAATGTGAGGGGACAAGGCATTAATGGCCAAGGGACACCTCATTAGTGGTTTTGGAAAAACCATGGGCTTTCCCATGGTATTTTCCCACGGTATTGGCCACTTGGGACACATCACACAATAATTCATC
Organism: Viscum album; assembly: GCA_963277665.1. Classification (NCBI taxonomy): domain Eukaryota; kingdom Viridiplantae; phylum Streptophyta; class Magnoliopsida; order Santalales; family Viscaceae; genus Viscum; species Viscum album. The sequence continues at coordinate 685,961,041 of OY728165.1, forward strand.
CCCTTTAGTTGACCATCCCTTAAAATATCTCATGACATCATCATGACACAGTTATGATGTCATTTAACATACCGAAACCCTAAAACTGCATTTTTACTGTTCACTGAAAATTTATCTTTCTCAGAAAAATCCCAAAAAATTACCATAACATAATATCGATGCTATGAGTTCATAAATAAAGTCCATTTTATAAAAATATTTTTCTAAATATTTTTAATTAAATTTTTAAATAAAAAACACTATTCACCCGAAAAAACTAATAATTGATTAATAATTTATGAAACCATTATTTAAACATTTTATTGAATCACATTACTTAATCAAGCTGTCTAAATTATATTAAAACTTTCTTTAAGTGAGATTACTAATCCATTTGGTCACATTACTAATCTAAAGCGTAAAATCACTATTCATAATTTACTATTCATCAAAAATTAAGTTGATCTTATTAGACTCCAAATTCCTTACTGAACACTTTTGCAGAAGACCATTTTTTGAAAATAATTACACATCATTAAGTATTTAAGGTTTAAATAAATATTTTAAAATATCTTTTTTCTCCGAAATTCATCAATAAAATACATCCTAAAATTATTCGGACATTTGAAATTTCACAAACATCACTAAAGGAAGAAATCTCAATTTATTCATCACAAAGGATTACACAAGGAAGCTATGGTCTCGTCACATAGCCCCTTATAACACCAGCATATGACCTAAGTGTAAGGTGTGCTATGGTGAGAGAATCTGAGGGAGGCTCAAATAACATTGCCCTAGTAGTAATCTCTACTAACTTGAACTTCTCCCGCAGGCATTTCCGTTAAAGCTTGACACGCTGGAGTTCGGCTTGGGCTTGGTCCAAATTGAAACCCAAAGATGCCACCTCTTTCCCAAGCTCTGATAAGTGGGCTTCATAAGGTTTTATTCTACTAGATGAAGCCATCGACTCCTCTTTCTACATTAACCATTAACATCTCTATTAAATCATTAAGAGTAAGTTAATATACTATATAAAAAGATTGGGTCGTTACAATGATTTCATTCTTAGGATGGACTAGTTGGTTCCCTTTTGAGCCTTTGTAGATTGCTATAATCGTAGGATGAGTTTCACGTCACCAGAGGGTGAAGAGTTTCTATACAAAGGTGAATGGGATGTTCAAGCGAGTCGAGCTGGACCAGAGCATCGTGGGCGAGGTGGACTCACATACCAGATTGCGAGTATATATCTGGATGATCAGGGGACTTGTCAGACGGATTTCCCACTAGTGGTTTATCGTTTTAGGGATGTCTTCCCGGACGACTTTTCAGGTCTACCTCCAGATCATGAGGTGGATTTATCTGTTGATCTTGTTCCAGGAGTAGCCCCGGTGTCCATTCCTCCTTATAGGATAGCCACGCCCAAGTTGCAAAAGCTCAAGAGGCAGTTAGAGGAGTTACAGGCAAAAGGTTTTATCCGACCCAATAATTTTCCTTGGGGTTCGTCGGTCCTCTTTGCAAAGAAGGCAGACAGTACCCTCATACTCTATGTAGATTATCGAAAGCTGAACCAGCTGACGGTTAAGAACCGATATCCCTTTCCAAGTATTGATGATCATTTTGATCAACTTCGTGGAGCACGAGGGTTATCGAAGATTGACTTGAGATCTGGATATCATCGGTTGCATGTGAGACCATCGGACATACCGCTTACAGCTTTTCGGATAAGATAAGATTTGTAAGAGTACTTGGTTATGCCGTTTGGACTCACGAACATGCCAGCAGTTTTCATGGCTCTGATGGGTCGTGTGTTCCATCCATATCTGGATTCTTTTTTGGTAGTATTCATGGAATATATCTTGGTGTAGTATCACACTCGACATGACCATGCCACCCATCTTGAGATTGTATTGAGTACACTGAAAGTGCATAAGCTATATGCTAAGTTCTCAAAGTGCCACTTTTGGATGGACCAGATTCACTTCCTGGGTCATATCATCTCAGAGGTAGGAGTTGCAGTAGACCCAGAGAAGGTGAGAGCAGTAGTTTCCTGGGAGAATCCTAAGAACGTGGTTCAGATACAGAGTTTCTTGGGGCTGGCTGGTTACTACATACACTTCATACAAGACTTCTATCGCTTAGCAACACCGTTGACGGGTCTGGCTAAGAAGGGTGTGAAGTTCATTTGGTCAGAATCTTGCGAGACAACATTTCAGGACCTGAAATGAAGGTTGACATCAGCACCGGTCCTGATACTTCTAGAGCAAGGGAAGAGCTATACAGTTTACTATGATGCATCAGGTATTGGACTGGGATCAGTGTTGATGTAGGGTGACTGAGTTGTTGCATACAGTTCTCAGCAGTTGAGGCCACATGAGAGGAATTACCCAACACATGATCTCGAGTTGGCTTTAGTTGTTCATGCATTGCGTTGTTGGAGACACTATCTATTGGGAGAGAATTTTGTGTTTTTTACCGACCAAAAAATTCTCAAGAATATCTTTAATATGCATGAATTTAATTTGAGGCAGAAAATGTGGGTCGAATACCTTTAGTACTTCGATTTTGAGCTTTCCTATACACCTGGTAAAGGTAATGCAGTAGCTGATGCACTGAGCAGGAGGACTCAGATACAGGAAGTGCAGGAGGCCGGTGGAGAGTGGTCGCTCATGGATTTGTTCTCTGAGATGAATTTGGAGGTGCATGATAGTCACAGGTAGACCTATATTTCATCTTTAGATGTGGCCTCTATCCTACTGAATAGAGTGAGGATGAGACAACTATCTGTTTTGGAAGGCCTAGTTCTATGGGAGTCGGTGGAAAGTGAGGACCCTCCTCCTGGGTGGACGATAGGCGATGATGAGGTACTACGTTTCTATGGACGTGTATGGGTTCTAGGGGATATACGTGAGGAGCTGATGCAGGAGTTTCATGCTTCAGCTTGGGCAGTTCATCCTGGATTTACCAAGATGTATCGTGACTTGAGACGTCAGTACTGGTGGCCGGGTATGAAGATAGATGTAGCTGGTCTTGTTACAAGATGTTCCACCTGTCTGCAAGTGAAGGCGGAGCATCAGAGGCCAGCCGAACTATTACAGAAGTTACCAATCCCGGAGTGGAAATGGTATGATGTCGCGATGGAATTCGTGATTGGGTTGCCAAGGTCACCTAGAGGAAATGATGCCATGTGGGTTTTTTTGGACAGAATCATGAATATAGCTCACTTTTTGTCGATCAAAGAGACCTTCGGTGTTGATGAACTCATATAATTGTATATTCGAGAGGTTGTACGTCTTCATGGGGTTACTCGTTCTATCGTTTCAGATAGGGACACCCATTTTACGTCTCGTTTCTGGCAGAGTTTTCATAGGGCACTGGGTACATAGGTGATTCTGAGCATAGCTTACCACCCTCAGACCGATGGTCAATCAGAGCATATAATACAGGTTCTTGAGGACATGTTGTGTGCATGTTTCATAGACTTTGGGGGCTCTTGGGAGAAGCAAATACCCCTAGTCGAGTTTGCCTATAATAAAAGTTTTTAGGAAACTATTGATATGACACCTTAAGAGACTTTATACGGTAGGCCATGCCAATCAACTTTGTGCTGGATAGAGGCAAGTGAGGCAGTTTTACTGGGACCGCAACTCATACAGGAGACTTCTGAGCAGGTCCAGTTGATTCAGAAGCGGATGGCTACTATGCAGTCTCGTCAGAAATCTTATGTTGATCGCCGCAGACGACCCTTAGAGTTCGTGGTCGGGGATCTGGTTCTCTTACGTGTTCCTCCGAGGTTGGGACACAGGCAGATCAAGATAAAGGGTAAACTTTCACTAAGGTATGTGGGGCCATTTGAGATTCTGGAGAGAGTTGGGCTGGTTCCCTAGCTATTGTAGTTACCTTAGAGGTACTGGTCCATGTACAACGTCTTTCATGTATCTCAGTTTCACCGATATCATTCAGACCTGTCTCACCTCTTTCATCCAGAGGAGGCTGAGCTTCAGATTGATCCGTCCTTTTAGGAGCATCCGGTTCGTATCGTTGATAGGAGCAAAAAAGTTCTCCGAGGCCGATCAGTTCCTCTCGTACGGGTGCTATGGTAGCATGGCTGAGTGAAGGAAGAAACCTAGGAGCGGGAAACTTACGTACATGCTCAGTGGCTAGAGCTGCTCTTTTCTTTATCTTCACCACCCTTGGAAGGAAATTCGAGGACAAATTTCTTTAAGGGGGGAAGTTTGTAAGAACCCAGTTCTTATTTTTGAGGTACGGGTTTCTTCTTTTCTTTTTTCCTTAAGTGTTTTTGAGAAATAGGAGAAATGGGGGAAATTTTCTAAATTTTGGGACTACACGCCATGTAATTTTCCACACGTCGTGTACTTTGGCCATGTGGGATGAGTACACAGGGTGTGTAGCCCTGTCGATGACGAAAGGTGTAAAAACCGACTACACGCCGTGTAGTTTTTATTTACATGCCATGTAGTCAGTCAGTAGGCAAATGGTAAGGAGGTGGAAGCAGCCGCCAGCTGCGTGACAGTACACGCCGTGTAATTAGGAATACACGTCGTGTACTCATGTCGACATATGAATAGTGCGGCAGTGCTGCCAGAGGAAAAATTAATTGAGAAAAGTACACATCATGTAGTCAATAGTACATGTCGTGTAGTATGTTTTTTTCACTTAAAATGGGAAGTAGCTTCCCCTGTTCACAGGGAAGGCTTAGAACTGGAGGTGTCGGGAGAGAGGGATGAACCTTCAAGGAGATTTAGGTCGCATGCCGGGAATCCATTTCCGCCTCTGTCGATCTCATTGGAACCGTACGGGTAAGCCTCTACTTCTCCTTAAACCGTTCTTACCAATTTTTTAAAGAGGGAAATTTATTTTCATTTAAACGGGTTTTCTTCTACCCCATATCTACATCGTCTTTGGGTGTTTCTGGAAGCGACCTTCATGTATACCGATCAGGGGCATTTAAGGTATGTGGATTGGTGTTTAAATTCCAACTGTTGTGCATTTTTGTGTACTGTTGTGCTACAAACCCATATTGGGGTGTCGTGTGGCTGAGGCCTTGGCTGTTTAAATACCTAGAATTGTATATGTAATTAAATGCTATAATAAACTACTGTTTGGGTTCACTTCTGGGATCCAGGACCACCCCGGGGGTGTGTTCCTCTGTTTATACATTTGGACAGGATACTCGAGGGTATGCCATGTTTATATTATGCATTACTTTTTCCTTGAGAGTAATTGTATGTAAATTTCATGTTATATGTTGGGCATGACCCTGTAACTTGTTTAGACCGAGGGAAGTGATATATTAGCCTAAGGGCATTGTTGATTAGCCCGAGGGCATAGTTCTATTAGCCTGAGGGCAATGCCTGATGGCAAGATTCTGATTACCTGAGGGTTTCATTTCAGTTTGGCCTGAGGGAAAGATTATATTTCACCTGAGGGCAAAGCCTGAGGGCGTGGTTTTACTATATTAGCCTGAGGCCAAGATTTTGGTTGGACAGAGGGCTTGGTTCTATTTAGCAGAGAATGTTATTAAATTAAATGGTTAAAAATGAATAATAAAATGGCAATATAAATAGAAAATTAGTTACTTTTGAGTACTACTTAGTTTATTGCATTTTACTCTGGAACACTTTTGTTGCATATCTTTCACATAGTTGGGGATGAGCCTTTGGTGGGTGCCTATTGAGATTTATTTCTCACACCCTGTTTGGGTCAAATTTTCGGCCCAAATAGACTATGTTTCTGCAGGTGTGGATAAGGGAAAGGGTCCCTATACAGGTACATGATTGTTGCTGAGGAGTAGGGGAGCATGGGATCGAGCTTAGGCTTGCGATGCTGCCGGCTATTTGTTTTGTTTTGTTGTACCTGTACTTCCAATTGCATCGTATTGTACTGTTGTGTAACATGTTCTGGCTGTTTTCTTAGAACTTGAGACATGTTGCATCATTATTTATATAACTGTTGATTATCATTCACTGCAGTTGTTTATATTAAATGTGTATGGTTTTCCGCTTCTGCTGTTGTTGTATGTGGTATATTTTATAGCACTGCACTACACTTTGACAAATGAGGGCATAGTTCCCCCACTATCTTACCTGGGCCCTCACTGCTAGTTGGAATCCTCTAGCATTTGGGGAAATTCGCTTGAGGTCACATGGCGAACCGGGTTTGGGGCACCCGTTGAGTGGCACCCGGTCTCGGGACATTACAAAGTGGTATCATAGGGAGTTATTTTCTTTGACTTACTATTTGGATCCGTAGTCAGTGATAGGACGAAAACGGTAGTTGGTAATAATTTTTGCCTGGGATTAGCTAACCCGTGTACCGGTAAAAGCCAGTCTACCTCGGTTATTTCAATTCTTCTAATTTTGAAAATTTTACAGTTGATTTGATTTCACCGTTGGGTGACGCACTTGTGATTGTGTTGTTTATATCTTATCTATGAGTTCTATTTAGTTGCAACTCGATGAGATGAGGGTATTCCATCTCATGAATCATTTAGGCACATGTTATAAATCACATTCCATGCATAGTTCCATGCCATGTAGGTGCATTAGAAATTACATGTTGTTGTGATAGTTGTTGTGATAGAAAATCATGTTGTTGTGATAGCTACTTTGATAAAAACCTGATATGTGATAGGGTATGTTTGTGTGAGACTGTGGATTTAATGGATGCCAAAATTTGGTTTTTGGGGAGTATAGGCCCTCATTGACCAGAATTTGGTGTATCATTAACTGTTTATCTTGTTATAACACATATAAGATTCCAAACATTGATTCGTGGGGAGTATGGTCCCTCACGGATCGTAATTTGGCACTTAGGTGTTGTTTTTCCGTATTTTCCAGGTTCCAGAGAAGTATCTGAGACTTACTGTCCAGAAAACCTAGCATACACACCATGTAGTTCCTTGGACACATGTCGTGTGTTCTTCTGTTTGGGAAGAAAAGAAAAACTTTTTTGAGTACACGCCTTGTAGTCGCTTCCCGTGTCAAGGATTGTGTTGGCGGGGACACGGGGAAGGGAAATTCTTGGGGAGAACAGGCCGTGTACCTTATGTACACACTATGTAGTGTTGACCCGGAGTCCGCCTGTGTAACTAACAACACGGACGGAGGAGACCTTAAGACATACACACTGTGTCCACTGTGGCACACGCTGTGTAGTCTGGACTGGGGACCCGGCCGTGTAACTAATAACATGGGTTAGTGTAATCCTTTCGTGTACATGTCGTGTGTATATGGAACACACCATGTAGTGTGAGCTGTTTATCCAGCCGTGTAACTAACAACATGGGTTGGCGGAGCTCGTCCAGTACACGTCGGGTGCCTGAGGAACACGCCGTGTAGTCTTGTCCGAGGACAGACCGTGTAGAATTAGCCATGTGGCTGGGGAAATGGGGTGGTGTACACTCCGTGTTCAGGTGTAACACATTGTGTAGTATAAAGATGATTAGTCGGCCATGTCACAAATGACACGGGCAGTTGGAAAATTACACCATACACACCGTGTAGTTAATAAACACGCCATGTAGTTTCGTTCAACAGGAGCCGTGTGGCTTAGCCATGTAGAAGGACCCGGGCAGGGGAATAGAAGTCAGGTACATGCCATGTAGTCAGTATACACTCCATGTAGTCTTATTGTGAAATCATGAAAGCCTTCTTCCTCTTGTTCCCCTTTTGGTCCCTTCGTTTTTAGACTGTGATAATATTGATCTAAGGTGTGAATTTGACCTTGTAGAGTCATGCCGCTGAGACGACCATGCATTTTTCGCCAAGAGAGTGGAAACGATTACACTCCAGAGATGGTGGGCCATGGGCTACCAGTGGATCCTCCAATAGAGCCAGATACGGCGCCAACTATTATGCCAGACATAGGTGCAGAGGTGCAGTTCCATGAAGGCTTTATGCGGTTCATGCAGACCTTTCAGGGATCACTACTGGCTGCCACATCTATGGATGAGCTGACTCAAATCTTCCAGTATCAACATCCACCTAAGTTTTCAGGGGATGGTAGACCATAGGATGTGGAGTCTTGGCTGGGGTCTATTCAGACTATATTCAAGCATATAGAGATGACTCTAGGGTAGAGGGTCATGCTCGCGATGTATATGATGCGTGATTCCTCCAAGAGGTGGTGGGATGTTACCACTCAGACTGAGCATCACAGAGACATGGTCTGGGAAGACTTTCAAACAAATTTCTATGAATTATTCTTTCCAGAGACGCTAAGGGTAGATCGAGATCGAGATTTCATGAACCTGCAGCATGGCGTTATGTCGGTGATGGATTATTCTACTCGTTTCACCAAGCTTCAGCGTTTTGCACCCATTCTGGTGGGTGATGAGACGTTGAGGGCAAGACGCTCTGAGGATGGCCTTCGCTATGACATACGAGAACTGGTTAACATTTTCAAGTTGCCTACAGTACATGCTATTCTGAACCAGGCACTGATTACAGAGAGGAACCTACGGGAGGCTAGTGGTGTGGGCTAGGGTGGTTCAGCACCAGTTTCTAGTACTATTTATACCGGAAAGAGGAAGCGACAGATGAGTTTCTCTCACGGTGGCAGTACTATCCAGGTAGTTACTTCAGGTGGCCCAGTTAGGTGCTACCAGTGTGGTAAAGAGGGGCATAAGAGACCGCAGTGTTCAAGTGACCCAGTGGAGGGCCGAGCTTGCGGAAAGATTGGTCATTTGCAACAATTTTGAAGGGTGTTTGTACCATTGGTTATTTAGAGGGGTTCTGTGTAGACTCCATGTGCGGGATCAGGACTAGCGGCTTCTTACCAGTCAGAATATTAGAATATGTCAGGGCATGAAGGTAGAGATGGTGGTCTTGGCTGTGGTAGCCAGACACCAGGATATCAGAGGCAACAGGGCGGGACATCTCAGGGTAGTCAGGCTGTGTCGTAGGGCCATGGCACTGGGCAGGCATATGCAGTGCAACAGACCCAGTAGGAGCAGGATCCCGGACCTTCTACAGTCAGAGGTACTATTCTAGTACCTTATTTCTTATCTTCAGTAATTTTATGTATGGGTTCTACACATAGTTTCATATTTGTGCCCGTTGTGGAGAGCCTTGGGATCTGTGTTTCTTCTTATTCAGCTGTTATGATGCTAGACACTCTGTTGGGAATTAAAATGACTAGTGTGCGTCAGTGCAAGGAGTTCCCCCTTGAGGTTAGTGGGTGTCACTTTCTATGGGACCTCTATGTCTTATAGATGATGAGCTATGATGTCATTCTCAGGATGGACTGGTTGGTTCCCTTTCGAGCGTTTGTAGATTGCTATCATCACAGGGTGAGTTTCGAGTCACTAGAGGGTAGAGAGTTTCTATACAAAGGTGAATGGGATGTTCAGGCAAGTCGAGCTAGACTAGAGCATCGTGGGTAAGGAGGAGTCACAGCCCCAATTGTCAATATATATCTGGATGATCAGGGGACTTGTCAGAAGGATTTCCCTCCAGTGGTTTATCGTTTCTGTGATGTCTTCCCGGATGACTTTTTGGGTCTACCTCCGGAGCATGAGGTGTATTTATCTATTGATCTTGTTCTAGGAGCAGCTCCAGTGTCCTTTCCTCCTTATAGGATGGCCACGCCTGAGTTTCAGGAGCTCAAGAGGCAGTTAGAGGAGTTACAAGAAAAGTTTTTTATCTGAACCAGTACTTTTCCATGGGGTTCGCTGGTCCTCTTTGCGAAGAAGGCAGACGGTACCCTCAAACTCTTTGTGGATTATCAAAAGCTGAACCAGCAGATGGTTAAAAACCAATATCCCTTGCCAAGGATTGATGATCTTTTTGATCAACTTCGTGGAGCATGAGTGTTCTCGAAGATTTAATTGAGATCTAGATATCCTCAGTTGCACGTGAGACCATCGGACATACCGCTTACAACTTCTCAGAGCAGATATGGTATGTACGAGTACTTGGTTATTCCGTTTGGACTGATGAACGCACTATTAGTTTTCATGGCTCTGATGAATCGTGTGTTCCATCCATATCTGGATTCTTTTGTGGTAGTATTCATGGACGATATCTTGGTGTACTCTCACACTCGACACGACCATTCCACCCTTCTTGAGATCATATTGAGTACATTGAGAGAGCATAAGCTATATGTTAAGCTCTCGAAGTGCCAATTTTGGATGGACCAGATTCACTTTCTGGGTCATATCATCTCAGAGGAAGGAGTTGCAGTAGACCTAGAGAAGGTGAGATTAGTAGTTTCCTGGGAGAATCCTAAGAACATGGTTGAGATACCGAGTTTCTTGGCACTGGCTGGTTACTATAGACGCTTCATACAGGACTTATCCCACTTAGCATCACCATTGATGGGTCTGACTAAGAAGGGTGTGAAGTTCGTTTGGTCGGAAGCTAGAGAGACAACCTTTCAGGACCTAAAAGGAAGGTTGAAGTCAGCACCAGTCCAGATACTTATAGAGAAAGGGAAGAGCTATACAGTGTACTGTGATTCATTAGGTATTGGGCTGGGAGCAGTGTTGATGTAGGGCGACTGAGTTGTTGCGTACGGTTCTTGGCAATTGAGGCCACATGAGAGGAATTACCCGACACATGATCTCGAGTTGGCTATAGTTGTTCATGCGTTGCACTGTTGGAGATACTATCTCTTGGGAGAGCATTTTTTGGTTTTCACCAACCACAAAAGTCTCAAGTATATCTTTACTCAGCGTGACTAGAATTTGAGGCAGATAAGGTGGGTCGAATACCTTCAGTACTTCGATTTTGAGCTTGCCTATACACTTGGTAAAGTTAATGTAGTAGCTGATGCACTGATCAGGAGGACTTAGATACAGGCAGTGCAGGAGGCCAGTGGTGAGTGGCAGCTCATGGATTTGTTCTCTGAGATGCATTTGGAGGTGTACGACAGTCAGGGGTAGACTTATCTTTCATATTTAGCTGTGAACTCTACCATCCTAAATAGATCGACGATGACACAACTATCTGTTTCGGAAGGCCTAGTTCTATGGGAGTCAGTAGCAAGTGAGGACCCTCCTCCTGGGTTGATGATACACGATGATGAGGTACTAAGTTTCCATGGGCGAGTATGGGTTCCAGGGGATATACGTGAGGAGATGATGTAGGAGTTTCATGCTTCATCTTTGGAAGTTCATCCCGGTGTTACCAAGATGTACCGTGACTTGAGATGTCAGTACTGGTCGCTGGGTATGAAGAGAGATGTAACTGGTTTTGTTACGAGATGTTCCACCTATCAGCAGGTGAAGGCATAGTATCAGAGGCCAGCCTGACTATTACAGTAGTTACCCATCCTAGAGTGGAAATGCGATGATGTCGTGATGGACATCGTGACTGGGTTGCCGAGGTCAACTCGAGGCAATGATGCCTTGTGGGTTGTTGTGGACAGACTAATGAAGGTAGATCACTTTTTCTGATCAAAGAGACCTTCAGTGTTGACGAGCTCAGAAATTTTTATATCCTAGAGGTTGTACATCTTCATGGGGTTCCTTGTTCTATCGTTTCAGATAGGGATGCCCATTTTACATCTCGTTTCAGGCAGAGTTTTCAAAGGGCACTGGTTACACAGGTGCTTCTGAGCACAGCTTACCACCATCAGACTGATGGTCAATCAGAGCGTATGATACAGGTGCTTGAGGAAATTCTACGTGCATGTATCCTAGACTTTGGGGGATCTTGGGAGAAGTACATACCCCTAGTCGAGTTTTCCTATAAGAACAGTTTTCAGGAAACTATTGAGATGGCACCTTACGAGGCTTTATATAGTAGGTTATGCCGATCACCTTTGTGTTGGATAGAGGCGGGTGAGGCAACTTTACTGGGACCGTAGCTCGTGCAAGAGACTTCTGAGTAGGTCCAGTTGATTCAGAAGCAGATGGATACTACACATCCTCATCAAAAATCTTACGCTAATCACCGAAGATGACCCTTAGAGTTCATGGTCAGGGATCAGGTTATCTTATGTGTTTCGCCGAGGTTGGGAAACAGGCGGATTAGGAGACAGGGTAAACTTTCACCGAGGTATGTGGGGCCATTTGAGATTCTGGAGAGAGTCGGGATGGTTGCATATCATTTGAAGTTACCAAAGAGGTACCAGGCCATGCACGACGTCTTTCATGTATCTCAGTTGTGCCACTATCATTCAGACTCATCTCACATCATTCAGCCAGAGGAGGTTGAGTTTTATATTGATGTGTCCTTTGAGGAGCATCTGGTTCATATCGTTGATAGGAGAACGAAGGTTCTCTGAGGCCGGTCAGTTCCTCTCGTACGGGTGCTATGGCAGCATGGCCGAGTGCAGGACAAAACCTGGGAGCGGGAAACTGATGTACGTGCTTAGTGGCCAGAGTTTTTCTGAGCTTTATCTTCGCCACCCATGGAAGGGAAATTCGGGTACAAATTTATTTAAGGGGGGGAAGTTTGTAAGAACCCGGTTCTTATTTTTGGTGTACGGGTTTCTTATTTTCTGTTTTCCATAAGTGTTTATGAGAAATAAGGGAAATGGGGGAAAATCCTAAATTTTGGGACTACACACCGTGTACTTTCCACACTCTGTGTACTTTTTCCATGTGGAATGATTACACTAGGTGTGTAGCCCTGTCGATGATGAAAGGTGTAAAAACCGACTACACACCATGTAGTATGTATTTAAACTCTGTATAGTCAGTCGGCAGGAAAATAGTAAGGTGGTGGAAGCAGCTTCTAGCTGCGCAATAGTACGTGCCGTGTAATCAGGAATACACGCCGTGTACTCATGTCGACAGATGAACTATGCGGCAGTGCCTCCAGAGGAACAATTAAATTAGATAAGTACACACTGTGTAGTTTGTTTTTTTCACTTAAAATGGAAAGTATCCCACCTGTTCACCGGGAAGGATTAGAACCAGAGGAGTAGTCGGGAGAGAGGGATGAACCTTCGAGGAGCTCCAGATCGTACGCCGGGAATCTGTTTTTGCCTCTGTCGATCTCGTTGGACCTGTATGGGTAAGACTCTCCTTATCCTTAAGCCGTTCTTAACAATTTATTCTTGAGGGAAAGTTATTTAAGTTTAAACGTGTTTTATTCTACCTCAGATCTATTTACTCTTTGGGTGTTTCTGGAAGCGATGTTCACGTATATTGATCAGGGGCGTTTAAGGTAGGTGGATTGGTGTTTAAATTCCAACTGTTGTGCGTTTTTGTGTACCGTTGTGCTATGAACCCATATTGGGGTGTCGTGTGGCTGAGGCCTTGGCTGTTTAAGTACCTAGAATTGTATAGGTAATTAAATGGGATAATAAACTACTGTTAGGGATTGCTGCTTGGATCCAGGAGCACCCCGGGGTGTGTTCCTCTGTTTAGTCGTTTGGAAAGGATACTCGAGGGTATTCCTGGTTTATATTATGCATTACTTTTTCCTTGAGAGAAATTGTATGTAAATTGCATGTTATCTGTTGGGCATGGCCCGATTACTTGTTTAGACTGAGTGAAGTGATATATTAGCCTGAGGACATTGTTGATTAGCCTGAGGGAAATGCCTGAGGGAAATGCCTGAGGGCAAGATTCTAATCACCTGAGGGTTTCGTTTCAGTTTGGACTGAGGGAAAGATTCTATTTCTCCTGAGGGAAAATCTTGAGGGTGTGGTTTTACTATATTATACGGATGGAATGATTTTGGTTGGCCTGAGGGCTTGGTTCTGTTGATCACATAATGTTATTAAATTAAATGGTTAAAAATTAATAATAAAATGGCAATATAACTGGTAAAGTTAGTTACTTTTGAGTAATGATTAGTTTATTGCATTTTACTCTTACACAATTTTGTTGCATATCTTTCACACAGTTGGGTAGGGGCCTTTGGTGGGTGCCTACTAGAATTTATTTCTCACACCATGTTTGGGTCATGTCTTCGGCCCAAATAGACTATGTTGCTGCAGGTGTGGATAAGGGAAAGGGTCCTTATATAGGTACATGATTGTCACTGAGGAGTAAGGGAGCATGGGACCGAGCTTAGGATCATAATGTTTTTGGCTGTTTGTTTTGTTCTATTGTACCTGTACTTCCTATTACATCTTATTGTACTGCTGTGTAACATGTTATGGCTGTTTTCTTAGAACTTGAGACATGTTGCATCATTATCTATATAACTGTTGGTTCTCTTTTACTACAGTTGTTTATATTAAATATGTATGGTTTTCCGCTTACTCTATTGTTGTATGTTGTATATTTTATTCCGCTGCACTACACTTTGACAAATGAGGGCATAGTTTCGCCACTATCAGACCTGGTCCCTCGCTGCTAGTCGGCAGCCTCTGGAGTTTGGGGAAATGCGCTTGAGGTCACGTGGTGAACCGGGTTTTGGGCACCCGTTGTGTGGCACCCAGGCCTGGGACGTTACAAAGTGGTATCAGAGGGCGTTATTTTCTTTGGCATACTATTTGGAGCTATAGTCAGGGATAGGATGAAAACGGTAGTTGGTAATAAGTTTTTCCCAGGAGTGGATAACCCATGTACAGGGAAAATCCAGTCTACCTCGGTTATTTCAATTCTTCTAATTTTGAAAATTTTACAGTTGATTTGATTTCACCGTTGGGTGACACACTTGTGATTGTGCTGTTTATATCTTATCTATGAGTTCTATTTAGTTGTAACCCGATGAGATGAGCGTATGACTTGTCATGCATCATTTAGGAACATGTTATAAATCACATGCCATGCATAGTTCCATGCCATGTAGGTGCATTAGAAATTGCATGTTGTTGTGATAGTTGTTGTGCTATAAAAGCATGTTGTTGTGATAGCTGCTTTGATTAATATTTGATATGTGATAGGGTATGTTTCTGTGAGATTGTGGATAGAATGGATTCCAAACTTTGGTTTTTGGGGAGTATGGGCCCTCATTGACCGTAATTTGGTGTATCATTGACTGTTTATCTTGTTATAACACATATAGGATCCCAAATTTTGATTCACGGGGAGTATGGACCCTCACAGATCGGAATTTGGAACTTAGGTGTTGTTTTTCAGTATTTTCCTTGTTCTGAAGAAGTATCTAAGACTTACTGTCTGGAAAACCAAGTATAAATGTCGTGTAGTTCCTCGGACACACGCCGTGTGTCCTCTATTCGGGAAGAAAAGAAAAACTTTTTGAGTACACGCCGTGTACCCTAAGTACACGCCGTGTAGTCGCTTCCAGTGTCAAGGAATGTGTTGGCAGAGACACTGGGAATGGAAATTTTTGGGGCGAACACACCGTGTACCTGATGTACACACCATGTAGTATTGACCCGGAGTCCGCCTGTGTAACTAACAACATAGACAGAGGATACCTTAAGACATACATGTCGTGTCCACTATGGCACACGCTGTGTAGTCTGGCCTGGGGACCCGGTCTTGTAACTAACAACACGGGTCGGTGTAATCCTTTCATGTACATTCCGTGTGTATATGGAACACGTCGTGTAGTGTGAACCGTGTATCCGGCCATGTAACTAACAACACGGGTCGACGGAGCTCATCCAGTACACACCGGGTGCCTGAGGAACACGCCTTGTAGTCTTGTCTAAGGAAAGACTGTGTGGACTTAGCCGTGTGGCTGGGGAAACGGGGTGGTGTACATGCCGTGTTCTGGTGCAATATGCCATGTATTATAAATCCAAGTAGTTGGCCATGTTACAAATGACATGGTCAGTTGCAAAATTACACCATACACACCGTGTACTTAATAAACATGTTGTGTAGTTTCATTCAACATGAGTCGTGTGGCTTAGCCGTGTAGAATGACTCGGGCAGGGGAAGAGAAGTCTGGTACACTCCGTGTAGTTAGTATACACGCCATGTAGTCTTATTTTGAACTCTTGAATGCCTTCTTCCTCCTGTTCCCCTTTTGGTTCCTTCGTTTTCATACTATGATAATCTGGATCTAAGGTGTGTGTTTGACCTTATTGTGTCATGCCTCCGAGATGACCACGTGTAGTTTTCCAAGAGAGCAGAAATGATTACACTCCAGAGATGGTGAGACATGGGCTACCAGTGGATCCTCCAGCAAAGCCAGATGCGGTGCCAGCTGTTATGCCGGACACAGGCGTGGAGGCGCAGTTTTGTGAAGGCTTCATGCGGTTCATGCAGACGTTTCAGGGAGCACCATCAGCTGCCACATCTACGGCTGAGCTGACTTGTATCTTCTAGCAGCAGAATTTTTCTACATTCTTAGGGGATGGCGGACCACAGGCTGCGGAGTCTTGGCTGCAGTCCATGTAGACTATCTTCGAGCATCTAAAGATGCCTCCAGGGTGGAGGGTCAAGCTCGCGGCATATATGATGCGTGATTCCACCAAGAGGTGGTGGGATGTTACCACTTAGACTAAGCATCACAGAGACATGGTGTGGGAATATTTTCAGACAACTTTCTATGACTTCTTCTTCCCAGAGATGTTGAGGGCAGATTGAGCTTGAGAGTTCATGAACCTGCAGCAAGGCGCTATGTAGGTGATGGATTATTCTTCTCGTTTCACTGAGCATCAGTGTTTTTCACCCGTTGTGGTGGGTGATTAGACGTTGATGGCCAGACGCTTTGAGGATGGTCTTCACTATGACATACGAGCACTGGTTAACATTTTTAGGTTGCCTACAGTACATGCTATTGTGAACCAGGTGATGATTACAGAGAGGAACCCGTGGGAGGCTAGTGGCGTGTGACAGGGAGGTTCAAAACCATTTTCTGGTACTATTTCTACAAGAAAGCGGAAGTGACAGATGAGTTTCTCTCACGGTGGTAGTACTAGCCAGGCAGTTACTTCAGGTGGCTTGGTCAGGTGCTACCAGTGTGGTAAAGAGGGGAACAAGAGATCGCAGTGTCCACGTGACCTAGTAGAGTGCCGAGCTTGTTTCAAGATGGTTCATCTGTAGCACTTTTGCAGGGCGTTTTTACCAGTGGATAGTGAGAGGGGTTCTGTGCAGATTCCGCATGCGGGAGTAGGACCAACAGCTTCTTACCAGTCGGGAAACTGGAATACGTCAGGGCGTGCAAGCAAAGATGGTGGCCATGGGCGTGGTATCCAGACACTAGGATCTCAGAGGCAACAGGGTAGGATAGCTCAGGGTAGCCAGTCTATGTCGTAGGGACACAGAACTGGGCAGACATATACAGTTCAATAGACCCAGTAGGATCAGGATCCCAGACCTTCTACAGTTATAGGTACTATTCTAGTATCTTATGTCTTATCTTCAGTACTTTTCGATACGGGTGCTACACATAGTTTCATATATGTTCCTGGTGTGGAGAGCCTTGGGATCTGTGTTTCTTCTTCTTCTGCTGTTATGACACTAGACACTCCGTTGAGAATTAAAACAGCTGGTGTGCGTCAGTGCAAGGAGTGCCCCCTTGAGGTTGGTGGGTGTCACTTTCTATGGGACCTCTATATCTTAGAGATGAAGAGCTATGATTTCATTCTCTGGATGGACTGGTTGGTTCCCGTTGGAGCCTTTGTAGATTACTATCATCGTATGGTGAGTTTCACATCACCAGAGGGCTGAGAGTTTCTATATAAAGGTGAATGGGATGTTCAGGCGAGTCGAGCTGGACCAGAGCATCATGGGTGAGGTGGAGTCACAACCCAGATTTTGAGTATATATCTAGATGATCAGGAGACTTGTTAGATGGATTTCCCTCCAGTGGTTGATCATTTCAGGGATTTCTTCCTGGACAACTTTTTGGGTCTACCTCCGTAGCGTGAGGTGGATTTCTCTGTTGAGATTGTACCAGGAGAAGCACCAGTGTCCATTCCTCCTTATGGGATGACCACACCTGAGTTGCATGTTCTCAAGAGGCAGTTGGAGGAGTTACAGAAAAATGGTTTTATCCGACCCAGTACTTTTCCTTGGGATTTTCTGGTCCTCTTTGTGAAGAAGGCAGATGGTACCCTCAAACTCTTTGTGTATTATCGAAAGTTGAACAAGCTGACGGTTAAGAACCTATATCCATTTCCAAGGATTGATGATCTTTTTGATCAACTTCATGGAGCACGAGTGTTCTCGAATATTTACTTGAGATCTGGATATCATCAGTTGCGCGTGAGACCATCGGACATACCGCTTACAGCTTTTTGGAGCAGATATGGTCTGTACGAGTATTTGGTTATGTCATTTGTACTCATGAACGCGCCATCAGTTTTCATGGATTTGATGAATCGTGTGTTCCATCCATATCTGGATTCTTTTGTGGTAGTATTCATGGATGATATCTTGGTGTACTCTCACACTCAACACGACCATGCCACCCATCTTGAGATCATATTGAGTACACAGAGAGAGCATAAGCTATATGCTAAGCTCTCAAAGTGCCACTTTTGGATGGACTATATTCACTTCTTGGGTTATATCATCTCAGAGGCAGGAGTTACAGTAGACCCAGAGAAGGTGAGAGTAGTAGTTTTCTGGGAGTAGCCTAAGAATATGGTTGAGATACGGATTTTCTTGGGGCTGGATGGTTACTAAAAATGCTTTATACAGGACTTCTCCCTCTTAGCAGCACCATTGACGGATCTGACTAAGAAGGTTGTGAAGTTCGTTTGGTCGGAAGCTTGTGAGACATCCTTTCAGGACCTGAAATAAATGTTGACATCAGCACCAGTCCTGATACTTTCAGAGCATGGAAAGAGCTATACAGTTTACTGTGATGCATCAGGTATTGGGTTGGGAGCAGTGTTGATGCAGGGAGATCGAGTTATTGCATACGGTTCTCAGTAGTTGAGGCCAGATGAGAGGAATTACACGACACATGATCTCGAGTTGGCTTTAGTTGTTCATGCGTTGTGCTATTGGAGACACTATCTCTTGGGAGAGCATTTTGTGGTTTTCACCGACCAAAAAAGTCTCAAGTATATCTTTACTCAGCTTGACTTGAATTTGAGCCAGAAGAGGTGGGTTGAATACCTTTAGTCCTTCGATTTTGAGCTTGCCTATGCACCTGGTAAAGGTAATGTTGTAGATGATGCACTGAGTAAGAGGACTCAGATACAAGCAGTGCTGGAGGACGGTGGTGAGTGTAAGCTCATGGATTTGTTCTCTGAGATTCATTTGGAGGTGCACGACAGTCAGGGGCAGACCTATTTGCATCTTTAGCTGTGACCTCTACCCTCCTGAATAGAGTGAGGATGAGACAACTATCTATTTTGGAAGGCCTAGTTCTACGAGAGTTGGTGGCAAGTGAGGACCCTCCTCCTGGGTGTACGATAGGTGATGATGAGGTACTGCATTTCCATGGACAAGTATGGGTTCCAGGGGATATACGCGAGGAGCTTATGCGGGAGTTTCATGCTTCAGCTTGGGCAGTTCATCCCAGATTTACCAAGATGTACCGTGTCTTGAGACGTCAGTACTGGTGGTTGAGTATGAAGAGATATGTTGCTAGTTTTGTTATGAAATGTTCCACCTGTCAGCAGGTGAAGGCGGAGCATCAGAGGCCAGATGGACTGTTATAGCAGTTACCCATCCTGGAGTGGAAATGGGATGATGTCGTGATAGACTTTGTGACTGGGTTGCTGAGGTCAACTCGAGGCAATGATGTCGTGTGGGTTTTTGTGGACAGACTCACAAAGGTAGATCAATTTTTTTCGATCAAAGAGACCTTCAGTGTTGACGAGCTCGGAAAGTTGTATATCCGAGAGGTTGTACATATTAATGGGGTTCCTCGTTCTATCATTTCAGATAGGGATTCTCATTTTACGTCTTGTTTCTAGCAGAGTTTTTAGAGGGCACTGGGTATACAGGTTCATCTGAGCACAACTTACCACCCTCAGACCGATGGTTAGTCAGATCAGATGATACAGGTTCTTGAGGACATGATGCGTGCATATATCCTAGACTTTGAGGGCTCTTGGGATAAGAACATACCCCTAGTCAAGATTGCCTATAATAATAGTTTTCAGGAAAATATTGAGATGGCACCTTACGAGGCTTTATACGGTAGGCTTTGCCGATCACCTTTGTGCTGGATAGAGGCAGGTGAGACAGATTTATTGGGACTGCAGCTCATACAGGAGACTTATGAGCAGGCCTAGTTGATTCAGAAGTGGATGGCTACTGCGCAGTCTCGTTATAAATCTTATACTGATCGCCGTAGATGACCCTTAGAGTTCGTGGTCGGTGATCAGGTTCTATTACGTGTTTCGCAGAGGTTGGGACACATGCAGATCATGTTACAGGGTAAACTATCACCGTGGTATGTGGGGCCATTTGAGATTCTGGAGAGAGTCAGTCCGGTTGCCTATCGGTTGCAGTTACCATAGAGGTATCAGGCCATGCATGATGTATTTCATGTATCTCAGTTTTGCCGCTATCATTCAGACCCATCTCACGTCTTCTAGCCAGTGGAGGTTGAGCCCCAGATCGATGCATCCTTTGAGGAGAATTCGGGTCGTATCGTTCATAGGAGAAAGAAGGTTCTCTGAGGCCAGTCAGTTCCTCTCGTATGGGTGCTATGGCAGAATGGCTGAGTGCAGGACGAAACCTGGGAGCGGGAAACCGATGTACGTGCTCAGTGTCTAGAGCTGTTCTGAGCTTTATCTTCGCCACCCTTGTAAGGGAAATTCGGGGACAAATTTTTTAAGGGGGGATGTTTGTAAGAACCCGGTTCTTATTTTTAAGGTACAGGTTTCTTCTTTTATCTTTTCCTTAAGTGTTCTTGAGAAATTAGTTAAATGGGGGAAAGTCCTAAATTTTGGGACTACACGCCATGTACTTTTCCACACATCATGTACTTTGGCCGTGTGGGATGAGTACACATGGTGTGTAGCCCTCTCGGTGATGAAAGCTGTAAAAATGGACTACACGCCATGTAGTTTGTATTTACACGCTGTGTAGTCAGTCTGTAGGAAAATAGTAAGGTGGTGGAAGCAGCCACCAGCTGCATGACAGTACATTCCGTGTAATCAAGAATACATGCCATGTACTCATGTCGATAGATGAACAGTGCGGCGGTGCGACCATAGGAACAGTTAAATGAGAAAAGTTCATGTCGTGTAGTCAATAGTACACACCGTGTAGTTTGTTTTTTTGCTTAAAATGGGCAGTAGCCTCCCCTGTTCACAGGGAAGGCTTAGAACCGGAGGAGGAGTCAGGAGAGAGGGCCGAACCTTCTAGGAGCTCCAAATTGCAAGCTAGGAATCTGTTTCTGCCTCTGTCGATCTCGTTGGAACCATACGGGTAGGCCTCTCCTTCTCCTTCATCCGTTCTTACCAATTATTTCCAGATGGAAAGTTATTTGTGTTTAAACAGGTTTTTTTACCCCAGATCTACATCATCTTTGGGCATTTCTTGAAGTGAAATTCACGTATACCGATTAGGGGCGTTTAAGGTAGGTGGCTTGGTGTTTAAATTCCAATTGTTGTGTGTTTTTGTGTACCATTGTGCTATGACCCCATATTAGGGTGTCGTGTGCGTGAGGCATTGTCTATTTAAATACCTAGAATTGTATAGTTAATTAAATGTGATAATAAACTACTGTTTGGGATCGCATCTTGGATCTTGGACCACCCCGGGGGTGTGTTCCGCTGTTTAGCCATTTGGAAAAGATACTCGAGGGTATTCCATGTTTATATTATGCATTAATTTTTCCTTGAGAGGAATTGTATGTAAATTTAATGTTATATGTTGGGCATGGCTAGGTTACTTATTTAGCTTGAGGGAAATTATATATTAGTTTGAGGGCATTGTTGATTAGCCTGAGGGTGTAGTTATATTAGCCTGAGAGAAATGCATGAGGGAAAGATTCTGATTACCTGAGGGTTTCGTTTCAGTTTGGCCTGAGGGAAAGATTCTATTTCGCTAGAGGGAAAAGACTGAGGGCATGGTTTTTATATATTACCCTGAGGGAAAGATTCTGGTTGGCCTGAGGACTTGGTTCTATTGAGCACAAAATATTATTTAATTAAATGGTTAAAAATGAATAATAAAATGGCAATATAACTGGAAAAGTTAGTTACTTTTGAGTACTACTTAGTTTATTGCATTTTACTCCTACACACTTTTGTTGCATATCTTTAACACAGTTGGCCACGAGCCTTTGGTGGGTGCCTACCTGGATTTATTTCTCACACCCTATTTGGTTCATGTATTCATCCCAAACAGACTATGTTGCTGCAGGTGTGGATAAGGGAAAAGGTCCCTATACAGGTGCGTGATTGTTGTTGAGGAGTAGGGGAGCATAGGACCAAGCTTAGGCTCGCGATGCTGCCAGCTATTTGTTTTGTTCTGTTGTACCTGTACTTCTTATTGCATCGTATTGTACTTATATATAACATGTTCTGGCTATTTTCTTAAAACCTAAGACATGTTGCATCATTATCTATATAACTATTGGTTATCTTTTACTACAGTTGTTTATAATAAATGTGTATGGTTTGCCACTTCCGATGTTGTTGTATGTTGTATATTTTATTCCACTGCACTACATTTTGACAAATGCTGGCATAGTTTCCCCACTATTAGAACTGGGCCCTCGCTGCTAGTCGGCAACCTCTGGCGTTTGGGGAAATGCACATGAGGTCACGTGGTGAACCGGGTTCGGGGCACCCGTTGAGTGGAACCCAGGCCCAGGACGTTACATTTATGAACATTTCATAAATTTATAAAAAATATTTTAAATTGTAATTAATTTTATAACATCTAAAAACATTATAAATTAATAAACCATATAAATAAACTTTAAACCTAGATCGTATCAACCAAAAAAATTGGTATTAGTTAAATCCCTTCATATTTTTCCTAGAAGTGGCCTCATGTAAGTGAAGGTTTTCTTAAATTTTAATATAAAATATAATTTATTAATAAAACATAAAACCATTCCATTTTTTAATATAAATCATATCTTAGTTATTACCAACTGAAAAAAAGTCCAAAAGAACCATGACAATTTTTCTTAGGTGAATTCATTTTAGAAAAAACCTTCAAAAGACACATGTTTGAAATAGTAACATCATGTTATTAAGTTATGCCATTATAAGAACCCTATTTTTATTTGAGGTACAAAACCTTAATATTTTTAATTCCTTGGTTTTATCCTTATAAGATAGAATAGTAATGTTATAAAGGAAAAAATGGTTTTTAGGGCTTGTTTGAAGCCCGGATCCCTGACTTTTGGAGGAAATAATTAGTCCACACAGTTAGTATAAATTGTGCCACCCAGTTCACATGGTTATAAAAACTATGCGGGGTTCTACAATGTTTCATATAGGGGAGTGCATGGGTTATGTATGGTTTTTTCTAATCATGTATTGAAGTCTATGTGTGGTGTGCACCCTGGGAAGAGGAGAACACATGAGTATAGCATGGGTGGAAAAATCATGATCCCCCAACTATACGGGCTACTATCCTAAGATAGTAGTTGATGCATGGTTGGAAAATGGTTTGGCATAAATACGAAAAAACCATGTGCCTCTTAAAAATTTGGGGTTTTTTCCTTGTTTCCTTTATCTCTATATAACTTATCCCTCTCTCCTTGTACTCTATTTTTAGTGGACAACACCCTCTTATTTATCCATCGAGATATTCACCTAGAAAATCCACAAATGTTCTTAGATTAATTATTTATACAACCTTGGAATCATGAACTACTCATCCTATTGTATTTATACCAGCAATATTTCCATTATTTAGGCTCTTTTCATCATTCTTATTTCTATCAATGACATTATTTTGGTGTGATATCATATACTCTATTTTTAGGTTGTTCATCTATTCTTCCATTTTCTTCTGATCTAGGATAAACTAATGGCTGATACTGGCTGACACATCTATTACAATAATATTCTAGTTTATCTATGAATTTTAGCTCAAAGTCTTTCTTTTTTATAAACTATTTTTTTTGTATGCATTTTGGATTCACAAAGAATTTCCTCTAAATATTCATATGATTTATTTTAATTTGTATATATTTTATTCAAAGTCCCTAATAATACCTCTTGACATCATTGGAGGTTAAGACCTCGATGTTAACCACCCCAATTAGGGGGAGTTATTTGTTTTACCTTTAGAGACCCATTTTGGGATTTCCTGAGACACTACTTGGGTTCTCTTGACTTGACCTTTGATAAGGTAAGTATTTAATCATAATAAATAAATCTTAAATGAATTATATGGATATTATATGCTATCATAACCCGTCCCCTGGGGCCGGTGCCATGACTTCCCCAAGCCCACCTTCCATAGGCCAGGGGCTGGTGACTAGCACTGAAAGGTGTATTCCCTAAAACGGGAAGGCATTGCCTTTAAAATTATAAAAACATATGGTCAGAGAAAACAAAAAGAAGAAATTGTGAAGTAAACTGCTTTAGAAAAAGAAGTGATGAAAGTTAAAGGGACCAGAATACAATCCCAACTGAAATTACGAGTACAACTAAAGAGTACAAATATAACTGAAGGGAATAGTACAACTAAAAAAGGGAAAATAGCTATTGAGTCATCCACCGAGGATCCTACCTGAAGGGTAGGTATATATCTCGTCCTCAGCACTTCGTTTCCTCCTGTCTCCTCCGCATACCTCCAAGTCCTGGCTCACTCCAGCCTCATCCCAGCTGCTCATCGTCTGCATAAGACACAACAAGGTGCGGGCGTAATCCATGTAGGGGTGAGTATAACAATACTCAGTAGGGACCTCGAGACCCCCGAAGGTCTGTTATAATTCCACAAGGAAAACCAAAAATCATGATCTCAATAACAAAGCACAAATCAATAGACACATCTCAATTAGAGTCTCAGCTCAAACTAGGTATACAACTCAGAGAAACATGACTATGATGCAGACCCACACAGGATCGCTATGAATGCTGATAGCCAGCCACAAATTCTCTAGGCCTTGGAAAAAGTAACATTCCCAGTCACAACGTCAAACACCTCAATTTCTAGAGAAATCCTCCTCTAATAGGTATAGTGGGCCTGCTGAATCACACATAGGCACTTCCCAATAACCTTGGACTACTAAGGTACTCCTCCCCATCACGTACCATGGGTATGTAAGGTCACACAGAGCCGCTCCCCCATCGAGGCCTGCTGAGGTACTCCCCCCCATCACGTCTCGTGGCTGCTCCCCACTGTGGCCTGTTGAGGTACTCCTCCCCATTGTATATCGTGGTCTCCGAGTCAATCCGAGTTAAAAAGTAAGCAGTAGTCAGGTCTCAGCCAGACACAGGGTTCTGTACGTAGCTTTCTTGGGAGAACCGCTCCCCAATCCATCAGTCATATTTCAACAAGCACGAAGTCTTACAAATAAGTAACCCGATGATCTGTCATGTCATAAGGGTTCCAACGCAAAAGACGACATGTCAACTAGATGCCCGGTCTATGCGTTATTGGCATTTAAGTACCTAGGGCCCGGTTGGATTCGGGTACGATCCAACCCGACCATACTCCATGTTTCTATAAAACTCTCATATAGTAAGTCAAAAGGACTGTATATCTCCAAGGATCCCAACTCCATAGATGGTTAATCAAATGGGCGTCTAGTTCTCAAGATAAGTCCCTTTATGTGTTTCTGAGCCCGGTTGGGCATGGGTCCAGTCCGACCCAGTCTGGGCTAGGTTGCAATAGACTTGGCCCGTTGGGCTGAGGTCTGGCCTAGCCTAAAACAATGGGGGCCCGCAAGGGTGGCCCAGCCCGTGTAGGCTGGGGCACCCAAAGGGGTGGCCTGGTCCGCTGGAAAAGTGGCCCTGTCCCCTGGCGGCGGCCCATTGGGTAGGCGGCCCTGCCCAATGGAGGGAATTCCAGCCAGGAAGGGCGCGGCCCGCGGTGATTCCACCAGGCGGCTCAGCGGATCCGCTCCCCCGAGATCCTGAATGGTCAAAGTCCATTCAGCATTTAAAGCGGCGACGCCATGTGAGTGCCGCCCCGGTCACCATGGAACCCACCAGAGGAACAGGTTCCACCTCTTCCTTCATGGCTTCGGCTGCAGTCTCCGGCTTACCGGCAGTGCCCAACGGCGCACCGCCCTTCCCTTTCGCAGCCAGCCGACAAGTTGGCCGCCTTCTCCGTCTTCCGAGACTAACGAGCCACATCCCCATTTCACACTGGCGACGCGCGACGGCACGCCGCACCTCCTTCGCGGCTAGCCGGTGTCGACCGCTTCGATGTCTGCTACGGCTTCATGTTGCAGCCTCCTCTAGCAGCATGCGTTGGTGCGTCGCCTCCTTCATAGCTGGTTGGTGTCGTCGCACCGACGGTCTTCCATAGAAGGTGAAAGGGTAATAGAGTTGCAGAGGGTTTGGGAAGAGTTTGTTAGGCCCACGCCCTCCGTGTTAGCTCGTGATCAAAGGGAGGATAAAATGGGTTTAACAATTTCTTCTATTAAACAAAAAAACCCACATGCATACCCCATAATAACATCCCGAAAAACGAATGATTCGTGTATCAACCCATTAGTTGGTTGACTCGTGTTCTTCATATAATTTTCAAGAACAGGGAAGAGGGAATATTTTAAAGAAATGTAAACCAATAAACCCCCAACCTCAAAATGTCAGAGACAACGCCTGTGCTTAAAGGTGGATTGTGTTCTTCCTTACCGCAACCAGTTCGCAATGACACCACTCATATGTCGCCCTTCGGTTCGTCATTCGGTGTCATCTCTCACCTCCCACTGGGTTGGCTCCATCTTCTAAGGGTCCGGCGTCACGATGCTCCTTCAGCACTTCGTTTCTTGGGGAAGCTATGTCGGTACCTCCCCCCAAGCTCCATATATATAGGATAGGCTGAGGGTAAGTAACGAAGTTGGAGTTTAATGGGGGTCATCAATTAGGAAGCTTCTGAATTCCCCAATGACGTTGTTACATAGGGTTGAAAAGTCAAGCGATTTATTGGATTGACACGTTGATGGAGCCACCTCTTTGATTGTCCATTGGTAGATATTAAATAAAATATTAAATTTATTTTATTTCATTTCTTTTAAAAATTCACAAAACATAAATTTTTCTTTGGACCTACTGTGGTAAAATTAAAGTCTCCCTTAAGTTAATCTCAACACTGAAGATTCAACGGTGCCCTCATATTTTTCATCCGAGCAATGGTTCAAAAGTTAGAAATCACCACTCATGCGTTTAATGAATGAACCCAAAAAAAAGTTCAATAAATTATTAGTGTTCACCCTCGACCCATGTCAGTCATGGTTAGGATCCACCGAAGGAAAACACACACCAACGAACTCAACGGTACCCTTGGATTTTCAATCTGAGTTACTTTTTAGAAGTTACGAGTTTTACAATAAAATAATTGTCACTTAATTTTTTTATTTATGGCCAAAAACTAACCTTCACTGGTGGCCTGCGCCGGACAATGTTAGTATCTACCTAAAGAGAGAATACCCTCATGAGTTCAGTGGTGGTCTATGATTTTTAATCCAAGTCACCATTTTTGAGTTATAATCAATTTAAAAAATAAAATAATTTTATTTAATAATTTTATTTATAGTTTTTCCATTTTCGGGTTTTCCCACTGGAGGCATGTGCCGACTAAACATATGTCATGCCTAGGATAAACTGGCCATCCCGAACACAATGGTTCCCTAATAATTATAATCTGGGTATCTGTTTAAAAGTTATTCTACATTTTTAGTAAAATTGATTACACACGCTAATTAAAGATTAACAAAACTTTGACGGATCATTACGGACACTCCGGTCCTCAAAATCACGCACCATCAGATTTAGAGGTCTTGAAATAATTTCATATAATTAAAAAATATATACAGAAATTATGGGGCATTAAATTCTCCCCACCTTAGGGTTTTACGTCCTCAAAAGACAAAATAAAGGTAAATCAAACAAATTAGGGTACTGAGTAAGAATTGATCCTCCTGCTCTCATGTGCTCTCCTGGAGGTCCTTGTGCTACCACTGAACTTTCACTAGAGGGATTGACCATCCATGAAGGTATCTCGCATGTTAATCCTCTATCTCTACTGGTATCTCTATAAAAGTCACCCCATCATCAAATTTTAACTCGCCCTAGTTAATAACGTGCGATGGATCAGGCATGCATCTCCTCAGTTGTGACACATGGAAAACATTATGCACCCAGTGCATCTGTTGGAAAAGATATAGACGGTATAAAACCTCACCCACTCTGCTGAGGATTTGGATTGTTCTGATAAAACTTGTAGATAACTTTCCACCTCAGCCAAATCTCCATAGTCCCCATAGAGGAGAGAATCACAATAAAATGTGGTCCCCCTCTTAGAACTGCAAGGGTATCTGTCTCCTATCGGTATAAGACTTATGTATTCTCTGGGAAGTCTTAATCTTCTCCTAGATGGTATGCACCCTCTCAGTGGTAGCTCATACCAAATCTGGACCCATAAGTGCAGACTCCCCTGGGTCTGTCCATCATAGAGTTGATCTGTGGGGTTGACCGTAAAAGGCCTCAAAGCCATACCGATGGTGGAGTTATAACTGTTGTTGTAGGATAAATACACCAAGGGAAATTGATCCTCCCAACTATGGCCAAATTCTATAACGCATGCACGTAGCGTGTCCTCCAATGTATGTATGGTCTGCTCTGTCTGACCATCTGTCTGAGGATGAAAGGAAATGCTCAAATGT
Source organism: Viscum album (assembly GCA_963277665.1). Taxonomy (NCBI): domain Eukaryota; kingdom Viridiplantae; phylum Streptophyta; class Magnoliopsida; order Santalales; family Viscaceae; genus Viscum; species Viscum album. The sequence goes on from OY728165.1 coordinate 685,989,582, forward strand.
AGCTGAGTCACAAAAATCTCTTATAATCCATTCCACAAATGGGGTGTAAAACGTGTGTCACAGTCAGACACAATCGTCGATGGCACCCCATGAAGTCACATAATCTCCTGTACATAGAGGCATACCAATCCCTCTATTGATCCCTACTCTTGGATGGGTAGGAAGTGGGCCGACATAGTGAGTCGGTTAACGATCACCCAAATAAAATCATGTCCCATAGATGTACATGGAAGCCCTATCACAAAGTCCATGGATATTCCATCCCACTTCCACTTCGGCACCTCTAGTGGCTGAGCTAAGCTTGCTGAAAACTGATGCTTGGCCTTGACTTGCTGACAAGTGAGGCATCGTGATACAAACTCTTCCACTGCTTCCTTCATCCCTGGCCATCAGTACTGATACCGGAGGTCATGGTATATCATTACCACTCTAGTATGTAGTGTTAAAGGGGATGTATAGATCTACCTCAATACCTCCTTCCGAAGCATCACTGGTACCATGGTGCATCCTTTAAAGAGGATGATGTGCACCCTACCTTCAAAAAATCTTTCAAGAGACCATCCTGAGGATATCTGAGAACGCCGGGCCTCGCAATCAACGTCTCAAGCTGTGCCCTCCCCCCCCCAATTCTCTGAATAATTGGGGGTGTGATAGACATATACTGGAGGTATGCTCCTCCATGTTTATCTACAAAGGATATTCACAGCATGACTGGCTTCTCTGATGCCTCACTCAATAGTTGTATACCAGACCTTCTGTTGAGTGCGTATACTACCATGTTCCCCTTATAATAGATCTTCTGCAACATTTCCATCTAGAGCAAAATCTCCCCCTTCTTCGTTAAAGCTGAAAAGGGCGCCTCTACCCTGGATAATTATGGTTCAAAACTCTAGTAGTACTCAGCCAAAGAAGAATTCCCTCTCCCTTCAGGGAGGTAAACCTAGAACCATCATTTGAAAATATTTCCCCACACTTTGCCACTCCTATTGGAAACTGAAAACTGAAAACTCCTAATTCCATGAGGGTAAGGTTGGCTAACTCAAGAGTGATCAGTTGCACCCTACTATGCAAGAGTTTATCCTGTGCTGATTGGGTGTCCTTTTTCACCGACCAAAGAAAAACCCATTCCATCGTTGTAGATAAACCCCAAAATTTATGCCTAATACAGTCAATCTGAGTATGAAATGTGGATGTCCAGTCCATACCCAAACTAACTTCACAAGACCTCAATGCCACCACAGAAAGTTTCCAATTGAAACTATCTCCCCAAGGGTCAAATCACAGCATCGATGTAAGTGTGATTATCGAGTCTCCTCCCAAAGGTATCTTTAGATGTGAGGGTCAAGTCAATAGGTTAACCGGAAACTCTATGTCTTAAACAAGATTTTTGGAAGGAAGTAATGATTAGTACCTATGTATATTAATACGACAACTAGTAGTAGACACATACCGTACCTCGAATCATTCCTAGAGCCCTTGGGTCGCACTCCTTGACCGCATGCAGTTACTCCCTTCCCTTGTCCTCCAGCTCCCTAAGCCTGGTGGGGACCACATAGGGGGGGGGGGTGGCTGTAACATGTTGAAATGTACACCACATCATGATGCTCTCCTAGCTCTTCTTCTATGTCCGAATCCCTATATATTCATATGTCTCTATTATATCCTATTCCCAAAAAATTTCACATGCCCAAGTCTCTAATACTGGTGCCAATTTCCTACTTTACCACTGCTAACATTCACTGGATGTATCCGCTTAGCCAAATAACATTCAACCACAAAGGATATCTGTAGCACCCTAATCTAAGTAGGAATTCATATAAGAATATTGTTGGCTTTTATGTCCTTAAACGCACCTCGCTCGAAAGTGAGTTCCCTGAAGCACTGATTGTATCGTATTCATCGAGTACCGGGAATGGTCGATACACCTTGATGAATACTCAGCTACCGAAATGTCATGCTGCCGAAGCTGTAGAATCTCTAGGGAACTCTCAACCACCTTCTCAAGCCAGTCCTTAGCTACCTATGAGTCAGGTTCACCTTGAAACCTGAGGGGTATCTGATGCTGAAGCACGTGTAAGGCACTAAGCCTACATTTGTCCTATATATGTTACTTCCGGTTGTAACTGCTGACCAACGGGAAATGATATAGCTGGCACACAACCCAAAGGTACCATCTTGATTAACGGTATGAGTACTGAAGCCTCATTAACCTGCGGACCATCCTCATGGTCACGTACTAGAAAATACTAGCAGCTAAGATCACCATCTGCACTACTGGTGTCTCAACTAGGTAGAAAACTCTAGGCACAGCCTCCAGCCAGTCCTCAACCTCCTGCGGGTCTGTCTCGCCTCAGAACCTCAGAGTCCCTTGCGACTGAAACTTGTGCAACATGATCAGTCATCATGCACCCTCTACTGGTGGGGCTGGTGGAAACAACTACCCAATGGATAGTGGTGATGCTAGTACACCACCTGAAGGTTCTATCGTAGTAAGTGAGCCCTGCACCGATGCCTCATCACACGGTGGGCCATCAATGCGTACTCTCTCAGGAATCCTAGCTTGATGTCTATGCAAAGACATCTTGATAAGGAACATGTGTTCTACTATCATTAATTTATACATGATGATCTACCTCTAAAGATATCAAAAGAAAAACCTTTCAAAAACACACACAATCATTATTTTCGTGTACTGAGAAAAAAATCAGAACTCAGTGTCCTGGTGTATGGATACGCCGGCCGCCGAACCAACAATAGACTCCCCGAACTAGAAACCAGACTCATAACACTTAACACTATTTCTACATAGAAAATATTAGAGTCCTAGTTCTTTGGTAGAAACGAACTCCTCTGATACCACATTTTCATGACCTATCCCCTGTTGCCCCTTGCCGTGACTATCCCAAACCCGCCTTCCATAGGCCAGGGGATGGAGACTTGCACCGAAAGTGTATTCCCCAAAACGACAAGTCATTGCATTTAAACCTTCACAAACATATAGTACAAGAACAAAATAAGAATCAACTATGAATTAAACTGCCATAGAAAAAGGAGTGCTGAAATTAAAAGGGGATGAAATACAAGACCAACTGAAAGTACGAGTACAACTGAAGAGTACAAATACAACTGATGGGAACAATACAAAAAAATGGAAAATAGCTAATAAGTCTTCCTCCGAGGATCCTACCTGAAGGGTAGGTACAAATCGACTCATTCGCACTTCTAGTATGCATGTCTCCTCCGCGTACCACATAGTTCTGGCTCCCCCTACCTCAGCCCAATTGCTTGTCATCTGCACAAGACACAACAAGGTGTGGGCGTAGTACGTGTAGGGGTGAGTATAACAATACTCAGTAGGGACCTCAAGACCCCTGAAGGTCTCTCATAATTTCACAAGGAAAACCAAAAAGCATGATCTCAATCACAAAGCACAAAGAAATATACACATATCAATTAGAGTCTCAGCTCAAACCATGTATACAACATAGAGAAACAAGATTATGATGTTGACCCACACATGATCTATATGAATGCTGATAGCCAAACAGAAATTATATAGGACTAAGAACAAGTAACATTCCCAGTCACAATGCCGAACACCTCGGCTGCTGGATAACTCCTCCTCTAACGAGTACAGCGGGCCTGCTGCATCACACAGAGGTGCTTCCCACTAACCTTGGACTGATGAGGTACTCCTCCCCATCGCGTACCGTGGTCGCTCCCCCACCCTGTCCTCTTGAGGTACTCCTCCCCATCACGTACCATGGATCCCCCCCCACCGAGGCATACTGAGATACTCCTCTCTATCATATATTTTGGCTGTCGAGTCACTACGAGTCGAAATGTCAGCAGTCGTTTGGTCTCACCCAGTCGTAGGGTTCCGTACGTAGTGCGCTTGGGAGAACCTCTCCCTAAGACAATGGTCATATTTAAATCAGCACAATGTCTCACAAAGATGTAACTCGATGATCTTTCATGTCACAAGGGTTCCAATGCAACAGAAGACGCGTCAACTGGACTCCCGGTCTGATCATTATTGGCATTTCAGTGCCGAGGGCCCAGTTGGATTCGGGTGCGATCCAACCTGGTCATACTCTAAGTTTCACCAAAACTATAATGGATTAAGTCAAAAGGACCTTCTTTATCCAAGGATCCCAATGCCGCAGACGGTTTGTAAAACGGACGACAGGTTCTCGAGATAAGGCCCTTTAAGTGTTTTTGGGCCCGGGTCCGGTCCGACCCGGTCAGACCAACCCAGCCCGACTTGGTATGGGCTGGGCTATAGAGGACTCAGCCCACTAGAATAAGGTCTGGACAAACCCACAAAAAGGGGTGGCCCGTAAGGGCGGCCTAACCCGTGTAGGGCGGGACCCGCAAAGGGGCATCCCGACCCGGCCCACAAAGGGGTGGCCCGAACCACGGTGGGGCACGACCTGACCGGTGGGGTGCGGCCCGACCAGTGTGGTGAGGCCTGGCCCACTGGGAAGGTGGCTCGGCCCGCAGGTGGTGGCCCGCGGGGTAGGTACCCCACCCACTGGAGGGAGGTCTGACCGCAAAGGGCGCGGTCTGCGGTGCTTCCGCCAGGTGGCTCGAGGGAGTCACTCCCCTGAGATCCCAAAAATCCCAAGGTTGTTAGTCCTTTAAAATGGTGGTGCCGCCCAGTCACCGTGGAACCTGCCGAAAGCGCGGGTTCTGCCTCCTCCTCCGTGGCTTCGGCTGCGGTCTCCTGCTCACCGGCGGCGCGCGACGGCGCACCGCCCTTCCCTTCCGCGACCGGCCGATGAGCCGACTAGCTTCTCTATCAACTATGGCTGAAGAGCTGCAACCCCTTTGCACTCCAGCAGCATGCAACGGCAGGCCGCACCTCCTCCATGGTCGGTCGGTGCCAGCCGCTCTGATGTCTGCCATGACTTCATGCCAGGACCTCCTCTAGCAGCGTGCTTTGGCATGTTGCCTCCTTCATAGCCAGTTAGTGTTGTCATACCAGTGGTCTTCCATGAAAGGTGAAAGGGTAACAATGTTGCGGAGGGTTCAGGCTAGGTTCTTTAGGCCCACACCCTCCACGTTAGTTCATGATCAAAGGGAGGATAAAATGGTTTTAACAATTTCTTATATTAAACAACAAACAAAACCCCACAATGACACCCCATAACAACCTCTCGTAAAATGAATGATTTGCGGATCAACTCATTATTTGATTGACCCAAGTTCTTCCTATAATTTTCATGAATAGGGAGGAGGGAATCATTTAAAGAAACATAAACGAATAAACCCCCTACCTCAAAACGTCCTAGAAAACGCCCACGCTTGAAGGTGGATCATGTTCTTCCTTCCCGTAACCAGTTTCCAACAATGCCACTCTTACGTTACCCTTCGGTTCATGGTTCATTGTCATCTTTCACCTCCCGCTGGGTTCGATCCATCTTCTAAGGGTCTACCATCACGGAGCTCCTCCAGCACTTCGTTTCTTGGAGAAGTTGTGCCGGTACATTCCCCCATGCTCCATATATATAGGAGAGGGGGTGGGTATGTAACGACGCTGGAGTTTAATGGGGATCATCAATTAAGAATCTTCCTAATTCCCCAATGACATCGTTACTTAGGGTTGGCATCTCAAGTCATTTATTGGCATGACACGATGCTAGGCCCACCCCTTTTCTAGTCTATTGGAGGATATAAAATAAAATATTAAAATTATTTTATTTCAATTCTTTTAAAAATTCACAAAACATCATATTCTCCAGCCTTACTGTGGTCAAAGTAAAGTCTACCTCAAGTGAAAACCAGCACTATGGATTCAATGGTGACCTCATATTTTTAATCCGAGCACCAGTTCAAAAGTTAAAAAATTCCACTTGCACCTTTACTGAACATACCCGAAACAAAAGTTCAATAAATTATTGACATTCACCCTCGACCCGCGCCGGTTGAGGTTAGGCTCTACCTACGGAGAACATGACCTAACAAACTCAAAAGTACCCTCATATTTCCAATCCTAGTCACCATTTAGATGTTATGAATTTTACAATAAAATAATTGTCACTTAATTATTTTATTTACGGAAAAAAATAACTTCCACGGGTGGCCTGCGCTAGACAATGTTAGTATCTTCCCAAAGAGAGCATACCCTCACGAGTTCAGTGGTGGTCTCAAATTTTTAATCTGAGTCACTGTTCGTGAGTTATAAGCATTTGAAAAATAAAATAATTTTATTTAATTTTTTTCTTTACGGTTATGCCATTTTTATTTTTTCCCACTGGAGGCCTATGTCAAATAAACTTATGTCACACATAGGGTAAACCCGCCACACTAAACGCAATGGTGCCCTCAGATTTTTGATCCAGGAAACTCTTTAAGAGTTATTCCACTTTGTTCAAGAAAACTGCTTATGTGCGCTAATTAAAGCATAGAAAAACTTCAACCAATCACTCCGGGCACTCCAAGTCTTGAAATCATGCAACGTCATATTTCGTGGTCTCAAAATAATTTCATATTATTAAAAAAATATTATACGGAAATTATGGGACATTACATATGCCTAGATATCACTTGGAATTATCCTTTATAATTAATTTGATAATTGGTTTCATGTCATTGTTTTAACTTGTCGGGTATAATGAAATGTAATGTAGTGAACTGAGTAAAAATTTAATTGTAATGAGTATTATATGGACGGAAATGGTTTATATATATATTAAATGTCTAAGGTTCATATTGTGAATGTACCTTTTTCATATTTATCGGTGTGGGAAAACATGAGATCACCTTATATTCCCAAGGGAATACCTTAAGAACTCAAAGTATGGGACCTTGATTCATTGATCTGATTATTGTGGGAGATACCCACCACATAATTTGTTATTTGTATTTTTATGTTAATGCCTCATCGATGTACAGACGATTCACTTAGAAATCTTCTGGATAATACACTTCCTTTTATATACTAATTGTATTTATCTTGATATCATTGGACATGTAGTTCCATAGTTTCACCCCATTAGGCCCAGCCATACTAGTTCCAGGATTACAATGGATTAGATCCATGGACTTTGTTGGATTATTTTATAGTGGAATTCCTTGGTAGTACCCCTTGTATTATACATGGACCCTTATAGCTGGACAACATGAATTATTACTATGAGTTGGCTCTTCCCCTGAGGTCATGGATTCATTTGTTCTCCTTATATACTCTTTTATATTATAATCATTATTACACCATGATTACCAAAATATTAAAATTCATTTCCATATATTATTATTAAATGAATATATGTAAAGACACCAGCTAAGGATGAATTAGGTATGGGTTGTTTATTTTTTACTACATTACTTTTTTATACTTGTACACTATTATTTTTTATATTCATAGACTATATTTATATATACATAATTTGTGGTGGAATACTGAGTGTATCTCACACCATATATGATCTTTCATTGGTACCTAAGTAGATTATATGATTATATGCATGGACAAAGGGAAGAATCATTCTTTGGACACCTGACTTCTTACTTTAGGATGGGAGCTTGGTAACAGATGATCGAGCTAGTTATTGGGATGTTTGGATAGTTTTTCCCACTTTATTTATTTTTTATATCATGTATTGTATTGTCTTCATGTATCCATGTATTCTTGATTTCATTTTTTGTATATACATTCCATCATATTTTGTATATTATAATGTTTATAGCTTTTGATGATTATTTATTACTTGGATGCTTATCATATTTTAACTACCTTATACCTTATTATTATGGTTCATTATTTATCTATATTGTTCTCCATTGTTCTCCACTATGATATGAGGGAATAATATTCCCATGTGCACACCCTAGTCCCTCATTTCTAGTTAGCACACTCTAGCATATGGGGAGGCATGCTTGGGGCTATGTTTCCAACCTGTTTCGGTTTCTTTGGAGTGAATCGGGTCGAGTACATCACAAATTTGTATCAAATCCTTTTATCTTCTTTTCTTATTGTTTGTGAAATTTATACATGAGATTATAAATTTTTTGAAACTTGTTCATAATTTGGCCTTGGGAGTAGCTAACACATGTTTGAGGTAAACACCAAGTTTCCTAGGAAGGGGAAATTGTTGTCTTATATTCCACCCATTATGGTTGATATATTTTCACTTTTGGGTGATGCATGTGAATTGTGGTATTTTTTTAATTTATTATGATTCCACCTTTTTCAGAAGATGGAAAGGATCATTGTTACATGCATCATTATAGGAACATATGGATTCATAGTACTTGAAAATTTCATTCCATATATGTGAATTTTATTGCTTTAATTTACTTTGTTACCTATGATTGTTGAGTGTGCCTTGGTTGTGATATATTCCTATGCCACTAACATATTATTTAGTAAATATAAATTGTTTGTTTAAAATGTTAGTATCAACCTAAATGGGTTTTTCCCATGAAGATTGATGGTGTCATCTTAAATGGACAATTTTGACCCATGTAAGCTGTGTAACCCTAATTATATGAGCTGGTATTTACCTGAAATTACATGAATACCAATTTTAATTTATAAAGTGTATGGAAAATTACATATTAGGAAGAGAAATTCATTTAATAAATCCATAATATCTTACCCATTACATTCTGAGATTTCATATAAGGAAATATGGTTGTAATTAAATTGGTGTCAAATTAAATTTATTAAGTGTATTGGACTTTATAAAATACGAATGAAAATCAACCTAATTGAGCCTTATAGAATTTATATATGAACATATACACTTAAAAATTTAAACTATGACATAAAAATGAAATATTTCCTAGTAAATGGAGAATCCCAGTATAATTTAAAGAGTGTTCCCCTCCTTAACTTGAAATTGACCCTCTATATACCGGGACCTCTATAAATAAAAACATGGAATATTACTAATATTATGGGATTATATATTGGTATTTGGGGTAGTATATTAGGTATTTTAAAATTTTCTTACGGTTCACTTATATTAGTGATCCTATTGGATTTGTTATATTGGTATGATTCATGTAATTAGAATTTATAGAGCTATGCCACCATGAAATCCTCGAGTTGTTCTCCAAGATGGTGGTGAAGATCATGCTCTAGAGATGGTCATCCATGAGCCACCTGTGTTACCTCCAACAGTTCCACCAGTGGAACTACTTTATGTTCTATAACTGGGAACCGATAATCAGCTTCAAGATATTTTCCTATGCTTGATATATTATATGATGGTTGCTTCATGACCTTCACTTACAATTCATGATCTTACTCATGAGTTTTAGAAGTAGATTCCTCCCATATTCTCAGTTGATAGTGGTCCACGAGTTGTTGAGTCATGGATAGAATCCATTTTATCTATCTTTGAGTATCTTGAGACAACTCTATAGAGGAGGGTCAAGATATCCACATACTTGTTGCACGATTCTACCAATAATTAGTGGGATGTGATTACCTAGGCTGGTCATCACTAAGGCATGGTCTAGAAAGGATTTCAAAATGACTTCTATGGTTACTTTTTTCCTAAAATGATTAGAGATGATTGAGCAAGGTAGTTCATGAACTTAGAGAATGATTCTATGTCTTTCATGGACTATTTAGTGTATTTCACCAGGCTAAAATGCATTACACCACTTCTTTCTAGTGATGAGATATTACGAGCCAAAAGTTTTGATGATGGGATCATATATTTCATCCACTCTCAAGTGAATGCCTTCAACATATCTGTTGTTTTTGATATTTTGAACCAATCTATTATCATCAAGCATAACTTGAAGAAAGCTGGTAGTACTGGGCATAGAGGGTCGGTGTTGAGATTGGGTACTAGAAATTTTGGTAGAAAAAAGTGTTTCCTTCAGGTTTCTCATTAGATTAGTGGTGGTCAGAGTATCTACACTGGTAGTTCTATTGTACTCCATCAGTGTGGAGGGAAAATGCATGTAAATCCACAGGGCGATAGAGACATATTGGAGTGTCATTCTTTCAACCATATGGGTCACCCTCAAAGGTTTTTTCATGACTTTACACCTATTTATAGAAGAATAAGAACCACACCATGTCCACATTAAGGATCGCGATTAGTGAATCTATGTCTAGAAAGAATATAGGGTAGTACCGACCAAACATGCTAAGGAGGAGGTCATAGCCATGGGAGCAATACTTCTTATTTTCAGTGTTATCAAAGCAGACCTACTCAGGGTAGTCTAGTAATAACTTAAGGTTGTGCATAAAGATAGTTTCACACATTATATAAGATACGTGAGTAATAGATTGTAGGGTCATCTATAGGATGATGCACTATTTTAGTAGCATCTACCATCGTATCAACTTTGCTCAATATAGGTGCCTCACACTCCTTTATCTCTATATTGATCATGGGATGTCTTGGGATTGAATTTATATAGTTATATGGGATGATGACCCTAGAAACACCATTAGGTGTATGGTTATAGGGTATACACCAATGTAAGGACTATCCTATTAAGATTGGAAATTATCACTTCTTGTAGAATTTCATTATCCTTGAGATGAAAGGGTTCGATTTCATACTTTGGATGGATTGGCTCATGAATTATCATGTCCACATTGACTATAATCACCAAAGGGTGACTTTCATATCCCCTGAGGGTAGTAAATATGTACATAAGGGTGAATGGTATATTTAGGATGATCGAACCAAACCAGAGCATCGTGGGTAGGGAGGAGCGACATATCATATTTCCCACCTTTTCCTAGATGATCATACAACGGATCTGAAATATTTTACTCTAGTGGTGGATCATTTTAGGTATGTTTTCCTAGATGAATTATCTATATTACCTCCCATTAGATAGTTAGAGTTTATAATTTATCTTTTTCTAGGTAAAGCTCTAATATCTATTCCTCTATACAGGAAGGAACCTACTGAGATCCAAATAATGAAGATAGAGAATATGGATTTAGAATCTATGTATTTTATTAGAACCATTATATCTCATTGGGGTTTTATTTCCTTTTTTATAAGAAGTATGATGGAACCACTAAACATTGTGTGAATTATTGATGGTTGAACAAACATATGATTTAGATCCAGAATCATTTTCCTTGAATAGATGATCTCTTCAACCATCTCCAAGACTCTAGAGTGTTCTCAAAGATAAAATTCATATTGAGCTATCATCAGGAATGAGTCGGGACTTTAGACATACCACATATAAATTTCTATATTTTTTATGGTTTATATGAGTATCTGGTTATGTAATTTGGTCTTACAAACATGCTTATTGTTTTCATAGACTTGGTGAATATGGTTTTCCATCCCAACCAAGATTCCTTTATCATGTTTTTTGTAGATGAAATATTTTTGTATTCTCACACTCAAATAAATCATGTTAAAAATCTTGATATCATATTGAATACACTTAGAGAGAAATAGTTACATACTATTCTCACATAGTGCCACTTCTAGATCAATAAGGTTCACTTATTGGGTTATATTATCTCAAAATCCAGAGTATTAGCTAACCTATAGAAGGATAGATCTATTGTTTCATTGGATAATCCCAATAATATTTTTGATATACAATGTTTCTTGGGGATGGATGGATATTACATGAATTTTATAAAGAAATTCTCACACCTTGTTGAACCTCATACCTATCTTACGAAGAAGGGTGTGAATTTCTTAGGGTCTAAATAATACGAGAAGGCATTTCAGGAGTTAAAATAAAGACTCACTTTATCATCGAGCCAGATCCTACTTGGTCCTAAAATAGGCTATATATTGTTTTGTGAAGCATCAGGCATCAGGATGGGTGTAGTGCTAATGCCGAAAGATTAGTTTGTTGCATACAAGTCTCAGTAGTTGAGATCTCATGAGCATAATTACATGACACACAACTCGAGCTTGCAGAAATCATTCATGTCTTATGTTGTGGGAGGAATTATCTAATGGGAGAGTGAATTGTGGTTTATAAAGACCAAAATAGACACAATTATCTAATGGTGGAGTGAATTTTGGTCATATGGGAAAGTATTTTAGGTGAGGAAATCCCTATGGAATGGTCTATCAATGGAAATGACATATTTATTATCCATGGGAATATTTGGGTTTCTACTTATATGGATGAGGATATGATTCAAGAATCCCGTGATTCTCATTGGTCAGTACACTTAGGTATATTCAAGATGTATAATGATATTTCTTACCAATATTGGTGGTCTATTATGATATGTTAGATTGAACGTTTTATCACTAGGTTTTCCACCTATCAGTAGCTGGATACCGATCATGTGTGACTTTCTATATTGTTACATATTTTACTAGTCCCAAAATGAAAATGGTATAATGTCGTGATAGATTTTTTGACTGGTTTACTGAGGTCACCTCGAGGTAGTGTTGTGGTTTGTGTAGTCATGGATCTATTAATGAAGGTATCCCACTTTCTTTCTATATAAGTGACTTTTTTAGTTAATGATATGGGATGACTATATGAATGTGACATTATACGCCTACATAGGGTCCCACTAACTATCATTTTAGATATAGATGATCATTTCATATGGAGGTTCTATCAAGGTTTATAGAAATATTTGGGTACACGGGTTGTTATGAGCATAGTTTTTCACCCCCCATGTTGGTGGATAGTCAAAATAGACTATAAAGGTGTTAGAGGAAATTCTATGAGCTTTGTATTTTATTTTAGAGGTTCTTGGGAGAAATACATACCCCTTATCTTGTTTTATTACAATAATAGTATTCAAGAAACAATTTAGATGGCTCTGTATGAGGCATTATATGGTATTCCATGTAATTCATCTCTATGTTGGCTAGAGGAAAGGGAGGTAGTGGTACTAGGTACTCATCTCATTCTGGAGACTTTGGAGTACGTATAGCGAATCAAAAATAAAATTAATACTACTCATTCTATAAAGAAATTATATGTCGATCGACGTTGATGAACTTTGGAGTTTGAGATCGGGGATCATGTTTTCTTACTTGTATCTCCCAAGATTGGGAATAGATAAATACAAAGCCACTGTAAGTATTAACATTATTCTATATGTAATTTTGAGATCTTGGATAGATTCATACTGATATCCTATCTGTTTTTGTTACCTCATTGGTATCGTTATGTGAACAATGTCTTCCATGTTTCACAAATTCTTTAATAACATGCTGACCCATCTCATAATTTTGATCTCGAGGATTTTGAGATGGATGTCAATGCTTCTTTTGAGGAGTATCCACTTTGAATCATCAACCATAGCTTTAAGGCTCTATGAGGTAGGTATATTCCTTTAGTTTAGGGGTTATGGAAGCATGACCATGTACATGACAAGACTTGGGAGAAGGAGGATGATTTACGTCCTTAGTGACCATAGTTATTCTCAGATGAATTTTCACCACCCTTGGAAGGGAAACTCATGAGAGAGTTCCTTTAAGGGAGAAGAATATAAGAACCCATTCTTTCTTTTAGTCACAAAACCATTATCTTTTGGATTAATTCATTGGTTTTATCCTTATATGAATTTTTAATAATTCTATATAGAAAACAAAGTTTTTAGGGATTGTTCAGAGATTGAAGACCCTAATTTTGGAGAAAAAATAGGTCTCACTATTAATATAAATCATGAATCCTAGTCTACATGGTTTGATAAACCATGTGGGGTGTTGTAGTGATCCATATAGGGGAGTGAACATGTTGTACAAGGTTTTTCTAACCATGCACTACATCTCATGCGGGGTGTGTAACCTAGGAAATGGCGACACACATGTAGATCATGGTTGAAAAAAACATGATCCCAAACTGTATAGGACAATATCCTTGGAAATTAGTTAGTGCATGACTGGGTAACGATTTTTCCAATGATGTCAAACCATGAACCTCTTATTTATTGGGATTTTTTTACCTTTTTAACTCATATCAATAAAACTTACCTCTCTATACCTTTTCACTATTTTTAGTGGACAACACTCACTTCTTAGTCAATTGAGAACTTCTCCCATGTAATCCCCCTATGTTCTTCGATTACTTCTCCTTACAACCTCAGAATCAAGATTTTTTTTGTCTCATTTGATTCTTACTAGTAATCTCTCAATTCATTAGGATCCTTTTGTGGTTCTTCATTTTATCGATGAATTTATTTTGGTGCAAGCTCATATTCCCTATTTTTAGGGCGTTCATCTATTTCTCTATTTCCTTTAGATCCTGGAAAATCCAAGGGATTGTACTAGATGGGGAAACTACTACATACATAAGTTATGTGTTATAATACTATTCCCCCAAAGTATATTCTTTTTCTAAACTTTGTTCATTGTGCACACGTCAGTTTCATTGGGTGTTGCCTCTAAATATTCATATGATTTATTTTAATTTTTATATATTGTATTGTAACTCTATAATAATACCTATTGACATCATTCAAGGTTTGTACTCAATGTTAACCACCCCAAGTAAGGTTTTTTTTATTCTTTTAGTGACACATCTTCGGATTTCCAGAGATATCGTTTGGGTGTTATCGAATTGATTTTTAATAAGGTAATTGTTTAATTAGAAAAAATAAATATTAAATGCATTATATATAAAGTATATATATATATATAACTTGGAATTATTCTTTATAATTAATTTGAGAATTGGTTGGATGTACTTATTTCAACTTTTTATGTATGATGAAAGTTAATGGAATGAACCAAATGAAATCATAATTGGAATGAGTATTACATGGCCTAAAATGATATATATATATATATATATTAAATTTATAATGTGTATATTGTGTATAGAACTTTTCAGCTTTGTAGGAGTGGTCCAAATTGAGATATCCTTGGATTCCGAGGGAAATACCTTGATAACTCTGAGGACGCTACCCTGATTCGTTGAGCATATTTTCATTGGAGGTACCCACCACAAAATTTGGTCTTTATATTATTATGTGAATACCCCAGTGATGTAATGAAGATTATCTTAACTCTTTTTTTTGAAATTATGATACCTTGGATATACTCCTTAGATTAAAATTGATGTCTTCATATATGCAGTGCCATGGATTCACCACATTGGGCCCAGTTAGTCTTAGCCTAGAATTACTATGGATAAGATCCACGGAATACGTTGGACTCTTTTACAGTGGAATTCCTTGGATTTACCCCTTAGACTACACTAAACCACTTATATCCAAACTGTATGAGTTACTACTATGAGTTTGATCAGCCCCAAGGTCATGGATGAATTGGTTTTCCTTTATACCCTTTTATATCATTATAATTATTACTCCATGATTAAAAAAATATTAAAATACCTTTTCCTCTCTAATAATTAAATTAATACATTTTTAGAAACTATTTGAGGTTGAAGCTAGTATGGGTTGTTTATTTTGCACCACTTTAATTTTACATACCTGGACACTATTTTTGATTATATTCACAAACAAGGTTTGTATAGACATTGTCGGTGGAGGCTTACTAAGTTTGTCTCATACCCTATCCAGGTCACCGTTGGTACTCTAACATATTATATGATCATATTTGTGGACAAAGGGAAGCATCCCATTTTGGACATCCCCATTATTGATTTAGGATGGGTGATTGGTAGAAGATGATCGGGTCATTACTCAGGATGCCTGGATTGTATGTTCCCTTTTTTTTATTTTATATATGATATATTGTACTATCTTCTAACTGTAATGTATGCTTGATATCATTTTTTGTAGATACATTCCATAATATTTTTTTATATGATATAGTTTAAAAAATTTGATGATTATTTATTTCTAGGATTATTATCTTATTTCTACTGGCCTATTCTTCAGTAAAACGCTTCCATTTATTATCAGTCTTTATCTCTTCTATGATCCACTTTGACATGAGGGCATAATCTCTTAATGGACACACTCTTGGACCTCACTACTAATATTAATCTCACCGTGTTTCAGGAATCATTATTGAATCCATGAGTTCAATTTGATTCAGTTACTTAGGAGTGAACCGGGTTTGAGATATCACATTCATTGTTTTTATATATAAATATCACACTCAAACAAACCATTATTTATTTTAGCTAATGTAAAATATATTTTTACAATGATCTATTTTTATTAACTATTTCCATAAA
Source organism: Viscum album (assembly GCA_963277665.1). Classification (NCBI taxonomy): domain Eukaryota; kingdom Viridiplantae; phylum Streptophyta; class Magnoliopsida; order Santalales; family Viscaceae; genus Viscum; species Viscum album. The sequence goes on from OY728165.1 coordinate 686,005,662, forward strand.
ATGTTTTCTTAAATCATGATATATTTTTGAACATTTCATAAATCATTCTTGTTTTTCTTAGAATCCCATTTTGGTTATAAATATATTCATGGTACCTGGCCAGTTTATATAAAACACGTCATGTTATGGGAAAATTCTTATAAATGAATTGTTTATTCAAAACTAAAATTCAATTAAAATAGAAATTGTTTTGATATTACTATTGGGTTTTAATGGGAAAAAACATTTTCTAAAAATAATAAAAATTAACTATCAACAACCCTTTCCCCACAATATCTAACCATTTGTTTAAATTGAATAAAAATAAATGTTGATCATTCATTTTCTCTTGTGAAACTAGACTCCTTTTTCACCATGGTTGATGAAGATCACTGTGAATAAAATAAGGGAAATATCCCCCCCAAGGGTATTCACAAGATATTTTTAATCTATTAATGATTTTTAAGAAGTATATCTTCCTCATAGTCTACATGAACATTATTTAATGAGAGTGAGAGAATGGGGGAATGATAGAATGAGGGAATAAGGACTTCAGTTCAAGGATTTTTTTCTAGTATTCCAAAAATACGATTCTAACTCCTATCAAAATGTATTTGACCATATTTTATGACACTAAGTACACAACACAAGTATCCAATTGTTTCATAAATGTTTTATAATAATCGTCAATTTTACAAAAAACTAATAATTTTGTGTTCGTTTGTCTTCGAATCCTTTAACACTCTAAATGATTTGTTTAAAAATTACTTTAACATTATGTCATAACATTTATCCAATAATGATAACATTTGGTGGGTAAAAAAAGTATTCATTATACAATAATGAATATATTATCATAAAAAAAACCATGATATAGTGACCATCATAATGATATGGTTTTCTTCAGCACAAATTGTAACATGGTTAATACCAGCATGTCATGGTTTATCTCAATTATATAATTTTATCATATGTTTCATAAAATTATATAATATGGTTTAATAGGAAAGTATAAATGGTGTTTTATTTGTGATAAATTTAAGGTTATATAAATAATTTCCCCCACCATATGCCATGGATATTCCCCTAAAGGGATGCAAGTATGGTAGATAATTTGTCATTCTGGGAAAATGAGTGGGAAAATTTCCCCCCAAAAAAAATTTAGGGATGGGTGATATTTTATTGACTTTCCTCAGAAATCCCTGGAAAAAAATTTATATTTATATTTATAAAATAATTTATAATTTAAATATTAATAATGTGCATTAATGTAATTTGATAACAAAAATATATTAATAAAATTAAAACAATAATTATATTTTGATCAAACTATATTTTTGTTTTACTTTTATTATATATATATTTTTTATTTTAAATTTATTAAATTAACAATTCTATCAAAATAATAATGTTAAACATGTTTATCTATAAAGATATATAAATTTTGTTTCCATGGTATTTAAATAAAATTATAATACATGGTTTTTTAAAAATGTAAACATTTTTTAGAATTATTTGTTCCCCATGGAGCCCCACAATGCTCTGCATGTTCAAGGATGGATCACAAATATACACTATGTGAGGGGAAAGACATAGTGAAAGGTGAGGAATACTGAACATGGGGAAATTAATGGTGTCTATGATCTTTTTTCCACCTGACCCCATTGTTATCCAAAGATAAATGTTTTTTTATCCATGTTCTTTTTAAAATATTGGGGAAAGAGTTATCACTACTTGTTAGTGGTATATTTAATGAATAAGGATTTTATTTATAATTATATTTTTATAAAAAAATAAAATATCATATGATATATGGTTATTAATGTTTTATTTGTTAAATATTCCTTTAAAGGGAAAACAATAACTCATAGAACAAAGGAGTTTTTGGTTTTGGATTATATTTTGAAGAAAATATAGTTTCTAAAAATAAATTGGGAGTATATTTGAATTTACAATAGTTTAAAATTTTAATAAATAAATGATTTTAGTATAATATAAAGTGAATTTGACTTTATATACTAAAATAAAAGGATAACGATTTAGTATAGTGAAATGTACTTAGTTTAAGTGTTATACTAAGGTTTATAATCTTAGTGTTAAAATAAGATGGGAATGTTTCATTGATAGTGATAAACTTATAAATTGTCTTAAGTATTTAAATAAACACAATTTATTAACATTATGAACTAGATATTGTGAAGACAATAATTTTTAATATAATTTTTAAGTATTGAACATAAAGATTATGGATCCAAAGTATCATCATTATTTAAAAAAATATTCCTTTATATATCTTATCACTATAAAGGGGTTTAGTGAGAGGATTTTATTAGGTGGATATGTATAGATATATCATATATTATATATAGGTGTAATAGATGTTACATGGAGTTGTAACATGTTTAAAAATACTTTAAAAATGTATTAAATATAATATCTCTCTAGTAGTTTATCATATAGGATATGACTAGACAAATTCTTATGTATAGTTTTGTAAGTAATCTTAATGTATTTTAAGAATATATAAATTATATCATATTATGAAAAAGTAAAATCTAGTTTATCATCCTTTTATGTTGGATACAAATATTACATGTAATGAAATGGAAATTAACATCTTGAAATATAACTTTGATTTTATCCACAATCAATGGTCATCGTAGAGATTTATAGGTTATAGTAACATGTAAATATAAGAATTTGTTAGGTTTAATATAAAGATATAGAGTTTACACATGAGGTACAAAAAAAAATTTATATGATGAATAACCCTCATGTATATCACATAGATTTTCATACACTATGTGTTTGGTATATTAATGTTAAATGTTTCATATTGAATCCAAATTACCTGAGTCTAGAAAAGATACTTAACACTAGTTTCTTCTTATTTTAATGCATTTATTAAAACAACCCAAGGGATGAGATAATAATTGGGTGGTTAGATATGTTATTGATCATTTCATTAGTTGATTTTAACCAATATGGGGTTTTTACGTTCATAATAAAAGTATGATATCTAGGTCCTCAATTTAGATAGACCGAGGAAGTGTATTTTCATACCAATATAAGTGACATGAGATGTATTTATCTTTTTATATGAGTGTTTTTTGATATACTCATCCATATAGTGGAATAAAATGTGATGTATTATTTTTTTTGGTCAGCCTATACTCAAACAATCAAAAATCTATAAGTTAACTATACTAGAATGAAATATTATGTGTCTCATGCTCACTCGAAGTTTTGGAAAAATAGATTATATGATTATATATATTTTATCTGATATATATTGTGTAAATAGGTATGTATATACAAATGTTTTATAGATATCATTTTGGGTATATTTATAGATTGAGTATCATTGTTGTTTTTATAGAGACCACCTTTTTATTATAATAATGGATTCTAGAATTCATAGTTATTTTGATGCTACGACATCCTATGGGATCACATATAGTGGTTGTGTAAATTAGAAGGATAAATTTTTTATAAAGTGTTTGTAGAAAGCATTGAGAAAATTATGATAGATTTTCTAAAATAGGTTTTGTAGGATATCTAATTTTTTTTGGATATGTTTTAATAATATATTGTACATGATATGACAAAAAGTAAAAGTAAACTAAGTTTGTAAAGATTTAGTAAATGTGTGAGATCAAAAAAAATATACACTGATGAAAAAATATGATGTTTTTGTATTATTTGGATTATGGTTTGAACTAAAATAATCCATTACATAGTAAAGGTCACTAAATTGTGGGTTTTTACTTGGTAATGCATGTATTATATGATAACACACGTTGACTGTTATTTATTCCATATAAGTTATCATGATAACTTCACAATATAATATGATGATATTTAAAATATTTTTAACATATATATTAATTATTTAAATTTTATAAAAATTATGTTAGGATGAACAAAACGTTAAAATGTGTTGCAATGTTTATGAATCATTTCAATTATGTCCAAATATTTATAAACTATTTGGTAATCCAAATACTGTACATAAATGGTTATATAAAAGACTCCATGCCTTATAAAACTTATTTACATATAACTATAATTTGATCACTGTGAAAATATCTAAGTCATAACTCAATTTTATTTTTTCCATTTAATTTACAAGGTTCTAGAACATCGGGTATTGAATAATAAACCTATATAAGAATTTGGTGATTTATACAACCCATGAACTATCTTAGGGAGAAGAATTATATTGATTATATTTATAGGATCTCTATAAAACATGTGAAGAATAAATCTGGGAAGAATCATCTTCCAAAAATGGTTTAACTTATTCATTTATGTTTTATTCAATTCAAAAAATTGGTTAGATATTTTGAAAAAGTATTTTAACAGTTTTTCCACAATATTTTTACATGTGTTTTCCTCTACAAAACCAAAAAAATAACTAAATATCCATATAGGAGAGTCTATCAACTCAAAAAGTGGGGAGAAAATGAATAAATAATGTGAAAATAAGATTATTTCACCCAAGAAGAAAGTAAATGAGTTTCTACAATAATCACACATGATAAATATAGGGTCAAAGTTACCTTAATAATAAATATGTTGTTATTGGTAAAAAAGAAAATAAAGGAAAACATATTACACATATTGTACAGAACACACACTATCACAAATTAATTTTTTTTTATTTTGAATTAGACCACTTTAATGGGTTGAGTAGAACCCTTAAAATAAAATTGTATTCCAAATAATAAAATATAACATAAAAAATCAAGTGATAAAAAACATCATTACTATGAACGATATCAACAAGTATTTCTAGACAACGAACTAGGTGTATTAGGTTGGTATTTCTTTGATAAATTCCTAATATTCATCTAGTGATTGGGATAGATATTTTCTTCAATATAGGTGGTAATTAAATCAATGAATATAATATAATAATAATTTTAGAATGAATTATGTTTTATTTTTTTCATAAATGAATTCAACATAAAAGTAACAATTTTTTAATTTTATCGTTGTGGCATGTAAGTAGTCCTTCTAGATCCACATTGGATTCTTCTTCTAGTAACAGTTTTTTTATCCTTTTATTGGCCACATTCTTTAGTTTTTTCCTTATCAAAAATATAAAATATATCTTTCATTATAATATAAAATTACAAGGGTCATAAAACACCACATTAGGTTTTTTCTTCAAAGTCATCACTCTCTTGTAGAAGCTAGCCTCTATAATTTCACCTAAAACTTCTCGGTTAGAATATAGCTAGTGAACCTTGGACACTATATTTTACTTTTTTTAGACTCTATATATGAAACCATTTTTTACACTGACCACGTATCCATTTTTTATGAAAGATAGGGCATTATTTACGTCATCTTTATTTCCTCCTAGGATTCATTATATATACCTTTGAATTAATTAAGGATTTTTTTCTTTTTCCACACCAGATTGAAAATAATCATTTTACTAGAGGTATTATTAATTTTCTAATGTATCCTAATATGAATAATTAATATCCTTGTTAGTTTATGTGTAACTAATAAAGATCTCCTCCCTTGAACCCACCATTTCATGACCAACCCCAAAGTCTATAAGCAACATCAGGTTTTCTTTAGGTGAGGAAAGAGTTCCAACTCCTTCCCTCAAACCAACAACTAAATCCAACTTCTTTTTCCTATACACTATTACATGTCATTAATCCTCAACATCCATATAAAATTTCTCCTCATTCAATTTATCAAACATGTAATGTAATTCAACTCTAGTGGAAGAATCATAAACTGATATTGGGGAGTTTGATTATTTATTAGCTTTAATGGAATACCAATATTTATAAGAGGATAGAGAGTCCTAACCATCACACTAATCTGAGAATTTAACTTAATTATAATCTCGAGCTTAATAAAATCAAGCCAATTCTTTCCCTATTTAATTTGGAACCATAATTTAAGTCTCCATACCAATGACCAAGAGTAACATAATTATTTTCTAAGTATGGCCACAAGTCCTTGATCACCTATCATATGTAGGAATGAAAATTATTATCATAGTGTCACTATATACCCTACCTTATCTATATCACCAACCAGGTACATAGAACTCCCCTTATCCACTATTTTTGGGGTGTGGAAATTATCTTCTCTATGATTAAGAAATAAATATTTTCCACCTGAATATATTTTCATTTATTCAGGGTATACAAAAATAGATTAAACATTTATTTTCTCCACTAAATGAATAATTATAGTAGAGTTTTATTCCACATGAGACACATTACACCTATAATTTAGTTCCATGAGGCCTTACTGAAATCCATGGGAAACAATTAACCCATGATTCAAACAAAATGTTTTTTTTACATAAAAACTATAAATTTCAATCATGATAACCTATAGTTATGGATTTAACCAGTCGATCTCAATGTATACGAGGGGTTAGATGGGATAAAAAAATATCACTTTGGTCATTGTAGAGATATCATCCAATATAATTATTGATGAGATTTGTTTTTAAAACTTATCCATTGAGACCATTTTTATATCTGTTTGGGTAGTTGTGATCCAAGTTCCACATTCATATTTTCTAAAGGTGAACAACATATTACTACTAGGATGATGATGACAGTACCTTTGATTAGAATAATAGTATGGGAGGTTGGATCACCTCACTAAGGATCTTAATTACTAGCATGATAATCCCTTATTGATTTATGATATGTTCATAATTATTTTTATTGATTCCATCCTTGTGTAAATTAGTTAATTATGAAACTTTATACCTTATCAGGGTAACAACCTTTCAATTTTAGAGGATGAGTATATTGGGTAGGTTTTGCATCATGGTTTTTTTGTTCTTTCTGCATGTTATTCCATGTGATAATCTTATGTTTTTCATAAAATGTAACGATAGATGGGTCATCATATTGTTATCACATATTAAAATATAGATGGGTCAGTTTATGCTTACCACATTCAGAATTAAGGATTTCTTCATCTCAACCCATGATGTAATCCCATAATCTTTACATGAGGAATCATATATTAATCACATAAGAAGTCATAGTCTCATCACTTAAGAAATCATAGTATCATCACCTAATAAAACCTAGGAACTCAACCTAATTAATCATAATATATTCACCTAGGGAATCCCATTCTTGTCACATAAATAATCACATGCTCTTAATATGAGGCATATTGTTCTCATAACATGAGGAAGGCTTTATAATGCATCAGGAAGGTGGGTCATCCTATGATCATTGCTTATGGAATATTATTCTCATCATAAAAGGAAAGAACATTTCCTATAATGCTTTTTACATAAGGGCAGTTGATCCATATAGGATTGTCACAAAAGGTAGGTTAATCCACTTATTATTATAACATAATGGAGGTTAATCCTATTATGCTCATCAAATATGGGTGGTTGTGAGATAACCCAAACATAACATACTTACATAGTGTATCATTTAAAATTAATATTCATCGCATGTCAAAATAAAACATTCCCAAAAAACTATTGGATTTGTTTTTTTAGAGGCTAGATACATAACCAACATAGTTTATAAATTTTCTTTAAAATATCCCACATATATTCTTTCCAAATAATAACCTTTTATATATATTATACATAATAATTTTCTTCCCAACCAAGGGAATGGAAATATAAGAAAGGGTGAGATAAAATTCCCAGTAATATATTAAAAATAGGATATAACAATCAAATATAATAAGTGAGAATAAGGTGAGGAAATAGACATGAGAACATAATCAAAGTGTATATAAATAACATAAGATAACTATACCCAATACAACCTAGATCATAAAACACGAGACATAATATAAGAGAATAAAAACCTATAAAACATAGACCATAAAACCCAGATCCATGCCATTAGGATTTTGGAATAACATAAGACATGGATTATATGAGTGTAGTAACATGAGTTAATAATCATTATCCATGGTAAAATAACATAGGTTTTTTCCATTACATTGAAATATGGAATAATAATGTGGCCTATAAATATTTTTAAAAAATAGTTTATTATGTTGAGGATCACTTTTAATACCATCATTATATAGTAGGTAGATTCCCTTAATGGATTGGGTTTTACTTCCAATACCTAACATGTCATCTCATGAGATATAATTTTTAACACCCCAAGCTTCCACGGTACATTTCCTTTTGAATAATGCAATAGCTTGTATTGTACGCAACTTCGAGATTCTAACACACCGTGACCAATCAAAATAACTGTTATGAATAGTAATAACCACTTTTTGAAATTTTATAAATTTTACCTTTCAAAATGGAATTAAATTTTGGATTTGGAATATTGAAATTATCCTAGGGAGAAATTTTGGTATTTTTCTGAAAACTTTAAATTTTTGATGAATAGTGAAAATTACTAAAATTTAATTAAAAACAAATTTTTAATCGAAATAATTAATAGTGATAAATTATGAATTTGAGTGGTTTTAAAGTATATTTAGAATATATTTTTACCATTTAATACAATGTTGGTCATTGAACATAATTCCACATTTAAACAAGACATAAACAAGTGTTAATCTTTTGATAGTTATTATTTCTTAGAAACACGTTTTTTGTTTTGACAGCGGGAATTAATTTTAAATTAATTTCTGACACTTATGTGTTTTGAATTTGGAAAAATGGATTCCATATTTTTAATCAGGATGTTCAAATTGTGTAAATAGGTAACTCTTATTTTTATACATTTTGAATAATTACTTCGGTAAATATTTTATTTACCATGATTAAAGGGTAAATCCGGTAACTAAGGGGAACAAATTAATATTATAATAATATTAAATTACACTAAAACGTGTCCTAACCATATTGGTTGATACGCGTCCGACCATGGGAATCTTTGGGTCGATTTTGGGACCCCATGGATCCACTTGTAAGTGATAATGACACTTTATATTAATTATGTTAAAGTAAATACAAAAATGACATAAGCATATATCTTTTAAAAAAATAATTTTTACATAGGGTTATATATGTTATATTTTAGAATATAAATATTAATTAGAAAGATAGAAATATTTCCTACATAATTGTATTTTATTTGTAATTTTTAGACATTGAATAATTAAATTTATTTATGACATAATAATGATGCATTATTTTCCTTATTAATGAAAGAATCAAATAATTGGTATTATAAATGTTAAAATAAATATAATTTGAAATTTTTGATGCCATAAACGAATTTTATTGGTTAATATGACATGTTAGTATTTCTTAAATAAATTTTTTTTCTAACTAATAAAGTTTTTATGACTTTAAAAAAATTAACTATTGAATACTGTCAAAATTAACACAAATGAGTTTTTAAGAAAAATATTATATTATTAATTGATATTCTATTCCTAAAAATCTAAGGCTCGGCTAAAGGACTTATATAATAATAGTTTTATAATTAATTGTCCTCTTGGGGGTCTCTTGTAAGAATATAGTAAGTTTATTAACCATATAATATAAAAATACAAAGTGACATGGTAAATGTCAAACTAATTGTCTAGGAGTTAAAACTAAAATATAAGGTTAATAAAGTGACCCAAACATCTATAAAACCTATTGGTTGAGTTTTTTATACCTATACCCACCTTATACTTCTAATAATACACTTTTTATACATTAGAAACCGAATAATAATTTATTATAAAATAATATTTTATGTTTTTCCTAAGGTGCCCCTCACCCCTCTTATAAAAGGGCACTCTCCCTTCACTCTAATTCACACCTTCTAATCCATTTGTCTCGGACAAAACCTGCAAAAATACCATATCAACTATCCTCCATTAAACCTAGAGGCCTTAGTTTGATCAGAAATCAAACTTAAGGATCCGTTTTGATCAAATCAAAATGAAGAACCCAAAGAAGAGGTAATGATCTCACCACCCTCTTTCAAGTTCCTCTCTTCTCCCACTTCCTTTTTATTTGTTGTTTCCATTATAAAATAATAAATCTAGTATATTCTATATACTGTGATGTTATTATAATTATCGTACAACCAAATTCATTATTATATCCACTCTTTGAATGACATGTCACCATACGTGCGTACGTACGACTTAACGTCTCCACGTCGTGGTGTAATTGTTATTAAATACATTATTATTTGGATGGGTATAATAATGATGTTTATTTGATATAAATAATAAATATAAAATGATAAGGATTCTGTATATATGATATACTATCCAATTATATATTATTTTAATATCAAAAGAATGATATTTTCGCTCGTGTGTATGTACGGATTACCGTCTCCACGACGCAATGAGATTCATTTCCAAGTTCACCATTCATCAATGATTATAAAAATATATATTACTAATAAGTATGTAATATATGACATAATAATGATACTGGAGATATATATATTCATATATATAATTATTTATGTACTTACATATATCTTATTCACTTACTTTCGTTCAATATTATATGAAAATGGAAACAACATTTATGCGTACGTACGAACTACCGTATCCATAAATGGTGTTTTCAATTTCATATATACGTCTATTATAAATATTTATATTCTAAATATATGTTATATATAAATCATGATTTATATTTTTGAAGTATTTAAATCATGATCTAAGTGATAAAATCAAGAGTAATAAGTTAAAACATGTACGATAAAGAAAGGGATTATTACCCAATATATTAATATAACATGGAAATTATTATTAAATGTGTAGTATAAAGTCATAAATGAATAATTTATGATATCATAAATATTAATATGGTTCTTTTATAATTTAATAACATAATATAGTCTTCATACAGAAGGTTAAACGTACCCTTGACTAAAGGAAAGTGCAAGGTAAGGGGTTTTTATCTCACTCCTTATTCCCGTGAGATTCATGCCATATTGCCACTATTACCTTTTTTGTGGTGTATTTACTTCCCATAATTGTATCCTTTGTGTAATACACATTAATTTATGAGTATTTACATATTCATTGTATGATACCTCTTTCATGGGGTGTATGTTTCGTAAGTTACCAAATTGGTAAGGGTTAATTTCACAATATCTTTATTATCCGAGGTTGTTTTTACATAAGTATCTACTGGGAAATATTTATTATCCATGTCCATGTTTTGTGAAAGAGTTTTCAAAGGGATTATTTTAAGGGAATTTTTTACTAAAATATCATTTCAAATGTTTTAAATATTTATTCTTCTAAATCTTTCTCATTAATGTCCATGTCTTCAAAATGGTTTTTAAGGATTTATTTATATAGACATGAATGTTTTTAAAATGTTAATTCGTTTAAAAATTTTCAAAGTGGTATGAGACACTTTGATTCATAAATGTCTTTAAATTTCTTCTTTTATAAATTGTGTGACTTTTAAATGTTTTCAAGAAAAATGGATATTTCTCTCAAAGAGTTTTACAAATCATTTTCATCTATGTCAACATCCTTTGAGGGATTTTAAACTTGTTTGAAGATGATTTATTATGATACAAATATTCCATATTGTATTGAAGGTTTTGTGATATGTTTGAATGTGGATGTGTTATTTTTATACCATTCATGGTTTGTGGAAAAAGTGTTGACATTTCGTATGCTAGTTTTAATACGAATGTTTATGTTATAACCGTTTTGTATGAGGAATGCATTGGGCTTTGTAAGTGATGGGTGGATCCCGCTATAGCTCCTCGATGCATCGGTAGGTCTCATGAGACAAAATAGTGTCTTGGAACAAGGCCTTTACAAAATCTTATTTGTAGTCTTGGCACAAGGCCTTGACTATGTGGTTATGATAGTATGTCATTATTCATTACATCATTTTGAATGTGGTTAGTGATATTGCTTGTGATTATTCGACAAGTAGAATATCCATGTGAACAAGTTAATGGAATTACTTCATTTTATTTTTTCCCTATTACGCTAATGTTCAAGATTAAATGGCTTTTGTTTTAGTTATACATTGCCTTAAATGTTTATGCTTATTTATGAAGGTTTCTTCTGTATTGTTATCCTTACTGAGCATCTGAGCTCACCCCTTTCTATGTTTTATTTTTCCTAGGATTCCAAGAAGTGTATTGTGATTGATATGTAGGGTTAAGACTAGGGAATAATGACGCTCGTGATTGATTATTTATGTTTTTTGTATGTTATTAAGTTTAATGTAACATTCATGTATGTAATCTATTTTCCAAGACTGGTAAACCGATCAGTCCTTCGGGACTTGATTCCTTGTAATCATGCCAATGTATTAAAATAATGCCCCGAATCTGGGTAACTGGGGTCGGGGCATTACAGTTGGTATCAGAGGAAGTTTAGAAATAAACTTAGAAGCTAGATTTAGATAAACTCTAATTAGAGCACATATCCTTAATATAGACTTTGAGGATTAGTATAGAATAACTTCCTAGAATTTTGATATTGTAGATATTTTGTGAGTTTTCCAAGAAATACATCCCTGTATGTATACGAGAAGGTAAAGGCGGCTCTAGCACATATGTACCTAGGGGTAAAACCTGAAAACACCGCTTTGAGATAGACTCGAACGAGAACTGGTGCATGACAATGAGCCTTGCTGCACTCTTGGTTACGACACTCCCGGGGGATATGCTTAGGATAATTCTCATTTTATTTACAAACCATTATGAAGTGTTTATGAGTATATACTTCCTCAAAGAATAAATTTTTATGATTTTGGATTATATCCATAAACTATTTAATTTATGTTAAGTGTTTTAAAAGTTTGGGAATAGGTATTTCTATTAATAAACTAATCTAGTGTATTCCATTGTTTAGAAATGGCAACCAGTACAAGGAATGAGAACTCCAGCAATATGCATGATCCAAAGAGTATGAAAGATCATATCTTTCATGGTCTAAAGCCATAATTTAGAATGTAAATAGTCTCCCATGTATTATCATCATATAAAGAAATAGTATCATGTGTTGATAAGATAAGTAAAGAATTCTCGGAGTCCTATGGATTTGAAGGGAGGCCAGAGAAGGAAAGGATGGTAGAGAGAAGGAAAGATAAAGGGAAGAAGTTAATGAAGGATTTTCCCATATGTGATAACTATGGAAATAATCACCTTGGAAATTGCTTGAAGGGAATGGGAGTATTCTATAAGTGTGGAGAAAAAGGACACCAAGTACGTGACTGCAAGGGTAAGAAAAAGGTTTCAAATGTACAATGCTTCATCTGCAAAGAGTTTGGACACTACGGGAACCAATGTCCCAGTCATCAAACTATGCCGTAAATGATGCTATTGGATAATAATCAAGTTATGATACTACCACAGATGAAGAGGAATGACTAGTGTTCTTATGTTATTATTTTGGAATTATTTCATTGAAGTTTTGTATCAATGATGTACTGGAAATAAATAAGCAGTGTATTGTAGTACTATTTCATTGAGGATTTGAGATTTTATGGTACTAAGAAAAGTGAATCTACAGTGAGTTAAACGTTTTGAAAATAACATGGTTGAAGGAAAGATAAACCTTAATATGGTCCTAATATTGAGGTACGGATTTTGGAATAAGATATGGTTGATTTGGGTAAATTATATTGGATATTCTAGACTGCCTTGAAACTGATTAAAGATTTGTATATTGCATCATTGTTTGAGTTTACAAAATTTTTGGATGGATGAAGTATATACAGTATTCTATAAGGAATAAGGGAGCATGAATGTAATCAATAAGGTTATATGGTAATTTAGGATGTTTCAGTGTTTTAAAAGAATACACAATGAAGGTATTCACATGCTATTATGAGGTAAAAAGGATCTACATTATGTTTATCTTTCTTATAAATTTTGGACTGAGAGTTTACAGAAGTATTTTGGATAAGTATAATGGTTGGTATGGATTATATTTTACATTGGATACAATTGTTAAAGTTAATTTTGGATATTTATAAAAAGGACAACATGCAGACCGTGTGACAACCCGTCGCGTCGGACAAAGCTGCGGGAATCGAACCCGCAAACATTGTGCAATTGGAATTTATCGCCTACCACTAGACTACGTGAAGTCCCTGGAGTGTATAATGTAGTTTTTTTTATGTTCTGATAGAAGAATTATAAATTTATTTTTGGAACCCAATACGGTTAGGATAAATAGAATATTTTTGAGTTCTATTAACTTTTGGAGTGAAAGATGGGTTTGTGGTAAATATTTATTACAGAATGAAATTATACATAACAAGTAAGTATATTTATATAATTTCTTAGTAAATATCCTAAATAAATTCCTCAACTTTATTAAAGGTAACTTAAAACAAAAACGTCGTCGGTTAACTTTTCCTACTGGGGAATCAAAGACCGTTTAACCAATCGAAAGTTTGTGATTTTATTGTAGTTAAATTTCTCCTAATCCTTTTTCTACAACTCTCCATCAGACCTTGATGGTTTATTTATCCTTCATATCCATGTTTTCATATAATCCTAGTATGGGCTATCTCGGGTGACCTTTGTACTTCTCTTTCGTTCTTTTAAAGTTATATTTTTTAACCCTATTTCCGATATGGGTTTTCCACAAAAATATTTTCTATTTTCAACCTTTTATTTACGAAGAACATTTTAAAATTGCGAGGATTAAATTTATTGAAGGAGGAGAGAATTTAACATCAAGATTCCATGGTACATTTCCTTTTGAATAATGCAATAGCTTTCATTGTACGCAACTTCGAGATTCTAACACACCGTGACCAATCAAAATAGCCGTTATGAATAGTAATACCCACTTATTAAAATTTTATAAATTTTACCTTTCAAAATGGACTTTATTTTTGGATTTGGAATATCGAAATTATCCTAGGGTGAAATTTTGGTATTTTTTTGAAAACATTCAATTTTTGATGAATAGTTAAAATTACAAAAATTTAATTAAAAACAATTTTTTTAATCGAAATAATTAATAGTGATAAATTATGATTTTGAGTGTTTTTAAGTATATTTAGAATATATTTTTACCAATTAATACAATTTTTTTCATTGGACATAACTTCACATTTAAACCGGACATAAACAAGTTTCGATCTTTTGATAGTTATTATTTCTTAAAAACACGCTTTTTGTTTTGACCGCGGGAATTAATTTTAAATGAATTTCTGCCACTTATGTGTTTTGAATTTGGAAAAATGGATTCCATATTTGGAATCAGGCTTTCCAAATTGTGAAAATAGGTAACTCTTATTTTTATTCATTTTGAATAATTACTTAAGTAAATATTTTATTTACCATGGTTAAAGGGTAAATCCGGTAACTAAGGGTAACAAAATAATATTATAATAATATTAAATTACACTAAAACATGTTCTAACCATATTTTTTGATACATGTCCGACCATTGGCATCTTTGGGTCGATTTGGGAACCCCATGTAGCCACTTGTAAGTGATAATGACACTTTATATTCATTAAGTTAAAGTAAATACAAAAATGACATAAGCATATATCTTTTAGAAAAACAATTTTTACATAGGGTTATATAAGTTATATTTTAGAATATAAATATTAATTACAAATATAGAAATATTTCATACATAATGGTATTTTATTTATAATTTTTAGACATTGAATAATTAAATTTATCTATGACACAATAATGATGTAGTATTTTCCTTATTAATGAAAGAATCAAATAATTGGTATTATAAATGTTAAAATAAATATAATTTGAAAGTTTTGATACCATAAAATAATTTTATTGGTTAATATGACATGTTATGATTTCTTAAATGAATTTTTTTTTCTAATTAATAATGTTTTTAAGACTTTAACAAAAAATCAATTATTAAATACTGTCAAAATTGACATAAATGAATTTTTAAGACAAATATTATATTATTAATTGATATTATATTCCTAAAAATCTATGTTTAGGCAAAAGGACTTATAGAATGATAGGTGTATCATTAATGGACCACTTGGGTGTCCCATGTAAGTATATAGTAAGTTTATTAACCATATAATATAAAAATACAATGTGACATGGTAAATGTCAAACTAATTAACTAAGAGTTAAAACTAAAATATAAGGTTAATAAAGTGACCCAAACCTGTCTAAAACCTATTTTTTGAGTTGTTTTATACCTATCCCCACCTTATAATTTTAATAATACACTTTTGAGCCATTTGAAACCGAATATGAATTTATTATAAAATAATATTTTTTGTTTTTCCTAAGGGGCCCATCACCCCTCTTATAAAAGGGCACTCCACCTTCACTCTAATTCACACCTTCTAAGCCATTTGGCTCGGTCAAACCCTACCTAAATAACCTATCAACTATACTCCCTTAAACCTAGAGGCCTTAGTTTGATCCGAATTCCAACCTAAGGAGCCCTTTTGATCAAATCAAAACGAAGAAGCCGAAGAAGAGGTAATGATTTCACCACCCTCTTTCAAGTTCCTTTCTTATCCCACTTCCTTTTTCTTTGTTTTTTCCATTATAAAATAATAAATCCAGTATATTAATTATAATGTTATGTTATTATAATTATGGTATAACTAAATTCATTATTCTATCCACCCATTGAATGAAATGTGACCATACGTGTGTACGTACGACTTACCGTCTCCACGTCGTGGTGTAATTGTTATTCAATACATTATTATTTGGATGGGTATAATAATGATGTGTATTTGATGTAAATAATAAATATAACATGATAAAGATTCTTTATATATGATATAACTTCCAATTATATATTATTTTAATTTCAAAAGAATGATATTTTTGCTCGTGCGTACGTACGAATTACCGTCTCCACGACGCGATGAAGTTCATTTATAAGTTCACCATTCATCGATGATTATAAAAATATATATTATTAATAAGTATGTAATATATGACATAATAATGATACTGGAGATATATATATTTATATATATAATTATTTATGTACTTACATATATCTTATTCACTTACTTCCGTTCAATACTATATGAAAATGGAAAAACGTTTATGCGTATGTACAAATTACCGCCTCCATAAACGGTGTTTTCCATTTCATATATACATCTATTATAAATATTTATATTATAAATATATATGATATATAAATCTTGTTTTATGTTCTGGAAGTATTAAATTCATGATCGAAGTGATACAATCAATAGTAACAAGTTAAAACACGTACAATAAAGAAAGCGATTATTACCCGAAATATTAATATAACATGGAAATTATTATTAAATGGGTAGTATAAAGTCATAAATGAATAATGTATGATATCATAAATATTAATATGGTTCTGGTATAATTTAATAACATAATATATTCTTCATATAGGAGTTTAAACGTACCTTTGACAAAAGGAAAGTGTAAGGTAAGGGGTTTTCATCTCACTCCTTATTCCTGTGAGATTCATGCCATATTGCCACTATTACATTTTGTGTTGTGTATGTACTTCCCATAATTGTATCCTTTGTGTAATACACATTAATTTATGTGTATTTACATATTAGTTCTATGATACCTCTTTCATGGGGTGTATGTTTCGTAAGTTACCAAATTGGTAATGGTTAATTTCACAATATCTTAATTATCCGAGGTTGTTCTTATGTAAGTATCTACTGGGACATATTTACTATCCATGTCCATGATTTATGAAAATTTTTCAAAGGGATTATTTTAAGTGATTTTTTTACTAAAACACCATTTCAAATGTTTTAAATATTTATTCTTCTAAATATTTCTCATTAATGTCCATGTCCTCAAAATGGGTTTTTAAGGATTTATTTATATGGAAATGAATGTTTTAAAAATGTTAATTCCTTTCAAAAGTTTCAAAGTGGTATGGGACACATTGATTCACAAATTTCTTTAAATTTATTCCTTTCTAAATCGTGTGAATTTTAAATGGTTTCATGAAAAATGGATATTTCTCTCAAAGAGTTTTACAAATAATTTTCATCTATGTCAACATCCTTTGATGGATTTTAAACTTGTTTGAAGATAATTTATTCTGATACAAATATTCCATATTTTATTTAAGGTTTTCTGATATGTTTGATTGTGGATGTGTTATTGTTATACCATTCATGGTTTGTGGAGAAAGTATTGACATTTTTTATGCTAGTTTTAATACAAATGTTTATGTTATAACCTTTTCATATGAGGAATGCATTGGACTTAGTAAGTGACGGGTGGATCCCGCTATAGCTCCTCAATGCATTGGTAGGTCTCATGAGACAATCTAGTGTCTTGGCATAAGGCCTTGACTATGTGGTTATGATAGTCTGGCATTATGCATTCCATCATTATGAAAGTGGTTAGTGATATTGCATCTGATTATTCGACTTGTAGAATATCAATGTGAACAAGTAAAGGCATTACTTCATTTTATTGTTTCCCTATTATGATGAAGTTCAAGTTTAAAAGGATTTTATTTTAGTTATACATTGCCTTAAATGTTTATGCTTATTTATGAAGGTTTCCTCTATATTGTTATCCTTACTGAGTATCTGATCTCACCCCTTTCTATGTTTTATTTTTCCCAGGATTCCATGAAGTGTATTGTGATTGATATGTAGGGTTAAGCCAAGGGAAAAATGATATTTGTGAAGGATTATTTTTGTTTTTTGTATGTTATGAAGTGTAATTTAATATTCATGTATGTAATATATTTTCCAAGACTACTAAACTGATAGGTCCTTCGGGACTTGATTCCTTGTAATCATGCCAATGTATTAAAATAATGCACCGACTCTGGGTAACTGGGGTCGGGGCGTTACATAATTCTTTACCCAATTTGTTGAAAAGATATATAATTCCAAGACCACCTGTCACAAAGTGGAAATGTCTCTTAGGTGTCCCGTTTTACACCCCTTTCCATGCCATCTCATGAAATACAAATATTTACCTAGTAAATTTGAGGGATATAATGAACTCAACCATCACATAAAGATAAATCATACATATATGTTCCATTAGAACATGAAAATTCATAATTCCATCACAACATAATTGACTTTTGAGAAAGAAACGGGTTTTATAAAAACATATATAATAAATTTTCATAAACCATCTAGAGAAATAATGTGGATAGTATCATTAGAGAATACCCATAGTAAAGTATACAAAACATTAATGTATGTTTAAAAAGAGTAAAAATACTTTTATATAGTACTAAAAAGATTATTTAAAAAAATAGAAATATCCTTTACTTTTGAAAACATTTATTTTAAATGAAAATAATTTAAAAAAATGGGAATATATATTAATTTAGAAAACCATGAAAATATGGATAGGAATTTTATTACATTAAAATAAATAAAATAGTGTTAAATTTTTTTTCATATTCAAGACATTAAAAATAAATAGTATTTTCACACATTTCAAAAGAAATTAAAGTCAATAGAAAATGGATAATGCAGAAAATGTTTAAAAATACTCCTTTAAAATATTTATAATGAAATTAAAAGTTAATATAAAGTGATATTATGAAATTATATAAGTATATATGAGTATATACATAAAAAATACAGATAATAGGTAAATAGGGGAGAAATATTTCTAACCAAATGAAGTTATAAGGTTGGTTCAACTAACAGGTGTACTTTTAATTAAATTATGAACTATAGGGAAGTAAAATGATATAAATGTGTGTAAACCCAATATATAACAATGTTATAAGAAAATAAATGAGTTTTTAGAGATAAATAACATATAATTTCTCTAAATATGAATTTAAACATTGACAATCTCGGTTTCAATGTGAGATTAGAAAAGAAACACTTACAAATTTTGTAACTTTTGAATCAAAATTAATTGAAAGAGAGAACATGAAATAGATATCTAGATATATTTAATTGAATTAAAATAATTATAATATACATTAATTGGATGTATATAAACTATACAAAATAAAAAAAAATTGTGAATATAAATAATATCTCAATGAAGGGAAATTGGGATAAGAAACCCTTACAAAGATCATAACATGTTATGTAAGAATATATCAAAGAATCGAATATGAAAAATAAATGTAAATCCATATAAAATAACTCGAAATATTATATATAAATCATATGTTAATTGACATTATATTAAAATAATATAGTCACTAATGAAAGGATATAACTTAAGAAACAAAATTAAGTTAAGAATCCCTTTACCTTGACAACTAACACACCTTATTCGTCCTCTAACCTAATAAATAATAAAATTATATTAATTAATTAATTAATAACCATTTTAATATTCATTTTCTTATTATTAATACTTTTATTTTATCATGTTTAATTTATTTACCAAATTTTTATAACTCATGTTAGTCATTTAGAGTTCATTCATTTCACACAGTCCAAAAGTATTGGGATATAATTGAAATTGTAAAATATCATTGTACAATGGTCCCATAATATTTAATGGTATTTTATATATATCATTCTATAACAATTTAGTTTCATTATTTAATGATATTATGACCATTCATAAAATCATCCTCGATAATCCTATTTTCTATGATGGAATAAATGATTAAGATTGTTTCCATTTAATTATATTATAATGATGGATATTTTAACATTAAAAACACATGATTAGTAAATTACTTGAATATTAATTTTATATTCAGTCATGAAATAAATTTTAAAAAATACCCATTAAATATGAATGTTTATGAAAATATTATCATTCACTTTGGTAGTGTAAAACCACCATGGTGAGCGATGTGTTTCAAAATAGTTTAAATAATTGGAAAACCCAATAAATATTTGAGTATTATAAAAACATTATAATTTAAATATCATAATTTTGTAGGGTTAATTTTAATTATTATACATGTTATTGAAAATATTAATATGGTAATTCAAATGAGGAAACATTATTTTAAAAAATCCCATATTTTTACATAGTAACAACTTATAGAATGAGTTTAGTGAGAGGTAATAGATTATCTATAAGAATTTAAAGATCAACATGATATAAATAAAAAGATAATAGAATAATGGAGACAAAATATTAGATATTTTAAAAAAAATTAAGATAAATTATCCAAAATAATAAAGGATAAAGGGGATTGGAAACCCATACCTTGTTCTTTGAATTTACACCTTCGGATTGAGTCTAATGCTTTTGGAGAAATAACTTTTGGCATGAAAAAATACATATTAACATGGAAAATGCATTTTTATAATTTAATTTTGATATAATTAATTTATAAAAACTAAATTTATTTATTTTTTAAAGGTTATAATGAGTCCACTTTTATACGAAAACTTTGATGGTGCTTTCAAAAATATTCAATATTTAAAGGCCAAGAATATAATTTTAAAATTTAAAGTGCTTCATATATGAAAATTATATGATATTATTGACCATTATAAATACTAATTTACTTAATATAATTTTTTTAATTTATAATTAATTTTTAATAATATATACCCTTTAAATTCCTTTTCAAGGTTACTCTCATAATTTAACTTTAAAAATTTCTGGATAACTATGAAATCCAAATTTAATAATTTAGATAATTTCATACCAATAATTTTTATGCATAACAATCATTTAAATCCATAATTCATCCCAATATTATCATTTTAAATATTTGAAAACAATTTACTTTTATTTTTTCCTACTTACAAAAGCACTATATCAACACTGAGTAAACGTTTTGGTAATTATCCTATTAATTAGTTTTAAAAATATATTAAATACATAAATATAATTTATTTTTCATAAATATAATCGTATTACCCCATTAATGATATTAATTATTTCCATTTATATCTTGAAAAAAAAATTTAAGATAAGAATATTGACTTTACTTACCTTATGCAAGCACTGGGTAAGCATTTTGTAAATTAACTTGTTATATATTTATAAAATTTATTAATATATATATATATATAATTTATTTGTAATTATTTTTATCCTTTATGTATATAATATCCTTATCCCCTCATATGTGTTATCTTAAAGACCCATATTTTGACTTTTTCAATGCTACGCAAGCACTATGTCGACACCAATAAATGTTTTCATATTTAACTTGAAATAAAATTAATTTATATTAATTAGATAATAATTTTATTAAATTTTTAGTATATTATCATGTAATACTAATTCTATAGGTTTCATAAAATTTTAATTTATATTTACATCATTATGGTTTCAAAAAAGTTACGGTACTCATAAAAACTGTATTTTTTATTATTCATAATAAAAATCAACATATTCAGATTTATTCTAGAAATTAACTCTAAGATAAATTTGAGATTACAATACCAAAAATTATTTCTATTTTATCAGATTAAAATTTTAAATTTTATATATTTTATTTTTAAATAAAATCATATAATAAATGAAAAAATATTATTATAGAATAAAAACTACTTTTTTGAATAAAAAATCATATTCTTGCTTCACAACTTGATAAAATTAATTATAATATTATCATAATAAAAAATATCAACATTAATTTATGTAATTATCATGAATAACCATTTATAATATATTTCATAATTAAATATTTTTTAAAATGGATCAAGATAATAAATTATGTTAATGAAATTTGTCCAGCCTTTAAATAAAACATCCCTTATGAGATTTAGTAAACATAATGGGTATCTAATTAATTATATATAATAATTTTAAAAATTATATGAACATATAAAAATGTTTAAATTAAATATACAATTCATAATAATAAATATTAATAATCTATTCAAGTGATATATTTTTAAAATTACATGGGTTGTCATAAGTTGATCCACTTATTCTCATCACATATGTGAAATTACAGTTTAAAATCCTGTGGATATTCTCGTGGTTTAAATTATAGTGATTACATGAATTTTTTAATGTCCATTGAGAAAACTCATGATTTATAAATCATATAGGGACACTCATGGTTTAAAGTTCATGTGGGGACACTCTAGAAGGCTTGGTGTTTTCTTGGAAGGTGTTGGGGTTTAGAGATTACCACCTATTAAAAGGGATATGGTAAGGTATTTGTGTTAGTATTTTAGGATTTAAACTCTAGGATTCATCCTATGTATCATGGTGCAATATGAATCAAATCCCATTTAGTTTGAGTTTACATTTTAAGGTCTTGTAGAAGTACCAGTTTATGCAGTTTAACATCATTTGTTAATGAAAAGTATTTCATTAAAGGGGTGAAAATAAGTTATTTACCATGGATTATACATTTGGATTTATGGAAGCTTCTTAGATAGAAAATAATATACAAAGACTTGAAATTTTTTTTCTCATCCCTTTATTGGAAAAGATGGTACGTATAGGACTTATAAAAATACTTTTCAAAGCTCGGCTGATGTAGAGGGATTGATGATAATGGTAAAAAATATTGATCCTATGTATATAGTTTTCATGAGTAAGTCTATATTGGGTAGGTGTGGGTCCCAATATTTATGAACTCTCATGTAATATTGCTTTATAGAGAAGGAATCAAATATATGTCTTGGTTGGGGTGTCATGCAAGATGGGTATTGTGTAATAGAAGATATTGCCTGAGTCATTTATCCATAACATGAAGGTTGTTATTCATAGAATGGAATTGTGTGAAATAGTCTCAATTAATTTTATAATACATTTATGGGATTGTGTGAAGTAATTCATATATGTTTTCCACCTACAAAAGAATAAGTAATTTTACCTATTTTGAGTTTCCATAAGGGAAACTCAAGGATCATCTAATAGCTCTAGTGAATGACCTCTAGTAGGGAACTAGTCTCACCCAAATTTTTCCTAAGGTATAAGTTGTTTATTGCAGTGAAAAAGGGGTTTTTGAATCCTCAGAGACCTTAGAAGAACCTACAGACACTCAATCTACAGATTTTTTTTTGATATGAAATGGCTATCTTTGAGGTTGATTTTAGTTTTATTATTAGATAAATAAAATAAATAATTAAATTCAATTTATTATAATGGTTTCATCCTTGAATATTTCAAAGGGTTTATTGGATGAATAACATCTTAAATTATTTTAATTTCATTAACTTGAGATGGATTCATTCAACGAAATCATGATAACCTCATCATATACATGTATAACACCTTAAAAAACACATGCTAACCAAATATACACATAGTGGATCATTTTCTTGATCACTATAAGGTAAAATATCTAATTATAACTTGAAAATTGTGACCATAAAATTCAATAAGGAATGAGAAGAAAAAAAATAATTCAATGAAAAACTCAAATAAAATAAATTATTAAACTTTCATAGAGTGAAAAATAAAACCAAATATAGCCCATTTCTACTACGTTGGATCAAACTATAATATTTTTATCCCTCCATTGATTTTATTATCTCAATATAAATGCGAAGTAGAGTCATGAGGTTGGAAGTGAAGAATAAAAACAATGAAATAAAGTTCAATCCATTATTATGTGAATAATTTCAAAAGATTTGGCTTGAATAAGTTCACACCATGAGGAAATGGAATCAATGAGATGTGAATAAAGAACATAATAAGAGGTAATAATGGACATTTATTAAAAAAAAATAAAGAGATTTTAACAACTTACATGATAAAGAAATGTAATTAAAACATCAAATTAGAATAATAACATTAAAATAAAAAAATACACAACCTCTTCCAAACAAAACCTCCCCCACTACCTTAAATATCCATTTTGGGATCCTTGGGTCAATACAACATTAAAACTATTCACCTCAATTAATTGTGGTAGTTATAGGAGGGAGGAAAATTAATTGAGAGTGGACTTTTCCACACTTGAAAAAAAATTAGAGACTACTTGAATCCACCCAAAAGATGTGCCAAAAAGAATCTTACATATGGATTAATTAGGGGGAGAAATAGAAGAAGAAGCTAAATCCCAATCAGTCCCCTAACATCCAATAAAATTTCATCCCATTTGAATTTTTGGTTTTAGAGATACGACCAAAATGGTGTGTTGTCATTATATGCCACATAATTTGGACCATAATTTCATCTTTAACTTAGGATTACTATAACTCCATTAAAACATAAAATTTATCTTTTTAAACTATTTAAATAAATATTTATCCTATTTTACTCTATCTCTAGTAAAAATTATAGCTGTATTAGTATTTGATCTTGTCATATATAGTCATTTAATTGGGCTATTGTCTAGTTCACTTTTCTAAGAAAGTTCTTGGTTCAAATATCACTTTGTAGTCTTACCATTCGATTATTTACTAGATTTATAATTATAGAATTCTCTTCATAAAATGTAATACTCAAAAATGAAAAATGAAAATAAAATCAAGACTACTAGGTATTTTACGAGGTGTTAAAAAATGTACCATGTAATAGTTCATTTTAAGAAGGAATTATAATCATAATATGAAATAATGTTCAAATTTAAAAATTTACTAAAAATGGTGTTTATGAATAATGAATCACATGAAAATTATATATTAACAATGAATATTAACCTATTTTATTAGATAATCATGAAACTATAATGGAATCACATTTTTAATATTCATAACCATAATTGGTATACTATATGGTTATACTTGAAGTTGGATAGTGGAATATCCTAGGGGAAGATGATGGATTTTGTGCCTTAGATGAATGAAATAGTGCAAGTTTGGGGATATAAGGTAGGAGGGTGTGACACTACCATATAAGATCTATATCCGAGTAGAAGGGATACCACTAAGGTTGTTATAGTTGTAAGATATATTAAGGTGGGCTTGGGGTTAGACATCACTGCAGATAAAGAGCTCCCCAAGAAGTGAGTTTGGTAGTAAGATAAATCATCTGATACCTTTGAGGCTGATCTTAGTATGGATATATGGAAGCATATATGTTCAATCAACAACATACATGTAGATGTGTATTTACCATAAGACTAGAAATAAAAGGATCATATTCTAATACACTTCGTACAATGATAGTTTTGGGGGTAGTAATAAACCAATTGAATGTTCTTACGTTGTATTGGGTAGGCTATAGTCATACCCACGATTTCTTGGTTAGATATGAGGGCCTATGTCATTATACTGGGTAATTTGACATAATCCCACATCCAAGAGTGATACTTTATAGACTAAGTGATAGTGATTCTCAAAGAATCTCCCAATGGAGCCTCAGGAGATGCTGAGACACTCAGAGACATGGATAAGAGGGAGTTTAGCAGATATGATTAATTCTTGGGGAATCAATGTAGAATGTCAAAATAATTCTAATCAAGGTAAGAAAAATACACCTACTAAGGAGTTGGGAGAACTCATGTAAGGCTAGGTAACTCTCGGGTATTAAATTTTCATATTTTCACTTTTTATCCTTGAGAAAACCTAATTCCATATATTTTACTTTTTTTTGGAATTGGTGGGAAAGGGAACTCTACAGAAACCCATGGATCATTCATTAAGGATATGTGGTGATAAAATTACTAATGGAAATGAATAAGGATAATTATCCCTATATTCCTTTCCTTTCCCAATGATTCAATTATTTTTATCTATTGATGTTTTAAAGGTGTAGTTATCCACATATTAATTTTAGCGTTTAAGGGTGTTAATGATTATCCAACTGTAGGTCTTTAAAGTTATGATTGAATCCTTATATTTTTCTTACAAATTCTTTCAAGGGTATTTGGTTAAAACATTCTTAATTTTATCACTTGAAATATATCACATTGGGTCAATCAGCCAAATGTAGTAGCCACTAAGTTTCCCACTGATGTCATAGGGTCCCTGATAATGGGGTATGCCTCTAGTGTTTCGGATCTAAATTTATTATCTAGTGTAGTAAATGAATATAGTCAGGGGTCTAAGACCCCTATCATTTTTCTATGGAAGTAATATGATAGATCAACCATCAATGTGCTAGTAAATAATTCATTTTATAACTCCATTATTTTATTACTATTATATACTAAACTAATATATGTATTTACATGGAAGTTGTCCCCATAGAGGAGTAGCATCATTGAATATTGATGGTTTAAGAGGGATTCATCACTAACCTAATGGATTCTGAATTTGACCAAGCACATAAACTCTTAATTTCACATGACGTTGAGCCCACCAACATGTTGGTGGTGAAACACTATCCAAAGGAACAGATCGCTCAAGAAGAGCCTATCATGATATCAGAGGATGAGCTATATAATGTAGAGGTAACACCTAAAGACCCAAGTCCTTATCACACACTCTAGGAATTGATATAGATGGATCCTAAAACTAAGACTACTTCTTTGATTCTTGATTTTTTTTTCATGTGCGATCCTACTATAAAATATAAATATGAATCAAAGTCAAACATGGATAAGGAATACAATGTGACCTGACATGGGGCATGGATGAACATCTAGGGCTTCATCACCTTCACACCATTGGGTTAGATGGGTATCTAGATGGAAAATATTAATTATCAGCTGGTGATCTGGGAGATGGTGGGGTAAACAATAAAAACCTCAAAACCATGACCCATGACATCTTTTTCGATAATAAGTTGATCAAGGTTTGAGGATTTGACTTTGTTCGAGCTATATCTATGACTCAAACTATGGTGGATCTATATGTGAATCAAGATGAGATGGCACTATATGAAGAGGAGGGGTTTCAAAAACAATTCCTCACACTTTTTAATGGGAAGATTCAATCTCTCACCTAAGGACTCAATTAGTGGCAGCTGAAGTCAAGTTGGCCCAAGAAATGAATTTTGTGTCTAAGTCCAAGGCTCAGTAAGACATCCTACAAATTTAGGAAATGGAGGTGTTCCCATTAGCTGATATTGAAATGGATGAGTTGAAAAGGATAAAAAAACATTCAAATCCTCATAATAAATGTTGTACATGCTTAAAGATCCAATTACATGGGTGCTTCTATAGGCCACCTTTCCATTTAAAGGAGGGAATCTAATTTATGGATGGATCTCTTTAACATTTTCTATATTATAAAATTACTTATTTGAACTACATGTGTTAAATATTACTGCATATTAATTGTGTTAATGAAATAATCAACTAAAACATATAATATCATGTGAGTCAACCTTTTTTTGAGAAATAAGAGACAACAGAGGATTTTCTATATTACACAAGAGTGTGTAATAGGGTTTCATGAGTTGGGGTTGGAATATCACATTTACCATAGTGAAAAAAAACTATGAATAAAAGGGGACTAAGTTAGTGAAGTTCCAAAATGGATGATTCTACCTTGCAATGTGCAATATTAAAAGAGGCTTAACACCAAGGGTGTTATAATTCCACTTGAGTGAAGTGAAGTGAGAGAAAGGAATGTTTTGATTTTGGTAGTTTGAATTGATGAAGAGGGGAAGATAGGATTATGATGATGAATGTTTTCTAAGTTTGAAATATTGGTTTCACTACTATATCATACAAATGGGGGAGAACAATGTTAAGGAACAATAATGACCAAATTAGAAAGATGGGTTCCACTACATCAATATCTAGGAAGTTCCCTATTGGGTATGCGCCCTAAAAGGGAGGTTTGTCAAAACTATGGAACTATTTCATCACTATTGACTGAGGGGAGTCAATTTAAAAAACATTATGGATGTTATTAAAATTTGGGGACACAAAGTGTGTTTGATAAAGAGGGGATGTTATTAAAAAGAGTTTGAGAACTCTGAGTTCTATGATATTGTGCATTGATTATATCAATGGGGAGTGCCAAAATAGATGGAAGACATGTGGACCAGTGGGCCAGATGAAAATTCTAGCCTCATGAGAGATAATAGATTAAGGTTCAATCATGATCTAATAATTGTAATGACATTATCTCAAAGGCTACTATTTTAGGGCCATATATTGGACCATTGGATTCTAGATTTTATGTTTATACAGATTAAACCATTGTATTCTATAGTTTTGGTTTATAAATCATAGACTATAGGAATGGTTTTAACAACCCATTCTTTTATAAAAGTAATACCTTTTGAATGACTAAATTTCATATAGAAAACACATGAACTACTTTTTTTATTTTGGACCATTATACAATATATCTCGTTAAATTTAAAATACTATTAAGAGTCTTAACATTTGATAATATAGTCATTTTATAGTGATCATTAAGAGTAATATATATTAATAGGTATGATAAAGTCAAATTAACGCAGAAAGAAGAAGTGATGGCCTCAACTAGTAGGATTATACCTCATGAAGCCCATTTATCGGAGATTCTAAGGAAGATGGAGTCAATGAGATTTTCCCTTGACCAAGCCCAAGTCAAGATTAAATAACTAAATCTTGAGTGAAACTGTTTACGAGATAATTTCAATATTATTGATATCACATCCCAAACCATGTTCATCGAACCACCCCAAAAGTACCACCATCACGCACCTTACCCTTCAGGCGTATGCTAGTTTAAAAAGGATTTATGTATCTAGAACCTATAATTATGAATTTTGATATTTTATCAATTAAATAATGATTATATTTATCCATTTTTATTATTACTTTATCAATTATTATATAATGAGTTGGGTAAAAATTAATTTTTAACTAAAAAATAACAAAATTTTATTTTCAAGAAATATATAGTTTCAATTAAGACATTATTTTGATAAATTCAATAATTATTAAAATAAATGATAAAAAAATATCATATTTAAATTATTTAAATATAAATGATAATATAATTTAATTATGTCCTATGTAATTTTTATAAGGGTTGAAAAGTGGTTAATATCGTAAAAACTAATATTTTACAATAAATATGTATTTTTAATTACAAGTGATAAAATATCATATTTAGAAAATTATTTCGAAAAAATAAATATTATTTTTAAATATTCATGTTAAAATTATCTAATGGGAAATGTTTCAGAATTTTCTAAGACAATCGAATTTTAGGGTAAAAATTAAATGCTGTATAAATATATGATTTGTATTATTACATCATAATATCCCAAAAGTGATCTAATGAATTATATAAATTGTAGAAATGACCAAAAATATATTTATCCTTTAAAATAATTTAATTTTGATGTTATTTTATTGATTTTGTAATCCCTTAATGAATCCTAAAAACCTATATTATATTTTATGGTTCTAAAATCAATTAATTATAAACATGACCCACTTATACATCACCAATGGTGTTATTTTACTATTTTTGGTTCATGGACTTATATAATATTTTTAAAAACTCCCCCTTGTCTAAAACCATGGGAAAAACCTTGCTAATTATATTTGAATTTGATTATTTTATTATAGAGTCCAAAGCCTAATTTTAGAAATTAATAAAGAAATCCCATCTCTTTTTCTATAAATACCCTCCCAACCTCCCACTAATATTCACTAAACCCCATTAATAATTAATTTTATCTCTATAACCTCATCCTAATCCCACCCAATGCATTCCCAAGCTCTTAATAAGCTCTTCTCACAATTTTATAATCACACACTCAAGGTAAGGGATCCTTTCCGCCTCTTTATTCAAACACTTTCCATGTATTTTTTCATTTATTTGTAATTTTTCGTATTGAAATTTGTTTTTGAAACATCCATTTTATTATCTTTATGATGTATAATTAATTAAATACCACATTTCACTCTCATTAAACCCATCAATGAATCACCATGTACACCCATTATGCTTTTGAAATTATCCTACAATTTTCCATGCCAAACATTTATGTAGTGAATACTCATACCCATTTATACTCATGGGTATTCCCATAGATATGCATATATTTTATTTATTGTGTAATTCCATTTATATAAACCACATTCCTTAATCATGGGATTATAGGATATGAAATATGTTCTTATGTTGAATGATATATGTGGAACAAAAGGTCATATACATAATATGAATGTGATGGGTGGGACTGGAATTATATATTCTTCCAATTAATTGGATAATGATTTAATCTCATGATATACCATGTGTGGTGCATGGGAGGTTATCTTAACCATTTTATGTTATGATGCCTTTTAATTTATCCTCGACTTAGCTTATGATGTCATGTTTCATGTTGTTTTCACATTCATATATTGCTTTGATGTTATCATATTAAATCATGCTTTGACGTTCACATTTATAATTATCACCCCCTTTATGTCACGTTGATATTACTATTTGATAACATGTATTAATTTCATCATGTTATTCTTTTATTATTCCCTCACTAGGATTTATAACTCACCTATTTCTTATGTATATCCCCAAGTTATGTCCAACAGTTTTAGAAGAGAGATTTAATTTTAAGAGAATGTTAAAGAGTTTTAAATAATGTTGTTATATCCATGTTTCAAGTTATTATGTTATGTATCTAATTACCCAAACACACTAGGCCTTTATATCTTTTGGAATTGTTTTATGTGTGACTTTTTGTAATAAATCATGAATTAAGGTGTATTTAAGATATGTGTTGTCATAGTTGGTATCAGAGAAAGGTCTAGTTATTTTGGGGACTTGGATTAGAAAATG
Organism: Viscum album; assembly: GCA_963277665.1. Classification (NCBI taxonomy): domain Eukaryota; kingdom Viridiplantae; phylum Streptophyta; class Magnoliopsida; order Santalales; family Viscaceae; genus Viscum; species Viscum album. The sequence goes on from OY728165.1 coordinate 686,037,019, forward strand.
TTATTTAAAGTCTTATCGATAAGACTAAATGTAGGTAAAAACCCTAAATTATGGTAAAATATAGAGTAAGTGGTTCCCAAGTAACAAAATCATTATTTGGATACTACAAGTAGATGTGGCTCTGACACAATCCTACCTAGGGGTAATAACCCTGAAAAGGGTGAATTGGGAATTAACTCGACCGTCACTTAGTGAATCAAAAAGAGGCCTTTTTGAAAACCTGGTTTACCACCCCCAAGGTATATGATTAGGTAAATTTACAATATCCTTATAAAACATCATGAAGTGAACAAAAATTCGTATCAGATTTTAGTTAAGAAATACACCACAGATAAATTATATTGAAACCTAAAAATTCACTGGTTAAGGAACATATGACATTTATATGTTATCCCATCAATTTTTATAGTTCCACTTTAATAGTTTGGCAATTTTCATCCCTAATTTTTCCATTATTTTAGTCAATAGATTTAAATAGGATGATCCAAGTCAACAACCAATGTGATGGGAAATTCCCAAATGAGATGCCCAAACCAATGGGAGTAAAAGGCATGAAATTCATGGAAAATACTTACTTAATTAACTCAATTTATAAAAATATACATGAATGATTTGGAAAACCCACATCCACCTTAGAAGGATAAATCTACAATCGAGACCTTTATACAATAAAGGAATCTGAATTTAAATGAATCTTCTGATCCTTTAATCATAGAAAAATTGATCCAATTCATTGAGAAGAACTTCTCGATACTTCAATGTTATGATCTATAAAAAGTCATACAGGCTTTTTATTATATGGAGGAATAAGTTGATCAATGGTGGAAATTGATCAAAAATATGAATCCTGGGGAAAAGATCTAATTTATGGAATGGAGATAATTTCAGAAAATGTTTTTTGATAAATATTTTCCATGAACTCTCCAACTTAAAATAGAGATGAATTTCCCTAGCTCAAGAAAAATGACGATGAATTCATTGGGGAATATGAGGTGAAATTAGAAATATTTTCACAATATTCCTTTGGGTTTGTCATTGACCTTGAAAGTAAATTTGAATGATTCTTTGGTGGACTAAAATATAATCTATTAAAATATTTGGTGATTTAGTTATTTTACATCTATGACTAAATTTTATGATGTCCCTCAAAATTGAAATAGTGGTGAATCTCATAGGCCTCATGGGTCAAGAGATTATAAGAAAATAATGGATTTATTTCTATTTGTGTGATGGAGAAATATCAAGGGGGAAAGAAAGTATAATATCCCACTTGTCAAAAGTGTAGAAATATGAACCCTATAAATTTCCTAAAGGGTATAAGTAAATGCTATAAGTGTAGGAAGGAAGGGAACCAAGCTAGTGAATTCCAATGAGAGAAACCAAAAAATGTTACTGAAGAAAGGAATGCTTCAGTAAAACCTCATTCTATTTTCCAATGTTTCAACTACAAGGAATAAGAAAACTATGTGAATTAATTCATTGAGAAAAGGGTTTTAGATGATAGCTGATGACAACAAATCCCAAGGCATAGAGATAAAGTTCAAGATTATGTTATCACAACATCTTATGTGGATCCAAACAATAATTTGGGAATAAGTACCCTAGTTATTCATTTATGGATAGTTAATGTACTATTTTATTCTTGTTCAATGCATTCATTCATATCAAACATGTTTAGTAAAACAATTAAAAATCCGCCTCTAAACATTGAAGTTGAGATATCTATAGAAATTAAAAATGGAGAAATTATTGAATCCCAAATATATAACTTCTCCCATATCCATATTTTGAGGCTGAACCTTCCAAAAAAACCTTTTGATAATCTCTTTAGAAGAATTCAATGTTATTATAGGTACAGATTGGATTTCCTTATATATATCCTACCTAAATTTCTAATATAAGGAAATCAACCTTTCTATCACAAAATTTTGTACGATTCTATAAAAGTTAAAAGAGGTGGATGAATCCTCTTTGGTATCATCAAATCAAGAATCGATATTATTACCTTATCATAAGTCATATCTCGCTCCAGTGATTGATTCTAAGGAAAATATCATCCTTGATTACATGACCATTATAAGGGGATAAGATGATGTTTTTCCTAAAGAATTTATGTCTATTTATCTGATTCATGAGGTTTATTTATCAATCGATATTATACCCAGATCTTTCCTAATATCCAAGACTCCATATATATTTTTCACTATTAAACTTGAACAGCTAAATAAGAAACTATATGGGAATTTGGATAAAGGGTTTAGACACCCAAGTGCTTCACCATGGGCTGTGAAAATCCTCATTGTTATGGAGGATGGGTATATGGACCTATGTATTTATTATTATAATCTCAACAATATAATGATAAATAAAAACTATCATCTACTATGTATTTATAGAAATTTTGAGTAGTTACATAGAGCCCAATACTTCTTAAAATTGGATATTTTATCATGGTATTATTAATTAAAGGTGAAGGATGGGGATATATCTAACACAAATTTTCATTCAAGGCATGGTCACTACATGTTAATCGGGATTCCATTTTGACTAACTAATTCTCTAGATGTCTTTATTGACTAAATTAATAGAGTCTTTAGGGATTACCTCAAAAAATATTGGTATTTTTTATATATGATATTCTAATTTAATCCAAAATTAAGGAGGAATGTTAGGATAATTTTAATGATGTGCTAACAACCATAAAAAGGGGAAATTATATGTGAAATATATTAAATGTATGTTTTAGATGGGTAAAGTAACATTAATGGGGCATATTATCACTAGAAAAGGGATATATATGGATCCTTCAAAAATAAAGATAATTGGAGTATAACCCAAACTAATTTGGAGATCCATAGTATCCCTAGATTAGCTAGGCACTATATATGATTTTTTAGAAACTTATCATGATTGACAATCCCATTAACCGATCTAACATTAAAGGGAGTAAATTTTTTCTAGACTCATGAATATGAGATGGGATTTAAAGAGTTAAAGAATAGGATAATCATTAAACCTATTCTAACATTACCCATTGATGAGGAATAATTTGTGAACTATAGAGATTAATGAAGAAATGTATTAGGTTGTGTACTCATGAAATATTAAAAGGTGAAAGGCTATGAATCCCTCCAATTAAATATACATGAGAATAACTATCCAATTCATGGTCTATTATTGGATATATTATCTTTTACTTGAATATTTCGGGACATTATCAATATGGGGAGAAGTGTGACATATATATGGATCATAAAAGACTCAAGTATATATTCACACAAAAGGAGCTCAACATGTAATAAATAAGGTGGTTGAATATGATAAAGTATTATAAATTTTCAATCCATAATTATCTTATGATGGTGAAGAAAGTGGGATATACTATGAGTAGAAAGGATCATACAACCCTATCCATGATGAGGAATAAAGGGGATGAAATCTTCTAGGATATGAAAAGGATGGACATGCGAATAATAAAATGATCTTCTATTTGAGTGTATGAAATGAAAATTTGAGTGTGAAATTTTTGAAGGGGGAGAATGTAACTTATCAAATAGTTATAAATAAATTTCCTTTTGAATTAATAAATTTATTATATAAAACACAATCACTATTTGGTTAATTTGGATAGTTATAAAATATATCCTATCATATTTAAAATATGGTTAAGCATCTTAAACATTGATAATATAGTTTTTGTAAAGTGATCATTAAGAGTAGTATATATTAAGGGTTATGATAAAGTTCAATTGAAACAGATGCAAGAATTAATAGCCTCAACCAGTAAGATCATACCCTATAAATCCATTTTATTGAAACTTATAAGGAAGAGGGAATTAATTGGATTTTCCCTTTTCCAATACCTATATAAGATTAAATAATTGAAGATTGAGAATAAATGTTTATGGGAGAAGTCAATCTTTTCAAGATCATAACCCAAACCATGTTTTTCAAACCACCCCATGAATATACCATCACCACACACCTTACCTTTACGATGTACACTAGTGTAATAATGGGTTATGTACCTATAATTTATCACTATTAATATTTATATTTATTATAATTAAATAATGATTATATTTATCCATTTTTTTATTACTTTATCAATTATTATATAATTATTTTGATAAAAATTCAATTTTGATATGGAAAAAAATAAAATATGTATTTTTTCGAAATATATGGTTTCAATTAAGAAACTCTTTTGATAAAGTCAATAATTTTTGAAATAAAAGATTAAATATTCTTATTAGATAATAATTTTTTAAATATAAATTATTATATAATTTAATGAAGTCCAATTTATTTTTTAAGGGTCAGAAAGAGGTTAATATCATAAAAACTAATATTTTTTAGTAAGTAAATATTTTTTAACGTGAAAAATAATCATATTTAGAAAATAATTTTTATGAAATAAATATTATTTTTTAAATTATTACATCAAAATTATCCAGTGAGGAATTTTTTATAATTTTATGAGATAGTAAAATTTTTTCGTAAATATTAAACACAGTATAAATATATAGTATGTATTATGAAATCATTATATCCAAAAAATTAATGTAATAAATTATATAAAAATAATACAAGCCCAAATATATATTTATACTTCAAAATAATGTATTTTTTAGGTAATTTTATTAATTTTATAGATCCTTAATGAATCCCCCAAAACCTATATTGTATTTTATGGTTCTAAAATCAATTCTTTATGAACATGACACACTTCCACATCACAAATTGTATTATTTTAATATTTTAAGTTATTTTCCTTATATAATATATAACAAAACTCCTATTTTTTGGAAACTATGGGAAAAAACATGGGAAGGTTTGTGTTTTTTTATCATATAGAGTTCAAAACCAATGTTTGGAAATTAATAAAGAAACCCACTCTCTTTTTCTATAAATACCCTCCCAATCTCCCACCCCACTTTACTAAAAACCAATTGAGAATAAATTTAATATTCCACTCTCTCTCTCTAAGTAATACTTAAGGTGTTATGAAACTTTTGATAATTCCCTTAAGCTTTTAAAACTTCCCTATTAATTTAAAAGATTCTATCCTCCTCCTCCATATTCAATAATATTCATTGTATTATTCCATTTTATTTCCAATTTTTCATGTTATAATGTGTCTTTTAACATACATTTTATAGTACTTATAATTTCCAAGTAATGACTGACTATATAGTGATAATTTTTTCTTCTAACTTTTCTATTCCTTTTTGTTTTGGAAATCAAAAACACTTTATTTATTATTACTTTACTAACCTTTTATGTCCTAAGAGTTTTAAAATGTTTTGGTAGAAAAAAAATACATTTACCATACATAGAATTATTTTTTAAATTTTCATGAATACCAAATAACATTCTTCATTACAATTGTCATAATTAGTATGGATACAATAAACATTGTATTCACCTTTATTGGGACATATACAAGATTTCATGTATAGACTTTCTTAATGAAGAAGTATTTATAATTGAAATTATAACGAGACTGATAAATAGCATAATCATTCATGTAAAGATGAATCTTAATGGAATTTTTAAGAAAATATATTAGATAGACTTAGTTTATATTCTGAATATACAAAACTGGTTTCTAATGTAAGGAATTCTTTTACAATGTAATGTGGTAAAATAATATGACATCACACATTATTTTATTATAGATTGTAATTTTACATGTGTCAAAGTTGTTACAATAAACTATGAGAAAATATAATCATTGGGAAATCAATATGACTATTGGGGAGACGCCTATAAATGCCAAGATTTTAGTAGAGTTTGATTCTGATCAATTACATTTGAAAATTTCCATCGAGAGAGAGCCCTGAAGATTGAAATCATTAAAATCTTGTTCTTAGTAGTTGTAATCATTTATATGTCTTTTGTTTAGTAATCATTGAATATGATTGTGTGAATACAATCAAGGGATTATGATGGTAGGAATATGTAGATACCAATCATCATATTTATTGAGGGAATATGGGGATAGTGTGATAGAATTTGATCCATCGGATCGAGGGTTTCTGAGGATAGGCAGACAGATAAGCTGATCATTATATCATAGTATTTACTTAATAAGGAAATATATACATTATTTTAAGTATAAAACCAGGAAACCTTTATCCTAGGTTTTTGGAAACCCTTATCTTTTAGTTAAAATAGGTATATTCATTTGTATTACTTGTTTTCTTATAGGTCTTATTTCTGCTACACGAAATAGAATGTGATACAGTAATATTTATATTTTAATTTTTATATTATTCATTATAATAGATTTTTCTATGATACAATTATATTACTTAGTCTAAATCATTTCATCTATGAATATGATATTACTCTGATTGCAATTATATATGCTTTTAATATAGGATCCTTACTTTCTTCTATATACTTTTATATAATCATAACTATTGTGATTAAGATTTTAATATATGTATATTAAATCATCTATGATTATAAACTATGGTAAATAACATATCATAATAATTTTGATTATGATACTCCTTTAATTAGACTAAGGGGAAAGTATAAATCCAGTTTCATTTTTCTTAAATTGGTTTTTATGAATTTTTTATTTTAAATACTTTTAAACTAAAGTTTTTAAAACTAAAATTCACACCCTCTTGTAATTTAATCATCTTGAATATATTATTCAATCATAATATGAATAAATATCACACTAGTATCCAATAATTGGTATTTCATTAGGATTACACTACTCAAATACTTTATAAACTTTAAATATTATTTACAATTTCAAGTTTGTTTAAATTTCATTATAAACTTTTTTTATAAATAATTATTAAACTAATGTGTATTTTGGAAAATAATTTTAGTATCTATTTTAAAATTTGACAGGAATTAATTTTGGATCAATATATAATTTGAATCTAAACAGACCACCAATTTTTTATGCTATTGATTACGAATGTTGTATGGCTAGATTGAAGAATTTTTTAATCAACACTAGTGTAAAATATTTTTTCCTGATAACTGGTGATTATAAAATACCTGATAAGGAAGTCAAAGCATTTAAAATTCAATAAAAATAAGAATATCAGTTTAATTACATATTAAGGAATACTTTGTTATGTTCCATGACAAGAAATGTGTATAGATAGATTTCTTCATGTGAAGAAGCAAATAGTATTTCGAAGATGTTAGAGGTTACACATTTAGATACATCTAAAGTAGTTGAAACCAAAATAGAAATGGTCTAAACTAAATATCAATATTTTTAATTCTTACAAGGTGAATTAGTTGAAAATATAAATAATATATTTATGAAGTTTATTAATATTATTTAAGCTATGAGAGAAAAAAGACTAGATTATAAAATTCTCATTGATAAAATAATTAATATCATTACAAATGAATAGGCATATAAAATAACAACAATTGATGAAATGAGGAAAGTTAGTAATATTACCCTTGATGAATTAATTGTTACTCGTATAAAGTACGAGGGTAGATTAAAAATATATTCATAGAAAGATAAGAAAAATAATGGTTGTTTTGCTTTTAATACCACTAGAATTTCTAAAAAATCCCAAACACCATAAAATGTTTTCAATTGTTCAAGAAATATAAAGGTGGATTTATAATCAAATTCTATTGATTTTGAGTGTTCATAAAATTAATTAGCTGATCCTGCTTGAAGGATGAAAAACATAGTCAGAAAAAATAATTTTCTGTGTCCTTGCATGAAAAGTAACAAAGACAGGAATGAAAAGAATGATTTTGAAGATACCTATTATTAATGTAAAAAATATGAACACATCATAACCAATTTTCCAAAGACCAAAAGGAAAGATATAAAGGAAAGGAATACTAATAGGAATTATAAAAAAAATATTATAATTAAAAAGGAAATAAAGTCATGAAATCTAATGATTTATGGAGTGAAAGTGGAGGATAATATTTAGATAATTCTTCTAAAAATGAAAATTTTAGATAGAGGAATATTATAATTTTTTTCTAAATTAACTTCTAAATATCAATGCTTCATGGCCAAGGTACACACATCTTAATCCTTCAATAATATGTCCCTAAGTAAAAGTTATCTTGATGAGAAGGATTATACACCTTCTGATGATGAATCCTCCTCATCTAGTGATAATAAAACATTAGATTCTTATGATGAAGTATCTTGTTTTACTAATATATTAAATAATTAAAATTGTAAAGTTTGTAAAAAACTTGAAAAGGAAAAATATAGGATAATTATTTTAACAATATAAGTATCTAATCTTTCTAAAGATACATATAAGAAATATTTTGAAAAGGTAACTATGTCAAAAAATCATTAAAAAGTTGTTTTAAAAAAATATAATATTTTTAAGGATTTTGAAAAATTAATTTTTGAGAAAAATGATATAGAAACTAAACTCACTACTAAAACCAATACTTGTGAAGATAAGAATTTAGTTATCAAACTTAAGTTTTGAATTTTTTTTTTAGAAAAACATTTTCCAAACTTTACTTTGGTAAAGAAATGTTTTGATAAAATGTATAAACAAATTATTCCTCATGGAACTAGTTTTGGAAAAGGTTATACTTATAAAAAAACCTATCTTCAATAATAAGTACTTTATCCTAAAAAGTGAAAACGTTTGTAAAAAATTGAAAAGTGGTGGTCACTGGAATAAAAAAATTTCATTAAATAAAATAAAATCCTTAGGATTTCATAAAGCTTATTTTTTAAAACAAATTTGGTTACCAGAAATTTTATTTTTTAACATCGGACCCAGGAAGGTTTCGGTTCCAAAAATATATTTTTTTGTTTTCAAGAAAAAAAAAGTTAGTTACAAAAACAATAATAATTGGTACATTGATAGTGTGTGTTAGAGAAATATAAATAAACACAAATATTTCTTTGAAAATATTATCAAGATGAAAGGAAAAAAAGTTACTTTCAGTGATAATTCGCAAGGAGAGATTATTGGTATAGGTAATATTGTTTATCTTGGTAAAAGTTTAATTTCTAGTGATTTATTTGTTAAGGTCCTTAAGCACAACCTTATAATCATATTTCTATTATTTTATGAAGGTTACGTTGGGAATTTTATAAATAATGAATGTGTAGTACACAATTCCATAGATGAATACCTTCTTTTCGCAAATCGGCATGAGAATGTTTACACACTTAACATAGAAGACCTTATAAGATAATAAATACCATATCTTACTACAATTGAAGATCAATATTAGTTATGATATAGAATTTTAGAACACTGTAACATTATAAAATTATGCAAATAGACTAAGAAAACAGTTGTTAAGTATCTACCAAATCATAGGTTTGATTCTTCAAAATATTGTGACCCTTGTCAATACGGTAATCAACATAAGTCTAATTTTAAATATTTTAGTGAAGTCACAACTTCCTAAAATTTAAAATTATTTCACATGGATTTATTAACTCTTAAAAAAACTGGAAGTATTGGGGGAAAGTATTATTTACTTGTCCATGTTGATGATTACACTAGATACACATGGATCTATTTTATAATAAATAAATATAAATCCTTTAGTTCTTTTAAAACTTTTGTAGCCAAAGTTAAAAATAATTAAAACCTTACCTTTATAACTATTTTTAGTGATCATGGTGTAGAATTTTTAAATTATGATTTTAAACATTTTTAGTAATAAATTCATTACACACAATTTCTCATATCCCAGTACCCCTCACCAAAATGGTGCTGTTGAAATAAGATATTGTATTCCTTAAGAAATAACAAGAACCATCTTGAGTGAAAACTTAATTGCAATTTTTTTGGATTACGTGTTTAGTAATTATTTTTATACTATAAATAGAGTTTTAAGAAGACCCTTTCTTAATAAAACACCATATTAATTGTGGACTAGTTAAAAATATAAAAATTTCTTATTTAGAGTTTTTATATTCAAATTATTCATCATGAATATGAAAGATAGTTTACACAAAATTTAACCCAAATATAATGAAGGGATATTTTTATGTTATTACACTACTTCTAGGTTATATATAGTTTTTAATAAAAATTATTATACTATTGAGGAAGCAATACATGTTAATTTTGATGAAACTGGTCATTTTGTTTTCAAGCAACTTCAAACAATATTCTCAAATGTGTTTTTAAAACAAAATAAACCTTTGTTATAAAATTATTCTTATCAAGAAAATACTCAAGAAATATTTTATTAAGTATCTAATCAACAATATTTTCTACCTTATTTGGGTGAATAGTTTTTACAAAACCCAAAAAGTCAGTTGTTTCTTAGGAATAATCCTAGTTATAGTATCATTAGAGATGTTGATTAACTTGTTAGAACTAGAAGTTCATTAAGAATTGAAATAGAGAATATTTATTTTCATTCTCAATTTAAACCTAAGAATCCTGATAAGCCTTTATGTGATGAGTATTGGATTAAGGAAATGAAAAATTAACTAAATGAATTCAGAAGGAAATTTTTTTTACCCTGGTTGAATGACCTAAAGAAACCTCAATAATTGGAGTTTTTTTGGAATAAGTGGGATGAAAATGGAATAATTATTAGAAATAAATAAAGACTTTTTTAAAAGGATATAACCAAAAATATGTAATATATTATGAAGAAACCTTTGCACCTGTATAAAGACTTGAATTTATTTGTATTCTGCAAGCATTTGTAGCATTATTTAATTTCAAAAATATTCAAATGGATGTGAAGTGTGATTTCCTTAAAGGATATGTTCAAGAGGAAGTTTTTGTTGAAAAACATAATATTTTTGAAGATATAATACTTCCTAAAAATATTCATAAACATAAAAAATATTTATACATACTTAAACAATCCCATAGAGCTTGGTATGATAGATTAATAGAAATTTTGTTGAAAAAATCATGTTAAGGGAACCACTTATCCAAATCATTTTATAAATAAAGTTAAAAAACATTATGATTTTTCAAATATATGTTGATGACATTATATTCAGATCAATTCAATAATATTTAATAGATTTATTTTTGTATCTTATGAAATATTAGTTTTAGATGAGTATGATGGGCGAGTTAACATACTTCTTAGGTTTTCAAATTTCTCAAAAACCAAAAGGAACTTTTGTATCTCAGCATAAGTATATAAAATATCATCTTAAATTTTTTGAATATAATAACTCTAAAAGTATTAGTACCCTTATTGTACCTCCAATACTTTAGATATTGATGAATTTATATTTCTGGTTGATTAAAATATTTTTGGAGGTATGATAAGACGTTTACATTACATGACAGCAAGTCATACAGATTTAATGTTTTTAGTATGTTTATGTAGAAGATATCAATAAAATCCCAAATAATTCTTTCTTAAATATTAAAAAACAATTTTTTGTTATATTAAGGTAACTATATATTTAAGACTTTATTATTCTTCTAGAAATGTATTTGATTTAAAAAAAATTCAGATGCTGACTTTGGTGGTTATGCAATGGATAGAAAAAGTACCCCAATAACATGCCATTTATTATAATATTAATTAGTCTCTTTTTTTAAGAAATAAAACTTCGTATCACTTTCCACTACTAAAGATAAATATGTGGTATTTGTAAGTTGTTATTCTCAAGTGTTGTGGATAAAACACACACTCACTGATTATGGAATGAATTTTACAAAAACTCAAATACTATGTGATAATACTAGTTCCATTGATTTAAGTAATAACCATGCACATAAATCCCATAAAAAACACATGTATATTAGGCATCAATTTCTTATTGATCACACACTAAAAGAATATATCACTTTAAAATTTATCAGAATGCAAGAATAACTAGCTAATATTTTTACAAAACCATTACCTTCCAATAGATTTGAATACATTAAAAACAAGCTTGGAATGATCAGTGTAAAATTATATTTAATATCTACTTCTTTTTTACCAATCGCATAACATTAAGTGACTTTTTTATAGGGGGTACATATTTTTTTTAAAACAAATTATTTTAGTTTTTCAAAAAAAAATATTAAAAACTTTATCTTAATGAGTTTTCTGGAATAAAATTTTCGATCTAATTTTTTTTGAGTTAGTATACTTTAAAATAATAATTAATTTTTTTTAAAAAAAATAAGAACTCATGTTTTTATAAAAATTTTATTATATTTTTAATTATATTTTTAACGTAACTACACTTTCTCTAGTTGTTTTACCAAAACTATCATATTCAAAATATTCATAATTAATTTGATATAATATTGTAAAAAATTTCAAGAAGAATGTGTTATTAAAACCAAATACACATTCTACTCCAAAAGGTATTCTTCTTAACTTTTCATTTTCATACTATTTTATTTTGTTCAGTAACTATTTTTGTTGTTATTTATTTTAATATATTTCTATGTTTTGTTTTTAAAAATTTTATTTTTGTATTCATTACTAATATGATAAAAATATCCTTTAAATCCTCATGAATTCAAAAAAAAAATTAAATATTTTTTCATAGTTTTTTAACTATCATAATAAAGTGTTTATCATATTAGCCATTAAAAATTATTTTGGAAGTCGAACCATTATCTAAATCACCTAATAAAGGAGGGACCCCCAATCCCACATTGGTTTCTCAAGATATTTTTCACCGAACTACTAGTGCATAAAATTATCCTGGTCCAATTTATGTTTTTTTCATCTAATAGATCATATTTAGTGCTAATCTGATGGCTAATAAACATGATTTCAAAAAATGTGTTGTATTTAGAGAAGTATTAGTACAAAGATACTTCTTTAATAAATATGATTCTCCTTTAAATAAGTCCATTACATTTCAAGTAAGAAAATCAATTTGTGTACAAAAAAATGATCATGAAGATTATAAGTATTATCCAGATTTCATTCATTGGTTTTATTATTCTTTAAATTTTATTAAACAAGAAGAAAATTATTCCTTAAGAATGTTTGTAAAAACATAAAAATTATCAGTAAGGAAATTATTGGAACTTGTTGGAATACCATCTGGAAGATATTATCATTTTCTATCTCATAAACTTATTGATTCCTATAGAACTTTTAATAAAAGAAAAGCTGAAGATTTTTTATTTTACCATGATTAATATAATAGAAAATTTTCCCATATTACTCTAAAAAATAATTTTATATCTTTGTGAATGAAATGTTCTTTAATTCCAAGGAAGAGAGACTCATACACTCTAAAAGTTACAGACATATTCATATTGGACTATTTGGTCAATAAAAGGATGATTGGACTTGTTATGTTTTTATATTTTGACAATTTATAATGTTAAGAACAATTCCATCAAGTCCAAAATTGTAATGTTCCCATACTTCATAAAAAAATGATTTCGAAACGTTTGAAATTTATCAAAGTTAATAACAATTCTCATTCTATGAAGGAAAAAGTTTCTTTTATCATTAAGGATACAATAAACTAAATTAAGTTGATTTTTGATGAGAAATACAAGAAGTTTGTTCAAAAACCCATCACCATTGAATTGGAGCCAGAGCCCTTAAAAAATTAATATAAGAATAATGAAAAAATAAAAGTTTAATCCTCATCACTTTAATAATAAAAAAATTAAATAAGGAAAATAAATTTCCTGATGATGTTTATAAGAAATGGATGAAACTCATAGCCAATAAAAATCTTTTCCTTCCTAAATTTGGAGTAGATTTTGTAGAGGCCTTAGCCTCAAAATTTCAAGGTTTCAATGATGTTGAGAATTTATCTAAAAATAATATACAAAAGAAGAGACTCTAAGAATATTTTTTGTGTAAAAAGATATTGTAAAATGTAGAAATTTAATTAAGAAAGATACTTTTTTCTTCTAAGCAACCAAACCAAGATTCAAATCTAGTAGTTAAAGAAACATCAATAGTTAATGATAATCGTATATATAATAAGATAAGAGAGAAATCAACTAGTCAATATTTAGTTTCAATAGTGACACTAAAAAAAATTAGATCCTCCTTCAGTAGAAAAAGAATCAATACCAGTTTCCTCATGAAAAGAAATAGTCAGAACAGTTTGGTAGTATGAGGAAGAGATCAATAAAGAATTAAGTGATTTAGTTAAAGTCCATCTAAATGAAATATTAGAAAAGGATGTTGAGAATTAGTTAATACAGAAATATAATACTAAAAAAGATGAAGAATAATGAAAAGAAAAAAATAAGGAGAATAAGAAGATGAAGGGTTTGAATATGTTGAAGAAGAATAAAGCGGTGAGAAAAATAAAAAAATTTGTGGATTATAAAGAAAAATAAGACAATGCTGAGGAAGAAATACAATCCTAAAATGCATTGGATTCAACCTCATTAACATAAAACTCATCATAAATACCCATAAAAGAAGATGAAAAATAATTAGAAAGATAAGAAGAAGAATATTATTCAGAAGAAGATGCAAAGTTGTTATCTAAGATGGCTGAGAATGATCAAATATCAAATACAGATCCTTATGAAAATAAAATCACAGATGATGTTGATATTTTGGATATTCAAAATGATAAACATACTCATATCAAAGTTTATAACATCTAAATCAATTATAAATAGTTGATAAGAACAAAAGAAAAGGATAAATTGTTGTTATAGGTTTCCCAAATCCTCATCATCTTCATCTGGAGCTATCATAATTAGCACAAAAAATTGTCATATGGGAGTTGATTATATTATTAAATATTTTAAAATATTACAAGGAATTATTCCTTATATTCAAAGATTATAAAAAAGGGTTTATCTACTTCAATATATCCTTCTCAAACAATAGACCCTATGATTATGATAACTGAATTAGTTATTTGTTTTGAGGCTGATATAAAAACATTGTAAGAAAGCTCTATTATACATAGAAGGTATTTCAATTCAGTGGTGAAATGGTCAAATGACATTGATTCCAAAGTTCAATCACATAATTATCAGATTAAATATATTAATAATTTTATTATGGAATCATATGGTTCCTTTAGTCAATTTGAAAAATACAAGGCTGAAAGGGTTAGATTTTTTTAACAATTCAAATACCATAATGATGATTAGACTAAATAAGTGGTTTCTATCAAGGTCAGAGTCTGTGACTTGAAAATGAAATGGATAGATAATGTTTATATATATATTATTTTTATCTTCTAAAAGATAATAAGAATATTCTATTTGATGAATTCAAGAAGCTAAGGGCAGAAAATTGGAGTCTAAAAGTTACAATGAAGAAAGACCATAATAATTTCAAGAAGATCAATTCTTTTGTAAAAATATTCATGGAGAAAGACAAATTTATTTTAAAAAATATTATTGTAATTTGTAATTTTTTATACTTATGAAATATTTTGATCATTAATGAATTAATTATCTATCAAAAAAATTTGTTGAATGTTTCTTCAATGCGATTAGTTCAATTGTATTACATATTTTCAATGGATGACTAGTTAATTCATCGAATAATTTTTCTATATTTTCTATTCACTAACATTTCTGGTAGATACTACATAGTCCCCATCCTTTTTTGAGAACCCCAATGGGGAGATATTTTTATAAAGGTAGATTACTTATTTTAAGGGGGAGATATTCTATAATGGGGGATAATTTATTAAGGAGAGATAATACTCTAAAGATATTTTATCATAACTATCACTCTCTTAATTGTGTGAATAATACTTATAAACTCAGGAAGAGTTAAGATTCAAATTTATTTATGAATATAATATTTTTTAAATTTAAGGATTGTATGTTTTTAAATGTTTTTATTAATTTTATGTTTTAGGGTTTTTTCTTTCCAAAAGGGGGGATATTATTGACTGAGAAGATTAACTTTGAACTTTTCTATTACTTTTTTTTGGAAGTCACACACACTTTATTTATACTTAATTTACTAAAATTTCATGTACTAATTGTTTTAAAATTTATTTGTAGAAAACATAAACTTTTACCATACTACAAATTAGTTTTGATATTTTTATGAATACAAACTAAATATCTTAATTATTATTGTTGTAATGAGTATAGATACGATAAACATTGTATTCACCATTATCAGAACAGATATAAGACATTCTGTCTAGACTTTCATAATGATGAAGTATTTATAATTGGACTAATAACGGGACTAATAAATATCATACTCATAATTGTAAGTATTTATTGTAATGAAATTTTTAATAAATTTTATTAGATAGACTTACATTATATACTGAATATGGAAAAATGATTTCTAATATAAGGAATTTTTTGTACATAATAATGATGTAAAAAAAATATGACGTTGCAATTTCTATTATGCTAGATTTTTATTTTCCTGGTTTCAAAGTCATTGTAACAAAATCAGAGAAAATATGACTATTGGGTGATCAATATGATCACTGGGGAGATGCCTATAAATACTAAGTTTTTCAAGTAATTTTTTGTTGCTTGATTTCACTATCAAATTTCCATTTCATGAGAGCTCTGAATATTTCAGGCACAAACATCTTGTTCTTAGTCATTGTAATTGTTTAAGAGTATTTTGTTTTTTAAATTCTGCATCATATTGTGTGAATATATTGAAGGGATTATGAGGCTAGGAAAATGGATATTTTTATCATCGTATTGATTGAGGGAACAAGGGGATAGTGTGATAGAATCTGATAAATCAGATTGAGGGCCTCTAGGGTTATAAATATAGAGAAGCTGGTTATCGTATTGAGGGATTTCCTTTCTAAGGAAATATATAATATCTTGTAAGTATAAAATAAGAGAACCTTTATCATAGGTTATTGGATACCCTTATCTTTGGGTTAAAAGATGTATATTCATTTTTATTACTTTTTTTACAATTCTTATTTCCGATACATGAAATAGAAAGTGATAATTTTATATTCATCTTTCTATTTGTATCTTATTTATCATAATAGATTTTATTATAATACAATTATATTACTCTGTCTAAATCGTTTCATATGTGAATATGATATTACTCTAATTATGATTGTATATTCTTTTAAGGTAGAATAATTACATTATTCTATATACTCTGATATAATCATAATTACTGTGATTATTATTTTACTCTTCATAGATTTAATCATATGTGATTACGACCTATGGTAAATAATATATTGAAATCAAACCGATTGTGATACTCTTTTAATCAGAATGAGTTCCATGTATAAATCCAATTTCCTTTTACATAAAGAGGTATTTGTGAATTGTTTTAGTTTAAATACATTTAAACTAAAGTTTTTAAAACTAGAATTCACCTTCCTCTTGTAATTGAGTCATGATGAATATATTATACAATCCAAATATCAATATATATCATATTGATATCTAATATAGACCACCTTTCAATATAATTAAACCCTTCCAGGAATCATTATGTACACCCATTATTCTACCAAAATTACCCTGCAAATTTCCATGCCAAACATTTATATAGTGAATATTCATACCCATATCAACTAAAGGGTATTCAACTAAATGTAAATATACTTCATTGATCAAATAATTCTATATATTTATTCCATAATCCTTAATTATGGGATTATATGAGATGAAATATGTTCTTATGTTGAATGATCTATGAGGAACATAAACGCATGCATATAATATGAATGTGATGGGTGGGTCTAGAATTCTATATCCCTTCAATGCATTGGGTAATGTTTTTATCTCATGGTATACCATGTATGGTTCATGGGAGGTTATCCCAAGAACACTCTGCTATGATGTCTAGGCGGTTATCCTAGACTTATTCTTATGATTTCATGTTTTCTTTTGTTTCCACATATCTATGTTTTCATGAAGTTATCATCCTATATAATGGCTTGATGTTCATGTTTATGATTCTCACATGTTTATGTAACCTGGATATGCCTCTTGAATAACATGTATTACTTCAAGCATGTTATGATTTGATTATTACCTTACTGAGCTTTATAGATCATCCATTCCATATGTACATCTTGAGATTATCATCTACATTTTTAAAAGTGTGATAGAATTTTAAGAGAATTTAAGGGAGTTTTAATTAATATTTTTGTATCCATGTTTCAAGTTATTATGTTATATATCTAATTACCCAAATAAACTGGACCTTTAAATCTTTTGGGATTTATTATGTGTGTATTTATGTAATAAATCATAAATTAATTTGTATTTAAGATATGGTTTATCATAGGGGTAATCCATGCTGTAAAGGGAAAGGATAACACAATGTAAATTATGTTTCTAATAATAATATATACAACCCCAAGGATGAATGCACATAGTTTAAGTACATGATACTTGGACCATGGTGCTATATTTTAAGGTTGTATATATTTGACTATGGGGATTTTTCCTAGTTTAATATGATAACACTTAGATCATAGAGTGGGGGGATTGAGATAATCTATCTAGCAATAGGGGCGAGATAAACCAGATATGAATTGGGTTTTAAAATCTAATATAGATAATACCAAGGATTGGTGCACATATTTTAAGGTTGTAATTCATGAACTAATGGGGATATAATTTAATTTCATACAAATTTGACCAAATAAGGGATAATAATTTATCTTCATATAGCTTAGAGTATATCCTTAAAGGAAATATTTATATTGATACTTGAGAAATAAGGGTAACTCAATAAAGGGTGAACTGGTCAGGAAGGTGAGATGGTGTGATGGGATATTAGTGGTTGGACCAAATATAGGAGATCTAGACATCACTACATATCCCATGGTGAAATAATCATGAAACATGTAGTTCTATGGAAATAACATTTTTTCGATCTATTTCATCAATAGATGGGGCATGAAACATATGGGTTCCATGGTGAAAGAAGGGGGAATGAAAATCTCACCCAATTTGGTAAAGGTATCTTCATGGAGTGTAGAATGGGGAATTGTCTCAGTGATGGGAAGTATGAAGGAATAAATATGGGTCAAGAGAACAACCTAATAATAAAAAATTAGGATTGGATTTTTTGTTTATGTCTGAGATAAGGCATTTGGGAACCACTATATATCCCATGATATAGGAATCATTGGTCGGAGTAGAGTACTCAAGAGGGGAGTGAATTGATAATCTACAAAAAATTCTGTTAAAATTGGTTCTTTGAAAATTTCCCCCAATTAAAAATATAATCTAAATTATTTTGTAGTGAATTTATAAGAGTCTGGAATGTTCAATTAATTTCTCAAAAGATTGATTAGTTCTAAGTTATACTAATCTAAAGATTAATATAACTTTTGAAACTAATCTACTTGTTCAAAAAAATGACAAACACTTGCTAAAATAACTATAAAAGTTCAATTTAGTTTTATAGAAAATGTAATAAACATAGAGTAAAAAAATGTTAAAAACACAACGGATATAAAGAAGAGGTTTAGTCTCAAGCTGGGACTTACTCCTCTCTACTTGGTGATCACCTACCACCAAGTAGTTTAAATTAATAAATAGTTTTATCCACACCCTGAATCGGGGTTCACAATAGTACACAAGGCTATCCAGGTCACACTTGACAACAACCATAGTTATTCGTGGGAAAAACAACAAACATGTCACACTTGACCTATTCTACTTTTCTATATGGGATACAAAGAATAATAATGAGAGTGTGTTTGATGATATCAAGTGTCTTTTATTTATGCACAAGAGTTAGTGTGTGTAATATAAAGATACACACACTACTCAAAAATGTAAATAAAAGAACACAACATATCTGAAAAAGGATAATAAGGTTTAGCAGTCATTGTGTGTTATGTAGTGCAGCTCTGGTCTCATTTGATGTAGTGGAAATGAAGTTTGAGTCCTCTTATGGAAGTTGTCTCCAAAACAGAGTATCTTATTCTCTTGTGATCTAGCTTTCATGAGTATAAAGTGTACAACTTCTTGTAGTTAGGATGTTAAGGTCATCTCAGCAGATATAACTTGTCTTGTTGATCTCACCATATGTTCTTCCTTTTGATTTCATGGGTTCTTAAAAAATGCTTCAATAGTTGCATGTTTTTCTTTCCATTATACTCTCACATGTATAAACATAATCTAGATTATAATTCTTTTATACTTCTAGATCCATCAGACACAAATATCTTCCCATGTGAATGTACCTCATATTGTCTATTGACTTTCCTATGTACAACATTAAATAATGTAAAAAACATTAATTTTTCTAAATATGACTGTTAGATATAAACTTTAATTAATAAATTAAAAATATATTTTATGACTATCGTTGAGTCATAAGTATCAGTGAGTCATTGTCATCGATCTGGAAGCATCGGGCTGTCAGCATCGGTGACTCTCGGCATCAGTGATTCCTTTCTATCGGTATCGGTGACTCAGGGCATTGGTGTGTCATTTGTACTATCAGTCTGTCCAGGAATCAGTGGTTTGTCGCCGGTGACTCATTTTAACTAATGGTGCGTCGCCCATCAGTGACTCATTCATAAGTTTGTTTACAATTAATGATTCATCATCGGTGTGTCCCTCATTGGTGAGTCATCCAACTGTGAGTCGCTTGAACTATCGGTGTGACCGATCATAGGTGACTTATCCATTGGTGTGATGTTTGTTCTATTGGTGAGTCTTCATCGGTGTATTCTTCGATCGAGGACTTCCTCATCACAAATTCATCCATCGGTGACTCCTTTGATCTATCAGTGTCAGGCACTCTGAATGATTTACAATGTGTCTATCTTATACTGAACAATACCAGAATAAGTAAAATTCATAGTTGTATGTAAATATACACTTGTAAATATGTTTAAACATAAATATCCATAATTATATATTGACTTAATGAAATGTATTATATAATGTGACATAATCTATCCAGTTATAAATAGCCATTAACATGATTATCATTACTTGAAACATAATATGTGAATTATCAGGATTTGTAAATTTGTATGAGTTGTGAATATTAAAACAATTATCTCACAACAGGTCCAACAATACCCCCTTTTTTAAAATCACAAATCATGGCATTAATGAGTTATACTTGATGTTAAGGAAAAAAGTAACCTGACTTAGTATATATGTAGTGAATGCGAATTCTCAATATTACTAATGCCTTTCATTTTAAAGCTCCCACTAAATTATTGTATCAGAGAAAAGATATATAAGTTTTCTTTACATCAGAGCATTTTCATGATCCTCCACCTTTGTATTAGAACATTCTGAGTGATTTGTATCAGAGGTGGGATATATATATTCTATTTATTACATGACATATTTCCTATTCCAGATTTCTCCCCCTTATATTAATAATTGATTCCATCCAAATCTTTATAGTCAATCCATATCTTTCTCCCCCTTTTGGGATTAGAAAATAGGTAAAAAGAAAAATAATAAAGAAAAACAGAGAACACGGAGAAACTTGAAACAAATAGAAGTCAAATTGATATTCATTGAGGTACAAATAGTACAACCCTCAAAATAAAGTCATAAAAAATACAAGTACAGAACCCAATCAAAAATTGATCCACATATTAAGGATTTTTCTTTTGAGGGGATTTTCCTTTGTCAGAAGGGTAAATTGGAGGTTCAGGAGGTGGTGTTTTAGTTTTTGAAGGGTTGTTTGAATGACAACACAAACCATATAAACACCATTAGGAACATTTTCTGCAAGTCTTAGCCTTATTTTTGACATAATACAACTATGAGGATGCTCCTAAATCACTGGTAGAATCTGAGATAAGGTTTGAGGCATTGACATCTAAGAAGGAGGCAGAGAACTCGGTCTAATAGAAGCAGCAGCTGGGAACACTATTGCCTTAGCCTAAACATGCAAGTAAGGATTCAAAAGTTTGATGAAATCATTGATGATTTCACTTCCATATTGCATTGAATTCTCAAAATCTTCCTTGTTCTCCATGAAATTTTCCAAGGTGGGAGTAAACTCCCTCAACTAACCCACATTCTCCTCAAAGGCCTTGGTCACATGTGGTATCTTAATATTCTCATCCAAGTATATTAAATTGTTGATCAGATCATACTTGGTATAGATTGTTGAGAAATACTTATCCACCTTTTATCTTATTTCCTTATAAGTAGAAGATGCTTCATTGGTATACTATCAAACCATGTTATCAACAATATTAGTGTTCTTGTATACTTTGGAAAGAGTCTCCTTATCAGAATCACTTTGAATACACTTGAGCTCTTCTCTTACCACAGTCCTGAGGGAATCCTTATCAGCAACAGCAGGTCTGGTACTTTTAGAACTCAAGGAACCAGAATTCATTTTTCTAATATAGACCTTTTACTTCTTCAAATTTTTACTCAGCACGTGTAACCAGGTTCCTAAGAACCTACATAACACCACCAAGTGTGGTCTTAAAATCAGTGGTCAGAGATTCCAACTCATTACTCATCCTCTTTACTTATTCTCTCAGCATCGTATTGTTTCTAATGATGGTCTCAGCTATAGTGATTAATTTAGGCTGAATCTCCTAAATAACCATTCTTTCAATCTTATCTGCATCGGCCTCTGAAATACTCATGGATGTGGAGGATTTATTTCTAACTTCAATAGTAGATCTCACTGAATCACATATATCAGTCTTGAAAATCTCTAGATCATCCTTGCTGACATAGTTACTAGGCACTGGATGTACAACAGGCTCTTAATCATTAGGTATTATAGGTGAAGTTGGAGCAATCTATTCCACAACACCTTGTGGAGTAGGAGGATGAGCTACCATATCATCATCAGAATAATAATCCAAACCAAATAGAATAAATCCTAGATATCTATTACACTTGAGAGAATAGGTCCAGTATCTAGGTTCCACTGTATCAATCCTTACTCTTCTTCCCTAAGGATCAGGTACAATCTCAGCTTCATCTTCTTCTTCCTTTTGTCCTATAGCCAAAAAAACATTTCATGGCACTTGAAAAATTTGAACTTCAGGTTCTACTTGAACTCCAACCACTCCAACCACTCTAGACTCTTCATCAATATGAGGTATAGGTGAAATTTGATCCTAAGACTATTCTTCTTATCCTCCAACCATAAATTCAATAATATCTTAAATGATGCCTTGAGCATCAACATCAATATGGTTATTCATGTTCTCGTCACCAGCATCTCTATCACTATCATGACCAGAAGCCTCTTGTTAATCAGGATTAGTATCTTCCTATCTATCTGCCTCATTATCAGCTCTATGTATATATTCCTCACCATAATTGGCTCCATATTGTCTAGATTTTAATGATTCACTAACATACTAACCATTATCCTCATCATCATTATCATCCTCATCATCACCATCAGTTTTTCTTACATATCCTTCCACTCCAGAGACCCTAGTCTCTTCCTCATCTTCATCACCTAACAAAGACTCTCAAGAGGGTAAATCCAATATTGGACTAGCAGATCCAAATGAGATGTCCTTAGGGATTTCAACTATATCAGGGTCACTCCTATTATCTATAGGATACCCCTCTTTCCTTGGAAGTTTAGGATCAACTTCCTCATCAGAATAAACATCCTCCTCACTATGTTTAAGACCTAGATTAGCTTGATCCCTTAGTATGGTAGGATGATCAATGAGATTTTAATATTTATCATCTACCCAATATCTTTTCCATGGGTTCCAAAAAATCTTCATCCTCTTTCATATTTCCTTATGTAGGAAGAAGCCACTACAGGAAATGATTACTTCATCTCCATCCTCTACGCAACCCAACTTTTTCATAATTTCTGAAATCATTTGAGGGTAGTACAATCAAGTTTCATTATTAGATGGTTTGATAAAATCAGATATGTTTACCATGAGGAAACTTTATAGGTTCACCTTCACCCCATTATTTAGAAAATAAATCAGGATGACGTCCTGATATTTCACAGCTACAAAATCTCCCTTCCTTGGACACAATTTAATATTGAATAAACTTGAAAAGTAATCATCCATCTCTATCCAACTTAGTGGATATAACTCTCATAGACTCCTCATTTCAACTCAACTACTTTAAATCATTTTCAAAAGAAAATAAGTCTAATATTTGAGAAAGGTTACCTTGGTAATCAGCATAAATTCTCTCATATGGAATCTACAATCAATCAGCCCATTATTTTGAAGAAAAATAAATTTCTTTTCCCTTCACCACAGACTTAATCTTATCCTTCTTGGTTCCTTCCAAATATAATTTCAAATTAAGGTAGAAATAATGAACCCTGCGAGGATAAAATTCTCTCTCATTATTTGCATACTAGATAATCCATCCTTCTGATTCCAACATTATCAGTAAGAGAAACTCTCTCGACAAAAGCCACTTTATAGGCACTTTCTTCTCATAAATAACTATGAAACATCCCAATCATGGATTCATTGAACCTAAGGCACTACTAGATTCACCCTTATGACTTTTAGCTAATGGTGATTTATTTGGTCTTCCATTGCACGCTTCTTCCTTTCCACAATGAAGGTTTGGGTTTGAAGGAGGAAGTCGAAAGGTCGAATGTAGAGAGGTGGAGTGTTGAAGGGTAGACGGTTCAAAGGTAGTGAGGGTAGTGAAGAGTCGTGGATCAAATTAAATTTATCATTTAAGAATTTCAATTCATAAAATAGAAAATATAATAATGGTAAAAAGAAAGGAAACAAAATTGTGTTGTTTTATTTAATACACACAGATTTATATTTAAAAACATTTTATTGGTATCGGTTTCATATTAACGGTATTAGTATCACTTGATCTGCTTTAAAATATTTGTTTTACACTCTCTTAGTTGAACAATATTAGAGATAGGTTTTTCAGATTTGTTTCACCTGATTGGTTTCACCTGATCAGTTTGAGATATCAATTTGACAGTGATCAGTGTCATAGATAAACACATTTTTCAAAGGGGGTAAGATTGGATAGTCTTTATAGATTTATCATTCCAAGTTCATGTCTGTTGTCACTCATTCTCTCAGAGTTTAAGGGTTTGGGGAAAATTTCAGCAAGTTGATGCTCAGTCCCAATAAACTCAAGAGTTATATGACCTTTTTGATAATAGTCTCTGAAAAAGTGATTTCTTACATCAATATGTTGTGTTCAAGAATGAGAAATTGTATTTTTAGAAATGTTAATAGCACTTTTATAGTCACAATTTATGGGTATATGTCTGAATTGAAATCCATAGTCTAATAAAGTGTTTTTCATCCACAAAATTTGTAAACAGTAACTACCAGCAACAATGTACTCTGATTCAGCAGTTGATAATGCAATCAAATTTTTATTTTTTCTACACCATGAAATTAGAGACTTTCCCAAAAAGTGACATGTTATAAAGGTGGTTTTTATTTATAACTTACATCTACCAAAGTCATCATCAGAATAATAGACCAAATCAAATGGTTTTTCTATTGGATAGAACGGTCCTAAATTTGTTGTATATTTGAGGTATTTGAATACTCTTTCAATAACATTTGTATGTGATTCTTTTTTGTTATCTTGAAATCTTGCACACATACACACATTAAACATGATATATGGCCTACTAGCAGTTAAGTAAAAAAACTCCCAATTATCCCTATGTAAGTAGTTTCATCAATAGATTTCCCATTTTTGTCAAGATCTAACTTAAATGTATAACTCAAATGAGTTTCACTACTCTTAATTATATAAAATCCAGACATTTTCAAAAGATATTTAGTATATTTTCCATGATTTATAATAATAATTTCTTTGTTTTGAAATATTTGAAATCCAAGAAAATATTTATGTTCACCCATCAAACTCATTTTAAATTCTCTTTTCATAATTTTAGAAAAATCATTACAAAAAGATTTTTTAGAATATCCAATGACAATATCATCAACATATATTTGATCTATTAAAACTTCTTTATAAATTATTTTTATAAATAAAGTTGGATTTGAAACTCCTTTTGTAAAACATTTAGAAATAAGCAAGTTACTTAACCTTTCATACCAAGATTTTGGAGCATGTTTCAAACCATAAAAAGCTTTAGATAATCTGACAAGATGATTTGGAAAATTTGGATTTGTAAAAGCTGTGGGTTGTTCAACAAAAACATCATAAACTATATAACCATTAATGAATGTACTTTTGACATCCATTTGATAAAATTTTAAATCCAAGTGTGTTGCATAGAAAATTAAGATTCTAATGGCTTCAAGCCTAGATACTGGTGAAAATTTATCTTCATAATTAATTCCTTGTTCTTGATTATAGCCTTGTGTAACCAACCTAACTTTGTTTATAACTATATTTCCAGCTTCATCCAGTTAATTACTAAACACCGATTTAGTTCCTATGGTCAAGGTATGTTTTATTCAATCAACATGATTCCATAATTAATTTCTATGAAACTGATTAAGCTCTTCTTGCATGTACATCACCCAAAATTAATCATCGATATCATCATTGATATTTTACGGTTCAAGTTGTGACAAGAATTCTTGATGTTCAACCTGATTTCTCAAAGAATCTATAGTTTTTGTTCCTATATCTAAATCTCCAACAACATCATATAAGGGATGGTTTTTAAGGGCCCTAGTTGGTCTGGTAAAAGTAGAGATACTTGTTTCAGGTTCATCATTTTGTTCTGGTTCATTATGGCTAGATTCTGGAGAATTTTCAGAACTGGGAGTTTTTACAGATTCCATTATAGGATGGTCTGAAGGTTTAGAATTAATGTCTAGATTAGACATATCCTCTTCAAGATTTCCTAGTGATGTCTTAGGTTCATGTGGATATTTTTCATTAGTCTTGACATGTACAGATTCCTCCACACATTTAGTTCTTTTATTAAAGATTATATAATCATTTCTTGATATATAATATCCAAGGTATATTCCTTCAACACTCTTAGAGGAAAATTTTTCTAGATTATTTTTAGTGTTCAGAATATAAACATTACGTCCAAAAAATTTAAAATAATTTACCTTGGGTTTCCTATTTTCCCACAAATCATAAGTAGTTTTCCTAACGATAGGTCATATTAAGACTCTATTTATTAGGTAAAAACAATATATTAACAGCTTCATCCCAAAAGTAAATAGGTAGGTCATATTTGTTAAATATAGTTCAAGAAATTTCTTATAGGGTTCTATTTCTTATTTATACTACAACATTCTGTTAAGGTGTCTTAGGGGCAGAGAAGTTATGCCTATAGCCATTTTTTTAGAAAACAGATTCAATGTCTTGATTTTCAAACTCGCGGCCATGGTCACCTCTTAATGATTTAATTTTAAGTCCACTAAGATTTTTTAATGTCCTAGAATACTTAGTAAAATGTGAGAAAGATTCACTTTTGTGAGATAAGTAAATGGTCTAAGTATTCCTAGAAAATTCATCTACAAGAACATAAACATAGTGCTTCCCATTTAGATTTGAAACTCTCGATGGTCCAAACAATCCCATGTGAACCAACTAGAGAGGTTTAGAAGTTTTAAAATATTTAATTGTATTTAAAGAGATTTTATATTGCTTTACTTTTTGATAAGGATTGCACACTCTATTGTCTAGAAACTCTAGTTTGGAAAGGTCTTTAACTAATCCTTTTCTGGTCAATTTATTAAGAGAGTGTACATTGAAATAGACTAGTCTTTTGTTCTATATACAATACTCTTTGTGAAAGGCACATAGATAAGAAACATTTAGTGATGCTAGTGCATCTAAGTTTACAGTATATACATTATCATTTCTAAGAGTAGTAAATACTAAGTTATTTTTTGCATAAAAAATAGGCATAAATCATTTTTAAATTTGAAATTGAATCCATCATCACAAAGTTGGGATAATATAAGAAAGTTATACTTTAATCCGTCAACATAAAGTACTTTAAAAATTGAAATCGAGTTACAGTTTCCAATTTTTTCTAATATAATGATTTTTCCTTTACCATTGTCACCAAATGTGACATGCACTCCATTAATTTTGAAGAGACTCTTAAATATTGAGTATTATTATGTAATGTGCCTTGAATAGCCACTGTCTAAGTACCACAAGTTTCTACATGAACTCTTTAGGCAGTTTACCTACAAAAAAATTTATCCAAGAAATTAATTTGATACCCATATTTTTCTATGTACAGAAACATTAATAATAAAGGATTTAGGAACCCACAATTATCTTATGGGTTTCTTGTATATAGAATATAAAGTATTTGAAAAAGAAACATGTTTTTTTCTAGAAAATAATTGATGCACTAAAAGATTTTTTAGAATTGGAACTTGTAGTAAAATTGTGATTTTTGGGTAAAGAAGTAGATTTTCAATATTTAGTCAAAATGTGTTTTTGATAAATTGATTTGACCATATTGATATCAAGTACCCGAATTATGCTTAGGAGATATCTATTTACCAATAATTTGAATAAGAATATTTTTTCGATTGGTAAAATTTTCTAGATCTTTCTTCAATTGCTTATTATAAATTTTTAACTCATTGTTTCCCTTTAGAAGTTGAGAATTATTTTCATTTTTAGTAGTAAGTTCAGATTTAATGGTTATAGTAAGAGCATGTTGTTTCTTTACGTACATATACTTATATTCTAGTTCATAAAAATTCTATTCCATCATGGAACAATATTTAAATAATTAATCATTTGTCATACTTTTAGACTCACTTTCATTTTTAGAATAATAAGAATTGTGTGAAAGATATTATAAGGTTACCTATGATGTGTTTTTCATAAAAAAAATATTTTTCATGTCATCTTTATCATCATGAGATGATGATGATTCATTGAAGCTATCCTCAGATGCACGAAAGGTGGCCTTCATATCTTTCTTATATTTCTTTTCCTTATTCTCATACTTATTCTTTTTATTTTAACTTTGGACAGTCATCTTTGGAATGTCCTCTCCTCTTGAATTCATAGCAGACAATCTCATCGGATTTTTCATTTCATTTCTAGTACTTTTTCCAATTACCCTTGTTATCATATTTTACTTTGAAACTGGGCTTTATGAAAAAATTATTCTTCCTATATAATTTCTTAAATATTTTGGCTACTTGGTTCATTTCCTCGTCTCTATCTAAATCTAATTATTCACTACTTATTCTCTCAATAGCATCTTGAACTTTCTCTTTGCCTTTTATTTTGGAAGTTGTAGTTCTGAAAGCTATTGATTTTCTTTTAGGTTCATCCTCTTCTTCTTTGTTTACTTTCATCTCTTCATCATACATCATAAATTTTCCAATGATTTATTTGATAGGTAATTTTATGATGTCACATGATTCTATAATTGAGACAGAAGATTCTCTCCATCTATCAAGTAAGCATCTGAGCATCCTCATTATTTTTTCTTTGGTAGAAACATCTTTTCTTAAGGAAATCATGGTATTTACAATTTCATTGAACCTAATATACATATCAGAAATAGATTCATCAGGTTTCATTATAAAATTATCATATTTAATAGTATAAATAATTAGTCTCATCTCATTCACATTATATGTTCCCTCATGGGAAATAGACAAAGTTCCCCAAATCTCATGGGCAGTTTTACAAGAAGATATGTGATTAAACACTTTATCTCTTAGTTCACAATATAGTTCATTTATTTCTTTACTATTATTGTAATAGGCAATCTTTCTAGGTTCATCCCAAGTATTTCTAGTTGTTTTAGGAATTGCATATTTACTTTTCATACCAGTCTAGATTTCAAATCTCTTGCTTTCTATATATATATTCATCTTAAGCTTCCTATGATCATAATTTGTTCCATTATATAATGGAGTTCTGTTGGTAGCAGCACCTTCCAGCCTATTATCCATAATATTAATTTATAAGATATTTTAAAGAGATAAAAATTTAGAAATAACCATAATTTTAATATCTTTTAAATCCAACTAAAATCATAGTTGAAAACGATTTGAAAAATCCTTGAAAACTGAAAATTCCAAAAACCTTTGAAAACAAATGTTGGTCAGAATAGAGGTACTCAAGAGGGGTGAATTGAATATCTATTAAAATTGGTACTTTGAATTTTTACCCTAATTAAAAATATAATCTATGTCAGTTTTTTGTGAATTTATAAGAGTCTGAATGTTCAATTAATGTCACAAAAATATTGATTAGTTCTCAACTATTTTAATCTAAAGATAAATATAACTTTTGAAACTAATATAATGGTTCAAAACAATTATAAAAACTTGTAACCTACCTATCAATGTTTAATTTAGTATTAGAAAAAATGTAATAAACATAGAGTAAAACTAAAATGTAAAAACACAACAGATATAAACAAGAGGTTCAATCTCAAGATAAGACTTAGTCCCCTCCACTTGGTGATCACCTATCACCAAGAAGTTTAAATTAATAGACATTTTGAACCACACCCTGAATTAGGGTTCACAACAGCACACAAGGCTATCCATGTCACACTTGACCTCTACCATAGTTATTAGTGAGAAAAAACAACTAACGGGTCACACTTGACTACTTCCACTATTCTACATGGGATACAAAGAATAATAATGAGATTGAGTTTAAGGATATCAAGAATCCTCCATTTATGCATAGAATTCAGTGTGTGTGTGTAACAGAAAGATACACACACTATACAAAAATGTAAATAAAAGAACACAATGGAGATAATGAAGTATAATAAGGTTTATAAGTATCTGTGTATTATGAAGTGTTTCTCTAGACTTGTTTGATGTAGTGGAAATGAAGTTTTTTTCCTCTTCTAGAATATGTATCCAAAACAAAGTATCATAATATCTATTTCTCTGGATTCTAATAGTATGAAGTGTTCAGCTTCTTGTTGTTAGGTTGATCAGGTCAACTCAACAGGTCTATCTTGTCTTGTTGATCTCCCTGTATGTTCTTCCTTTTGATTTCTTGGGTTCTTGAAAATGCTTCCAGAGTTACAGGTTTTTCTTTCCTTGATTCTCTAATGTTTTTGTAAATAATATAGATTGTAATTATTTTATACTTCTAGGTCCATTAGACACGAAGATCTCCCCCACATGCATGTACCTCGTACTGTCTACTGAATGTCATAAAGACAATATTAAATAATTTCAGAAACATTAATTTTTCTAAATATGAATCTTAGATAAAAGTTTGAATTAATAATTTAAAAATAGTTTTTATGACTATCAGTGAGTCATAAGTATTGGTGAATCATTGGCATCAGTGTACAAGCATCGGTCTATCAGCATTGGTGACTCTCGGCATTTGTGAGTCCTTTCTATCGGTATTGGTGACCTGGGGCATCAGTGAGTCATTTTTACTATAATTTTGTGTAGTCATCGATGAGTCATCATCAGTGATTCATTTTGAACTAACAGTGTTTCTCTCATTGGTGAATCTTTTATTGGTTTGTGGACTATTGGTGAGTCATCATCAGTGTGTCGCCCTTTGGTGAGTCGTCCAACAGTTAGTTTCTTGAACTGTCGGTGTGACTGATCATCGGTGACTTGTCCACATATGTGACATTTTTTCCATCAGTGAGTCATCATCGATGTCTTCTTCGATCAGTGACTTCCTCAATTGGTGAATTCCTCATCGGTAAGTCATCCATCAGTGAATCCTTTGAGCTATCAGTGTAAGGGGCTCTAAAAGACTTACAAAGTGTCTGTCTTATACAGAACAATACCAGATTTTATAAAATTAAAAATTGTATGTAAATATACACTTGTAAATATATTGAAACATAAATATCCATAATAATATATTGAATTATTTAAATTTATTATATAATGTGACATAATCTATCCAGTTATAAATAGCCATTGACATGATTATCATTAATTGAAACATAAAATGTGAATTATGAAGATTTTTAAATTGGCATGAATTGTTATTATTAAAATGATTATCTCACAAAGGGTCCAATAAGAATAAATATAATTTTTTAGAGGTTACTATGCTATGTCACCAACACTAAAATTAGCGTGTGGTATGATAACAACACCACTCTGGGGGTCTCCTCTTAGGAAAGGGTAAAATAATCATAAAATTTAAATGAAATGAGATAGGTACATTACCAATTCGGTGACCATAATGTGGTAAATAAATTGACCTCTTAGTTTAACATCATACAGTGGTGAGGATAACCATAAAATTTAACATAATAGGTAAGGATGATAATCATACAGTTTAATTTTGTACAGCGAGGATGATATTCAATGAAGTTCAAATTCACGAAACTAAGGCTAAATAGAGGTAGTGTAATTTAACAGTATGATTTTAAGAAAAAATATTATTGTGTAGTTTAAATTTATACAGCTAGGAGTAAAGGGGGTAGATCAATTTAAAGTCATGATGGTAGGGTGGTTAAGATCCCTACTTCTAATTATGATATGTCTCAATCATGATAAAAAATAACCACCCAAAACCTTTAAGCTCACATAGTTCATGTTTGGTGTGATAAAAAGGGTGGTGGAAGATTAATTATGTTAAATGAGAGTGCATGAGAGGGGTGTATGGGTCAGGATGAAATGTCACTTCAACTACTGTAAAAGAAAATGTGAAGATGGGGAACCAGTTGGGTGTGCTTCCATGAGACTGATTCACACGAACAACATGAAAAGTTATAAGAGGCTGTAACACCCAGGGAGTTAAAACTCCACCTCATCAAGGTGAATTAAAAGAAGTGTAAGTTGAATCTCAGAGAGTGTGAATCATGAATAGGCTCAACATATAATCTAAGGGTGACCACTAACAATTTTCAAATGGTGTAATTTCATTTTCATCCTATCGGGGGATGAGGGTAAACATGTTTAGGATGATAGCTAACCATGTTTGAGACATGAGTTTCATCACTTTATCACCCAAGATGTTCCCTCTAGGATATGTGGTCAGGATGGGAGGTGGCTCAAGACTAGGGTATTTTTACTAAATTTTAGACCAAGTATATTGTATTAGAAAATAAATTATTAAATGATCGATTAAAAATCTTGAGGCACAAAGTGTGGAGGAAAAGGAAAGGAAGATACTTAAAAGTAATTTGAGCATCCTAGAGCTACATTTCCGTTCATTGAGAATATTGATGAGGTGAACCAAGATTAACAGAGGGAAAAACTAATGAGATTCATAAGAAAGGGATTCAATCATTCCTTGGGGAATTGGAATGACACTTGATATTTTACTATTTAAGGTTATACATCTTAGAGCATATAGTTGGAGTTTAGGGATGTGTAGTTTAGACTATGGGGTGAGACAATGTGTATAGAAATTGGTAAGGCTAACCCAACATAGATCAAGGAACCAATTTTAATTTAGATTAACTAAATAATGGATGCACACAGTTCAATTCCATGATTCCTAGACCATGGGAGAGTTGAAATTTAAGGTTAATTGGATTTTACCATCTCTTGTGAGTATAGTGTTTCCTTGATTTAAAGTAAGAAAATGAAACCTAATAAAGGGGCACTAAACATTAATATTAAGTGGAGGAAATGGGAGAATTATGGTTATGTTCATGATAATGGATAAAAGTTTTCACTATATATCCCATGAAATAGGAATCAAGCCACATATAGTTCTTGAAGAGGTGTATTATGTGACCAACACTAGGATAAACAGAGTATCCTATTGAGTGTGGGATATAATACATTTATATAGTTTAATGATCATATATAAATTTTTCAACCATGCTATTTAAGGTCATGTATCAAGGACCAAGTCTAGTACAATTTAACATCCTAATGCTCAGACCATGACCATGTAGTTTAACATTTTACTATAAGGAAAATATTCTACATATTTTAATATCATACAGTTGGGACCTAAGTACCATGCAGTTTAGGTTTATATGATGGGGAACTATTTTTAGAATTTTATAGTCTTGTAAAACATATATAATAAAATTAGTTTAAAACCATTTAAAATAGAATTATTCTTAGTATTTTAGTGTCATATATATTGGTCTTATGAAGCATGTATTTTAGGTACATATGATGAGGACCTATTTTGAGAAATTTAATTTCTTACAGAATGGACTATATAAACCTAATGTAAAGTTATAAAAAATATTTCTTGAGGAACCTCATGTTGGTAGGAGCATTATTTTTTTCCTCATCCATGGTAATCAATGGTTATACACCATTGGTTCATAATTTATAAATATTTAAGAGGACTTCCCACTTAAGATTTAAATTTAGTGCTTTTCTTCTAAGTATCATTGACATTCTCAATAAAAATACCAAATCACCATGTATGAATAATTGAGGTAAACCTTCATGTTAAACGTTCGACCCAATCAATTATGATTGACCTTGATATTGTGTAGTTCCCATATATTATTTTCATCAAGGGTTTCAAAATTGGATATCCAGACTTGGAAAATTTCATCCTTATTAAAAAACTCATAGAAGGTTGTTGAGTATAACAGTATCTAAACCTTGATAGTTATAATTTTTTTCATTCCGCACACTTGGGATCAAGTTATCACCTGGGTGTAAATCCAAGTCATGTTCTGATATACCCACAATACTTTGGATATATTTTCAGACCATCTCTTCTTGTTCTGATCCACCATCTTCTTCATAATTTTATAGAGTAATTTATTGAATTCCTTAATCTATCCATTCACTGGAACATAATAGTGGGAATTATGGGTGGATAATATGTCCAACTTTTCATGCACCTTCTTTACCTCAGAGGATTAAAAATTAACATTTTTTTATCCATGAGAATAGTGTGAGGTATTATGATCTGATAAATGTTTTGGTATTTCACAAAATCAATCACATAGTTAGTCTTAAATTACTTAAATGAATGAATTTAGCCAATTTCTAGAAGGAATCAGTGTTGGTAAGAATAAACTAGAACTATATGGTTATCTATGATGGGTAGGGACCCATGACATTGATTCACCACACAGTGAAGAGACAATAGTACTTGGTGGTATGGAGTTTCACTAGAGGATAATGCATAAATTTAGTATGAAGTTTGAATACGTGACACTTCTTGGTGAACTCTAGATAGTAACAAACCTTGGTGGGCCAAAATTATCCCGTCCTTTGAATCTAGAAGGAGAGATTAAATCATTTCTAATGATATCCACATGACCTGATATAATCTTTTTTCAACACCTATGTTAATTCAATTCTATTAATGAATTAGAGGATTCCATCAAATCATGTTTATAGAGAACCCTCTCTGAGTTAGGGCCATCAATGAGGGGAAAATTCACTACCCTTTTTTAGATTTTAACCCACTCTTGTTGTCCTTACAACAATATCCATTGTTAATGATACTCAATGAGAGGGGTCACCAAATATGATTATTCCTCCATATAATAAGCATTAGTGGGTTCCAACTAAGAGGGAACAATGATGAATTGATTCACCTCATAGTCTTCCCCATCAGAAGCTGAGGTGGTCACTCCCTGATGTTCTACATGGATGATTAGGTGATCCTAGTCCTGATTAGTGAGGTACTGACCAAAATTTCTATGGTATATTCGCAATAATTATGAGACATTGGGATGTTTGAAACATTTGTTTTCAAGTTAAATATATCTATCGACTCATAGGTACACTCAAGAAAGGGGATGATATCTTGTTTCTTGGTAGCATGGTCACTATTGATTTTTATGATGACCAAGTTAGAGTCACCCTTCATATGAAATAAGGTCACAAGAAGCTAGAGGTCCAACTCAGGGCCGATAATGAGGAACATAAATATTTTATTGTAACTGAAATTACTATTCATGAAGTCGAAGGATAGGAATCAATTTGTTGCATCAATCAGCAACTATGTTACCAAGATGGAAAATTAATCCTTTGTGTAATGACTATAAAGGTACTATAATTTGATACTGAATCTGTTCTACCCATTATTCTTCTTAGCATGGACAGTGTTATCCTATAACTTTGAATATTAGACTTCCTTGAGGATGCTCAATTTGATCATCTTTTCAACTTCAGCCTTAACCATAGCACTGTGGAAGGGCAGTATTCTCCTAGGATCGTAATTGTGTTCACAATGACCAATGGTAAGGACCAAACAGTGGATGATTACATGGGTATAAATACCTATAATATCCCTATAGTTACATAAAAAATATCATGTTGTTTCCCCAAGAATGAAACATACTACTCTTGTTTATCGGAATGCATGATGATACTGATCAATATCATCATTGAGAATTTATCTATACAAATTTTTGTCTATATCAACTCTTTAATGTGGGTTGAAACTCATTCATCAAAGAGAAGGAGATTCATCCAAATCTTCCTTATTATAATTTTGAGGGTTGGATGGAGGAGATGAATCCTCTAGAATAGGTGGTTGTAAGGTAGAATCATCTTTATATGTGGAGGTAGAATCTTAAAAATTAGATTCATGACCTTATTGTTCTATAGAGACTATGTTGACTAATTTCATGGATCCCAATATCTATGATTTTTTCCAACACGGTCCACCCATGATATTGAAACAATGTGGCTCACTCAACCACCTATTTTCAGTCCTACCCTATGGTATACATGGGTAAAGAATCAATTGGCTAGTATATAGAAAAATAATTAATATGAGATATGAGAGGGACTCCCCAAATTCTGTTTCACTACCCCTTATATGAGTATTAGTTTATCATGGAGAACTCATTTATTTTTTAAATTATTAAATAGTCTATTAGGGACATATTTGTTCCTTCTCTATGATTTATTTTCTATATAAAACTATTCTTGAATTTATTTGAGGGATTTGATGAGGTGGAAATCAAGTCATTAGGGTCATTGATGCACTTGAATCCTTTTACATAAGATTGCATTCCACTTCTATTTTAATACCATACATTAAGGTAATGGGTTTTATATTAGTTAAAGGGTGAAGAATCACCATATAGCACCCCTACTCAGCCATTGAGGGAGTATTTGAGGCACTGGTTATATGATGAGGGGGAAGATGCATGAAGGTGTATCCAAGACCTTCTGAGTAAAGAATTGAAGGTGGTTCCTTAAGAGACTAATATAAATTAGGTATCAAATACCAGATCACTAAATTTTTTCCTTTAGTTGGATATTATCAAGTGAATTCCATTCACTCTTATCATATTTTTAATTATTAGGTTATATATCCAGTATAGGATATGTGTTTGGATGAGGTTAATCTCAAATCCATTATCCCCCAGGAACCAACACACATCGATGTTGTTGATCTTTTTTAATAGGTATAGGGGGAACATGTGTACATATAATAAAATTCCATCAACTTACACGGAGAATGAGACAATGGCCTAAAACTCTTCATGCTCACCTTATTCTACACAATTGGCTTGAATGACTTCCACTCCAGTCTCAAACTCAAGAGGAATTTACAGGGCCTCTAGAAATAGTATAAATAGATAGAGTGTGTTAAGGATTAAAATTCAAGTTGGTATATTGAAAAGTTTATTATGTATTTCATATTTCCATTCCTATTGTATTTTTAAACTTCTAAAGGTTTATTCTTTGATAGAAAATGTAGAGGTCCCTATAAGTTGGGACAATGGTGCTTGGTTGGCAACCACAAAATTTTTACAATGATTGAATGGTTATGAATTAGCTAGGTGACCATCCAATATATTATATTGTGGAGTTATACTAAAGGGTTATTTTAGGGATGGTTTCACCTTCTAATTCCGAAGAAATTATTGAATTCTTATCTCAACAACATAGATTGTGTTTTCAATGATAATACCTCATTTTTCTCTCATGAGGGATGTATTCCCCTGGTTTGAGAGAATCAGAGTAAATAACCTAACCCAATAAGCCCAAAGTTAGTGGTTTCTTTATTACATTGGTGCAAGATACAATTGATATCATCATAAAGGAATGAATATTTTATTAGTCTTGGAAAACTAGATACATACTTGAAATTCACATTTCATTTGAAAAATTAAAGTAAGACAAAGAATTTTCTTTAATAAAACAATTATTCCTTTTAGTATATTCATACATATAAATCATAATACACTTCTAGAATCCTAGGGAAAGTAGACTTAAGAAAGGGGTGATCTCTAATGCTCAATAAGGGTATGAATAGAATGGAATATATCATTAATACATAATGAATACTCAATATGGAAAGGTAAATAAATGAAATTTATTTCATTTAATAAATAACTTAAACATGAAGAATAAGATGGCAGGAATAAATTATTATCAAAATAATTCTATATAAATAGTCACATGATCTTGAAACTTAACTATAGATATACTAACTAAAATAATAATACCATGAAAATTAATAACTAATCTCATAATGAGGTAAATGCATAATATTTTACATCATAATGATACCTTCAATGCCTCTTACCAAGAAATATTACATAAATAGTTAAGGATTATGATAAAACCCAAAGATAGTTTGTCTCAATAGACATATTAATGAATTAAGGGAATATAAATGTCCCCTCCCATCACATACTTAGTCTAATTAATTCCTAATATGAAATTAGATAAACATAATCAATCTAAACAATGGTATAAAAATTTAGAATAGAAAATGTTGATAATTTCCCAATCAATAAACATAATCAACATAAACTATTAGGAGTACTATAGTGAATGGTTTCAAATTATTACATCTAACTGAAAATGAGAATAAACCATATAGATAAATAATTAGTACGATATCACTAAAATATATTACCAATGGATAAGAAATACCATTAAAATTCTATTAAAATCATTCTTTAGGAAAATAACCTTTTCACATAGAAAATAAATTTACAAAATTATAAATTTCTATAACATTAAGGAAAAATTTTCTTTGAAAAGAACCTTTTATACTTGTAATGTATTCTTCAAATTAAGGATTGGTCATGATGATAGTAAATTCTGTACTTTCCAAGTACATTAAAAACAAATATCCCTTTTACATTTAGAGTAAATGTAAAACATTACCAAATTTATAAAATGATATGACTATTCCTTTTAAAATATTTTTTAAAACTGTAAAAAATGGGAAACAATTCCTTTAAAAGATCAATTTTAGAAATTAAAATACATTTTTAAAATATTTTTAGAAAACATGCATATGGAAGAAAAAAGATTTTTGACCGAAGAGAGAAATATCATAATTTTTCTTAAAAATTATTTCTTAATCATTTAAAATTTCCAATAGAGAAAAATTATATTATCACATGAAAAGTTCATGAATAAATAGAGGATAAAAAAATAAATTGGGTTTAATTTATAAATACTAACTAATTCCCCTCCAAGTGATACTTAAACATAAAAAATCCTAAATAATGATGAGGTTATGAAATAAACCCTTACCACTTTGGAAACATTTGAATAATAAGCCCCATGAAAGTAATAACATCAAATGAAACACTTATATAGCATTAATATTTAGATATTAATGTTATAAAATATAATAGGGGAAGTATATAACCCACAAAAAAATAAGTGTTGATTATGGAATATGTCTTATGGAAGTAAAAGTGTGACGAGAAACCCTTACCTCAGGTATGGCTTCATTAATGTGTATTTGAAACTCTTTATAAAAAATATATATTTATTATAAATATATTACAGAAACATAATAACATATATCACCCCTTATATTATTTACTTGTAATCTTGTATCACTCATTTATTAACAATTGACTATTAAAATCACTGTTTATGTTAACAACTGCTTCATTTTTCATGTATGATTTGGTTTGGTAGTTTTCGTACTTGTACATTTATCATGATTACATAATATAG
Source organism: Viscum album (assembly GCA_963277665.1). Classification (NCBI taxonomy): domain Eukaryota; kingdom Viridiplantae; phylum Streptophyta; class Magnoliopsida; order Santalales; family Viscaceae; genus Viscum; species Viscum album. The sequence continues at coordinate 686,076,584 of OY728165.1, forward strand.
ATTCACTATATATGTTTTTATAATAGTATATAAATTTTAGATATAGAAAAAATAGTTACACCATTCATGGAGATGGTAGTCCATATGTACGCCTGAACACTGTTTTAATTTTTTTGATGGATGGAAAGAAAAAAAAATATAAATAATATTTCCACTTTATAGAATAATTATTATAATATATATATATATATATATATCATATATATACATTTTATCTACACTTATTACCATCCATGAAAAAATAAAATGAAAAAAGTTTCACATAGCTTCATGGAGGCAGTAGTCCACACATACACACAAGCAACGTTATCATTTTCCAACAGATTTGACGGTAAGAAGGTAAATGTGACATTGTAATTCCATAAGTGTAATTATTTCATTAATATAAAATTCTTACATTAGATCCATCATCATATTTATCTATGATGGGTGAGGATGGAAAACAAATAACATAGGTTCACAAGGCGATAGTCCGTCGTGCACACGATAGATGATTTCATCTCCCAATTTATGGAAGATGATATGGATATTGCTCATTAAAATAACATAATAACATATTGATATAAAAAAAATATTTTTTAAGTATATTTTATGTATGTTTTAAGTAGTTAAATGATGAAATAATACAAAGACGATTGGTTAATAACTGTACCTCTTCTTCGGTGAACCGATTTAGGTGTATACCTAAAGCATTGATAGATTGTTTTTATGATAAAAAAAGTCTATGGTTCATGTTCAATGATGTAATGAATTTATTTTGTCATGTATTGGGTGATAAAATTTTATTTTTAAGAGTTAATAGGATATTATATGGGATGCCCTCTTATAAGTGGGTGGAGAGAAACACTTGAAAATTTTGAAAATCATAAACTGTACCCATGTTTTCCAAATGAAAAAAGGATCCAAAATGGATAATTATTGACCCTTGTATTATATAAAGTCCAAATAGTCCTATAAAATATGAATTGAATAAGTTTTTAGGTCATTTTAATTTTTATCTTCTTAGTTTAACCCTAGGAAACCTCGTTTTAACCTTAACAATAGTAATTAATTTTTAATATTTTTAAAATTCATTAAGAACAAAACTTAATTTAAAATTATTATATAATATTAATTATTATTCTTATAAAAAATGGAATAAATTATTCCAAATTCAAATAATTGAATTTTTAGAATTTAATTTAAAATTATACAGGCAGATGTGATTAAATAATTGTTCTCCCAAAGAAAAGTATTCAATAGTATAAAATGTTTTTATATTAAAATTGAACTTATAATTGATTCTAATAACCTAAATTAGATTAATAATAATATAATTGAACTTATATTAATATAAAAAAATTTAAAAAAAATTTAACTTTGTAAATTCTTTAAATGAAAATAAATATTTTAGTAAAAAACTATATATTTTACTATTCATTGAAAAACTAGGCTTTTCAGAAAATTCTTAAAAATTAACTCTAAGATATTTTTTAAATTTTTATTTAAAAAGTGAGATTAATTTTTTTCAATATATTTTCTGAAATTGGTAAAAATTTATTTTAACATATGTTGACAAAACATGATGAAACCACTTTTTAGAAAAACCCAGTTTCTAAGCATAAAAATGGATTTATTCTTATCTCATGCTTATAAAAAAATTAGATGAATGATAAAACCAATATTTAATAAATAATATAAAAAATCCTTAAGAACATTCATAAAAAGTGACTAATTTAATTTATTAAGATAAAAACACATTGTGTGCATAAAAATGGTTATTTTCAAAAGAAATGTTTCTTTTACATTCAACCGATTTTTATGTTTTCATTTATAATAAATTGATAACTAATTACTTGTATACATGTGTAAATCATATAATATTTTCATTTTTTTTAATATTCATATCCATCAATTTAAAAGCTAGGTTATAATGGTGTTGATCAAATAATATATTCCATTGGTCATCAATTCCCATCATTATGTGTCATATATGCTATCTAATGAAATTACCTTCTTTTTAAAATTTTACGATGTTATATTCTCCCCACCTTCAATAAATTTTTTCCTCAAAATTCTGAATTTTTTAAAAAAATCAATTTTATTCCTTCAAAAAAAACTTTATCAAAATTCCCCTAATAAAAGTTGATAATAAAACATCCTATTAATATGAGATAAAGGGAAGTAAGAAATTTATCTAGAATAACACATAACTTGGCTTGCTATTAGGAAGACACTAGTGAAAAGTGGAGGAAAATCATAAAAAATTATAGAGAGTGATAAATATCATTGATCAGAATAAATTGAACTGTGATGATAATGAGAATGATCACAAAACCATTAACCGATGATGTGTGAAAAAAGCAATTTCATTCATCAAAAATGAAGGTAAATGTAGAACCACTTTATTTCAAGATCCTTTTTTCAAAGTTGAGGGATTATTTTACTATTAAGATAAAGAACACTATAAAATATACTCACTTTATATATTTTTATTTCATAATCATAATTCCATACCTTGGTTTTGTTTCAATCAATTTCCACTTCATGTCTCGCTCTAAGAAATGAATATCCAAAATGACTTTTTTTGGGATAAATCCCTAAAATTAAATTTTAATGAATCATAAGATCCATAAAAGAGTTAAAATTCCTTCCATATATCTCCAAATATTTACCAAAAATATAAATTGTTAAAAAAAGTTATCCAATATAAAACATTAATATTCAAACCTTCACAGTAACACCCGACATTCAACATAATCTTTTATATAAGTATTTATCCCTAAAACCATTCCTATTACTTCTCTAAAAATGTAATAAAAGTATTATCAAATAATCCTTTATGTTAAACCTAATAGTTTTATATGTATCGCAACCTAATAAAACATCTAACTAAATATCATTGATCACCTTGAAATAATAAAAAATTAAAAATATTTGATCAACTTAATATTTATCCATCAAACTGTTTGATTAAAAAATCATGTTAAACAGTACATGACATATCCCAGTGGTTAGTGCTACACCCTTATCACTCTTCATTTATGGGATCAAGACCCATGGACTTTTCTAAAGCAACATATTGTCATATGTGATTTGGTTTTTCTAAAACTATATTAATATAATTCCTATAATGTTACCAAATAATGATAAACATCTTAAAAATAACATTAGTCATTAAACCACTTTTTTTACCACATTGATTTTATATACAACTTATTTTTCTCCAAAATAAAATAATTTTAATTATATATTATTACTTTAACATCAACTATTATATTAACAATAAATTTTATCAATACTTTTAAACTTATGTCTAAAACTGTAATGGAATTATTCCTCAAATAAATTTTTCACTAAAATTTATGCTAATCCCAAGGGTTATATTACCATAAATGTCTCCCAAAATACTCTTAATGATCTCATACATCCATAAATTAAAACATTAAAATGGGTGTATAAGACTTTTAATTCATGATCAATATTAAACTCATAAATCCATGATAGTATTCATAACTCTTAAGTTAATATTAGATGAATAAATATATTCTTCCAAAAATTAACACAATCCTTATATGTTTCATGATTATTATAACCAAAATAACATCAAGAGAACTAATTTTACACCATAATTCTGGGATCCGAATACAAAATACTATAAACCATTTAATTCAATGATTGGTATAACATAAACTCTTCCTTGGTCTGGGATTTAACCTTTATAATAGAATAAATAACTTAGATAATTCCCCACATTTAAGAAAATGAAATATAAATTGATCCCTTGGATGAATTTTATTTCTTTCCATCATACTCTTCATTTTTCCTTGGAAATTCATAGATTTATTCCATTATTTTCCACACATAAAACATTTTTACATTCCATTGAGAAATTTTTTAAGGTGTATCATTCCATATTTCTAATATGAATGAAATTAATACTTCTTTCCACCATGGTCTCCACCACCCGAGCTCTCAGTAAACTCCATTCTTCTCTTATTTGGTGATTCTAAGAGTTGTTTAAGGTATATATTGTTAATATTAAACTATGATAATGTATTAGGCATAATCATGATATATTTTACTCTAGTCTCTAGTCCATTTGGTTTCTTATAATAATTACATTGTCCATCACATTTAGTTCTATCATGATTCATTTGGGTTCCATCCATTTACTAAAACCAAAAATCAAAGTATGATAAATAATAATCATATTGGTAATCCACATAATCACTTATAAGATGTATAAATCATGAAACATTTTTTTAAATATAAAACATTATTGTTCTTAACCTAGTTTATTAATATTAATCATTCAAATCCTTCATAATTATTCATAAATAAAATGTGAATTAACCAAATAATATCCACCAAGAGTGTCAAACTAAGTGTTTAGAAATCCCTATTTTTGGGAACTAGGTAACAATCCAGTCAAATCTCAATGCACCCTTTTTTGATTTATTACCCCTAGGTACAAATTTGTGAGAGACACATCCACTTGTAGTATCTATATAAGGATGAAATTCTTTTAAATCGTCATAATCTCTACCTTTAAAAACATTAAGATGTTATTATATACTTACACTTATCCTAAATTTCATTCATATCAATATATTTATTAATCTATTTTTTCCTAAATCTAATTTCCATGGTTACAATTAAATTTACTCTCATACCAATTGTAAATATCATGAATCTAGTAGCCCAGATTCAGGGGGTTGAATTATTAAATTAGTGAAAGATACAAGTGATCACATCCTAAAGGACCAAATAGTTCATTAATTTTTTAATAATAGATATGTATTGAAAATTGATATTTCATTTTAATAATTAAAATACAACATCGAATTTTCGTTGAGAACATGGTTACTCTTTTTAGCATATTCTTACATATCAATCATAATACACTTCTTGGCATCCTACAAAAAGGAAACATAATAAAAGAGTGTTCTAAAATTCTATGTAAGGGTATGAATACATAATAAGATATTATGAATATATAAGGAATAATCAATGTGGAAAGGTAAATAACTTAATAAAATTCCATTTAATCAACAAATTAAACATGAATAATATTATGGTAGGAATAAATTATGATCAAAATAATGATATATAAATAGTCACATGAGCTTGAAACATAACCATGGATATTCTAACAAATAAAATAATCATAGGGAAATTAATAATTTTTGAAATCATAACCATATGATTAATTCCTCATTCCAAGGAATCTTATATTAATGTGTAAGGTCTCGAAAAAAAAACAAAGCTAGTTTGTCTCATGAGACCTACCGATATATTAAGGGTAATTTTGGGCCTCGTAGATAACTTACTAAGTGAAATGAATTCATCATATTACATGGGATAAACATAATCAATGTAAATATTGTTATTGAAAAACTATCATACAAAGTTTTAATAATTTATCCAATCAATAAACATAATCAATATAAACCATCTAGAGTACTATGGAGAATGGTATCAAAATAGTACATCCAATCAAAATGATCATAAACCATCCATATAAATAATAAGGATGGTATCTTTACTATATACTCCCAATGGAGAATAAGGTAAAATTAGGGTTGTTTTCATTGATGAGTAGAAAACCCATAAAAATCCCATTAAAATATTCTTGAATAAAATATCCATTTCACATTGAAAATCAATTACAAAACCTATAAATTTCTAGAATATTAGGATTTTTCTTTTGAAAAGAACTTCATAAACTTGTAAAAGTAATATTTAAAACAATGAGTGGTTATTATGGTGGTAAATTCCATACATTATGAGTATGTTAAAACAAATATTCATTTGACATTTTCGGTAAAAGTCAGAAAGTCCCTTGTTTTACAATTGCAAGGAATATTCCTTTAAAAAAATTAAGAAGTAAAACATGGAGAAAAATTATTTAATAAATAATTTTGAGATATTATAGAATCATTTTTGAAAATATTTTTATAAAAAATCGATATGGATGAAAAAGGATTTTGAATTGGATAGAAAAATAAAGTCATCTTTTCTTAGAAAATCTCAATAATTTATGTAAAAAAAGAGGAAAATGGTACAATTAATCAAAAAGTTAATGAATAAATATATGAGAATAAAATAAATTGGTTTTAATAAATAAATAAAAACTAATTCCCCCACCTAGGGATAATTAAACATAAATAATCCTCAATAATGATGTGATTGTGAAATAAACCCTGACCACATTGGTAACTTTTGAATCGTAAGCTCTGCGAAAGGAATAATTTCAAATGAAAATTTTAAATAATATGAAGATAAATATATTAATGATATATTATATCAAACGGGTAGTATATACACCACAAAAAAAAAAGAAATATGTAGTGATTATGGCATATGTCTCAAAGAAGTAAAAGTGGGACGAGAAACCCTTTCCTCGGGTCGGATTTACTTTTTATGTGTATGAGACTCTTGTATAATAAATATAGATTTATTATAAATATATTATATAACCATAATCACATATATCACACCTTATATTATTTACTTATAATATTTTATTACCTGTTTATTAAACATTCTTTGGTAAAGACATTTTTTGTGTAATAACTACTTCATTTTTCATGTATGTTTTGGTTTGGTAGTTTTGGTACTTGTATTTTTATCATGGTTAAATAATCCAAATAATGTTTTAAAAGATATATATGTCACATATATTCAATATTTAATTGTTTTTAATAGTATATAAATTTTAGATATAGAATAATGAGTTACACTATTCATGGAGATGGTAGGTCGTATGTATGAATTAATGGTGTCTTTATTTTTTTGATGGGTAGAATGAAAGAAAGGTAAATAATTTTTACCCCTTAAAGAATCATTATTATATCATATATAATATATATAATCATTTAATATATCCTTATTACCAACCATTTCAAAATAAAATGAAAAACGTTTTGTATCGCTTCATTGATGCGGTTGTCCACAAGTACACATGAGTGATGTTATCATATTCCAATGGATTTTAAGATAATATCGTAGATTTTATATTTTAATTCCAAAAGTTTAGATATTTCATAAATATAATATATATATAAATTAAATTGATCATTATATCAATTTGTGATAGGTGCTGTTGGAAAACGAATTACATTGGTTTATGAGGCGGTAGTTCTCCGTACACACAATCGACAGTTTTGTTTCTCTTTTAATGGAGGATAAGATGTATATAGGTCATGAAATTATTATAATAAAATATTATTATATTAGAGATACTATTTTTATTATTTTAACATATTTTATTTAGATATGAAAAAGTTAAATGAATAAAAAATGAAGATGCATGGTTAAGAACTATACCTCTACTTCAGAGAACCTCTTTAGTTTATACCAAAATCTGTCATAGATTAGTTTTATGGTAAAAAAATACTATTAATCATGGGTAGGGATATAAAGAAGTTATTTGAGTAGTTATTTCTTGAAAAAAAATGTATTTTTAATTGTTAATATTAGAGGGGAGGGGATTCCCATTTATAAGTGGGGGAGGCTACACATTAAATTTTTTAAAAGAATAAATTGTACACACATTATTCACATGTTAGATGGATAGAAAAAGGATAATTCTAGAACCATAGATAATTTAAGGTATCAATATGTCCATAAAATATGAATTAAAAGAGTTATTAGGCCATTTTAATCAATATATTCTTATTTTAACACCAGGTAAACATGTTTTAATCTTAACCACACTAATTAATTTTTACAATTTTTACTATTCATTATGACTAAACATTAAGTTGAAATTATTATGTAATATTAATTATTCTAATTACAAAAATTTAATACATTTTTTTAAATTATTTTCAGATAATTGGCTGAATATAATTTAAAATTAAACCCAAATATGTGATATAAATATGGTTTTCCAATGTAAAAGTTTTCAAAAAAAATTAAAAAGTATATATTAAAATTTAAAATATAATTAATTATAATTAAGTAAATTATATTAATTATAATATAATTGAACTAATTTTATTTTTTAAAAAAATAATCAAAATGTAACTTTTTAAATCATTTAAACAAAAAAGGTATTTTTAAAAAAAATCATAATTTTTTACTATTCATCAAGAAAATAATCTTTTCAGCGAATTATAAAAAATTAAATCTATGAAAGTTTTAACAAGGTTATTTCAAAAATTAAATTAATTTTTTCAAATATACATTCTAAAATTGGTAAAAATTAATTTTAATATAATCTTACAAAACGTGACGAACATTTTTTGAGAAAAACATTGTTTTTAAGCAAAAAACAGGATTTATTCTTATATCATGCTTAGAAAAAATATTAGGTGAATGATAAAAAAAATTATTAAACAAATAATATTTAAATTCCATTATATTCATTCACTAATAGTGACTAATTTAATTTATTATGTTAAAAACACATTGTCTACCTAAAAATAGTTTCTACAGAAAAATATTTCTTTTACTTTCAATTTTTTTTTATATTTTTATTTATAATAATTTGATAACTAATAAATTTTATACGTGTGTAAACCATGAAATTTTTATAATTCAATAACTCATATTCATATCCTTTAATTTAATGTTTGTGTTATAATGGTCATGTTTAAATAATATATTTTGTGGGTTGTTAAAGCTTGGTGTTTTGCATCGTATATTCTATCGAAAAAAATATTATTATTTTAAAATATACAGTTGTTATAATCATTGAGGGTTTAGGGAGGATCCTATAGGTGTGCTTAATTACTGGGATCATCACAGCGGTGTACCAGTCTTATGGAATTGAAATATGAAAACTTGTTTTCCCCATTAGAGGATTTATGAGGACAAAATCCATGAGGGTGCAGACTGGATATGACATCGGGAGGGGATCCTAACGATCTTTGTGATAGAAATTTTGGTTAATTAAAGATTTATAGGGCTTAAACGATGATGGGTCTTCCAGATGTTATTAATTTGATGGGGATTTTTTTAGTTGATTCATCTATATGTAAATTATCTCATGGGCTCGATAAGTTGACTTTCATTGTATCCAATAATTAAACATCTATTTTACTTTAATTGATACATGATGAAGTCCTCAGTATCATTTTTAGCATTTGGGATGGTAATAACAAATTTAACATGTTTTTAATGATTTCCTAACACTAATATCCCTTGATTTACAATTTTTGGATCAATTCATTGAAGATGAAAAAGTCTGAGATATTGTGTCTAAGGAATTTATAGCAGGAAAAATATTTGGAATGGTTCATTGAATAAACTTTTCAAGGAATAATAATTATTTTGGAGTTAGATCAAGTTATTTTCCATAACACATATAAATAATCCAAGGAATTTATCATCCTTGAAGGATTATACCTCGTTTTTCTTAATATTGAAGGGTCTAGTTACTAGTTCTGGTAGAGAAACCTATGAAAAATTTCTAGTGTGAGAGTGTACCTAATATGGATTGTTATAAAGAGAATTATGGAGACTTATCTATTGAGAGGATGAATTCTACATTATAAAAAATCTCTCTAGCCTTCCATACTTTCACATGGGTGTGGGGGTAGTGAAGGATACATTTTATTAGTCTGTTTCATGGCTTCATCCAACATTGTTCCCTCTCAGTAATCTCTCAAAATATACCTTGGTAATTTAGGGAAAATATATTTAAGACTAGATCATCTAAGATGTTCTACACATAAAATCCCAATAGATTCTCTAATGGGACTTGGATTTTGAGGGAGTATGTCAGGCCTTTCCACCAAGTGATGAATTAGTTATGCATTTTTTATGCCACTATTTTTACCTGGAGAGGATGGGGAAACTCATCCTATACAAGGTGGAGCTAAACTAGTAGAGGAACTTCTAATGAAGATCTTCCTAGATGGTGATGGATCTCAATAATAGATTATCTTACTAGATAAAGGAATTTCCTTATAGTATATGAATAAAGAAATAAATATTGGATTCCTTTTTTCTATGGGGTTCCTAGAATTAGTACACATAGGAAGGAAAAGTGTATGAGGTGTTGCTATGGGTCACCAACACAATTTAAGGAAGAAAGTATCAGGTAGCCAAAAAATTCAGTGGTGTACATGGTCTACTCACTCCAGGTACAACATTCATTCAAGATATATTCAATCTATTTTCATCTCTATAGACAACATGTGGGTGGAATGGGCACTAATCAACTCATCATGAGAGGCTTTCTCACACATTTTACCCTTTCTGGTCATATCACTCATGAAGTATAGAGGTCATGTTCTAGATGTTCTAATTCGCACTAATCCACTAGAGATGGAGATGCGAAGAATTTTAGATGGTATCTCATGTTGCAAGAACCTCTTATTTAGTCCTAGTTGATCGGATGAAATTTGTTAGTTTTTAAGGATACATGGGAGTTGTGACAAGGGAATCTTGAACATACTCTTATTCATAATACTATCCTCATAGTAACTCGACACGAATATTTTTATAACCGTCAAGCTCGTAGATTTGATCATATATTTCGGATTCCATAAAGTTTTTATCAGTGCCTTCATGCACAATAAGATTTGGACATTCCATTACCTTTTTTGAGGTTTCAATGGGTGTTCGAGAATGGTATGATGGGAGGGCTCCCAATACCCATGGGTTGTCTCCTCTTACGGGTGTGGAAACATCCATGAGGATTCACCTATTTATGTTGTTATTATGGGGGAAATATTCTTCACCTATTTCATCGCCAATATAATTATCTTTATTATCAAGGGGATCAGTTGTGATAACATTCACTATACTGGGGTTCTACATTGAAGAGACTCTAATGTCGTCAGATGGAAAATAATTAGGAACTAATTCTCATCACTTGATAGGATTTAATTATAGGTAAGTTTACATCCCCCAACCTATGATACACATATGATGAGATACATATTAAATGATCTATAATAGTACTATAATACTATTAGTAAATAAACATTTAAATTTTTTATTACATCCACCAGATTCTGGATGTCTTACCACTAATATTTTAGAGCAGTCAACCTTTTGGTACTTCATATTGAGGGTTTGAAGGTGATCATAGATTCTAGGATAGTCCAACTATTATTGTGAAGTTTTTTAAATTTAACACATAGATTATTTGAGAGTATCTTTCATGGTCTTTAGTGAACAAATCTAGGATATATAACTAACGGATCACGTGTACCAAAAAATTAAGGTGATATAGTTAGTTGAAAAATATTCCTATTGTTGGCCTCGTTTTACTCATCAAAAATCATGATTGATTGTGTTTTTAATGGATTCTCTTTTTTATAATATAATTTTATAACATAAGTTAGTTTAAATAAATAATGGATAAGTTTTGAAAAGACCTACCACCAGAGTTTGTCACAATTGAGAATGAGTCACCGTAGAGAATGACTCACCGTCATGAATGAGTCACTATTGGAGAAAGCATCATCGTCAGAAATGACTCGCCATTAGAACTGATTCATAACAATTAATGGCCTACCACTGGATGACCTACAATTTGAGGATTCACCACCATACATGATTCACTATTGGACATAAGTTATTTCCACACATGATTCACTATTGAGCATGAGTCACTGCTAGATGACTTATCGCCAACCTGATTCACTATTGGACTAAATCACCTCCAGAAATTTGCCACCATATATATTCTAAGACATATGAATTATATTCTTTCAAAGGCTATATTATTTATGTTAATTCAATTTATTATTTTAATTATTCTTCCAAACTATTGGAGGGAAACATTAAAGTTTGTGTCAGAGCTGAGTATAAGGATGTAGAGGACAGTGATGATTTTTCTTCAAATGGAATATCCTTCCTATTTTATTTTATAGTCAAATAATTTTTCATTGTGAGGATATAAAGAGGTGATCTGGTTGCGAGAAAAAATACGATCAATATTTCTACCTATTGAATAATTTTATATGATCTTACATGCTGAATACTTAACTTCATTAAACTGTGAAAGATTGGAGCATAAATAACATTCATATACTTTTCTATAGCCAAAAAACTATATATTTAAAATGCTATGTTTTACTATTACTTTCATATAAATGGCTCAAGATTCTATCCAAGACACATCCAAGGAGTCTAAAGAATCTAAACACTTCAAATCAATAAACACTACCATTTTCTATATTTTACTACTTTCCTTTTCTGTTTTTTCATTTATATTTTAAGTAGTATGGTGTTTTTATTTTTTATCAACATGCATTGTCTCTATTACTATAATTAGGGGTTAAATGACATTCTCTCAACTCTCTTTTCATATTTTTACCCAAGGTATTTGTAGAAGTGGTCCTTGTGTTACTTTTTGTTATTTTCATTCCATGGTTTTTGTCGAAGATGTACCTATGTGATCAGGAAATCTTTTAAACTACTGTAATAATACCCAATATAGGTTTTTGATCATATTATATTTATATAATTTTCATGGAATTTGGTTATTTCCAAGTGGAGTGGATTAAGTCTCATCTTGATACCAAACCCCTCATTTTATTCTGTTGTGTGATTTGTTTTGTTTTATTATTTAAAAAAATTTGAACTATTTTTATTTAATCTATAAACTCAACCTTTATTGATTGTTAATATTAATCAGTTTTTATATAAATATTTTATTAGGTAAATTTATTTCAAATGTTAAATTAATTCTCATATCGTTTTAACTGATCACTAATCAAGCTTTGATAAATCTTTTAAAAGATCAAAATTATATTAAAATTCTATTTTGATTAACTGGGTAAATTTATTTTAATTTTTGGTATTTTAATTGAATATATTTTAATATATTTTTTTGGGAACTCAATTCACCTCCTCTTGAGTTATTCACTCCAAACAACATTTGGTATCAAAGGTTATTCAAAATAATTTCAACTGTTATTTTAGTTGGGTTTTTAAAGATCCTAAATTTTTGTTAGTTATAAATTTAGGTATCTAAATGGATAATAGGCAAGAAGGTTTTCCTAAAAAATATAACAACGTTATTTAATGTAAATAACTATGATCAATGGAAAGTCAAGAAGAAAATGTACACTAAAAAATGGATTTCGAAATATGGACAACTATAAAGGATAAATATGAATAAACTATCTCTATTAGAGATACATTGGTTGATGCTACTAAAAATACCTATATCAATAACTGTAAATCCATAGATGCCCTTTATTGTGATTTAGGATTTGAATAATTTATTATGATATTGACTTGTAAGACTATATATGAAATTTGGGATACTTTAGCTATTTCTCATCAAAGAATAACTAATGTTAAAGAAATGACATTAAATAATTATACAATTAAATATGATTCATTAAAAATTAAACCTGATGATCTTACATTAAATATGTATATTTGGTTAAATGAAATTGTGAATACAATGCATTCCTTGAGAAATACCTCTTTAGATGAAGATCAAATCATGTAACTATTGATGTGTCTTCTAGAGAGATGGAGAGAAACCTTAGTTTCAATTAGAGAATCTTGTGATATTAGTAAGATTACTATAAATGATATAATTATAAAGATGTTGATGTATGAGGAAGAACATAAAGTAAATATATAAGAGGAAGATGAACCGAAAAAGAATTTTATAGAATTCAAGTCTACTGCTTTAATACATAAAGAAAAAGTTTGAGACGAATATTCTAGTGATGAAGAATCACCAGTTCATAGAAATGAATAGATTCCTCATCTAGACAATAAATTTAAAAATTTCTATAAGACGAATAAAATATTTAGGAAACCAATATACAAATAAAAATATTATAATATATAAAATTATAAAAATTAATGTAATATGGATGATACTTAAAATTAAATCATCTGCTATGAATGTAAGAGAAAGGGACATTTCAAAGAGAAATATCCTAAACTAATGTGCAGTATGACGAAAAGGATATGAAGTAAAAGAAAGTTATGAAATATAGATGGATTTCTTCTGAAAATAGATCTAGTGACTCTGACTCAACCCCTGAATAAAAAAATTACAAAGCAAACATTTTTTTCATGGAAAACACGTTTAAGCTATCAAATATCTTTACTGATTCTACATCAAATAATTATAATCATTATGAAGAGGGAAATAATGATGGAAATAAGTCAAATGATGAGATGTTTGAAAATTTTAATATATTAGAGGAAAAATTCAATGAGATGAAAGATAAGTATAAAATTATGAAGAAATAGTGTGATTTAACTACTAATATTAAATCTAGTTTAGATGTAGAAAATGATAAAAATTATCAACTGGTCAAAGAAAAAACCAAATTTAAATTATCTAATGATAAATTAATGGAATTATTGGAGATATTTACAAATGGTAGAGAGACTCTCACTCAAATATTAGGAAAATGTATTACACTTAAGTACATTATTGGCCCATTTTATCAACCTGGAGAGAGAATAATTTCAAAGAGAACTTTTGTTCTGAAATATAGTTATATAAATTATACGTATAGTAATTATTCAAGTGGACCTAACAAAGTTTTTATTTACAAAAAATATATAATTTAGTTATAGGAAATCCATTAAGAAAATATCGGTTCCAAAAACACCAATTACTAATATTTTTGGACCCAAGAATTTTTGGACACAAAAATCATTTTTGGAATAAAAAAGTTTTGTACAGAACTTTCTTGAAAAGATCCAATAAAATCTTATAGTACCTAGATAATGGATATCCCAGACATATGATTGTATGTTACTCAAGTTTCAACAATATTATAAAGGTTGACGATGGGCATGTCACTTTGGGTGACAATGGTAAATGTAAAATCATTGGCTTTGGCCAAATTAGTAACTCTAAATCAATTTTAATTTCTTAATATTATTTTTTGATGGTTTAAAATACAATTTTATTATCATCTCATTGCTATGTTATGATGGTTTTTAGGTGAAATTTGAAAACAATAATTGTAATGTATTTTATTATAAAAAATATTTAGTTTTTACTACTTTCATAAATTAAAATGTTTGTGTTGTTAATTTTGATTATTTACTTTCAAAAAATGTTTATTATATAGGTTACTTTTATAATGAATCTTATCTTTGGAATAGGATACTGGGTCACTACAAAATTTACTCAGTTAAAAATAAAATTATAAAATGTTTAGTCACTGATCTACCTTATCTTGAATTCCCAAATGATAAATTATACATCGCATGTCAAAAAGTTAAACAAAAAATAATATCTTTCAAATCCAAGAAATAAGTTTCAACTTATCAACCCCTAGAGTTGGTTCGTGTGTATTGTTTTGGACCATTTTGATTTTATAGTATAAATGGGTAGTAATATTTATATATACTTATAGAATAATTTTCTATGTATACTTGAGCATTAACTTTAGCTCAAAAAAGTGAATCATGATATAACATTACCATGTATACTAGATCTGTAGAAAATCTTAGTGGACTTAGGATTAAAAATTTAAGATTTAATCATGGTCATGCATTTGAAAATAAGTACATTGAATCCTTTTGTTAAAAAAATGGCTATACTCACAATATTTATTCTCCTTGGACCACCTATCAGAATAGAGTTATAGAATGAAGGAATATAACACTTTAAGAAAATGATATGACTATGCTTAATAAATATGACCTCCTTATTTAATTTTAAAAAGAGGCTATAAATATAGTCTTCCATATAATTAATAGAGTTTTGATTAGAACTGTTTTCAAGAAAACCCCTATAAACATTGGAATATTAGGTAGCCTAAGTTTAATTGCATTTGAGTTTTTTGTTGAAATGTATTTATTCTTAAAACCAAGAATAATATTGAAAAATTTACTTCCAAGAATGGTGAAGGAATTTTCCTTGGTTATTAAACTACTAGTAAATCGTATATAGTGTTTAATGAATGAATCAAAACTGTGGAAGAGTCTGTTCATTTCACATTTGATGAAACATATCCACATGATCCCAAAAATCCTTTATAAAACCTTGGGGATGATATTTCAAATCTAGACATAATTGGAAGAACCTTATAACATTACTATAAAACATGCATAAAAATCATCCAGCAGTGAGGAACTTACTCGACCCAAACCTGAACCCATAGATAATCATGATATGACTGTCCCTTATTTTAAAAGAGTTGTTAGGACCTATATATAAAGTCCTTTATATGTTGTATTAGGATACCTAGATATATATATATATATACAAACTAGATATTCTCTTATGAATCAGGTAGGACATCAATCATTCTTTTTATAGATTAAACCTAAGAACATCAATGATATAATTAATGATGAATTTCGGGTGACAGATATGCAAGAATAACTTAACCAATTTGAAAGAAATAAATTTTGAGAATATGGGGATATACCTAAAAAACCTTGACTATTGGCACTAAATGGGTATTTAGAAACAAGGTTGATGAATATATTTCCATAGTAAGGAATAAAGCTAGACTAGTTGCACAAGGGTATAATCTGGAAGAGGGTATAGAATTTGAGGAAGCCTTTTCACTTGTACATAAACTTAAATCCTTAATAATCCTTCTTTACTATACATCACATTTTAAATTAAAACTATATAGAATAGATGTCATAAGTACATTCGGTAATAGTTATATACTTGAGGATGTTTTTGTTGAATAGTACACCTATTTTCAAAACCCTCATTTTTCAAATCATGTTTTTAAATTAACAAAAACATTATATGGTTTAATAAAGGCTCCTAGATCTTGGTATGATACACTCATCTTCTTTATTATATCTAAAGTTTCTCTAAAAGGTATAGTTGAACCTATACTTTTTATAAAAAAAATATCAAAATATGTTTCAATTGTTCAAATCTATGTAGATGATATTATCTTTAGATCTTATAAAACTTATTTTTGTGCTACTTTTTCAAAGATTATAAAAAATTAATTTGAAATGAGATTAATGTGTGAACTAAAATTCTTTATTTTTCAAAATAAATAATGAATCATTTTAAATAAAATTAAGTATACTAAATATCTTTTAAAACATTTTAGTTTAGATAGAACTAATAGTAGTGACACTCTAATGAGTGCCACCTGTAAGTTATACCTTGATGAAGCTGGGAAACTAGTGGATCAAACCAGTTATAGAGGCATGATTGGAATTATTTTATAATTAACTACTAGCCAACGTGGCATTATGTTTAGTGTGTTCATGCATGAACATTTTCAAGAAAACCCAAAAGAGATGCATTTACTAAATGTTAAAATAATTTTCAAATACCTCAAATATACAACCAATTTTAGATTTTTCTAACCTAGAGGATATACATTGGGATTTGTGTGTTATTTATATATTGATTTTGGTTGTTTCAAGTTAGATAGAAAAATAGCCTCATGAAAATGTCATTTTTTGGACAAGTCTCTAGTTTCTTGGTGTAGTAAGAAGAAAAGTTTTGTTGCAGTATTTACTATTAAAGTTTGATACATAGTAGGAGGTAGTATTTTTGCTCATATTTTTTGGATGAAACACACTCTACTATAATATTTATATCAATTTAGACATGTACCTATAAATTTTTATAATACATGTGAACGAAATATCTATAAGAATATTGTTTCTCATTATAAAAACAATGAAAATTGATGTAATACATCACTTTTTGCGATATCATTTTCAAAAGGGTGATATAAATCTTGAATTCATAGGAATTGAATATAATATTTCTGATTTTTTACTAAGAAATTTAATTCTAAGATATTAAACTACATCAACCATGAATAAGGAATGATAAATTTTAGTTAGTCTTACATTCATCGTACCCACCATTGGAAATTACCCAATGTTGGAAATTAACCACCATTGGAAATAAACCATCATTGGAAATCACGCAAAATTTTAAATAACCCACCATTAGATATTACCCACCATTGTAAATAACCCACCATTGGAAATTACCCACCATTGGAAATTAACCACCATTGGAGGTTACTCACCATCGGATAACCTATCGCTAGATAACCCACCGTTGGAAATGACCTTCCATTGGTTTCAAGCCATTATTTCTATTTTTTTGGGATAATTATTTTACCTTTTAATTTAATTGTTTAATTTTTTATTTTCGATAATCAAATCCCTAAATGATATAAATTTTGTACTTATTCTAATATCAGCACACTCTCTCCCCCACACTATGCCTTTGAAACTTCTCTGTGACATTTTTTCTCCCAGCTGGTTTCCTTCCATCATAATTTCCTAGAATTTATAGCTATATTGAAATGGTTAGAGTGAAGTGAGCTGTTTATTTGACTTGAGATGAGTCACATCCTTTAAATAAGCATAGAGGATATTCGAGCATATCTGCAGTCAATCCACAAAACCCACATCTTGTGAATCATACCGTGGTACCTAAGAAATAGGTAAATTACAAGTGGTTACTGTTGATAAAATCATTTATTATTAAAGTAATCTAGGACCAGGGATGGGTAGAGTGCTTATCAAGTAATTATAGGTCCTTCTATCCTAGTTTAGTGCGCCAGTTTTATCAGAATGTTGAGTTTATCTTTGGGGAACATAATGATTGGATTTGAAGTAGGATATATAGAAAGAAAGCTGTTTCCACTTTTAATTGATGGGATAGATTCTGTAAAGTAGATAATAATGGTGTTTCAAATTTGTATTTTGTAATGATTTTGAGTGACACTATTTTTTTTGTATATGAAAAATGATTTAGAAAAGCTGAAAAGAATGATACTTTAAGGAGACCAGTTGTAACTGAGTTGGATGGTGAGTTTTGGTTTCTCTTTAAGTTTATACAGCACATGTTGTGCCTAAGAAAGGTATATTTTATTACTATGAGATATCAAAATGTATATCTATATTATGTTATGAAAATATGATAATGAACCAACCTGTTTAGATATCTAATGGTGCATATGATGGAAATGTGAAATCCATCATCAAGATCTAAATCTCTAATTTATCCTATGTTCATTTTGACCATACTTGAGACCAATGAATTAGTTGATGGTGAAGAAGAAACAGAGGTAAAGTGTGGAGTATTTTGTTTTACCAAAGTCATTTGTAAGATAATTAAGACAAATTCGAACCCATGGAAGAGAAAATGGATTAATGATATTGTTGGGAAAAAGTCCCTAAAGGTAACATTATAGCATTTTTGGTTGATTGTGTTTGTTGAAAAAGTGGTTTTCCATGGTATGTTGTGAATTCCATAGATATTGTTGATATGGTATATTGAAAAATATCCAATATGAAGGAATGTATGTAATGGTAGTGGTAGAAAATTGTGTACACAAGATGACGGTGTTTCCCAATGTTGGATAATTTTTTAGGGTCCAAACATTAGAGTTTGAATAGCACTATAAAAAGTGTATTTTCTTTATGTCCTTATGAAAATATGGAAGTGGCATGAATTTTGCAAATATGGAATTTGAAAAGTGTGCTTCATGATGGTGAAAATATTCTAATAGTGATCTCCATGATTACGATGAGATTTGTGAATGATGAAGGTGAAGAGCATCAAAATTAGAGCATCATGGTGGTGCAAAGTAGTGAATGGAGGCTCCACAATTATAATGATAATCGTGAATGGGAAACTTGTGTGGAGCTTCGTGAAAAAGGGAGAATCATGAAAGAAATTAGGGTGCTTTGTGAAATGGTAATGATGTGGTAGGGAAGCTTTTGGAATTAGTTGAAACACCTATAAATAGGCATCTATAACCTTTAGAAGAGTAAAGAGACTTAACAAAAATCTTAAGGCTCTGGATTCAAGATGGTGGTTCAAGAAGGGTGGTTTGTGAAGGTGATTTGTGAAGAAGTTCACGAAAGATGTAAAATCCAACTGAATGTTCCGAGTATCAAGAAAGTAAATGAATTCACAAAGGATAATTGAGCTTCATAAAATATATGTTCTTCATGAGGGTTAAGTGATATTCAAGAGAAGGAATGAGATTCGTGTAGTCTATTTGAGATTTGTGAAAGATGAGCTTCATGAAGGTAGTGAATATTGCAAAAGTTTTTCACAATGCATTTCCCAATACAACTATGGTAAAGCGGTATTCAACTATTGGATGAAAGTAGAACTTCAATAGAGAATCCATATAAAACCAAGGATGTATTCATTAAAGATAATGAAAGGAACTACAATTCTATAAATTGTGGGTGAATCCCTTCAAAGAGCAGTGAGCGAAGGAAGAGGAAGATGTTGATCCTTTCCACTGGAAGTGATCTAGAGAAAGAGACATATGAAGTGGCCCTTGGGAATGTAGTAAGAAACCTTAAACCTTATAAAGGCAATGATCCTGGGTATAAGCGAGATCTATCATGAACCACCATTCTTGGTAGTGATCCTTAGTGGATTTGGTATAATTGGCACATAGTTGTTGTATGAACCTTGGATGTAGCCTACTTAGGGTGAACAAAGTAAAAATATTTGTGTCCTTGTGATTTCTTTCTTTTGTTACATTCAAATCATCATCATCAAATAAGAAAGAAAATAATAACATTAGTATTAACACTTAATTGAAAACAAGGTAACCCTTATAATAAAGAGTTCAAGATCCAGTGGGGTAGGAATAGTTTAAAAAGAATATATATACCTTGATTCACCTACCCCTCTCAGGGTATCTATTCCCACTTTTGGACCTAACAATCCATATTCAAGGAAAGGTTTCTTTTATCAGATTTGTTTTATTAGAATTGGTTCAGTATATTTTTGAGGTCAAAGATTCAGACTTCTCTTATCTTGGTGTTCCATGGAAAAGGGAATAACATTAAAGAAGAAGTAGAAGTCATGTGGTATTCCTCAGTGTGGAAGTGTTTACAGAAAAAGTGTGATTCAATTTAAGAAATCCAATAGTTTACTAAAGAATGTTTTGGATGAATCATAAAGGGAAAAGATAGAGTCAGTCAATGATGTTGTAGGAATGGGGGAAGAACTTTACATTTCAAGTGATTTTGAAACTACTGATGATGAAGAAATTACAATAAGTCCAAAATTTTAATCATTCCATTAAATAGGGGAATTGGATTAAAATTTGGATAAAGAAATTAAATCTAAATATAACCCAATCCAAGAACTATAAATTGAGTTTAACAAGCTCAGACATTTAAATCAAAGGGTTACTGATGTGGCTACTAATCTTAGGGATAATAATGATTCTCAAGTTGAAGAACTGCAAAAGATGTCTATAAATATATAAAACCCAAAAGATGATGAAAATGAAAAGAATCATATGAAATTCATAATCTAAAATATAGAAGTGATGATATTTCTACATAGTTGTATGAACTTGTTCCAAAGAACCAAAGGCTACAACAAGAGAATGCATGCTATTCTGACTCTATTGTTGAAGAAAATTTTAAAATAAAAGTGAAAAGTGACATGGTGTATAAGCTCACATGTAAATTAGAATATGGGATAAGTATAGGGAATAATCTCAAAATAGAACTTAATTCTCAACGTTAATCAAGTGATATTAAGATTCAATAATTGATAGAAGTGCTAGAATTAATGAAGAAAGAAGTTGATAAATCCAATGCCAAAGGAAAGCCTAAAATGAAGGATGCATTTAACATACAATTTTATTATCTTTTGGTATGTGATGATGAAATGAGAAGAAAATATACTATTTCTAATGATAAAAAATATATATATTCTTATCTCAAAGGCCATATATTTTGGGAAAAACCAGCATTGAATTTGATGAATACCCTCTCATGTATAATACGAAGAGATCTATGATTAGTTAAAAATGGGAAAATTCTTGTAGATTCTAGAAGCGTACATAGAAAAGATTTTACAAGAAATAATGGCAACATGTTTAATTTTTTTGAAACGTATAGTCATACTTCATGTTTTTGTTCAGAGGAATTGGAATATATTTCATTTGGTGAAGATAGAAATATTTATAAATTTGAGAATAAGAAGAAGCATCATGAGAAATATGAAAGAGGAGTCTGTCAAAAAAAAGTGTCCATGAAATGATATTACTTAGGAAGATAGGGACATAATATGAGTATGTGTCAAGAATCCAAATGGATAAATGTTAGAAGAAGAATAATAACTCTAGATTCATCAATATCTCATCCATGAAATGTTAACACAAGGTATGATTTCAATGGGAGGTGTTTTATATGTTATAATCATAGGAATTTGGCAAGATATTATAGCTGAAAAAAAGAAGGGAGATAAAATGAATTTTAACGAAGATCTCTAACTCCTGTGGTGTATAATGAGAAAACCTATACTAAAAGAAAAAAAATGAAAAGCTGAAAAATATTTTTAATGTATCAGAGAAAACACAATGATATAAAACAAAGGTGTATCCTGAACCTCCTCTACTATACTAAAAACAACTCTCTAGTAATGAATGTGAATGAACCTAGAATAAAAAAGTGAGGAGATAATCTAGTTTTGGGTAATAAGAATGTACGTTCAGTGAAGAACCCATTATCAACAAGAAACAATGCAGATAATAAAATAACTAATAAAAGAAAAATGAATAAATATTGTCTCCAAAATCATACATGTTTCACAAGGAGAGAAGTGAAATAATTGAAAATATCCCTCCAATGGGGGGAATAAGAAAAATAATATGGAAATTAGTGATATTCATTCTCAGATAAAGAATCATAAAAAATTGATTTGGGTGGAAAATAAATGAAGGAAATTGGTACTAGAAGGTTTTGACACAAAATTGTGAAAAATTAAAAGAATAAACAATCCACTTATTATAAAGAATACTGAGAATGTGAGAAAAGAATGTCGAGTTAAATGGACAGAACAATTGAATTTAGTTGTGCAGATAGAACAAGAACATAAAGAGTAAAATTCCTTGAATGAAAGTATCAAAGGGTTGATCCACCAGGATTGAACAGAATCATCTTCTTGAGGATTCTAGATAATCCCCTCTCCCTATGTGTATAAAATATATTAACTGATTTTCAAGTGTTTCAGGTACAAGGAGAGATAAAATCCAAGGGTAAGTGGCATCAAAAGATGAAAAATGGTAATGTGATGTTCTCAACAATTTCAACTAATAAAAATTAGTCACAAGAGATGAATAATTAATCTAGAATAATTCCTTGAAAAGATTTAATGGTTTATGTCTTCCTGAAATTTATGTAAGTAATTCAGAACAATAGATTGTGATTGTGTTATTAACTTTATCTCTTATTTCTTACACCGAGTTCTAACTCAGTAGGCTTAGATTTTTTGTTGATAGATCATTGCAAAGTGCCACATGAAAGTAAATGATGTAGGAGAAGAATAATTTTTTTTAGTATAAACTATGGTCCCAAAATAGGAATATTTTCACATCATAGGGGGAGCACTCTATCTCATAATCAGATGAAAGATCTCAATGGGATATAAAGGATAAAATTTTATATCGTTTGACATCAAGAAGACCAATTTGTGGAGAAGTAGGAAAACTCATTTATTTCATGATTATCTATTTTAATCTAAAAATATGGTATCAGTTTACTATTTTCAGGATACCAAGAAGCTATGAGAGAATGTCAATAAAGTTTCAACATGATGATGCAAAAGTAGTTAAAATAAATGATATAACTATCTTAGAGATTGAAAAAAATCTTTAACAGAATAGTGAATAGTTTCGTTATTGTAGAAACATGAATATATGAATCTTAGGGAGAGTAGAAGTATAAAATTATGATTCAGATGAAGATAACGTTGATGAGCATGAATTTTTCAAATATATATATATATATGCATAGAAACCAAAGAGTGGAGATGAAATTGATTTTTTTAGATGAGAAATGAGTTTAGAATATGAATGAAGAGCTTGACTAGATTGAGAAGAATGAGACACGAGATATTGTTTTGAGGCCAAATAATAAGAATGTAATTGAGACAAATGCGTATTTTGTAACAAAATGAATGAAGATGGTGTTGTGACTTGAAACAAAGCACAAGTAGTGTGAAAAGGGTACTCTGTGATAGAAGGTATTGATGTTGATGAAACATTTTCATCTTTTTCAAGGCTGGAAACAATTTGAATATTATAGGTCATAGTAGTGAAAATAAATTTTAAGGTTTTCTAGATGGACGTCATGTCAGCATTTTTGAATAGGGTTCTAGAAGAAAATATTTATATTGAGAAGCCAAATAGTTTTCTCATTCATAAAATGATACCATATATTTTCGGCTGAAGAAGGCTTTATATGGTCTGTAGCAAGCACCAAGAGTGGGGTATTCAAGGATCAATCAGTTTTTGAAGAAGCTCGTATATCAACATTGTGGAGTTCATTAAAATCTCTATGTCAATAAAGACAGTAATCATAGGATGATGGTGATGGTTACACAAGGAAGGGGTGGCACATTCATTTCTCAATCTAAATATGCCAAGGAATTTTTTAGAAGATTTGGAATGGATAATTCCAATGGGAGGGATAATCTGGTTTCTACCCAGGTGAAACTATCAAAAGATGATGAAGGAAATGTGGTTAATATCACAGAATACATGAAGATCATTTGAATCCTATTTTACTTAGTAACGACCTGAAAAGATATTGTTTTTTCCAAATTCCAAGAATTGAGATATCAAAGTAATCTCAAATAAATTCACAAGCTTGTAATGAAAAGAATACATCGGTATATTAATGGAACTATGGATTTTGGTTTGATGTATAATGAAATATCTCATCTAGAGTTATTGGTATATGTAGATGTAGATTGGGCCATTTCAATGGAAGATAGAAAATCAACATCAAGAGGTGCTTTCTATCTTGGAGGATTGTGAATTTCTTGGCTAAAAAGGAAAAAATATTGCATTTCATTGAGAGCCTCATAAGCTGAGTATATTGCAGCCACTCTAGAATTCAAATAGTTATTGTAGATGAATAAACAACTTGATTATATGGGAGTTAAAGTGAAGTCTCCAATTAGAATACATTATCATAATTCAAGTTCTATAAATCTTATCAAAAATCTAGCCCATCTCTCAAGGAAAAAGCACATTGAAATCAAGTTTTATTTTATCAAGGAGAAGGTGGACCAAGAGATTTTGAAGTTTTAGTATGTACCAATATAATTACATATTGTGGAAATTATGATAAAGTACTTACCTAAAGTAGAATTTGAGAGCCATTGAACGGCTTTGTGAGTTTAGTCAACTCCTCAAACTTGAAAAATTTTAGATGTGGGAAACCCCCCTCTCCATGAGGTGTGGTGTATTCCCCCTAATGAACTAATATGTGTTCTTTACCCTATTTGAGACCATAATGACACGACCTTTGGGTTCATTGAAGAAGTGAACTATGGGTTATTTGACAAAAGGGTAGAAATTGTGGATATAAAAGGGAGAAAATATCTTAATCAAGACACAGGAAGAAGCTGAAAAGTGGGGAAACAAGATAGGGGGAGTTGAGAGATAGGGGTAGTTTTAAATCTAATGATTCTAGAATTGATTGATCAAATTATATATATCATTATAGGAGGATTTTGATGAAATAATAAGAGTCAGTTTATAATGGAATGAAGTGATTCATTGGATAACTTTTCAAACTATTATTATTTCTCAAGTCGAGCATGGATCATGTGGGCTTAGAGTGTGTGTTGGGTAAATACTTGATCGTTATATATATTGCATGAAGTGAATGTTGAAAGAATATTGATGAAGCTATAAAGAGGAATCAATTTATAAAAGAGTTTTCAACAAACCTAAAGGAGGATAATTTTGGGTAAAATCCCTGAAGGTAATATTGAGAATTTTTGGGTTGATTATGCTTGTTGAAAATGTGGGTTTACATGGTTTGGTGTGGAGTCTAGAGAGATTTTTGACATAGTAAGTTGAAAAATTTCTAAGAAGAAGGAATGGATGTCGTAGAAGTGGTAGAGAAAATTTCCTACACAAGGTGACTTTGTTTCCCAGTGTTTGGAAAAATTTTGGGGTCCAAAATTCAGATTTTAGATAGAACTATGAAAAGTGTATTTCCTTGAAGTCCTTATGAAAATATGGAAAAGGTATGAATTTCATGAATATTGGCTTCACGAAGTATTTCTTATGAAGGCGTGAATATTATTATAGTGATCTCCATGAGTACGATGTGCTTCATGAATGGAGAAGGTGAGGAGCATCACGGGTAGAGAATCTTAGTAGTGTGATGTATTGACGGGAGGCTCCATGATTACAATGAGCAATGTGAATGGGAAACTTGTGTGGAGATCCACGAAAAAGTGATCATCATGAAGGAAATCATGGAGATTTGTGTAATTGTGATGACATAGAAGGGAAGCTTCTAGAATCAGTAGAAACACCTACAAATAGGCCTCTACCCACTTTATAAGAATAGCG
This sequence comes from Viscum album, assembly GCA_963277665.1. Taxonomy (NCBI): domain Eukaryota; kingdom Viridiplantae; phylum Streptophyta; class Magnoliopsida; order Santalales; family Viscaceae; genus Viscum; species Viscum album. Next base: position 686,102,836 of record OY728165.1, read on the forward strand.
AGACTTAATGAAAATATTAATACTCTGTAATCGCAAAGGTGGTTTGGGAAGGGTGGTTTGTAAAGGTGATTTTGGAGAAAGTTTGTGAAAGTTGTAAAATCCAATTGAATGTTTTGAGAATCATGATTGTAAGGGTGTTCATGAAGTCTAGTTGAGCTTCGTGAAATAGGTTTTCATCACAAAGTCTAAGCAAGCATCGCAAAAAGGCAAAAGCTTTGTGAATGTTATTTAATATTCATGAACGAGGAGCTTCGCAAAGGCAGTGATCATCCTGAAAGTTGTTCAAAAGGAATTTCCCAGTACAACTTTGGTAATGTGGTATTTATCTATTGGATGAAAGTGTAACTTCATCAGAACATCCATATAAAACTGAGGATATATTCATTTGAGATTATTAAGGGTCCTACAAGACTATAAACTATGGGTGAATCCCTTCCCATAGTAGTGAGTAAACTAAGAGGAATATGGTGATCATTTCCACTAGTAGTGATATAAAGAAAGAGACTTAGGTAGTGACCCTTCGGAAATTAGTGAGGAAACCCTAAACCTTGTAGAGGAAGTGAGCCTAAGTATAGACAAGATCTAGCCCGAACCACCATTCTTGGTAGTGAGCCTTATTGGATTTGGTGCAATCGGCACATCACCATTGTATACTCCTTGGATATATCCCAGTGATGGTGAACCAGGTAAAAATTTCTATTTCCTTGTGCTTTCTTTCCTACATTACATTCAAAGAATCATCATTAGATAATGAAGGAGATAATAACATCATCATTAACACATAAGTGCAAACAATGTGAACCTTATAATAAAATGGTAAAGATATAGTGGGGTTGGAATAGTTTTGAAAATAATATCCACACCCTGATTCACCCCCCCCCCCCAATAAAGGCATCTAGGACCCTTTGAACCTAATAGATGTTTATATTATCTATGAGTAATTCAATCCTATTTATCACCCTTCCTGGCTGAAGAATATTTTTGATCCCAGATTAGAGATAGATGATGTTGTTCTATACTTATATAATAAGTAGGAATAACTAGATGTTGATGCAACCAGTGATGAGGAAGATAAATCTTATGAGGATGGTAGTGACCCTGATATACCTAAGATCCCAGTGGTCTCTTTTGTTCTTTAAAATATTTTTATATCTCTACCATTTTGAGAGATACTTCAATGTGAAGGTGATAATGATGAAGAAATAGAAGAATAGGGAGAAGAACAATATAATAGTTCTTATAAATCTTCTGAGGATGTTTCAGATTTATCTAATGATGAAAATGGGAGTGATAAAGATAATAAAAATGGTTATAGATAAAACGGGGATGAAAAATAAGAAGGATATTATGAAAGTGAAGAAGATGAATATGAAAAAAAATTATAATAAATATGGAAGTGATAGTGTATCAGACCAAGATGTTCGAGATGATCTAGAGATGACTTAGGCACATTTTTCTTCTCCTATTATATCTATTTCTAATAGTTATGAGGAGAGACCAAGCCTTTTTTGAGATATCAATGAATCTGCTAGAGATGAGATGGATGCATCAGTTGAGGGGGATAAAACTCTTATTTTTTTAGTCATATAATTGATTTAGCTTATGGTGAAATTTTTTAGCCTATAGTTGTTTCTTCAACCAGATTAGATGTTTTAGCGTTTGAAGAATGGGATAAATATCCAGGTATCTGAGTCTTGTCTTGGAACATTTAGACTCAAATGTCGACGAGATAATTCCAAAAAATCATGGTGGACATGCTCCCCCTTTAGAGTATAGATATATCCTAAGGGATCAATGGTTTAGTAGACAGACACTGCAAGGGAGCTTCAAATATTTACATCATATGTTCCTATCAAACAAGATCCAATAGAGGATACTTCTGAGAGAGTTGTTACACCATTTCCTTTTATCTATCCCTCTCTATATATAGTCATTGTTTCCAAGGTTGATCTGGAATCTTTCAGAGAGAGGATTATATCAAATTTAGATAGGATGTTGAGGACCCAGCCACCTCTATTCACATATGTGGCTAAGAAATATCCCAGACATCTTTTCAAGCTGGTGGTGTGTCACATCTAGTAAAAGTTGATCCATCATATCCAAGATATTGAGATAGAATATAAAAGGTTAGATAATGAGTTATAGTCCTTGAGGACTATGATGGAGGAAATAAAGACCTATTTTTTGAGAGTTTGGTTGTTGTGTTGGATATGTTGGAGACTATTTCTTTAGTGACTTCTACATCCAGTGCTCCTCCTCCCTTGGATATTGAGTTGATCAGATCAGTTTTTAAGGAGGATCTTCAAGTTGTTTTGTATTATTTTCCTGCTACTCCTTGAGAGATCTTGAGGAAGATTAGAAACAATAATGATCATGTTTATATGATGGTTAGGGAATGTCTAAATGAAGTAAGAGATGATAGAGAAACCATCAGAGGAAATTTTGTATTATCTATATCAGATCTACACCAATAATTATCTGAACAATTGATTCAATATTTTAATAGAAAATCATTGAATTTCAACAGTTACACAAGACATTAAGGATAAATTTAATGAGTTGAACATAATAACTCTAGTGCTGATGTTTTTTATTGAGGATAAAGGGTAATTTTTTTGTGCAGTGGAGAAAAGAGGAAATATAATCATAGATTTGATCAATCTGATGAATCCTTTTCTCCATGTGTCTCGAAATACAGTAACGAATCAGGAGGAAATTACAATGACAAAACATCTGACTACTCCTACCACTACTCTAGAATTTTTTAGACTATATATTGTTAGAGATATGAATTATACCTTGGATACTCAATTTTAGCCTCTCAGTTAGTCTCCTAGGGAAATTTTCCACCACTTTTATCCAGTCATCATCAGAGATCTCCCTACTACCTATGTATCTATTTCCACTACCTCAAACTTAGCCTGTCCCTATATTCCCTATTCTTCTAAAAAGGAGATATCACCTACTGGTCCTCATACCTAATTTGAGCATGTTTGATATTGTACCTTTTTTCTTTGATATGGACTTCTTTTTACTTTATTTTTTCCTTCATTTTGGATGTAATACAATATATTTTGTTCTTAATGGTATGTCTCTTATATATTAACTTTTTTTTATTTACTGTTTTCTGTTCTCACATTTTGATAATCCCCGAAGGGGGAGAATAAATATGTCATTTATTTGATAAGACTACTTATGGGCCTTTTCTTTTCTATTTTATGTTATTCTTCGATACCATTCCTTTGATACCTTTTTATTTAATATCCTTAATTCCATCATTATTTATTTTCTGCTTTTAGCCATTGTGTTAAAACCTATCACCTTATATTTTTTACAAAAGTTTTAAGTAGATATATTTACTTTTCAATATATATCTATTTTATGTCAAATTTTATTCTTTACATGCTTTCTATAATTCCATGATATTTTATCATAAAAAATGGGGATTTTAATGGAACTCTTGTTTTAATGATCACAAAATCATAATTTATTATGTTTTAAATGGTTTTACTAATTAATAAGATATTTTTATAATATAAGAAAGTTTAAAGAAATATTTTCTAAGTTATTAAAATACCCACCACAAGTGTTGATTCACCATTTACAATGAGTCACTACTAACAATGACTCGCTGTTAAGAATGAATCACCACCAGGAATGAGTCCCCATTGGTTAATGACTCACCACTAGGAATGAATCTCCATTAGAACAGACTCACCACCAATGATGATATACACCTGGAAGACCGATCGTCAGAGGATTCACTGTCAGACATAAGTCACCACTGGACATAAGTAACCACTATAACGCCCTGACCCCGGTTACCTAGAGTTGGTGCATTATTACATAACATTGGCATGATCACAATAGATCAAGTCTCGAAAGACTAATTAGTTTAGTAGCCTTTTAATCACTAGATATATTCATAAGTCTTACATAAAGTGAAAAAAACTACAACAGCATATTGTCTTCATATCCCCTCATAGTATCCCTACATGTCATTCATAAAATACTTCTTCACATCCTGGGAAAAATTAAAACATAGAAAGGGGTGAGCTCAAATGCCTAGTAAGGATAAAAATATAGAAAAAACTTTTACAAATAAGAATAAACATTTAAGGCAATGTATAACTAAAACAAAAGCCTTTTAAACTTTAACTTCAGCATAATATGGAAAAGATAAAATTAAATAATTCCATTTACGTATTCACATGGATACTCTACTAGTCGAATAATCACATACAATATCAATAACCACTTTCATAATAATGGAATGCATTATTCCAGACTATCATAACCACATATTCAAGGCCTCGTGCCAAGACTACAAATAAGATTTTGTCAAGGCCTTGTACCGAGACACTAGTTTGTCTCATGAGACCTACCTATGCATCTAGGAGCTATAGTGGGCTCCACACGTCACTTATTAAGTCCAATGCATTCCTCATATGGGCAGGTTTAAACATAACACAAACATTCGTATTAAAACTAGCATACGAAATGTCAATACTTTCTTCATAAACCATGAATGGTATAAAAATAACACACCCACATTCAAACATATCACAAAAAATTAAATAAAATATGTAAGTTTTGTATCATAATAAATAAAATTCAAATAAGCTTAAAATCCATCAAAGGATGTTGACATAGATGAAATCAAAACTATTTGAGAGAAATATCTCTTTTTTTGAAATAATTTAAAAGACACATAATTAAAAGATTTACTTTTAAAATATTCTTATAATATTGTAAATTAATCTTCAACGATTTTATAATGGCATAAAATAGCCACACCCGCCGTATAAGTTAAAAAAACATTCTTACCTTAATTCTGTCGAAAAGGTTAAAAAGGGCTTTGTTTGGAAAATGATGGAAATATTCCTCTATAAACTTCTTATAAAAAGTCAAACAAGGTTATAAATGAATTTAACCCATATTCTGTAAAATATTAAGAATTATTTGAAATAAATTTTTAAGAAACATGGATGTGGATGATGAAGAGGTCCTAGTAGATAATTACGTATAAACAACCTCGGAGAATGAAGAGATTGTGAAATAAACCCTTACCTTGTCATTTTCCTTGGTTGAGGGTAGGTTAACCTCCTGTATAATGGTGAAATAATTGTTATTAAATTATACGATAATCATATACATTAATATGATATCATATATGATCTTTTAACATTTATTTGTTAATAATATCTTAGTATTATCATCGTTTCGGGTGTTAACGGATTCGTTTTTCTTTATATTCTCTGTTATGTGAGCCATATTTGTTATGGATGGGATGTATATTATTCATATATAGAATTATATCATGTCTCTAAAAATTATTTTTAATCATCAAATAAAATTTAGTCTTGAATGGATAGGATGGGGAATGAATCTCATCGCGTTCGTGGAGATGGTAATCCTTACGTACGCACGAGTGATGATATCATTCTTTTGATATTAAAATAATATATAATTTGATGATATATCATATATAAATAATAATTATCATGTTATATTTATTATTTACATCAATTACACATCATTATCATACCCATCCAAATAATAATGTATTGAATAACAATTACACCACGATGTGGAGATGGTAAGTCGTACGTACGCACGTATGGTGACATGTCATTCAAAGGATGGGTAGAATACTGAAAATGTTTGTACCATATTTATAATAAAATCACAGTATATAGAGGATACTGGAGTTATTATTTTATAATGGAAACAACAAATAAAAAGGAAGTGGAAGAAGAAAGGAACTTGAAAGATGGTGGTGAAATCATTACCTCTTATTCGGGTTCTTCCTTTTGATTTGATCACAAAGGGATCCTTAGGTTGGCTTTCTGATCAAACTAAGGCCTCTAGGTTTAAGGTAGGATAGTTAAAGGTTATTTGGTCAGGTATTGTCCGAGCCAAATGGCTTATAATGTGTGAATTAGAGTGAATGGTGAGTGCCCTTTTATAATATGGGTGAGGGGAACCTTAGAAAAAACTTAAAATATTATTTTATAATAAATTCATATTCGGATTATAATGGCTCCAAATTGATTTATTTCGAGTATAAGGTGGGTATGGGTCGAAATCCACTCAAAAATAGGTTTTAGACAGGTTTGGTTAATTTTATTAACTCTGCCTTTTAGTTTTAACTCTTAGTTAATTAGTTTGACATTTACCATGTCTCTTTGTATTTTTATATTATATGGTTAATAAACTTACTATAAACATCCAATAGACCCCCAAGTGGTCCATTTATGATACACCTATCATTATATAAGTTCTTTGTCCGAACATTATATTTTTAAGAATAGAATATCATTTAATAATATAATATTTGTTTTCAAAACTCTTTTATGTCAATTTTGGAACTATTGGGTATTTTGTTTTTTATAAATTCATAACAGCATTATTACTTCTAAAACAATTCATATAAAAAATAATAATATGTCATATTAACCTAGAAAATTATTATAATTCATAAAAAGTCTCAAATTACATTTATTTGGTTATTTATAATATCAATTATCTTAATCTTTCATTAATATGGTAATTACTGCATCATCATTATGTCATAAATAAATTAAATTATTTAATGTCTAAAAATTATAAATAAAATTCCATTATGTATTAAATATTTTTATCTTTCTAATTAATATTTATATTTAAAAATATTACTTATATAACACCATATAATAATTAATTACTAAAAGGTTGTTTTATGTCAATTTTTCCTTTACATTAAATTAATTAATCTAAAATGTCATTATCATTCATAAGTTGCTCCATGGGGTCCCAAAATCTACCCAAAGATTCCCATGGTCGTCCATTACTAATCCAATAAGGTTAGGACATGTGTTAAGGTAATTTTGAATTATTACAATATTCTTTTTACCTTGAATTACCCTATTTACCTTTAACTGCGGTAAATAAAAGTCAAAAGTTACTATTCACCAAAAATTATTTTTATCTTGTTGAACCACATTTTACTCCTTGATATTAACCATGTCTCTTGGATTTTCAAAATTCCACTCACATAAGCGGTAAAATTATGTTTTATGTGAATTTGCAATTTCTCCTAGGAGATGGGTAAAAGTCGGTGAAAAGTTCAATACAATTTTTATATATCTAAAATTGTTATAAACTTAATCCAATGAATTACATTGAACTTATATAGGTATTATGTATATATTTTGACCTAAAATAAATTTAAATAAAATAAATAATTATTTAAATGAAAATTCGGTTTTAAACAACGACTCAGTGTTTTTTTCACTATTCATTAAAAATTGAAAGTTTTCAGAAAAATACCAAAATTTTACCCTAGGATAATTTCGATATTCCGAATCCAAAAATTAAATCCATTTTGAAAGATAAAATGTATAAAATTTCAAAAAGTGGGTATTACTATTTATAACGGCTAGTTTGATTGGTTGTGGTGTGTGTTAGAACTCGAAGTTGCGTACAACACACGCTACTGTATTATTCAAAGAGAAGCATACCATAGAAGCTTGGGGTGTTACATTCTACCCTATTTCAAATAATTTCTTCCTTGAAATTTCTAGAATACTACTGCATGATAAGACTCAAGTGATTCCTCATCATAAGTTCCTCAGGTTCCCACATTTCTTCTTCCATTTTATGGTTTCTCCATAGAACTTTTACCAGACGAGTCATCCAGTTTCTCAGCACTTGTTCTCTTGTATCAAGAATCCTGATGGGTTCTTTGTAATAAGACATATCAGGTTCCAGTTATAATTCCTCATAAGTGAGTACATGCATTGGGTCATGCATGTATTTTCTCAATAGTGATATGTGGATCACATCATGAACTTTGGAGAGATTTGGTGGCATTTCCAAAAGGTAAGCTACAGCCCCAATTCGTTCTAGAATTTCAAAAGCTCCGATGTACCTGGGACTCAATTTACCTTTCTTACCAAAACATACAACTCCCTTCCATAGAGATAACTTCAATAAAACATGATCCCCTACTTGAAATTCCAAATCCTTACTTTGGTTATCGGCATAGCTCTTCTCCCTACTTTGAGCTGCTTTGATGTGGTTTTGGATTACCTTTACCTTTTCCATCGTTTCCTCCACCAGTTCTAGGCCTACAAGTTTTCTTTCACCAACATCATCCCAACAGGTTAGTGTGCGACATCTCTTTCCATATAACGCTTCATATGGTGCCATATGAATACTTTAATGAAAGCTATTGTTATAGGAAAATTACACCAGAGGTAAATATTGATCCCACAAACCCTGAAAGTCAAGTGATCATGATCTCAACATGTATTATAAGGTTTTAATAGTCCATTCTGATTGTCCATCAGTTTGGGGGTTGTAAGCAGTGCTCAAACAAAGTTTAGTATCCAGGTATTTCTGAAAACTTTTCCAGAATCTTGACGTAAAATGGGGATCATGATCAGAAACATTTGATAGGGGTACTCCATGAAGTCTCAAAACTTCATTAATATATAGTCTTTCTAGACATTCAAGTGGTAGATCTTCTCTTATAGAAAGAAAATGTGTTGACTTGGTAAAACGATCAACAATGACCCATATTGCATTGTTCTTTCTAGGAGTCTTTGGTAGTTCCATGACAAATTTCATTGTGATATTATCCCATTTCCACTCAGGTATGGGAAGAGGTTTCAATACTCCACCAGGTTGTTGCCTTCTAGATTTCACTTGTTGAAAAACCATACATCTTGAAAAAAAATTAGCAATCTCCCTCTTCATATTGTCCCACAAAAAATGTTCCTTCAAATCTATATACATTTTGGTGCTCCCAGGGTGTATAGGGAAATTGGAACTATGAGCATCATCTAACAATTCCCTTTTTTAAATCAGGTATATCGGGAACACAAAGGCTCTTCGCAAATTTCAAAATTCCATCTTCATACACAAAGTCACTCAATCTCCCATCATTCATAACTTTAATCTTCTTTTGAAATTATTCATCATCTGCCTAAGAACTATTTATCCTTTCTAGTAAATATGGTTCTGCAACCATTTGAAAAAGTATTGATGTTTCACATTCCATGGTGATTCCCATATCCATCTTTACTAAATCTATGAAAATAGGATCCCTTTCAACTCTCATCTTGTTCAAAACTCCATGATCCTTTCTGATCAAAGCATCTTCCACCTTATTTTCCTTCTCCGGGTGGTAGTGTATCATACAATCATAATCCTTGAGTAGTTCAAGCCATCACCTTTTCCTCATGTTGAGTTCTTTTTGTGAGAAAATATACTTCAAACTCTTGTGATCGGTATATATCTCACATTTTTCACCATAGAGATAATGTCTCCATATCCTTAAGGCAAAGATTACTGCAGCTAGCTCAAGATCATGAGTAGGATAGTTTTTCTCATGAATTTTTAGCTATCGTGATGCATAGGCAATAACCCTATCAATCTGCATAATTACACAACAAAGTACTTTATTTGAAGCATCACTATAAATAAAAAACTCATCATTCCCTGATGGTATAGTCAACATAAAAGCATTAACTAATCTTTTCTTCAGTTCTTCGAAACATTCTTCACACTCTTTTGTCCAAACAAATTTAACCCCTTTATGTGTGAGCTTTGTAAATGGGTTAGCCAACTAGGAAAAATTATGGACGAAACGTCGATAATAACCTACTAAACCAATAAAACTGCGTACCTCAGTTATACTCGTCGGTGCTGGCCATTCTTGGATAGCCTTTGTCTTAGAAGGATCAACATATATTCCATATTTAGAGACAATATGGACAAGAAAAGAAATCTCCTGAAGCCAGAATTTAGACTTTCTAAACGTCCTATATAATTCATGTCTTCTCAGAGTCTTCAGGATAATACGCAAGTGATTTTCATGATCTTCATAGCTTTTGGAATATACCAAGATATCTTCAATAAATACCTATACAAAATCATAGAGATATTCCTTGAAAACTCTATTCACTAGATTTATGAATACATAGGGTGCGTTAGTCAATCCAAAAGGCATTATTGTAAACTCGTAATGCACGTACCTGGTTCGAAATGTTGTCTTCGGAATGTCTTCCTTCTTCACACACAACTGATGATATCCAGATCGAAGGTCAATATTTGAAAAGTATTGAGCTCTATGTAGTTGGTCAAATAAATCATCTACGCGAGGTAGGGGATACTTGTTCTTTATTGTTATAGCATTGATCTCCCTGTAGTCGATACATAACCTCATAGATCCATCTTTCTTCTTAACAAAAAGGACAGGGTCTCTCGATGGAGAAACACTAGGGAGAATAAATCCCTTATTACTCAATTCCTCTAGTTGTTTCTTTAGTTCCACTAATTCTACAGTGGCCATTCTATAAGGGGTCTTCGATATGGGCCTTGATCCAGGAATTAAATCAATGGAAAACTCAATTTCTCATTCTGGAGGATGTCCAGGTAAATCTTCTAGAAACACATCAATATATTCTTTCACAATAGGTACATCCTCTATTTGAACATTCCTTTCCTCACCCACAGTAATTTCATTCTCTTCCTCCCCAATAACTAAATTTAGTTGAGCTACTAGGGGTGGATCTAGATAAGAATTAGGTGGTGACTATTTCGCTATAAAGATAAGGTTTTCCTTATCATCATCATCAAAAATCGTAACCTCCTTCTTCTGGAAATAAATTTTCGCATCATGGTCCGAAATACAATCCATACCGAGGATTATATCAAATTCAATCATGGGTATGATGATGAGATCCGCAGATAAGGAACATTTATGTGCTCTAATGGGAACTGATTCACAGAACCTTGTAGCAATGATACTTCCCTTAGGATTTTTGACTGACAACTCCCTTGTTAAATAAAATTGGAAATATATAATTTTCTTAGAAAATTGGGAAGATATGAAACAATGCGATGATTTAGAATCAAATAATGCATTTGCTTAACTTAAGGAAACCATTAAATTACCTACCACCACGTCTTTCAGAGCTTCTACCTCAGCAGTAGTGATAGAATAATCTTGTCCTTGATCCCTTGTCCTTTTTTAGGTAAGTTTCCCTAACGCTTTGGACATTCATTTTCATAATGTCCCATCTCCCTTAAATTATACCATTGAACATCGGTAGCTTCCTTCTTCCCCTTGTAATCATGAGCTTGGTGGCCTTTTTTACCACACTTGTAACAGACTCTCATTCCTTTTAAGTAAGTACTGGGGTGTTTCTTCCCACATTTACTACAGGATGGATATTCAACATTTCCCTTCTTCCCCTTATTTCAATTTCCAAATTGACCAAAAGATCTCTTCTTCTATTTCTTTTCTTTAATGTCATAAGACTTAGTGAATTCCTTTTCTGTCTTGATAGCACATGAGACAATGTCTTCGTATGACAAGAAGGAATGTGAGACTAATGCTCGATGAAGAAATGGTTTTAACCCATCAAATAAATGATCAATATTAATTTTTGGGTTACGTATATAATCTCCAGCATACCTTGCTAACCTTGTAAAGTTAGCCTCATACTTTGCAACATTCTCATCCTCCTTTTGTCTCAGACTCAGAAACTACCTTTCCATATCTGCTCGATGGTCACGAGAAAGTATTTTTCTAAGAAAAGATCCTTGAACTCCCTCCATTACATATTTGATACTTCATCATCTTCCTTCGTGTTTTGAATCAATGACTACCATTGATCAGCATCTCCAATGAGGCGGTAAACTGCCATGATAACTTTTTCCCTTTCACTACTCCCCAAGGCATGGAATATTTTATCTAAGGAATTTATCCATTTCTCTACTACTAAGTTATTTGTAATCCCATTGAATGTCAGTGGTTGTTGCCTCATGAAGCGATCTAACATTGATCCTCCACTATACATATCAGGTTTATCCATACAGGGAAGGTTATTATTCATAACCTGAGTGAGTTGTCCTAGTATAGTGATTAGCTGATCAGCACCAGTTGCATCACCAGCTCCACTATAATTATCTTGATTAGGAGGGAAATCCCTACATGAAGTGTGTGAATTAATACAGTTTCCATTTCTTCCACTAGGCACCATTTCTAAACAATTTCATAAACTAGATCAGTTTATGAATCAAAATACATAATTCCATACTTGTAAAAAACATAACATAAATTGAACTATTTATGGATATAATCCATAATCATAAAAAAAATTATTTAAGGAAGTATATACTCATAAACCCTTCATAATGGTTTATAAATAAAATGAGAATTATCCTAAGAATATCCCCCGGGAGTGTCGTAACCAAGAGTGCAGCAAGGCCCGTTGTCGTGCACCAGTTCCCGTTTGAGTCTAGCTCAAAGCAGTGTTTTCAGATTTTACCCCTAGGCACATCTTTTCCAGAGCCGCTTCTACCTGCTCGTATCCAAACAGGGATGTATTGCTCAGAAAACTCAAAAAATATCTACAATACCAAAATTCTAGGAAGTTCTTCTATACAAATACTGAAAGTCTATCTTAGGTCTGCGTGCTCTAATCAGAGTTTATCTAAATCTAGCTTCCAAGGTTTATACTAAACTTCCACTGATACCGACTCTAATGCCCCGACCCCAGTTACCCAGAGTCGGTTCATTATTACATAACATTGGAATGATCACAAAAGATCAAGTCTCGAAAGACCAATTAGTTTAGTAGCCTTGGAATCACTAGATATATTCATAAGTCTTACATAAAGTGAAAAAAATACAATAACATCTTGTCTTCATATAACCTCATACTATCCCTACAGGTCATTCATAGAATACTCCTTCACATCCTGGGAAAAATTAAAACATAGAAAGGGGTGAGCTCAAATTCCCAGTAAGGATAACAATATAGCAAAAACTTTCATAAATAGGCATAAATATTTAAGGCAATGTATAACTAAAAAAAGCCTTTTAAAATTTAACTTCAGCATAATAGGGAAAAGATAAAATTAAATAATGTCATTTACTTATTCACATGGATACTCTACTAGTCGAATAATCACATGCAATATCAATAACCACTTTCATAATGATGGAATGCAGAATGCCATACTATCATAACAACATAGTCAAGGCCTCGTGCCAAGAATAAAAATAAGATTTTTTCAAGGCCTTGTGCAAAGACACTAGTTTGTCTCATGAGACCTACCGATGCATCGAGGAGCTATAGTGGGCTCTACCCGTCACTTATTAAGTCTAATTAATTCCTCATATGAACAGCTTTAAACATAACATAAACTTCCGTATTAAAACTAGCATAAGAAATGTAAATACTTTCTTCATAAACCATGAATGGTATAAAACTAAGACATCCACAGTCAAAAATATCACAAAACTTTAAATATAATATGGAAGTTTTGTATCATAATAAATAAACTTCAAATAAGATTAAAATCCATCAAAGGATGTTGACATAGATGAAATAAAAACTATTTGAGAGAAATATCTATTTTTTAAATCATTTAAAAGCCACATAATTTAAACATTTACTTTGATAATATTCTTATAATCTTGTAAATGAATCTTAGACAATTTTATAATGGCGGAAAATATCTGCACCCACTGTATAAGTTAAAAAAAACATTCTTACCTTAATTCTGTCGAAAAGGTTAAAAAGGAACTTGTTTGGAAAATTACGAAAAGATTCCTTTATACACTTCTTATAAAAATTAAAACAAGGTTATAAATGACTTTAACCCATAGTCTGTAAAATATTAATAATGATTTTAAATACATTTTTAAGAAACATGGATGTGGATGATAAAGAGGTCCTTGTAGATAATTACATATAAACAACCTCGGATAATGAAGAGATTGTGAAATAAACCCTTACCTTGTACTTTTCCTTGGTTGGGGGTTGGTTAACCTCCTGTATAATGGTAAAGTAATTGTTATTAAATTATAAAAGAATCATATACATTAATATGATATCATATATTATCTTTTAACATTGATTTGTTAATAATATCTTAGTATTATCATCATTTCGGGTGTTAACAGATTCGTTTTTCTTTATATTCTTTGTTATGAGAGACATATTTGTTGTAGATGAGATGCATATTAATCATATCCATAATTATATCATGTCTCTAAAAATTATTTTTAATCATCAAATAAAATTTAGTCATGAATGGATACGATGGGGAATGAATCTCATCACGTTCGTGGAGATGGTAACTCGTACGTACGCACGAGCGACAATATCATTCTTTTGATATTAAAATAATATATAATTGGATGTTATATCATTTATAAAGACTAATTATCATGTTATATTTTTTATTTACATCAATGACACATCATTATCATACCCATCCAAATAATAATGTATTGAATAACAATTACACCACGACGTGGAGACGGTAAGCCGTACGTACGCACGTATGGTGACATGTCATTCAAAGGATGGGTAGAATACTGAATATGGTTGTACCATATTTATAATAACATAATATTATATAGAACATACTGGAGTTATTATTTTATAATGGAATCAAAAAAGAAAAAGGAAGTGGATGAAGAAAGGAACTTGAAAGAGGGAGGTGAAATCATTACCTCTTCTTCAGGTTCTTCCTTTTTATTTGATCAAAAGGGCTCTTTCGGTTTGATTTCTGATCAAAATAAGGCTTCAAGGTTTAAGGGAGGATATTTAAAGGGTATTTGGGGAGGTTTTTTCCAATCCAAATTTCTTAGAAGGTGTGAATTATATAGAAGGGTGAGTGCCCTTTTATAAGATGGATGAGGCGCACCTTAGGGAAAACCTAAAATATTATTTTATAATAAATTCATATTCGGTTTATAATGGCTCAAAAGTGATGTATTTCTAGGATAAGGTTTTTATGGGTCTAAATCCAATCAACCAATAGGTTTTAGATAGGTTTGGGTCATTTTATTAACCTCATCTTTTAGTTTTAACTCTTAGTTAATTAGTTTGACATTTACCATGTCTCTTTTTATTTTTATATTATATGGTTAATAAACTTACTATAAACTTCCAATAGACCCCCAAGTGGTCCATTAATGATAAAAATATCATTATATAAGTCCTTTGGCCGAACCTTAGATTTTTAGGAATAGAATATCAATTAATAATATAATATTTTTTTTCAAAACACTTTTATGTCAATTTTGGCACTGTTGGGTATTTTGTTTTTGATAAATTCATAACAGCATTATTACTTATAAAGAAATTAATATAAGCAATACTAATATGTCATATTAACCTAAAAAATTATTTTAATTCATAAAAAGTCTCAAATTACATTTATATGGGTATTTATAATATCAATTCTCTTAATCTTTCATTAATACAGTAATTACTGCATCATCATTGTGTCATAAATAAATTAAATTATTTAATGTATAAAAATTATAAATAAAATTCCATTATGTAGTAAATATTTTTATCTTTCTAATGAATATTTATTGTTAAACATATTACTTATATAACACCATATAAAAATTAATTACTAAATGGTTTTTGTTTATGTCAATGTTTCCTTTACATTAAATTAATTAATCTAAAATGTCATTATCATTCATAAGTGGCTCCAAGGGGACCCAAAATCTACCCAAATATGCCCATGGTCGGCCATTACTAATCCAATAAGGTTAGGACATGTGTTCAGGTAATTTGGAATTATTACAATATTCTTTTAACCTTAAATTACCCTATTTACCTTTAACTGCGGTAAATAAAAGTCAAAAGTTATTATTCACCAAAAATTATTTTTATCTTATTGAACCACATTTTACTGATTGATATTAATAGTTTCTCTCAGATTTTCGAGATTCCACTCATAGAAGTGGTAAAATTAAGTTTTATGTGAATTTGCAAATTCTCCTAGGAGATGGGTAAAAGACGGTGAAAAGTTCAATAAAAAATTTTATATTTCTAAAATTATTATAAACTTACTACAATTAATTATATTAAACTTATATAGGTATTATGTATCTATTTTGACCTAAAATAAATTTAAATAAAATAAATAATTATTTAAATAAAAATTCTGTTTTAAACCATGACAGAGTGTTTTTTCACTATTCATTAAAAATTGAATGTTTTCAGAAAAATTCCAAACTTTTACCCTAGGATAATTTCGATATTCTGAATCCAAAAATGAAATCCATTTTGAAATATAAAATGTATAAACTTTCAAAAAGTGGGTATTACTATTTATAACGGCTAGTTTGATTGGTTGTGGTGTGTGTTAGAACTCGAAGTTGCGTACAACACACGCTACTGTATTATTTAAAGAGAAGTATACCATAAATGCATGGGGTGTTAAAGCCACCAAACATGAGTCACCATTGAGCATGATTCACCACCAGACAACCTACCACCATCATAAATCACTATTGGCCTAAATTACTGTCATAAATGATCCATCATCACTATTTTGGTATATTTTAATTAAATTCTTCCAACATGTATATTATTGAAATTAATGTTGAGGATTATTTTAATGAATATTCATAACTATTATAGGAAAACATTAAATTCTATGTCCTAGATCAGTATAAGGATGTAGATGCTCATGATGGTTGTTCATCAAATGGACTCACGTCTTGATGTGATTTATAGTAAAATAAGTTTCCCTCGTGAGGATATAGAGATGCAAGATATTTTCTAGAAAATAGTTGATCAAGGGTTCTACATTATGAATACCTTTATGATAGAATGAACACTAAATCCTTACATGATTTCAACTATAAAAGAGTGTATCATACAGAACATTTAAATACTTTCCTATAATCAGAATAAAGATATCTTTATGATGATCTATTATACCTATAATTTTATAGAAACATATCAAGATTATCTCCATGCCATGTCTAACGAGAATCAAGCATCTGATATCTTTATATTGAGCACCACTAACATTTTCTATATCTTACTAATTTCTCTTTCTGTTTGTTACATTTATATTTTGGAAAGTATATTGTTTTTCTTGTTTATTAACACACACTATCTTCTTACTATAAATATATAATATAGGATATTCTCTCAAATAAATTTTCATATATTTAGCCATGGTTTTGTGGAAGAGGACCTCAAGTTACCTTTTTTTGTTTTTCCCCATGTTTTTGTGGAATAGGTCCCTACGTGGTCTGGATAGATTTTATGGTATTTTATGAATACTCAATCTAGGTTGTGGATCCTATTATATTTATATAATGTGATTAGAAGTGGGTGATTAATAAGTGGAAGGAATTATGTCTCAGATTGAGACAGAACCACTTGTTTTATTACTCTATGTGATTACTTTTGTTTCATTTTTTTAAAATCATTAAATAGTTTTGATTTAAACTATAAAAAAAGCCTAATTTGATAGTTAATATTAATCATTGATTATATAAGTATTTGATTAATTAAATTTATTTCAAAATTTAATGTAATTTTTCTATTGGTTTAACATATCACTAATCAATATTTAAAAAATTTTAAAATATAAAAATTATATTAAAATAATTTTTTATTAACTGGGAATATTTATTTTAATTTGGGGTATTTTAAATGAACTTATTTTAACAGAAATTTTTATTGATAAATCAACTCACCCCCCCCCCTCTTGAGTTATTCAGTCCATTCAACACTTCCCATAGACACTCATTATTTTCATCATAGTTTTTATAAGAATAGTCTTTATATTGATCAGTGTGTGGTTTTGTATGTGGTTGGTATGAATCCATATGATGGAGTGATGAGGATATTCTCTGTTGTAGATCCCCATGTGGGTGTTCTATCATCTCAGACATCCTACCCTAAGTTCAAGAGTTTTCCATTTGAGGTTTCTCATGATTCAATTGTATATTTATGTAGGATATGGACCTTATTGTCCTTTTCTTGTAAGAACTCTTTGGATTATACATTGTACCATATCTGAAAAGGATGGATTTGATCCTAGTGTTTCCCCTACCTCAAGTTTAGATGGATTAGGAAGGTAAACTAAAGGTAATAGGGATGGTTCCCTGGATTTGACCTATAAGGAAGAAAAATATCATCCACACATATGTACTTATGGGGGGATTTAAAGACCATATGTAGCTCAACCTCTAGAATAAAAATTCTCAATCATCGGATGCTTTCCCTTATGGGTTGTAGTGGGGGAAGTATGAAAATTTCTATGGAATCATTAATAATCTAGGATTCTAAAATATTGGGGTGATTTATCAATAATTCTTTTTTCAAACCTTCTAGGTTTGGTGAATAAGTTACCTAATTATGAGCATGTTTTCATATTGTATATCCTTTTAATGATAATTTTTATTATTGTCATGGGGGTATCTATAAATTTTGTTATCCACTTTACCCTAGGAAGGAACTTTAGAGTTTTTACTTATTTGTTATGGGTAGGACCTCAATGATAGTTTTGGGTGGTTTTAGTAGGTGGGAGAGTCAATGTGTAATGACTAGATAGAGACTAGTGTCTTAATCCCAGTATGATAGGATGTTTTCCTTGTCCAATGGTTAGAATGATAGGGATTGTGTTGGTGACTGTAGAAGTGATAAGACTCTCTTATCAAGGAGTAGTGATGGTATCATACCCCTATATTTGGTGTTATATGGTTTATACTAGGACATAAAAAATTTGATTAATCTCAACCTATTCATCCATCGGTTTGTTTTCTATATATTTATGACTATATTAGTTGGATAGAACCATCGTCACCTACTCCCATGTGGTTACTGAGGCAAGAACACCCTATATTTCCTCGACCTCTTTAGTAAATGGGTAGGTGGTGTCAGCACGCTCTGGGGGATATGCTCTTGAACTTGTTTTCAATGGTGAAATAGGGTGATTTTCTCCCGATGGGATCTCTACTATTAAATGATATTGTCTGGATTGAGTAACTCAATAGGGTGTGAATTGAGTTCCCAATAAAAAATTCTATTAAAATGTGAAAATAAAATCTCCCAATGTAAATAAATTCACCTAGTTAATCAAAATAATAGTTCAATATAATTTTGATCTTTCAAAAGATTCCTCAAATATTGATTACTTCTCAGTTAAAACAATATGAAAATTACTATAAATTTTAAAATGGATTTACTCAATCAAATACTTATATAAACACTAGTTAATATTAACTACTAAGGTATCGGTTTTATTTATACCTTAAAAAATATAGTTTAAAGATTTGTATATAATGAAAAAAAAACAAAATCATGCAATAGAATAAAACTAGGGGTTGAGTCTCAAAGAGAGACCTAATCCCCTCTACTTATAGATCACCTGATTCCAAGAAAATTATATAACTATAATCTGATTCATGAACTAGATCGAGTATTAACACAATAGTATACAATTTGTCCTGGCCACATATGGGCCTCTTCCACAATAAACATATGGAGAAAAAAATCATAGGCCACATAGGACCAAGTCCACAAATTCCATGGGAATATATCAGAAAAAATATTGAAGATAATATATAGTATTCTCTAGTTATAGTTCATGAATCATTGTGTGTTAATAAAAAACAAACATATTGATCGAATGTAAAAGAAACAAATAGAAATATAAATCAATAAGATGTAGTAATGATGGTTTTTCTCGGTCTGAAGTGCTTTAGATTCTCGATAGTCCTCTGATTTGTCTTGGTGAGGAGATTGAAATGTCTCTCTAAAAGTAATAGTAAAATAGAGCATCCCAAAACTCTATTTGTTCTGACTGTAGAAATGGTTCTGGATGTTAAATTTATATAGTGTCTCCCCTATAGTTTTTTATCGAACACAATCTATATGTTGTATATTTATGAATCATCTCACATCACCGAGAGAGTGAGAGATATTCCTTCATAAATATATATATCTGTAGGAATGAATAGTCATTGAAGGATAATCATAATGATTTCTTAAAACCTCATAATGCACTCTAACATTGCCTCTAATGCATCTTTGGAATACATATATAATAATAATTAAATAATACTACACATTAACTTAAATAATATATTTATTGGGATCATTTAATTCAAATCCCCCAGGACAACGATGGTTGCACATGCTGATGGTGACTCATGTCTGCTAGTGATTCATTCTAGTGGTGATTCAGGCTAGCATTTGGTCATATAGTGGTGAATCATGTTCAGTGTTGACTCATATGATAGTATTTCACCTATTGGTGACTCATGTTCACTGGTGAATCATTTGATGGTATGTCATTTGGTGGTGACTCATGTTCAGCGGTGAGTCAAGTCTGGAAATGGGTCAAGTATGACAGTGACTATTTTATGGCAATGAGTCATTTCTGGCGGTGATTCTTTTCTGGAAGTGATTCAAGCCTTACAGTGACTCATCTCTAGTGGTAGGTAAATTCTAGTGCTAACTTATCTTGGGGTAGTTAAAGTCTGGTGGTCACTCATCTATGGTAGTGATTCAAGTATAGTGGTGACTCATTTCTTTTAGTGAGTCAAGTATGGTGGTGAATCTTTTCAATACTTAACTAACATTTCTTAAAATTATGCTTTATAAAACAATATACTATCATATAACATAAAACTCATTAGAAACACAATTAACATGATTTTTTATCATTAAAATAAGGATTTTCCAACAATATCTTCCTTTTTCATGATAAAAAATCATGGAATTTTAGAAACCATGTATAGAATATACTTTGTCATAAAATAGATGTATTTGAACAAAGTAATCATATCTCTTTAACACTAAAAAATGATAAAGTGAGTGTTTGTTCATAAATTTTAAAATTGAATATAAATAAAAATGTTCCCAAAGATATGATATTCACATACTTATTATATCACATGAAAAAGTGCTAATACACTAAACATAAACATAAATGCCATAAATATTCTCCCACTTTTTGGATTATCAAAAAGTGAAAAGAATAAAATAGTAAAGTTGAAGAAGAAAATGATGAATAATGATGGAAATTCCATTAATAAAAAAGTGATTTTACGAAATCCATAAGGAAAAATAAAAGTAATTTTGCATCAAAGAACAAAGTCTAATTAGAGTCACTATCAGCCTGGGTACTAGGAACATAAAGTGTTTTCCCATGTTAGAGATAGGGGTACATAGGTAGAGGCTGAGGGTATTGAGGTAGTGGTTATAGGGACTGAATTAAAAGTGGGTAACTCTATGATAATTACCACATAAATATGTTGTATTTATTCTAATGGAGACAAAGTGAGAGGCTGAAAATGAGAAGGTAAAAGAGCATTTAGATTCTAGAAAACACTTGGTCTGAAATATTCAAGAGTCGTGGTGGTAATAGATAGATGAAAGGTAACTATAATAGCCTCATGAGCTACTATGGTGGTACTAGAAACTTGTAAAAAGGCTTCATGAGATTAATTATATCTATAATAATGTTTCCACCACACTTTATGTCACTGAATAAGTATATATTTTCCTCCATAAACAACTTCATAATGTGTTTCATCACCTACAACTGACTAACCTGCTCCTTAAAAGTTTCGGTAACTGGTGGAATTCTAATGTTCTCAACTAGAAACTTAAATTGTGAGTTCAATTCGTGCTTGGTGTAAATCCTATAAATGTAATATTTAATTTCCTTTCTGATGGTTTCCTAATAACTTTAGGAATCATTTGAACATTCCCTAACCAATTTTGAAATGTGTTCACCATGATCTCTAATCCACCTCAAATCCTCTTAATGGGTATCTTGAGAATCTACCAACAAAACTTGAATCTCCTCCCTAACCATAGATCTAATCAAATCTATATCAAAGGAAGATGAGGGAGGTGGAGCACTGGAGGTAGAATTTACTGAAGGGAAAGTTTCTAATATCTTTAAAAAATCTTCCATACTAGTTACAAAAGAGGACTTAATCTCTCTCATCATTAACCTCAAAGAATCCACCTCACTAGTTATATATCTTTTCACAATGTCATCATCTATAATGTCATTAATCATCTTTAGCTATATGTGACACAAAACCATCTCAAATCGGTGTCTAGTATCAGTTTGAATGAGTTGTGTGTCCAGAGGTTTTGGATTCCTCAGAATCCTACAAAAATCATAAAAAAATAATCTCTCTAAATGATTCTGGATCAACTCTCAAAACTACATCTATAAGAATAAGATAATCAGTAGTAGGTAGGGGAACATAATCTCTCTCAGAAATCTATACTGTCTTAGGTCTAGCAGGTAAATCTAAAATAAATTCCTAAAGAACTCCTATAGAATCAATTTTATTATCTATGGATACCTTAGGATATATCTAAACTCGAACTGGGATAACATGTCAATCAGGCTTTGGTGGACTGTTTGCATCATCATCTAAGCTGGAATAGTCCAATTCAAGCCTCACATACCTTGGGAATCCTTACAATTCATCAAAATTTACAACATCTATCCTCAAAGAAGACAAGTTATTAGGTTTAACATCTAAAGGTTTAACTCGTTGTCTAAGAAGACAAGAAGTTTCCTCTGCCTCAACAAATTCCTTTATCATATATATATCAAAACTATATTCATCGACATCTTGAAAAAAACATGGTCTTTCCTTAGACCTAGTAGAAATAGGTACAACTGGAGAATAATGATGTGTCTAATTCATCTCATGATCATTTGGTCCACTATGATCAGATCCATCATCACTTCCTTTTACATTATCATCTCTTTCATCTTTATCATCTCCATCACTTCCATCATTTCAATTTCCATCACCATCTATTTTATTTTCAGATACATCCACAATTTCCTTTGAAGATTTAGTTTAAGAACTCTTAAACTATTCTTCTCTTCAAACCAAGTTTTCCTATTCTTAATCTACTTAAATTAAAAGACTTTTTCTATAAAGTATAGATCTTGGAGGACTATCTAGACCAAAAAAGACAACTAGGATCTTAGGTATTTCAGGGTCACTTCCCTCCTCAACTGATAACTCCTCCTCATCACCAAGTGTAGCAAACTCCACATCCTCTTTCACTTCATCTGAGTACTCTACCACCTCATATGGATTCAATACAAGATCAACTAGGTTCTTTGGTCTAGAAGGTTTATCTTTTAAATTAAAATACTTATAGATATTATCAACATCATCAACCCACTTCTCCATCCAGGGATTCCAGTTAACCCTCATTCTTTTACAGATGAATTTATTCAAGAAAAATAAACCAAACTTCACTTTGGAATCCTTATATTAATTAACTAATCCTTTGGACTCATGTATAGTTGAAATAAACATATTATAAATAAGGTAATTATACCTTGATGATCTATTTTAAATCTCCATAATATAATACATTAGCTACCTACATAAATTGATTTTGTATCATCCCTTCGAGATGTATAGAAGATAAAAATATTAATATATCATTGTGTTGAAGTCTTCTCTTATAGGGTATAACATGTGTTGTATAAACCTAAACAGAAATCTGCAATCACCATACAATTCAGTTACAGTGGGACTTTTTAGAGTTTCATATCCTGTAAACTTCACTAGAGAATTCTCATGAAAAAAAAGAATAAATGTCACTGGAAATAGACCCTTAATATTTGTTCGATACACCTCCATGCGATACTTTAATTCATTAGAATACTATTTAGAAGAAAATACTACCTCAGTTCTATCGATCTTGCATCTAACGAATCTTTATTTTCTCCAAAACTAAACTCATCATATTGATAAAATCAGTTAACCAAAATATGATAGAGTCGTCTATCCTTATTTGAGAACCAATCTATCCATCCTGGGTCCTATATCACCCTAGGCACCATCAATTTTCTAGACAACACCCATTCGATATTTAAATATTTCTCTGCAACCATAATACAATTTGTGAGTTGTGGATTTCTTGGGACAACTATGGTCTACATGATTTTTCTCTATGATTATTTGAAGGTCACAAATCCTTGGGAGACAACATAGCAAGTAACTTTACTATTACTATTACAAAAGAGGTAAGGTTTATAAGAGGCTGAAAGAGGGCTAAATATCAATTCATAAAGGGTAGTAGAGTGGTTCAAAGGTAAATAGGCGTGAGAGAGACAGTGAGTCAAAATTATACTTAAGACACAATTTATATCATTTATGGATTTGAAAAATAGAAATAAAAATAAAACATTTAAATTAAAATAAATAAAATAATTATTCTAGGAATAAATATTAGAAATGGTGGGTTATTTCCAATGGTGTTTTATTTCAAACAGTGGGTAATTTTCAAAGGTGGGTAATTTCTAACGGTGAGTAATTTCCAATAGTGGGTTACCGAAATTAATGTTTAAAAAAAATTATCATTCATAATTCAAGTTTGATGTAGTTTAGTCTCTAAAAATTCAATGGTGTAGTATAAATATCAGCAAGAAGATGTTCAATTCCTATGAATTCAAGAGTTGTATCACCCTTTTGAAAATTATGACTCAAAAAGTTATGTCTTACATCAATATAATTTATTCTATAGTGAGGCACAAGATTCATAGAAAAATTTATTGAACTTGTGTTGACATTATTTATAGGGACATGTCTGAATAGATATTATAGTCTAGTAATGTGTGTTTCATCTACAAAATTTGAGCCCAACAACTACCCATAGTTATGTATTGAGTTTCAGAAGTAGATAGTGCTACAAAATTTTTCTTCTCACTACACCAAGATTCTAGAGACTTTCCCAAAAGATGAAATGTTCTAGAGGTGATTTTTCTATCTAAATTGAAACCACCAAAATCCACATCTAAATAACTCAATAGGTCAAACCATTTTCCTCTAGGGTATAATGGTCCTAAGTTTGTTGTATATTTGAGGTATTTGAAAATCATTTTTATTTTAAGTAAATGTAACCATTTTGGGGTTTCTTGAAAATGATAACACATACACACAATAATCATAATATTAGGTTTTATAGTATTTAAATGTAGAAGAATTATAATCATGCCTCTATAGCTTGTTTGATCCATTGATTTCCCAACTTTATCAAGACCTAACTTGTTGGCGGTAATCATGGGAGTGTCACTAATTTTAGTTCTATATAAACCAAAACTTTTTATAAGATCTTTGGTGTACATACTTTGATTTAAAATAATTCCTTATGTATTTTTAAAAATATGAAAACCAATAAAGATTTTCAGTTCACCCATTAAACTCATTTCAAATTCATTTTACATCCTTTCTAAAAATTAAGTACTAAAATAAATTTTATAATATCCAAATATAATATCATCTACATATATTTGAACAAATAAAACATCTATTGAAGTTATTTTTATAAAAAGAGTAGGATGAGATATACCTTTTGAAAAAACATTAGAAATTAGAAAATAGATGATTCTATCATACTAAGCTCTATGAGCTTGTTTTAAACCATACAATTGTTTTTTTAATTTGGAAAAATGATTTGTAAAGTGAGTATTTTTAAATTCAGGGGTTGTTCAATAGAAACATCCTCAACTATATATCCATTAAAGAATGCACTTTTGATATCCATATAAAATAGTTGAAAATAAAAATGTAAGGCATATGAAAGTATAATTCTTATGGATTCAGGTCTGGATACAAGTGAAAGGGTTTCCTCATGGTCAATAACCTCTTGTTTTCTATACTCTTATGCATCCAACAGAGATTTATTTATTATTATAGTACCAGATTCATCGACCTTATTTCTAAACACCCATTTAGTGCCTATAGTGAGAATGTGTTTAGGTCTATCTACAAGTTCCCAAAATTAATTTCTTTCAAACTAATTAAGTTATTATTACATTTCCATTACCCATAATTCATCATTAATAACATAACTAATGTTATTAGGTTCAAGCTGTGACAATAATGCTTGATGTTCAACTTGATTTCTAGGAGAGGCTCTAGTCTGTGTACCAATATATAGGTCTATAGATATATCATATAGTGGGTAGTATTTAAGAGTACTAATAGCTATGAAAAAATAATGGCCATTCATCTTAAGGTCTTATTCAGATCCAGGTTTATGTTGTTCCTCATTACTGTGTGATTTTTCTTCTTATTTCATAGAGTTGTTAGAAGTTTTGAAATTGATGTTAAAATTTGATAGATCATGATCAATGTTTTTTATAGGGTTATTAGGTTCATGTGGATCTATTTCATCAAAATTGATATGAAAACATTCTTCTAAAATCATGGTTCTTTTATTAAACATCCTATACGATTTACTAAAAATTGAATAACAAAGGAAAATTCCTTTATCACTCTTGGAAGAAATGTTTTAAAGATTATACTTAGTGTTATGAATAAATACATTTCAACCAAAAACTAAAATTTAATTAAACTTTGGTTTCATAATATTCCATAATTCATAAGGGTTTTAATTTAACAGTGGTTTGATAAAAAATCTATTAATTATATATCAAGTTTTATTCGCAGCCTCTTCATAAAAGTAAATAGGAAGTTTATATTCATTATTCATAGTCCAACCAATTTCTTGAATTGTCCTATTTCTATTTTATAAAACTTTATTTGTTTGTGGGATCCTAAGAACAAAAAATGTGTGATTATAGACATTTTTTATCAAAAATATTCAAAGTCTTTATTTTCAAACTCACAACCATTATCACTACATAAGGTCTTAATCCTAAGTCCACTATTATTTTCAACATATTTATCATACTTGGTAAAGTAATATCAGGCATAACTTTTGTGATCTAAAAATAATAGCCATGTATACCTAGAAATGTCATCAATAAGGATATAAATATAGTGCTACCCATTTAAACTAGATACTCTAGATAGTCCGAAAAATCTATGTAGACCAAATCTAGAGGTTAATAAGTTCAAACTTATTTCTTTTATTTTAAATATATCTTATGTTATTACCCTTTTTGAAAGGGGTTATATACTTTTTCATTTAGGAATTCAAGCTCAGGTAGATCATTTACTAACCCTTTCCAAGTAAGATTTTTAAGTGAGTGAATATTTCAATGGACTAGTGTCCTCTTCCAAATCCAAGATTCCATACATAAGGTACTTATATAATAAATATTCTTAGAAAATAAAAAATCTTGATCAATAGCAAAAACATTATCATTTCTCAAAGAAGTAAACACTAAATAATTTTTATAATAAAAAAGTACAAGAATTGTTTTCATATTTCACTTAAAACCCATAATCACATAGCTATGGTATTCTATAAAGATTATAATTTAAACCATAAAAAAATAATAATTTATAAATTAAACTAATTCATAATTACCAACTTGGATAAGGAAAATTGTTTTTCATTAATAATTGTCACCAAAAATGACATGTCCACCATCAACTTTTATCAAATTTTTGATGATTGAATAATCTATAGTCATGTTTCTATAACAACCATTATATTTTTACCATATACTTTTACTATATCTCTTCGAGAAGGCTCCCTACAAAAAAAGTTTAACTCCATAAAAGATTTTGTTACCCAAATATTTTTGGGTCCATAAATTTCAGTAATTAATAATTTAAGAACCCATATTTTCCAAATGGGTTTCCTATAATCAGATTGTAAACTTTTGGAAATAAATACTTTGTAGGGTCCAATGGAATAAAAACTCATAGTATATTTTCTATAACTATATTTAGCAATTAAACTGTCCCTAGAAAGTCTCTTATGTCTATGTTGATAACCATGGTCAGTGATATAGTTTGGTGCTATCTATTTTCTTAGTATTTGAGTGAGAGTATTTCTACCATTAGAGAATCTATCCAAGTCCTTTTTCATTTTCTCATTAGAAAATTTCAATTCATTATTTTTCTTTAAAAGTTGATCATTTTTCTCTTTTTTTACAAAAAGATCATATTTAATATTAATAGTTAAATCATACTGTTTCTTTATAATTTTATAGTTATCTTTAATCTCATTGAAAGTTTCTTCTAGAATGTTAAAATATTCAAAAATGTACTCATTTTACATATTTTCATCATTATATTACTCTTCATAATGGTTATACATATTTTTAGGAGAAGTAGTAAGTGAATGGGATACCTCAGATGTATTTTTCATGAAACACATATTATCTTTATCATGATTTTCCTCTTAGGTAGTGTCTGAATCATTTTATCTATCTTGAGAAGAACTAAAAGTTTATTTTTATTTATTTATTTTGTTTTATATATTTTTCATCATACTTATTTTTATAATTCATTCTTGGATAACCATATTTGAAATACTCTTTTATCTTACATTTATAAAAAATGATCTCATTTGAAGAATCATCGTTCTTCCAGTGCTTCTTACAATTTCTTCTAGTATCATATTTTTCTTTGTATCTTGGTTTCCTAAAGAATTTTTTCTTTATATAAAAACATTTAAACATTTTTTCCAGATGTTCTAAATATTTATCACTATCAACTGGTGATTCTTTATTAATTGAGATTTCATCTTGAACTTTCTCTTTCTATTTTGAAGAAATGGATTTGAATGCTATATATTTTCTTTTAGGGTATTTATCCTCTTATTGATTCACTTTATGTTCTTCTTCATAAATCATTAACTTTATAATCATATCCTTGATAGGTGTTTTTCTAATATCACATCACTCTGTAATTGAGACTGTGGTTCCTCTCCATCTTTTAGTTAAGCATCTTAATAGTCGCATCACATGATCTTTATCTGAAATGGGATTCCCCAAGGAGTGAACTGTATTCACAATCTCATTGAACTTGAGATAAATTTCTAAAATAATCTCACTAGGATTCATCTTAAATGTATCATATTTAATTTTATAAGTATTCAAACACATTTCTTTAACATTAGTTATTCCATCATGAGAAATAACTAAAGTGTCTCATATTTCAAAATTATTTTTTCATGGAGATTTATTATTAAATAATTTATCACCCAAATAAAAATAAGGGGAATTCATAGATTTAAATTTATTATTATAATCGGTTTTATTATAATCATCCTAGGTATTTCTAAAATTCATTGGTATTTCATATTTTTCTTAAATAACAGTCCAAATTTACAAAACCATGCTCTCAATATGCATTTTCATCTTTATTTTCCAATGAACATAAATATTTACCATAAATAAAGTATTTTTTGGGTAGTAAAAACGTTTTTTCTAATATACATTAAAGAACTAAATTTAGAACTAAAAGAAATTTAGGATCTTTAAAACACAACTAAAAATTGTAGTTGAAAACAATTTTTAAACTCCTATAATACCAAATTTTGGTCAGAGTGAGTAACTCAAGAGAAGTGAATTGAGTTCCTCATAAAAATTTCTATTAAAAAAAGTTCAAATAAAATCCCCCAATTAAAATAAATTCAGACAGTTAATCAAATGAGTATTATAATATAATTTTGATCTTTTAAAAGATTCCCCAAAGCTTGATTACTGCTCAATTAAAACAATATAAAAATTACATTAATTGTTGAAATCAATTTAGTCAATAAAATATTTATGTAAACACTATTTAATATTAACTATAAAATTAACAATTTTTCTTTCATCTTAAAAACAAATACAGTTTAAATATTTTAAAGAATGAAACAAAAAAAATCATGCAATCGACTAAAATAAGGGGTTTAGTCTCAAGCTAATACCTAATCCCCTCCAATTGGAAATCAATCACTCCAAGAATATTATATAACTATAATATGATCTACAACTTGGATCAGGTTTTCAAAAAACATCGTACAATCTCTCTAGTTCATGCCAGGACCTTTTCCATAATACTCTTCAAACAAATCACAGGCCATACCAAACTTCTTCTAAAAATATTATGGGTATACAAATAAAAAATAAATGAATAATATCTAGTATTCTCAAGTTATAGTGTTGGAGTCTATGTGTGTTGATAAAAAACAAACAACACACTCCTTTAATGTAAAAGAAAAAAACATAAAGATAAAGCAATAAGATATAGTAAATGTAGTGTTTTTCATCTAAAGTACTTAAGATGGTCTAGTTTCCTCTAATGTGGCTTGGTGAGGATATTGATCTATTTTTCTTAAATTATTAGTAAAATATATTGTCTCAAAAATCTATTTGTTATAAAAATGGGAATTGTTATGGATGTTAAATATACACAATTTTGTTCGTGATATTTCATGATCAATCTCAATTTGTATGTTGTGTATTTATAAATCACCTCACATCACCAAGAGAGAGAGAGATAATCCTTTATAAATATATATATAAAGGAATAAACAATCATTGAATGAAAATCATAAAGATTTCCTAAAACCTCATACTGGGCTCTGACATTGTCTCCAATGCATCCATGGAATACATAAAGAATAATAATCAAATAATCCTTCACATTAACTTAAATAATATATAAATTGGGTGCATTTAATTCAAATTTATCATAGTAGCGATGGAGAAACATGTTAAAAGTGACTCATGTCTATTAGTGAGTTATTCTAGAAGTGAATCAAGATAAAGGTAAGTCATCTAGTGGTAGTTCATCTAGAAATGACTCATGTTCATAGGTGACTCATATGATAGTAGGTTATCTAGCGGTGACTTGTGTTTATCAGTGACTCATCTGATGGTAGTTCATCTGGTGGTGGCTCATGTTCAGCGGTGAGGCAACTCTGGATGTGAGTCAAGTCTATTGGTGACTCTTATTTGGTGGGGAGTATTTTCTATTGGTGAATCAAGTCTAGTGGTGACTCATCTTTGGTGGAAGGTAAATTTTGGTGGTGACTTATCTAGTAGTAGGTAAATTCTGGTGGTGACTCATATCTTGTGGTGAGTCAAGTCGGGTGGTGACTCGTATTTAGCGGGGAGTCAAGTTTGGTGGTGACTGATTTCAACACTTATCCAATATTTCTTCAAATTACTATTTATAAAAAAATGTACTATCATTCAACATAAACCTCATTAGAAACATAATTAACATGATTTGTGAGTATTAAAATAATGAGATTCACACATGGGTGTCGATGTGGTGCTAGGGCATTAAGATCATCTCAATCCATCTATTTTGTGAGGATAGTGGATTCTTGCTCATAATAGTGTACTAGGGTGTTAATTACCCACCAATTCAGAATATATATTGAGGAAAGTGGGAAAGGATTACCATGAGATATGATATATGTGTAATTCATCACATGGGGATGAGTATTCTTGGTAGTTATTGAAGATTCATTAGTCATTGTTTGGGAATATGTGTTTGAAATCATTGTATGAGGGCATCCATGATATTCAGTGGTATCATGGACACCTCTCCAACCCAAATTCCTATTTTGAGTGTTATGGGATCCTCTCCTGAAATTCCTAAATTATGGACTTCTATAAGTGTTGAGGCTAATAATGAATAAATGTTTCATAATAGTGATTCCCAATATAACTAAAATTATTAATCCTAACACAATTGAAGGAGAAGAAATTCATGTCAATTTCACCAATATATTTTCAATTATTCTCTATTGGATCCATTTTTTGATGTTCCAAGATGGTCACAATCCAAGTCCCATATTCCCACATTCAAAAGGTGGTTTGGCTTTCACTACTAGGGAGGTGATGATAACACCATTGATCAGAATGGGAGTATGGGAGGTTGAGTCATCTCACTATTGATCTGATTACCTAGTAATAAACTCCATCATATATTTAAGACATTATTTTTAATAAGTTACCTAATTATATCCTTTTGTATATTGGTTTGATATTATGAGTGTGTTGGGTATGTTAAATATCTTTGGTGTTTCTTTCTCTTGTTCATATCAAGACATGAGGTAATCTTATGCTTTTCACATAAGGTAATGAGATATGGTTCATCCTATTATTATCACATATGTAATCATAGCTGGATAATATTATACTCCTCACATATGGAAGGATAAATCTCTTCATGACAGGACATATGTAATCCTTTTCTCATCACATAAGGAATCTTATTCTAATCACGTAAGGCATCATAATCTCACCACCTAAGGTGTCCTAGGATCTTCACATAAGTAATACTAGAATTTTCACCTAGGAAATCCCATGCTTATCACATAAAGCATATCATGCTCATCATATAAGGCATTTTGTGCTCATAACACAAGGATGGGTTTATAATTCATTAATAAGGTGGATCATCCTACAATCATCACATAAAAAATATTATTCTCATCATATAAGAAAAGAAGGGGCCCTCTTATAATCATCAAATGAAGGAATTTAATTGTCTTAGTATTTTCACATAAGGATGGTTGATCCTCTTATGCTCATTACAAAAGGTATATTTCCCTTCTTATACTCATCATGTAAAGGAGATTGTTTCTCTGGTCATCACGTTAGGTAGGTTATGATTTAATGACCAGTGGAGATTCTCATGGTTTGAACTAAAATGAGAACACTCATGGAAAATATAATGGGGATGTACACAGTTTAATGTTAGTGTGGGGAAACTAGTGGTTTAAAGTCCCCGTAGAGACACTCTGGAAGGATTAGTGTTTTCTAATAAGGTATTTTTCTTTAGGGATTACCACCTTCTACAAAAGATATTGGATGATAGAGGAATCTGGATATTGGTAATAAACCTTAAGGAGGAATCCTATGTTACATGTTGGAATATGAATAAACCACCACATAATTCTATTTTCATAGTTTAAGGTCATTTATAAGGACCATTATAAATATTTTAATTTCATGCGGAAAGGAATATTGTGACTTGAAAGGCTCAACAACATGATATTGATAAGGACTTATAAATTGGGCTTTATGAATGATACTTGGATATAGTAAGGATAAATATGGATCTTATGAAAAATATTACTAGACTTGTATTTAGAAAATCAATGATATGTGTGGGACTTACAAAAATTATACCCGAAACTTGGATGATATAGGGGGATTAGCGATGAGATTCTATAATACTGGTAGTGTATATTGAGTTTCCACAAGTAATTATAGATTGAGAGGTTATGGGAATCATGATTCATCCACATCTATAGAATATTGATTCATTTAGAAGGAATTAATTGTGTTTTCTTGTTTAGTGTCTTGTGTAAGATGGGTATTGTGTGAAACCTTGGCTTGAATAGGCTTTGAGCCTTTGTGTGAGGTTTTTTCTTCATGGAAGTGATTTGTGAGAAATAGTCTCAAGTATTTACCAATACATTGACAAGATTATGTGATTAAAATCACATAAAGTTTCTCACTAATATAATTCTGTGAAATTTTCCCTCGGTTCAGTTTTCATGAGGAGTAAAAATTGGGGTTGTGTGAACTAAGACACTTAGGCTTCCCCCAAAAATAAAAAACCTAAAAAAAACCACCAAAATACTTAATAAAGGAGATATTATTGGTATTTATTAGCCTCAAGCTTATGGAACCTATAATCTAATGTAACATTTTCATGCTCTTGGAAACTTTTGATTTCATATCACTTTAGGATACATATTTTACAACATGGGTTACTTAAGAATCTAGAAAATTTCTCTAATTTCTTTACTTTTGGTCATTTTTTCACCTTGATCCATTTTAAATGTGTTTTTGGGAATCAATAAGCTTTATGATGGATAGTCTCATGAATTTTAGAGGAAAAACAAGGATATTGAGTTATACAGAATAGGTATAAGTTTTTCTTCATATTGGATTCAAAAGACCGGTTGATCAAATAGAATCAGAACAAGTCCATAACTCACTGACCCAATGACTAGGTAAACACCATATACTTTTCATTTGAGAAGAGAACTATAAAATAATAAGGGTCCAAAACAGAATGCCTGTACATAATTAATGTTGTAAGATAATATATCAATCATGTTAATCCCACAAAAATATCATGTTATTGAAAAAATAGGGAAAATTTTGGTAAATATCAGTGGTTTATAGAATATTCTAAAAACATTATGATGTAAAGGTTATTTTAAAGGGTATGGACTTCCCTAATAAGATATGTTATAAAATTATACAACCTTTCCTAGGATTATATTCATAAATTAGCTTCAAAAAAATGTATATGAAATAAAATTTGAAATTAGGGGGGCTTTAAATGTTTATTTAAGGGGCGATCAAGTTGAAAATTTTCAAAATATATTTGAAAAAATTAAATAAAAAATTAAATTATCATTTAAGTTACAAATATATCCATGATTTAAGTTTAAATTCACTTAATCCCCTTATATATATTTTATTTTATTTGGATTATTTATTCAAATGGAAATAATTTTATATAAATATAATGTTGAATAACATGGATTAAAAGGTATTTTAAAGTTGATTTCATAAAGAGATAAATCAAGGGGAAGTTGAGAAATTAAATATTTTACAATATTAAAAGTATAATGGATAGAATTGATCCATTTTATCTTAGGGTATATCTCATAACTCTATCTTTTACCTATGATTTATTATGGTTTCTCAGGTGGTAGAATTATAATCCCTTGTATTCATACTCTTTCCCCCTTTCTTTATCTTTGTCTTGATTTCTCTAGGTCTTCCCTCTCCTATAGGTCTCAACAATGTTCCCTTATGTTTTCCATCCAAAACTTAATGGTCCCTAGGCTATCTCTCTAGTGTCATCCATCGGTTTTGGTTCTTACATGGTCTTATTTGTTAATATTTCATCCTGGAGTGGTTCTTCTAATTCATATCATCTTGGGTCACCTCTCTAACATTTTTCCTTGGTTCCATTAGTTTGGTTTTTCATCTTAGGGATGATTTTAATTGAGTTTTTTTCCCTGAGGGTTATACTCATCATAATTAAACTATACAAGAAAAATTAGTTATAGATGAGTAATTTTTTAATGTGTCATCAATAGGTCCTCCGGTTAGGTATGTTAATTGTTGATTAGGGGTTTTCCTATTATGTTTTTGTTTTCTTTTGTTTTTACATAGATTCTATAATGATGTTTTTCCCTATGATTCTGGGTTTTTTCTACACTTATAGATTGTTATTTAGTCTCTTTGAAAGTATTATAACCTTATAGTGGAAACTTTTGGTCCTCCCAATTTGGTTTCTAAAGCGTAGTCCTTTATTTTTATCTTATAGTTCTATTTTTAGGATAGTTTCTAGTCCAGGATCTCTGATTTTGTTGTCTCCCTTGGAGGAATTCAAAGGGGAAAATCCTATTTTCTGAGATTTATGCTACATTTCTTGGATTTTTCCCTTATTTTTAGAAATATTTCTCTGGGTTTACTGGACTTATTCTTAGTGGTGGTTATTTATTCCATATGAAGAGTTGTTTTAGTGGTGTTATTGACTTGTTTTTCTTATGTTGTCGTTGTGCTCTGTAACAATGTTATTGTTTCGAGGGGTAGAAATTCACAAAAGTGATGGTCAATTGTGAGACCTAACTAGGTTATCATCATATCCTTAGATGTATATTTTGTGTCTTTCTGAGACATATGGGGATCAAGGTTGGTATCCAGATGCATATTCCCTCATTATCTTTTTTGACTCTACTTTCAGGTGTTTATAACTAGGTAACCCAACCAACTGTGCAACCCCACATGTTATATTCATTACAATGGTGGTATATTGTTATCTATAAATGGTTTTTTGGTATTTATAATCTGGTTTAAGTCTTGTATGGGTTCCCACTAACCTCAATAAAGTTTATTTATTCACAAGAAAAAAATATTATAGAAGTGTTTCAATATTGTCACATAAGTGAATCAATATCTTTAGTGCTTGTGTGTTAACAATAAATTAAAATGGAAAGATTTAAGAACGTATTATAAATAATATTAAATAGTTATTATTATTGAGTGTTATATTAATTACCAATACAAAATATATAAGTTAGAAACATAAATTTGAAATCACCATACATGATGATGCATCAAAAATAACTTAAATAATAAAAAAATTACCATGAGAATAATACTCCTTGATATAGAGATGAGTTGAAACATGGAAAAATTGATTTCATATAAATTATAAGTAAAGGATAACCATAATGCATGAGTATAAAATGAATCAATAAGAATGGACTTCATGAGTTGAAGGAATAAATAAGAATGACTCCATGACATAAAATAGAAAATAAAATGGAAAGGAACCAAAATAAAAAAGAATATTTGTTCAATGATAGATGGGTTTCTTTAATAAAAATCACTCTAGCTTAAAATTTAGTAATAATAAATTCTCTTTCTAGAGTAATTTACGAGGCATCTCTAATAATATAAATAGTTACAAGAATATAAAATTTATCATATATATTTCAATGGTGTTTTATAAGTGATAATTAAAATGTAGCATACCTGACCCTAGAATTCTAGAGTCGGTGCCTACTATCATTACATTATCATAATATACAATTAATTTCATATTTAAGGATCAAATAGTGTAGTAATATTGGTAAAATATAGACATAGAGTCTTAAATACCAATTGAATACATAAATTACATCATAATTTTTTTTCAAGATTAACTTTATTCCTTCTAGTGTATCACTACATATTAGTCATAGTAATGTTCATGGAATCTTAGGGAAATGAAAAAAAAATATGGGTGATATCAAATGATCAGTAAGAGTTAAGTGCAATAGAATTATTTATGAATCAATAAGCATAATCAATATAGAAAGGTAAATAACTGAACACACCTTCAATTTAAATCTCTTAAATAAAATAATGGATAAGGAAAAATCAATATGGAAAGGTAAATAAATGAAAACACATTCCATTTAATCAATAAAATAATAATGAAATGCATCTGTATATTGTATCATAGTGAAAATATCATGCATAATAATAACTTAATTTTGAATGAAGGAAATTCTTAATTATTGGACACCATATTTCCCAAGTACATGATATATTTTCTTTCAATACCTTTCAAAAAATGGTTTAAAACATACTACTATCAATACCTTTCACAATACAATTTATAAAATTCTTGGTTACAAACTCAAAGAGTTTTTTTCTAATTGATTTATTCCCATTACATTACTTATGCATCGAAGGGATTTCTTTAAATGGTACCCAAACCCATTTCCTACCTATCCATATAATTTTTCATATATAGAATAATCTATCTAACTCATAAAAAATGTGCCTTATAAAATATCCTTACTGAGTAAAGTATATAGGTTTATTAATATAACAATAGTTAATAAATAACTATAAAATTAAATACCTTATGTAAAAATGGTATACAGTTTAAGAAATAAATTTATCCACGATAAATAATATTTAAATTTAGGAGAAATTTAATGTCAACAGAAATGGGAATAATTCAAGCTAAATTTAATGACAAAAAACGAATTAAAGAAGTAAAAAATCAATGCTTTACTTGGTCAAATTGATCATAAACCATTTATAGGGAGATTAATGATTGTATCAATACAATATATACACATTGGAGAAATAATAAAGGATTTTTTTCATTGATGAATAAAAATACCATAAATATATATTTAGAAACATTCTTGAGGAAGATAGCCTTTTCATTTTGAAAAAAAAATCAAAATACTTTTCTTTGAAAATAACTTTTAAAAACAAAAAAATCACTTAAATTTTTTGAAAATAATTTTCCTTGAAAATAACCTTTCAAACTTATATAATACTGTAGAAAACAGTTGAGTGGTCATGATGGCTGTAAATTCTATTCATGTTGTACATGTTAAAATAATGTTTCATTTCACTTTTTTAGTAAAATCCTAATTGGAATTGTTTTGAAAATGACACAAATATTCATTTGAAAACGTTTTTTAAGGATTAAAAATGCGTTAAAATGAATTTAATAAATAATTTTTAAAATTTTAAAACATTTTTATAACATTTTTAGAAAACAAGGTTTTAGAAGAAAATATATTTCTAACTGAAGATAGAAATAAAGTCGTATTTTCTTGAAAACATTTATGAAAAAAAAGAAATTAAAATGGTAATATTAATTTAAATGGTTCATTAAAATGAATAGGAGAAAGAAATTTAAGGTGTTATTATGAAATGTTCAAGTAATTTCCTTCAACTAGTCTTCAAGAATAAAAAAATCTCTATTAGAATGGGATTGTAAAATAAACCCTTAAAATGAACACAATGTTGAAGTGAGAATTAATAAATGAATATATTATGTGTATCCATTGTAAATAAAAATAAAAAAAATTAGAAATGAAACCTAATATAATCTAAATTATATACACAAATAATCTTATCATCACATAATCAACGAAGTAGAAGTTTAACCCAATGAGTGGAAATTGAGTTAATAAATCCCTTACCACTTGGTAACTTTTAATTAAAATCCCCCTAGATTAAATAATTAAAATAAAAACATAAAATACCAGGAATAATTAATTATTCATGATATTACATATCAAATGGGAATAATGTACACCATATTAAATAAATTAGGTTCCAAACATTACTATATGCCTCAATGAAATGAAATTGAGACGAAACCCCTTACCTAAAACTTCCTTTTAGTTGAACACTATTTAAACTCCTATATAATGGTTTTAATCATGTTATTAACATGTAAAATAACCATATTAATATTTATAATATCATATATTATCCTTTTATAACATCTTATCACCCATTTGTTAATAATCATTCATTATTTTCATTGTTTTGGGTGTTAATCGCCTTATCTTTCAAGTATGTTTTAACATGTTTTTTTATGTTCCTATTACATAAATCATAATTTAATCATATATAAAATATAAACCATGATGTAAATATCATATATATTAAGAATATAATTATTTATATTAATTCATAAAATTCAGTGGTAGAAAATGAAAAACACCATTCAAGGAGATGATAGGTCGTACGTACACATGAACGCTGTTTCCAATTTATTATTATATTAAAAGAATAAAAGTAAATTATATATATATATATTATCATTATAGTATAATTTTTATGAAACATATATCAAATATTTTTATTAAACTCATCCTTAATACATTCTATGTAAAGCGTGGATGAATCACATCGCTTCACGAGGCAGTAGTCCACCGTACACACCAGCGACGTTATCGTATTCCCAAAAAATGGAATTGCATGGATGTATGGGTGATATAATAATTAAATAATAATAATAACACCATAAATATCATTAATATCATATATAAACTATAAATATGTCATTATTACCATCCATGAAATGTGGTAATTGAATAATGAACGACATCGGTTTGCGGGGTGGTAGTCTATCGTACACAGAAATGATGATTTCATAACCTATTTTATGGAACTGTGTAATGTTTTAGGTATTAAACATAACATAAATATATCTTAGTATATCTAATATTCTAATTTTATTATATAATCCCAGTATAATGATAAATTTAGGAGGTGGAGAATGAAATAAAATAAATAACACTTTTAGAATAACAATACCTCTTCTACAGGTATCATCCTTAGGATTTCAGTAAAACCTTAAAAGTTTTTATTTATGCCTAATATAAGTCTTCCAGTATAATTTGAGAAAAAATTTAAGTGATTTTGTCAAAAAAAATCAATCCAAATTTCTTGACAGGTATGAGGAAATGAGGGGTTGATTACTCTTTTATAGTTGAGGAGGAGTGGCATTCCTGTAAATACTCAAATGTATTCACTGTTGGGATGTCTCCCTTACATCAAGTGGCTCTATGATTTATAATTAATAGTTTATAGTGATTATATAGTACATAAAAATCTAAAAAACACAATATAACACATTTTTTAAACATTTTATTCCTTAACTCCTAAGTTTCCCGATTTTAACATTTTGGTTTTTCATTTGGATAACTTATTTTCTAACCTAAGTAATTAATCCTTTAAGACTAGAATAAAATTATAATTACCAGATAATTTTTACCCACTGATTATAAATATTAAATATATATTATAAAATATATATCTTTTGTGTTTTTGAAATTAAATATAACACGAGTGCAAGTAACGTGTAAAAATACTACTTTTACCAAAATCAGGATAACTGAGTTTTTTACTACTTAACAGTCAATATAGCAATTATAATAGAATGATTAGTCCATTAATGTAATATATTTTATATTTATTAATATTTAAAAATCACTTTACATAATATAGTATTTTTAGTATTTTTAAATCAATAAATAAAATATCATTTATTATAAAATAATAATTAAGTTAATTCTGACATTATTTATTTAATTTGAATTGAAAAATATAATAAAATAATTAAATTCGAAAATTTTAAGTTTATATTTTTGAAACATGTCATATTAATCTAAAAAATAATGGAACACAATAATTATTTCAATCTTATTCACATTTAATATTTTTAGTATCATTTATTTTATTAAATTATTAACTAAATAATTACTACTTTTGCATTTTTTAAGAATTTTAAGTAACTAATTCATATATAAAAATTAAAGATAAGTTATTCTGATAAAATAACTAATTTATTTTTAAAATATTATATATATATATATATATATATCCTAAACAATGTGGGTTTTGTCCTTATCCAAAATATTTATAGATATTAAAATCATAGATGGTTCCTTTTTGGTCTTCTTCTTTACTTACCTTATTATATATATATTTCATGGAAAATTTCCCCAAAAACTCTTAAAATTAAAAAAATTACATAAGGTCTTAAATATGGGCATCCATTGGGTTTTGTATAAGTTTTTTGTCATTATAAGACCTTATATTCTAAGTTTAACTATAAAGTAAACTCGTTTTTACCTAAAGCGCTATAATTAATTTTAACACTACTCACTAATTATTTTCATAAAAAATTAAGTTGACCATATTATATATTATAAATTATTATTATTCCAAATATATAATCCTTTTTTCCAAATTAAATCCACATAATTGAGAAAAAAGTTAAAATTAATCCTACAGACGTAACGAGAGAGTGGGTTTTTTAAGTGAAAATGTTCAAAAAATTTCGAATTTTTTATATCTAAATTCAATATTAAAATTATCCCAATGACCTAAATTGTATTAATAGATGTAAAATTTAAATATTGTTACTTTAATACAAATTTAAAATATAATTGACTTTATATATTATTTAAATTAAAAGTGAGTTTTAAATTAAAATTCGGTAATTTTTATTATTCATCAAAAAATGAAAATTCTCAAAAAAATACCTCCACACTAAAATAATTTTGTTATTTCTATTTCGAAAAATAAGTTTATATTTCTCAAATAAATTTAATAAAAGTAGTAAAACTTAATTTTTAATTATGTTCTCAAAACATGTTTAAACTATCTTTTAAGGAAAAAAATTTGTTTTTCAGAAAACATTTATTTTTATTTTAAATGATTATTATTTTATTTATAATAATTAGACAAATAATATACATGTTTAACATATATATTTTTCTAATTTATTTAATATAATTAATTACTTTTATTCCAACAGCTAGGTGATAACTATTATATTAAATAATAATATTAATAGTATATTATTGTTTAGTAAAACCTGGTCTCATGTATATCCCAAGCTATATAAGGAACTCGTTGTTACAAGTAACACAAAATAACTAAGTGTTGAGTTAATTGAAATATACATAATAGATTTAATTTATTTAAAATATTAAATATATCATAAAGTCTTGGGATGTTATATTTTTTTTCTATGCTTGGTTTTTCGTGTCACATAGGCAATTGAATAAGATGATATTTCTTTAGAATTTCAAGGTGTTATGCTCTCCCCAATGTAAATAAGTTGCATCCTCACAATAAAAACTTGATATCAATAATAAATGGTTTTAAATTTATAGGATCAATTATTGAAAAACTCACATCTTAATAGAGTTAATAAATTATCCCTTTAATATGAGAGAAAAGGAAGTACATAGGTTAAATGGAATGACACATATCTTGGTATCTAAGAAGGAGAACATCGATGGAAAGTGAATATTTATACATAGAGGGAAAACCGAAATATTTATAAAGAGATATTGATATTATTTATCATAATAAATTTAATGATCAATAGAAAGTTGAGGTACTCAAATCTATAAATCTATAATGGTTTAAAAGATCATCAGTTCAACATAAATAAAGGTATTAGGATAACATTTTTGTTTCAAGAACATTTTCCTAATATTGAGGATTTATTTTGTTATCT
Organism: Viscum album; assembly: GCA_963277665.1. NCBI lineage: Eukaryota > Viridiplantae > Streptophyta > Magnoliopsida > Santalales > Viscaceae > Viscum > Viscum album. The sequence goes on from OY728165.1 coordinate 686,144,699, forward strand.
AATAATATAATGAAATATATTTACTTAATACATTTATATTTCATAAACACAATTTCATCATTTTGTTATTATTTTATCAATTTCCAATTTATCCCTTGCTCCAAGAAATAAATATCCAAAAATGAATTTTTTTTATACGAGAATCACTAAAATTCCCTTTTAACAGATCGTAAGATTCATAAAATAGTGACCAGTCATTCCTTATTTCACTAACTATTTTCCAAAACTAATGGTTATCAATACCATTAAACTTATGTATATATAATTTAAAGGCATTATTCCTCAAATAACATTTCCACTTAAACATATTCTTTCCATAAATTTCTCTAAAATTTCCTTAATATTGGCAGAATCCCATCACTTAAGACCCAAAAATATATGTTTAAGGCTTAAAGGATATGATCAACTTCAATATCATAAACCCTTGGTGCTATATAAAACTATTAAGTTAATTAGGATGCATTTTATTCTTAAATTTAACACAATCCTTAAATGTTTCATGGTTATTATAACCGAAATATTATTGGTAAAATACTTTTACAATTTAATTATTGAATCCCATTATATACTATATCCATTTTATTTCATTATATGCCATTCCTTGGTCTAAGATTTAAATTTTTTCATTCATTATTTTTATTCAAATCCTTTATAAAGTTTTGTAAATAAAATTTTAATTATCCTAAGCATATCCACCAAGAGTGTTAACCAGGTGTGCAGTAAGGCTTGTTGTTATGTACTAGTATATACTCAAGTCAATCTCGACACACCCTTTTCAGAGTAATTACCCCTAGTTACATCTGTTCTAGAACCACATCTACTATTATTATCTAGAGAGGGATATATTATTAGGAAAAACCATTTAATATATACCTTACCAAAACATTAGTATGTTCTTCTATATTTATTCTCAAAGTCTATCATAGGGTTATGTTCCCTGATATAACTGTTTTCCTAAATCTAGTTCCCAATATTTCCACTAAAGTTCCTTTGATATAAACAATAGTTACCCCAAACCCAAAATCCCATAGTTGGTGTATTCTACCATTGAATTGGCATATTATACAATGAATTATATCCCAAATTATCAAATAGTTTAGTAATCTTGCTAAACTAGTTAAATATATGAGTCTCAAATTACAATTGAATGCATAAATTACAACATTTTTTTAGAATAACTTTATATCATCTATATAATCTCTCCTTATCAGTCATAGTAATCTTCATGGAATCATAGGGAAAGAAAAGTAAATAAGGGTGAGCTAAAATTCTCAATAAGGGTTAAGTACAATGGAAGTAATCATGAATCAAAAAGAATAATCAATATGTAAAAGTAAATAAATGAATATACAATCCATTTAAATATCTTGATTGCATAAATATGTAACAAATAAAAAATATGAAAAGGTAAATAACTGAAAACTCATTTCCTTTAATCAATACAATGATAATTAAATGCATCCATAGATTTTATCATAGTGAAAATATCAAGGATAATAATAAATTAATTCTGAATAAATAAAATGCTTAATTATTGAACACAATTTTTCTTAGGTACATGATATATTTAACCTCAGAACCTTTCTGAAAACAGTTTGAAACATTCTACTATTAAGAACTTTCATAAGACAGTTTAAAACACAATTGGTTTTAAACTTAATGGGTTTGTTTCCAACTTATTTCCTACCATGATACTACTGATGCATCAAGGGGATCAATTTAAATAGTTCATAACCCATGTCATACCTATCTAGATAATTCTTCATATATCTTATAATTTATTTAACACATAAACAATGTGCCTTACCAAATATATGTATTGAGTAAAGGATATAAATTAATCAATAATTCAATAGTTAATCAACAACATTCAAAGAAAATACTATATATCAAAATGTAATACATTTCAGGTAATAAATGTATCCATAATTAATAATATTTGCATTTAGGGAAATTTTAATGTCCATAAGAATGTGAATAGTTCAAGTGAAAGTTAATGACAACGAAAATGTATCAAGTAAGTGAATTTCATTACTTTCCTCAGTCAAAGAGATCATAAACCATCCAGAGCTATATTAATGATGGTATCAATACAATATATATTAATTGTTGTAAGAATAAAGGGTTTTTTTCATTTATGAATAAAAATATAATAAGTTAAATATTTAAAAAAAATCATGAGGAAATTTTCCTTTTCATTTTGAGAAACATTTTGAAGATCCTTTCCTTTGAAAATCACTTTTAAAAACAATAATTTTAGAAAACCTTTTAAAAATAATTTTCTTTGAAAATAACATTTGAATATTATAAAAAATCATTAAAACATTTGAGTGTTCATTATGGATAGAAATTCTAGTCATGTTGTACACATTAAACTAAATTTTCATTTCACTTTTTCAGTAAAATCCAAACAAGAATTATTTTGAAAAAAGAACAAATATTCCTTTGAAAACATTTTTTAAATAGTAAATATGGGTAAAAATTAATTTAATATATAATACTAAAAAAGTTAAAGCATTTTTAAAAACTTTTTTATAATACATGGTTTCGTAAGAAAACATATTTCTAAGTGAATACAAAAATAAAGTCATATTTTTGTAAAAATGTTTTCTAATACATTTTAAGCACCAAAGAGTTAAAAAAAGTACTATTACATTAAAGAGTTCATTAAAAATAATATTATAATAAAACATAAGGGTTTATAAGAAAATTTATAAGCGATTTATTTTAATTTATCTTCAAAAATAAATAATCTCGATTATAATTAGATTGTGAAATAAACCCTTCAATGATCATACTGATGAAGTGAGAATTAATAAATGAATCAATTGTGTGTATCCACTATAAATCCAAATAAAATTTTTTTTAAGTAAAACATAGGATAATAAAAATTCATTACACACATAATATTAGCATTACATAATCAACAAAGTATAAGATTAACCCAATGAGAGGAAATTGAGTTAAGAAATCCCTTACCATTTGGTACCTTTTAAGTCAAATCCCCCTAGATGAAATAATTCAATTTAAAACTTAAAATACCATGGATAATGAATTATCCATGAAATTTCATGTCACATGGGACATATATAAACCAAATAAAATAAATTGTGTGTATAACATTACATTTGTCTCAATGAAATGAAATTGAGGTGAAATATCTTACATTACACTTCATTTTGGTTGAACTCTATTTAAAATCATATATAATGGTTTTAATCATGTTATTAAATTATACCAAAACCATATTAATATTTATTATATAAAATATTATCCTTTTATAACATCTTATGACCCTTATGTTAACAATATTTCATTATTTTCATTGTTTCGGGTGTTAATTACCTTGTCTTTCAAGTATGTTTTGATTTGTTTTTTTTATTCCTCTTAAATAAATCATGATTTACTAATCTATAGAATTTAACCCATGAATTAAATATAATATATATTCAGTTTATATTTATTTATATTAATACATAAAATTTAGTGATATTCAATGAAATACGTTGTTTATGAGGATGGAAGGTTGTATGTAAGCATGAATGATGTTTCCATTTTATTATTGTATTTAATGAAAGAAAAGTAAATTATATATATATATATATATTAATTATATTATAATTTTTATGTCATATATATCACATATGTTTATTAGACTCATACTTAATATATTCCATGTAATGCATTAACGAATCACATCGCTTCATGAGGTTGTAGTCCACTATACACATGAGCGATGTTATCATACTCCAAAAAAATGGAAAGTATTAAGGTAAGCGTGAAATAATAACTATAGAATCATAATAACATAATTAATATCAAATATAAAGTATAAATCCATCATTATTACCAACCATGAAATGTGGTAATGGAAGAACGAACGACATCGGTTCGTGAGGCGGTAGTCTGCCATACACACGTATAATGATTTCGTAACACATTATATAAGTGTGTGTGATGTTTTAGGTCATTCACTTTACCTAAAAAATTATATTTATATTTATATTATTTATATTACTATATATTAATGATATAATGGTAATTTTAAGGAGGTGGATAGGGAAATAAAATAAAAACACTTTTAAAAGAACATTACCTCTTATTTGGGTATCATAATTAGGTTTGCACTAATATCTTTGAAGTTTTTATTTATTACCAAACTAATAACTCTAGGATTATATCAGGGAATTTTTAAAGTTATTTTGGCATATTTTGGTTAATAAAAATGTTTTTATATGTGTGAATAAGTGTGGCGAGTGAGTTCCCTTTTATAGTTGAGGAGGAGTGGCCTTCTTGTAAATACTCAAAAGTATTCACTATTGGAAGGTATTCCTTACCACATGTAGATACATGATTGAATTTTAATTATTTGGATGGATTATATGGTCTATAAAAATATACACCACAAAATATAGCACACTTTTGAAATATTTTGTTCGTTAACTCCTAAGGTTGCTTATTTTACCATTTTGGTTTTTCATTATGGTGACTAGTTTTCTAACCTAAGTAATTTATCCTTTAAGGATAGAATAAAATTATAATTACTAGATAATTTGTACATAGTTATTATAAATATTATATCTAATTTATAAAATATATATTCGATGTATAACATCCAATAACTCACACTCCTAGATCATGTGTTGAAATCCATAACGTTATATTTCCAGATTTGATGCTGATAATTTTGACCCAAATTTTTCATCAAAATATTAAAACATCAAAATTAAAGCATGGATCATGTAAAAACCCAAGAAAAATTTTAAATTTAGAGTTTTACAAAATTAGGAAAAAATTTTATATAAATAACTCATGTAACGACCCAAAATTTCATTAATGAAAATTCTTATAGATCTAATTAAATGTCTTATTATGATTATATAAAATATGAAATTCATTAGTTTTATGTTTCTGGATTTTAAAATACCATTAATAATTGTTACCATTACTAATATAGCCACAGAACAGTGATCACATGATTAGTATAAATATAGGGCTTTAACAAATCCAATTTACTCAGACAAAGGAAGCGATGACCTCATTCAGTAGACTTCCCCCATATGAAGTCTATTTCTAGGAGCCCATAAAGGAGGTTGCATCATTGGCCTTTACTCTTGACCAAGCCCAAGCTGAGCTTGAACATGTTAATCTTGAGAGGAACCGACTATGGGAGAAGTGGAAGTTAATAGAGATTACCACCCGAGCGATGATATCCGAGCCACCCCAAGAGTCTGTCAACATTGCACACCCTACCCTTCGGTGTTATTCAGGTGTTATAAGGGTTTATATAATAATACCCTATCACTATGACTATGTACATTATTTTTGTATAAAGAATTTTTATTCATTTTATTATTATTACATTGTAAATAGTTTTTAAAGTAAAAATAGTATTTTTAGTTAATATTCAACTAAGAAATCTATTCCGATGAATTAATGGATTTTTTAATTAAATAATATGTTAATAAATTATTATTAATAAATTATTTTTTATTAAATATAAATGGCCATACAATTTTTATGAATACAATTGTTATTTTTATTATGGTTTGAAAGCTGTTTTTGTCAAAACCCATGAATTTTTTATAAATATCGGTTTTTATTTTAAAAGTAAAAATTCCCATATTTAGAAAATTATTTAGATAAAATGAATATTATTTTTTTAATCATGATTTCATAATTATCAAATGGTGAATTTTTCATAATTTTCTGAGATAGTCAAATTTTTGGTTAAAAATAAATACCGTTTAAATATATAATGTGTTTTATGACATCGTAATGAGCCAATAGTGATGTAATAAAATACTATAAATGATATAATCGGCCAATATATGTTTTAACATTAAAATAATGTGATTTTAGGTTTGTTTGATTTTTTTTTCAAAACTTTAGTGGACCCTCCAAGAGTTATAAAACAATTTCACTTTTTAAATGAATTTCCTTGAGAGTGTGACTCACCTCCACAGAAACAACCCTATTATTTTAAGAAGTTAGGCATTGGCCTTATAAAATATTTTTTTCCGCTACCCTTTGGCAGAAACCATGGTCAAAAACCATGGGTTGGTTTGTGGTATTGATTAGTTTAATGTGTGGTGTCCAAAACCTAAATAATAAAGAATTCACTCTCCTTTCCTAAATAAACCTACCCAAATTCCCACTTCCTCCTCAATAAAAGCCTTTAGAGTTCTTCCAACCTCTAACCTGGTCTATATATATTCCTCCCAAGGTTTCCCAAACTTACAATAATCCTCTCTCAGGCCTCTCCCAAGCCTTTGGGATCACACTTACAAGTAAGGGATTTCTTCCTTTCTCATTTTTGTCTAATTTTCATTAAGTTGTTATTCCCTTTTTTTCAATTAAAAATGTTGGGTTATGATTTCACACCTCTCCCATACTTCCCTATTTATTTTTGGATGATGGATGACCCATTTATCTTTAATTAATGCCTCTCATGTACACATGTTACCATGCCGAAATCCCGTGAGGTATTTCTCTCTCCTCTTTTATATCCAAGTAATACTTTTGTATTAGGCATGTAAATTCCATTAATTTTGTTGGGACATGTATCTATATGACCCCATTAATTTCCATTTCATGTAAATAATATTAGATATACCTTTATCTCTCATTAACCATTTTGTATGAGTTATTATTTAACGTCGTTATTCTGCTGAAATTGCACTACGATTTTCCAAGAAAATGTCATTGTGTAGTAAATACCATACCCATTTATCTATCAAGGGTATTCACCTTTATGCACATTTACTTATTGATTATAAATCTTCATGTTTGTATTCCACAACACTTTATCATGGAATAAATTATGATGATTGATTCCTTGTTGTATGATCCATGTGGCATACTTATGCATGAAATGAAATATTTAAGAAGGGCGTGCCCTAATAGCGCTCCAATGCATTGGTTGAAGTATAGTATCATGATACGTCATGTACAATGAGTGTTGACTCATTTTAATTAAAATTGAATGAGGGTTTACTTGTGCTTCATATGAAATGAGGGTTTACTCATGCTTCATTTGAAATGAGCCTTGCCTCATGCTAATTCCATGTTAAGTGTTGTTGCCACATCTACATGTTATAATTATCATGTTCTATCATGCCTTTATGTTCATGTTTCTTTTGTGATATATTTATAGGTCAATTTTCTAACATGTATTGTATTCACCATGTTATTGCATGTTTATTCCATTACTTGGCTTTATAGCTCACCCTTTTCTTATGCATGTCCTCAGGTTATCCCATGCAATGCTAAGTATGGCAGAATTCAGTGGTCATGTAAAGGAATTTTTCAATAAAGATGTTTTATTTTATGTTTTAAGATGTTATATAATAATCCTAAGCCACAAATACACTAGACCTCCCGAACCTCTTTGTTTTATCAAGTGAAGGTTTTATGTAATAAATCATTATTAAGTGTGTAATAAAGAGAAGGGTTGTTATAATTCGTATCAGAGGATAGGTTTAGTTATTTTTGGGATTAGGATTAAAACACCCAAGTGAAGCCTTAGAGACAAGACTAAGTATAATAAAAACATCTCTAAGTATTGAGTAAGTGGTTTATCAAGAAAATACATCCCTGTCTAGATATGAGTAGGTAGAGGTGGCTCTGGAACAGATGTTCCTAGTGGTGAAAAGCCTGATAAGGAGTTTCAGGCTTGACCCAGGGTATCCTAGTGCATAAAGAGGGCCTTGTTGCACTCTTGGTTACAACACTCTTGGGGTATATTCATTGGTAAATTTACAACCTTAGAATAAACCATTATTAAGGGAATTAAAAAAATCCCCTAACAATATATGTTGGATTACATAGATTGAAGCCTATAGATTCATAAGTTAAGGAAAGAAAAGATATTTATAAGTCATTTGTTTTATCCTTGGATTTCCCTTTATGTGTTACCCCTAACATTTCCTTTTATTCTAGCCAATGGCCGGTAAAAGGAGGACTTGGGCTAACAATTAATGTGAAGATCAATATGATGAATATGCTAACACTAGTGGAAAAAATGTTTAACACGTTGGAATTTTTCACGTTGGTTCTATATAACTGATGTGCAATGATTTAATAATCGATTTATCACATCGGTTATTTTATAACCAATGTGATATATTAATCAGGATCCATTTTTTACGTCGGTTATAAAATAATCGATGTGATATATGCGGAGATTAGCTTTTTTACGTCGGTTATTATATAACTAACATGAAACTCAAATCTGAAGCACTTTATCATGTCGGTTATTTTATAACTGATGTGATAAAGGAAATCTCAGTGCTTTACCACATCTATTATAAAGAAACAGACGTGATAAAGCTAATCTCAGCAATTTATCACGTCAGTATAAAGTGACATATATCACGTTGGTTATTTTATAAACGATTTGATAAATTGTTTTCTATGTCGGTTATTAAATAACTGACATTATAAACATTAAAAAAATAGTTTACCATGTTGGTTATTAAATAACTGATGTGATAAATATTTTAAATGATTTATCGCACCCCGTATTCAGTCATTCTGTTTTCTTTGATCGGGCGACTTGCGACTCGTCTCTCTCACATGGAAAACCTAGAAATGATTTGTCAAAGTCGTACCCTCTAGACTTGTTTTTCCAACATCATTCTTCATATTTATTATCATCAAATCTATCAAGCCGACTCACAACACTCAATTAAGACTCACACGACTCCTTTTCTGTTTTTATTTTCCATGATGCCCTAAACTGATTTTTTGAGATGTTATTTTTCTTTGTTCTTGCTATCATGGTAAGTTTCATAGTGTTCATATATACCATGATAAATTATTTTTTGGTAAAATAAACCTATGGAAGTGATATCATGCATGTTTTTGATTTTTGTGTGTTCTGTCATGTGTGTGTGCGCATACAGGGGGTTTCCAAGGGGCTGTTGGGGCTTTGTAAGTGGGTTGGGGTGTCAAGGGGGGTTGGGTGGGATGTCTAGTGGGGTGGGGGTGTCCAGGGGGTGTCCAAGGGGGTGGAGGTGGTGTTCAGGGGGTATGGGGGCTATCCAAGGTGGTTGGGGGTGTCCAAGGGGGTGCGTAGGATGTCAAAGGGGGTGGGGGTGGTGTCTAGGGGGTGTGGGGGATGTCCAAGGGGTGGGGGCTGTCCAGAGGGTTCAGGGGGTTGTCCAGAGGGTTGGGGGTGTCCAGGGTGTCCATGGAGGTGGGGGGGGGGGGGCATTCCAAGGGTGTGGGGGGGGGGGGTCCAAGGGGTTGGGGGTGTCGAAGGGGGTGGGGGATGTCCAAGGGGGTGGGTGGGGGCTGTCCAAGGAGGTGGGGCATGTACAAAGGGTTTGAGGGGTTGTCCGGGGGGCTTTCCAGAGGGTTGGGGTGTCCAGGGGGTGTCCAGGGGGTGTCCAAGGGGGTAGGGGTGGGGGTGATGTCCAGAAGGGGTGGGGGAGTCCAAGGGGGTGGGGGCTATCTAGAGGGGTGGGGGCTGTATAGGGGGTGTGGGATGTCCAGAGGGGTGAGGGCTATCCAAGGGGGTGGGGTGGTTTCTAAAGGGTGGGGGGATTTCCAAGGGGGTGTTGGTGTCCCGGGGGTGTCCAAGGGGGTGGGGGATAAGTGTAAGTTGGGAATGACTATCGCATCATGAATTGTGAGATTATGACATGATGATTGTATTGTTTCATGGATATTAGGCTATAATTTATTAGTTTTGTTTAATTTATGGTCGTTCCATCATGGTGGTCAGTGTTGTGCTATGATGTATCCAGGATTTATTTCAAATTGAATAGGGGGGAAATTTGTGGATATTTAAGGAGATTGAGGTTTCCACTGTGATTTTTAGGGATTCAAGCATTTTGAAAAGATGAGGGGTGTTGAAATATGATTCTATTTGGTTATATATATTTTGACCAGTCATTTACTATGAGGAAATTATGGTTTATGGGGGAGACCATGTCATGGTTTTCAATAATGCAGTTATCCTGACCCCATTGTGCCCTGATGATAGGATTTACAATGTGATTTTCTCCATTTGAGTTTTTATTTTAAATTTGATTTGATTCTTAGGTTTACTCCATTTTCTCCAATTTTCTAACAACCATTAGAGGCCCCATGGTTTTCTTGGATTCCATGTAATTCCCTATGTTGTGGTTTTTGATTCTTTCCTTTTATTGAAATTTTATTTCCTTATATAAGTTACTTATAACATATTCTTGTTCATTTCTTCTTTGTTTCTTTTTTTATTCTTCATTAAATTCTTATTCTCCTTCATTCCTTATATTATTAGGGATGTTTTTTCATTTTTAAATTGATGTTTTTATAGTAATTGATGTGTTCTAGGGTTATTAGGAGGAGTGGGGGCTGTCTAGAGGGGTGGGGGGCTGTCCAGGGGGTGGGGGCTATCCAAGGGGGTGGTGGTGTCCAAGGGGTGTTCAAGGGGGTGGGGTGGTGTCCAAGGGTATGGGGATGTCTAGGGGTTGGGGGTGTCCAGGGGGGTTTCTAAGGTGTTAGGGTGTGGGGGTGGTGTCCAGGAGGGGTGGGGCTGTCCAAGGGGGTGGGGCTGTCTAGAGGGGTGGGGGCTGTGCAGGGGGTGGGGGTATGTCCAGCGGGGTGGAGGCTATCCAAAGGGGGGTGTCCAAGGGGATGGGGTGGTGTCTAAGGGGGTGGGGGTGGTGTCAATTGTGAGGGGGTGTTGTCCAAGGGGGTAGGGATGTCCAGGGGCTGGGGGTGGTGTCCAAGGGGGTGGGGGTGGTGTCCAGGGGGTGGGGGGCTGTCCAGAGGGGTGGGGGTTGTCCAGTGGTTTCAAATCATTAGGGTCTGTGAAATTATCAGTAGTGAATGTATACATATTTTAATATTTAAACTTTATAGTTCTTTTTTATAGAAGGGTGAATTTGGTATCCAGTTGCACGAGGATGTATTCTTTGTGATCCTTAAGAATATAAGACCCACGATAAATTTAAAACTGTTATATATAACTATATTTTCTTTTTAAAATCATTTTCAAGCATATTTTTTTAAAGACACATAGATTTGTTTTATATTTTAAAAAAATTACAATCAAATTATGATATTTTTCATATAAACATATATTTGTATTATCTTAAAAAGATTTATAATTTTGATATTTGTTATAGGTAATAATGAGTCAATTTTAGATTATGGCACATCGAATGGGTAATGAATATGAGGAAGGTGTTGAATCCTTTTTGGAATTTTCTAAAATAAATGTTCCAAGTAGTGATATTTTTTTATGTCCATGCATGAAATGTTTGAATATAAAGAAGTTGAAAAGTAGAGAGATAAAAGATCATCTGATTTGTCATGGTTTTAATCTGAGTTACAGCCCTTGGATTTGGCATGGTGAAACTGGAAGGAATGTCAGATCTATTGATGATGATGATTCGCAAGATGGTAACTCCGATGGAATTGAAGAAATGATTCGCGATATTACAGTAGAACAAATTGAGATAGAACTCAAAGTGTTGCATCTATATAGTTATGTTGAAAAATCATTGTATCATGGTGGTATAGATTTTATGGTTTTGTTGGAAGTGTTAAGACTGATTAACCAGAAGGCGAAACATGGATGGAGTGACATAAGTTTTACAAAGCTGCTATAATTGATGAAAGACATTCTTCCAAAAGATAATGATCTTACAGATTCACATTATAAGGCCAAGAAAATATTATACCAGATGGGATTGGGATACAAGAAAATACATGCTTGTCTGAATAACTGTATGATATATCGGAGGGAATATGAATTTCTGTCAGAGTTTCCAAAATGTAGTACATCACGGGATAAGGTGAATGAAAAATCATAGGCTGATGTAGAGATTATTAATATCATTTCAAATTTATTTTGGTATCTTTCTATAATTCATCATTTCAAACGTTTATTTTCTAACCCTCAGTAGCACACATAGTTCATGGCCTGTTTTATCGGTAATTTACAACCTCTCTCCTGAATTTTGTATAATGTACAAATATTTCATGTTGAGTATAATGATCTCTGGTCCGAATCAACCCAGCAATGATATTGATGTTTTCTTGTCACCATTGATTGATGATTTGAAACTTTTATGGGAGGATGGTATTAGGGTGTATGATTCTTATAAAATGGAATATTTTCAACTGCATGCAGTGCTTATGTTCACTATAAATGACTTCCTAGTATATGTAAATTTGTCTGGATACAGTGTCAAAGGGCATAAATCATGTCTAATTTTCAAACAATAGACTTCATATTGTCAATTGCATAATGGGAGGAAAATAGTGTACATGGGTCATCGGAAGTTTTTGCCTATGGATCACTCTTAGAGAAGACCAAAAAAGGCATTCAATAGATCACAAGAATTTTATATTTCTCCAAAACCTTTATCCCATGATCTGTATTTTGAGAGGGTGGAAAACCTTGATGTGACATTGGGAAAGACACAGAAATCTGGTAATGATAGACATATTTGGAAAAAAAGGTCAATATTTTTTGAGCTACCATATTGGAGATATCATTAAGTTAAACAAAATATTGATGTCATGAATGTGGAGAAGAATATATGTGATAGTTTGATTGGAATATTGTTAGATATTAAAGGAAAGACAAAAGATTGGTTGAATGCAAGATTAGATTTACTATCAATGGGAATACATTTGGAGTTAGCTCCCACTCTAAATGGAAGACAAATATTTCTTCCCCTGGATTGTCATACATTATCCAAGAGGGAGAAAATTAGCTTTTGTCAGTGTCTTCATAATATCAAAGTGCCTCAAGGTTATTATTCAAATGTAAAAAATTGTGTCTCATTAAAGGACTTGAAGTTGATAGGTATGAATTCTCATGATTGTAACATCATGATGCAACAAATTCTACCAGTTTCATTGCGTGGCATATTTCCCATCTATGTCAGAAAGACTATAATGAATTTCTGTTATTTTTTCAATTCAATTTGTAATAAGGTGATTGATGTGAATGCCTTGAACATTTTGGAAAAGGATGAAATTTTTATACTTTGTCGATTATAAATGTATTTTCCTATAACTTTTTTTCATATAATTGTGCATTTAATGATTCATATAGTTCAAGAAATAAATCTTTGTGGACCTTTATATCTTCGTTGGATGTATCCTTTTGAAAGGAATATGAAAATATTGAAGGGGTATGTTAAGAATCCATATCAACATGAAGCCTCCATTATTGAAAAGTATCGTTCTGAGGAGGTTGCAGAGTTTTGTATGAGCTACTTGGTTGCGGTGTAGCACATCGGTTTGCCTCCATCTCACCATGAACGAGTTAATAATGAGGGAAAGGGGATTCGTGGCTTGAAATTCAAATCATTGTCAGCTGAACAGATGAAGAAGTTAGTATTATACATCTTGAATAACATAGCTGATGCTCAACCGTATGTCACATTGCATATTAATGAGTTGAAACAATGTCATCCGAAGAATAAAGAAATGTGGATTTTGAATGATCACAACAAAAAAAATTTGTCATGGTTTAAAAGGATCTTGCTTAGTAGATCAAATGTATCAGAGACATTAAAATGGGTAGTGGTTGGTTCATGTTTAAATGTGATAACATGGTCCGGTTATGACATTAATGGCTATACATTTCATATGAAAACTCAAGACAACAGAAGTACAGTTCATAATAGTAGTGTATTAGTGTTTGTAGAAGCAATGCATTTTTTGAGTGCTAAAGACAAAAACCCAATTTCTACATCAAGTGCATATTATAGAGTGATTGAAGAAATATGGGAGGTTGATTACTTTAAAATTAAAGTTCTTGTTTTTAACTGTAAATGGTTTATCGGTAACAATATTGTCAAACATGATGAATTTGGAATGAATGTTGTTAATCTGAATAAATTGGAAGACACAACTGATTCTTTTATAATGGAAACACATGAAAAAACAATTTTCTATGTAGTAGATCAATCATATGTGCAGTGGGATGTTATTTTACGAGGGAAAAAACAATATGTTGGTGAGGATGAACTTGATGAAGATACTGATTCATGTGAGATCCCAACTTTCATGGAAAGATTAATAGAACATAATTATGAGCATGTTGAAGACATGGTTTGTTCCATAAGAAATGATCACAATGAAGGAATTTGGGAAAAAATCCATTTGTACATTCCTAAAATTACAGGTAACATTTGTTAATTTATTTTTTACATTTATTATTTTCATAAAATGTTAGATATTGTAAGTTTTTTATTTATTAAAACATGTATTAAAACAAATAAGTATAAGTTTTTGTTTGTTTTAATTTTGTTTATTTTACTTTATCATGTTTACCATTACATAAATTATATATCTATTATTTTTTTTCAATGACAATTACTTTAACATGTTTACCATGTTTACCATATTTACCATCTTTACCATGTTTACCATCTTTACCATTGTTTAACATGATTACCATATTAACCATATTTACTATTACATAACTTAGTACAATTTTCTATTTTTTGTTTACATTAGTATCATAATATTTGAATTTGTATATTTGTGAACTAATGTTTGTTTTCTTGATTTGAAGGATAATGATAGATCAATCAATTGATCAACCACATGATTCTAGATAAGAGCATATTGGTCATACCTCTAGGTAGAAACATTCACATGCTCCTCTTGATGTTCCCCAATCTTCCTCATGTGCTCCCATTAAGAAAAAGTGTTCAAGAGTTGGTAAATGTGGGAGCACACGTTTACCAAAATTATCACATTCCCATACATAGGATTAGAGGATACTCATTGAGTTTTATGAGGATGATATTCCTAGAGGTCCAAATGCAGAGGATTTTAAGATTTTTGTATCAACTCAGGGTAAGAGAAAAGTAAGCATTTTTTACAATGACTAGAGAAGTGTATACAAAGCGATAATCTCTCAGTTGTGGGAGACGATTTTGGAAATATATTTTTCTACTGTTTGCCTATTCTTTAAATGTTTCTAGTATATATAATATGTTTAACCTCTTCATTGTCAGATGACATTTGATATTCCTAACACTGGAGGAGTCAGGAAGAGATGATTATCGATGGCTTCCAGGAGATGGAGGTATTTCAAATCAACCCTCTCGTATGACTTAATTTTTGGTCATAGAAGTCAAGAAAATTCATGTCGTATATATCCTTTCATAGATGAAGACACATATAGATAGTTTGTTTAAGGTAGAAGAAAAGATTAATTTTTGGTAAGGACAATGTAAACTTTTATAATATTTCTTATATAAATGATCTTATTAATGTTTTTTTAATGATTTATTATTCTTAATTTACAGAAAACATGGAAATATCATCAGCATATCCAATCAAAAAATGTATACCCACATAGTTTATCTCGGGGAGGGTATAAATTATTGGAAGAACAAATGATGGCAGAAAAATTACAAAAACTAAGAGCTGAGTCTTCAATATCTGGAGAGGTGGCCCCTCCATCCCCTCCATCTGGACATGAAAAATGGAAGAGATCTCAGATGGGAAAAAAGGTAAATATCTTTCGGAAGATTCAAGAATCATAGCTGAGTGGATTGTAAGATATCTATTTTATTTATTTAAGTTAACTATTTTCTTCATATAATTTCAATAATTACAGAAAATTTCAATTAATTAATACAAGATTCTATTAAGGATAAGAGCTCATAGGGGGTATTTACAGCTTTTGGGAGGCAAGATATTTTATCTACAGCATTGGGAAAGCTTGAACATCCTAGTCGTGTACGAGGATATCTGGAAAGTTTATCGGTAAGAAAAGTGTTTCCACATCCTTCAACTTCTTACGTTGAGGGTGTTTATAAAAAAAATAGAATCCTTGGGGGCTGAATTTTATAATATTAATGCGATGATGGAGGAAATGATTTGAGCATCGGTACAGTATATGTTTGCAGACATGAAAAGACTATTTCATACTGCAACTCCCACACCTCCACCTCCTCCTACAGACCCCATTATTTATCCTCCACCTCTGCCAATAGCTCCCACTTCCCCACTTCAACCTGCAGACCCCATTTTTTATCCTACTCCTCCGCTGAAGCTTCCTACTTATTGCAAGTTATATGTTGATGATCCTCAACATCATATAGTTGCATATGGGTTGGTATATTTTATAAGAGATACAGTTCATCATCAACAATTAGAGGTATAGAAACATAGGGTCACTATATAGGATATTATAGATAGATCAGCTTGAGAACCATTACCTATAGATTAGGTGATGAAAGTTGGACATAGTATTAGCCATTTTTTAATTTGGCCATCCAGACTTCTGCGACTCATTACCATAGAGGTATGTATGTTATATCTTCTATTTTATTTTTTATTAAATTTGTTTTATCGTTTGAAAACTAATATATTTTTCTATTTATTTTTACAGGAATACTTCAAAGGTAAATAATTACTGTATAGAAAACAAAAAAGGCAAATGGATATGACATCAGATATAGATTCTAGTAGTCTTGACATATTGTCAAGATATTCAAATTTTTTGGTGAATCATTATGAGTTTCCAATAGAAGATCATGTTTGTGGACATGCAATAACTATGGGGATTGTGAAAACAGATATCATAGAGCTTGTTACTGGAGATAACTTGGGAATCAACATGGTGAAAAAAATTTCCATGTAAGTCTTAACACCTTTTCCCTACATTATATTTATTAAAAATGTATACTTATTTCTATTTTGTATTAGGTATATTTATAACATTTGTGAGAAGAATGAGAAGACATTTGTATATGGATTCATGGACCCGCATTTGATTTCCCCTGAAGCACATACATTGGATGAGGAATATAGAATTCTTTATATTTCCAAAAGAATTGAACATAATATAGTCACAAAATGTTAGATGATGCCTTTTTTGAGAGGTATGAAACACATCTCTCTCAAAGAGTTCATTATATTTTAAAATAAAAACCACTAAGCTTAAATTTTATTTTATCAGTGATCATTGGATGTTAAGGGTTTTTTTCAAGGGAGAAAACGCTTTATTGGATATGCTCTGTCCATGGAGATGTGCGGGAAAGTTTTAAGAAAATATTGGAAAAGTAAGTTTCAATTTCTCAATAGTTTTATATATTATAATTAATTTTAAATTTATCCCAATATTATTATTTTCTAACAGGGGATGGGTTTACTTTCCAAAAAACACAAAGAAAAGGAGTGTGAAGATCAGATATGTAAAGTTAAAGGTAGATATCCATTTTTAATCTGTACTTTTTGATTTACTACATAAAAATAATATATTGAATTTACACTCATTCAAAAATAATTTTCATGAACAACAAGGTGTCATCGAATTCAGATATTATATGTTAATATTTATGTATGAAATAATAACAACTGGAACAGTTGTGAACTTTGAACTGGTAAGATTTCCTTTTAAACTTTTCCATAATATTTCATTTGATTTATTCATTATAAAAATTAACTACAATCATTTTAATTTATATCTATTTGATGACCCTCAACCCTATAGTTCTCAAGGCATCAAACACTTACAAGTGGAATGGTCAAATTATTTTACAGGTTTTATTTAATTTTAGTTGTTTGTAGTGTAAAATGTAATTTTGAATATTGTCATTGTAATTGTGTATTTGGTATTAGTTTAGGTTGGATTTAGTTTTTTTTAAGTTGACATAGTAGGTTTCGAATGTTATATATGTGAATGTTTAATTTTTTTCTACTTATTGTTTTGGTCTACTTATGATGTTTTTTCTGGTATGGATTATGGTCTGGGGGGAGGGGTTCCAAGGGTGTGGGGGGTGTCCAGTGGGGTGGGGGTATCCAGGGGTGTGAGAGTGATGAGTACCTTCCAGCGGCGTTCAGCCCCCTGAGGGATGGTGGCGCCTCCTCTCACAACACCAGTTGTCCAGGGGATGTTTTGGGGGTGGGGGACGGTCCAGAGGTGTGGGGGTGTCCAGGTGTGTGGTGGGGGTTGTCCAGTGCAGTGGGGGGGTGGGAGGGTGTCCAGGTGGGTGGGAGGGATGTCTAGACGAGTGGGGGATGTCTAGGGGGTGTCTAGGGGCACTACTGGAAACAGAGGATTTCCCAACAGTTCTAAACTGTTGGGAAAGGCTACAGAACCATTGGTATATGTTATACCAATGGTTCTGCAAACCGTAGGGAAGTAATCCATTGGGAAAAGTTTTTACCAACGGTTTACAGTGAACCGTTGGGATAGGGTGCTGAAAAATTACCCTATCACAACGGTTCTGGAAAACTGTTGGAAAATCTCTTTCCCAACGGTTTACAACTGTTGGGATACAAGCACAAAATTATCATGTTTTTTCCAATGGTTTGGCAAACCGTTGGGAAAAACCCAACATTTCCTCTTTCCCAACGGTTTAGAATAATTGGGAAAAGTGTTTTACCAATAGTTCTATGAACCGTTGGTAAAAAAAGACCTACACATTCTATGCCAATGGTTTTGAACCGTTGGCATAGCCTCTGCTGGGAAAATTGCATAGCAGCTCTGCAATTTACCCAGAAGCTCTCCAATTTGACCACCTGCTCTCCAATTTTCCCACCAGGTCTGATTTTGTGGGTTCCCTCTCATTTTCAATAAAATTATTATACCTGCAATAACCAACTAACACTTACATATAAAGAACAAATTCATACACATTTAACATATAATGGTGGAACTATACACATCCATAATTAAATTAGAATTCATAACATAATTATAAACATACATAATTCATTTAGAATTCAATTTAAAATTTAGATGACAATTATATGTGGAATCCGGAAGTCAATTCATAATTTGATCGTTTTTTTGTATACCATATATTTTTACTTGAAATAATGTCCATTTTAAACATAATACATACACCTGGAGAGCTACCAGCCACACCGTGCCTCAGATTGAGGTGGGGTTGACATGTACACGTCACATATGACCCATAGATCGTTGTGCTAATGTATCGACACAATCTGAATGAATTTGGTTGGTTTTCCATATGCCAGTTGATGTTTTTCAACTAAAATGATGTACTTTTGAAACAAAAGGCAGAATATTTGAGTGGTGTCGGCCCCACCGCACCTCGTATTGAGGCGGCGTTGACTCTTACTCGTCACATATGACCCATGGATCGTTCTCCTAAAGTTTCAATGGAAACCGAATGCGTTTGGTCGGTTTTCCGTATATACTTAAATTGTTGTCCATTTTAAGCAAAAGATAGACACTTTGAGTGGTGGAGGCCACACCGCACCTTGGATTGAGGCGGGGTTGACTCTTACACGTCACATATGACCCATGGATCGTTTTTCTAAAGTATCGACACAATCCGAATGCGTTTGGTTGGTTTTCCGTATGCTAGTTGATGTATTTAACTTCAAATTATGTCCTTTTGAAACAGAAGACAGACACTTTGAGTGGTGGCGGCCAAACTGCACCTCGGATTGAGGCGGGGTTGACTCTTACACGTCACATATGACCCATGGATCGTTGTTCTAATGTATCGACACAATCCGAATGCGTTTGGTTAGTTTTCCGTATACCAGTTGATGTTTTTCAATTAAAATGACATACTTTTGAAACAAAAGGTAGACACTTTGAGTGGTGCCGGACACACTCTGCCTCATATTGAGGCAACGTTGACTCGTACATGTCACATATGACCCATGGATCGTTCTCCTAAAGTTTCAATGGAAACCAAATGCGTTTGGTTGTCTTTCTGTATGTACTTAAATTGTTGTCCATTTTAAGCAAAAGATAGACACTTTGAGTGGTGGCGGCTACACCGTGCCTCAGATTGAGGCGGGGTTGACTCGTACAATTCACATATGACCCATGGATCGTTGTGCTAAAGTATCTACACAATCCGAATGTGTTTGGTCGGTTTTTCATATGTCATTTGATGTATTTCACTTCAAATTATGTCCTTTTGAAACAGAAGACAGACACTTTGAGCGGTGGTGGCTACACCGTGCCTCATATTAAGGCGGGGTTGACTCTTACAGGTCACATATGAACCATGGATCGTTGAGATAATGTATCGACACAATCCGAATGCGTTTTGTTGGTTTTCCGTATGCCAGTTAATTTTTTTCAATTAAAATGACATACTTTTGAAAAAAAAAGGCAGACACTTTGAGTGGTGCCAGCCACACCGCGCCTCGGATTGAGGCGGGGTTGACTTGTACACATCACATATGACCCATGGATCGTTGTGCTAAAGTATCGACACAATCCGAATGCGTTTGGTTGGTTTTCCGTATGCCAGTTGATGTATTTCACTTCAAATTAGGTCCTTTTGAAACAGAAGACAGACACTTTGAGTGGTGGTGGCCACACTGTGCCTCGGATTGAGGCGGGGTTGACTTGTACACATCACATATGACCCATGGATCATTGTTCTAATGTATCGACACAATCCGAATGCGTTTGGTCGGTTTTTCGTATGCCAGTTGATGTTTTTCAATTAAAATGACGTACTTTTGAAACAAAAGGCAGACACTTTGAGTGTTTCCGGCCACACCACGCCTCGTATTGAGGCAGCGTTGACTTGTACACGTCACATATGACCCATGGATCATTCTCCTAAAGTTTCAATGGAAACTTAATGCGTTTGGTCAGTTTTACGTATGTACTTAAATTGTTGTCCATTTTAAGCAAAAGACAAACACTTTAAGTGGTGATGGCCACACCGCGCCTTGGATTGAGGCGGTGTTGACTTTTACACGTCACATATGAGCCATGTATTATTGTTCTAAAGTATCGACACAATCTGAATGCGTTTGGTCAGTTTTTCATATGCCAATTGATGTATTTCACTTCAAATTATGTCCTTTTGAAATAGAAGACAGACACTTTGAGTGGTGGCGGCCACACCGCACCTCGGATTGAGGCGGGGTTGACTCTTACATTTCACATATGGCCCATGGATCATTGTGCTAATGTATCGACACAATCCAAATGCGTTTGGTCGGTTTTCTGTATGCCAGTTGATGTTTTTCAATTAAAATAACGTACTTTTGAAACAAAAGGTACACACTTTGAGTGGTGCCGGCCACACCGCCCCTTGGATTGAGGTGGAGTTGACTCGTACACGTCACATATGACCCATGGATCGTTCTCCTAAAGTTTCAGTGGAAACCGAATGTGTTTGGCTGGTTTTCCATATGTACTTAAATTGTTGTCCATTTTAAGAAAAAGACAGACACTTTCAGTGGTGGCGGCCACACCGCGCCTCAGATTGAGGTGGGGTTGACTCATACACATCACATAGGACCCATGGATCGTTTTTCTAAAGTATCGACACAATCCAAATGCGTTTGTTCGGTTTTCCGTATGCCAGGTGATGTATTTCACTTCAAATTATGTCATTTTGAAACAGAAGACAGACACTTTGAGTGGTGGCGGCCACACCATGCCTCGGATTGAGGCGGGGTTGACTCTTACACATCACATATGACCCATGGATAATTTTTCTAATGTATCGACACAATCCTAATGCGTTTGGTTGGTTTTCCATATTCTAGTTGATGTTTTTCAATTAAAATGACGTACTTTTGAAACAAAAGGCAGACACCTTGAGTGGTGCCGGCCACACCGCGCCTCGGATTGAGGCGGTGTTGACTCATACACGTCACATATGACCCATGGATCGTTCTCCTAAAGTTTCAATGGAAGCCAAATGTGTTTGGTCGGTTTTTCGTATGTACTTAAATTGTTGTCCATTTTAAGCAAAAGACAGACACTTTGAGTGGTGGCGGCGACACCGCGCCTCGGATTGAGGCGAGGTTGACTCGTACATGTCACATATGACCCATGGATCGTTGTGCTAAAGTATCAACACAATACGAATGAGTTTGGTCGGTTTTCCGTATGCCAGTTGATGTATTTCACTTCAAATTATGTCCTTTTGAAACAGAAGACAAATACTTTGAGTGGTGGCGGCCACACCACGCCTTGGATTGAGGTGGTGTTGACTCGTACACGTCACATATGACCCATGGATCGTTTTTCTAATATATCGAAACAATCCGAATGCGTTTGGTTGGTTTTACATATGCCAGTTGATGTTTTTCAATTAAAATGACGTACTTTTGAAACAAAAGGCAGACACTTTGAGTGGTGCCATCCACACCGTGCCTCGGATTTAGGCAGCGTTGACTCGTACACGTCACATATGACCCATGGATCGTTCTCCTAAAGTTTCAATGGAAACCGAATGTGTTTGGTCGGTTTTCCATATGTACTTATATTGTTGTCCATTTTAAGAAAAAGACAGACACTTTGTGTGGTGGTGGCCACACCACGCCTCGGATTGAGGCGGGGTTGACTCGTACAAGTCACATATGACCCATGGATCGTTGTGCTGAAGTATCGACACAATCCGAATGTGTTTGTTCAGTTTTCCGTATGCTAGTTGATGTATTTCACTTCAAATTATGTTCTTTTGAAACAGAAGACAGACACTTTGAGTGGTGGCGGCCACACCACACCACGGATTGAGGCGGGGTTGACTCGTACATGTCACATATGACCCATGGATCGTTTTGATAATGTATCGACACAATCCAAATGCATTTGGTCGGTTTTCTGTATGCCAGTTGATGTTTTTCAATTAAAATGACGTACTTTTGAAACAAAAGGCGGACACTTTGAGTGGTGACGGCCACACCACGCCTTGGATTGAGGAGGCGTTGACTCTTACACGTCACATATGACCCATGTATCTTTCTCCTAAAGTTTCAATGGAAACCGAATGCGTTTGGTCGGTTTTCCATATGTACTTAAATTGTTGTCCATTTTAAGCAAAAGACGGACACTTTGAGTGGTGGCGGCCACACCACGCCTCAGATTAAGGTGGGGTTGACTCGTACACGTCACATATGACCCATGAATCGTTTTTCTAAATTATCAACACAATCCAAATGTGTTTGGTCGGTTTTCCGTATGTCGGTTGTTGTATTTCACTTCAAATTATGTCCTTTTGAAACAGAAGACATACACTTTGAGTGGTGGCGGCCACACCACGGCTCGGATTGAGTCAGGGTTGACTCTTACACGTCACATATGACCCATGGATCTTTGTTCTAATGTATCGACACAATCCTAATGCGTTTGGTTGGTTTTCCGTATGCTAGTTGATGTTTTTCAATTAAAATGGCGTACTTTTGAAACAAAAGGCAGACACTTTGAGTGGTGTCGGCCACACCGCACCTCGGATTGAGGCGGCGTTCACTCGTACACATCACATATGACCCATGGATCGTTCTCCTAATGTTTCAATGGAAACCAAATGTGTTTGGTCAGTTTTCCATATGTACTTAAATTGATGTCCATTTTAAGAAAAAGACGGACACTTTGAGTGGTGGCGGCCACACCGTGCCTCGGATTGAGGCGAGGTTGACTCATACACGTCACATATGACCCATGGATCATTGTGCTAAAGTATCGACACAATATGAATGTGTTTGGTCGGTTTTTTGTATGCCAATTGATGTATTTCACTTCAAATTATGTCCTTTTGAAACATAAGACAGACACTTTGAGTGGTGGCGGCCACACCGCGCCACGGATTGAGGCGGGGTTGACTCGTACACGTCACATATGACCCATGGATTGTTGTGCTAAAGTATCGACACAATTTTAATGCGTTTGGGCTATCTGGGGTCCAGGGAGGAGGGTGGGGGGCTGTCCGGGGGGTGTTCGGGGGGGTGTCCGGGGTCCAAGGAGGAGGGTGGGGGGGATGTCTGGGGGGATGTTCGGGGGCTGTCTAGGGGGCTGTTCGGGGGGCTGTCTGGGGTCCAGGGAGGAGGGTAGGGGGGCTGTCTGGGGGGCTACTCGGGGGGCTGTCCGGGGCCTGTCCGGGGCTGTTCGGGGGGTTGTCTGGGGTCCAAGGAAGAGGGGGGGGGGGCTGTCCGGGGGGCTGTCTGGGGGGCTGTTCGGGGAGTTGTCCGGGGTCCAGGGAGGAGGGTGGGGGGCTGTCTGGGGGGCTGTCCGGCAGGGATGTCTGGGGTCCAGGGAGGAGGGTGGGTGGTTTTCCAGGGTCCCAGAAAGAGGGGGGTTCCCAAAAACACAACCACTAAAAGACAACAACATCCATAAAAACAGATAATATATAGAAATAACTCAACTCCAATACTATACTATGAGTCTAGATAAAACCAACAACTAGAATAGATTAAATATCAAATCTCAGTAATATCAGTCAAAAATGTAATGGATCAACTTGTCCCACATCACCATCACCATCATCACCATCATCATCATCACCCTCGTCCTCATCCCCATCATCTTCCTCTCCCTCGCCCTCCTCCTCGTCCTCGCCCTCCTGCTCGCCCTCGCCACCTGCCTCACCCTCCTCCTCTCCCTCCTATTCCGCATCAGACTCCTAGCCATCATCATCGGCAAGATGTACATCGTCCTGACCATCACTAGAACTGCCACCTGGTGCACCGTATATAGAATGTATCGACGACATATACTCATCAAAATCTGGGGGGGCCTCTGCTGGAAGTGTAGGACGTAGAACTTCAATAAATTTCATAAACGCACTGTTTGCCCTAGAAGACTGTTCTTCCGTCTCTGTGGCCCTTTTCTCAGCCTATTCTGCCAGTTCCCTATCTTTATGCAGCTCGGTGGCACTACAACTCGTACCTGAGGAGGGCCAATACCTCGTCGGGGCTATCCTAGGTTGGCAGTGTACTCTGCCAGAATGCTCCTCTCCCAACACCTGATGTAAGTGATCTGTTGGCCCAAAATTGTCTGGTTATTGGGCATCGAGGTCCTCTAAAGCAGCCTGTTAGAAATATAAATATATCATTAAGTTACAAAATAGATATTAAAAAATAAATTCAACAGATTAAAACTTACAATCTGCTGTTGAGTCGCTTCGTTGATGGCACTTCCATCCTTTTTCCGTCTACTCGAGCAAAACAGTTTTTCTCGAGGCACGCATCCTTCAATATTTTGTATTTTCCTCTAAAATGACATTGAAAAGTAAATTTATATGAAAACATTAGAAAACTATTAAATAATTGAAGAAACAAAAGAAAGTTTAAGTCATAAAGAAAACTTATAAACAATTGTTATACCTGCTTCCTCTCATGATCAGGCATCGTAGTGCATCCCAGTGTGTGGTGGTATTTTTTTGCATCAATGTTCTTTTTATTTTTTCCAGATGATTCCTAAATAAAATTCAAAAATTCAACAGATAGTATTAATGAAAAACATGAAATTTATTATTTAAATACCTCAAATGTTATTAATACCTTAAACTGGAAACTCATCCAATGAGTAATCATCTGACGATACTGCTCTATAGGACAATCATCCACCACTGGTACTGCCTCTAACTCAGTGCCAACTCTAGAAACCCATCCAATATACAACTCATGCTTGTAGGATCACCAAAGATCTCCTAAATCCTTTAGACGTTCTGATCGTGCACCCTCACCATCGGGAAAATTAAATCGAAGCTGAAATAAAATTATTAATTAATATAAATACAAAAATAATTCATGGAATTAAAGAGAACAAATTTTTTTACCCATATCTCTGCCCAAGCTCTATCCTTGACCTCATGTGAAAAATGTCTCCACGATAGCGGGCTGACAGGAATGATGTCGGAGTATTTGGCAAGCGTCGCCAAAACACTCCAACATTGATGCCCTGTTTTCTCAACCATGTGGTTGTCTTCATTATAATCCACCATAACATGTGTGCGGCGGTTCCACACCGAACGCATGAGTGAACGCCCCTGCCCACGCCTCCTGTCATTAGATGTATCTGTCATGAAAGAAAAACAACTATTTTATCAAAACATGTTATAATGAAAATAAATATTTCTATAAAATTTTGTTAGGGTTCTATAAATATACTTGTGTCAGTCTGATCGCTGAGTGTCGTTGGATCCATAGAAACTGATGGAACACCCTGTGGTGGAACAGGAGTCGAAGACGATGGAATATAGAAGCTCGGAGAGACAGAAGTAGAAGAAAAAGAAAATGGGATAGTTGTCTGACCGGATGCTGACTGAGGAGTGGGAATCATCCTGAGATGTGAAAATGATGGGCCAGAAGATGCAGAAGGTACCAAAAACATGGGAGGCCTAAATATCCCGTGTGTCTCTAATGACACACTGGGATCAGAATGTGGGAAGGATGATATGTCGGTGGGAGGGGTAGGGTCTAGTCAGGTACGCGCAGCTGCTCGTCCACCTCTAGTACGAACCCTCCTTGTACCACCGGCCTGACTACTAGGACCAGTACTAGGATCCTCGTCGAATAATTGTCGACGTATAGGTGGATCCTACAAAAATGTTTACAAAAAAATTAATCACATGACATTATATATTCTTTAAATATATCAATTTGAAATAAATTACTCACTGTAGGCACTAATGGTGGAACACCCATCTCCGTCATTCGACGATTGTTGTCCATCATTTTTTTCCTTCGTCTCTCTTCAATTGGCTTCATTTCCTACTTTTGAAAACAAATATGTAATTAATTATAAAAAGAAAACTAATGTGTAACCCAAAAAACTAAATATATGAGGGAATAGGGGATTCATAGGTAATTTATCTATCAATTTTTTGAGAAGAGCTTGAATGGATTTAATAAATCATACAAGTTGTAATGTTCACCAAGTTAGAAATATTGTTTGACTATGTTTGAATACAGCTCAATTCCAAATTAGAAAATGCAATTCAAATAAAACTGCAACCAATAAACATTGAAAATTCACATAACGGTCAAGTCAGCTATCATTTCTTTTAGAAGAGCTTGAATGGATTTAATAAATCATACAAGTTGTAATGTTCACCAAGTTAAGAATATTGTTTGACTATGTTTGAATACAGTTCAATTCCAAATTAGAAAATGAAATTCAAATAAAACTGCAACCAATAAACATTGAAAATTCACATAACGGTCAAGTTAGCTAAAACATATTTGTGATCAATACTAAATCAATTTGAATATTACCAACCTTAACAACCCAACTCGAGGTAAACCAAAAGAATTGTGAACATGGATGAATGATTCTATATATTTTCAACCAAAACTTCAGGTTCACAATCAACTCTAACAATTGAGCTATTTGAGTCATCAAAAGAAATAAATGGATTGGTTCCAATGGCACTAGGGACAGTGTCAATTCCATCATCACCATCATCAAAAATATGTCTTGGAATTACTGCAACTATGATACCAAATTCAGGTCAAAGTTGGTCTTTGACATAAAAAACTTGTTTATCCATTGATGCCAACACATATGGTTCTTCGGTAGCAAGAGTGTGAGTCATATTAATTACTCGAAATCCAAAATCATCAATAAATGTTCCATGTCTCATCATCGAATCAAACCAATGGCATTTCATCATTGTGACTCGTCCATGAGAGTAATAATACAATATTATTATTTTCTCAACAACTCCATAATAACCCACATTTTCAAATCACAGTCTACTATCTGATGCACTGGCATAACAATCTATTGTGGCAGTAACAATAACACCATCATGTTGTGTTCTCATGTTCTTTGCTCGTTCAGTGATAATAAATTTGTACCCATTGATAACAATTGATTTACAGTCAAGAACCACGGTATTAGGACCAAAAGCCAAAGATCTTATTTCCTCATAGACAGAGTCAGTAGAAAAACTCAATACCTGCAATATAAATGACTATTAAAGTTAATTAAATATTGATATAATTATTTTAAACATTAATTTTTTTATACCTTCAATTTTAACCAAGCAGAAAACTCTTTGCTATGCAAAGTCTCTCTCCTTATCAAAGATAAAGAACGATGCTTCTTATTTATCATTGTTTTATGTTCCCTGTAGATAAAAAATATTAATAGTTTAATAGATATATATGTAAGATATACATAATCAATTTAGTTACCTGATATAGTCATCAAAAAAATCACAGTTGAACAAAACTGTGTGATGTTCCATCTCCCACTCTTTATTGCTTAATGTCTTCAATGTATATGATCCAGGAACTCCTCCTATTTGAGGAAGTGATGGAAAACTGGGTTCAATTTTCTCATACTGTTCTTCTGCATGTCTCATTGGTCTATTCAATCTTGTAGTAAGATCAGACAAATACATCGAGCATAAATCCATACATTCTTGAGCCAAGTAATCGTTCACGATAAAACCTTCGGGATGATTTCTGTTTCGGACATAAGACTTTAATGTGAACATATTTCTTTCAGTTGGATACATCCAACGAAAAGAAACAGGTCCTTCGAGAAGTATTTCAGTGGGAATATGGACGGTCAGATGTAGCATGCATGTGAAAAATTATGGATGAAATATTTTCTCCAACTCACACAAAATTAATGGGGCATCTGTCAACATTTTTTTGCAAGAAATACTTGGACAACTTCTTAGCACAAAGATCTTTAAAAAATGGCACAACCGAATAAAAACCACCCTTACATTATTGGACAAAACATGGTAGATTGTTATTGGAAGCAACTCATGCAGTAGAACGTGATAATCATGA
Organism: Viscum album; assembly: GCA_963277665.1. Classification (NCBI taxonomy): domain Eukaryota; kingdom Viridiplantae; phylum Streptophyta; class Magnoliopsida; order Santalales; family Viscaceae; genus Viscum; species Viscum album. The sequence goes on from OY728165.1 coordinate 686,173,169, forward strand.
GTCTTCAAAGATTTTAGCTTCAACTCTCTTCTGTTGACCTATTTAGATATGTTGCTTGAATAGCCATCAGGAACTCTAATAGTATCTAATACTTCCAGAAATTGTTTTTTTCCGCAGGTGTCATCACATATGAAGCACATGGAAGTTGCCATTTATTTTCACTAATACTCACAGGATGCAATTCTGGTCTGATGCCCTAATCCACCATGTCACGCCGAGATCGTAAATCATCTTTTGTCTTCCCCTTGACATTTAGAAGAACCGAAAGCAACATTTCGCATATATTCTTTTCAATATGAATTACGTCTAAACAATGACGTAACAGATTGGTTGACCAATAAGGAAAATCAAAAAAGATACTCTTCTTCCTACAATTGTAACAAGTTTTAGTGGAAACATTCTTTCTCTTTCCAGATTTCATTTGACCCTTCCCAAAAAAAACCTGAAATCTTTCAATTCATTAAGCATGTCAGTTCCAGACATACGCTGAGGTGGATCGTCGGTCTCTATGGTATTATCAAATCTTCGACGATTCATTCTATATGGATGATCCTTTGGAAAGAATCGTCGATGTCCCATAAAACTGAAACTACAGCGATGTTTCAGTCTTATGGATTGTGTATTCTTCATACAAACTGGACATGGATGTTTTCCCTTCGTGCTCCATCCAAACATCATTGCATAAGCTGTAAAATCATTGATTGTCCACATAAGTGTAGCACGTATCTAAAATATGTCTTTCGAACATGAATCATATGTGCGCACACCCACATCCCAAAGAAGTTTCAACTCTTTTATTAAAGGTTGCATGTATACATCAATATCAATGCCGGGATCAGAAGGACCAGATATGATTATACTCATGAAAGTGAAAAGTTTTTTCATACAAAACCATGGGGAAAGATTATAAATGTGTATAAAAACTGGCCATGTGTTGTGCGAAGTAAGCATCTTCCCAAATGGATTAAAACCGTCGCATGAAAGACCCAGCCTCACATTACGCACGTCAGCTGCAAAATCAGGATGTTGAGCATCAAATCTCTGCCATGCAAATCCATCTACAGGATGAACCAACTCATCATTAGTCTTCTTTCTCTCGTTATCATTCCATCTCATTTTTATTGATATGTCATCAGACATAAAAAGATTCTGAAGTCTGGGGATCAATGGAAAGTGCCACATTACTTTTTTTGGAACGCGGGATGGTGTTCCATCAGATTTTGACTTCCAGTGGGATGTGCCACATTTTATACAATCATTTCGTTCATCGGTTTCCTCCCAGAATAAACTACAATCTTTTGGGCAAGCATGAATTTTGTTTCTTGAAAATCCAAGTTCCTCAACTAACTTCCATGACATATAGTGGTTTGAGGGAATATATACATCATCTGGAATTAAATCCTTCAAGAGGGTAAGAATGTAATCGATTGCTGTATTAGAAATTCCATACATAGTTTTCCCATGAAACAATCGGATTAAAAATTCCAACTTTTTCATTTTATCACATTGTCGATATACTGGAGTCGTGGCAGCATCATTCAATTTTTTCACCCTATCAATATCATCATTTTCACTAGATGCATCAGCTGTCCTCATATTGAAGTCTTCTTGATTAAAAATCCTTTTTTTCATGATGACGAATAAACAAAAACCGGTCATCTAAAAACTTCTCCATTCCAGCCCTTTCATTTCGATCATCACCAATTTGAGATTTCATTTTCTCCCCATTGTGATACCACACAAAGTAGTTTGCTTGAAAACCATTTTTGGTTATGTGGTAGCTGACTTCTTCATGGCTCAAACAAGGTCTACCAACACAATTGGAACATGGGCAGTGTATGCGACCACTATCTGAAGCATTGTGAAATGAAAAATCTATAAATCTCTTCAAATTGTTTTGAAAATCACTTGAGATCCGATCGGTTTCATACATCCAACTTTTGTCCATTCTGTAAAAAGAATTTATATAATTCATTCTTTCATAAACAATTCAATAGGATTGAACTTTAATAGAAAATACATTTAAGTAAACAATAAAGGAAGAAAATAATCAAGGTATCAATTACACATGTGAAAAAAAACATACAAATGTGTTATGGAAAAAATGTAAAACCAACAAGAACTTAATGTGTTATATCACATCACAGCATGACTCATACCATAACCATATTAGTAGGGTATCATGAACATGAATAACATCAACCTATTTCCATCCTCCTACCCTACATGACCCCAACCACATGCCACGTCTTATTATAGCCTTATCACATCACACCTCACCGGAAAACACTAGGGAAATCATAGTACATCTCACCTAAAGACACATGGACAATCACATCGCATATTTCCTAAAAACACATGTTCAATCACTTTTGAAGGAAGAGTAGGGAAGACATGGTAGCTATCCAACCATATAACCACCATCCTAGATATTAGAAAAATACCCATAACTCAAAACCTCTGATCGTTGGTAAGTTTATCCAACTCTGGTTGGGAATGTGTAGAAATAACATAAAAATACATGATATATAGATAGCACAAAATACTCAACCTATGGGTTCACATTAACTAAATAATCATACACTTCACTACTGCCATAAAACACATAAACCACACCTCCACCACACAAGACGCATAGCATTTCTCACTTTCATTTATAATCCACTTCATTCACACTTACATTGTGCATTCATTTAATGTTAAATTAATTAAATCCATTTACCACACATCCATTTCTATTCCATCTCATTTATTTAATATTTTGTTTTTCTATTTTAACAGCATAATTTACTCCATTGATAACCAGGAAACTAATAAAACCACCACACAATAACTCACCATCTCACAATAACCATCGACACCATGTTACATCAACCAACCATCTCACCAAAACAACCACATATCACAACAAAAATATTGCACATCACAAACACCGCACAACCAAAACCACCTCACCACATCATATACCACAACTTCATCACACAAAACCTCCACACAACACAACACCACCACACATCATCACTATCATACAACTTCACATGTCACATCCATGCCCACTAACCATCACATTACAACCCCACATATTCACAAAGCCCAACTGGTCACCTCAATCCCCATAAAGCACCCTACAACATACAATGAAACACAATAAAAAACCTCTCATAGAGGCAACATACCCCAACTTCCACAATTTTTTTATTCAAGGTCTTTTATTAAATTACCCCTTTATTTAGCATGGACATTATAACACAACTGATATTCCAGGGGAAACTAATTAATTAACAAAATATTCATTCATTTCCCTATTTTTCACGGTGAAATCACATCAAAATCCAAACTTAAAACTAAAATATTAGATCAATAAAAATATAAACAAGGTACCATATGTGTATAAAGAATAAAATACCTGATTTGAGATGATTCAGATGGGTTTTCACCTATTCGGATGGGGGAGTTCGAGAGTAGCAGAGAGTTGGAGCTGGATTGATAACCTAAAACTAAAATATTAGATCAATAACAATAAAAATAAGATAGTATATGTGTATAAAGGAAAAAATACCTGATTTAGATGGGTTTTCACCTCTTCGGATGGGGGAGTTTGCGAGAGGAGGATAGCGCTGGAGGAGGAATGAAATGAATTTAGGGTTCTATCGCGAATGGGGGAGAGCAGCACCACGGCTGTATTTAGGGTAAATCTTTCCCAACAGTTTTTAAAAACCATTGGGAAAGCGATGTTCAGGGTACCCTTTCCCAACGGTTCTGTTGAACCGTTGGCAAAAGGGATCCTAAAACACCCCTTTACCAATGGTTTAAAGAAACCGTTGGAAAAGGGGTGACTTTTCCAAACGGTTTTAGTGAACCATTGGGAAAGGCTTCCTTGACCATTTCTTTACCAACAGTTTTATGAAACCGTTGGTAAAGAGTTCTCTAATCCTTCAACACCAATGGTTTAGGAAAACTGTTGGTAAACACCTATTGGTAAAAACCAGAATTCCAATAGTGGGGTGTGGGGCAGTCCAGTGGGGTGGGGTGGGGGTTCTAGGGGTGTGGGAGGGCTGTCCAGGGGAGCGTTGTCCAATAGGGGGTGTCTAGGAGGGTGGTGGATTCTAGAGGTGTGGGAGGGTTGTCCAGGGGTGTGGGAGTGCTGTCTAAGGGTGGGGGTGTACAAGAGGGTGGGGGTTATCCATTGGTGTGGGGGGTTTTCCCAGGGGTGGGGGCAGTCTAGGGGTGTGGGTGTGTCTAAGGTTGTGGTGGGGGATGTCTAGTGGGGTGGGGGGTTCTGGTTTGGTTTTTGTCGGGTTTTTGCCTATTTTTGGTCTAGGGGTGTCCAGGGGTGTGGTGGGGGTTGTCCAGTGGGGTGGGAGGGTGGGAGGGTGTCTAGGAGGGTGAGAGGGATGTCTAGGAGAGTGGGGGGATGTCCAAGGGGTGTCCAGGGGTGTGGGGGTAGTCCAGTGGGGGGGGTTCTAGGAGTATGGGAGGGCTATCCAGGGGAGTGTTTTCTAGTGGGGTGGGGGTGTCCAGGAGGGTGGGGGTTTTTAGGGGTGTGGGAGGGTTGTCCAGGGGTTTGGGAGTGTTGTCCAGGGGGTGGGGGTCTAGAAGGGTGGGGGTGTCCAGGGGGGGCTATCCAGGGTGTGGGGGAAGTTCAGGGGTGTGGGGGTGTCTAGGGGTGTAGTGGGGGTTGTCCAGTGGGCTGGGGGGGTTCTGGTCTGGTTTTGGTCATGTTTTGGTTTGTTTTTGGTCTGTTTTTGGTCTTGGGTTGTCCAGTGAGGTGGCATGGGTGTTCAGGGGTGTGGTGGGGGCTGTCGAGTGTGGTGGGAGGGTGTCCAGGAGGTTGGGAGGGATGTCCAGGCGAAAGGGGGGATGTACAGAAGTTTACAGGGGTGTGGGGGCAGTTTAGTGGTGTGGGGGGTTCTAGGGGTGTGGGAGGGCTGTCCAGGGGAGTGTTGTCCAGTGGGGTGGGGGTTTCTAGGAGGGTGGGGTTTTTTAGGGGTATGGGAGGTCTATCCAGGGGTGTGGGAGTGTTGTCCAAGGGGTGGGGGTGTCCAGGAGGGTGGGGGTTGTCTAGGGGTGTAGGGGGCTATCTAGGCGGTGGGGTAGTCCAGGGGTGTGGGTGTGTCCTAGGGTGTGGTGGGGGTTTTCCAGTGGGATGGGGTGGGTTTCTAAGCTTGTGGGAGGGTTGTCCAGGGGTTTGGGAGTTCTGTCCAGGGGGTGGGGGTATCTAGGATGGTGGGGGTTGTCCAAGGGTGCAGGGGGCTATCTAGGTGGTGGGGGCAGTACAGGGGTGTGGGGGGTATCCAGGAGGGTGGGGTTGTCTAGGGGTGTGGGGGGGCTGTCCAGGGGGTGGGGGTAGTCCAGGGTTGTGTGGGGTGTGTTGGGGGTTGTCCAGTGGGGGGGTCTGGTCGGGTTTTGGTCTGGTTTTGGTCTGGGGGTGTCTAGTGGGGTGGGTGTCCAGGGGTGTGGTGGGGGCTGTACAATCGGGGGGTTCTGGTCTGTTTTTGGTCGGGTTTTGGTTGGGTTTTGGTATGTTTCTGGTCTGTTTTAGGTCTTTTGTCAGGGCATAGCAGTGGTTGATCTATGGTGGGGGTTGTCCAGTGGGGGGGTCTGGTCTGTTTTTGGTAATGTTTTGGTCTGTTTCAGGTATTTTGGTTGGGCATAGCAATGGTTTATCGGTTTAATTTAAAAAAAATTGTTTTTTACGTCGTTTATTTCATAACCGACTTAAAAAATGCCTTGGGATTAGTTTTAACGTCGATTATTTGGAAACCGACGTAATAAATTCATGTGAAATGGTTTTTACGTCAGTTATTTCATAATCGACGTAATAAATGGAAATAGATAGGTTTTTAATTCGATTATAAAATAACTGATGTCGTAGATATGTTTTCATGTCGGTTATTATATAACCGACTTTGAAAATCGCTTGGTAGACCGGTTTATCACATCGGTTATAAAAATAAGTTATGTGATAAACACTTCGGTGGAGTGATTTATGATGTCAGTTATATAATAACTAGAATGAAAGGGTATATAACACATCGGTTATTAAATAACTAATGTAAAAAACCATGACTCTTAAGCGTTTTCCATGTTGGTTTTTTATCAAACAACATGAAAAATGCTTCGGATTTGTGTTTTTTACATCAGTTGTAAAATAAACGATGTAAAAAACAGTGTTTATAATGTCTCCTTTAATAATGTCGGCCAAAACCCGACGTAAAAAATGATAAGTAACTACCGTAAAAAATATTTTTTGCACTTGTGTAATGAGATTCCCAATTCTATGGGAGTAGGAATCGTGAACTTTGTCACGATACTCTCCCATTTAACTCATTTTTTGAATAGAAACATGGGTCAAGAGGAACGTTCAACCCCCCCTAAGAAAGAACAAGTCGCTATCGAGACCTTCATGAGACAAAGGCCTCCTACTTTTAATGGATCATCTGATCCTTCAATCATCGAACAATGGATCAACTCCATTGAAAATATCTTCTCTATCCTTCAATGTTTTGAACAAGAGAAGGTTCTACTGGATGATTATCGTATGGAGGGTGAAGCTGATCAATGGTGGACATTGATCAAAAATACAAAGCCTGATGAGGATATCTATATATTTGAATATAAGGATTTCTAGAAGATGTTTTTCGATAAATATATTCCACACACCATTTGGCTTAATATAGAAAGGTACTTCCTTTCTCTCAAGAAAAAATATGATGAACCTGTCAGAGCGTACGAGGAAAACATCAAAAGGCTTGCACGATACGCCTTTGGCTTTTTTGTTACCCCCGAATTCATGGTTGACCGCTTCTTTGGTGGGCTGAAACCTAGCATGCAAAAATCCCTAGCGATCCACATCTTCGACAAATATGAGGAAATTGTCTGATATTCCCTCAAGGTTGAAATGGAGATCGGAGAACCTAATGGGTATCATGGGGATAATAAGCCTAAGGTGGACTTCAATTCTGGCAGTCCGATGGATAAATTCAATGGTGCTAAGAAAATCTAGTACCTCACTTGCCAAATTTGTGGATAGAAGAACCCTGGAAATTTCTTGAAGGGGACGAGGAAATTCTTTAGGTGTAGAAGAGAAAACAGCTAGCTCTTAACTGGCGACAAGAAAAACCCACAGCTGTGACATAGGATAGGAACTCTCCATTTGACTCTCAACACATTATTCTTTTCTTAAACTGCAAAGAACTAGGGCATCTTTAAAATTAGTTCCCTATGCCAAGGGTTTTTGGAGGCAACCAACAACCTCCAAGGCAGCAAGGGAGATCTTTTTCCATCACTACTACCGAAGTGAACCCCGACAATAAAGTGGGGATAGGTATTCTAGTTATTCATTCAAGAATAATGAACGTACTTTCCGATTCAGGTTCTACACATTCTTTTATATCCCTAAATTTTAGTAGAACAATCCCAACACCACCACAAATCAGGGAAGTAAAGATTTCAGTGAGTACGGAAAATGGGGAAATCATTGCATCCCATGAATATAACTCCTCCCCTATCATAATCAGTGGATTGAATTTCCTGGAAAACCTTATCATACTCCCATTGGTGGAATTTGATTAAATTATTGGCATAGATTGGATTTCCCTATATAGATCCAACATAAATTGTCATGAGAGGGAAATAACTCTCTATGGGAGGAATCTACCCTTGATTCTGTACAAGTGCAAGGAGGAAGATGAATCTTATTTAGCCCCATCATCTTAAGTGTGGATATTACTGGCCTATGATAACGTGTATCTGGCTCATATGATTGGGTCTAAGGAGGAAAGCATCCTTGAAGACATTCCTATTATGAGGTAATTCACTAAAGTGTTTCTTGAGGAATTTCCTGGTCTTCCTTTTAGAAGAGATGTTGAATTCTCAATTGATATTATACCTGGGATGTTTCCAATATCCAATACTTTGTATAGAATGGATGTTGTGGAACTTGATGAGATGAATAAACAACTATAGAATAATCTGGATAAAGGATTTATATGCCCATGTGCTTCACCATGGGGTGCACCAGTCCTCTTCATCAAGAAGAAGAATGGGTCAATGCACCTTTACATCAATTATCATGATCTTAACAAAATCACAATAAAGAACAAGTATCCTCTCCCACAAATTGATGACTTGTTCGATCAGCTACGTGGGGTGTAATACTTCTCCAATGTGGATTTGTGGTCGGGATATTATCAAGTAAGGGTGAAGAAGGAAGATATCCCCAAGACTACTTTCTGTACAAGATACGGGCACTATAAATTCATAGTAATGCCTTTTGGACTCAATAATGCTCCTGCAATCTTCATGGACTTGATGAATAGATTATTTAGAGATTACCTAGATAAATTTGTGGTAGTATTTATAGATGATATTCTAATATACTCCAAAACCAAGTAGGATCATGAAGAGCATCTAAGAACAATATTAGAGACCTTGCAGAAGGAGAAGATCTATGAAAAGTATAGAAAGTGTGAATTCTGGTTGAAGGATGTCTCATTTTTTGTCCAAATCATCACAAGCAATGGGATATCTATAGATCCATCTAAGATAGCTGCAATTGAGTAGTGGCCGAGGCCAACATCGGTAACAGATATCCGTAGATTCTTGGGGTTAGTTGGCTATTATCGACAATTTGTGAGAAATTTCTCACAATTGTACAACCCTCTTACCAAGATAACTCGGAAGGGAGTAAAGTCTTCATGAAGTGATGCATGCGAAAAGAGATTCAAGGAGTTGAAAAGGAGTCTTATCACTATGCATGTGCTCACTTTACCCACAAGTGGATAACTTTTCGTGGTATTCAGTGATTCTTCGAAGATGGTATTGGACTATGTGTTGATGAAAAATGACAAATTCATTGCCTATGCTTCAAGGAAATTGAAAGTTCATGAGCAGAATTATCCAACACATGATCTGGAGTTGGCTGCGGTGATCTTTGACTTAAAAATTTGAAGACATTATCTCTTTGGGGAGAAGTGTGAAATATATATAGACCACAATAGCCTCAAGTATATATTCACACAGAAAGAGTTGAATATGCACCAATGAAGATGGTTAGAGATGATAAAAGACTATGAATGCTCAATCAATTACCACCCTGGGAAAGCAAATAAGGTGGAAGATTCTCTAAGTAGAAAGGGCACAGTGATTCTATCATTGATGAGAATTTAGAAGGATCCAATATTTTTAGATTTGATGAAGATGGACATGGGAATCATAAATAAGGGAACATCATTAATCCCTTCACAAATTATTTCTCAACCATCTCTTTTAGAATGTTTAAAGGATGATCAAAAGGATGATGTGGGAATTCAAAAGAATTCAGAAGCTATCAAAAAAGGGGAATCCTTGGAGTTCAATGTTAATGAATAAGGAATTGTGAGATTTGGGAAAATACTATGTATTTCATCAAGTCCATTGTTGAAGAATGAAATTTTGGATGATGCACATAGTTCAAATTTAGTTATTCACCCAGGAAACACAAGGATGTATTGAGATCTATGAGAGAATTATTGGTGGGATAATATGAATAAGGAGATTGCTGAGTATATATCAAATTTCTTAGTGTGATAGCAAGTGAAGGTAGAGAGGCAGAACTCTAAGGAGATGATGCAACGGTTTCCCATAACAACATAGAAATTGGATAACATCACTATGGAATTTGTCACCGGACTTCTGAAGACATCCAAGAGAAACAATGAAATTTGGTTTGTTGTGGATCATCTGACAAAGTCTGCACACTTCGTTGTAATTCGGGAGGATTTCTCATTGGATCAACTGGCATGGATATATATCAGTGAAGTGGTAAGGATTCAAGGAGTACCACTATCTATTGTATCTTATTGAGATCTAAGATTCACCTCTATGTTTTGGAAGAGTCTTCATCAAGCTCTAGACACTGAACTGAACTTCAGTATGGCCTATCATCCTCAAACTGATGGCCAATCTGAGCGAACTATTTAGATACTGGAAGATATGTTAAAATCATGTTCATTGGACTTTAATGGAGGATGGAATCAACATCTTTTTCTGGTTGAATTATCCTACAATAACAGTTTCTACTCGAGCATCCAGATGGCACCTTATAAATCTCTGTATGGGAAGAGGTGCAGAAAACTGACATGTTGGGATGAAGTTGGTGAGCGTAAGCTGCTAGGACCATAAATGGTTGAATAAATGGTGGAGAAGGTTAAAACCATTCAACAGCATATTAAGTCAACCTAGAGTTGACATAAGAGTTATACAGATAACTGTCGATGAGACCTTGAGTTTAAAGTTGGATACATGGTATTTCTATGCATATCTCTGTGGAAGAAGTTCATGAGGTTTGTAAAGAAAGGGAATATAATTCCTAGGTACATAGGACCCTTCGAGATTCTTAATCATGTCGGGGAGGTGGCCTATTGACTAGCACTCCCAACTACCATGGCCAAAGTACATGATTCCTTTCATGTATCCCTCTTAAGGAAGTTTATACAAGACCCTTCACATGTACTCTATTTAGAGGTAGTACAATTAGAGGATGATCTTTCTTACTAGGAGAAACCAGTGAATATCTTAGATCGTAGGGAAAAGTCCTATGAAATAAGACAATTCCCCTCATGAAGGTGTTGTGGAAAAACCACAAGTTTGAAAAAGCGAAGTGGGAATCAGAGGAAGTGATGAAGAAAATTTCCCACATCCGTTTTTGTGAGGGAAAATAAAATTTTGAGGGTGAAATTTCTTAAGGGGGGAATATTGTAATGACCCAAACATTCATTAATGAAAATTCCTCTTGATCTAATTAAATTTCTTATTATGGTTATATAAAATGTGAACTTCATTGGTTTTATGTTTATGGATTTTAAAATACCATTAAGAATTGTGACCATTGCAAATATAGTCGTTGAAAAATGATCACATGATTAGTATAAATATAGGGATTTAACAAATCCAATTTACATAGACAAAGGAAGCGATGGCCTCATCTAGTAGACTTTCCCCATACGAAGTCCATTTGTTAGAGCTCAGAAAGGAGGTGGCGTCATTGGGACTTGATCTTGACAAAGCCCAAGCCAAGCTTGAACATGTTAAGCTTGAGCGGAACCTACTATGGGAGAAGTGGAAGTTAATAGAGATTACCTCCAGAGCGATGTTATCCGAGCCACCCTAAGAGTCTGTCATTATCGCACACCTTACCCTTCGGTCTTATGAGGGTGTTATAAGGGGTTATGTAACAAGACCCTAGCACTATGACTATGTACATTAGTTTTGTATAAAGAATGTGAATTCATTTTATTATTATTACTTTGTAAATAGTTTTTAAATAAAAAATAGTATTTTTAGTTAATAATCAAATAAGAAATATATTTTGATGAATTAATGGATTTTTGAATTAAATAATATTTTAATAAAATATTATTAATAAATTAATTTTTATTAAATATAAATGATTGTACAATTTTGATGAATACAATTGTAATTTTAATTATGGTTTGAAAGCTATTTTTGTCAAAACCCATGAATTTTTTATAAATATCAGTTTTTATTTTAAAAGTAAAAAAATTCACATATTTAGAAATTATTTAGATAAAATGAATATTATTTTTGGAATCAAGATTTCGAAATTATAAAATGGAGAATTTTTCATAATTTTCTGAGACAGTCAAATTTTTGGGTAAAAAATAAATACCGTTTAAATATATAATGTGTTTTATGACATCATAATGACCCAATAGTGATATAATAAATTACTCTAAATGATATTTTCGGAAAATTTATGTTTTACCATTAAAATAATGTAATTTTAGGTTTGTTTGATTTATTTTAAAAAACTTTAGTTGACCCTCCATGAGTTATAAAACATTTTAACTTTTTAAATGAATTTCCTTAACAGTGTGACTCACCTCCACATAAGAAACCCTATTATTTTAAGAGGTTCGGCCATTTTTCTTATAAAATATTTTTTCCCAATCCCCTTTGGAAAAAAACATGGGAAATAACCATGGGATGGTTTGTGGTATTGATTATTTTAATGTGTGGTGACCCAAACCTAAATAATAAAGAATTCCCACTCCTTTCCTATATAAACCCACACAATCTCCCACTTCCTCTTCACTAAAAGCCTTTGGAGTTCATCAAAACTCTGTCATCCTCTCTCTATAATCCTCAAAACATTCCCAAAGATCCCAAAAATCCTCTCCCAATCCTCTCCCAAGCCTTTGGGATCACACATCCAAATAATAGATTTCTTCCTTTCTCATTTTTATCCAATTTTCTTTAAGTTGTTATGACCTTTTTTTTAATTAAGAATGTCGGGGTATGATTTTTCACCTCCCCTATACATATATATATATGTTTGGATGATGGGAGACACCTGTCTCTCTCTAATTAATTCCTCCCATGTACACCCGTTACCATGTCGAAATTCCGTGAGGGATTTCTCTCTCCTCATTTACATCCAAGTAATTCTTTTGTATTATGCATCTAAATTGAATTAATATTTTTGGTACATGTGTCTATATGACCCCGTTACTATCCATTTCAGGTAAATATGATGATACACCAATTTCTATCTCATCAACCACTTTTTATGAGTTTTTATTTCTCGCCACTATGCTACCGAAATTGCACTACGATTTTTCAAGCCAATGTCATCGTGTAGTGAATACCATGTACATTTCTCTATCAAGGGTATTCACCTTTATGAACATTTAATTGTTGATTATAAATCTTCATGTATGTATTACACATCCCTTTATCATGTAATAAATGATAATGATTGATTCCTTGTTGTATGATCCATGTGGCACACTTATGCATGAAATAAAATGTTTAAGAAGGGTGTGCCCTGATAGCACTCCAATGCATTGGGTAAATTATAGTATCATCACACATCATGTGAAATGAGTGTTGAATCATGCTAATTCAAGTGAAATGAGGTTTTACTCATGCTTCATGTGCAATGAGGGTTTACTCATGCTCCATTTTCAATGAGCCTTGGCTCATACTAATTCCATGTTAAGTGTTGTTGTCACATCTCCATGTTATGATTATCATGATTTATCATAACTTTTTGTTCATGTTTCTATTGTGCTCCATTGATATTTCTATTGTTTAACATGTGTTTTATTCCTCATTTTATTCCATGTTTATTCCATTACTGGGCTTTATAGCTCAACCTTTTCTTATGCATGTCCTCAGGTTATCCCATGCAATGCTAAGTACAAAGGAATGTAGTGGTCATGTAAAGGAAGTTTTCAATAAATATGTTTTATTTCATGTTTTAAGTTGTTATGTAATGATCCTATGCCCTAAATACACTAGAAATCTTGATATTATATGTTGTATAAAGTGAATTGTTTATGTAATAAATCATGTTTAAGTGTGTAATAAAGAGTGGGTTTGTTATAACTCATATCTACCTAGAATCATAATTCATAAAAAGAATATTTCTCCAATTTAACCCATCTTTTATTATTTCAAAATATGTCATCAAAATCATCCATGTGAAATCCATTATAGACATAAATCATTCAATTTCATTATTTAAAACCTAGGTAATGGAAATATAATAACGGTGATCTCAGATGCTCGGTAATGGTAAACATAAGAATTAACAATTAAATGTCATCAATGGGAATAACAGTGCATAAGGGTATTATGACATAGTCAAGGTGAATAAGTGAATTGTAAAGGAACTCATACCCATCAAAACCTATATTATCAAATATGAAAACATGGAAAATGAAAATTCATCATAACTAATAATAAAAAAGACATGTGATATCAATCACGATCATGATAATCAATATAAACTCATAGAAATCATAATAAAAACATATTGGTATCTTGTAACATAATCTCATTAAACCCTTATAGAACCCTTACAAATTGTAATAACTATACAGTGACTTCTAATATAATTCACTGGAGAAAATAATCATTACACAATGCATCATAGTTATATCTTGGCACTCCCATAGTATAATCTATATTGGGAACACCCATCATTTTTAATGTCTAATAACCTAATACATATAGAATTCATCCAAACTCATTAAAGTAGCCTTTATTATTTTCAGAATATGATTAACCCATAGAAAGTAAATGGGTTTCACAAAAATCTAATTGAAACAAATTTAACCCATGTAAATGAACTGGGTTCCATAAAAATATGATTGAAACATTATTGACACATGGAAAAGAAATGGGTTAAAAAAGAATCTCTTTGAAACATGATTAACCCATGGAAAAGAAATGGTTTAAATGACAATATATTTGAAACATGATTAATCCATGGAAAATAATTTGGTTAAATTAAAATCTCTTTGAAATGTGATTCACCCACGGAAATGAAATTGGTTCTAAAATAGTCTCTTTGAAACTTGGTTAACCCATGGAAAATAAATGGTTTAAATAACAATCTCTTGGAAACATGATTATCCAATGGAAAAAAAATGTGTTCATTGAAAATCTCATTGAAACATGATTAACCTATGGAAAATAAATGTATTCAAAAACAATATCTTTCAAACATGGATAACCCATGGAAATTTAATGGGTTAAATAACAATCTCCTTGAAACGTGAGTAAAACATGGAAAATAATTTTTCTAAAAAACAATATTTTTATTGCATAATCAACCAATGTAAAATAAATGAATTTCACAACAATCTATTTAGTAAATAATAAACCATGTAAAATAAATTATTTCAAAAAAAATTATTTAGGATATAATCAACCAATAGAAAATAAATGGTTTTAAAAATAATCTCTTTAGTACAAAATCAACCCATGGAAAAGAAACGGTTTCACAACAATCCTTGTAGTTCATAATCATCTTGTATAATATAAACAGGTTTCAAAAAAATCTTTTTTGAAACAAACATAATCCATCTAAACAATTAATGAGGATGGTATTAATAAAAAATATACCTAGTGGAGTTTAATTAACCAAAAGTGTTTTTTAATTTTATGAATGGAAATTACCTTAAAAGCTCATTAAAAACATTCTTGAGGAAAATAATCTTTAAACATTCTAAAGCATCCCATACCACTTTGAAACATTTGAATCATTAACCCCGTGAAGGGAATAAAATTAAATGAAACTTATAATGTCATGATAATAATTATATTCATGATATAAAATTAAAAATAGTTATTATACACACCTTATAAAATAAGATAGGCTTATAACATAACAAACATCACAAAGAAGGAAAATTATGACAACAATCCATTACCGCTTTGGTAACTTGGAAATCATAAACCCCATGAAAAAAAATTATAATTAAATGAAACTAATAATATCATGATAAATAATTATATTCAATATATCATGTTAAATGGGCAATAAATACACCTTATAAAATAATAAAGTTACCACTACTGGAAAAATGGCTTATACCCACGGTTTTGGGAACCGTGGTTGTTTGTGGCATCAGTATAGGTCCCCATCCTATACCCAAAGTTTTCCCAAACTATGGGTATAGCTGTTCGGCCACCGTGTCAAAGCATCATAAACAATTGCCGCACTGTCAAAGTCTTTTACCCACAGTTTTAAAACCGTGGGTATAAATCCTAAAAGAATACAGGTGGTGGGTTTCAATCCCACAACCTCTTCGCTGAAAACATTGTATCTTACCACTTCCCTAACATCACCTATGTATATATATATATATATAGTTAAATATAGTTATATAAACTATGGGTATATAAGGAAGAACCGTGGGTATAGGACTCCTGCCAAAAAAAAATCTTTCCCATGGGGAAAAAACATTTCCCGCGCACACATGGGAAACCTATACTCACGGTTTTTTATAACCATGGGTATACGTATTTCAGTCCAGACCTATCTCCTCATTTTTGGGGAAAATGTGGGGATAGGTACCCCTATATCCATGGTTTTTGAAAACCTTGAGCATAAGAAACCTTTTAGGACCTATACCCACGGTTTTGGAAAACTGTGGGTATAGGGGGCATATACCTACGGTTTTCCAAAACCCTGGGTATAGGTCCTAAAAAGTTTCATATGCCCACGGTTTTCAAAAACCGTGGGAATAGGGGTACCTATCCCCATGGTTTTCTCCAAAACTGTGGGGATATGTCTATTTTCTAGTAGTGTATGTAGAATCAAGATATGCCTCATTGAAAAAAGATTGAGATGAAATCCCTTATTACTTGAGTAACTTTTGAATCATGAGATCCATGAAATAATGACATCAATTGAAACATTTAATATAATTAAATAAATTAGAATAATTATTTAAAAAATCATAGGGTATTAGATACACCATATAAATGTAAATAGGTTCATAATAACAATTACGTCTCAATGGAATGTAAATTGAGACGAAACCCCTTACCTCATGTATGATTTGTTGTGATTATTCTCTATTTTCCTGAATAATAACTTATTTAATTATCTAAATGTTTAAAAACCTTTTAAAAGTTTATTATTAATTTTATTTCATTTATAAAAAAGTTATATACAATTACTTAATTAATTATGTTTAAGTTGGATGTTTTGACCATATCCGGATTATATCTCAAAAATGACATTGATAGATCGACGATGGTCAATGAGGTAATTATATAAAAATCCCCAAACTAATAATAATGAAATAATAATCATATTTATACATCAATTATATTTTTTAAAATCAATCATGAAAGATGGTTATGAAATATGAACCAGCATTACAATCATGGAGACGATAGGTCATACGTATGCATGAATAACGTTTCCATTTTTCAATGATCCTTATAAAAAGAAGGTAAGTAACATTTATATTTATATAATTATTATTATTTCATATATACCATATTATTTAATCATATATACTTATATATATAATTCTTGTGATGCAAAAGGAGTCACATTGCCTCGAGGAGGCAGTAGTCCACAGGTCCACGAACGATGTCATCACTTTTTCTATGTGTGAAAGAGTAATAAATAAAATGATTTATTATATTTATAGAAATTAAATTATTTAATTAATATCATATATATTCTATTTATTTAAAATATTTTTAATAAAATTTATCATTAATATGTTTCATGTCATGTGTAAACGCATCACATGGATTTGAGGAGGCAGTAGTCCACACGTCCAAAAATGATGTTATCATATTTATAAAAAATAAAAAGTATAAAGTTATGTGCTATTAAAAACTAAATAAGTATTAAGAAAAATTTAATATCATAAATATAAAATAAAATTAGGTTTTACATCATAATTCCCTACCATGATATGTGGTAAAGAAAAAAAATAGACATTGTTTCGTGAGGTGGTAGTTACCCGTACATGAACGATAATTTTTTTATCCATTGAGGGAAGTGTGTATAGATTTAATTCAAACACATTAAATAAAAAACATATAATTATATTTATGATACTTATGTTAATATATAATTATGGAATAAATTTTTTTGGAGAAATAAATAAAACATAAATAGAGGTTGAAAAACGTTACCTCCTTTTCGGGTAACTCCTTTTTGTTTGCACCAATGGGCTTCCTTCGTTAGATTTATTATAAAATTTAAAACTCTATGGTGATGGTAGGGATTTTATGAGATTATTTGGTAAGGTTTTATAAGATTAAAAGGTATTGATAGGTGTTGTGAGATAAGGAATAAAGGAGTCCCTTATAAGTGGAGGGAGAGGACACATTGGGTATTCTTGAAAATATTTGATTGATCCCTACGTTTTAATTATCCCCCAAGGGTTAAAAATCATCCATTATAGATAATTAGAGGTTTCATGGTCAAAATATGGCCATAAAGTAATTTTTATACAAGTTTAGTTTCATTTTCACACCTTATTTATCAAGATTAGTCATTAATTAAGCTCATTTTTCCTTAATCACTGTAATTAATTTTAATTAATTTCATTAATAATTTTATTAAAAAAATAATTTGAACTTTTTATAAATTATAAATTATTATTATTCCAAATATTTAATCCATTTTTCCAAATTCCAATCACATAATTAGTATAAATTAATTTAAAATTAATTTCGCATACAGCACAATAGAGATGGCTTTTAAAGTAAAAAATGTTCAAAAGTTTTCTAAGTTTTTATATCTAAATTCAATGTGTAATTTTTTACAAAGATATAAATTTTTTTAAATGATAGAAAATTGATATTATTATACTTTAAAACTAATTAAAAGTATTATTTAACACCATAAATTATTCAGAAGAAGAAGCAATTTTTAATTTAAATTCGGTGTCATTCACTATTCATCAAAATATCATTATTCTCATAAAAATACAAAAAAATCCACAAAATTAAATTTGTATACTTATATTTAAAAAAAGAAGTTTATTTTATAAAATAAAAAATAATTAAAGGTCCTAAAATTAGATTAAAAATTGGTGCATCATTAAAAGGAGGTAAAAGTGCCCTTTAAAAATATATAGCTTTTATGCTTAAAATTAGATTTATTCTTATATTAACAATATAAAATTAATTAAATGGATTTAAAAATATTTTATTAAATATATAAAATATTAATTTGATTAATATCTTTGACTAATAGTGATTAATTTAAATTATTATGATAAAACTTCATTTTGGACATAAAATTGGTTTTCCGAAAACCATATCTTTTTTATTCATTTAGACTTTATCTTAATTTATAATTAATTTTTCACAAATGAAGTAATTTTATAAAAATAAGTAAGATATATTTTCATAATTTATTTAATCTTATTTATTCCCACTATTCAAACAGCTAGGTAATAACAATCATAATAAAATTAATAATATATTGTTTTCCGATAAGACTCAAGCTAGTGTGTAACATAAGTTATCAGAGAAACTTGATGTTATGAGAAACACAAGATAAAATTTATGATGTGTATAATGAAATATAAACTACTCATTTTTTTAACTCGTGATATTAAATAATTGAAATAAATTTTAATGAAAATATATTTCAAAAAATCTTGGGATGTTACATCCTACCCCCATTAAAATGAATTTCACCCTCGAAATTCATCTTGTTTATCAAATGAATATAATTTATAGAATTACTTTATTGAAACCCACATCCTACAAATGGTATATAAAAATCCTCTTAAAAATAGGAAGTGGGAAACATAAAGGTCACCAGAAGTTGTGCATAATTAGTATTTCACAAAGGGAGAACGTTATTGGGAAATAAAAAAATGGATTTGGAAGGGAAAACTAATTATCATTGACTAATAGAGATTGATAGAGAAAATCTTCAATAGGAAGTTAATGAGGAAAAATCCATAATCCAAATTGTCATGAAAAAGGTCTTTAATATCATCAAAACATATGGTAATGGGTTTACATTTTATTTTAAGATCTTTTTCCTAAAGTTAAAAAATTCTCTAAACATCTAATCCAATAGAAAAATACAACATACAATATACTTAATTGATGATTAAAATATAATCTTTTAATAAATTTCCACCAATATATAATATTTTCTCTAAATGATGAGTATTCAAGATGATTTTTTAGTGCCTGGATCATTAAAATCAACTTTTGAAGACTACATAACAAAAAAGGGATAGTCAATCTATTACACTTGTCTTTAGACATTATCCAAAACCAAAACTATTAGAACATGATAAGATAATTACCAAAATGAGTAAACAATAAAACGATGCACTAATCATCAAAATTAAATAGTAATACCCAAAATAAATAATAATTATTCCATAAATAATTATCTTTAAAATCCTTCAAACATTTCTTCACTAAGTTCAAATCCCAAAAATTAGAAGTAATTTTTCATATATTCCTATAAGATAAATAAACCATTTTTCCTCAAATAAAATCCCATATGACTCCAAAATAAACTTAGTCTGAAAAAAATTCATGTTAATCGATACATTTTATAGGTCTGTCATTATGTGAAAAACCCTTATCATCCTTCAGTCATTGGTTTAAGCCCCACCGTCTTGTTAGATGCGATGGGTTATCACCGAGCATATTAGTTTTCCTTTTTTTAATTAAACATGAAAAATATTTCCTCCCTTAAACACTTAATTTGTATCCTATGTGTTAAAAATACCTCATCCAAAAAAAAGTCTCCAAAAATCACTTTATGATCTCATTGCTTAAAGCCTCAATGTGGTGACTAATTCTTTGAACTTATTATCATCCTTAAGATTATAAACCTACGAAGTTATCCAAAACTCTTAATATACCATCACATTAAAACCTACTAATCTAAAAATTTATCTAAAAAACCTTTGATACCAATTATAACAATATAAAACTCATAATCCTAGATCATGTGATAAAATCCATAACTTTACATTTCCTCCTTTGATATTGATAATTTTGACCCAAATTTTACATCTAAACATTAAAACATAAAAAGAAAAACATAGATCTTGTATAACCTTGAGAAAGTTTTAGGTTTATAGTTTTAGATAATTAGGAAAAACTCTTACATAATAAACTCATATATACTTAGACTCGTAATTTGTCAAAAGAACATTTCTCCCATTTGACCCAACTTTTCTTATTTAACAATAGGTCATCAACATCATTCTTTAAACCTAGGTAAAATGAAACATAATAAGGTTGATCTCATATTATCATTAAGTTTAAACAAATTCATTAACAATTAAATGTCATTAATGAGAATAAGAGTGCCTAAGGGTATGGTGATATAATCAAAGTTCATGAGCGAATCATAAAAGAACTTATACCCATAAAAATTTGGATCATAAAATATGAAAACATGTAAAACTAAATAGTCATTAGAATCAATAATTCAAATCCATATGATATCAATCACGATCATTAGAGGCATTATAAACCCATAGAAATCATAATGAAAACATATTAGTATCTTCAAACATCATCTCATTAAACCCTTACATAACTCTTACAAATTGAAATAACTATACACCCAACTTCTAATATAATTATCTAGAGAAAATAATCATTAACCAATGAATCAAAGCACTATATAGGTGCACCCATTATATAATATATATCGGGATCACCAATCACTATCTAGATGCACCCATAATTTATAATTTCCAAGAACTTAATACATATAGAATTCATCAAAACTCATTGAAAAAACCTTTATTCTTTTCAGAATATGATTAACCTGTAGAAAGGAAGTGGGTTTCACAACAATATAATTGAAATATGGTTAACCTAAAGAAATAAACCTAGTTCTATAACGATCTCATTAAAACATGTTTAACCAATGGAAAATAAATAGTTCAATAATTATCTCTTTGAAACATCATTAACCCTTATAAAATAAATGGGTTCAATAAATATCTCTTAGAAACATGATTAACCCATGGAAAAAAATGGGTTAAAAGAAAATATATTTGAAACATTATTAACCCATGGAAAATAAATTGGTTAAAAATAATCTCTTTGAAACATGGTTAATCCATAGAAAATAAATGTGTTAAATAACAATCTATTTGGAATATGATTAACCCATGTAAAAGAAATGGGTTTAATTATAATCTCTTTGAAACATGATTAACCCATGGAAAATAAATGGGTTCAAAAATGATCTCTTTGAAACAAGGTTAACCCATGGAAAATAAATGGGTTAAATAAAAGTCTATTTGAAACATGAGTAATCCATGGAATCGAAATGGGTTAAATAAAAATATCTTTAGGACAAAATCAACCAACAAAAAAAATAGTTTTCCCAACAATATATTTAGTAAATAATCAACCTATGGAAAATAAATGGTTTCATAACAATATCATTAGGGTATAATCAACCAATGTAAAGGAAATACTTTTCACAACAATATCATTAGGATAGAATAAATCCATGGAAAATAAATAGTTTCACATTAATCTCTTTAGGACATAATCAACTTGTGGAAAAAAAGTTTCATAAAATTATCTTTGAAATAATGATAATATATCAAAAGAATGAATGATTATGGTTTAAATAGATAATATCACCTGTAAAGGATAAATAAAAACAATGGTTGTTAAATTTTATTAATGTAAATGACCTTAAAATATCTTTAAAAACATTTATGAGGAAAATGATCTTTAAACATTACAAAGCATCCCATACCACTTTGAAACATTTGAATCATTAACCCCATGAAGGGAATAACATTAAATGAAATTCAAGATATCATTATAATAAAGAGATTCATGATATAAAATTTCAAAGAGGTAGTATATACAACTTATAAAATAATATGCATGTATAACATAATAAACGTCACAAAGAAGGAAAATTATGACATCATTCCATTACCAATTAGGTAACTTTGAAATTATAAACCCCATAAAAGTATAATAATTAAATGAAACTTATAAAATCATGATAAATAATTATATTCATGGTATAATATGTCAATGTGTATGGAAATTCACATTATAAAATAATAAAGGTTCATAACATCAATATATGCCTCAATGAAAGGAGATTGAGACGAAATACCTTATTACTTGAGTAAATTTTGAATCATGAGATCCATGAAAGAATAAAATAAATTGTAACATTTAATATCATGAAATAAATTAAAATACTGATATAAAAATAAATAGTTTAGTATATAAATCATATAAAAGGGACTAGGTGCATAATAACAATTAAGTCTCAATGGAATGTAAATTGAGATGAAAACCATGACCTCAAGTCTAATTTTCCATGATTGTTCACTATCTTCATGAATAATAAACTTATATTAATTATTTAATTTCTTAATAAAATTTTACAAGTTTATTATTGCTTTTATTTTAGTTATGAACAATTTGTATAAAATTACTTAATCAACAATGTTTAAGTCAGATGTTTTTCCCACATTTGGCTTATGTCTTAAAACTAACTTTGATAGGTCGATTATGTTCAATAAGGTAATTATATAAACATATCCAGAAAAATATTAATAACATAATTATAATATTTATATATCAATTAAACTTTTTAAAACTAATCATGAAATATGGTTTTGAAAAATGATCCAATGTTACAATCATGGAGACAGTGGGTCATACGTACGCATGAGTAATATTCTCATTTTTCAATGATCCCAATGAAAAGAAGGTAAGAAACATTTAATTTTATATAATAATGATTATATAATGTATAAAATATTATTTAATCAAATATAATTTTATATATAACTCTTATGATGTAAATGGAATCAGATCGTGTCGAGGAGGCGGTAGTCCACACGTCCACAAACGACATTATCACTTTTTTAGTATGTGAAAGGGTAATAATGAAAATGATATATTATATTTCTAGAAATTTAATTATTACATAAATATCATATAGATTATATTTCTGTAACATATTTATAATTAAACCTTTCCTTAATATATTCCATGTAATGTGTGAATGTATCACATCACATTGAAGAGGTGGTAATTCACACGTCCACAAACAATGTTTTCATATTTGCCCAAAATGGAAATCATAATGGTATTTTTTATATAAAAATTACATAAGTATTAAAAAAATAAAATTATCATATATTTAATATATAAAAAGTTTGTACATCATAATTCCCAATCATGATAGGTGGTAAAGGAAAAAAATGAATGAAATCGTTTCACGAGGTGGTAATTCACCATACACGAATGGTAATTTTGTAACCCATTTTATGGAAGTGTGTGTAGGTGTATGTAGAACCCTTAACATAAAAAAATATTATTATATTGAGGATAAATATTTTATTATATTTATGAAATAAGAATAATAAAATGGGTGAAAAAATAAATAAAACATAAATACACGTTATATAATGTTACCTCTTTTTCGGGTAACTCCTTTTGGTTTGAACCAAAGGGATTAATTGGTCAGATTTATTCCAAAATTTAGTAATATAAGGTAAGGTTGGTGATTTTTTTATATTATTTGGGATTATCCAAAGTGATTTAGAGATGTGATTAGAGTAGGAGGATAGGATACCTATTAAAAGTGTAGGGAGAGACACATTAGGTATTCTTGAAAATATTTTAGTTCTCCTTAAGTTTTAATTATCTCAAAAGGGTTAAAAATATTTCATTATAGATAATCATAGGTTAAATAGTCGAAATATTTCTATACAATAATATTTTGACAAGTTTTGGTTAACTTTTACACCTTATTTTCCAAGTTTAGCAATTAATTATTCTCGTTCTTCCTTAATCATGGTAATTAATTTTAATTACTTCCCCTAATAATTTTTGTAAAAAAATAATTTGAACTTATTATAAATTATAAATTATAGTAATTTAAAATATAGAATCCATTTTCCTAAATTCTAATCATATAATTCATAGAAATTAATTTAAACTTAATCCCACAGACGGGATGACAAAGCGGGTTTTTAATGTAAAAATGTTCAAATGTTTGCTGAGTTTTTATATCTAAATTCAATGTGAAATTATTTCTAAATACATAAATTATTTTAAATTACATAAAATTTATCTAATTATACATTAAAACTAATTAAAAATATAATTTGACACCACAAATTATTCATAAGAAAAAGAACTTTTCAATTAAAATTCAATGTCATTTATTATTCATTAAAATATGAATGTTCTCATAAAAATACCAAAAAATCACACAAAAAAAATTTCATATAAATAATTCTAAAAATATTTCTTTTCCAAATAAAAATTATAAAATTACATAAAATTATATTGAAAATAGGTGCGTCATTAAAAGATGGTAAAACTTCCCTTTAAAAATATATAGCTTTTATGCTTAAAATTGGATTTATTCTTATATTAACATTATAAAAGTAATTGGATGAATTTAAAAATATTTTATTAAATATATAACATATAAATTTCAATAATATCTTTCACTAATAATAATTAATTTAATTTATTAATATAAAACACCATTCTGGTAATAAAAATGGTTTTTATAAAAACACACCCTTTTTATTCATTTGAAATTTATCTACATTTATAATTAGTTATTAACCAATTCATTCATTTTATAAACATTTTTAAGATACATTTTCATTATTTAGTTAATCTCATTCATTCTCACCATTCAAATGACTAAGTAATAACATGAATTTTAATATTAATAGTATATTTTTTGATAAGACTCGGGCATGTGTGTAACATAAGTTATCAAAGATGTTCGATGTTAGGTGAAATGAATGATAAACTTTTTATTATATATAATGAAGCATAAACTATACATTGTGGTTTACTCAATATATTAAATAATTTAGATAAATTATAAAGAATATATATTTTATAAAAACTCGAGAGATTAAATCTTACCCCCCTTAAAATGAATTTCACCCTTGAAATGCATCTTGGTTATCAAATGATTAACATTTATATAATTCCTTTATTAAAATCTACATATTACAAAGGGTACATAAAATATCCTCTTAATAGGTGAAGTGGGAAACATAAAGGTCATTAGAAGTTGTGCATAACTAGGATTCCACAAAGGGAGAACATTTTTGGGAAATTGAAAGATGTATTTGGAAGGAAAAAATAATTCTCATGGACTAATAGAGAGTGATAGAGAAAATTTTCAAGAGTAAGTCAATTATGAAAAAACTACAAGACAAATAGGTGTGTAAATGGTCATTAATGTCATCATAAAATATTGTAATATGGTAAAAAAATCAATATTCTTTTCCTTAAGCTAAATAATTCTATTACCATATAATTCAAAAGAAAAAAAAGAAAAAGGAAATATACTTACTTTATGATTACAATTTCATACTTTAATCAATTTCCACCAAAATCTCATCTTTTTCTCTAAACTATTAGTATTCAAGATGAATTTTTAGTTCCTTAAGCACTAAAATCAACTTTTAAATAACACATAACCAAAAATGTATAGTCAAGTTATTCCACCTATCTTTAGACATTAACCAAAACCAAAATTATTAGAACATGGTAAGATAATTAGCAATATGATTAAACCATCAAACCATACACTAATATTAAAAATTCAATATTAATACCCTAAGTTTAAACTAAATTATTCCATGAATAATTATCCTTAAAATCCTTAAAAAATCTTCTAACTAAGTTCAAAACCCAAATATTTTAAGGATTTGATCATATATTCTTCCAATATAAATAAAATATGTTTCCTCAAATAAAATCCCAAAAGTATGAAAAATAAAATTAATCTGAAAAAATATCATGCTAACTAGGACATTGTGTAGGCTAGTGGTAGTGCACAAAAGTTTTATCGTACTTCAGTGATGGGATGAAGATCCATCGCCTTGTCAGATATAATAGGTTGTCACAGATCATATGGTTTGTACATTTTTTATTTAAATATGAAAACTATTTCCTCCATAAAACTTTTTATTTTGATCCTAGGGGTAAAAAATACTTCATTAAAAAAATCATATCCAAAAATAACTTTAAGATTGAAAGGAGATGTCGTGTGTGCTTTCAAATTATATGTGATTGTTGGTTACTTTGGTGCAGTAGAGTGGCTGACCAAGGTCGTTTCTCAAAGGAGGAAGAAAATTTAACAACATATTAAAGGTATATTTAAAGTAAAATAAAAGTAAATAAGAAAATTAATTAAAATTATGATTTTGTTTATAGTTTATAAATCTATAATAAGTTTTCTAAAAGAATATTGTATTCTTATTTTGTTTTTAGTTTTGAAATGAAGTTCGATTAAAATGACACAACAAGAAGATGCTTTTCTAGAAAATATTTTGAAAGGCATAATCGATCTAACTCTACCTATTAATTTACTTATTAATCATTATCATTTTAATTAATATACACTTAATTATGATCCCTTAATTTGTTAACCCCTAAACCATACGAGAATTAACTTTACCACAAAGATGATATTAGTTAAACCCTAGGCTATCTTCGGAACATGCAATCGCAGCACCCTGCATTGATTGATGTTCTTAGGTTAGATTTTGGTCAGTGATTAATTAGAGCACATATCCACTCTGGAAATGAGGATTAATTGAGTTTTTAGATTATATTTTATCTCTAAAAATTTATCCTGTGTGGTATTTTATTACTGATTAAGATCTCACTCTCACAATTTACAAAACTTCCAACCTCACTTGTTTTTGTGTCAATTATTCAATTGCTTGCTTAGATTCATTTAAATTAGAAACTCAATTAATAGATCATATTAAGTTAATTAAATTATCTCATTGATTCAAAATAAATTAATGAATATGTTTAGAGGTAGATAAATTACTAAAAAGAACGGCTCTTCTATGGGCGGTGTAGTCATCGTAGAAATGTTTTGCATGTGCAAAGGTTTAGAAAGGGTCGAAAACAATCACATTTCTACACTTTATTCTACCCTAATAATTAATATTAATAGAATAATAAATTTTAACAAAATATAATAAAAGATAAGAAATAAAATAAGAACAATGAAGTTTATTATGAAAACACAAACATTACAACATGAGGAAGAAGAAGAGGGCTTCGATGAGGGGATACTTACTTCAAGAGATACCCTTATTGAATTACTTGGATAATTAGAGTGGAACCTTTTATCCTATTCCCTAAACTTCCTAATTCCCATCCCAACCCCACCAAATAAAAAACACCAATTTATAGAGTGGTGTGGAGGCTAGGTTTAAAGTGGTTTCAAGTGTGAATGGGGAATATCGGCCAAATATTTTATGCCAACTTGAACTGACCATTTAGACACAAAACGCATGAATCAGCTATCCTTCCATAATTATGATTCTTGAGAAAATGAGTCCTCGAGATCCTCTAAAAATTTGGGCCTAATCCAAGTAAGTAGAAATAATTTATGGCATAAATACAGAACCCATGTCCAATCTAGCGACTTCATCCCAACTTTGACTTCATGGACCATTTTCACCAACCAAATGAATGATTTAGCTCCACTGTACTAAATTAAAGTTATATAAAATTATGTAAGGAATACATTTTCAAAATATTAATTTCAAATAATTCAAATAAAATTATTTATTTCAAAATACTACAGTGAATTTTTAAAGGGTAAAACTTGAATTTTCATCAAATTTTCAAATGAATGATCTAATCCCAAATATTCCATAAATGAACATAGTTACCACAATTTGAGGAAATTATATCATCTATTATCAATAAAGTTGTGTTTTATCAACTCTCCCACACTTACCATTTTGCACTTCTGGGAAAAACCGTATATCATGTATTCTGAAAAATTGTGACAAGTAAACATCAATATCAAATCAAAATGAATTTTAAAACAGATATCCTTTAGGTCCAAAAATTTCACACCAAGAAACAAAAGTTATCATGACTCATAAATAAATATTATTTTAATTTCTCCATTTATGTCATTCAATATATTTCCACTTCATTTATCCTCCCATGCACAAAACACTTACCTCACTTGAAGTTTCTCTTATCACAAAAATGTCAATTTTTCAGCAATGTATTTTTCATCCAAACTCATACGAGTGTCACCATAGGCTTGATAAATTCGTACATCACCACCATATGTTATTCAAAGACATATTTTTATCATGAGGACATTCCAAGGTTGTTCTGTGTCTTTCGGTTGGTAGGATTTAGATGTGAAAAATTATGAGGCTGAATGAGGGGGGCTTGACTCTTTTTGAAGAAAAATTGCATTAATCTAATTTTCACTTAAATATGGTCTCCTTATCAATCCACATATCATAAATTCATGTTCATGATCATGAAAAATAAATGAATTTTCAAACAATTAAATAATTAAGCAGTAAAAATTTCAATCTTCTCAAACATGATTTTCTTGAAAGCTCCAGATAGGCACAACTTTCTCCCTCTATTAAAAGTTCCAGAAAGGAACAACTTCACTTATCATGAAATGTCCAAAAAAGGCACAAATTTCAATATAATAATTTTCTTCAGAATAAAACACATCTCTTTAGAATTTAATTTTCCACCAAAAGTATCACAGAATGTGGTAGCCTAACACAAGACAGCTTCCCCCACACTTAAGTTCAACTAGATTATGCAATTTCACTTCAAGATTTGGTTGGATAAGAAAAACTGGCTTGTAATTTGGCTAACCTAATAGGATGTTCATGTATTCTAAGGGCTACAAGGAATAAATTTTCAAGTTAGGCCATTATAATTCTTTGAAATATGGGCTTTAATACCAAAAAAACGCCTCAATCATTTAAACATAAGTACCTCAAACCCTCAAGTTTTGATAGGAATAAATCAAATTATGGTTAAATCAAGCATTGTTTGGTTCTCTCAAGAATTTTTTTGAATTTAAAGAATATTAAAATAATAGTTTAAAAGCCTCACAGGAAAGTGATTTCAAATATAATGATTGTGAGATGTGGTATGAGATTCAAAATTCAGACTACTTTTCATGAAATTACTAATGATTTGAACTTGAAACAAAGTCATTTTTAGCATTCATTTAAGCTTAGTTTCATGCGATAAATTGTTCCACTTATTGATATGGATTTCAAAATTTTTATTAGAATAATTTTAGATCAAATGTTTTAAAAAATGCAAAAAAAAAATGAAAAATAAACACACCAAATTTAAAAAGCACAAAAAAATGGAAATCATTGAAAAACAGGAAAACAATTGAAATTACTAAACTAAAAGGTTACATCCCCCACGCTTAAAATATTACATTATCCTTAATGTTAAACCATGAGATGATATATGAACAAGAAATGTATAATTTTAAATAGGATAAAGAATAAAAAAATGAAAGGGTTAGAAACAGCCTGATATGATCAAGTGATGATGGGGTCATGAAGTGTGATGAAATCCATTACATCAGTAGGAATTACCTCAATGTATCTATTCAAACATTTCCCATTGACTATAAAGCTCCATATTGTATCCTCTTATGTGATCTCTACTGCAACATAAGAAAAATAATTAGTCACAACATAAGGACCTAACCACCTGGAATGAAACTTACCTGGCATTAGCTTCAGTCATGAACTATAGAGAAAAATTTCTCTCCAACATGAAACTCCCTTTGTTGGATTATTCTATCATGAGATGATTTTTATATTTCCTTGTAGATCCTTGAGTTCTCATATGAAGACAATCGAATCTCCTCATGATCTTGAATTTTCAGCCTCCTTTGAATTCCATATTGGGCGAAATCCATGTTTCATTTATTTATAGCCCAATAATCCTGATGCTTAACTTCCATGGGGAGATGACACACTTTCCCAAAAACAATCCGAAATGGGGACATACCAATGGGTGTCATGTATGCTGTCTTATAAGCCCAAAGCGAATCATCCAAGTACTTTCTCCAATCTTTCCTATTTGGTTGCACGGTTTTCTCCAAAATTTGTTTCAACTCCCTATTTGAAACCTCATCCTGGCCATTTGTTTCAGGGTGGTATGGTGTTGATGTTTTGTGTGTCGCCCCATACTTCTGAAGAAGGGAAGAAAGATTCTGATTGCAGAAGTGTTTCCCTTGTTCACTGATGATGGACTTCGGTACTCCAAACCTGCACGAAATATGTGCTTTGACAAAGTCCACAACAACACGAGAATCATCAGTCCTCGTGGCCTTATACTCCACCCATTTTCTCACATAATCAACGACAACCAAAATATATAGGAAACTAAATGAACTAGGAAAAGGACCCATAAAATCAATGTCCCATACATCAAAAATCTCACAGAATAATATGGGTTTTGGGGGCATCTCGTGTCTCCTAGAAATATTACCGGTGTGTTGGAAACATGAGAACAACTTACAAAACACATGACTATCATGGAATAAACTAGGCCAATAAAATCCAGAGTCCAAAACATTTCTAGTTGTCCGTTGAGGTCCAAAGTGCCCACCACAATCAAGGGTATGATAGAATTTAAAAATAGAATCAAAATCATGATCAGGAACACACCTCCTAATAACTTGATCACTACACATGCGCCAGAGGTACGGATCAACCCACACATAAAACTGAGACTCACTTTTTAATTTTTGGACTTGATGTTTCTTTAAATTTGCATGTATTTTGTATGCAACAAGGTAGTTCACTAAATCAGCATACCAAGGATGCATACCTGAGATGGAATAAAGATGCTCATCAGGGAAAGTTTCTCAAAGTGGTACCTGGTCTAAGGTTTCAGCCTAAAGTGTGTGAGTAATCCTACGCATGTGGTTTTCCACCAGGTTTTCTGACCCCTTCTTGTCCTTTTACTCAATATAAAATTTTTTTAAGAAGGAGAATCCATCGGATAAGTATGGGCATTGCATCTGGCTTCTTCAAAATGTAACTCAAAGCTGAATGGTCAGAAAAAAAACTACTTTAGAGCCTAATAAATAAGAAGGGAATTTATCTAAAGAAAATATGACACCAAGAAATTCTTTTTCCATGGTTGTGTAGTTTTATTAGGATGAATCCAGTATCTTCGATGCATAGGGAATCACATGTGAACATCCCTCTACTCTTTGAGATAAGACATCTACAACTGTGAAGTTAGAGGTGTCACACAAAATCTCAAAAGGAATCTCCCACCATGGGGGCTATATGATCGGTGGAGTGCTAAGAATTTTCTTTATCTCATCAAAGGAAGTCCTGGAAGAATCATCAAACACAAAATTAGAATCCTTTTAAAATAATCATGACATATGAAGAGTAATATTACTAAAATATTTAATTAAGCACTAACAAAATCACGCATGCCCTAGGAAAGATCTAACATCACAGACACATGAAGGATATAGTAAGGATGAAACAATATCTACCTTAGATCGATCAACCTCTATCCCATGTTTTGACACTACATTCCCTAAGACAAGTCTATGCTCTACCATGAAATGACAGTTTTCAAAGTTCAAGACCAGATTCTTCTCAATACAGTGATTCAACACCTTTCCCAAACTACTTGTAAATTCATCAAATGAGGATCCATACACTGTAAAATCATCCATAAATACCTCTATTCAGGTCTCAATAAAATCAAAAAAATACTCACCATGCATCTCTGGAAGGTAATCAGGACATTGCAAAGTCCAAATGGCATCCTCCGATAGGAAAATGTACTGAATGGATAAGTAAATGTTATATTCTCCTAATACTCTAGAGAAATAGGAACCTGAAAATATCTAGAAAATACATCCAAAAAATAGTAGTGTATTTTCCCAGCAAGTCTCTCAAGCATATAATCAAGAAATGGGAGGGGGAAATGGTCTTTGCGAGTGGATTAATTTAGTTTCCTATAATCAATACACTCACACAAATTGTTTTGTACCCTCATTGGAACTAACTTATCTTTCTCATTTTTAACAACTATAACACCACTTTTCTTAGGCACAACCTAAATAAGACTTACCCACTAAGAATATGAAATGGAAAAGATTATACCTGGCTCAATCAATTTTTCAACTTCTTTTTTAACAATATACAAAAGATTTGGATTCAGTCTCCAATGTGGTTTCTTGATCGGTTTATCCCCATCCTCCAAAATAATCCTATGCATGAAAATGGAGGTACTAATACCTGGTATGTCAGCCAAGTTCCACCCAATTTCCCTGATTTCGTCCCCCGAAAGATTCAAAAGTTTTTCTTAATGTTCAAAAGGGTGATTTTTAGCAATGATAATAGGTAATTTCTCACCACTCATCAAGTATGAGTATTTGAGATTTTGTGGCAATGGATTGAGTTCCAATGTAGGGGGTGACGTATGGATGGAGAGATTGAAGGAACTGAAATATGTGCATAATGAACATTAGTATCAGAATATAAATCATCAAAATAATAGAATAATTAATCAAATCCATCAGCATACTCAACATCCATGTCATAATCAGAGTTCACATGATCAAAATCAGAATATGAATCTATTTAAAAATCAAATCTAAGAGAGTTTTGTGCATTATAAATAAGTATGTAAGTACTCTTATACATTAAACTAGAACCAATACTCATAATCTCCCTAAGCATAAGATAGTCAAATTCAATGGGGTTTTTATTTGGTGGTTCAAAATGGGAGATAACAAATGTAGAATAGTCCTCTGAGGGGTACTTTATGGAGTCCATAACATTAAATATTACAACTTCATCTCCAAACTCCATGGAAAGTGTACCCTCATTGACATTTATGATAGTTTTTTACAGTTTTGAGGAAGGATCTACCAAAGATAATGGGAGCATGAGAACTTACCTGATCATCCTCTATGTTCAGCACATAGAAATATGCTAGAAGCTTCATGTCTCTTACCCGGACAAGTACATCCTCAAGGACTCCCTCTAGATATGTTATAGCTCTATTCACCAATTACACCACCACTCTCATCGGCATCAACTCACCAACCTATAAAGAATATAATACAAAGTGAGGAATCACATTTATAGAAGCTCCCAAATCACAAAGAGCATAAGAAAAGTGAAACTCCCCTATGGTGCAAGGGATAGTGAATGTACTAGGATCCTTACAATTTGTTGGACTTTCATGAGTTATTTTAATGAGTGCTGACACATTCCTTCCAAGATTGATCCTCTCATTCCCTTTGAGTTCTCTTCAATTAGTAAAAGTCATTTTAGAAATTTGGCATAACTTGGGATTTTCTTAATGTACTCAATAAGGGAGATGTTTATCTCCATATGCTTGAATGTGTCCAAAACCTCTTTTTACATTGCCTCATCAGCCATTTTATTGGTTTGAACAACCCTGTTTGGAAAGGGAAGGGGTTTAAGAGGAAAATCGTCAATCGTTTTCTTACCTTTATCTTTCTCCTTTGGTTTCTCTTAAGCTGGACTTGAATGGAGCTTCTCTAGAGTTAAGGTGAATCCTAGTGGAATGGTGGGTGAGAATGTGTCATTAATTTGCTTCCCACTTCTCAATGTAATGACACTGACCTTTCCCTTTGGATTTAGAGTAGGATGGGAAGGTACATTTCTAGAATTCTTACTTACAATTTCATGGAGGGCAGTGGCAATCTAGCTCATTTGAGTCTTTAACTCCCTCAGCTCTAAACCTTAACTCTTCAACTCATTCTGTTGATTAAGAACAATATGTTTCAAAAGATCATTATTATTAGAATCTACCTTTGATTTATAAGCCCCTTGTTGTTGTCTTGATGATGCTTGAGCTTTAAATCACCTTTGGGTTGTGGGAAACCATGTTGGTAAGGTGGAGGTTGCTTGAAGTTTTGTTGAAAAGGGGGAATTTGTTATTTTCCAGAGCCATATCTCATGTCTGATTGATCCTTCCACCATTGGTTGTATGCTGGTGAAATGGAATCAAACTTCTTTTGGGGATGTGGTTTCTTTTGTTGCTGCTATGGTCTCCTAGGAATCACTATTGCACAATATTATGTTTCTTATAGTTGGGTGCAACAGTTAGTTGGGTGGCTTGTCATAGTGAAAATTCCACAAAGCCTTGAAGGAGGGGGTTGGGATATCTTTTGTGCCAATGAAATCTTCCTCACTATAGTGTTCAATTATTCCAACTTAGTATCAATCAAATGATATTCAAGAGAGGAAGGACTTACCTGACATGTAGTGTACCTCAATCACCAAATTGTTTAGAGTTTTGTGCCATTATGTTGATCAACGCACGTGCAGCTACAGGTGTTTTGTCTGCCAATGCCCCTCCAGCTACAACATCCACCATGCTTCTCTACATAGGTGTGAGTCCTTCATATAAGTATTGGATAAAGAGTTTCTCACTGATTTGGTGATGTGGGCAGCATGCACAAAACTTCTTGAATCACTCCCAGTACTCATACATTGAATCCCCTTGTGCTTTCTTAATCCCTGATATCTTCTTACGAATGGAAGTGTTCCTTGATGATGGAAAAAATATCTTCAAGAAAATATGTTTCAAATCGTTCTAAAAAGTTACATCTTCAAGATGTAAATAATACATTCATTGTTTTTCAGCTCCATCAAGTGAAAATGGGAATTCCTTTAGTTTGATTTGATCTTAAGATGCATTTCTTGGTTTAAGGTTTAAGAAAACCACATTAAATTATTTATGGTGTTTACTTGGATCCTCACCAGAGAGGCCATGAAATTTTGGAAGCAGGTGAATTAACCCATATTTTAGTTCAAAATCTGATTCGAGATTTGGGTATACAATAAAATTTAGGTGATTGTTAATATCATGTGCAGCCAATTATCAAATGGTACTATTAAGTTTATTCCCATTATTTTTATCCATTGGTTCATGTTTTAAGTTGGAATTATATGTTTTCCAATTTCAATGTTCTTGGAGTGGAGTAATTCTCCAACTAGTTAAATGTTTCAACTTCCCATAGACTGAGAATGTTTGATTCGAGCCCAAAGGCGGCGTTCAATCTCAGGGTCAAGATCTAAGAGATATTCAGGATTATTTAGTGTTATAAATTAAATAAAAATGAAAAGAATAAAAGGAGACCATAATAAAATAAAATATGATATTTTTGAGTTGATGGTCCAAAAATAAGAAGAATAAAAAAAAGAAGAAAAATTCAGATTGGGTAAAGAAGGAAAAAAGAAGAGAAGAAGAGAATAAAATGTAAAATAAAATAAATACCACTAAATGGTTGAAATAGTTACTTGCCTCCCCAGAAATGGAACTAATTCTAAAGTTGTTGTCATGGGCTCTTTCAAATGATATGTGATTTTTGGTTACTTAGGTGCAGCAAAATGGCTGACTAAGGTCATCTCTTAAAGGAGGAAGTAAATTTAACAACATATTAAAGGTATTTTGAAAGTAAAATAAAATTAAATAAGAACATTAATTAAAAGTATGGGTTTGTTTATAGTTTGTAAATCTAGAATAATTTTTATGGAATAAGATTGTATTTTTTTTTAGTTTTGAAATGAAGTTCGATTAAAATGACACAATAAGAAGATGTTTTTTTAGAAAATATTTTAAGAGGCGTAATAGATCTAACTCTACCTATTAATTTACTTATTAATCATTATAATTTTAATTAATATCCACTTAATTATGATCCCCTAATTTTTTAACCCCTGATCCCTAAAATAATTAACTTTTCCCCAAAGATAAAATTACTTAAACCCTAGGCTAGCTTCAAAACATGCAATCGCAGCACCTTGCTTTGATTGATGATCTTAGGTTAACTTATGGTCATTGGTTAATTAGATCACATATCCACTCTAGAAATTAGGATTAATTTATTTTATGGATTATATTTGAACTCTATAAATATATCCTGTGTGGTCTTTTATTACTGATTAAGATCGCACTCTCACAATTTAAACAACTTTCGACCTCTTGTGTTTTTGTATCAATTGTTAAATTTATTGATTACTTTAATTTAAATTAAAACTCAATTAATAGATCATATTAATTTAATTATAGTATCTCATTGATTCAAAATAAATTAATGAATAAGTTTATAGGTAGATTGATTACTAAAAAGAACTACTCTTACATGGGTGGTGTAACCATCGTAGAAACGTTTTGCATGTGAAAAGGATTAGAAAGGGTAGAACCCAATCACATTTATACTATTGATTATATAATAACTATAAATATTAATATAAGAATAAATTTGAACAAAATAGAAGAAAAGTGAATAAATAAAAGAATAAAAAAGAATCTTATTATGATAACACAAACATTACAATATGAGGAAGAAGAATAGGGCTTCGACGAAGGGATCCTTTCTTCAAGAGATACCCTTATTTAATTGCTTGGATAATTGAAATGCAACCTCTTATTCTCTTCTCTAAACTTCCTAATGCACGTCCCAACCCCACCAAATGAAAAAAACACTAATTTACAGAGTGGTGGGGAGGATAGGTTAAAAGTAGTTTCAAGTGTGAATGGGGAATCTTGGCCAAATATTTTATGCCAACTTGAACTGCAAATTTTACCACCAAAATGTGTGAATCGGCTGTCCTTAAATAATAATGATTTGTGAGAAAATTATTCCTAGATCTCCCATCAAAATTTGGGCCTAATCTATGCATGATGAAGACTTTATGTCCCTAATACAGAACCCATGTCCAATCTAGCGAGTCCATACCAACTTTAACTTCATGTACCATTTTTACCAACTAAATGCATGATTTAGCTCTGATTTCCTCAATTAAAGTTGTAAAAAATTATGTCAAGAACACATTTACACAATATTAAGTTCAAATAATTGAAATCAAATTATTTATGTTCGAAATACTACAATGACTTTTTAAAGGGTAAAACTGGAATTTTCTTCAAATTTTCAAATGAATGATCTAATCCCAAATATTACGTAAATGAACATAGTTACCACAATGTGAGGAAATTATATCATTTATTATCAATAAAATATTAAATAAAATTGTTTTTTATCAAAGATATCATCACTTAAAACCATAATGGGGTGTTTAATAGTTTTAACTTATTGTCACAATTAATATTATAGACCTATTACAGTATCCAAAACTCTTAATATATCCTCACATGAAAATATCATGATCTCCAAAGTTATAAAAACTGACCTTTGATACCAAATATATTAACCTATAACTCACACTCCTATATCATTTTCTAAAATCCAAAAGTTTACATTTTTGAATTTAATGTTGATAATTGTGACCCAAAATTTTCATCTAAACCTTAAAAATAAAAAGGGAAACTTGGATCATGTACAACCTCGAGCACCTTTTTGGTTTATATTTTTAGTGAATTAGGAAAAAACTCTTACATGATCAAATCATATCTATTTGGACTCATAAGTAGTAAAAATAACATTTCTCCCACTTAACCTATCTTTTATTATTTCACCATTGGTCATCAACATCATCCTTGTGAAATCCTTTATAGACAGAAATTGTTCAACATAATTACATAAAACTTAGGAAAAAATAAATATAAGAAGGGTGAGCTCATATGATCAGTAATGGTAATCATAGTAATTAAAAATTAAATTTTATCAATGATCATAAGAGTGTATAAGGCTATGATGACATAATCAAAGTGCATGAGCGAATCATAAAGGAAATCATACCCATCAAAACCTAGATCATAAAATATGAAAACATGGAAAAGGAAACAGTCATCAGAATCAATAATCTAAATCCATGTGATATCAATAGTGATCATGAGAAGAATTATAAAGTCATATAAATCATAATTAAAACATATTTGTATCTTGGAACATTATATCATTGAACCCTTACAAATTGGAACAACCATATGCTCGAATTCCAATATAATTCTCTAGAGAAAATAATCATTACCCAATGCATCATAGCACTATATGGATGAACCATTGTATAATATATATCAGGATCACTTGTCTCTACCTAAGTGAACCCATCATTTATAATGTCTAATAACCAAATACATAAATAATTCATGAAAAATCATTGAAACCACCTTTATTCTTTTCAGAATATGATTAACCCATGGAAAGGAAATGGATTCCACAACAATATCATTGAAACATGGTAAACTCATGGAATTGAATTTAGTTTCATAACAATATAATTGAAACATGATTAACCCATTAAAATTAAATGGTATCAATAACAATCTCTTTTAAAAATGATTAACCCATGTAAAAGAAATGGTTTCAATAAAAATATCTTTGAAACATGATTAATGCATGAAAAAGAAATGGGTTCAATGATAATCTATTTGAAAAATTATTAACCCATAGAAAAGAAATGTGTTCTAAAATAATATCTTCGAAACATGGTTAACCCGTGGAAAATAAATGGGTTAAATAACAATCTCGTTGAAACATGATTAACCAATGGAAAAGAAATGGGTTTAATGACAATCTTTTTCAAACATGATTATCCCATGGAAAAGAAATGGATTCAAAATAATCTCTTTTAAATATGGTTATCCCATGGAAAATAAATGGGTTAAATAACAATCTATTTGAAACATGATTAACTCATTCAAATTAAATGGGTTAAATTGTAGTCTCTTTAGGACATAATCAAACAATGAAAATGAAATGGTTTTCACAACAATATATTTAGGATATAATAAACCCATTAAAAATAAATAGTTTCACAAAAATCTATTTAGTAAATAATCAACCAAGTAAAAATAAATGGTTTTCAAAAAAATATATTTAGGACATAATCAACCGATGAAAAATAAATGGTCTTATAATAATATATTTAGGACATAATCAAACCATGGAAGAGAAATGGGTTTCACAACAATATCATTGAAATAAACATAATACATCCAAAGAATGAATGAGGATGGTATCAATCCAAAATATCCTCAGTGGAGGATGATTAAAAACAATTGTTTTTGAAGTTTATGAATTTAAAAGACCTTAAAATATCATTAAAAACATTCTTGAGTAAAATAATCTTTGACATTCAAAAGCGTCTCATACCACTTTGAAAAATTTAAATCATTAACCCCATAAATGTTATAACATTAAATGAAAATTATAAAATCATGATAATAAGTATATTCATGATATAACATTTTAAAGATATATTATATACACCTTATAAAATAATATAGGTGTATAACATTACAAACGTTACAAAGAAGGAAAATTGTGATAACAATCCATTACAGATTTGGTAACTTTGAAATAATAAACCCCATAAAATAATTATCATAAAATAAAATATATAATATCATAATAAATAATTATATTCAATATATAACTTGTCAAATGGTCTTTATATACACCTTATAAAATAATAAAGGTGCATAACATCAAGATATGCCTCAATGAAATGATATTGAAACGAACTCCCTTATCACTTGAGTAACTTTTGAATCATGAGATCCATGAAATAATAACATAAATTGAAACATTTAATATCATGAAATAAATTAAACTCTTTATATAAAAAGTAGTATTCTATTAGATATACCATATAAAATTAACTAGGTGAATAATAACAATTAAGTATCAATGAAATGTAAATTGTGATGAAAACCCTTACCTTTAGTTTGATTTATCATGCTTGTTCTATTTATTCCTGAATAATAAACTTATTTTAATTATATACTTTTTTCCTAACCTTTTACAAGTTTATTTTTACTTTTATTTCACTTATAAAAAATTTATTTTCAATTATATGAACTATAATGTTTATGTTGGATGTTTTGACCATATTCAACATATGTCTCAAAAATGACTTTGATAGGTCGACTATGGTCAATGAGGTCATTATATAAACATATATATAATAATAATCATGAAATAATTATCATATATATATATAAATTAAATTTTTTAAAACTAATCATGAAATATGGTTATGAAAATGAACCAACGTTACAATTATGGAGATGGTATTCCATACGTACCCATGAGTAACATTCACATTTATCAATGATCCTTATGGAAATAAGTTAAGTAACATTTATATTTATAGAATTATAATTATATAATATATTAAATATTATTTAATCATATATAATTACATATATAATTCTTGTGATGTAAAATAAACCATATCACGTCATGTAGGTGGTAGTCCACATGTCCACGAATGATGTTATCACTTTTTCAATGTGTGAAACGGTAATAAAGAAAATAATAAATCATATTTACATAAAGTTAATTATGTCATGAATATATTATAGATAATATTTATGTCACATATGTTTAATCAAACCCATCCTTAATAAATTCTATGTAATGTTTGAACATATCACATTGCTTTGAGGAGGTAGTAGTGCACACATCCAAAAATAATGTTATAATATTTACAAAAAATGAAATACATAAAGGTATGTGTTATATAGAAATTAAATTAAGTATTAAGAAAATATAAATAAAATATATATCATATAAAAATAGGTTTTCTATCATAATTATCAACCATGAGATATATAAAATAAAAAAATGAATGGAAACGTTTCACGAGGCGGTAGTTTGTCGTACACAAAAATTAATTTCGTTACCCACTTGATAGAAGTGTGTGTGGTTGTAGGTATAAAACTTTCATAAGAAAATATCATTATATTTCGGATAATTATTTTATTTTATAATCATTTAATAAGATTAATTAAATTGGTGGATAGAAAAATAAAACAAAAATACACATTGAAGAATGCTACCTCTTTTTCGGGTAACCCCTTTTGGTTTTCACCAAAGGGATTCCTTGGTTGGATTTATTCCCAAATTAAGGAATCTAGGACTAGTTATGGGATGTTATTATAATATTTTTTTCAGGTTTTATACAAGGCAAAGGTCTTTAGATTCGTGATGAGATGATGAGGATGAGAGGAGGAATTTTATAAGTTGAGGGAGAGGACACTTTGGGTATTATTGAAAATATTTGAGTACTCCCCATGTTTTAATTGTCCCCAAAATATTAAAAATAGACCAATATAGATTATTATAGTTTTAAGGGTATAAATATTTGAATAAAATAATTGTTATACTATTTTAGGGTCATTTTTACACCTTATTTTCTATGTTTAGTCATTAATTATTCTCATTTTTTCGGAATCACTATAATTAATTTTTAATTAGTTTCATTACAAATTTTGTTCAAAAACTAATTTGAACTTATTAGACTTTATAAATTATTATTATTACTAATATGGAATCTATTTTCTAAAATTCCAATCACAGAAGTGGTATAAATTAATTTAAAATTAATCTCACAAACAGGACGACAAAGTGGGTTTTTAAAGTAAAAGGTTCAAAAGTTTTCTAAGTTTGTATATATAGATTCAATGTGAAATTGTTCCAAAAGACTAAATTTTATTAAATTATATAAAATTGATCTAATTATACTTT
This sequence comes from Viscum album, assembly GCA_963277665.1. Taxonomy (NCBI): domain Eukaryota; kingdom Viridiplantae; phylum Streptophyta; class Magnoliopsida; order Santalales; family Viscaceae; genus Viscum; species Viscum album. Next base: position 686,214,747 of record OY728165.1, read on the forward strand.
AAACCAAATTATAAATATAATTTAACATAATAAATTATTCATAATAAAAGGCAGTTTTCAATTAAAATTCAGTGTAATTCACTCTTCATCAAAATGTTCATCTCCTCATAAAAATACCAAAAATTCCAAAAAAGTAAATTTTTGTATTCCTATTTAGTAAAAAAATATTTTTTTAAGTAAAAAATTATAAAAGTTTCAAAAATTAAATTTAAAATTTGTGTTCCATTAAAAGGTGCTAAAATTGCCCTTAAAAATATGTAGCTTTTTATGCTTAAAAAATGATTTATTCTTATCTTAACACTATCAAAGTTATTAGATGAATTTAAAAATATTTTATTAAATATATAACATATATATTTCATTAATATATATCACTAATAGTAATTAATTTAACTTATTAAGATAAAATTTTATTCTGGTCATAAAAATTATTTTCATAAAAACAAATCTTTTATATTCATTTTTACTTTATCGTCATTTATAATTAATCAGTGACAATTGAATTTATTTTATAAACTTGTGTAAGATATATTTTTATAATTTATTTTATCTAATTCATTTTTTCTGTTAAAACGTCTAGGTAATAACAATTCTAATATTAAAAATAGTATAATGTTTCCAGGTAAGACGCGGGTTTCTATGTAACATAAGTTATCGAAGAAACTCGATGTTACAGGAAATTCCAGATAAACTTTGTCTTATGTATAATTATATCTAAAATATGCATTGTTAGTTACTCAATATATCAACTAATTTAAATAAATATGAAATAATAGATATTTTTTACTATTTAATGTCCAATATAGTCATTATAATATAACAATTGGTCCATAAATGGGGTATATTATATATTTATTAATATTTAAAAATAACATGACAGATGATTGGATTTTTATTAATTTTAAATCAATTAATAAAAAACAATAATGTCAATTTTGACATTATTCATTTGATTTGAATTTAAAAATATCAAGATAATAATTGAATTTGAATATTTTAATTCAATATCTATTTATAATTAAATATTAATCTAAAAAATAAATAAAAACAATAATTAAATCAATTTTATTCACTTTTAATATTTTTTGTATCCATTATTTTATTTTATTATTAACTAAAAAAAGTTTGCTTTGGTGTTTCATAGGAATATTAAATAACTAATTCATCTATAAAAATTAAATATAAATTATTATGATAAAAAAACTAATTTATATTTCAAAATAACATATATATATCTGAACTAATGTGTTTTTTATATCCCAAAGCTTTATAGATATTAAAAGCATGGAATGTCCTTTTTTGTCTTTTTCTTTACTTATCTTATTATATGTCACTTTCATAGGAAAGGGTCCTAAAAATTCATAAAATTCAGACACAAATACATAAGGGTAAAAATATAGCCATTCAATGATTTTTTAAAAAGGTTTTTATCATTATTAGACATTATATTCTAAGTTTAACCATAAGTAAACTCATTTTTACCATCATCACTATAATTATTTTTAACTATTTTCACTCATCGTTTGGGTAAAAAATTAAGTTTAAATTATTAGACATTATAAATTATGATTATTCCAAATATATAATACATTATTTCAAATTAAATATATAGAAGTGAAAAAAAAATTAAAATTAATCTTACTTATTTGATGAGGGGGCGAGTTTTTGAAGTGAAAATATTCAAAGGTTTTCAATGTTTTTATATGTAAATTCAATAATTAAATGATTCTAATGACCTAAATTGGATTAATATATGTAAAATTAAACTATTTTTACTTTAAAACCAATTAAAAATATAATTTATCATTATAAATTATTTAAATTAAATACAATTTTTCAATTAAAATTTAGAATTTCTTACTATTCATCGAAAAATGATACATTTCAGAAAAATACAAAAAATTGAAACTAATATAATTTTGGTATTATAATATAAAAAATTAAGTTTATTTTTTAAAATAAATTTTATAAAAGTGGTAAATTTTAATTTTAAATTATGTTCTCCAAACACGTTTATACCGTCTTTTAGAAAAAAATATTATTCTCCATAAAACATTTATTTTTATTTTAAATGATTCTTAATTTATTAATAATCAATAGATAACTAATAAACATGTGTAAAATATATATTTTCATAATTTATTTAATACATTTCATTCCCACTATTCAAACAACTAGGTAATAACTATTATATTAAATAATCATATTAATAGTATATTTTATTTGGTAAAACTTGGTCATGCTTGTAATGCAAGTGATCAAAGAAACTCTTTGTGGCATGTAATGAAAGCTAACTCAGTTTTGAATTAATTTCAAGCTATAAAATAGATTTAATTTATTTGAAATAGTAAATATATCAAAAACTCTCAGGATGTTATATTCATTTGTATGTTTGGTGTTGCGTGTCACACACGCAATTGAATAAGATGTTATCCTTTTATAATTTTATGGTGTTATAAATAATATTCTAGAAGATTTAGAGGAAAATTAATACATGAAAAAAAATGTGAGGAGTAATTGAATCCACTGTAATGTTCAAGTCAAGTTTATTAATAGAAAAAATCATAAAGTTCTATATTTTTTATATATCTATTAGAAGTTTTATGAGCCAATTTGAGATGAAAAATTCTAAATGAATGTGATTGTTGAAGTATCCTTGAGAATAGAAAAACATATCTTTGATGATCAGAAAGATTTAAGAGTGTTTATAATGGTAATCATTATTCTGTTAAGAGAAATATAGGATCAAAACATCACAAATAAATTGTTCATGGACATAAAATTCATAATGATAATGAATATTTACTAACATTAATCAAATGAATATGTTAATTTTCATGATAAAATAAAAAACCTTCATGAAGGGTTGAAGTCATTTTAGAATAATTTTATTAAAAAACTCACACAATTTTGTTTTTTTGTTTGATTTGATTTCAAAAAAATCATTAAAGGTTCATTGATCATTATTTATTGTTTTATTGATGTTTGGAATGTTTTTCTAAATGTTATAAAAAGTTATAGTATATGTCCTTGGATTTCAAATTAAGTGAATAAAAAACCCAAAGATTAGAAAAATATAAGTTACATAATGTTTAAAAAAAATCTTTCATATTTATCATGATAATATAATGTATACAAAATGGAAAATCAACAACCATATTTAAATATAGAAAAACTAATTTTATTATATGTTTGTAAGTTTCATAAAGCAAGATTTAAATTTACCACATGTAGTAAGTTGTTTTGAACAAGATTGAAGTCTATTAAATGTATCCATTTTATTAAAAATGTATCGATTTTATTGAATGCAACGTAAAATTTATCAAAGTATGAGATTCATGAAGAGTTATAAGAGTTTTACCAAACATAAATTAATTTCATTAAATAAATATAGAGTATATTCTCAATGAAACACGTATGTAGTATGTTAAATGAATATCTAAGGTTTAGTTTTCAACACAACATAATTTTGGAAGAGTCTGCTCCATGTTTCTACTAAATTCAATGATTATATATTATTCATGATGAAAGATTGGGTTTTTTCCTTGTAATTTCAATGTCAAGGGAAAGAGAAAAAATGACTATGTAATAAATATAATATGTAGGAATAAACTTTAAATCAGATTCAATGTGTGTAGACTATACTCAACATGGTTGAGGAATGGTTCTACCCAATGCAATTGAGATAAACGTTGCTTAACAAATATAATCAAAATAATAACCTATAGCAGATTTTAATTAAACACATTATTTTTTTTATGTGAGTTTCTATTAAATTCATATTCAAAGAGTGAAATGATGTTGATCTAAAGTCATTTTATCTTAAAGAAGAAAAGTGAAACTGACTTTCTGATTTATGAATCTATTTTTTTGGATATTTTTGGTTGACTAAAATAAAATTTGAATTTTTTCTAATATGAAAGCTGATAAATTTATGTCTCCTAAAAGAGTATTAAACATCAGTTTGATATAGTTTTAATCTATTTTACTAGTTTAATAATGTAAAAACGTGAATAATTTTGACGATTTGAAGTACAACAAAAAACTCGAATGAGATATCTAAAGGTTGATAGGTAATAGAGATAGTCAGCTAAAATAACTAAAGAATAACTTTTATAACCCTACCCAACTAGAATTTCTCTTAGTAAAATATAAAAGCTGAGTATTACCCCCAAAACCCACCTCTAAACATCCATATAATGGAGACTAGCATCAAAGGTATAAAACACACATTTGGGAGGAATTTCCCCCATAAATACTAGGGGAAAACCACTAATTAACGTCAAATAAAATATATAAAATAAATCAAAGATCACACAATTCATGTAATGCCACACATAAACCAAAAATAATATCAAAACAATATAAACCCATATGAAAGTGACTCTAACTCCAATGGTCACCAAAATAAAGTAATTTCTAACTCGATCACCAACTCCTTCATTAAAATATTGAAAAATTGGATACAGAATATAGAGGTGACCATACACATATACTCAGTAGAATCCTTACCAAAGACTCTCTTAAAAATTTAGAATGATCAAATTGATGCATTGGTGAATAAATAGTGAAACCAACTCATTATCTGACTAGTTCTTCTACCATCCAACCTCATTAAATATCACTCACAAAATCTGTATACATGTATAGTAAAATAATATCAAGGAAATATATCATGAAGGAACCTCGTACCTACATCCCCACTAAACTATCCACTTTCATGCTCTAACATCATATGTCCTAAAACATCAATCCCTTCTATACTCATATAATTACTTACCACATAACCACATCATATCCAAACTCACACAACCTTAACCACATAGCATATCCACAACCACATAAAAACATATATTTCATATATTTCATACCACCATATAATCGTACCATTGTCTCATCATCAAATCATCACTACGTTACTACATCATTACAACATCATTGGACACCATAACTTAAATCCATCATTGTTGTTGTTTATACCCTAAAATCATGAAATTGTTGATTTTTAGTGTTTGTGACCTAAATTCCATCAAGTTTTGTTGTCTTAGGGATTAATTTTACCTTGTAATATATATTAACAACATTAATTTATCATTAATTTATTTTTTTCATATAACATCGTAGATAATATGATATATACCATTAAAATATATGTATTACCACATAATCTGTGATAGATGATCATCATATTGGGTTTTTTTGGATATATTAATATCAGTATAATTTGGATCACTTTTATATATATACAATTGATCACTCATAAGATTCCAGTTGGTGAACTTCAATTTAGTTTGACCTGGTTAAAATACATCACATGAATTGACATATATGTGCCACTGGTGTTTTTTAAGTGAACATTGGCTATGGATCCAACAACTTGAGGTTGTCAAATAGGTTCCCTACTTGTGAAATTTCATACTTTGATGCATATATAAAATCATTTTAGAATTCAGATTAATAAAATGTAATTGGGTTTGAAATTAATCAAGTAGATATATTTGCTTAACCAAGAAAGGATGTGTATGTCCATATGATGGGTTATGACATCATATACCTAAATTGAGTTTTAACTAAGTGCATATCCATGCAATGATAATAATGTGTGATGTAATTTTATAATATTTAGTCGTCTCGGGAATTGATAAAAGGAGATAATCTATACATGATTGACATTATCCATGATCGTGTTTAATATTGATGTCAACAAAAAAGAAACTTATTTAATATATATGAAGTGGATTAGAAAAAAACTAATCCCATTGAAATTTGGGTAGATATGATGTGTTGATAGATATCACACTTAGTTTATAATTATGAATGATATTCATGATCATTGCAAAATTTAAAAAACACACATAGAATCACACATAAGATAATGCTAATTGATATTTTTGGATTAATCTAATTATTTCATGTGTAAATATGTTTATTTTTATTAAAAAACATAAATAAGATTTGTGTTTTTTGAATTTTTAATTTTTAATTAAATAATATTTATTTAATTAAATAATTATTGTAGCATCATAGTATAAATAATGAGTTATTAATAATATTAAAACTAAAGTATGAGGAACTGAAAAACCAAAAATAGAATTTGGGCATGCGATTAGAGTAATGGGCTTCCAAGTCCCTTTACATGAGTAAAAAATCATAGATATTGTTAAAGAGATCATTTAAGTACCCCCCCCCAATAGTTTTAACCTATTTTTAGGAACATTAATGCACCTCCTAAGGTGGTTTGGGACTTAAACCACTTTGGGAATCTATTTAATACTCCAACTAAACTTTGAAGGGAATATATTGATCCTACTTAGATTTGATTCATGATTAGATTAATTTTATTCTATTAAATTCCCATTTTCTATAAATATAAAAGATATGTGTGGTATTCATCTCATTTAAAAGAAATAAAAGGTAGTTCTTAAAGTTATTTAGTTTACTCATCCAAGAGAAGGTCCCCTAGATTTCCTCATTTGAGGGAGTTCCCTAGTTTTACTCATATGAGATGTTCACTAATTTATTTCTCATTATTACATCCATACTTTACCTATGATGAGTAAATAGAATTGATTAGATAATAAAAGGATCAAACCAAGGTGCTGGTTATTATATTTATTGATGAATACCAAAGGAGAGTTGAATTAATCAATTCAAGTTTTATATAAACACTCCAAACATTTTTAGTTTTTTTATTATCATTTAAATTTACTTTTTATGATCTTATATGAGTTTTAATATTACTTATGTTGCATACTGAGTGTTCATAATTTCATTAAAACCATATATTATTATTATTACAAAGATTAAAGAGTTAACTGATTCATGGGAACTCCCATGCATAGATATAGGATGAAGTGCGGCTCATTTCTTGGTAAATTAATTATTAATGAAAACAGTTTCACTAACCTATGTGTTGTGGTAATAGAGTGATCTGATAGGTTCATATGGATTATATGATGAACGTGTTCACATGAGGTATATAATTCTACAACCCTGTAGTGTTATCATATCTACACTCGATAAATGAAAAAATATATAAAATAAAAGTTAAAATATTGATAATATATTCACATCATCTAAAATATATTTAATAATCACATGAAAAGTTGATGAAATTTTTGATGTTGTGATCACTCTTTTTAAGGGTAATTCTAGGTATTGGTTTTTCACTCAATATTTTTGTGAAATTTCACATAGCCAATGCTCTTATCTACTAAAACACTTAAGAATGATAGATCTTTATAAATTATTGAAACTTATATGCATACATAGAAAAATTTTATGTAATGTGATTATGTATTGAACATTTTAGGATGTATAAAAGTAAATAAATTAAGTAATTGCTATGAATAAGATACAGGGAGTATGTATAAGATACATAATACTAAATTGTTGTGAATATTATTATGCAATGTATGTATATGATACATATAAAATTGAGAGAATTTATATTAAATATTTTATTAAATACCTATGTTTTATATGTCTTAAATAAGAATCACATTCATCATTACCTTCAATGATTAAATACATGGGTTGTGCTTATCCAGTAATTGATAATATATCTTTTTTAGGAAAAAATGATAATAATTATCCTGATGTGAATATTGGGTGACACTTAACTAGGTAACCCAATAGAAATGCAACCTAAAAGCATGGTGTGAGAATATTCATGAGATAAATTAGAAGATATATTTTTCACTCAATAATATAATAATTTAATTTTATATAGTTAACATGATTTGTTTACTAAAATATAAAATGATTAAGAGATGATCATAGCTAAGTTAAAACATGTAGAAATATAGAACTTAGTAAACTAGATTTATAATAGTAAATGTTATTATTTTATTGGGAGCATATTAAATAAAATACCATATTGAATAATAATTTAAATGATACTAATAATGACACATTTTATTTTTGATACTCATGGAATTAAACACAAAATCAGATTAATCAATGAAATTAGTCCTTTTGAAATAAAACATTAACGGTGCTAATTTCGCTGATTGGTATAATAATTTGACAATTTCTCTCAAAAAATATTTTTACATATAGTAAAACCACACCATATGAAAAACAAAATCTACCACACATGATATGAATTATGATTTTAAAAATTATAAAAAGGTTGCACATGACATAAACACTGTTATTTTATAAACCATGATTTCCAAGATTCTGAAGTTATATAAAGACATGGAAACATTCAATGTGATTAAATGGATTAATATTCAATCAAATAATCATAGGTTTGATAAAATATATGTTATAGATGTCAATTTCTCTAACAATAAATCATGGGTATTAGATATTGGATGTGCATTAAATATTTGTGGTAAATAAACATATGAGTAGGGAATAGATCAATTGTTGATGTATCATCTATGGAGATGGTGAATTTATTTTTTCCTAGTTTATTATCATTAATACTAAAAGTATGTTATCATGTACCTTAGATAAATAGAAAATATATTTCTATATCTTTCTTAGATAATGAAGGATTTTAATTTGTAATAAATAACATTTTTTGTTTTAATTATATGAAAGAAATTATTTATAGTTATACTAACATGTTTAATAGATTATATATATTGGATAATGAAAATATTATCTATAATATAAATAATAATAAGGCCAAAATTAATGATCTAGACTCTGATTTTATTTTTCATTATTTCCTAGACCATATCTCATTCAAACACTCAATAATGATAGATTACTGGATTTGAATTATTATGGATCATATTATATATGTAAATATTATTTATTAAAAAAATAAAAAAAAACATTTTAATAGTAAAGGAAAAATTATTAATGATTTATTATAACTCACACAATTTGATGTATGTAGTCTTATAAGTAAAGTATATCAGTGTGTATTTCAAGACTTAGTTAGCTTTACTAGTGACTTAAGTAGGTATGGGTATATGTATCTTTTTAAACACAACTATGAATCCTTTGAAATGTTTATAGTGTTAAAACTTAATAACAAATTTAAATTATAAATAAATATTAATACACATCAATTTAATTATGTAGGAAAATATTTTTTGTAAAAAAATTCATGATTATCTATGAGATTATTTTATAGTATCAAAAATAACTCCACCTAGTACACCATAATTAAATGATGGATTAGGAAATGGAAATCAAGATTTGTTGGACATGATTTATTCTATGATGATTCATCAATATCTTCCTATATATTTTTTGTGTTATTCTCTAGAAACTACTTAATTTACAATAAATTTTGATTCATCAAATTCTATTAAAAAGACACCACATGATATATGGTTGGGGAAGCAAACCAATATATATTTCATTAAGATTTGGGGTTTTGAATCATATTTATAATGTACTACCTTATGTAAATTGTAACTCAAATTAGATAAAATTATTTATTGGTTATATCATAGAGATAGTTGGTTATTATTTTTATAATCCATTAGAAATAAAAAAAAAATTATTGTGAAACATTTTTTCTTTTCAGAAAGGGGATTTATTTATAAAAGGAATATTTAGATTAAATATGAACTTGTTGAAGTTAAAGTACTATGAGATTATGTTAATCCTAGTATTGATTAGTCATAAGCACTAATGTTTTTTGGAAAATGAGTTATATTAGTATACATAATAACTAATAAGGTCTGGTATATTTCATCAAGAACCTGAGTGTAACATTCCTGGATTGGTTCACCTCCATCGTGACCAAAATGAGTCACTATATACCACAGGCACACCTCCTCATATTCCAGAGGCTGCTGACTAGTAGTGGGGTATGATAATAACAGGGGGGGACTATACCCCCTAGATTAAGTAACCATAAATAATGACAAAGGTCAAAACAATAACATATATCTAGAAAAAACAAGAATAAAAAACCATAATATCTAGATTTCATGAAGTAAAAAAAGTCATGTTATAATAATATAAACACGGAACATGTCATATAAGTCCAAATAAGATCCCCCATGGGTATAACATACATAACATGGCTAAAAATAAACCAAGTTAACAACAAAATGGAGATAAGTGAAAAACTAGTTTCGAGACCTGACCTGGTCCCATATCCTGATCTCTATCTTGAATAACTACATCTACCATCATGTATAAATTCATTACCCTTATCCTAGCTATAAACCATAATGTTTTCTTGGGTACCCATGGTGCCTGAGTAGGGTGTGAGTACAAATTAATAGATTTCCACCAATGATTACCCTAAATGTATCTAGTCTAAATGATGTACATGTTGATGTTTCATAATAGATAACTGGAATAAAAATAAAATAAATCATTATCAGTGTTCAGGTTCAATGGAGACACCTGAGATTAACCATATTTACTTCATCCAGTATTGAAGTGTCTCTAAACTTGGTATATACTCAAACCTAATGTTATATATGCACCCACCATGCATACCATATCACCACATTACTTGTAATCTACAACAAGGTTCAGAATAAAATATTCCCTCCCTACCCACATATAACATCAAAGTCTAGGGATTAGAATGGAACCCACCCCTAGAACCATCTCATGCCATACACATATAGGGGGGATTTTACCCACCCCTGGAACCATATCATACCATCCAAACACAGGGGGGAATGCCTCATTCCCCTAGAACCATCTTATATCATCCACAAATAAATGGAATAGATCCTACCCTATGAAATGTATCTAATCATACAAACAAAGGGGGAATAGATCCCACCCCTAGAACCATCTCATATGATCCACACATAAATGGGGAATGGATCCCTCCCATGGAACCACCTTTGGTTGAATACACACCCAACCCATTACCATTTTATTAACATTTAACTAGTTTTCAAAATTAAATATAATATACCATTAAAATTACATATTTAAACATAAAAAAATACCATTTATATTTTATAATTGACTATCAATTCCCAAACATAACATTATTGTTTTTCAGGGGGGGTTATCACTCGCCCAACCTAAACACATGGATGGGTCTCAATGAATCATTCATGTGATCAACAAAGTTACAAACCCATTCTCACCAATGGATACTCGCATTCTATTCCACACATACCACTAATTCTCTACCTAGGGTTAATTATAGGGAATCTATGTATAGCCTACTATATCACATTTCTGATTTAGATCACCCATCTATCTTCCCAAAAAAATCTATTCTATTTACTCAACGAATTCCTCATATGATGACCAAATGTATAGGCTCAAAAATTATCAATGGATTACCTATTACTCAAACAAGTTTATTCAAATATAAAAAAAATGAAAAATCCAATTAATTAATTTTTAGGTCATTCACACTTTAGGTTGGTGTGACGACCCATCATACACACATAGAAAAATAAATTATACATTATTGACAGCTTAGTGACCACATACCATTTTCCTAAATGAAGATACCTATTGAATATCAACCACTGATCCAAGACCAAATGGATGAAATTAAATAATCTAAAAAACCAATGGAATTATTAAAATTTGGTGATAATAGTTAAACCATCAAGAAATATTGATAGAAACCAAATAAGGATCAAATAGGAGAAATTAAATTACCTCTATATATCACTAAGAACAAATGGAACTTGGTTCAGATTATCAATAAGAGATAAACTAGCTTAAAATAGAGATTAAAAAGTGAGAGTGAAGGGTGAGGTGTGTGTTTCTATGATGACTGAGGGTCCCTCATTTACTAAATTTTAATAATAATACTATTTATTGTATTAAAATTTTAAAAACACTTTTTAGTTCATGAATTGTGGTGTGACCACATTGGTCTCAACATAACATACCTTTAGAAACACCCCACCCCCTCATGGTGTGGCTCCTACGATTAGAGAATTTTACAACTCTCACAGATAGAACCAAAACCCATTCTCTAGGATTTCACGATATGTCGTCCCCCTTTAGGGTGAAACTTGTTCACCTATCCTAGATTCATGGAACATCTCCTCTCAATACATAATTCTCCCTTTCTATCTTTCATGTTTCAACCCAATGATTCATGTTGTGACTAGTCTCCGTCATATAATATTATTAATCATGTGCATTCATTACCATTGTGCATCAATCTCAAATGTGATGAGGTCTCTCCTAATGTGAGTTTAAGAATAGATCATATGAATCCCTCATCATGGAATAATTATTTTGGTCATGGTGAGGTCTTCCCTAAAACTATGAATATTTAATCTCACACAAGCCTCACCACATCATAACTCCCTAGTCCACAGTGAGACCTCTCCTAGCACTAGAAGATTTAATATCACATAGGCATGCATCATGGTGAAGAATTCCTGTTTTGTGGTGAGATGATAACCGTTTAGACCCCCATCATGATGTAACCCTCACTCGTCAATGTATGATGATCCATATATAACATATTTCCATCTTGAACCTAGATAAAACTCCTAGAAACATATCTAAGGCTCTCTTTAACACCTCAAAAATTCTTAAAATAAAAAGTATATAATATTTTTTAAAATAAAAAAATGGTTCATGCCTTAATATTTTCTAGGGTGTTACTACCTTCCCTTCATATAACTAATTGTCCTCTTTTTACATTATTAGGAATCACATGGCCTCATTGGAAAATAAATCTGGACATTATTCATGCATGTTAGTCTCCCACTCTCATGTCTTCTCCCAGATACGCATGTGCTTCCACCATCCACACACTAGATGAATTATATTCTAGTGCATAATCTTCTAACTCTTATCCAGAAAATGAATCTGTCGATTCTTGAATGACTTGTTTCATCACAACTTGAAATTCTTAACTTTTACCACATGAGAAAGATTGGGATGATATATTCTAATCTGAAATATAGAAAATACATCATCCATGGAACTAAAATGATGAGGAATATCCAAATGGTATGCTACTATACGGACTCTCTCTATAATACCAAACATCCCCATGAACCTGGTCACCAATTTCCCTTACCTAGAAATATAATGAAGCTCAAATATAGGTTACATTCATCGGAATACCATATCACCCACCTAGAACATTAGAGAATGGTGTCATCAGTTAATATATGACCATCACCTTCTTTAAGTAGTTGATAAACACTTATTAAGGAGCCAGATATGCTTCAATGTATCATATATAAGACTTGACCCAATAATAACTGGCTCTCCAGCCTCCATCCAATATAATAGTGATCAGTATATACTATAGTATAAGCTCTCAAAATAAACCATATTAATTGAATATTGATAACTATTTTTGTAGGTAACCCCTATAATCTCTATGTGACTCATCCATGAACCCCTAAAATCTAGAACTCATGCCTGCAATATGTCCTCTAATATCTAGATGGTACAATCAGATAATCCATCTATCTGAGGATGATAAATAGTGATTAGATGAACCTATGTGAAACCCTCACTAGAAGATTGGTGATAAATTTTAATCTAGGTATAAAATTATTCTATGAGGAAACCCATTTAGACATATTATATCTCATACATAGATATTTTCCAACTCATCAATAGAATAGGTCTATCAGATTGGTTGTAAAGTGGTAACCTTATTTTATATGTCCATAACTACCCCCAATTAAATCACTAACTTAGGGAATACATATCAACCCCATCACAAAATCAATGGTAAAATCATCCCACTTCCACTTAGGAATGGGTAATGACTGGAGAAGACTCATACGTAGTTGATTATTATCTTTAACTCACTAACATCTGGAGAACTATGTAATAAAACCCATTAAGTCCTTTTTCGTTCTATCCCATCAGTACTATATAAAAATATCATGTTACATGTTGGTCAAAACTGGGTGAAAATCCTATCTCAGGTCATTTAAATCCCTCATTGTCTCGTGATTCAAGTCTATAAGGACCACAACACGACATCAATGATAAAGGATCTCATCTACATCAAGACACTAATCATGTAGAATATTCCCACCATACATATTGTTCCTTATTACCAGATAGTTTGATTTTGACAAATTATTCCCTTTCACCCTCCTTGGGAGTGAAGATAGGATAGAAAATGGTGTAAGGGATGTTCACCCCTAATACTTTTGAACACCAATATTTAAATCAGTGGAAAGGTACATCATCTTACAAATTCTTCTCAACTCCTCCACTACCTATCATAGATTCTTGCAACCCAGTGCATCAGTAATAACATTACCCTTTCTGGGGATATATTCTATATAAAAATTAAAATATTGTATGTACTTAGTCCATCTTCGTTGTTAAAGGTTTATGTCACCCTATCAAAAAATATATCTCAAGATCTTTTTATTTGTGTATATCATAAATGTCTTTTATAATAGATATGGTTTCCAACACCACAAGTCATGATCCACCACTTCTATTTCAATATTATGTGTTAGGGTAGTTTTTCTCATATAAGCTCAACTTCCAAGACACATAAGAAACCACACAATAATCCTGTATCAGAACAAATTCAAGAATTACTCTTGATGCATCATAATACAACATATAATATTTACTGAGATCAGGTATTTTCAAGATTGGTGTGGTTATAAACCTCTATTTCAACTCCTAAAAGGATAAATCATAAGCATATAACTAGAGAAATTTCACCCACTTCTTGGTCAGGAACATCATCATTTCTTCGAATTAGGAGAGGTCTTGTATGAAACTCTGATAGTAACTATCCAATCCCCAAAAACTTTAGATCTCAAAAATATTCTTTAGTCACTCCCAATAAACCATAGCCTCAACCTTATCGGGGTCTTCTAACATACCATCTTCTGATATAATGTTCCATAAGAAGTGCACCTAGTCGATCCAAATTTGACACTTAAAGAGTTTGATATACAATCAATTCTCTCTAAGTGTATTGAAACAAATATCCAAATGTTAAGAAATATCCTCCCTAGATTGAGAGTAAATTATAATATAATTTAAAAACATAGATATAAAACAGTAAAAGTATGGAAGAATTAATTCATCAATCCATAAACACCTTCATTGTGTTTGTTAGAGAAAATGGAATCCCATGGTACTTGTATAGAATATACTAGTTTCTGAATATAGTATAAAATATTATATAAGGATTCACCCTAAAATTATGACAATATAATCATAAATCAATATTAGGGAATGATCTAGCCCTTCCCAAATAGTCAAATAGATCATTCGTATGCATAAGTGGATATCGGTTCTGAAGGACCCTAGACCACCCTGAGAGGGGGGTGAATAAGGGTGTCAATTTTTTCTATACTTTACTAGATCTTGTTCCCAGATTGGTAGGAACCCTTTTTAAAAAATATATGATGGATATGTGTATTAATTAAAACATTCACATATAGAAGTATAGTACAACACTTTTTACTTGGTTCACCACTTAGGGTTATGTCCAAGGATCATACACCGACTGGTTATTGGTCGTACCAAATTCCATTATTCTTCACTAGCTATGGATTAAAAAGGTTTGGGTATAATAACTTAGTCCCAGGAACACTAAATTTACAATGGTTTAGGGATGTCCAACTACATTCCTCATATCACATCTTTTGACTCCTCCTGGCTCACTTCCTTGGGAGAGATCTCACTCAATTTATTGACTTTAAGGTCGCTTCAACAGATCGGCATGAAAAGTATTTCTCTCTATTCATCACGAGAGACTGCTTGCATTGAAGCCCCGAATTGATTCTCTTTTATATTAATTTTTATCCTTTAGTTAAATTACTGAAATCACTAAAAATTCTTCTTCTTTTTATTATAATCAAAAACTCCCTTTAGGATGTTTTCTTTTCCAAAAACTGTCCCAGATTCTGTCGATTGTCTCTAATCTCCGTATCATGCTTGTTTTGCATACCACACCTATTCTGCATACCACCCCTACTCCGAGTACTGCACCTACCCCACACACTACTCTTTCCCCATGCACCACACATGCCCCACACACTGCACCCACTCCATATACCAGGCCTACTCCGCACACCGCGCCTGATCCGCGTACTGCACCTGCTCAGTAAACTACACCTACTTCGCGTACTGTGCCAACTCTGTGCACCACATCCACATACTGCCTCCACGCACTAACTTAGTGTAACACCTTCACATGCCACTTCTACGTACTACCTTCACGAACCTCCTTCATATACTTCCTTCATGTATTGCATGTACGTACCACCTTCATGTACTATCTCATCCTAAAATGGACTTCTTCTTCATATTCTGTGAATTATTTTGTCTCCCGCATATCAATTTTTCTTACGCAAAATCTATTCTGCATACTAATCCTTCCATTTTTGAGAATCGTTTCACCTTTCACATACCACTTCATCATACGTATAATCTCATCGATGTACCACTTTCAAACTTAGATGAGTTCTTCTAGAGAGATGAAATTTTCTTACCCAATTCACTCTCCCTTAATGATGGGATTATCACTCCTTATATAAGAAAATAACTCTAAAAATTTTTCCAATCTGTTTTACCCAAATTTTCAATATGGGAAAATATTCACCACATATTGAACTTCATCCATGTACTGCAATCCTCCACCACGTACCGCTCCTATTTCTCAAACCGCAGTAATCCTGCAAACCTTTAGTCACGTACTGTAAGCATGTCGGTCCGCGTACTGCAACCCTCATGAAAACTTCAAACCTTCATCACGTACCATTGTCTGTTGCACTATGTACTACATCTCTTCTACCAATGAAGATCCATTCCGTGTACCACAACTCTTTCCACATAGAACCATTATCATTCTGCGTACCACACACCTTCACCGTGTATCATCACTGTAAACCATTTTTGGTTCTTCAAACCACTTCGTTTACCATTTTCCACTGCTAGGTACATGGTCAGGAACCATTCCTAGAACATGGAATGTGGTCTATGCTATGAGGTACGTGGTTTTCTTATTCTGCCAATTTCCTTCATTGTTCTGTATCTTGTTCACTCTTATGCATAAATTCATCCATTTCCAAAAAAAAATCTTAATTTTGAGGTCCAACAATTTGGAAAACACTGGGAAATAGCACCACCATAAATATCTAATTAGGCAAGAACACCCTTGATAATTCACTATCATCTTTCTTCTTCAAAAATAATCTACTTTCATAACGAACATTATCTGTCATGATATATTGTCTTTGATTGATCACTTTTAGCATCATCAGATTATACAGGGAAAGTACTACAACTTCTACGTCTTCCGCCAATATCAGTCTTTCCAGTCAACACTGAATTTGACAGGAATTATCTTCTCATATTTTTATGATCATTCATAAATATTCAAATCTCCACATTATACCTCATGAAATAATGCATGTCTATCCAAGTAGGCTCTTTCATGGTCTCTTTGAATAGTGAGATGTTGCATGATCACTTTATAACATCTCCTTCTTCATTTTGATCTCCATTGACAACTATTGATAAAAAATAGCCTTATAAAAAAAGTGGTCCCAAAAATCTCCCCCTTTGTATTTTTTTTCAATATTGTAAATTCATCCTAAAATTAATGTGTCAATATCAAAATGAGAATCTTCACTCTCACCTTTTTATTTTTCTTTATCTCTCACTTTTCTAACATTCATTTCACTTTATCTCCCCCTTATTGATCATAAATACAAAGTTCATGAGAAATGGGTTTCAGTCATTTCTTAAGCAATGTGTCATCAATCATTTTACTCTAAGTGTACTTGAGTAATGATCAGTGTAGAAAATAAGAGGATTTTATTTAGAAAACAATGTTTTCCATTATTCACTGATCATGAAACCACATGAGATGAGAACTCATGCACTTCATATTCAAGGGTTTTCCACTTTAATTCTAGGATAAAGAAATTTAATGTGATAGGGAGTAATCAATATGAAACTCTTGCATTCACTTCAACAAATAGATCAAAAACATTCAAGTGCAATTGGCAGGATAAGTGGCCTTAGGGAACTTCCATTCTTCTTATGTCACTAATTAATTCTGTTACTCCCCCTTTGTAAAATGATCTTAATTTTGAGTAACCAAGGAAAAGAGATTGAGTAATGAAATACCTTTACCAATGACATGTTCTTCAAGAAATTTTCAGAGTAATTGAATTTAATACTAACTGAAGTTGATATTGATTGAAAAAATAATTCTGGCAGCTTCTTCATTTGTCTCCCCCTCAAGGGAAACACTCCTCTTCATCTTCATCAAGGGTTATCCTTCATCATTATAATATTCAAATATCAATTGAAGAATCTTCCAAGGATGAAAACTTCTTCATCTTAACTATCAAGAGTTGAAAGCATTTACTACTTCTCAGGTTCTCCCCCTGAGAGCATGATTCACTTTCAATTCCCTGCACTATCAGTACAAATACAATACAAAAATGAATAAGGGAATAAGGTGGTTCCTCCTTGCATCTTCAATGTGAGAAGAAAGGATGAGATGGTTTTATCAACCAAGATGCTCTATTTGATCCAGTCTTAATTCTTGCACATCTGAACATATGTTCTGATACGTGTTGATGTGGCATGGATATCTTCACATTTATTTCTACTTTGTGTAGTGAATTTTTCTTCTTAACATACATCATTAATAATACATTCTTACTCCTATTAAGTAATACCTCTTTTATGGTATTAAGGTTAAAAAACCTTTTTCAATGTGACCATATTTCATAAATCTCTCACATAGAACTTCTTTAACACATGTGTTTCTCTTGGTTTGAAATATCTCATGCACTTTATCTTCATCTCGTGAAAGTTTTTCTTTTTCTTTACCACCATCCTTTTCCTATTCATTTTCATGTTTCCTTGTTCTTTCCAAATATTCTAGAAAGATGACCAACATGTCATTTGGAACTATTGTAGTAGGTCAGAATCTTCCACACAGGTTCATCTATGTGTCATCCCTATTAGTTTCTATTTTGGATGAATTCCCATTCAGTTTCATGGATCTAAAAACTAGGGTCTCCTCATCTTCCCTACTTGAGATCTTCTTGGGGAAATTTGTGTTCATAATATTCTTTTGATTTATTCCCAAGGTTTATTTTTCATTTTTATTCATCTTATGGTGTCTTCTCTTCTTATCATCTTTTGATGCACTTTGCGATGAGCACATACCAACCTTGTGACCAATGCCATTCATACATCATAGATGTTGTCAAGAATTCCAAATCTATTTGTAGTATACAAATGCTTCTTAATCTGTGGATGTGGCTTCTTCCTCTATGGCTTGATCCCATTTGTGATGTGCTTCTTTTGTGATTTTTTATTTTGAGTATTGTACCAACACTCTAATGTGAAATTCCCAAATCTATTTCAGCACCAACATTGGCATACAAATCTTGACATTTTGATATCTTCTAGATAAGTTTGTTGGGTCTTCATCCTGATTTGTTGTGCTAACTGTGGGGAACCATCTTCCAACTTTTTGTTCTTCCAATCCACCCTAGCCATGGTGGTAGGTAACTCCTCACCTTTCTTCATCCATACTTGTTTTGAATTTCTCTTCCAACCTGCACTTCTTGTGGAAACATATTTAGAATCAAGATTACATGATGGTTTGTATGGTACCTTATTCCTATCAACTTCTTGTGGTATATCACAGAACGATTTCATGATCTTCTTATCACATGTTGGATGTCTTTAAATTTTAGGTTCCTACAGTGAGAATTGAGTAACAATATACACTATTTCTTGAGACATATCGTCAAAATAAGTCATGATCTTCTTGTTACATGTTGAAGGTCTTTCATCTTTAGAATTATCCAGTGAACACTGAGTATCAGTAGCATCTGTGTCCTTTTTTAAAGGCTCAATATGTGTCTTCTCAATATTGGTCAACTGAGCTTCCAATTTTAGAATTTCAATATTGAGGATGATCTTGTAATCTTCAATCATGATCATCTTCACTTCACAATTCTTCTTAAATCTTTCAACCTCATCTTCATGCATTATAACTTTGTTTTGCAAAGAATATTTGAGTCATTTATTTTCTTGGAAGTGTCATTCAAATATAAACATTTTTCTTCATTTCTCTTTTTCATCTCATCTTAAAGTGGATAGATCCTTTATTCCAGAGTCTTATTGAATACTTATTTCCTTTCAAAGGCTTCAATCTATCTGGATAGATTATAACATTCTAATTTTTTTTACTATGACCTTTTCAATATTTTCATCTTCTCTTTCCAGTCGGGTGATCTCAGCCAGCAAGCATTTAAATATTCTACAAACAACAATAAATATTTCTTCAGAAATATCATGCAGATAGGTTATTAATTTCTCTTGATCACTTGAAATATCATGTGAGGTAAAAAATTGATCAAAATCACCAATTGTGATGGAATAAATATGTTTGGTTGAAACCTGAGAAACCTAATCTTTAATTTCCAAGCCTTCTATTTCTTCATTATTGGAAAGGGATAGAGAACCAAAAGCATCATCTTCTTTAGATAAGAGGGACTTCTTTAACTATATCTTCTCTTTATTTTTATTGTTCTTCATGGTTTTGCTGGGTATAGAATTCTGCTCAGAGATAATTGTGCTTTAATCAAGACTACTCTTCATTATTGACTGAGGAAAGAAAAATAAAATCCTCTTCTAAATAGAATTACTGAAGAGTATCCAATATACTTAAACATTTTTCCTCTGATACCACTTCAAGGACCTTATACCACCTCTGAGAGGGGGTGAATCAGGGTGTCAATTTTTTCTCTACTTTACTGTATCTTGTTCCCACATTGGTAGGAAGCATTTTTAAAACATGTATGATGGATATGTGCAGTAATTAAAATATTCACATGCGTAAGGATAGAACAACACTTTTTACTTGGTTCACCACTAAGGGCTACATCCATGGAGCATACGCTGACTGGTTATCGGTCGTACCAAATTCCACTAATCTTCACTAGTTGTGGATTACAAAGGTTTGGGCATAGTCACTATGTCCCAGGAATACTACCTTTATAATGGTTTATGGATATGCCAATGCTTCCTTCAGATCAATCTTGTTGACTCCCCCTGGCTCACTGCCTTGGGAGAGATCTCACTCTATTTATCGACTTGAAGGTCGCTTTAACAAATTGGCAGGAAATAAATTTGTCTCTATTCAGCACGAGACCCTTCTTGCATCGAATTCCCAAATTTATGCTCTTTTATATATAGTTTTCTCTTTTAGTGAAATTAATAAACTCGCTATAACTTCTTATTTTCTCTATAATCACAAATTCCCATTATGGTGTTTTCATTTCTACGAACTATCCCTGATTCTGTCGATTGTCTCTGATCTGCATACCGCACCTGTTCTGTATATCGCGAAAATTATTTGTACCGCCCCTACTCCACATACCATTCCTACCCTGCATATTGTGCCTACTCTGAGTACCACTCCAACTCAGCCTACTGTGCCTACTCCATGCACCGTGCATGCTCCGCATACTACTCCGGATCCGCATACTGCTTCTGCTCCACGTACCACACATGCTCTATGCACCACGTCCACATACTAAATATGTGCACTGCCTATGAGTACCACCATTGCATACTAACTTCACGTATTGCCTATATTTACCACCTTCACGTACCTCATTTGTGTACCACCATCGTGTACTATCTTTGTGTACCATTGTCATATACCACCTCATCCTACATCGGACATCTTCTTCAACTTCAGAAAATTATTTCATCTCCCACATACCACTTTTTCTTATGAAAAATATCTTCTATGTACTACTGCTATAAAATTTTCAAACCATTCCATATTTTTCTTACCACTTCATCCTATGCAGAATCTCACCGGCATACCACTTTCGGACTTAGCTGAGTTCTCCCACAGTGATGATATTTTCTTATTGAATTAACTCTCCCTTAACGATGTTATTAGCACTCCTTATATAGGAAAATAACTCTATAAATTTCACCAATATTCTTTACCCAAATTTTCAATGTGGGACAATATGCACCGCATATTGAACTCCATCCACGTACTACTAGCCTCCATCGCTTACTGCTCCTGTTTTGTGAACTGCAACAATCCTGTGAACCTTTAGTTGTGTACCGTAAGCCTGTTGGTCTATGTACTACAACCCTCCTGTGAACTATGAACCTTTACTATGTATTATGTGTTTTTTGGTCCGTGTACTACATCTCTTCCACCAATGACGAGCCATTCCATGTACCACAACTCATTTTGTGGTGAACCAATAGTGTTCCGCATACCACATGCCTTCATCATGTATTGTCACTGCAAACTATTTTCAGTTATGTGTACCACTTCACGTACTATTTCCAATGCCAGGTACAAGGTCGTGAACCATTCTTAGAATTTGGTATGTAGTCCATGCTACGAGGTACGTGGTTTGCTTCTTTTTTTGATTTCTTTCTCCATTCCGCATCTCGTTCACTCCTTTGTCGAAATCCTTCCATTTTCAAAGATAAAATCCTGATTTTGAGGTCCAATAATTTGGAAAATATTGGGAAATGACACCACCTTAAAATTATTCTTTGGCAAGAACTGCCTTGCTAATTCACTGTCATATTTCTTCTTCAACAATCATCTACTTTCATCAGGAACCTTATCTGTCGTGATATATAGTCTTTGATAGATCACCTTTAGCATCATCAAATTATATAGGGAAAGTACTCCAACTTCCCTTCCTTCTAGTAAAATCAGTCTTTCCAGTCAACACTGAATATGACGGGCATCATCTTCTAATATTTGTATGATCATTCTAAAATATTCAAATCTCCACATGATCCCTCATGAAATAATGCATGTCTATTCAAGTAGGCTCTTGTATGGTCTCTTTGAATAGTGAGATGTTTCATGATCACTTTATAACATGAATCCCTTTATCCCCTTATTCATTTTGGTCTTCATTGACAACTATTGACAATAAATATAACCTTATACACAAATTGGTCCCAAAAGGTTCTTGA
Organism: Viscum album; assembly: GCA_963277665.1. NCBI lineage: Eukaryota > Viridiplantae > Streptophyta > Magnoliopsida > Santalales > Viscaceae > Viscum > Viscum album. The sequence continues at coordinate 686,237,628 of OY728165.1, forward strand.
TCATCACCAAGTTTAACTTCTAATAATCCACACAAAATCATAAAGGAATAAATAACCATAAATCACTATTTAATACTCTTTATACCACCAAAAATACTAATATCACATCCCTAAGGGAATACTATTAAATATCACTCAATATAAACACTATATGGATTTCCCTAATCCATCAACAAATATAGAAGAAATAAAAAAATAGATGCACTTGTATCAATAAAAAAATATGCCAAGGTGGAATGTATAAATTCATAAAAAAAACATAGATGCCTTGACATCATGATCATTTATAGAAGGATTAATAACATGAAACAAGCCTATACATCAACCCTGAGCTCCTACCCAAATCACCTATTAGAAGAACCTCCCTACTAACATTATTATACCTACCCCTGGGAATTGAATCATCTACCATGGCCTGAAATTCCCATGGAACTATTTTTACCACTCTACTATGGAACTCCTAGTCCCACTGCACAACTTTGTGTCTATCAAAATACTCTTCTACTAATTGACTGGTGACTACACCTATAATAACACTATAGGTTCCCCATATTCCATCATAATTTACACTCAACTAAAGAACGAATTCATTGAGAATGAACATGATTAGGTATTATATAATGGTAACACTATAAAGAATCTCCACTCTTAGGTGGATTAGATAAAATTCCAATATAGCTATTATGTCCACCACCTCCCTAGTGAGAACCAATAAATAGGTACTTGTTACTACATGAGGACTCATTATCGATCCCCACAATAGATTTTATTAGTCAAATACCTCTACCCTTAATTAGGTTCCCCTCAGATATGAGGTTTATATTCACGACTTCTAATAAAGATGATAAGTGAAATAAATTCACATATACCTAATTACATACCTCACACCATTATTAAATCATTTAACCCCTTCCTCATCCACATAAAACATCAAGGAAAAATTTTAAAGCTATGTAAAACATAATTCATGCTCCATAACCATCATCTCCATATGTATGAGATTCATGAACTCTTAAGACAGATTCTCCCCCATGTTATCTAGGAAGAAATTAACATAGAACATGACTTAAAAATAAACCCAGGATAACCCAAAATGTTAGTAATCTAGGATTGGGAAATCCCACCAATTTTTAGTTGGGCCTTATAACATTTTGGTCCCTAACTTCACCCTCATCTTAGGGGTTTATTGAAATGATAAAATATATTTTTTATTGAATCCACCCAAATGTCAGAATATTGGGGGCCACCCTCACATATGAATAGGGGTGGATTTTATATTTGTAAATACTCTATCAAATCATATATAGAAGTTATAACTCATGGTGTCTCTCTATTCATCAACTACATAACCCAAAATAAGCACTTTTGAAGTTGGTCATCCTTAGTCAACATCAATGGAACAGTGGGTTTCGACTCAATTTCTGATGTCCAGGCCCATACCTCCCCCCTAGAACTCCACTAGAGGATATTACGGTGGAATATTTCTACAAGGCTAGAAAAATACCTCAAAACACATTTATATCTCAATTATTGATATCAAAATTTAAGGTAAGTAGTATCTAGTATAGCATGCCCCTACTCTATATACACAACACATATTATAAAGTTCTCACAACCTGGGTGATCTATCTAGCCCCATTTACCAACTCTAAGGGTTATTTTCAAATAAATATAAGATATAATCATTTAATTTATTTTTTTAATCAAAAAAAGAGTATCATAACCATAGTTTAATTCAATTATGTTTTGATAGAAATTTATAGAGGAACACACATTATATGTTTTTATTGAAATTCTATTTAACTAATATTGTATGATAAGTAGGATAATTAAACACAAGTAAGAAAATGAGTGTCATATTAATCCTACATCCCTGATATGATGCATGAGCACACACCCTATGCCCACCACAGTCTTATAGTAAAATCCTAGAAATAATAAATCAAAATCAATATTAACCATATTAAGTAAAGTAAACCAACCATAAAAGTGAATATAAATAATAATGGTCCCATTCCAAGTAACATAAAATTGCCTCATATATGGGATATATAATCCTAGAGATAAGATATATATAGAAAGCTCTAACACAACCTATCTCTTATCTACCATACCCAAATAGTAATACAAAAGAAAATAAACAAGGCTCAAATACCAATTTGTAACATACTCATACTGGTTAGCCTCTTTAATGACCAAATAGGGTCACTACATACCTTAAGTGTGCCTCCCCATATATTAGATGTTATTGACTAGTGATGGGGGTTTTATAATGACATGGAGATATTATACCCACTGGATCAGGTAACCATAAATAACAGTAAAAGTAGAAAAAAATAAAATACCTCCATAAGAAACTAGAATAAACAAACATCACTTTTATATTCCATTAAGAAACACAATACATATTATAATAATATCAATACTAAACATTTCATACAAATAACACAGACATAATCAAGACCCCCCATGGAAATATCATATATAATAAGTCCCAAAATAAACCAAAGTAATCAAAAACTTGGGATAACTATAAAGATGGTTCTAAGACATGGCCTATTCCCATCTCTTAAGATCCATATTGACACACAAGATCAACATTCAAGAATATGAACTTTTCTCTTATCCTGAACTAAAACCATTAAGTCTTCTTGAGCACCCACAACACTCAAGTAGGGTATGAGTATAACTTATTAATACACCACCAATGGTTTCTATAAATTTATTTAGTAAAAATAATGTGCATGATAATGTTTCATAGTAGATAACTGAATCCATAATAAAAGAAATCACCATTGATCCAAATGTTCTACAGTGACACCTAGGATTGATTATACCTTCTTTATAAAGTTTTATGGTGTCTTTGAACATGGTATATAAACAAACCTAGGGTTGAATAGGTGATTACATTGGATACCATAACATCCCATTACTTTTCATCTACCTAAAGGGTTAGAATGGTTCCTTCCCTTGTTACCCTCATATAACATCAACACCATGGGGTTGGAATGGTACCCACCCATGAAACCATCTCATATCATACACACATATGGGGGATAGCACCCACCCATTTAAATATCTCTAGTTAGATAAACAGCCAATTCATAACAATTTTATAAACATTTAGATAGTCTTCAAAATTAAATATGAGATGTTATCAATATTATATAATTATACATTAAAATATTACACATATATTTCAATATTTTATATCAATTAAAATCATATAAATTCCTAATATTAATGGTGTATTTTTTTCAATGAGGTTAGAACTCTCCCAACATGAACACATGGATGGGTGTCAATGAATTTATTGTGTTCTCAACCATGTTCTAACCCTGTAATTTCCTCAGGATACTACTATGATATCCCAAACATACAACTCACTATAAACTTAGGGATAATCCTAGGGAATCTATGTTCTACCTACTAGGTCACAATTCCTATTGAGAGAACCCCATAGGTTTCCCATGAAATTTTATATTCTATTTATTCAAGGCACACCTCATAGAAAATACAAATATATAGGTTTCACAAATATAAACATACCACCTTCATCCTAAACAAGGTGATTCTAATAAGATGCAAAGACATAAACCATTTAATTATTTTTTTGGTCAAGTTCACTTTAAGCTAGTGTGACTACAGATAAAACTTATATAAAAATGAAATTAGATCTTAGGGATACCTTACTAACCACCTAACTTATGCTTACAAGAAGCTTCCTATTGAATATTTCCCATTAATCTGATCCCAAATAGATGAAATTAAATAATCTAGAAAAAAACCCTAGAATTAGGAATATTTGACAATAATAGTGATGTCGTAGAGACTTATTAAGGGAAAATAATAAGGGACCAAAAGGGGGTTATATAATTACCTCTATCTATCACCCAAAACAAATGGAACTCAAATCGAAATACGAATAAGATAGAACCCACCCTGGAAGAGGGATGAAAGAGAGAGAGTAGAGGGGGGGGAGGGGTAAATTATTGTGATGAATGGTGAACCCTCATTTACTAAATCATAACATTAAAATCAATTATTTAATTAGAATTTTAAAAGAACTATCCAAGTAATGAATTGTGTCATTACCACACTGGTCATAATATAACAACCCTTTAGAGTCCCCCTCAACTTGTGTCCCCTTTGTTCATAGTGTGGAACACATATCCTAGGAAGAACCAGAAACCCACACTATAGGACATCACAACATGTTCTCTACCTTAATGGCATAACATATTCTCTTAGTCTGGCTATATGGTGTAGCTTCCTCATTGTAGCACAATACCTCAATATCCTTCACAATTCAACCTAGTAAGTCACTATGTGACCAGCCTCCCGCATATAAGATTATTAATACTACACAACCATCACCATAGAAAAATACATATTAGGTATGAATATCTATACATATTGATCCAAATGAATGATATTTTTATTCATAACACATACTTTGATATATTTTTTTAAAAAAATACATAAAAACTCTAAAAAAGGTTCTTTACCAAGGTTGCAGAGTAAGAGCCTTTCAAATACATAGTTTCTTCAACATTTGAAAAAAAATGCATTATTAAGATTATATATTCTTATAATGTTGGATAAATCATATATTCTAGGAATTATAATCATCTTGATGTATCTAATGCATTATTTATGATAAGGTGATATCAATAAAATCCATGTAAAATACATTAGAAGGCCATAAATAATATTTTTATGTACTTAATAATAACTAAGAATATATTATTAATATTTGACAGTGAGGAAGTTTTCATTATAAATTGTGACACTAATATAAGTCTTTAAACAAATAAAGATAACTTTATATATCAATTAAGATTTTTTCCCCCTTAATGGTGGTGTGGTAAGTAGGGAAAGTTCCAAGAAACCAGCAGCTACTGAATTTACATTAGAATCGGAATATATCACAAGATCTTTTGCATCAAAATAAGTTTTTTAGATAAATATTTCTATTACTATACTAGTAATTATTGCAAGAATTATTCATCAAATTAAACTCTACTGTGAGTGGAGTGGTTTAACAAGGTGAGGAACCCAATCTTTCTAGAGATCTAAAAATATTATTCATCGATTTCATATCTTTTGAGAGATTATTAGTAGCTAAGACATTAATATATGTTGATTTTATATAGATGATAATATTTTAATCACCAAAAAAACCCTGAAATAATAAAATAATGAAATCCACACTAGTTCACAATATATTAAATAGTTAATTGGAATTAGGGAAGAGGGAGATTGTGCTTGTTTGTTCCTTAAAGTTGTACAAGAATTGATTTTTAATGTTTGTTCCCTAAATTCATTAAAGTTTTGTTTTCCTAAGGACATGTTTTATCATGTAATGTGTATTGAGAACAACACTTATTATCATTAATTTTGGTTTGTTGTATAAAAAATTAGAGATTATACGACAACAAACCCATAGAATATATTCTTTATTGGTTTATCACTAATTTATGATCATCATATTTAGTTGGGATGATATGGTAAGATTATTATGTGTATGATCACTTATATAGAGGTATAAATTCTCACTCATAAGATATAAGTTGGTGAAATTGTATTTGGATTGACTTGGTTAAATTATTCCATATGGAATTTCATATACATTCCCTTGGTGTTACTTAAGGGAACATTATTTGTCGATCCTTCAATTTAAGGTTTTCAAATAGGTTCCCTACATTTGAAGTTTCATAATTTGACATCTATCAAAATTCATTTGATTATTTTTCTTAATTGAAGTGAATTGGTCATGAAACTAACCAAGAAAATAGATTTGATTAACCATGATTGGATGTGTCTTCCCATTTAACAAGTTATGGCATCATAACCCTAAATTAGGTTTTAACTAAGAGCATGGTCATACCAAGATAATTACATGTGATGTAATTATTTAAGATTTATGTAAAATTTGGTGTCCTAGAACCAATTGGTGGTACTTTTATTTCATGGATGTTTAATGTATTTAAAAATTAAACATCTTATTACATATTGTTCATTGTTATGCATAAATATGATGTAATAATGTCCTAGAGTATGTTTTGCATTGATAAGGTCATGGAAGTTCCCCGCTGTGATGAGAACCTTGAAATTCTATAAAAATTTTCTGAAATATAGTTCAATGGTTGGATGACCTACTATGATGGGACACATAGCATAAAAATTGTCAGGTGTGAGTACTCGTAAGCTGATGAAACTTCCTCTCATGAATTTTTCACTTAATAATCTACAAGATAGAAGATTATGAGAACAGACCCACCAATAGGAATTCTTAATGTTTTAGTGTCATCAGATATTTCTATTTTTGAGCATGTGTAATGATCCTTAGACTTTAATATTATCATTAATACGTGTCAGGACTCGCGTACATCAATTTACTGATGAAAATTGTCACGCAGACAGTTGGTAGGAAGTAGGGTATATTTGGTGCATCATGAGTGGGATATTATTAATGGATAAGTTGAGGAAGTATTTTTCCCTTCCATTTATGGAAGTTGATATCTCAGTCCTTTGATTGAAATAGAACTGTCATGTGAAATTCCATGGCCATGGCATAATGACGAGTTTATTTTAGGTCATCAAAGAATGATGTATCAAGCATAAAAGTTGATGACACGAACATGAAACTTGATTGATGAGAAATTAGGACAAAAGGATTGTATTACACAGTGAGCGTTCATGTGTGGATGTCATTGTTATGACTTTAAGTTATTTCTCTTGGGTGCCTTGACCCATTGCATGATAGTCCTCTTAGAATTCAATAAATCTCGCCTAATTCCAATGAGAAATAATCCTATAGGGTCACATACTAAGTGTTTCTGGTGGTCTAAATTAAATTAAATTTGAATTTAATTAATAAATATTATTCTCAAGACAAGGGAATAGTTATAAAGTTAAAATGATTGTATAAATTAAATAAATATTTATTCACTAGATTGTGGGTAAAATTTATTTATTTATTTTATTGAACATTTAATAAATATTTATTTAGTAATTTGTAAATATAATATTTATTTAAGAGAATAAATTATTTATTTATTTATTTGGGTTTTTAATAAATGGAAGTGTATTTTGAGAGGACCAAGGCCGGTTCGGTAGTAAAATAATTATTGGCTAGATGATAAATAATTATTTAACTAGTTGGCGTAAATTAAAATAACGCTTATATAATTTTGTGATGCAGAATTTTATTTATAATTCCATTTTTCCAAAGTTGGGGCACCATAAATAATGAATTCATGTTATTATTAATATCATGGGTTTTTTCTATGGTTATGAATGTATTTAATTGTTGTTATGAAATTACATATTTTAACTGAAGTCTAATGTCAATAAATAGACACATACATCTATTGTGCCATGTACCGAACTGCACACCTGGTGAATTGAAAATTGTTAAGCTAAAAAATTTCTCTCTCAAATCCTATTCTCACCCCTGTTAAGAATGAGAGATGTTCTTCATGGCTGAAGAACAAGTGATCAAGAACGACCGACATAAGACACTCGTTTTTCTGTGCTAGCATTCGTAGAATGAGTAGTATTGATCAGAGGCCATCAGAGAACATGTGGATCACTGATATAGGTATTCTAGTTTGAATCCTTGAAAGCACGACAAGATAATTTAGAAGGGTCATTTTGGACGATCAATATCATCAATGAAGAAAATACCAAATATCCAGGTATTATTTTTCATTATGAAATTAATTTAATTAATTATAAACATGATGTTCAAGATCCTCTTTAATGGTTTCGTCCCTCTTCCTTCTTTATCTAAATATTTGATTCTATTCTGTGGATACTAGTGTTCAGCTTTGTATTGATCCCAGAATAATCATTGATCGTGGTAAAAATCAAAGTTGGGTGTCAGCACGAACCATGTTTCTGCTGCGCCCAAAACATTCAAGGGGTATCAGAGGGAGTTTACATCATAGTTTATAATTATTTAAATATTTCATTTATGGTGTACGCATTTAATAATTTAGTTGTTTCAATTAAAGTTAATCGTTATGAAAATATGAATCTCGAGATATGTCCATCCTCTTTTGTTTCTTGTTCACCTTACAGAAATGATATTTTATCTTAATTTTGATTAAAATAAAATAGAGGATCTCATCTGGAGGGGCCAAAGGTTTTTGGACATACAACACTAGAACACATGACATGTATTCAGAAGTACATGTCATGTAGCCAAGGTTCAATGCAACGGGTCTGGTCTGCCAAACCAAGTTGTTTCATTGGAGTTTGTCTAAGTCTTAATGACTCTGTGTGTTGACCAGGAATAGGTGGCACGCGGTTTCTGGTTTACACACTGTGTGGCCAAGTGTACATGACATGTAATCCCTTCGGGTTAGGTTTAGACCATGTACCCCGTACATGGCTTTCCCGGCTGGAGACCGTGTAACGAGGAACTACACGGAGTGTGGACCACTGGACATGTCGTGTACTCTGAATATTTCTAATGTACACTCACACGTTATTTCCCTGGGTGTGTACTTCAGATGGATGGCGAAAAATAGTACACGCCATGTGGTTTGAACTGTATGTCGTGTACTCATCCAAATTACACAGATTTATTAAAATTTGATATTATATTATACAAACCCTTGAGATGTGTACCATCGTGTGGGCGTAAAGCTGAGGCACAACACGTGATAGGTGTTTTATATATATTTTTTTAATTTAACATCTTCATAATGTTCATTTATACTCATTGGGTAGTTAAGAATTGGAATTCACTAGGTTTCCTCTAAGGTATAATTTATGTACAAAGATAATTTTAAATGAATTTATTTTTTTAAAATTACGATGGAGTATATTCTCAAGGTAATCCAAAAAAGGGTTTAAGATAAAAGTATTGATTAATTAAAGATGATAATTAATTTATTCGAGTGTGATTTATCTTAAACAAGAATGATTAAAAAATTAATTCTAGTTTTATTTATGCATAAATATTGTTGCATGTATGGATGATCATGAGATAGACCAAGACCTTTTTGTGTGGACGATTTATTTTAATTTATTTATTTAAATTAAATTTATTGGTTTGCGATCCTTCTCCTCATTAATATGTAGGGCCTGCATGTCAAAGGTTTCTTTTATGTAAAACCCTTTTTTACCCCTCACTTTTTTGTGTGTTAAAAAAAGTCATATATAATGGATAGAACTCCCAAGCCAGTGGAGGTGGTTCAAGCTGGAGCTGAGAAGAAACCAATCCCAGGAGATACATAGGTGGACAAGTGGAAAGTTGTAAACACAAACCCAAAAGGTTCAAGATGTTTCTCCCCTAGGTCCGGGTTAGTTTATCAACAGCTAGATAAATTAACCATTCGAAAATCTCATGATCATTCCCTTTATTTTATTTTTGTCAGTTGCGTGGTTTATCATTATGGATGTGTTGTCACGATCACATAATTAATGTATTAAATAATCATTCATGATGGAACTAAAATAAACCAAACTTATGTGTAAATATTATCAAGACATGGTTAATCACTTAAGTAAGTTCCACTTAATATTAAAAATCATGTGATAAAGATAATAAGCAATTCACTCATAAGATATAAAAATTCCTCAAATAAAATATTAAGTCAGATGAAGCATTCTATTACATGATTAAGAGAAAAACTCAATAAAAATATGTGTCTGACCAACCCCTATTGGCACACATACTTTTATACAAGAAGCACTTGTGAAAAGTTTCGGATTTACTTAACCATATTACATCAAGAGGAGTAACACTTGAAAGATTTGGTGTAATATTAGAGGGAAGATTTAAGGAAATCCAAATTCATGATTTCAGGATTGGGGAGTCCACTCAACAAATCAAGGAGCTATAATCCCGCAATTGGAAAAGACCTGCCTACCTAAATACCTTTTAATAGCTTGACCAACCCTTTTGGGGGTTATTTGAATGATAATATGGATCCTTTCCACTAGAATTTCATGGAAACTATACATCTTGAGTTCAATGGTGAGGTTCACTGGTACTTGATAAAATATTGGGGGACTTAATAAAATTTATTATTTCTCATAAAATGTAATCAAGAAAATACTAATGATATGATCTTTTAATTGTAGAATAAAATGAAAATATTGTCAACCACACAATCTGTGTGATCAATTCTGGATAAAGACAACATCCTCACCAATGGTATCTTCCAAGAATGGTTTATACGCCTTCGATTTATCCTACGCCATGAACAGAAGTCTAACATGCTGGAGTCATCATTACCTAATCTGCCTACCAAAGAGGTGAGGGATGATGATTTTCTGGTCTATGAGAAATATATGATTGATGTGGTCGACATTGAATGTTTGATTCTATCATCAATGTGAAGTGAGCTTATTAAGTCTCATTAAAACAAAAATTCTTATAGCATTCTCTAGCACCTCAGTGGTCCTTACTAGGAGAGAGAAAGGTAGGAAAGGTTTGAGATCTCTAAGGAACTCTTTCAAAGTAATCTTGGAGAAGGTTCCCCAGTTGGGCCTCATGTAGTCAAGCTCATTGGCTACATTGAGCGCCTGAAGGTTCAAGGGTTTAAACTCCCTAAAGAACTGGGAACCGATATCATTCTCACATCACTCCATCAGAGCTTCTCTAACTTTGTTATCAATTTCAATATGAAAAACATTAATAAGTCTCTCTCTGATCTTATTATTCTCATTCTCCAAGTGGACAAAGATATGAAGCGCGAAAAGCCATATGTCCTTATGGTGAATAAGAGGAAAGGGAAGGAGAAGAGATTTAAACCCAAATCTTATTCACGGCCTTCCAAGAAAAGTAAGATCAAATGGGAGGCAAGGGAACAAGAGGCTTTTTGTTTTGTATGTGGCAAGAAGGGCCACTGGAAGAAGAACTGCACCCAGCCTAAGAAGCATGGGGAAGATTCAGGTGAATTCATTATCAAATGAAATCTATCTATTTCTAAAAATTAGGTATTTGATATAGATTTTGGTTATCACATATGTATCCAAATAAAGGAACCAAATAGATTTAGGAAGATTGACCGAGGGGAGGTAGATCTACGAGCAGACAACAGATCCAAACTTGTTGTTGTAGTTGTCGGGAACTACCACCTCACGTTTCCAACTGGGATGATCTTGGTGTTAAATGGTTGTTATTATGTGTCATCTATTACTAAAAACATTGTTTCTATATCTACATTATATACAGATGGATTTTTTTTTCATGTTTGGAAATAAATGTTACTTCTTTTACAAAGATAGAATTTGATTTGGTAGGGAACATTTATAAAACGGTCTTTACATGTTGGATTACACAAACCAAGTAATGTAAATCGATAACAAATATACTTCAAATGACTCATACCACACACAACTTTGGAATCACAGTCTAGGTCATGTAAATGAGAAATGATTGAAAAAGTTACATCAAGATGGATATTTAGATTCTTTTGAACTAAAACCACTTGGTGTATGTCATGAATGTTTATAAGGCAAAATAACCAAAGACCCATTTAGTGGGAAAGGTGAAAAGGCTAATGAACTTCTTAAATTGGTTTATACTGATGTGTGTGGACCATTTATAGTTGAAACAAAGATAGCGTACTCATACTTTGTAACTTTTACAGATAATTTTGTTATATACGGATATATCTAACTAATGAGGTATAAGTCAGATTATTTTGATAAGTTCAAAGAATACAAGAATGAAGTTGAGAACCATCTTGGTAAGAAGATTAAGAAAATACTCTAAAACTGAGTTGAAGAATATCTTAGTCAAGACTTCATTGATTACTTATGGGAGTTTGGGATCCTATCCCAACTCACTCCTCCATACATGCCCCAGTGTAATGGTGTAAGAAAAATGAGGAACTATATCCTGTTGGACATGGTGATATCAATGATGAGTCATGCGAGTCTTCTATTATCTTTTTGGTGATATGTGTTACAAAAAGCGGCGCATATACTAAACCAAGTACCAACTATATCGATAAATGGTATTCTTTATGAGTTTTGGAGTGTAAATAAATCCATATTATCAAATTTACATGTGTGGGGAAGTGATGCGTTTGTTAAGGCCTCTTTAGGTAACAAACTTACACCCCGGGGCACAAAGTGTACCCTTTTAGCATACCCCATGGAAACAAGGGGATATTACCTATAAAACCCCTCAGAAAAAAAAGGTTTATGTTTAAAGACACACCATATTCCTTGAGAGGGAACACATCTCCAAAAGATACAATGGGAGTGAGATAGACTTCAATGAAGTTGAGGCTCCAGGTGCACAAGAGTTGGTACAGGAACAGATTCCACAAATACATATGGAAGAAATAAATATTCCAAAGACACAAGAGTTGCATAGGAGTACAAGAGAGGATAGAGAACCAGAACCGTACAAATTTCTAGTTTCTGAAAATGGTGAATCGTTATTAGTTTATAATAATGATCCTATAACATACAAGGAAGCAGTAAGTGGCACAGATGTTTCCAAGTGGCAAGAAGCCATGAATTTTAAAATGGATTCCATGTACCAAAACCAAGTCTAGATTTTTGTAAATCCTCCAATTGATGTAAATCATGTTGGTTAAAAATGGGTATTCAAGAAGAAACTATACATGGAAGGACAAGTCAGTACCTATAAGGCATGACTAGTTGCAAAAAGGGTTCAAATAGAGTCAAGGAATTGACTATGATGAAACCTCTTCACGAGTTTCAATGCTAAAATACATCATAATTCTATTTCCTATTTCCACTTACCATGACTATGAGATTTGGAAAATGGATTTCAAAACAACCTTCCTTAACAGGAACCTTCAGGAAGATGTCTACATGACACAACCTGAAGGATTTATGACTCTAAAGGATTCCAATAAGGTATAAAAGTTGTATAAATCCATTTATGGATTAAAGAAATCATCTATGTAATGGAACATTCATTTTGATGAATATATAATGAAATTTGGTTTTATCAATAATGAATGTAAGACTTGTGTCTACAAACAGTTTAGTGGGAGTGCAGTCATTTTTCTAATAGTATATATTAATGACATATTACTTATTGGAAATGAGGTATCAGTCTTACATTATATTAAGGCAAGGTTGAATAAATGATTCTCCATGAAGGACTTGGGCGAGGAAGCATATATTCTTGGGATAAAGATCCATTGTGGTAGATCCAAGAGATTGTTGTGCCTATGTCAAAGTACATACATTGATAAGATACTGAAGAGATTCAGTATGGAACAATCCAATAGGGTATTTTTCCAACATCACATGGCATTCATCTTTCCAAGAAAATGTGTCCTCAAACACATGAGGAAATAAAGACAATGATAAGGACTCCATACACATCACCTATTTAGTCAGTGATGTATGGCATGCTATGTACTAGGCTAGATTTGCCTATGCATTGAGTGTGGTAGGAAGATATCAAGTTAACCCAGTGACCACCATTGGATGGAAATCAAGACTATCCTCAAGTATATGAGTCGTAATAAGGACATGTTCCTGGTTTATGGAGGAGATGAGGAACTAGTCATTATAGGATATGCAGATTCTAGTTTTCAGACTGATCAAGATGACATGAAGTTGCAAATGGGATACATCTTTACTTTGAATGGAGGTGCAGTGAGCTGGAAGAGATCAAAGAAGAGTGTGGTCACAGATTCTACAGTAGAGTCTGAGTATATCGCAGCTTCTAAGGTAGATAAAGAAGTAGTTTGGATGTAATGCTTCATCAAGGATTTGGATGTGATACCTAGTAGTAAATATTTCATCACATTATACTGTGATAATACTACGGTGATGGATCTCTTAAAAGAGACAAAGTCACATCAGTGGATGAAAAACATAATTAATAAGTGTCATATCTTGAGGGATTTTTCTCACATAGTAGAAGTTACAGCGAGAAAAATTTCAACAGAAGACAGCATTGCAGACCCCTTGACTAAATCCTTGACTTAGTAGAAACATGATCACCATGTGAGGTCTAGTGGACTGAAATTTGTAGGTAGTTGGATCTAGTCAAAGTGGGATTTTTTAAGAGTTGGTTTCCTATAACCAACTGGTTGTAATTTTATTACATGGACATTTATTGTATTTAAATATTAAACATATTATTACATATTTTTCATTGTTCTACATGACTATGATTTAATAATGTCCTAGAATATTTTTTTCATTGATAAGGTCATGGTGGTTCCCTTCTATGATGAGAACCTTGAAATGATATAACAATATTCTTAAATATAGTTCTACGATTGGATGACATACTATGATGGGACACATAGCATGCAGACCGTCAGGTGTGAGTACTCATAAGGAGATGATACTTCCTCTCATGAAGTTCTCACTTGGTAATCTCCAATATAATAGATTATGAGAACACCAGTAGGAATTCCGTATGTTTTTGTGTCATCAGATATTTCTATCTTTGAGAATGTGTAATGATCCTTAGACATTAATATTACCATTAATACATGTCACGACTCACACAATTTGATTTACTAATGAAAATTGTCATGCAGACGGTTGGTGGGAAGTGGTTACGTTGGGTGTATCATGAGAGGCATATTATTAATGGATAAGTCAAGGAAGGAATTTTCCCATTCATTTATGGAAGTTGATATCTCGTCCATTTTATTGAAATATAACCATCATGCAAAATTCCATGGCCATGGTGTGATGATGAGTTTATTTCAGGTAGTCAAAGAACGACATATCAAGCATAAAAGTTGATGAAATGATCATGAAACCTGCTTGTTAAGATATTGAGACAAAGGGATTATATTACACAATGAGAGTTCATATATTTATGTCGTTGTTAACACTTTAAGTTCTTTATCTTGGTGTCTTGACCCGTTGCTAGACAGTACTCTTGGACTTTAGGCAATCCCACATAATGCTAATGAGAAAGAATCCTAGAGGGTCACACACTAAGTGTTTTTGGTGGTCTCAGTTAAATTATATTTGAATTTAATTAATAAATAATATTCTCAAGACAATGAAATAATTTTATTCAAGTTAAAATGATTTCCTAAATTTAATAAATATTTATTCACAGGATTATGGGTAAAATATATTTATTTTTTTATTGAAAATTTAATAAATATTTTTTTACTAGTTTGTAAATAACATATTTACTTAAGAAAATAAATTATTTATTTATTTATTCAGGTGTTCAATAAATGGAAGTGGAGTTCAAGAAGACCAAGGTTGGTCTAGTAGTAAAATAATTATTTTCAAGGCAATAAATAATTATTTAACTAGTTGGAATAAATTAAAATAAAGCTACTATTATTTTGTGACGTAGAATTTTATTTATAATTCTGTTTTGCGCAAGTTGGCACACCATATATAATGACACAATATTGTTATTATTAGAATGGGTTTTATATAAGGTTATGAATGTATTTAATTGTTGTTACGTAATTAAATATTTTAACTGAATCCCCATGTAAATAAATAGACACAGATGTCTATTGTGCCACATACAAAACCACACACCCGGTTAATTGTGAACTTTTGAGATAAAAAATTTATATCCCAAATCCTCTTCATGTCCCTCTCAAGAATTAGAGACATTATTTAAGGCTGAAGAACAAGAAATCGAGAATGAACGACACAAGACACTCACTTCGTCGTGCTAGAACCCGGAGACCGAGTGGTGTTGATTGGAGGCTATCAGAGCATGAGTGGATCACTACTAGTGCGATTATAGTTTGGATCCTTTCAAGTGATAAAAGATAATCTGGAAGGATCATTATGTACAATCAACATCATCAACAAAGAAAATACTGAAAATTTGGGTTTTATTTTTCGTTATGAAATTAATTAAATTAATTATAAATATGATGGTCAAGATCCTCTCTAAAGGTTTTAGGCCTCTTCCTTCTTTATCTAAATCTTTGATTCTATTCTTTGGAGATTGGTGTGCATCGTCGTATTGATCATGTAATAATCATTGATCATGGTAAAAATCAATTTTGGGTGTCGGCCCCAACCACACTTCCACTGTGCCCAGAACCTTCAATTTATTCAACTCGGAAATTGAGAAAATGATATAACCTATACATGATTAATATTATCCATGTCTCATGTTTAATCTTGATTTAAATAATAAAGGAACTTAGCTAATGGACATGTTGTAGATTATATCACACTTAAACCATTTATATTTTGGGAATATATAAAGTTCTACTAGATACCTCTATTAGTTTATGAATATAAAATATATTTTTGATCATTGATAACTATACAGAGGATAATTTGGGTTACACATAAGATAATGTTAATCAGAATTTGTGGAATATTATGGTTAGTTCATGTGTGAATATGTTTATAATTATTATAAACAAAAATCATATTTCTATTTTGTGCATTTAAAAGATTTAGTTAAATAATATTGATTTAATAAATTAATTAATATATCATTATAATATAAATGATGATTTTTTATATCATTAAAACATAAACATATTGAAATGAAAAATCCAAAATGGGATTTAGGCCTAGGATGGGAGTAATGGGCTTGAAATGACCATTACATAAGGAAAAGTCAAATTACTTGTTAAATAGATATTTTAAGAGCCTTATTTGATAGTTTTAATTAATTTTTATGATCATTTATACACCTTATAAGGTGGTTTGGCACTTCATCTACCTTTTTAGACTATTTAATGATTTAAATAACCTTTTGAGTTTATTTATTGCACCTACTTAGATTTGATTTAGAATTATATTTCATAGAGGCTATTGAATTCTCCTCTTGAAATAAATTGAAAATATAGGGGTTTAATCTTCATCAAATTAGAAATAAATAAAAGTTTCTTATTTTAATTATCTAGTTTCCTCATCCAATATAAATTTATCATGTTTTTATCATCCAAGAGAGTTCCCTAGTTTTCATCATCCATGAAGTTATCTAGTTTCGTTATCTTTATTTCTTCCATACTTTACCTTAGAGGAAAGACTATAATTACATGGATAATAAGGGGATACCACCATGTTATTTAAGATTATCATTATCAGTGAATAGCAAAAAAGACTTAAATTCACCAATTGAAGTTTGGTTGAAACATTAAAAACCTTTTTAAAAAGGTATTTTTATTTTATTATTTTATTATTGTGATTGTCATTTACTTGTTATGATATTGGATAGGTTTTAATATTAATTTTGGTGTTCAATGAGTCTTAGTTACATCATTAAAACCCTAAAATCGCAATATATAATAAGTTTGGAAGAGATAATAAGGAAGGGTGAGTAGTCAGTCATTCATATCACCCAGATCCAAGATGTTCGGAGTACACTCATAACTTATGACCACATACAGGTATTAGTAAGGTTACTTGACTTGGCTGTTGGTGCATAAAAAATAACATAAACTACAAATAATATTTATTAATAACACACAATATCATCTTATAGTCACCACTTACCAAAACACCTCTATAACCACAAACCATCAACATATCACAGCTAGCACAACAAATTCAACCACTATCACGACCACTAGACACAAAATAAGCCAACTCCTCTAAAAACATCATCACTGTCTAATAAAAAATAAATTTTCAACTTATTTAATATTTTATCATTTATATTAATTTATTAACAATTTATTGACCATGCATTTCACTAAACACTTAATAAATTTTCCAGCCACTTTACTTTTTATATAACCAAAGTTAAAATTCAACTACCATGCTATATTTACTTATAACTTTACTCATTTTTTCCATCATATAATTATCCCATCATAGCTCATTCCACGTTTATTTAACCATTTTTTTCATTTATATATTCCAACATTATTCTATATCACCAAAAAACTACAAAACCAACCAATTTTTCTCACAACATCAACCATGATGGACTAATGTAAAAAAAATTAAATAATATTAATAAATAAATCTAAATAAAAAATAAAAACACCAAATAATCTCATAGATTATACCAAAAAAATTTAATTTATAATTAATTTAAATATAGAATTTTCTTGCCTATGGTAATCCTCTCAATCAATTTTTTTTTCACTCTTTTCACATCATCATTGTGGTATAGAATCCAACAGATAATCTCTTTAGGTGTATCCCCACATGATCCATCAAACTCATAATAGTTTTCATAATATTTTGAGAGTTATCATGTAAGGATCAGGTTCTTCACATTGTTCCTTATCAATCATAATAATGATTCTCTTTCTCTCTCTATGTTTATGAGAGGGAGGATGGAAAAATTTTCTCTCTAGAGCTTGATATAATTATAGATACTTTCTCTATTATGTAGACATATCTCTAATGAAAATGTGATGTATTTTAAAAAAATAATTATAAGTAATATTGATAATTACACATAGTCCCCTATAAAATTATTTAATCTATGAAAAAAATCATGTAAAATAATAAACATATTATCATTATTATTATATATCATGAAATGTGTTAATTCTAATATAATTTCTTAAATAAATTGATTAATATTTATCTAAATGATATTAAATATATCATTTCATTATGATAATAAAACTCAACCCATATTCTTCCAAATTATTTATCAAACATTTAATTATAAAACATGATCATTTCATAAAATAAAATAAATATTATATTCACAAAACGTTCAAATAAATATTTATTTTAATATTCATGAAACTTGAATTAATATTTATGTAAATATATTCACTAGCCTCATGAATAGATAAATATTATATTTACTACCTTGTGAATAAATAAATAAAGATAAAATTCAACTCGCATATTCTAAACCTTAATATCGCAATATTTAATTTCTATGATCAACATTTACTTGAATAAATATTATTCTAAAAACCAAGTAATAAATATATTCTTAAACTTAAATTCAATATAATATAATGAGATTATGGATACACTTAGTGTGTGACCATCTAGGATCCATTCTCAATGGAAATAGGTTAACTTTCCTAAAGTCTAAGATCAGCATCTTGCAACACATCAAGGTACTCATATATAAATAAGTTATTAAAACAATAGAAAAACATTTCTAGGAACACTACTATGTAATATAATACCTCTTTACCTCAATATATCTCCAAGAAAAATGAATAGTTTTTTCGTCACACTATATGGTTGAGTTATCTTTCTTTGTCTTTCCAAAATGAACTTGTTTGTAAACTACCATGGTTACAAATTTCATAAGACAGTTCTGTTTTAATATAAGCGATAGATATATCTTATTCTATTAATATAGAAAGGAAAAATTCTTTCCTAAATTACTTAATTAATGATATATCACTTATGATGCACTCAACATATGATGCCTCACCTTGAGCATATGTTATCAAGGTTCTCATCCATACATAAAATTATATAATTCATGATATACATTAATAACAATATCAAGTCTAGGAAAAATACACATGCTCATAGATAATAATATCCAATAACATATAAAACATGTGGAATTCATATAGGTGAGTCTTTCCTCAAGATTTTTGGTTCAAATATAACTTTTTAATCCATTTTTTAAATAACAATACAATTTATTAAATGTTTGATCTAACTTGAAATGTTGATTTTAGATTATTTATTTATAGATTTGATGTCTGATACTTTAAATTCTAGTAAACTTATTGGATCTACCTTTTTTTGGTACATTGAGGAGATATATTGAATTATATTCAACCAACATTAATAGCATTGTAGGGCATGAACATCAAATGGTAGAAGCATAGATACATCCATAAAATGATGCAGTATAACATCTAATGTTGTTGTAATTGAACTTGAAGAACATGAAATCCAAATATTGGAGTTTTTATGGAGTAAATTTATAAATTAAACCAGAGACTTCAGGGAATTGATACACAAGATTGATTGTTATTGAATTTTATAAAAAATTGATTGTAAGGGAAGTTGTGAAAACATATCATTAATTCTGAGTGGACATGTTTATAACATTTTTCTGAGTGAACTAGGAGATATTATCTATGATGATTTATTTGTAAATGTCTTAGTGTTTCTATTGTAATTATTATTTTTATACCTTTTTATTGGAGAGATTCTGGGGATGGAATCTTCTTTATCTGATACTTTAGGAACTAGTAGTTTCTATGTATGAAATTTTACCATCTAACAAGTTTAAAGTTGAAAAAGTCCACATGTAGAGTTTCAACTAATCATCTAATAGAAGAAGATGTCAATGCAAAATCTATATATTTCTATTGAGGATATTTCAATAAAATAAGTTCCTAGTTTGGAACATGGTACTGTTAAATGTGTTTTATAATTGAGGAATTTTTAGAATTGAAATGAGTATACCTTGGATAAATTTTATAGATCCTCCTACCACTTTACATAAAAAATATTCATGTGAATTTGAAGTATATTGGTAATAATATTTTTTAGGGGAATTAAAATTTTTATTCAACCCTCTATGTATTTTCTTTACTCTCTTATTCTTTTTATTTTCCATTTTTATTATTTTTTCCGATTTAGATTCTATATATCAATATAATTATTTTCCACTATGCATATTTTTTTCTTCATATAGAATTTAATATCTTGTAGTTTAATTTACAATGTTCATATTTCATGGTTACATTTTTTACTATAATACACTAATTTTTTCATACATTATATGTTTTGGAAAAATTAATTCTTTAAGTGGGGTAAAAAATTATAGTACCATTTGAAAATAATTCACCTCCCCCCCCCCCTCCTTGAAGTGTGTTTACCTCCCTATTTTGGGAAGACATTAAGTATCAGAGTTTATCTCTACAAGTGATATTGTATCATTACTTTTAATGAAATCTATATAATTTTAATTTGTTTATCACAACTCATATTCATTTCCTTACACTAACTACTAAGTAAATGAAATATCTTTGTGTTTATCATGGAAGGTTTTATGCATATTGAGAGTTTGGATCATCTAAATACAATGTAGACCACCTATATCAAATGGTAATGATTATTAATATTGGTGTGACTAAATAGAAACTTTTTTTATAAATACTGGAGTATAAAATTATCTCACATTAATCAAAAACTACAAGATTCTAGAGAAGGAAGTCATTAGATTTAGTCATGATGAAAGAGAAAATTTTTAACTTAAATTTCATGTCAGAAATAATCTCCAATGTTCTATCAAAGTGAATATTTACAACGAGTTTTCATTATTTTAGGTAGTATAGGGGATCTAGAAAAATATTAAAGTTACTCATTTTGGTCTAGAATTATTTTTTTGTATTTTTCAAATAGCCACTTTTTGGAAAAGTGAGAACCATACAAAAATATCCACATATTCCCACATAACCCACATCCAAATAAACCACACACAACACATTCCAAATTCAAAAGTTCAATATTAAAATTTCAAAAATCAAGATTCAGAAAAACCACCATTATCCACCTTGATCCATGAGCTTACCCACATCAATCTCATCCATCAAGAATAGGGGCCTCTAACTAAGAGTTAGATTAGGTCATTGTTATCTTCCATCGTCAGTTCCATCATTGTCGTCATCCTCACCATTATAGAAGATAATCTTAAACCGTCAATGACTTCCACTTCATCGAGATCCATCACCACAACCACAGAGCCTCTAAACTTCAACATCATCGTCGTCGTTGGCCGGCGGGCAATTACAATACCATCCTAAAAAACATGAACGGTAACCATCATAACCAGGAATGAGTACAACCAAAAAACCAGAGACGAACAACACATTGCTGATAACATTGTGAAAGAAAAACTAGACAAAATCTATAGAACAAGAAATAAGCCCCGATTTCAAGAGATTTGCACCACTGAAAAAATGCCATCCATAAAGAGAGAGAAACAAATCCGTCATAATAGGATAGAACTTCAAGGACAAATAAATTGTAGAAAGACACCACCATATGCACTTCTCGTAAACTCATACCGCTCCCCTTACAAATCCCTAAACCTCTATAGAACCTGTCTCACCCGACCGACCTGGAAGGAAGCAAAGGACCAGAAGGCCAGGGCAGGAAGGAACAGTAGAAAAGGGGTGAGGGTGAAACAAATCCATCAAGAGACATGGAGGAACACTGGGACTAAAACCATAAGGGAAACTATAATAGAGGCATTGAAGTGGAATTTATGAAATAACCATCGAGAAATGGGAAAAAAGAGACCTGGGATGAAGCCCTAGAATAATGAACCGAGGAATCTAAAACTAAGAATACCGAAGGAGTTACTTTGTGAGCATCCACCAAAACCTCCCAATAGGTCTTTCTTACCATCCTGTCAGACTAGGAATGGGGTCAATCATGATGGGAAATATTGAAAGAGCAGTGGAAGAATCCCAAAAACGCGAGTTTGGATCAAACAGAAGTTGTAACAATGGAAAGATGAGTAGAAGAAACAATGGACGATGACGGAATCTCTGATTCTAGGAGGAAAAAACCCTAGGAGTAGAGAATCTCAAGAGAGAGCAGACCGGGAGAGATAAGAGGCATAATCTTGATAAAGTCACTCATTTTGGTACATCCAATGTTTTTCAAACCAAACATGATATGTTTCAGGATGATTATCAGGTGTTTGTTTTCTTTTAATAGAATCAGTCTCTCAAATGTATCATATATTGATGAATATTGTTAAAATTATTTATTCACTAGGTGAAATGGGTTATAAAATGATCAACTCATTGAAAAAGTGATTGCTATCTATCCTAAATAGTGGGAGTCTAAGAAAATAGTGATTGAAAACACCAAGCATGTTATTAATATGATTTTAGATGATATTATAAGAAATCTCATCCAATATGAGAGTATATAGAAAATAGATATGGAAAATTATATTAAAAACAATAAAGTTTCTCTTCTATTGATATCTAGATCTTTAAATTATATAGCTCTAAATTCAAGAGTCCAAAATTATGAGATAAATATTTCTAACATAATAAATTAAAATGTTTTCTTAATAAATAGCTTCCCTAAACATACCAAAGAATAATATGTTCAACTCACTAAAATGATATTACATATTATAATTTCAAAATAGATTAGAGGAATTAAATAAAGAGTATAAATGAAAAAAATATATGATTAGAGGGATTCCTCTGACATAATTTGTTTTGAGTGTAAAAACCCCATAAACATTCAATCAGATTTCCCAAAACTAAAAATGGAATTGAAATATCCAAGGATAAGTTCTAATATTAAAGAAAATATATAATTTAAAATTAGAAATGACACGTAGAGTGTGATATAGGATCCTTCAACTTATAAATGTTTATCAAATTACATTGATGATAAAATAAAAAATATTGAATTCTATACTAAATCTTCTTATACCCCACTAAAAGAAAAAAATTAATCAAAAATATTATTGAGGATGATTTGTAAAGTTGATATTTAGGAGGTTATTTTTCTTTTACATCATAAAATGTTAAATAATTTGATGGTAAATAATAATAATTTCCTCAAACTAAATAATAAATGAAGGAATATATTTCATAAATTGAAGATAATTACCAAATATTATCCAAGGTATATATTGAAATAAAATATAAGGTTTTTGAGAAAAAATTAGATCTTGTTATGTAAAAGAATAATTTAGTTAAGATAAGGAATGAAAATATAGATCTCAAATTAGAGTTGGAAAAGGAGAAAAATAAACTTTCAAAGTTAACTTATGAGAAGAAAGAAAAGTTTGTGTCTTTTATATAAGATAAAAATGAAGTTATAGAGATTAAATTATAATTGGAATGTATAAATAAATGATTGAAAATATTTATCACTAGAAGAAAAAGTTTCAATAACTTGTATAAGAAAATCAGGTCCAAAATTACCCCTTCTAGACTAGGTCATAAATCCACCAGAAGATGACACTATCAGAAGAACTATTTTTTTAAATAAATTCCCCTTTTTCTGTATGAAGTGTTAAAGAGGTGGGAACTGGATGAACCAGTTCTATTTGAAAAAAAATTAATCACTCAAATAACATTGATCATACATTTCAAATAAACTTAAAATGATTCAATATCAAAGTACTATCTAGATTTTAGTACACAAAATTTTATTTTCTAATAATTTTGAAATCAAGTAGGTCTATATTCCTCAGACATAATTTTTTGGAAAATGAAGTCATTTTTTTAAGTGGGTTCTGGTCAAAAGGGGAAAATGAAATCATTGTGTACTAGAACCGAAACAAAAATATCTGATATCTCATAACCTTTTAAAAAAATACATCAGATATTAAATTATTATTTATTAAATTTTTACTCTTATGCTTTTAACATTTACTCCTTTTTAATTTTTATAATTTTATATAATTTATTAATCTATGAAATTTTTTCTTTAAATAGTAATTATCATGGATAGGGAGAGTTTTTTTATTTGAATAACTTTTGGGAGAAATTATTTTATCCTCTTTTATATTCAAAAAAAAGGTAGAAACAAGGTTTTTGAATTACCATTGAAACCATATTCTATAGAATAAGATCAAGTTGAGTGGATGTTAGATTACTTATATAAGGTTAATATTTATTTAATTATATTTTGAGAAGTTATTGATAATTGTTCTCATCATATTATACTATATACATAGAAAAATTATGTTTTTTTGTTTTAAATTTATACTTATAAAAAATTATACTTAACAAAATCTTCAGATTTCGTGAATCTAATGTGAATAATGATGAATATATAAATGGATGTTTTCCCCTTGAATATTTGGAAAACATCTAGTGAGATAATTCATCTATATGAAATATTTGTTCTCTATTACCTATGAAAAGTAATTCAGATTAGGCGATGTCAACTTTTGAAGTGATTATGGACAGAGAGACTATCTTAGAAATAATTATCATTTTTGTATGTTTTGATAGATATGATTCTCTTTTGAATAAGGTAATTAGTTTCCAAGTATGGAAAATAATAGTTATACCTCTAGAAGAATTTTAATTGTTCTACCCTGATATTATATATCATTTTTATAGTATGGATCTTATTTATAATTCCAATAGAGTGTATAAATTATGTTTTATGATATTAGAGAAAAAAAATTGTTTAATGATAATGAAGTTTGCTGAGGATATTGGATTTCTATTTGAAGGTGAATCCACTTTCATCACACACAAAATTTTGAAAATTTATATAACCATTAGTAAATAAAAGGTAGTGAAGACTCTATTTAATATAAAGGAAAGAATACATAATATAAACCAACTTGACCTAGAAGCGAGAAATGTTTTCTTATGGGTTCAAGGGTTCTTGTTACCATTGAAAGGTGATAGAGACATTATTGATGAGAGAAAATATTACACAATTTTTTTACTTTTTTTAATGATAATTAACCCCCTAATTGATTAATAACTCAGGTAATTAGTTGATTTGTGTTACTTTTTTGAATTTTGGAATTAATTACTTAATTTTTTAATCTAGAATGTTTATATTTTGTATTCGTTTTGGAATTAAATGAAAAATAAATACTTAATACATGATTTTCATGATGTGAAAGTTAGCCAAAATGGAAAAGTTAAGGAACACTATTCTATAAGATGTTGTAAGTGTTTTGAGATGTATGGAGAGGTCGTGGAATGATTGAAAAAGACCCAAAAATAAATTGAATGAAGTCTAGAATTTGAAGAGTTGAAGCATAAATTACATAAAAGAATTGGCATAGATTTATTATGTAGGGTTCCAATATAGAGTTCAAGGAAAAAATAGAGTTCCTATATTGAGTCCAAATATAAAGTATAGTTTACCTAGAATTGATATTTAGAGAAGTTCTCAATGTAGAGTTGTGGTGTATAGTTTCCAAAACCAACAAATAGTTGAACGTAAAGTAAATCTATTTAAATAGTGTTGATAATGAGGAAAAATGAAAAATTCATGATAATAAGGATTTTTAGAGGGTGGAATGGGTTGTTTTAAAAATATTTAGAGTATATTTGGCCCCCATAGAGTTCACAACACTTGTTAAAAATTTGTGAACACTTATTCTATAAAGATGATATTTTTATAATCATAAATTCTAATTATATATAGAATATATTCATCTGATACTTTCAA
The DNA here is from genome assembly GCA_963277665.1 of Viscum album. NCBI lineage: Eukaryota > Viridiplantae > Streptophyta > Magnoliopsida > Santalales > Viscaceae > Viscum > Viscum album. Next base: position 686,263,638 of record OY728165.1, read on the forward strand.
AACAATCTTAATGGATTAAAAATCATGATTGTGTATAAATCATTATTCAATAATAAATTATGGAAAACCAATTAATGGAGAATTTGGTGTTGTTGAGATGAAAACCACACCATGGTGAAGGATGTGGTTCATGTAAAATTGAAATAATATTCTCACAACGCTGTGGGGATTAACATCCAGTTTTTTTTGTTAGGATTTTCTTATGATATGTACCCCGAAAATAAAAAATTATTTGGAACACATCGTGGTCTCTTCATGGTATTTTTTTGACTTTGGGTGTTATACTTTCAAGTACAGAATATGAATTAATTATATGACTCCATTATATAACTTTATCCATTATATGACTTTATAGTCATGTGATTTTATCTTCCTTACCAATAGTATGACTCTGACTTTCATGTTGGACTTTGAAGTCACTGGTGAGAGTATTCAAAGCCTCCATAAGAAAAACATCACCAAAGCCTTTGATCCTATTTTCTTTCACATGGCCTTCATTCATGAAACCTTTGTAAAAAAATAATATACAAATTCATTCATTATAAAAAAAATTGAGTAAGGGGTGATATACAATTTAATATGGTGCACATTCATTAAAAATAAAAATGGTTATCATGTGAGATGCTAGAGAAGATGAAGAAGAAAAGCAATTGAAGTTATAACCTACTAAAAGCTAGTGACATGGACCGAATCAAAACCTATATGTGAAAATATAGAGTTAATTGAGATTTTATATAAAACCTTTAAAATGAAAAGGAATAAAATTATGATAGAAAGTTAGAGATCACACCAAAAATATGATAGTCACACTTCTTTTTTATTAGTTTTATTTTTGGATCTCCAATGATGGAATTGTAGGTCATGTGGAGTGGATGAGGAGATTGTCCCCCATCCCTACTCTTAAAGTTAAATTAGTTCCTATTTTCATTTGTCCTGTGATAATTTTCATGAGAGCTAGGATTTTTACAATAAAATTATATTATCATAATTTTAACTATTTATTTCATCTTAGTATCTTATCTTAATTTATTTTTCACATAATCCAAATTTGTTTTTTCTAAATTAATTATACGATGATGGGAAGTGAGGGCCAACCAAGGAGTGATTGAGGGTTTTTTATCACCATGTATAGGTGAAAGTATTTATTTTGTGGTCATTTATTGTACTTCTTATATGATCACACCAGAGATATAGTGAGTGGCTCAAGGACTTGAGCTACTTATCGACATTAGGAAGAGAAATTAATTTATTTATAAGTGGTAGTGATAGAGTGGATGGGAGAATTATATGAGGTCTCTCCATGATTTGTTTAACCTATTACACTTATTCTATAATAACTTCATGCACGCACTATCTTTTTATTTGAACCCTTCCTTTTTAATGTAAATATCTTCCGGATACAATTAATGTGAATATCATGAGTGAGTACTTCTTTTCTCGAGAGAATGACCCCTAGTCATCTTCTCTAACTTCATTTAAGGGTCTAAAAAATTCATTGATGATTTAATGACTAATAATAGTCCTCAAATCACCAGTGGAATGTCCATTGAGGATTGGTACCTCATTTCATGTTTTTCACATTCTTCATGTTACTTATCACTTTGTTTTCTTTATTTTAGTTTTTCTATCTGATTCCTTTACTGGGTTGAAGAAAAGGGGTTATTCATTTTTATTATAATATATTATTATTATTATTACAAATTATAATGTTGAGTTTAAATATATTTCCAATAAAGTACATTACAAATACCCAATAGACCAAAAACTTTTTCTACAAGTAAAATAAGAAAGGGAGAAGAAGACACTCAACATAAATGAACTAAAGGACATGATCAATCAATTCACACCCAAATTTCAAAATCATGTGGAACAAGAAGAAGACCATAAAGTGGTAGAATATCCTAACCTAAAACTATAAAATCACATATAATTAATAGTGAAAATTGAATAAGAACTCAAAGAGGGAAACCCACCATTATTTACTCTTGAAAATATTCTTCCTGTGGCATTTCATTTAGAATAAGGGTTAAAAGTTGATGTGTATGAGGGAGATATTATTTAATTTGAATAATTATAAATTGATTTCATTAAATCTCATTTAAATTCTCATTATCTATATATCATGAATTCAGATTATACACTCATCTTATAGAACCTATATTATTAAGATAATGATGAGATTAAGGGGATCAAATTCAAGGAAAAGTTGAAAGAACAATTGTTTCCCCATCCCTATTAGAATAATTCCAACATGCATTGCATTTAGAGAAATAACTACAAGATGAAACTGAATAGGGAAATAAATTTAAATTGAAATCATTTTATTTACATTGTATTCATACTATATTAAAACCTAACCTACTTTGTTTTAAAAAATAGCAGAATTAGAAAAAAAATTCCATCTTAGAGTATGATGAAGACATGATGGAAGTTTTTTTTAGGATACACTTGATTACCATAGTTCATTAAAATTTAAATTTCTTTCACAAGGTTTTTACATGAAAAAAATAAAAATAATCTTAAATAAATGATGGTAACTTCTTAACATAAAATAAATTTCATTCAGAATTTATTATCATGAAATTCATTCTGATTTCCTTGATTATAACACTACTAATTTAGAACCATGTTTTATTTCCCTTGAAGAATATTAATAGGTTATGGTAGAATGTAATAAATAACCATAGTGGTTTTCTATTTAAATTAAGGTAGGATATGGAATAAATATGAACTTCCATGATGAACAATTAGTTCATGATACACTAGATGACAAGACAGTCCAAAAATTAGTTTTCACATACTTGGTGGATTGTCAATGTTTGTCAGTAGATGATATGGAGATGAATAAGGATTATTTTTATAATATACTTTAATTCACTATATGATATTTTGAAAATAACTCCATATGATAAGTGTATAATTTGAAAGAAGTATAAGAACCTATGGAGATTTCCTATGAAGATACCCCTAAAAACTACCAAGAATACTTTATGGAGGAAGGGTTGTAGAGGAAGATTTCTTAGTGGCCTCCTATGATGAAACAAAATTACAAGATACCATATACAAATTGGTAATTTTTAATCTAAACTCAACCACTTTTAATTATACTTACTTTAAATTTCTTACTGATTATACCTTTGATGAAAATTATAAAGAAGAACAAGTGAATCTGCCACTGTAAAAGGAATCCAAAAGATATATGGATATGGATGACCCATACATTATCCTTCCACCCCTAATTTATAAGATACATATCACTACTCATGGTGTGGACAAGAATCACTCTATCAAGTGGGATATCCAAGTAAAAGTAAAGATAAGTGGTTATAGAAGGAAGATGATGAAATGGTTTTTATCACATGAACCACATCCTCTGGATGATTTGGAATAATCATAAGACTATCTAGCTATAAAAATCCTAAATATATTCCCTCTTGGGAGGGAATATCCCATGTTGTTTTTCTTATTTCCATTATTTTTGTTTTTTTATGTTTTTAATAACAATTATGATGTTTAATTAGTTATTATTAGGATTAAAAAAATTGAAATAATCTATGAGGCTAGAAAAAGCTATCTAAAAATAATAAAGGGAGATCTTAACTCAAACCTATCAAAAATAACCAAGTTCTTTCTCTCTTTTTACACTAGTTTTAATCACAACTAATCTGTATTAATTTATTTTTCTTAGTTTTAATAGATAGTGTTAAATAATATTTGTGGAATGTAATAAAACCTATTTATGGTTAGTTTAAATTTCGTTTCAATGTTTTTTAATCTATTTTTAGAATCTATAAATAAAATTCTAGACGTTTTTTTCTTATGATTTTATATTTTTAGAGTGTTTTTAGGCTAGGAAACTTGAATTTCAAAGTTTTCATGCCAATTGAATGAATGTATACTAGTTATAAGGATTTCATTAACTTTTAAATTATTGGATTATCATTATTTCTAAGTGAGATTTACTTTCATTTTAATTCAAATTATTTTTTAAAACTAGAAAAAGGAGTGTGATTGAAATAGTTGAAATGTAATTGAAATTATAATATGAGGAAATATTATTTTTGAACTTAAACCTATAAAATTATTCCTTTGTAAAAAATAACATATTAGGGATCCAACTGAAAATATATTCATATAATTATTCTAAAACTCAAGTAAAATTGTAAATTTTTACCCAATAATGAAGTTCTAACATATTAGGCATTGGGTATGTGAGTAATAAAATCTATTGTATATCTAAAAAGTTATTTTCAAAAATTATTTCTAAAAAAATTCAATAAGTGTCTATGTTTCAAAAATGAATGGATTTGGGTGTGGGGAATATTTAAACCAAACTAATAAGGGATAAATTAACTAAGAATAATATCATTTTTTTTATATCAACGAAGCTGAAAATAGATCTCCAGTACAAGGAACTTCGGAGAGAGTAATTTTTGAAAGTACCATTTATTAAAGTTTTAATTACACTAAAATATAATTTGTTACATTCTAGGAATTATAACATTTAATTAGATTAAAATAATGAAGTAGGATTAATTGATATAGGAGGAATGACATTTAAAACAATATATGGATATTTTATTTTATTCTTTTCTAGTATGTGTGTTTAAATCTCAGTGAAACAAATATTTTTAATAAGTTGAATTATTTGTATTGTTTGGGAGTGAAATAGTGTAAGAATATGGCACTGATGAGAGCCAATATTTAAAAAAATACTATTTTCAAGTAAAATTAATCCCTTAATTTATCTAGAACCTATGTAATTAATTAATTTGGGTTACTTTTGTAAATCATGTATTTAATTACTTGATGACTCAATTTATAATTTTTAGATGTTTTAATCATTTTATAATAAAATGAAAAATTCATACTTAAATAATGACTTTTAGGATTTTTAGTTTGGATAAAAAATATATAACATAATGTGAACTGGTCTACAATATGTTGGATTTGTTTTTTAGATGTTTGAGTAGGCCTCATAATGATTAAAATAGGCTTGAACATAAATTGATTGATGTCTCGAATTTGAAGTGTTGAAGATGAAATTTCACAAAGGCCCTGACGTATAGTTCCTTCATAGAGTTCAAGAATAGATTTCAAGGACAACATATAGTTTAAGGCTAATATATTATTCATCCAGATATAGAATTTGGAAAATTACATAATGTAGAGTTGTTATATAGAGTTTTCAAAGACAATTTAAAGTTTAACATTGAGTTCATTAGTCTATGTATAGTTGATAATGAGGAAAATAAAAAAGGAAAGAAAAAAGAGGATTATTATAGGTTGATTTATATATTTTTTAAATTTCATAGATTACATCTAACTCACATAGAATTCATAACACTCGGTGTAAATTTATGAACTCTTCTTCTATAAAAATTATATTTTTAGAATCATAAATTTTGAATCAATGGATAATAGATTCAAATGATACTTACAAATAAATATTCATGGATTAAACAACATGATCACATATGAATCATGATTCAAGAAAAAATTAAATAATAATTGGTCAAGGGAGAATCTGGTGTTTCAGATATTAGAGTTATACCATAGTGGAGGTTATAGTGCATATAAAAAATAAGAAGTTTCTCACTACCCTCTAGTAATTATTCTCTATAATCTTTGTTAGGAGTTTTTTATGAGAGTTACTCTTATAATAAAAATAGGTTTTGAATAAATTTTCATCTATTCATGGTGTCTTTTTAACTTCAAGTGTTAGACTTTGATTATCATACTTTAAAGATGAGTATAAAACTTCATCATAAATCTCAATTGTATAACTTCATCCATAATATGACTTTCAATTCATATAATTTGAGTTACCTTCCCAATCATACTACTCTTACTTCCATGTTTTACTTTTAAGATGAAAGAGAGAGTATTTAGTACCTATACAATATTAGCATTACTAGAGTCATTAATCCCATATGTTTTCATATAGAATACATACATGAAACCTTTGTATGATAAAAATTTCCTTATCCATTCAACATAGCCAAATCGAGTAAGTGGTGATGTAAAAATCTATGTGTTTCATATCCATTAAAAAAACGTTGTCTATGAGAGTTTCTATAGGAGTGGAATAAAAAAGTGATTTACATTGGTACCTCTTAGAATTCATTTACCTGGACTGAATTAGAAACTAACCATGGAAAGATCATGTGATTTGGGAGCTGCTATTAAACCTTTAAATTGAACAAAAATATCATTATGATAGAGAGTTTGGATCATAATGAAAATAGGATATTCACACTTCTTTTTTCTTGGTTTTATTTTTGAAGATCTAGTGACGGTCGCTATAGTTCAAGTGGCCTAAACAAGTAGAAACTCCCCCATCCCCACTCTTTAAGTTCAATGAAATTATATTTTTATTTCTATTGCGTTACTTTTCATGAGAGGTAAGAGTCTACAAAAGAATAATAGATTATAATCATTGTAACTATGTATTTCATCTCAGTAACTTCTCTAAATTTAGTTTATACATAATCACACCTCGATTTGTCATCTTTTCTCATATGATGGAGGGGAGTGAGGAAAAATATAAGAGTGATTAAGGGTTCTTGATCACTTTGGGTAGCTAAAGGAAACACTATAGTGATCATTTCTTTCACTGTCTATCCAATCATACTAGAGAGAGAGTGATTGGCTTAGGGTATTGATTTACTTGTCAAGATTAGGTAGGGGAGTAAATTTATTTATGATAGATAGTGATAGAGTGGATGGTAGAATTATTAGATATATGTCCATTCTTGTTATAACTTATTCCACTTCTTCTATATTACTTTAATACATGAACTATCCTCATCCTTTTTCCCTTCATTTTTAATGTAAATAGTTTTAGGACGGTATTAGTGTGATGATCATGAGTGGGTATTCCCTTCCTCATAATAATGACCACTAGTAATCTTCCCTAACTTCATTTTAGGGTCTCTTAAAATTTCATTGTAGAATAAAAGTCTAGTGATAGTCTTCACATAAAATATATAGATTTAGGATTTCTATGTGTTATATTTCCTTTATAATATGATAAATTATAATGATACAATATTTTGTAGGAATACATTGAAACTGTGTGCATTGGCATGTTGGAATTAAAAAAGATTTCATATTCCAAGTTTTTTAATCAAAACTTAGTCAAGTAATTAAGAGTTATTATACTCAAAAGGAATATATATAAATAAATTATTTAGTATCTAAATCAATATCTATAAAAAATTAATCAGAACATGAATGTGTATATAATGAGGATTCTCAGAAAAATGAATAAGTTTGTGGTGAGGCTATGATAGTTGAGTCACCAGAACTAGAAGAATTTAAATCATCAAAAATTGTATCCCTTTATGAAGATAATTAAAAAATGGGAAAGGATATAATGAAGTTAGTGATGATAAAAGGAGAGAATTACCAAAAGTAAGATCAATATAATTTGAGGAAAAATTAAGGATCATATGAAATTATATCTTCTCAACCTATAACTAGAGTATGAAGAATAGAAAATAAAATGGAGTTCTTATTTAAAAAATTTTCCAACCTAATTATTCATGCTCAACGGATTCAAGACATGAACACAAAGATTAAATATCTATATGATAGGCATATATATTTTAATATTTTTAGTATATAATAATATATTAATAATGAACAAGTAGGAATAAATTATGACATGTTTGACTTCAAAATTGAATGTGGATCCTAATAAAAAAACTAATTAAAGCAGTGAAGTTTATTAAATAACTATATACTGAATTTTGACTTTTAGTTGAAAATAATTATGAGATAAATAAAGATATTTAAAATCATAAGAATGTTCCAAGGAGATTTAAATGTTTCAATGTCATAAACAAACTCGGGTAAACCCTGAACCGGTCACCCGAGCTGGTCTGCGACATGGCCCAAGAGGCATTCCCGATCCTCCTGGGCTGGCGAAAACAACCAGGGCATCAACATAGAACAACAGGAGAATGATTTTTCCCAATAAAAATAAATAAAGCAACAGAAAGAACAAAATAAAACAACACAAAGTAAATAAACAACACGAAAGAAAAAGAACGGCCAACAACACATACTGACCTGAACATGACCAAAACTCCTCAAAACCCCAAGATTCACTCACCATAACACAAAAAACTCTCACCCATGGCGAGAAAGCTCGAGTCAAACCTGCAACAAAACTAAAAATAGGAAAACATTATAGGCATGAGTATTAAAACTCAGTAGGTGTTCCCAACAAACTATCCCCAAAACACTACCTCTAAATAAAGAGTTTACTAATACCAGGTTTGAACTAAAATATATAAAATATTGGTTTCCATGCACACATTAATTTTTAAGACAAGTAACCATCCATTTCCCTTATTAATTTAAAAACTAGTTTAGTGTTTGAAAGAAATAGATGCATTGCATTTTAAAACATTTTTGTGAACAATTTAGAAATAAAAATGTTGGTTGTTGGTCAAATTTAAAACCACACACAAAACACAACACACACTAAGGTCAATGGAAAAAGTGGCACACGGGGTTAGCAACTGAACTATACCTCTTAATCGCCTGCCACATACAAATAAACACTAAAAGAAACATGGGTCGAACCTAGGAGCTCATGAACAATCTAGAACATACCATACATGTGACTCATCCTGAAGGTATGCCTACTATTAATGACGTCATAACGCCCTAATGCCTGGTGTTTCCCTACATGGCCTAACCAAGGGGACCAATACCCTAGCAGAGTATAATCCGTACTAAGGGCCACTAGCCGGTGCATAATCTAAACTAGTGCGGCAATCATTCTTAGAAAACTCGCTCACTATGACAGGTTCCCATGTTAACACATATAATAAAAAGGAAAGGGGTGAGTCAACAAAGTCAATCAAGTAGCACAAACATCACACACAACTCATGCAGTCAACGTACACCAAACATCACCCCTGAGTCACCCCAAAGAGAGTTCTCCAAAATAACTTATTTTATTAAAGTTTCAAATGGGCCTTCAACAATTTTAATGAAAATCCTCATTTCTCAAGAGAACTAAAACACTTGTTCACGCTTCAAAATAAATAATTTATCAATAAAGCAAAACTACAATTGAAATTCCGTGAATTATGTTTAAAGGAAAAATGAGTATTATTTCACTAATGGGTGTCCATTCATCAAGAAAATATTTCAAGTGTCGTGTATAAAATAAACGGATCTTTTTACACCAAATAATCATTTAAAAATTAATTATCTTATATTATTTCCCATGTATTAAAATTAATAAAATTTCAAGCAATTAATAAATTCTGAATTTAAAGGCGAGTGCAGTGGGGGACCTACCTCGACTCGCAGACCAGTCACGACGACGCGACACTCCTCGCACGGGCGCGCAAGCACACACAAGTTGATGATCGTAGGACTATGGAAAAACCTTGTCAACACACTACAACCACAAATATAAATAAAATACATGATCATGGACTTAAAACAATCCAAACTAATAAAGAGAACAAAAGAACTACCTCGACATGTTTTCAAAACACAGTTCGCACCATCTGCACTATTTAATAACCCATTATAAAATTTATTAAAAAAATTCAAAGAGAACCCCATGAATTTACACACCCAAAACCTATTCATGAACCCTTTTATGATTAAACATGCACCCGCCACACAACATATCAGAACACGCACTACTTGAAAATTAAAAAAAAACAAATTTCAGAGTTTAATAAAAGCTATTAAACAGCACGAAACTGGTTTTCATCAAAACTCACCCTAATTCACCTGAGCGGCTACAAAATATAAAAGTACAAACTAAGTTCATGAAAAAAATAACTCCGCACCAAACTAATTAAACAAACTCAATTATTTTAAAAAAATAATTTCACACTAATTTAATTAAACACAATACACGCTAAAATAATTATCTAACCTTCAATTAAGAACAACGCAAACCTCACCTAAGCTCAGATACACGCTTGTCCAACAGGGTTGCTTAACCGTTAAAAAGGGGTGGCACGCACCAATAGGCACCATCGTTGGTTGAATGGTGTGGGGCGGGCAGGAGGGGCACGACCAGACAGTGTCCGAGAGATGGTAAATAAGGGCATCGGGCTGATCGGATGATGGCCGGATGAAACAGGGAATGGTGTGGGAGGCGAGGCAAGGCGCAGGACAAGGATCAGGCTGGTAGTGCTCTTGGAATGGTCTGAGGGTTGCTGGTAGGGGGTCTCACACCACACGGAAGCACTGGAAGGGGCGATCAGCGGCTATAAGAGTGACGCCGGCAGTGGAGAGGGGAGGTCGGTGATGTGTGCATGATGTAGGGGGAGGGTTCCGAAATGGGAGGCTGAGAGAGAAGGAGATCCGGAGGGGGAGGTAGGTTCTTTTAGGAGTTTATGGGGGCGGTGTACAGCAAGGGGTGAAACGTGGTGCAGGGTACGGGTGATCCGGACAGAAACCGGGCGCCAGCAGCGGGCAAGCAGGAGGGGTGTGTGGCTGATGGGGGCGGAAAATCAGGCGGGGGAGGGGGTCGTGTGCTCGGCTGGTGCAGGAAGGTTGGGAATTGGTGGGGCGCTGCAAGGTAGGGGCACAGGAGGGCCGGCTAGGTATGTGTAGTAAGGATCAAGGAGGGAGGTGAGCCGAGGGGTGCACTGCAAGGTCGACGCACTATAAGGGATAAGGAGAACAGGTCGAGGCCTTCGCGACACGGAGGAAGAGATTAGAGGGAAAGAAGGAGGGTGGTAGATGCAGCGTGATAGGAGAAAAAAAAGATGGTCTACGCTTGGGTTAGGGGGAAAGAAAGAATAGAGATAGGGAAAAAATAAAAAGAGTGGGAAAATAATAATAATAAAATTAAGAAACTAAGACAAAAACAAATAATTGAAATAAGAAAACATCAATCTATATTAATAATAATAATAATTTTGATAACAATAATAATAATAATAATAATAATAACAACAAATTAAATCCTAATAATAATAATGACAAAATAAAATTATAATATTCAATTCATTTATTAATGATCTTGGTATCAACAACAACTATACTAATCAATATGAAGATAATAATTTCAATAATAATAAAAACAGAATAACCTTATTAATAATATTATTATTTTAGTTATATATATATATATATATTCGCTTCATTTTATTTTAATGCGTCTACCCCCATTTCACTTTATTTTATTTAGACACCGCAACTGCGTGGGTAACTGGGATGACCGCACGGTTTCTGGTAACCGGGCGGTGCCCACGCATTGACCCAAATACTAAAAATAATATTATTAAATTATAACATAATGAAAATAATAATTATTATTATTATTATTATTTAATTACTATAATAAAAATATTAATAATAATAACAATAAATCCTTATTAATAATAATACTAAGAACATTAATAATTATACAGATATAAATATAAATAATAAGAATACCCAGTGCACTTAAATAGAAACAATTAAGTCATTAACAGCAATAGAAATTTTAAATAATACAAATAAAAAAATCTCATTTTAATTTTCCAAAGATAGGCAGACGGTGTCGTTGCCTGGGCGAAGCCGTGTGGGGTTTCCAAAATGGGCTTTGCCTATGCATCCAGCGATTCCAACTAAGAAACGCGTCTGTTTGTTTTTTGTCATAACTCAAAAATAAATCGTCTGGGACTCAACCCAGACCCCAGAAAATTTTTAAAAGTCAAAGAAAATTATAAAATAAGATAAAATATAGGTCAGGGTGTGATAATTCTCCCCACCATGACGCTTTCTACCCTCAGAAAGCCACAACAAGATCTAGACCCAAAGATAAAACTTATCGAGTGTCACCCACCCACAAATGTTTTAGCACCTCCACTTGATCGATCAAAATGTACACCGAAAACCCATGACACACAACTCATCCTTAAAACACAATCACCTTAACCATCACCAAGAAAAAATCAAAACATCCATATCAACCAGGGAATGAACTAACTTAAACTACCTCCAACACTTATTCCCATAATCTTAGTCCAACAAAATTGTTGGGTGTACTCCAATCTCAGAGTTTACTCGAGAGGACGAACTCAGGATTAGGTGGTTCTGCATGAGACCACCTACCACCAAACAATACATAAAAAGAAACTTTGATACTAACACAAGGAGGCCCAAACTGACTCCCCACCATAATGATTGGGCTAACTCTAAATTATTTTAGGTGTAACTTTGCGAGACCCGATGTGGGTCTCCCCACCATAAGAACTGACGAGATTAACCGAACTTGAAAACTTTCCACACAGACCAAAAACCCCACCACAATGGTAGGGGAGGGAAGGATCCAACCAATAGAGCATAAAAACTACCATCACTGCTACCTTAATGATGTTACATCCACAGAAGAACACAAACCATGCCACACTAAAGATCGAGATTTAACCAAGGCCCTTCCTCACCCTTGGGGTTCTCCTGACTACGCGCCAGCTTCCCTTCGGGACCTATGGTTGGAGCACCGATGATTGAAGCATCTCTTACCTTGTAGTTAGGCTTCAAAAATTCCTAGACATAACACACGAACCATGATTTCACCAAACAGACTTCCAATAAAATAAAAGTTTCAAAGAGGTTCAACCACAACCATTACTACAATTGAATGAAAAAAACACCGAAAAACACTACAAGACATGATTTCTACATCCAAGAAACACTACAAAGAGAAGACCTCAAACTGACTCCAAAACATCGCCCTACTCTTACTGATGGGTTGAGGTGAACTTACACGAGCCAGGTCTAGGTTCAACGTGCTTCTTTGAAACACCACGGTAGAATTTATGAAAGTGACCCCAATGTCCACAGGTGTGACAAGGTCTCGAAGCACTCGGACACGTTGGCCTCTTGTGAACCTGCCTACCACACTGGTGATAGAACATGATATTCCATTGTGAAGAAGAATACTGAAGGTATGAAGGCCTCTTTATTCTTCTATTAGATACACTCACTTCAAGTTGCTTCCCATTCTGGCTATCTCCATCCTCTACACTACTTCCCAAGGCTGGGGGAGGATTCGCCACCTCAATTCCTCATTCTAGCTCAGCTTCAACAAGAAAGGATTGCCCCATAACATCCAAAAAGGTGGTTAGGTTGAGCTCTTCCACTTTTGATCGCAGTTCGGGTTGTAGTCCAAACTCAAATTTTCGAGCCTTCCTGAGATTGTTTGCAACAAACCATTGGTTGTACAGAACTAGGTATGAGAAACATTGATAGAATTCTAGTACTAATTCAGCACCCTGCTCAAGACAACACTACTCCATCCTCTTACTCACCTTCATCAACTCAGAGAAGTATTGTTGGATAAACCAAGACTTTAAGAACTCCCATGTGAGATCTTTTCGAGTCTTTCTTCGAGACACGAACTTCCACCACTTCCAGGTTGTGCCTTCAAGCATAAAGGTATCCAACTTCACCTTCAGTGACTCAGGCAACCCAATGAAACTGAACTTCCTCTAAATCTTTCACAGCCACTCCTCTGCCTCAAGAGACTCTACTTGTCCATAAAATAGAGGAGGTTTCAACTTCCTTAACTCCATAACATAGTCTATGGGATGATCAACTGGAGGATTTCCTAGAGGCGCACCACCCGAAGCTACACCTTGGGAATCCATAAAACCACTATAGGGGTGAACACTAAGGAACAAGGAAATAAAGAATATAATAAAAACATGGAAATTTCCATTTAAATTTTAACTTTTCACAATTTCCAAAATAAAACCTTGCAAAAAAATTCTTAGAAATAAATAAAACCCGAAAAAATCCACAAGGAGAAACTAGAATCGATGGGTGACTCAGGCATATGGTTGGTGGCCATATGCCAGTAACGCCACCATCACAAGGATCACTCTATGGTAATGTCTCCGGCTCCACATGGATTTCTAGACCATGAGATCTCACAGATGTCACTTTCCTAGCTTCCATTTCATTTCCCAACATAAAAAAATTCAAAAGAACCAAAAGACACCAACAACCCAAACATCCCATGGTAACCCGAGGTTTAGAATGAGCAAGGGTTCATGACGTCCTTCTCATCCGTACACCTCAAGTTCTGACAATTATAATCCTTCTACCATGAAAACCCTAAATAACAATGTGCACTCTAAAAAACAAGGTCTACTCAAGAGCCAACTTCCCTCTGATATCAATTTTTTGGGAACCAACCTGGGTCGACCCTGAACCAATCAGCCGAGTCGGGCCGCGACATGGCCCGAGAGGTGTTCCTGATCCTCCCGGTCTAGCGAAAAGTTCCAGGGCATCAATAGAGAACAACAGGGGAATGTTTTTTCCCAATAAAAATAAATAAAGTAGTGAAAGGAAAAAAATAGAACAACACGAAGTAAATAAACAACACGAAAGAAAAAGAAAGGCCAACAACACATACTGACCTGACCATGACCAAAACTCCTCACGACCCTGAGAGTCGCTCACCAAAACACAACCAAATCTCACCCATGATGAGAAATCTTGTGTCAAACATGAAACAAAACTAAAAACAGGAAAACATTATAGGCATGAGTATTAAAACTTAGTAGGTGTTCCCAAAAAACTATCCCCAAAACACTACCTTTAAATAAATAGTTTATAAATCCCAGGTTTGAACTAAAATATATAAAATAATGGTTCCAACACACACATTAATTTCTAAGATAAGTAACAGTCCATTTCCCTTCTTAATTTAAAAAAAAAGTTTAGTGATTGAAAGAAACAGATGTGTTGCATTTTAAAAAAAAATTGAACAATTTAGAAATCCAAATTTTAGTTGTTGGTCAAATGTAAAACCACACACAACACACAACACACACTAAGGGAAATGGAAAAAGTGGAACACAAGGCCAGAAACCAAACTAGACCTCTCAATCGTTTGCCATATAAAAATAAACACTACAAGAAACATGGGTCAAACCTAGGATCTCGTGAACAATCCAGAACATACCAAAAATGTGACTCTTCCTGAAGGCATGCCTACTCTCGATGATGTCATAATGTCCTAACGCCCAGTGTTTCCCTACATGGCCTAATTGAGGGGTCAAATCTTCTAGCAGAATATAATCCGTACTAAGGTCCCCTAGCCAGTTCATAATCTAAACCAGTGCAGCAATTGTTCTCAGAAAATTTACTCCCTATTCCAGGTTCCCATGTCAACACGTATAATAAAAATGAAATGGGTGAGTCAACAAAGTCAATCAAGTAGCAAAAACATCAAACACAACTCATGTAGTCAACTTACACCAAAGATCACCCCTGAGTCACCCCGAAGAGAGTTTTCCAAAATAATTTATTTTATTAAAGTGTCAAACGGGCCTTCACCAATTTTAAATAAAATTCTCATTTCTAAAGAGAACCAAAACACTTGTTGACACTTCAAATGAAATCATTTATCAATAAACCAGAACTACATTTGAAATAATGTGAATTATTTTTAAAGGCCAAATGGGTATTCTTTCACTATTGGGTGTCCATTCATCAAAAAAATATTTCAAGTGTCGTGTATAAAATAAACGACTCTTTTTACACCAAATAATCATTTAAAAATTAATTATCTTATATTATTTCCCATGTATTAAAATTAATAAAATTCCAAGCAATTAATAAATTCTGAATTTAAAAGGCGAGTGCAATGGGGGACCTACCTCGACTCGTAGACTAGTCACAACGACGCGACACTCCTCGCACGGGCATGCAAGCACACACAAGCTGACGATCGTAGGACTATGGAAAAACCTTGTCAATGTGTTGCAACCGCAAAGATAAATAAAATACATGAGCATGGACTTAAAACAATCCAAACAAACAAACATTGCAAAAGAACTACCTCGACATGTTTTCAAAACACAGTTCTCACCATC
Organism: Viscum album; assembly: GCA_963277665.1. NCBI lineage: Eukaryota > Viridiplantae > Streptophyta > Magnoliopsida > Santalales > Viscaceae > Viscum > Viscum album. Next base: position 686,279,501 of record OY728165.1, read on the forward strand.
TGCACTATTTAATAACCCACTTTAAAATTTATTAAACAATTTCAAAGAGAACCCCACGACTTTACACACCAAAAACCTGTTCAAAACGCCTTTTATAATTAAATGTGCACCCGCAACACACCATATCATAATGTGCACTACTTTCAAAGTAAAAAATAACAAATTGCATAGTTTAATAAAAGCTGTTAAGCAACACACAACTGGTTTTCATCAAAATTCACCTTAATTCACCTGACCGGCTACAAAATATAAATGTGAAAACTAAGTCCCTCAAAAAAATAACTCCACACCAAACTAATTAAACACACTCAATTATTTTTAAAAAATAATTTCTCACCAATTTAATTAAACACAATACACGCTAAAATAATTACCTAACATTCAAGAAAGAACAACACAAACCTCACCTCTTCTCGGATACACACTCGACCAGCGGGGTTGTGAAACTGTCAGAAAGGGGTGGCGTGCACCAATAGGGACCATAGATGGCTGGATGGTGCGGGGCTGGCAGGAGGGGAATGACCGGATAGCATCTACGAGGCGGGAAAATAGGGCGACAGGCTGCTCGGATGATGGCCAGATGAAACAGGGAATGGCACGGGAGGCGAGGTAGGGCGCAGGACAGGGATAAGGCCAGTGGTGCTCTTGGAATGGTCATAGGGTTTCCGTCTAGGGGTCTCAAGCCGCACGGAAGCACTGGAAGGGGCGATCACTGGCTGGAAGAGTGGCACTGGCAGTGGAGAGGGGAGGCCGGTGATGTGTGGGCGATACAGGGGGTTCCGGAATGGGAGGTTGAGAGAGAAGGAGATCCGAAGGTGGAGGGAGGTTCCTGTAGTAGGAGGTTGGGGTGGTGCGCAGCAAGGGGTGCAGCGCCATGCAGGGCGCGGGTGATCCGGAAAAAAACCGGGCTTCAGTAGGGGGTGAGAAGGAGGGGTGTGTGTCTGATGGGTGCAGCAAGTGAGGCGGGGAGGGGGTCGCGTGCTCGGTCGGTGCAGGAAGGTCAATCGCTGGTGGGGAACTTCTAGGCAGGGGCGTAGGAGGGTCGGTTGGGCATGCGCAGCCAGGAGCAAGGAGGGAGGCGGGCTGCAAGGACAGTGCGCTGCAAGGGAGAAGGAGAACAGGTCGTGGCCTTCGCGACGAGGAGGAAAAGAGAAGAGGGCGAGGAAGGTGGAGTCTGCAATGTGAGAGGATAAAAAAAGGTGTTCTGTGCTAGGGTTAGGGGGAAAGAAAAAATAGAGGAAAAAAAAAGAAAAAGAGAGGGAAAATAATAATAATAAATAAAATTACGAAACTAAGACAAAAACAAATAATTGAAATAATAAAACACTAATCTATAATAATAATAATAATTTTGATAACAATAATTATTATTATTATTATAACAAATTAAATCGTAATAATAAAATGATAAAATAAAATAATAATATTCAATTCATTTATTAATGATCTTGATATCAACAAAAACTATACTAACAAATATGAAGATAATAATTTCAATAATAATAAAAACAGAAGAACCTTAATAATAATATTATTATTTTAGTTATATATATATATATATTCGCTTCTTTTTATTTTAATGTGTCTATCCCAATTTGACTTTATTTTATTTGGACACCGCAACTACATGGGTAACGGGGATGACCGCACGGTTTCTACTAACCATGTGATGCCTGCGCATTGACCCAAATACTAAAAATAATATTATTAAATTATAACATAATGAAAATAATAATAATTATTATTATTTAATTACAATAATAAAAATGTTAATAACAATAACAATAAATCCTTATTAATAGTAATACTAAGAACATTAATAATTATACTGATATAAATATAAATAATAAGAATACCCAGTTCACTTAAATAGTATTAATTAACTCATTAACAGCAATATAAATTTTAAATAATACAAATAATAAAAGAAAAGTTTCTCATTTGAATTTTCCAACGATATTCAGACAGTGTCGTTGCTTGGGCGAAGCCACGCGGGGTTTTCAAAACGCGCTCTGCCTATGCATCCAGCGATGCCAACTCAGATACACGGGTTTTTTTGACATAACTCAAAAAAAAATTCGTCCGATACTCAACCCGGACCCCAAAAAAATTTTAAAATTCAAATAAAATTATAAAATTAGATAAAAGATAGGTCTGGGTGTGAAAATTATCCCCACCATAAGTCTTTCCGCCCTCAAAAATCCACAAAAAGATCTAGACCCAAAGGTAAAACTTATCAAGTGTCACCCACCCACAAAAGTTTCAGCGCCTCCAGTTGATCGATCCAAACGTACACTGAAAAACCATTACACAAAACTCAACCTTAAAACACAATCACCTTAACCATCACCAAGCAGAACTCAAACTATCCATCTCAACCAAGGAATGAACGAACTTAAACGACCTCTAACACTTATTCCCATAATCTTATTCCAACAAAACCGTTGGGTGTACTCCAATCTCAACGTCTACTTGAGAGGACAAACTCAGGATTAGGTGGTTCCGCACGAGACCACCTACCACCAAACAATACATAAAAATAAACTATGATAATGACATGGGGAGGCCCGAACAGACTCCCCACCATAAGGATTGGTCCAACTCTAAATTACTTTAGGTGTAACTTTGTGAGAGCCGATGTGGGTCTCCCCACCATGAGAACTGACGATATTAACCGAACTTGAAAACTTTCAGCACAGACTAACCCCCCCCCCCCCCCACACACACACAAGGGTAAGGGAGGGAAGGATCTTGTCAATAGAAAATAAAAACTACCATCACCGCTACCTTAATGACGTTACATCCACAGAAGAACACAAACCATGCCACACTATAGACCGAAATTTAACCAAGGCCCTTCTTCACCGTTAGGGTTCTCCTGACTATGCACCAGATTCACTCTGGGACCTATGGCTGGATCACCAATGATTGAAGCATCTCCTACCTCGCAGTCAGGCTTTAAAAATTCCTAGACATAACACACGAACCAAAATTTCACCAAACACACTTCCAATAAAATAAAAGTTTCAAATAGGTTCAACCACAACCATTCTTACAACTGAAAGAAAATAAACCCCACAAAACACTACCAGAGATGATTACATACAAGAAACAATACAAAGATAAGACCTCAAACTGACTCCCAAACATCACCCTACTCCTACTGATGGGTTGAGGTGACCTTCGACGAGTTAGGTATAGCTTCAATTCGCTTCTTTGAAACACCATGGTAGAATCACTGCAAGTGAACCCAACGTCCACAGGTGTGGAAAGGTCTCGGAGCACTCAGACACGTCAGCCTCTTGTGACCCCACCTACCACACTGGTGACAGATCATGACATTGTGTTGTGAAGAAGAAGACTGAAGGTCTGATGGCCTCTTGATTCCTCTATTAGATCCACTCACATCAGGTTGCTTCCCATTCTATCTATCGCCATCCTCTACACTGCTTCCCAAGGCTGGGGGAGGATTTTCCACCTCAAGTCCTCCTTCTAGCTCATCTTCAGCAAGAAAGTCGTTCCCCACAACATCTGAAAAGGTGGTTAGGTTGAACTCTTCCTCTTTTGATCACAGTTTAGGTCGGAGCCCAGACTCAAATTGTCAAGCCTTCCCGAGATTGTTTGCAACAAACCATTGGTCGTAAGGAACTAGGTCTGTGAAACGTCAATAGAATTCTATTAATGATTCAGCACCCTACTCAAGACAACACAAATCCATCCTCTTCCTCATCTTCGTCAACTCAGATAAGTATTGTTGGATAAACAAATACTTTAATAACTCCCATGTGAGATCTTCTCGAGGCTTTCTTCGAGACATGAACTTCCACCACTTCCAAATTGGACCTTCAAGCATAATGGTATCCAGCTTCACCTTCAGTGACTCAGGAAACCCAATGAAACTTAACTTCCTCTCAATATTCCGCAACCAATCCTCTTCCTCAAGAGGCTCTGTTTTTTCATAAAAGAGAGGAGGGTTCAACTTCTGGAACTATAGAACATAGTCTATGGGATGATCAACTGGAGGATTTTCTAGGGGCGCACCACCTGAAGGTACACCTTGGGTATCCATCAAACCGTCGTGGGGGTGAACACTAAGGAACAAGGAAATAAAGAATATAATCAAAACATGGTCATTTCCATTTTAATTTCAAATTTTTACAATTTCCAAAATAAAACCTTGCAAAAAAATTCTTAGAAATAAATAAAACCCCAAACAATCCACAAGGAGAAACTAGCGTCGATGGGTGACTCAGACATATGGTTTACAGCCGTACGCCAGTCATGACACCATCACTAGGGGCACTCTATGGTATTGTATCTGGATCCACATGACTTTCCAGACTATGCGTGCTCACGTAGGTCACTTTCCTGGCTTCCATTTCATTTCCCAACATAAAACAATTCAAAAGAACCAAAATACACCAACAACCAAAACATCCCATGGTAACCCGAGGTTTAGAACGAGCAAGGGTCTATGATGTCCTTCTCATCCGTACACCTCATGTTCTGACAATTATACTCCTTATACCATGAAAATCCCAAATAACGATGGGCGCTCTGAAAAACAAGGTCCGCTCAAGAGCCAACTTCCCTCTGATACCACTTTGTCACGAACCAACCTGAGTTGACCCTAAACTGGTCACCCGAGACGGTCCGCAACATGGCCCGAGAGGCATTTCCGATCCTCCTGGGCTGGAGAAAAGCACCAGGGATTCAACAGAGAACTATAGGGGAATGATTTCTCCCAATAAAAATAAATAAAGCAGCGTAAATAAAAAAATAGAACAACACAAAGTAAATAAACAACATAAAAGAAAAAGAACGGCCAACAACACATACTGACCTGACCATGACTAAAACTCCTCACAACCCTGAGAGTATCTCACCAAACCACAACCAAATCTCACCCACGGTGAGCAATCTCGAGTAAACCCTACAACAAAATTAAAAACAGGAAAACACTATAGGCGTGAGTATTAAAACTCAGTAGGCATGCCCAAAAAACTATCCCCAAAACACTACCTTTAAATAAAGTTTTTACTAATCCCAAGTTTGAACTAAAATATATAAAATATTGGTTTCCACACACACTTTCATTTCTAGGACAAGTAAGAGTCAATTTCCCTTCTTAATTTAAAAAAAAGTTTAGTGTTAGAAAGAAACAGATGCATTGTATTTTAAAACATTTTTTCAAACAATTTATAAATCCAAATTTTAGTTGTTGGTCTAATGGAAAACCACACACAACACACAACGCACACTAAGTACAATGGAAAAAGTGTCACACAGGGCCAACAACCTAACTAGACCTCTCAATCATCTTCCACATACAAATAAACACTAAAAGAAACATGGGCTGAACCTAGGAGCTTGTGTACAATACAGAACATACAATACATGTGACTCATCCTGAAGGCATGCCTACTCTCAATGACGTCATAATGCCCTAACACCCGGTTTTTTCCTACATGGCTTAACCGAGGGGCCCAATCCCCTAGCAGAGTATGATCCATACTAAGGTCCACTAACCAGTGTGTAATCTAAACTAGTGCAGAAATCGTTCTCAGAATATTCACTAACTATGTCAGGTTCCCATGTCAACACATATAATAAAAAGGAAATGGGTGAGTCAACAAAGACAATCAATTAGCACAAACATCACACACAACTAATGCATTCAATGTACACTAAATATCACCCCTGAGTCACCCCGAGTAGAGTTTTCCAAAATAATTTATTTTATTAAAGTGTCAAACGGGTCTTCACTAATTTTAAAGAAAATCCTCATTTCTCAAGAGAACCAAAACACTTGTTCACACTTCAAAAGAAATCATTTATCAATAAACCAGTACTACATTTGAAATTCTATGAATTATGTTTAAATTCCAAATGGGCATTCTTTCACTACTAGGTGTCTGTTCATCAAGAAAATTTTTCAAGTGTCGTGTATAAAATAAAAGACTCTTTTTACACCAAATAATCATTTAAAAATTAATTATCTTATATTATTTTCCATGTATTAAAATTAATAAAATTTCAAGAAATTAATAAATTTTGAATTTAAAGGCGAGTGCAGTGGGGGACCTACCTCAACTCACAGACTTGTCACAATGACGCGACACTCCTCACACGGGTGTGCAAGCACACACAAGCTGATGATCGCAAGACTATGTAAAAACCTTGTCAATGCGCTGCAACCGCAAAGATAAATAAAATACATGTACACAGACTTAAAACAATCCAAATGAACAAATAGTGAAAAAGAACTACCTCGACATATTTTCAAAACACAGTTCTCACCATCTGCACTATTTAATAACCCACTTTAAAATTTATTAAACAATTTCAAAGAGAACCCCATGACTTAACACACCCAAAACCTGTTCAAGACCCCTTTTATAATTAAATGTGCACCCACAACACACCATATCAGAATGCACACTACATGCATAGTAAAAATAACAAATTTTAGTGTTTAATAAAATCTATTAACATCACACAACTGGTTTTCATCAAAATGCACCTTAATTCACCTAAGTTGCTACAAAATATAAAAGGGAAAACTAAGTTCATAAAAAAAATAACTCTACACCAAACTAATTAAACAAACTCAATTATTTTAAAAAAATAATTTCACACCAATTTAATTAAACACAATACACGCTAAAATAATTATCTAACATTCAAGCAAGAACAACGCAAAACTCACATCATCTTGGATACAAGATCGACTAGAGGGGTAGCGCAACCGTCAGAAAGGGGAGGCGCGCACTAGTAGGGACCGTAGCTGGTTGGATGGTGTTGGGCTGGTAGGAGGGGCACAGCCGGACAACGTCTGCGAGGCGGGAAAAGAGGGCGGCGGGATGCTCGGATGATGGCTGGACGGGCTGCTCGGATGATGGCTGGATGAAACAGGGAATGGCGTAGGAGGTGAGGCAGGGCGCAGGACAGGGAGCAGGCTGGTGGTGCTCTTAGACTAGTCAGAGGGTTGCTGGTAGGGGGTCTCATGCCGCACAGAATCACCAGAAGGTGTGATCACCGGGTGGAAGGGCGGTGCCTGCAGTAGAGAGGGGAGGTCGGTGATGTGTGGGCGAAGCAGGGGGGAGGGCACCGGAATGGGAGGATGAGATAGAAAGAGATCTGGAGGGGGAGGGAGGTTCTTATAGGAGGTGATGGGGGCGGTGTGCGGCAAGGGGTGCGGCGCGGTGCAGGGCGTAGGTGATACGAACAGAAACTGGGCGCCGGCAGTGGGCGAGCAGAAGGGTTGCGTGGCCGATGGGGGTGGCAAGTCAGGTGGGGGAGGGGGTCGCGTGCTCAGTCAGTGTAGGAAGGTCAGGTGCTAGTGGGGCGCTACAAGGCAGGGGTGTAGGAGGTCCAGCTGGTCATGCGTAGCAAGGAACAAAGAGGGAGGCGGGCCGAGAGGTGCACTGCAAGGCTGGCGTGCTGTAAGGGAGAAGGAGAATAGGCCAAGGCCTTCACGACGGGGAAGAAGAGAGAAGAGGGTGAGGAGGAAGGTGGCGGCTGTAGCGTGAGAGGAGAAAAAAAGGTGGTCTAAACTAGGGTTAGGGGGAAAGAAAAAATAGAGATAGGAAAAAAAAGAAAAAGAGATGGAAAATAATAATAATAAATAAAATTAAGAAACTAAGAAAAAATAAATAATTGAAATAATAAAACATCAATCTATAATAATAATAATAACTTTGATAAAAATAATAATTATTATTATAACAAACTAAATTGTAATAATAATAACAACAAAATAAAATAATAATATTCAATTCATTTATTAATGATCTTGATATCAACAACAAATATACTAACAAATATAAAGATAATAATTTCATTAATAATAAAAATAGAAGAACCTTAATAATAATATTATTATTTTGGTTATATCTATATATATATTCGCTTCATTTTATTTTAATGCATCTAACCCCATTTCACTTTATTCTATTTGGACACTACAACTGTGTGGGTAACTGAAATGACTGTACGGTTTCCTCTCACCATGCGGTGCCTGCTCATTGACCCAAATACTAAAAATAATATTATTAAATTATAACATAATGACAATAATAATTATAATAATAATTATTTAATTAAAATAATAATAATAATAATAATAAATCCTTATTAATAATAATACTAGGAATATTAATAATTATACTGATATAAATATAAATAATAAGAATACCCAGTTCACTTAAATAGTAATAATTAAGTCATTAACAAAAATAGAAATTTTAAATAATAAAAATAATAAAAAAAAGTTTCTCATTTTAATTTTTCAAAGATAGTTAGATGGTGTCGTTGCCTGGGAGAAGTCGTGTGGGGTTTCCAAAACACACTCCGCCTATGTGTCCAGCGATTCCAACTCAGAAACGCACGTTTCTGTTTTGATATAACTCAAAAGTTTTTCATCCAGGACTCAACCCGGACCCCAGAAAAATTTTAAAAGTCAAACAAAATTATAAAATAAGATAAAAGATAGGTCAGGGTGTGACATTCAAAAATATTCAAGATATCAGGAAAAGAGAAAATTGAAGGTAGAATCCCTAATAGGCAAATCTCATAAGAGGAATTGAAACCAAATTTTATCTTCTGGATCTCTTTACTATTGTAATTTAAAAAAATAGATGAAGAATGTCTTTTTTCCAATTTTTTTGGTCAATATTCTAATTACTAAATATATTTTAAAATCATTGAGTGAATGCTTAATTATTCTTTTCATTGTATGTTTTAACACATAAATATTTTTGTAATAGTATTGGTTTTTCTTATACTTAATTTTTGAGAAAAGGAAAGAAATTTAAAACTTTACACTTTGAAACTCAATAAAGGACATATGAACTAGGGGAATAGAATTTAATATATATATATATATATATTTAAGATGTAAAAAACATGTGGTGAAATCATAAAATAAAAAAAAGAATATATTTAAGAATTTGTATCTCTTAATCATTAATACTTCGTCTTCCTCGTTTTTTCCTTTTCTCCTCTTGAGGTTATTTCTAAAAGACACAAAGGGGAGAGATTTGAGAAGAATAATATTTCCTTTATTGTCTTACTAATTAATTTATTTGAAAAACAAATCAGGGAGACACTGGCTAAGAGATAAAATGTAGAGGCCTAAATATCATCTTCCTCTTGTTAAAATACAGAGGTAGTTTTTTTATTAGAAGATACATAAAGTTTTATTTTAAATATTGAGCCCATTTTTTCACTTTCATGTATTCTGATTATCAAATAGGGTGATATTCTTGGCTAAAATTTCACATTATTATCCTTTGTTTTAAAAATCACAATACACTTTATTAAAATTTTGATCTAACTTCAAATATTATGTTTATGTTTTTTTTGTGAAGTTTTAATGTTCTTTATTTTAACATTTGGTAAAATTATTAGATATTATTTATTTTTATATGTCGAGGATATTAAATAAAGTAAATTCAATAAAAATTAATATAATTTTAGTTCCATGCACATCAGATGAAATAAGTAGAGCTACATCCATCAAATTATGGAGTGTAGCATTTGATTCTATTGAAACTGAACTCAAATAAATCATAATCTAACTGTTGGAGATTGTTACATAGAAAGTCTAAAAATTGAACCTAAGGAATCAAAGTTAATATATAAAATATTGATTATGATTGAATTTGATTAAAATTTTATTGAAAGTAAATATATGTAAAAATATAATTATTTAGAAGTGCTTACGTTTGTAATCATTTTCTGAGTCTACTAAGAGATATTTTCTACGATGTATTATTTTTAAATATCTTAGTGTTTCTATTTCAATTGTTCTTTTTGGTCCCTCTTGATCAATGATCTTCTAGGGATGGAAAATTATTTTTATAATCCTTCAATATAAATAATATTATGTGTATGTAGATATATTATACATTGGGTTTACAGTAGATAAATTATAGGTGAGGACTTGCTACTAATCATCTGGTTGAATATGATGTTAGTTATAGAGTTTTTTGATTCTATCGAAGATATTTTAGTCAAAAAAATCATAGTTTGGAACTTTGTAACGTCTAATAGGTTTTCTAGTGAAATACATTCTAGGCTTTTAATGGGGATATATAGTATCCTTCTTATAGATCCTCCTATTTCTTTGGATAAAATAGAAGGATTTATATGAATTGAAAGTATATTGTTAATAATGTATTCAAATTAATATTTTATACTCTGTGAATTATTTTTACTATAATATTATTTTAATTTACCATTTTTATTACATTTATCAGTTTAGACTTTATCTGTCAATGTGATGTCCTAGATCTAGTTCACTCATAAATAACAAAACCTCATTCCCTATATGGCCTCAATCATGCCTCCCCATTGCTATAGGTTGTTTATTAGAAGTTAAAGTCTATAATGGTATGGTGGGGAGACTATACTCTCATAATCAGTGTGGTGCATAGTGGTAAAAAGTAGATAAATCAGTGGAAGTAGTGTAATGGAAAATAATGGAATATCACATGGAAGATGAAGTAAATCATCCAAATAAATATAAATAGAAAAATAAATATATTATATCATATAAAAAATGATAAGGTCATGATTCTATACAAAATGGGGGAATAGGGGAATAGAATAGAAGGCATACATAGTAAATTATATACAAAATAATAAAAAGGAACAAAATATATCTCCAAATGAATCGTGAGACAAAATTTGCTCCTCTTCTCCCATATTCTATCCTAGTACAAAATATAAAGTTTCCATATTTGGGTTATTTCCTTTTTCTCATAATGCATCAATAAGGTTTATCTGGGTACTAATCAATAGCCTTAATAGGGTACGAGTAAAGATCAGTAGGAAACAAAAATGGTGTTTATAACTAATCTTGTATATGATTATAAAATGAATCAGTGTGTAGGTAATAATAACATTGAATTAAAAAACATAAATAAAACACATGTCATCTCAAGTTCCCCATGGGACACCCTTATGATGCTACCTTCATTAGACTAATCCATAATGTCTCTACACATATACTATTTTACAAGAAATAAGGGAATTATGTTCATTAATTCTAGATAACCACTTTGGAACTTAATTTCCATTAATACCATCTAACAATATGGAATATCATCTCTATTCAATACAATTAGTCAATGTGGAATTTTATATCCATTAAGACTATTTAAACAGTATGGAACTTCATGTCCATTAATTTCCAATTATCAAGATGGAATATTTAGTCCATTAAATATTTTATAAACCACATGGAACATCATTTATATTAGTTATAAATAATCTATATTAAAAACCATGTCCAAAAATATCACAATAGAAAATAAGGAGCAACCGTCCATTACAGAAAGTAAGCACGATGTCATCTCATCCATGCCATATTAAAAACAAGGCTTAGGGATGTCACCCTTTTTCATTTATCAACCCCATTAATAAATAGAATTCATTAAACATTCAAGAAGTAATAAATTGGTTCAAGTTGAATAATACTTACCATTTAAACAATTCAACTTAACATTTAAATCATATTATTAAAGAGTAATAAAAATATTTCTGAGTGTAATCTACATTCCTTTACATCGTTTAATTAGGGTCTTGTGAAATGGTCTAATAATTCACCATGATTTAATATGTTTATAAATATCATATGTTTCATGGGTACATCCATTCCATATTGCATATCATTAATTAAATTTATGACATTTCATTGTCCAATGCTATTCTAAACACACCTTATTGGTTTTTTGGTCACAAGGTAAACAATAGTAATCAAGGCATAAAATCATACCCATTTAATTTCACATTTTAGAGGTGATGCATGAAAATTTTGGCACACAGAATAACTATACATAATAAAAAAATCAATACTTTTAGGGAAAATATATACACTATATACCTTATATGGGTATATGAATCCTCATCTAGTATCATCCTTTAATTCAATTCTAAATGAGAGAAATAGAATAAACAGTCAAACAACCTAAAAATAGGTAATATTAGCTCGCATGGAAAGACCATCTGATATGGTGAGGTAAATGAAGAAAAGAAGAAAGAGGATTGAAGACCATATAGGGGGGAATCTAATATAATGAACAATTATTGAATTGGATCTCGGATGAAGGATATCTCCCAAATGTTGGGTGAGGAATAGGAGAATATCTAAAGCATAGGAGACTGATGTGTATGAGAATGAAGGAGAAAGAGGGATTAAAGGGTTTAAAGGCTTTGAGGGAAAATTTGAATTCAAACTTTTTAAAGGATTTCATGGTTTGGATGTATGGTTGGAAAAATCCTAAAGTATCCTCTATATAGTAGGCCACCCTTGCATGGATAAAGTGAACAGTTATATAAATTGTGTGATGGTTGTACATACCTACTGTCCAAAGGCATGCCTCCTCACATGGGATAGGTGCAAAGTTAGACAAACCATACTCCAACTATATTAAACACACCCGTAATAAATTTTATAATTCTCATGGGAATTAACCTCCTCTTGAACAATTTGGAAAACTAGGAATCACCCCTTATAGTCTTCATGGTTGAGTGGTATGGTAAATATTAACTGTATGATAAATGTGTGCCTCACCCTATCCTTATAAAATTCATAACTTTGGGATCTGAATGAGCCTGAACTCCTCTAATACCTTCAATATGATATTATGAATTTTCATTTAGATCAAAAGAAAGGTTCAAAATGAAATTTAAATGATTTATACCTCAAGAGAAAAACTATGATCTTACAACCTCCCCTCTTTAAAACAACTCATTCCTAAGTTTCCCTTCTGAATGTGGTTGATTAGAATCTGAGAATAAATCTAATAACTGAGCATTTATATTTGCCTCTCACTCTTAGGAATCATATTGTACATGGTCGTACTACCATATTACCCAAACAAGAGGAATTGATATTCCTCAAAGAGCCTTTATTTTCTGATCAATTATATAAATAGAATACTCCTTAAAAGAAGTATCAACCTATAACTAAACCTTATCCAGCTCAAGAACATAAGACGTGTTAGAATGATAATGACATAACTAATAAACATGGAAGAAGTTTTGAATATCATTATATCTCTAAGTTATTTCTATTTGATAAGCCGCTAATCTTAACCTCTCAAAAATATCAAAATTTCTAAAAAATTATGGAGTTAGCTTACCCTACCTCTTAAATCATTGGTTCCCCAGCCTAGGTGATACACAAAATAATAATTAGTCCCTAAATTTTAACTCCAAAGTTCACTGAAGAAAAATAGAATAATACTTATTTCTAAATTAATCTATATCCATAAGCTTCCTGAGGAGTTGTGCCTTCTCTAAGGTCTCCTAAACAAAACAAGGTCTTAGTAGCACTACCTTCCCTACCTCTAACCAAAACAGAGGTGATTGGAACAGCCTATTTTATATGGCCCCATATGGATCCATATTTATAGCCATATGGAATATATTTTTTTAATTTAACTTAGAAATATTTAAATTTTTCTCCCAATAACCTTCAAAATCAAGGATGCATGTTCAGATCATTTCCTCTAAAACCTATATAGTATGCTCAAACGGACCATTGGTCTGAGGGTGGTATGTTGTACTTAGAAGTACCTATGAACCCATACATGTTTTTAAACCATTATAAAACTGAGAATTAAATCAATAATCACTTACTAATATGATAGTATGTAGGACCCGTGGAGATGTATTATCTCACAGACATAGATTCTACCAATATCATCCATTGAGAAGGTATCCCTGATAAGCAATAAATGAGAGAATTTTTTCAACATATCCACAATTAACCATAATATGTCACTACCTCCGGGTGATCTTAGTAATCCCATCATGAAATCCATAGTGAAATCATCTCATTTCCACTCAAGAATGGAAAATGGTTGTCAAATATTGATAGGTCAATATTGTTCCACCTTCACCTACTAACCAGTGGAACACCATGTAACAAAACCTTCTATCTACCTCTTCATCCCTGACCACCAATACTAGAAACATAAATCCTAATTAATATAGGTAATTATGGGATATAATTCGCATTTAAAGGTATGATATTATCACATAATCTCCTCTTATATGTCTCGAGGTACCCATACATGCCTATAAATATACAAGATATCATACTCATTGAAAACCCATACAGGTGGTAATTCCTCACATAAACACTCTCCCTTAAGACCAAGCCTTATAGATTTGAAATTTGTTTTATATTTACTTGATATAGAATTGAATAATTCACTACCAAATCCATAAGAACATGTTGTCATTGACACTCTTTAATCTCCATATTCATCTCATAAAAGAGAGCCATCAACTACCACTCACAACTGGCTTCCTAAAGAGATTTCATCTAAGTATTCCATCTTAGAGAATTAGTAATTTCATTTCCATTATTATGTGTATAAGAAAGTTAAAAATAAAAGTACTGAAGGTATTAAACCCACCTTCATTGTATGATATTTATGTTACACATAGTGAATATGTATTTGAGACTTTTATGGTTTGTGTATACTATAAACCACTCTCCAAAAAATTAGGGTCTCCAACAACACAAGGCATGGAAAATTGTCACTAGATCGAGGTCTTATATCGGGTAATTACACTCATGAGGACTCAAATATAGAGACCTATATTCCACAACTCAATCCTTTTACATCAAAATGGTTCCTAACCTGATACTTGATGTCTCACAATAAATAGTATGTCCTCTGCCAGGATCAGGTAGAATTAGTATTGGAGCTGAGTTAAGTATTGTTTTCAACTCATAAAGTATTTCTCTTAATATTTAGATCATATAAATTTAACACCCTACTTTGTCAATCCTGTAAGAGGCGTTTCAAGGAATGATAAATCTAGAATAAAATTTCTGTAATATACAGTTATCCCTAAGAAACTCTATATGTCAAAGGCGTTCTTGGGTTTCTATGAAGAAACCATGACTCTCACCTTCTCTAGATCCACATACAGTCCTCCCTCTAAGATAATGTGATCTAGGAAGTGAAATTTATCAATCTGGAAGTGGAATTTTTTGAGCTTAACATATAACCTATTCTCTCTTTGTGTGATCAATGGAATATCAACATGTTTGGCATGATTATGTAAATTCTATGAGTACACCAAGATTTCGGCCATTAAAATGACTGCAAAAAATCCATATATAGGTGGAAAACCTGATTTATTAGAGCCATAAAAAATCCAATGTGTTAATGATACCAAACATCATAACAAAGTACTCATTCAATCCATATCTACTAAAGAATTTTGTACATGGTATACCTGAGGGTCTGAATCATACCTAATGATAGCCCAACCTCAAATCATTTTTTTTATTAAACCTAATCTCCTCATATTTGATCAAATTGATCTTCTATATAGAGTATTTTATATATATTATTAACTATAATATGATTCAAATACTGATAATCCATGAAAATCCTAACGGTATCATCCGCCTTCTTGTTGAAAAGGATTGGTGAAGCCCATGGAAAAGTACTGGGATGTATAAATCCTTTCTCTTCTAGTCCTCTAATTGTATTTTGAGTTCTTGAAGCTCCATAGAAGACATCCTGTAAGGGGGATAGATACTATATCTTTTCCTAGAATAATACCAATAGTAAACTATACCTATCTCATGGAAGGTAGCCCATAAAATTAATCAGCAAAGATATCCCTAAAAAGATCCACTAAAGGAGGTAAATATGTCTGACGTGCTCCATGATCGTATAGAAAAAATACTAGTAAGCTGGGCCAACACCTTTCCCAATCCATGATTATGAGGTCCAAATCAACTATCCTAGACATACCATTCCCATTTGTGAATATAGTTATCTCCCATTGGGGATATAAAATAAAACCGAGTGATAACATTCATTATGGTCATGATAATGGATCAACCAATACATCCCAAGTATGATATCAAAACTCATTATCTTGAGAATGAAAATTATTTATAAGAAATTATAACTACCAATATCAAGAGGGCATTCCTTATATTTTAATACCCTTTCAAACTACAATCCCAACATAGTTTCAAGATTTGTAACTCCATAAAAGAACTTAATTTCAATCTCAAGATTATCCATGATAGAAACATATATTAAGGAGTGTAACATGCCTATGTAAAATAAAGTAGACACTAAATTTGAGGTTACTAGAATCGTACCATGGACCTTTGAAGGCATGGAACTCTTCTCCTCAGGTATAGGTTGTACTATATGTAACAAGCCTAATTTATAGCCTTAAGTCACAACTTGACCTCCCTAGGTAGGTCTTATCTTATGGAAATGTGTCTCATAATTCTGGATCCCTTGGTCATGACTCCTACCACCTCAGACTAAATGGCCCATACTAATCCATCACCCTACCTGACATGGAGCTTCTGATCCTACTGTAAAACCCAAGGTCAAAGTAGGTCCTCTCCCACTAACCACTAGAGTAAAGGTCGTGTGAAATTACTTAATATTTTCAATCTCCCTATAATCTTTTCATTTTACTAGGTCCCTATTACATTGTGGATTCATGTGACCTAACTTCCCACACTAGTGACATAACACCTGACTACTAGGTCACATGATCTAACTACAGCTTACCCTATGATAAAGTTCAAAAATGATTCTTTCTACCACTAGATAAACCATATCCCTTCCTAGGAACTGATCCAGCATGCCTTACACCTTCCTCTTCCCTCATGTTACACTTGTAGATGATTCCCTGGTTCACTATTTCTATAATGATAGTCAAATATAAAATTCTTACTTTATAAGGGGTGCATTTCTTAATACCATCCTCAAATCATCTTTACCTATTTCCAATCATCTCCAGAAATAGTATGAGAAAAGCAATGAACCTCTATAAAGTGAGTTGAATAGTTCATCATGGACCTAGTTCCCTACTATAGGTGTATAAACTCTCTTTCTCATCCATCTCTCAATGTTTTTGGAAAGAATTAATCATAGAAATATAATTTTAAATTCTTAAAAATCATTCCTTGGTGCCAATCAGACTGATTTAGAATATCCTATCATCACTTGGTAGATCCATGAATCATATAAACATCAATATTAACCCTCCTTTTAGGAGGTGTCTCTAAATACTAAAATATATATAAAGTGTCATCTATCCAAGACTCAGTATCTTGGGGTCCACCATCACCTAATAAAGTTGGTGTGTACTGCTACTAAAACTCTCATTTCAACTCTTACATAGTTAGGGTAGGTCACGGGGCTCTCTACATGGTCTAAAAAACTATAAGAAACCATAATGAAATTGGTATTCAATGCCCAAATCTTGTATAATAGGAGGTGTCATAGGTAACACTATAGGAGGTATCACTGGTGGTGTAGGTCCCACCACCTCTAGATCATAATCACCGCCAAATTTCTTGAATTTGAAATGAGTAAATCAGGGAGGTATATGTTTAAATGTCAAACGTACACCTCAAAACAAGTTTTGATCATAGAAAATATTTCAAATAAAAGAATATGAAATGTGCATATCCTTCATATATAAAATTCAATTCCCATATTCCTGATCCTTAAGCCATTACAATGTAATTCATAAGATCATAAAGGAACATGTGAGACACTCCCAACTCCCACTACTAAGGTAAGGTTTGGGTTAATTACTTATATCTTATAGTAGAGGTTCTGGTATATGGAGTGTCAATTTCATGTTATAGATGAAAACACCATTTAAATTTCAATTGGAAGCTCCATTTAACAGTAACCATTTTCTTTAGTAATTTCAAATGTTCAATTGTATTTATATCATTTTTCAGTTAGATTACTTTGACATTAGTAAGTTATATATTCCTACATTTTATAAGTTGTAATTGTCATTTAATTTAACTTAAACCCCTTAATCCATGAGTCAAATTTATCAAAATTTATATTCATGAAATAGTTCAGTTAAATGATTTTTCATTAATAATTTATAAATTCATACCTTTATAAGTTATAATTGGCACTTCATGTAACTGCAACCTGAATCTTACATTCAGTCTCAGAATGTAACAAGTTCATACATGATTGTTTGATTAAATAGATCATTGTTCCTAATTTATGAAGGTATAAGATTTCTAAATTCGAATTAGAATCCATGTAAGTGAAATAAACTAATGTTTCAGACCATATAACAATAGTTACATATCTCAAACATATCATAATTGGTTATTTAAGGTTCCACAATCATCCATCCAACATCAAATTTTTATTCAAGAAAAAATAAAAAAAAAGAGTGTCCAAGCAGACAGAGAAACAAG
This sequence comes from Viscum album, assembly GCA_963277665.1. Classification (NCBI taxonomy): domain Eukaryota; kingdom Viridiplantae; phylum Streptophyta; class Magnoliopsida; order Santalales; family Viscaceae; genus Viscum; species Viscum album. The sequence continues at coordinate 686,297,751 of OY728165.1, forward strand.
AAAGGAAAATGCACAAACAAAGGAAACCACATGAAGACACCTGGATCCAGAAGACCACCCAGGCCTATGGGGGCCTAAAATAATCTAAACCGAGCGCATCTCCTTTGATAATATTAACACCTCAAGGATTTAAGAAACTAATAGACGGAAGATAGGTGATGCTGGAGCCCGATTGCACCATAGAGGTAAGAGGATCCGCAACTTGATTCCCCTCACACAAGGTGTGCAACACACTAACACCATCCAGGATGGCATGACACCTACTAACCGTGAACTGGGACAAGGGTAAAAATATACATTCATAATAAAATTCATAAATCATGTGAGCCAACCAATTGTGAAATATTACAATTGTAATAGGAAAAACCAAAACAGTAAGTCACATTCTAGGAAACGTGTATTTTCCCCCACATGTGAGTTAGATACTCCTAGAAATAGGATCATTACCAAATTTTAACACTTATTAATCTCATGTATATCAACCCAAAATAGTAAGATAAGGAAAACATAGCTCTAATACCACTTATTGACATCCTGTATCTATTTCACTCATAAGTAACTGAACCTGGTTTTCCATATGGCCTCAAGCATGCCTCTCTATATGCCATAGACTGCTGACTAGCAGTGGGGGTCTATAATGGTATGGTGGGGAGAATATACCCTCACAATCAGAGTGGTTTAAAATATTAAAAATTAGAAATATCAGTGGAAGAAATGTAATGGAAATAGTAGAATATAATATACCAATCAAAGTGAATCATTCAGATAAATATAAATAGAAAAATTAATATAATGTATCATATAAAAAATTATGATGTCATTATTCTATACAAAATAGAGGAATGTGGGAATAGAATAGTAATCATACAAGGAAAATTATATAAAAAATAAGCAAAAACATAAAAAATTATCTACAATAACATCATGATACGAATCTTAGTCCTATTCTCTTGTACTCTATCTTAGTATATAATATCAAGCATCCATAGTCAGGAACTTTACTTTGTCCCAACCTTCATCCATGATGTCTGTTCGAGTACCAATCAACAGTCGAAATATGGTGTGAGTAAAAATCAATAGGCCACCACCAATGGTGTATATAACTAATCCATCATGTGAGTATACAATGAATTAATGTGAAAATAATTGTAAAAATGTTGAAAACAATATAAATAAAACACATGTTAGCTCAGGTTTCTCACGGGACACCCATCCAACACTACTTGCTTCAGGCTAATCTGGAATGTCTCTGCATATACACTATTTTATATAAAATAAGGGCATCATGTCCATTAATTCTATAAAACCACTTTGGAATATCATTTTAATTAAAACCACATAAAAATATGAAATTTATTTTCCACTAATTTCAATTAATCAATGTGGGCCATCATTTCCATTAATATTATTTAAACAGTATTGAAATTCATGTCCATTAATTACAAATTATTAATATGGAACATCATTTCCATTAATTATTTCATAAACCACATGGAACATCTTTTACATTAGTTATAAATAATCTATATGGAACATCATTTCCAATAATAACTCAATAAAAAATAAATATCATCGCATCAATTAAAGAAATTAAGCATTAAATAATCACATTCATTCCATAATAAACAAGGATAAGGGATGTAACCCTTTCTATTTATCAATCACATTAATAAATGGAATTCATTCAACTATCAAGAAGTGAGAAAGTGGTACATGGAACATAATCCTTACCATTTAAACAATTCAATTTAACATTTAAATCATGTGATTAAACAGTGATAGAAATGGGGGAAAGTGTATTTTACCTACCCCTACATCATTTAATGAGAGTCATGTGACATGGTCTAACCATTCACCTTGATTAAATTTTTTTATAAATACCACATGTTATATGGGTATATTCATTCCATATGGAATCACATTAATTCACTTTATAACATTTCATTTTCCAATTCCAATCCAAACACACCATAGTGGTGTTTTGGTCATAATGGAAGCATGAGTCATCAAGGAATAAAATTGAACCCACCCAATGCATGGTTTGGTTTGAGTTCGGTAACCTCCAACTTAGTATAATGTTGTGTAAAGTCTATCCAATTTAAGTTATTAACACCTATTTAATTAAATTAACATTTTTATAGGTGGTTCATGGAAAGTTTTGTGTGCGACATAGTGGAAAATAATATAAAAATGAATACTTTTAGGGAAAAGTTTTATACCACCTACCTTAGATTGGTAGAAGACTCCTTGCCTAATATTGACCTCTAATTTAGGATAGAATAAGAGAAATTTAATAAATAGAAAAAATATCTAAAAATAGATCATATTATCTCATATGGAAATAGTTTTTTATTTACAAAGGTAAACAAAGAAATTAAGAAACAGGATTGAAGCCCTTACTAAGGGAGATCCAATGCGATGAATGATTCTTGATTGGGGCTTAGATGAAGCTGATACACCAATGTTAATGTGATGAATAATAGGATCTCTCAAGAAGAGTAGTAATTCATGATAATGAGTGAGAAAGAGGACTTCAAGTGTTTAAAGGATAATAGGAAAAATTTTGAATTTCACCCTCTTTAAAGGGTCACACATTTTTTCTACATGGTTTTCCAAACTGTTCACCAATCATGTGGTCCCCTATATACGAGAGGAAACCCTCATGTAGCTATATAACATAGTTATACAAACTATTAACTAGCCATGTGTTCCAACTATGTAAATATATGCCCCCTAGCACAATCTAGGAGCACAGTTAGACAAACCGTGCTAAACACACCAGTAATAAATTATATATTTTTAATAGTAATGCATATCCAATCACATGATTAGGAAAACTATATATCACCCCATATAACCCACATGGTTGAGATACATAGTTAGAACTAACCATGCACTAATTGTGCACCACTACCTATACTTCCTAAAGATATAAATTTGGTCTTTGAATGAGCCTAAACTCCTATAAAACCTTCCATACACTCTTTGGAATTTTCTTCTAGATCAAAATAAATGTTCAAAATAAAATTTATAAAATCTATACCATGTGAGAAAAATTAGGATATTATAATTGATATTCTAAATTTTCTATTGTGATTATATCATTTATAAGAGAGAGTTTACTTTTCAATAGTTTAATTTATAATAGTTTAATTTCTATTATTAATGTTGCATGTTTATATTGTATACTTTGATACTCTAATTTTTTTAGACTTTAAAAGTTCTAAAAAACTTAATTCATCAAGTGGGATGAAAAATTGTGTCACATTTAGACTTCAATTCTCCCCTCTTAAAGTGTGTTTACTAACCTATTTTGGGATACTAATAACTTATGTTCTTAATGATCGTCAAGTTTTAACTTCATGATAATAATACTTAATGATTATGACCCACCATTACTTGTTATTAAAACATCATATGTTTCTCGTCAAACATATGTATTTAGACAATATGACATGTTTGTTTAATAATATCACTATGGAATATATATGTGTGTGTGTGTGTTCTCATTATTGTGGGAAACTACTATAACCTATTAGTGAGATGAGTAATATAAGTATATTATAACATTAATTTTACATAGAATAATAGTCATTATATGATAAGATATGTATATATGTATTCTGGTAATTAAAAGTAAAAATTCAATTTCTTCTAGGGAACCAATTCCAATAGACTGTCACTTACACTAGAACCAAATTCTAACTAATCATAACCTGATATCTCCCACATGATGTCCATTATTCTACTAAGGTAGGGATTTATTCAATGGGTCTTCCATATTTTCCATTATGGTTACTTTTCTCACTGTGACTTCACCTCCTTGAAGAATAAATTTTTAAGAGATGATATCCCCAAGTATATAACTTTTTTTCCTCTATAATAAAATTGAAGTTTTTCCTAGTATAAAAGTAATAAGATTATTATAAAATCTATTTTATGATAATACTTTAATTTATTAATACAATTACAAGATTTAGAACAAACCATTTTGTATTTTAAAATAATTCTTTATCTTTATCAAAAGTAACAACATACTTGGTGTGTATAGATATGGAACCACTAGCTTCAATAAGATATTATTATTAATTTTCATAGTATAATTGTTATAGTTAGATCAAAGTGATCTATAGGAATCATCTTTTTTTATCCCCTTGATAACTGGTGTTCCCACTTCTTCATATACTAGGTACTTATCCTATATACTTTCACAATTACTACTAGATAGTTTTGATTGTTTTCTCACACAACTCTCCTAGGTTTATTTGATATTTTTTCACCATGATTTATTTATAGAAATATAAACTTTCAGTATGTATCATAGAATATGTGATGGATACACTAATTGAATCATATGGATTTATAATCATCATTTTAATATCCTCTCGTGTCTTAACACATCATCTTAGAGTGACTTATGACATGTAACCTGGGAAACAATTCACTCTTGAATCATTCCCTCTTTTATTTTTTATTAATTTGTTAATGTTTGTACTACGAATTTTCTTAAGAAACATATAGTTCAATATCATTAAATCTTTGATCCCTAAAACCTGGGTCGTTACTTTAAATAATTTTTATTTAAATCCTTGTCAAACTTAGTATTAATTAACTGTAAGACTAATAATTGTTTCCCATGTGTTTTTTAAACATATTTTACTTATAAAACCATGGAACTCTCTCAAACATCTTATAGACACATGAAAAAAAATCCATGATTCAACATCTATTGCAATCAATAAATGGATCCCTAGGACATTTATATAAAAATAAATATACATCTATGGAAACTTGAATTTTAAATATATTTCATAATTTGTATGGTTGAAAAGAATTATACACTATAAAACCTTTTACATGTCTTAAAAATTTGAAAAAAAAAATATAATATAAAAGTATTAATTTTACCATCCATGTCCATCTCTCTCTTGAATACCCATTTGTGCCTAATGGGATTTATATCAACTCAAAATACTACCAAAATAAAAACCTGACTTTGGTACATGTAATACATTTCTAAATTCATATCCTTTTTCCAATTAAAAATTATTTTTCATTTACTTCTTCCCTATAGTATAAGTATTAATTATTCTCAATGAATAATATATCACATAACTCAATTATAATAAAATCATCTTTCTTATGTGTTATGTGTCACCGGAAAAACTCCTCACACAATGCTGATTGGATATTATATTCTTATTCAAACTCATGTGAATATTAATCCTTGACTTCATTGAAGTATATCTTTCTATAATTATCTTAATTAATTATGTTCACCATATTATGGAAATATAGTCTGTTATTTTATTATTATTTTTCTATTTCAAAGATAGTAATATTTTTAGTAACTTGGGATAATTAATTATGATTCACTTTGTATTTACTTCATACAAATTTGTTTCTAAAATAAGGATTAACAAATTATTTGTTTCTAAATACAAAAATCTATTACATAATTTGTTTCATTAATATTATTACTTATATAATATCAATTTTTTATTATATTTTACATATGGTTAAGTGTTAATACCAATATTTGGGAAGTATCTCTTGAAATGAATAATGGAAGGTCTGAAAATTTTATATGAATCATAATTTATCCCAATTTTATAAAAAACTTTCACTCTAATGTATATAAGGTAACATGAGTTTAATAATAACACCACTGTATATTTAAAGGATTGTTGAATTCTTGGTTATTACATTATTTGGATCACATGTATAAAGCATCACTTATATTTTACCAAGAAAATTATATACTTACTTATATATTCCATAAAAATATTAAAGTAATCTAATGAAGTAAATGAGTTTATATATATATTCTACATAAAATAGTTCACATTTATCCTACTGAAAAAACTAAAAACAAATTATCGCCTTCTCACATTTTAAATTTCTGAAGGATTTATTGACTTAAAATATTTATAAGCATGTCAAATACCTAATATTTTTAACTCTAAAGAGTCTAAACACCCATCTTGGTATATACTTGACATTTACTTATAGTTTTACTTGTCCAGAAATTATCTTTCCATGACTGAGTATTATAAGAGTCTTATATTTTATATTCATCATTAATTTTTAAAATAGGATATTTATTATTCGAGTATAATTAAACTATCAAGAATGGTATACCATGATAATGGTTATTCCATATAATAAATAAAGTATCATTATTTCAAAACTAAAAATTGAGATAATTCTTTTGTTAAAATTCAATACAAGAAAAATAGTTTTACAAGAATATGTCCACTTGGAAATTTGAAGTTTTGATCTTCTCTTACTTGGGATTGGAGTCAAGCTCCATCAGCTACTTGAAGATTCATATCACTTCTTGAAATATTTTTAGTCATATTTGGTTCATCTATTTGGATACATATATGTAAAACATATATTAAATTTAGTATCCAAGAATAGAAATAGAAATATTATATGAAATGGTGAATATACTTAAAGTATAAGATTATTATTTATTTATATTCAATTCATTTCAATTCTTCTTCCAGTGACCTTTCTTTCCACATGTAATGAAAATTGGCTCATGTTCATTTATCTCCCTATGAATATTTTGTTCTTTTAATAGATGTTGAAAAGGAAATAATTAATTTAAACTTCTCATAGACCTTTCAAATTATTCATCCACTTCATTCAACATAATTATTTTAGAACCAAATTACCACATATCCTTATTGATTGGATTTATAAGGATCAAATAACACATATTCAATGTAGTAAAATACATTAAAAACCTTAAACCCAATATCACCATGTTATCTAAAACCATAACCATGTATTAACAAATGAATAACGTGAACCTTTCAACAAATATGTTTTCTACTATTATCTTCAATAATAAACCATATTAAGATCCCCTATAATTAACCATTGGGTTATATTCCCCATGGTGTGTCCCTGGGCTGAATGAATCATCCAACATTTGGGTAGGACCTATTGGATTTAGAACATCCAAATTAGATGTTATCCTCTAAAACTTCTATAGGAAAAAAAGAATTATAGAACTACTAAATGGAAAAAAAATGTGTTCCTGATGTTTTAAAACATGGTAATACAAATCACCCCATACATGACTCACAAATCTCACATACAAACCAAAAGCGAAATTCTAAAGGTAAATTAAAGTAATAACAAAGAAAATAACAAGAACAAATATTTACATGGTTTGAATGAAATCTTAATCCACATAGGTAATGCTAGAAAATATTTATTAAGTAAAAAAATGTGATTATAATATAAAAACATCATGTCCAACCACTTTCAAATTGACTAGTTCCCATGAATATATAATCAAGATCCACAATAACCATCTAGTCAACTAGTTCCACCACCTTATGGTCTTCACATAGATTACAACCTTTAGATCTAATCTTCATGGGAATCCATTCACTTGATCAAAGGCATCCATTGACTTAATTCATTCTCTGGTGAAAAGTGAAATCTTTTGAATTCGCTACATCATTATAATCTTATGTGACTTATAAAATTAGTCTTTTCCCTCCTTTTAAATTTCGTGGTTACTCCTTACAAAAGAGTTTTTTACTGTTTACATAGATTTATCTCCATTTAGAGTCTAGTTATAATATGATTCTACTAATCCTATTTACTTCTAATTTATCTTCTTCTAGTATCTTAGACTTTGGTTGTGTTACTCCACCATCTTCATCTAGTTTAGGAATTAGAATTTTGGATTAACTTTTGGAAATTCCAACACTTAGACAGAAAATGGTTTTTACAAATATGAAGCTAATAATCTCTCACTCGAGAATAATTTTCAATATTCACCACCAAGTTCTCTATTAGCATCTACAAATTCATTCTTATCTCAATATTACTTTGTAGCTACATGGTTCCCCCAAGATTCATCTGGTTATCCCATCCCAACTGAGGCACATAATCACCCCAACATGTCCCATACTATAACCTTTTTTAGCATATATTCCACATTCTAAACTCCATACATGATGAAAGCCAACATTTTTATAATTTTAATTAGTTTTAAAAGGAAATTAGCCCCGTATTTTATTTAAAACCTAGTTAACCATGTCATTTTTAAATACTTTGGATAATAAGTAATTTAATTAATACATTTATTTAATCTTGATTTCTAGTGTTTTATTCATTTTTTATGATTAATTGAAATTAGTCCATTGATTTTGTAAACTCTATGATTGAAATAATAATAGGATTTTAAATTTTATCTTTACTTGTTTTTAAATCAATTTTAGATTATTAGGACAAATCTTGCACTAATTTTTTTGTTTTCATGGGTGAAGGGATGAAAATGAAAAAGGGGTGGAATTTTTGTAATACTTTCTCAAAATCCTGTATAAAATTAACCCCAACTCAAAAATTTTATAGCCTAATAATATGACTTTTTAGTTTTACATAATCTATAAAAGGGATTTTTTTGGTCTCTCTATATATGAATTTTCAGGCATGTAATACTTTAGATCCACCTCTTAAGACTCTTAAAACCAAAAGTATGACTTTGATGAGGATTTATTAAGACTTTCAAAGCACCATAAGACATCCCGATGGTAGTGTATGACTTTATACCTAGTGCATCATAATTTAAACCAGTCTCATATGACTTTATAATTCTATATGACTTCTTATTCATTTATTATGACTTCTTTCCAAGTGTAAGACTTTACCTAAATCATTTATTAATTCCTAGTGGATGTTTGTGAATTTATTCTTATCGTATATGACTTCATCCAGCATGAAAGACTTCTCAAGACACATTATAATTTACCCCAAATCAATGATACTTGTTAGTTTTCACATAATAATTATTCAAAAATGTATGCCTTTATACTAATCCAAATTTCTATCCACATAGAATTAAAAACTAGAAACTCTATAAATGGAAAGGGAAATAAAAAGAATAAAATTTAATTTCTCTAGTTTAGATAAATTATGAAGAAGTTTTCCAATAACTCCATGCGACATTTATCTAGATGAAAATAAAGATTTTAATTATGGGAAGGAATGTGGAGAAAGATGAAGATTTGATAAATGCCTAGCTGAAGTAATATCAATATTTATCTAATACATGTGGGATACATATAAAAAAGGAATGATCTTGTTGTTATTGCACTAAAAACCAATAGGAGAGGAGTAATAGTTGGTGATACATATAGATATTTCCCCACTCCCCATTTTAAAATGATTTGATACCTTATACTTTGTCCTATATTGATTTTGTATAAGAAATTATATAATTTTTGTGCATTTTTTCATATAGCTACATTATTATATGCTCATTCATTACTCATCACTTATTATTATTTTTCTAACTTTGATTCTCAATATGCCATGTATTATGAACAACTACCCAAGGATCGCCCACTAGATGGAAACTAGTGAATCTGAAGCTCATGAACCTAGCTGATATTTTTTGTTTTATTCTAGAGAATCCAGTGACTGATGGGCCGAGGTAATGATAATATTTTGGGCTTCACATTCCACCCTTTCCTTTCACATTGTTAAAATCAATTACCCTCATACTATTCAAATCGATGGTGTATGACATGATCAATGTTCTTAATTGTGGATGGTATAAAGGTTTTGATCCATCTATGATAGTGGTTGGAAGATCACTTGGGATATTTCATGAGTGTGATTCTCATTAACACAATTTATGTAGTAAGGGTGTGTGTATCCTATTGGAAGTATACAAATAGTGGGATTAAGGGAAAAAAATTGAGATAATGAAGGATTACTCAGGTTGGATCCAATGGTGTCTATTTTCTTTCATTTCATTTTGTTTTCATTTTTATTTTTATTTCTTGATTTTCATCCATAAAATCCATTTCTCTCTTGCTTTCAAAGTTAATAAAACAAACAAAAACAATCATAAGTGTAAAAATAGTGAATATTCTTGGCCTAGATCCTTGATATGAAAATATTTGGTATTACTTTTTTGTACATGGGATTCTAAAATTATTCATTGAAATCCCTCTACTACAATGGATTATCAAATGTGGCATCGTTGTTGGGGAGATGAGTTGTGAACTAAAAATTTTAGCACATTTTTAATTATTTTCTTTTATTTCTTTTTTAATTATTTGTTTTCTATTTTTATTTTTTTCCTTATTTCTTTATTTCCTTTCTCAAATAGGGATAAGTGTCACAGTGAGACCAATATTTAATAGATACTTACATTTAATACCAATCCAAATAGATTAAAAAAATTTCATATGAGTTTATGGATTCCCACTATACCAAATTGAGGGTTTTGAATATAGTGTAAGAACCAATTAAGTTGTTCCTAACTCATATTTTATCATGTATTTAAGAATAGTATGTAATGTACCTGATGATAAATGTCATGATGAATGAATTAATTATGAAAATTATTGAAAAATATCATTAGAACCAAGAGAGATGGTATTTTTAATATTAAATTTATAATTAATTAATAGATAAATTAAGAATTACCTTAATTTGGAATTATTTCTTCGTTCTTGAATCGAATGAAAAATTCACATCATACTATCATTTCTTCAATGGATTCAAGGATATAATATGAAAACCCATATATTTATTTCACCTTAATTCATGATTTGTTACATAAAGAAATGAAAAATATAGTCCCAAAAGATATGAAGTCTTCATTTATTTGGGAAATTAGATATATAACATAATAACTTGAAACATGGATACAAAAACATTATTTAAAACTCTTTAACATGTACTTAAATTTCTATAGCTCTTCTAAAACTATATGGGATAACCTGGGGACATACATAATATAGGGGTGAGCTATAAAGCATGTTAATAGAATAATCAAAGCATAACATGATGAAATTAATTCATGTGAGTCAAGAATCGTATCAAGGTGACATAAAATGGGTGAGAATCATAAACATGAAGATAAAATCATGATATAAGATGATAATATCAATAAAACATAAAAATGTAGAAATAATATAAAACATAACATCATAAGAATAAGTAAAAGATAATCATTAAGACATCATAACATATTGTTCTTTGGAAAACCTCTTGTGCGCCATAAATAGTATCTAATGAGATAAAAATATTACCTAATCCATTATAGGGATATATAATTTTAGAACCACCTATCACATTCATATCATGTACAAGAATTACTATTCCACATAGATCATATAATATAAGAACTCATGTCATTATATTTATACCCATGGTAAAGGAGTGTGAGTTATATACATGGAACTACCTAATCAATGAAGGATAGGTACATCTATGTGAATACACTTTAGTGGAAATCGGTATGGATATTCACTAAAAAAATTTTTGGCATGGAAAATCATAGGATAATTTTGATAGAATAATTGGTGTATATATATGTCAAACCTAGATTATCAAACATAAATATTTCATCTTTTAGATGATTATTCATTATATAACACAAACACATGCCTAAGGATCATAATAGTTTAGTGAATTTGGAAACTTGTAACATAATATTATTAATTTCTAAAATATCTTAAATGGATCTCATGATGAACTCCCCTTAATTAATCTTTATAGATATATGTTGGGTTCTAAAATCTCCACAAACAAGATCAATATAATTCCATTAATTTGGAAAAGGGTGGAAAGGAAACTAAGAATAATATTAAAGAAAATGTTCAAAGGGTGCGACTGTGAGGCATAAAATTTATTAACATATCATCGTTCTGTGAAGAAATATGCCACTTCATGAAGAACCCACGAACAAAAATAGCTCATAGGATGGAGACAGTGGTGTTAGTGCTTGTAAATGAAACCAAAGTCATTTTCAGGAGGGAGGTGGTGATTTTATCCCCTATAAACGAACATCTCACATGAACTAAACAGTTTACGAAACATAGTGGTACCATCAGTTACCACAAATAATATGAAGTAATTTGTGGAACTCATGTGGTTATTTACTCCCCCACAAATTATGTACCCACCAATTACGTCATTCACGAATCAGGGCATCTTTCATGGTATTCTGAAAAAGAAAGCATACAGCCCACTATAGACAATTATCCAAAAAATTACTAGGTATTTTTGTTATTCTATAAATAGACCCTGAGGGGAAAAGTGGAAATTCATACACCTAGATAGACAGGATAGAAGAGATTGATCCATGTTTAACGAGTGATGAGGTACTAAGAAATTTGGATCCCTTCAAAAATTACTTGTAGGTAAAAACCACTGCATAACATTAAGGGGGACTAAATAGATCATTAGATGGTGTATGATCCTAAAATTCCTTCATAGATGAAATCTCGTGAGGTGTAAAATGATGTTCTTTTTGAAAATAGGCATCTCTCATAACACAACACTATATGGGTGGAAGCTTTCCCCATGTATAAAATCACAAAGTGGGAGGCACGTGGCCCCCTATAGAAATATGATATGTGGTTGGAACCTGGTCTCATTAAGAAAATCACTATGTGTAAAGAACTCATGTCCACATAGAAGAATACTATAGGGATCATACCCTCACCCACATACCAACATGCTACACAGAGAGAACCTCATCCCACATAAGAGCATGCTACATGTAACTGGGAAACCATGGGCATTATACTCTCCGGATCCCATTATTCTCTTCCTTCATGTCATTAGTCCCCATGTTGGCCCCTCCATGAACTAGTATACCAGAATTAGTCCAAGGCCCCTTCCAATTCCACATAGCATGTAGGATAAAATCATCAGGCACATCAATGTTTCCCCTCAGGTTTACATACCCATGGTAAGTGGAGTCACATTTGTAACCTCCACAACAACGTGGGTCCTTGGAATACCCTACGGTTTACATTCCCATGAAAACATGTGCATCAACCTTGTGGTACTCATGTGAACCTCCCCATTCTAAGTGGTATGGGAAAGGATCATACATTCATTTCCCTTTGATGGGGAATAAGATTCTCCCCCCAGAACTAATTTTAGGGCACTCCTCCCAAGGTAAGTCCCAAGCCTTTCATGCAGGTGGAGAAACTTTTTCTCCTATTTTCCATACCCTAGGACTTATCCATATATATCACAAAATGTTAGTATTATGAATATAAAAAAAGAGGAAACTGGAAGACTCAAAGCCCTTTCTCTCTCCCATTGGGCTCTAGTACCATCCATCAGTGGATAGGGTGGTATTGTGTGATCACAATATCTATTGATTCCTCTTATTTCTCACATTGATCATTATTCATGTGGTATTAGAGGTTAGTGTCAATCCTAATATCTAAACAATCCCAAACCCCAATTGGACCTTCCCTATAGATGTAATACCCAAATTCAAACCTAAAATTGGCCTCCTGTATGATATAATCCCCAAAACCATATCTCAACCTTCAAAGGTAAATATATTCCTAATGAATCTCACCAAATATAAATCCTATGATTATAAGCCTCAACCTATCAAACTATATGGGATTTTATTCTCAATTAACTGGGATGTATAGGAATCCTCCCTGAGGTCCAAACCCAATATCTTCACCCATCCTGATTTCCTTTAGACCATAGACCCAGTAAACTCATGCCCCTACCCAAGATACTACATATCTTATTAGCCCATCAGGCCACCTTGGAATAAGTCCCACACAATTATGGATCAGGCACCCTTCACTTGGATATCCTTACCACATTACATTAAACTGCATGGTTAGGTCCTTGTCACATGACCTTAAAAGGTGATGTTTCCATTTAAGAAACACAAAACTACATGGGTTATGATTCCTATTATGAGGATACATAGGAATATCATTTCATGGGTTTGATCCCAACATCAAAACCAATATATTACCCATGGATGATGATAAAATCTATAGAACCCCATCATGCATCCTAAAACCAGCGTTATCCCATTAAAAAACCAAAGGATCCATGATCTATCCAAAAAGGGTAACATTGATGGAGAACCTCAGATACATACATATGATTATGAACCCATGAATAGTCAAAATGGATTTTTTCTCAAGGTAATCCATAATATACACACTTGGGAATGAACTAAGGATTCATGAATATATCTTAAATCTATAAGATAATTGTGTAATATGAAAGAATTCCCCCCAAAAGGATGTGATGATCCTGAATTCTTATCCTCTCGAGCAATGTGAGTTCTTTAGTGTCATTGGCCAAGTAACCTAGCGAACTCCTACCTTTGGAAAGTAAGTCCATGAATCATGGAATTGAGAGTTGTTACGCATTTGTAGCTCCACTAATAGACTTTTTTAAGACCATTCAAATATTTTATACCCATCATTGTAAATTTCATATCATTTAAACCCATAAAATCAATCAATAATTGTGTAAATCAATCTTTTTTGGAAAAAAATGGTGAAACCGATGTCAATACTTAACCAAGGTGGAATTTTTACCCCACTTCAGGCCCTTTTCACATCCAAAATGTAATAGGGTTAAGTGAGACCATCAATTATGAATGCGGTCATGAGATTTTACTTTGAATAGGTTTTTTTTCTATATATATCACATATATTTAAGGAACTATTCATAGATTTATTCAATCCAATGGCATCTCATAAGTTTTCACAGACACGCGTGTCATCCCATGAACTATTTAGGCCCTCCACAAAGTAGAGGAATCCATATCCCACCCAGTGTCTCCAACACTGAGTCTCAAATGAACTGGTTCGAGAGTATCACCAGAAGGGTTCTCTCTTCACCTTGGAGACAGTTAAGCATTCCCTCTAGGTCATTTGACCCCACCAATCATCCGCCCAATGATGGTCGATGGTCCAAAACCATACGAGTCTACTAGCTATCTCCACCCATTTCGGAAGCCTATCCCTAGAATGTGACAATAATTTCCTCCTTTATCTTGGGGAGGCTAGTAAAGTCTTTGTTAAGGACTTCATCCCAATAACACATAAGTCCTAAATAAGGGCCTCCACTAAAAACCATTGTCTCTAACACTGTACAACACATCATCCCCACCATAAAGAGGATACCGCCCAGAGGGTCCCTTCTGAAGTAAAACTAACCCAATTCCCTATAGAGGACCTCCAAGGGTGATGATAATATAACCAGGAACAGGTCATCACCCTTATTCCTGCTGAAGAATCCCACTATGAAAATATGATGTCACACTATGGGAAGATGAATATTATTTCTCCCTATTATGAATCCCCTCAACCAAATACGATGGAAATTTATGAGAAAAGGAAAATTCCGTCCAATGCATACCAAGCCCATCAACCAAAGAGGGTGGAAAACTACCAAAAGACTCATATCCCTGCCGAAACATATGAATCCCACCATTATAATATGGTGGTAAAAAAATATGAGCAGAAAAAAATTCATGCCAATACATACCAATCCCATCAACCAGATAGGCTGGAAAACTATCGATGGACTCATATCCTTACCAACCCATATGAAACCCACCAGTCAAATACAGTGGAATCAAAAAATGAGAGGTGTTACACCCTGAAATTCTAAAGTAAAAGTTTTTATTCAATAGTGTGTATGAAATGAAACAAAAAATGTGCAAGGTAATATAATATCCCAAGACTCTACTATATATTTACTATTTAAAACAAATTCAACACCTGATATTGCTTGTAATGCACACAACACCAAGTTAGTTTGTGTTACATGAAAGAGCTACCTTCTTCAATAGATTGACTTACACACAAAAGAAACCTTCCTCTATAGCTTGAGTTGCATTTAAGGGTAACATTCCTTGATAGATTGCATTATACGCAAGATTGAGTTTCACCAAATAATAATGTATTATTAAAATATTATTATTTAATATAATATGACATAACCTAACTATTATATTAGAAGCTATGAATAGTATTAACTAAATTATGAAAATAAATTTTTTATAATAACATAAGATTAATTCATAGGTTACAAATTTATTATAAATGAATATAGGAACCAATTGAATATAAACGGAATGTTTTTATATAAACCCATTTTTATGCTCCTGAAGCTATTTTATCCTAATAAATTGAAGTAATTAAATTTATTTAATTATTTTAATGAAATATATATGTTACATATTAAATCAAATATTTTTTATACTCATACACTATTTTTTATATTCATAAGATAAGAATAAATCCTATTTTACACATAAAACCATATATCTTTATAAAGGCGATTTTACCACCTTTTAATGGAGAACCCCTTTTAAATTTGAATTTTGACATATTAATTGATTTAATATTTCAAAATAAACTTAATATTTTAAATAAAAACTTAAAAATTAGGTTATGGTAAATTTTTGATATTTTTTTGAAACTTATCATTTTTTAACGAACATTCAAAAATACTAAATTTTAGTTCAAAACTACTTTTTCATATAATTTATTTATAAGGTTAAATTATACTTATAATTGGTTTTAATGTGTAAGTATATAATATTTTTATAATTTAATACAATTTATTTCATTTTAATCAATTTCACTTTGAAATTTGTTATAAAAATATAGCAAACTTCAGGATATTTTTACTCCAAAAACCTGTATTGTCATCCCATATGCGGAATTAGTTTTAATTTAATTTCTAGAAAATAAATTATTAGAATTTGGAAAAATGTATTCCATATTTTTAATAAGTATAATTTATAATTTATAATAATACCAACTTTTTGTTTGACCAAAACTATTAGTGAAAGTGATTAAAATTAATTACAATTATTAATGAAAAATTAAGCTTAATAAAAGACTAAACCTTTAACTTAAGGGAAAAAACGACCTAGATACTTGTACAAAACCAATTGTATATAAATAATTATTAAATTACCATTAAATTATTGAGTTCGGTTTGTTTTTTATGAATTTTTTAGGTAATAACATGTGTACACCTAACTTGTTTCCAAAAATTCCAAGTGAGTCCTTTTCCTTCCCTATAAAAGGAAACCACATCTCCCACTTCTTAAAACCTCTAAAAACACTTAGGTTCGGCCAAGATATAAAAAAATATCCTCCTAAAAATCCTCTCTTATACCTTGATTCATTCCTTTGGTCAAGAAACAATCCAAACAATCCTTTTGGTTCAAACCAAAAATAGTTACTCTATTAAGAGGTAATGCCTTCACTCAATATTTTTAGTTTCATTTCCATTATCCAATCATTATACTCTTATTATTATATGATTAAATAAAAAAATAGTATCCTAAATATATTATTATTCTTTTATGATATGGTTCTGACCTACTCTTACACACACATCTATCTAATGGGTATCAAACATATTGTTTCTATGTACGACGAACTACTGCCTCACAAAATGATGATTGTTCAATTCTCTTTTACCACCTCTCATGGTGGCCATTGTGATGGAAAAACTATTTATATATTTTATATATGATATTTATTATGTCTTTATACTTATTTAAACCTTTTATAATAATTATATTTAATACTTTAAATTGTATATTAATATGATAACATCGTTTGAGGAAGTGTGAACTACTTCATTCTCAAAGCGATGTGATTCGTTCACACTATACATGAAATGTATAAATGATCGTTATAATTTAATATATGTGACATAAAAAATATATATATGATATTCATGATATAAATAACTTTATTTAAATATAATATATAACATTTTCATTATTACCCTTTCACACACATTAAAAGAGATAATGTTGTTTGTGGATGTGTAGACTACCGCCTCCTCGGCATGATGTGAATACTTCTACATCAAAGAATTATATATATAAGTATATATGATTAAATAATATGGTATTTATTATATAATTATAACTTTATAAAGATTTTAGTTACTTACCTTATTTTTACAGTGATCATTAAAAAATGGGAATGTTACTCATGCGTACGTATGGCCTACCGTCTCTATGATTGTAACGTTGGATCATTTTTCATAACCATATTTAATTATTGATTTTAAAAGTAAAATGTATGTATAAATATAATAATTATTGTATGATTATTATTTTTTATATGTTTATGTAATGACCCATTAGACCATAGTTGGCTTACCAAAGCTTTGTTTGACACATAAAATAAATTTGGTAAAAACAACCTACGTAAACATAATTGTTTAAGTAGTTTTATACAACATAGTAATAAGTGGAGTAGAAGTAATGATTAACAAGAAAAAGATTACTAAACAAGTATAAAAGTAACATAAGTTTATTATACATGAAGTTAAAGGACCTTCCCCTAAAAGGAAATGTAAGGTAAGGGATTTCATCTCAATTTACATTCTATTGAGACTTATTTGTTGTTATAAACCTAGTTTCTTTTATACGATGTATGTACTAACATTTTTCATGATATATCATGAATATAATTACTCTAATGATATTAGAATTTTCTTTTTATGTTATTCCTTCATGAGGTAATGATTTATAATGTTTCAATGTGGTATGGGACACTTTGAAATGTTTAGGGATTATTTTCCACAAGACTAATCTTAATGATATTTAAATGGAATTTCCATTACAGGAAATTATATAAACATTGTTAAATAAACCATTTAATTATTATCTAGTTATTCATGACCATTTTTAATTATTATTACCATTTATCCACTCTTTTTTTCTAATATGTTTTAGAAAATGTTTTCCAAAAAACCTGACTTTATATCTCCCTTAATTCAGAGAACCTGTTTTCTTCTAAAAACCATATTTTAATAAAAAAAATCAAAATTTTTTTTTAAAATTATTTGGTAAAGAAATTTTTTACCTTTATTTATTTTACAAATGTTTTAAATGGAATATTATTATTACTTTATGAATAATTCATTTTTCTTACCTTTTTATCGTACGAAAGTAATATTCTTTTTACCTCATACGAAATGTATAGATTTATCTGTAGTCATTTATTTGAAGCCTCTTTTTCATGTTTATAAGGCTTATATTTAAATAAAATGTTTTTAAAAGGGATTTTGAATGAAAAATATTTTCAAATTTTATTTCAAAATCAATGTATATTTTCCTCAATAATATTTTCAAAAGTTATTCTTTTATTTCATCGATGACAACAACCCTAAATTTTACTCCAATTAGGGTTTGTTGTATTAATAACATTACTAATCTTCCTATAGATGGTTTTTTATTGATTTAGAAAAGGATAGTATTATCATTCACTTCCTTAATTCCTTTTAATCCCCTTGAAATATTCAAATTCTTATAATCATTTGACAATGAAATTACCCTAAATATCCATATCACTTTTTCATGGATATGATTACTACCTAAACCATATACCATTTTTCTTACAGTGTTTACATTGAAAATTATTTTATTATTTTAGGAAATATTGATAAACTCATATCCTTTATTTAATATGAATATTTTACAAGGGACTTCGTTTATTTAAATGATTTGGACATGCACTATACAGGTAGGGGGCTAGTTAATTCATTACATATGGGTTAGAGACAGGTTAATTCAAGCTATACGGGTTGGAGAATGGTTAATGAAATCCCCATAATGAATCGGTAGTATTATGAGGGATGTATTAGTTGTGAAATTTAGAAACATTTAAACTCCCTCATGATGGTAAAGGTATCATGTGCTTGGGAAACATGAAGTCCAATAATTAATCATTATCCCTCATTTAGTTTCAGTTATTATTCATCCATGATATCTAGTTTCAACATATATATGGATAATTTTCGTTTTTAGTTAATTGATTAAATGGAATGTATTTAAGTTTATTACCTTTCCATATTTATTTTTTCCTTATCAAGTCCATGTGTCCCTTTTACTTCCCATTCTCTCTTTTCTAGAGTATTTTTTACAAACCCTTCTAACAATGTGGGATTTCAAACATTTGAAGTATCAATCAATATATCACCATGATTGAGTTTTAATTAATAAGACACAATTTAATTAAGGTGGGGAGAAAGTAACACCCTAAAATTCTAAATTACAACTTCGTATTCAATAGTGTGTATAACATGCAACACCAAATACTTAAGTGAATATAATATCCCATGACTCTACTATATATTTACTATTTTAAATAAATTCAACACATGATATTTCTATTCAAGCTTATTTGTTGTTATGCACCTAGTTTCTTTTATATGGTATATGTACTACCCTTTTTCATGATATATCATGAAAATAATTACTCTTATAATATTATATTTTTCATTTAGTTTTATTCCATCATGAGGTTATGATTTATAATGTTTCAAAGTGGTATGGGACACTTTGGAAAGTTTAAGGATTATTTTCCTCAAGAATAATCCATATTATCTTTCAATGAAATTTCTATTAGTGGAAATTATATAAAAATTATTCAATAAACTCTTTAATTATTCCCTGGTTATTCGTGAACATTTTCAAGTATTATTACCATTTCTCTACTCTTTGGTACTAAGATGTTTTATTAAAAAAAATTAGAAAACCTGATTTTATATCTCTCTTTAGTCGGAGAACCTGTTTTATTCTAAAAACCGTGTTTTAATAAAATGTAATAAAAAGTGTTTTAAAATGATTTGGTAAATACATTTTTAACCTTTTTGTATTTTACTGGTGTTTTCAATGGAATCTTATTTTCTCTTTCCAAACAAGGCATTTTTCTTAACTTTTTACCTTACAAAAGGAATATTATTTTTACCTTGTGCGACATGTATGGATTTATACAACATCAATTAGTTGAAGCCTCATTTTAATTTTTATAAGGTTTATTTATAAAGAAAATGTATTTAAAATGTATTTTAAATGAAAAATATTTTCAAATGTTTTTTCAAAAGTAAATGATATTTTCCTTAAGAATATTTTCAAAAGTTTTTATTTTATTTCATCAGTGAAAACAAACCTTTATTTTACTCCACTTGAGGTATGTTGTATTGATACCATACTTAATATTCCATTGGATGGTTTATGATAAATTTGAACAAGGATATTATTATCATTCACTTCCTTAATTCCTTTTAATCCCCTTGAAATATTCAATTTCCATTAAACATTTTACATTGAAATTCACCTAAATATCAATATCACTTTTTCAGGGATATAATTATTTCCTAAACTCTATACCATTTTTCATATAGTGTTTACATTGAAATTTATTTTATTATTTTTGGAAATATTGATAAAACCAAATCTTTTATTCAATACAGATATTTTTTAAGGCAATTTTTTTATTTAAATGCTTTGGAAAAGCACTATACAATTTGGGGACAGGCTAATAAAAGCCCCACAATGCATTGGTAATCTCATGGGGAGAATTAGTTGTGTAAATTTGAAAATTTTAAACTATCACTTGACAGTAGAGGTATCATGTGCCTAGTAAACATGACATCCAATAATTAAGTATTATCCCTCATTTAGTTTTAGTAATTATTCATCCATGATATCTTGCGTCAACATATCTATGGATATATTTCATTTTTAGTTCATTGATTAAATGGAACATATTTTAGTTTCTTACCCTACCATATTTATTTTTTCTTATCTAGTTATTTAAATGGAATATTCTCCTAGTTATTAGTATTCCATATTGTTCATGCACTTTCATTCTGTTTATTAATTACATGGAATGTGTACACAATTATTTACCTTTCCATATTAATTATTATCATTGATTAATTATTGATTCTGCTATATCTTTCACTTATTGATCATTTTAGCTCACCCTTATTATGTTTCTTTCCCCAGGAATCCAAGAATAATACTATAAAATATATTCAAGTATTCACATGATGGGTTAGAGTAATCCTTGAAGTTATTTATTCATAAAGAAGTTATTTAGAAAAAAAATTATGTTGTAATTAGTGTACTATTTTGTAATTAAAGGCTTGTGTATATATCTAGTTTACCATGACTACTAAATGGGTCAGTCCTTCGTGGATTGACCCCTTGTGATCATGAAAATGTAACTGATAGAAGACATCGGCTCCGGGATATCTGGGGCTGGGTAACTTCAGTTGTTATCAAAGGAATTTTAGTAACAACCTTTTGAACTAGATTTAGGAAAACTTAGGTTAGAGAACATAACCTAAAGGTTGAATTTTTGGATAAGTATAGAAGAACTCCATAGATTTTTGGTAAAGTATATATTATGTGGGTATTATTATAAATACATCCATATATGCATACTATAAGTCGACATGGTTCTGGAATAGATTTAACTAGAAGTAATAACTCTGACAAGGTGTTCCGAGCCTGACTCGGGGTAACCTGGTACACAACAATGGGCCTTACTATGCACTTAGTTTGACACTCCCAATGGATTTGATTGGGGTAATCCATGTTTTATTTTCAAACCAATATAAATTATTTGAATATATTATGACAATGAATAACCTAGGATAAACCTGAGGTGTTTTAGATAGAATATAAGGTATCATGATTTTGAAATCCTATAAATGAAATTATGGAAAAACCCTAGATCAAGGAAGAATCTATGTGGAAAGAAGTGGATAAAGTATTTATGTATTAGGGATATATTAAAAACCTTAGTAAAAAGTATATATAGAGATTAACCTTATTTCAAGGTTGTTCATCATATTTATTTTGGAAATTATATTAATTTGGTTTTAGAAAAGTAAAACCTATAATCTGGGTGACAACTAATAAAATCTGGCAAGGTAGTGGGTCTCGAACCCAAGACCGAAGGTCGATAAAGGTTTCATGCTAACCACTGACCTATGCGATGTCCTGGTTAATTTTTAATTGTTTTTAGTTAAACAATTTGACGAATAAATTTTAATGATGAACCTGTAGTATCACTTTTGAGTATTAGAGATTAATCTATTAAACGTATTGGTTTTGGAATATATTTAAAGAAAAATGGTTGGAATTTTCACTCTTTTATAGGACTTAATATCCATTAAAATTTTATTTTAGTGCTTTAGGAATAAAAAATTAATTTTTATTAATTAATTTCTATGAGTATATGAATAAATTATAATTTGATCGAAGCACAACCAAAAGTTAGTATTGTTCACAAGAAATTGAAACCTATATGGTATGGATGTTCCTTATATTCAAGGTCAGTAAAATAATTTCCCAACAATATAGAAATGAATTAGAAATAAGATGTTTCCCTAATGCCTTAATTTCTATTGAATTGATAGTCTCTTAAATCATCGTGGATTTATGGTTGTGAGGCCCTCAAATTTCTATCGATCATTCACTTGTTTTTGATTGATGACCCCATTCACTCACTATAAATATTTACTCTTTTCCTCCAAGTATGTCTCTCTACTTTCCACTAAATATCTCATACATAGAAACCTATAAACATGGTATTCCATGTGACCCTTTTACTTCCCATTCTCTCCTTTCTATAGGATGTTTTACAAATCCTTCTCATGATGTGGGAGTTCAAACATAGGAAGTGTCAAATAATCTATCACCATGATCAAGTTTAAATTGAAAGGATGTAATTTAATTAAGGTAGAGATAATGTAAAACCCAAAATTCTAAATTATGACTTTTTATTAAATATCTTGTATTAAATTAAACAAAAAAACATGTAAGAGAATATAATAGCTCAATAATCTACTATATATTTACAATTTTAAATAAATTCAACACATGATATTTCTTGTAATGCATGCAACACTGAGTTCACTTGTGTTACACAAAAGTATGAAATTACTCAATAACTTGAGTTACACACAAGAGATACCTTCAATTATATCTTGAGTTACATGCAAGAGAAAACTTCCTTGATAGTTTTCATTATTTGTAAGAACGAGTTTCACAAATAACAATGTATTATTAAAATATTATTATTTAATATAATATGATATAACCTTGTTGTTATGTTGTAGGTTATGAATATTATTAACTAACCTATAAAAATAAATGGTTTATAAAAATATAAGAATAATTCATAGGTTAAAAATTAATTAGAAATAAATATAGAAACCAATTTAATATAAATATAATATTTTTAAGTTAAACCATTTTTATGCTCGTGAAGCTACTTTATCCTAATAAATTAATGTAATTACAATTATTAAATTATTTTAATGAAATATATATTTAATATATTCAATAAAATATTTTTTATAATCATATATTAGGTTTGATATGCATATGATAAGAACAAACCCTATTTTACACATAAAACCCAATATTTATATAAAGGCAATTTTACCATATTTTAATGGAGAACCCATATTAAATTTGAATTTTGAAACTTTACATCATTTAATATTTAAAATTATATTTCATATTTTAAATATAGACATATAAATTATGTTATGGTAAATTTTTGGTATTTTTTGAAAACAGATCATTTTTTAATGAATAGTTAAAAATACTGAATTATAGTTCAAAACTGCTTTTTCATATAATTTATTTTTAAGGTTAAATTATACTTATAATTTGTTTTAATTTTTAATTAGATAATTTATTTATAAATTAATACAATTTATTTCATTGTAATCAATTTCACTTTGAAATTGATTATAAAAACATAGCAAACTTTAGGACATTTTTACTCTAAAAACACGCACTGTCGTCCTGTATGCGGGATAATTTTAATTTAATTTCTACCACTTATGATATTTGAATTTGGAAAAATTTATTCCATATTTATAATAATAATAATTTATAACGTATAATAATACTAAATTTTTTTAACCAAAAATATTAGTGAAAGAGATTAAAATTAATTACAATTATTAATGCAAAATTAAGCTAAATAAAGGACTAAAGTTTTAACTTAACATTCCAAACGACCTAGCCACTTATCCAATCCCAATTTTATGTATATAAATGTCCCATTAACATTTAATTATTGATTTTTTTTGTTTTTTATGACTTTATTAAGGTAATAACATGTGTACACCTAACTTGTTTCCAAAAATTCCAAGTATAAACTTTTCCTTCCCTATAAAAGACCACCAACTATCCCACTTATTCACACCTATAAAACCACTTAGGTTAGTAAAATAACTACCCAAATAGCTTCCCAAATATCCTCCCCTATAAATTTAATTCTCACTTTTGGAATTAAGAAATCCAAATAATCCTTTTGGTACAAACCAAAAGTAGTTACCTGTTTAAGAGGTAGCGCCTTCTCCCAAGATCTTTAGTTTCATTTCCATTCTAAACTCCCTATACTATTATTTTTATATTATTAAATAAAAAAAAATTATCCATAATATATTATTAATTTTTTAGGCTAATGGTTTTACCTAAAATTAAACACACTTCCATCTAATGGGTAACTAACATATTATTTTTGTGTACGACGAACTACTGCCTCACGAAACGATGATTGTTCAATTATACTTTACCACCTATCATGGTGGAAATTATGATGAAAAATATATTTATATATGTTATATATGATATTTATTATGTATTTATACTTCTTTAAACTTTTATAAAAAATAATTTTAATATTTTCCAGTTTACGTTAATACGATAACATCGTTTGAGGAAGTGTGGACTACCACCCCCTCAAAGCGATGTGATTCGTTCACACGATACATGTAATTTATAAATTATGGTTATAGTTAAACATATGTGACATAAACAAAAATATATTATATTAATTAAATAATTATATTAATTGAAATATAATATATATTATTTTCTTTATTACCCTTTCACACAGTTTAAAATAGATAATGTCGTTTGTGGACGTTTTGAATATCACCTCCTTGAAATGATGTGATTACATTTACATAAAATAATTATATATATAAGTATATATGTTTAAATAATTTTGTATTTATTATATAATTATCATTCTGTAATGTTTTTAGTTACTTACCTTTTTTCCACAATGATCATTAAAACATGGTAACATTACCCATGCATACGTACGACCTACCATCTCCATAATTGTAACGTTGTCCCGTTTTTCATAACCATATTTGATGATTGATTTAAAATTATAATTTATTTATAAATGAACCATTATATCATAGTTTACCTACCAAAGATGTTTTTGACACATAAACCAAATTTGGCCCAATCAACCGATGTAAACATAATTATTTAAGAAGTTTTATACAACATAGTAATAAGTGAAATAAAATTAATGATTAAAATGAAAAAGGTTCTGAAGAAAGTAGAAAATTAAAATAAGTTTATTATATAGTAATTTAAATGGAGTTCCCTCGAAAGGAACTCAAGGTAAGGGATATCGTCTCAATTTACATTCTATTGAGGCTTATTTTTTGTTATACACCTATTTTATTTTATACAATGTATGTAATCCCATTTTTCATGATATATAACAAATATCATTACTCTC
Organism: Viscum album; assembly: GCA_963277665.1. NCBI lineage: Eukaryota > Viridiplantae > Streptophyta > Magnoliopsida > Santalales > Viscaceae > Viscum > Viscum album. The sequence continues at coordinate 686,323,928 of OY728165.1, forward strand.
AGGATATTATAATTTTCATTGTATTTTATTCCTTCATGATGTTATTATTTAGAATGTTTCAAAGTGGTGTGGGACATTTTGGAATGTTTAAGGATTATTTTCCTCAAGAAAAATCCAAATTATCATTCAATGGAATTTATATTCGTGGAAACTATATAACCATTGTTCAATAAACCATTTCATTATTACCTAGTTATTAATGAACATTTTAAATTATTATTACCATTTCTCCACTCTTTGGTACTAAGATGTTTTATAAAACTTTTTTTAGAAAACTTGACTTTATATCTCTCTTTAGTCGGAAAACCTGTTTTCTTCTAAAAATCATGTTTTAATAAAATGTTTTCAAAAATGTTTTTAAAATGATTTAGTAAAGAAATTTTTACCCTTTTTTTCTTTTACTAGTGTTTTTAATGTAATTTTCTTATCTCTTTCCAAACAATGCATTTTTCTTACCTTTTTACCATACAAAAGGAATATTCTTTTTACCTTGTGTGACATGTAAGGATTTATCCGCCGTCAATTCTTTGTAGCCTCTTTTTCAAGTTTATAAGGTTTATTTTTAAAGAAAATGTTTTTAAAGGTATTTTCAATAAAAATATTTTCAAAAGCTTATTCAAAATCAAAGGATATTTTCTTCAATAATATTTTTAAAATTTATTCTTTTATATCATCAATGACAACAAACCTTAATTTTATTCCACTTGGGGTATGTTGTATTGATACCATCGTTAACATTACTATGGATGGTTTATGATTTATTTTTTCAAGGATAGTATTATCATTCACTTCCTTAATTTCTTTTAATCCCCTTGAAATATTCAATTTCCTTTAATCATTTGACATTGACATTCACCTAAATATCCATATAACTTTTTCATGGATATGATTATTTCCTAAACTGTATACCATCTTTCATATAGTGTTTACATTGAAAGTTATTTTAATATTTTTGGAAATATTGATAAACTCGAATCCGTTATTCAATGCGGATATTTTATGAGGCAGTTTTTTTATTTAAATGTTTTGGACATGCACTATACGGTTTGGGGAGAGGTTAATTAAATCCCCACGATGCATAGATAACCTCATGGGGTGAATTAGTTGTGAAAATTATAAAACCTTAAACTATCTCTTGAAAGTAAAGGTATCATGTGCCTAAGAAACATGATGTCTAATAATTAATCATTATCCCTCATTTAGTTTTGGTTATTATTCATCCATGATATCTTTCATCAACATATCTATGGATAAATTTTATTTTTAGTTCATTGATTAAATGGAACATATTTTAGTTTCTTACCTTACCATATTTATTTTTCCTTATCTAGTTATTTTAATGTAATGTACTTAATGTTATTACCTTCCCATATTTTTCATGCACTTCCATTCAGTTTATTGATTACATGGAATGTGTGTACAATTATTTACTTTCCATATTTATAATTATCATTGATTAATTAATTCTTCTACTATATTTTTTCCTTACTGAACATTTGAGCTCACCCTTATTATGTTTCTTTCCCTATGAACCCAAGAAGTATTCTAGGAAAGATATGAAGGAATTTAATAGATATATTAAAGTTATCCTCAAAGTTATTTATTCATCAATATGTTATTTGGGAAAAAATTATTTTTTAATTAGTGTATTATATTGTAACAAAATACTAATGTATGTATTTGGTTTACCAAGACTACTAAAATGATCAGTCCCTTGGAAATTGATTCCTTGTGATCATGACAACTTAATTGATAGCATACACTGGTCCGAGATATTTGGGGTTGGGTCACTAAAATTGGTATCAAAGGAAGTTTAGTAACAACCTTGGGAACTAGATTTAGGAAAATGTAGGTTAGATAACATAACCCTAAGGTAGAATTTGTGGATAATTATAGAATAACGCAATATATTTTTGGTAAATTATAGATTATTTGGGTAATCATAGAAATACATCCATGTCTGCATACTACAAGTGGACTCGGTTCTGCCATAGATGTCACAACCCGTCCTCCGGGGCCCATTCTGTGACTACCCCAGGCCCGCCTTCTATAGTCCAGGGGATGACGAATAGCACCAGAAAGGCATATACCTATAACAGGAAGTCATTGCCTTTAAACCTATAAAAACACACAGACTAGAATGAAACAAGATGCAACTATGTATTAAACTATTGTAGTAAAAGTGTGTTGACAGTAAAAGAGTGATAAAAGTAAAAGGGGTCGGAATACAAGCCCAACTAAAAAGGTACAAGTACAAATGAAAACTACAAAACAGATCTTGAATCTTCCACCAAGGATCCTACCTGAAGGGTAGGTATAGATTGTCTCCAAAGCACTCCATGTCAGCCCATCCCCTCTGTGTACCACTTGGTCCTGGCTCCCTCAAGTCTAAGATCTGTTGCTCATCGTCTGCACAAGACACAATAAGGTGAGGGAAAGCACATGCAGAGGTGACTATAACAATACTCAGTAGGGACCCCGAGACCCCCGTAGGTCTCTTAGAGTTCCACAAAGGAAAAACCACAAAGAAATACCTCAAACTCAAGCATGAAGCGATAGACATCAACACTACTTAGGTATATGACCTTACATATTCCTAAGTTTTCAAGATATACTCATCTCAAACATTAGGGAATAATACCACAAAGGTAACACCACGAAGGCAGAAGTACCACATAGGTAGTACCATGAAGATAGAAGTACCACACAGGTAACACCATGAAAATAGAAGTACCACAAAGGTAACACCATGAAGATAGAAGTACCACATAGGTAACACCACGAAGACAACACCACTAAGGTAAAAGAATCATCTCACAATCAGGTATAACTTAAGTATAGAAGTACAGATGATTAGTCGTAAGCCAGATCATCTTATTCTGTTAAGAAGCATAACTGTTGACCCACATAGGATCGATAGGTACAAACCCCCACTGACCCACATAGGATCTGACCCACAAAGTATTAGTATGCACTGAACTGCATATCATCTCTATGAATTGACCCACACAAGATTTGATAGAAGCTTACCCACACAGGATCGATAGATATTGAACCACATAGAATCGATGTTCTTTATTCATGTTACAGCCTGTCACAGGATTCCTCGCACCCGGTGCACTCGAGTTCCGTAGAATCTTCCCCTCTAGATATCATTTGTACCTCTACCACCACTAATCCCCAATAAGTAGTAACCCAAAGGACCTCTATGTATTAAGGGTTTTAATGTGACAGACAGTGCGTCAATCAGACGTCCGGTCTGTGAATTACAAGTGTTTTAGTTTCGAGGGCCCGGTTGGATTTGGGTTCGATCCAACCTGGTCATACTACAAATGTCTCCAAAACTCAATTGGAGTATACCAAAAGTACTGCCTCGCTCCAAGGGTCTCAGCGCCATTGACGGTTCGTCAAACGGACACCCGGTTCTCAAGTTATGACCCTTTAAGTGTTTCTGGGTCCGGTTGGGCCTGGGTCCGGTCTGACCCGGTCCGGGTTCGACCTGGCTGAGCTGGGCCACGGCGGGCTTGGCCTTCTAGGCCGTATTCTAGCCCGGCCCAAAAGTTAGTGTGGCCCGACATGCAAATGGGGAGGCCCAGCTAGCAAGGGGGCAGCCCAACCCACAAAGGGGCGGCCCGGCCCGAGGGCGGCACGGCCCACGGGGTGGGCGGCCCAGCCCGCAAGGGGGAGCGGCCCACTGGGCAGGTGGCCCAGCCACATGACGTGTGTCCCACGGTCCACCCGAGCTAGAAAAGGGAGGGGGTTTTCTCCTATTTTAAAACCCAAGTGGTAGTGCCTAAGGGCACTACCAAGTCATGTGGGACCCACTGCGGGTCCCGCCGCCACGACTGACGAGTCATGGCCTGCATCCTCCGGTGGTGCACTGGTCACACTGCCCTCCTCATCCACGGTCGGTCGGTGTGTCGGCTGGCTCATCTGACCGTCGTGGCCGGTTCCTCCGGAAACACGAGTGTGCTGCCTCCTCCGACCGCCATGGCTGAAGAGCCATGGCTGGTTCCTCCGGTAGCACGGGTTCGCTGGTTCCTCCAACGGCACAGGTGCGTCGCCACCTTCCTCACAGTCAGCCGGTGTCGGCCACCGTGTTGGTCTTCTCTGGTTTCGGTTTCCAGTACCACCACGTCGGTGGTCTTCCATAGAGAACGCATGTGGTAAACAAGGTTATGGAGGGTTCAAGCCTTGTTCGTTAGGCCAGTGTCGTCTGCTTTATCTCGAAAACATGTGGGAAGATTAAAGGATTCAACAATCACTTTTAAAAAAATAACAAAATTGAACCCTACCTCAGGATTGTTGGATATCCTCTATGCTTGAGTAAGGGCCGATGCTTTTCGTTTGGTGGCGCTCATCCCCGCCTGCTAGAACCGGATCCGTCCTCCAAGGTTGGCATCGCAGCACTTTACCAGCACTTCATTGCTTGGCGAAGTAGTGCTGATACCTCTCTCCAAGCTTCGTATAAATAGGAGAGGGGGAGGGTGTCTAACACTTGTGGGATTTACTGAGGGATCATTAATTAGGAACCTTCCTAATTCCCTAATAATGGTGTTACTTAGGATTGAAAGTTCAAGCCATTTATTGGCTTGACACATTGTTGGTCCCACGTTGCCGCTTGTCTGTTGGAGAAAAAAAAGAGAAAATAAAAATAACTAAGTTATTTTTATTATTATATTAAAAGTCCCAAAAATTAACCTTTTCTCTAGACCTACTATGGTCAAAGGGAACCCTCCCTTAAGGGAATACCAATGCAACGGATTCAACGGTGCCCTTATATTTTTAATCCCAGCACTAGTTCAAAAGTTAGAAAACACTACTTGTGCATTTACTGAAGGTACCTTAAAAAAATTTCAGAAATTCATTCTGGGCACACCGGGCCTCAGAATCACACGCCGTCAATTTTTTCATAATCTTAATAATTTCATATAATTAAAAAAAATACATGTAAAATCTGAGTCTTTACATTCTCCCCACCTTAGGTATTTTCATCCCTGAAAGACACAACATAGACTAAGAAAACAAATGGGGGTATTGAGCACAAATCTGAGCCTCCCACTCCCAAGTTCTCTCCTAGAGGTTCCCATGCTGTCAGAAAATGTGCACCAAAGTTATCAACTGCCCAAGAAGGACTCACTCCTATTGATCCTTAATCTCTACTAGAACCTCCATAAACGTCACCCCGTCATCAAAGTCCAGCTCGCTGTGGTTGATGATGTGAGATAGGTCATGCAAGTATCTCCTCAGCTAGGATACATGGAAGATTTTGTGCACCCTATGTAACTATGGTGGAAGTGACAAGCAGTATGCCACCTCACTTATCCTACGAAGTATCATAAATGGTCCGATAAACCTCAGTGATAACTTGTCGCCTCGGCCAAATCTCTATAGTCCCCGTCGAGGAGAGACTCGTAAGAATACGTAGTCCCCCTCCTAGAACTCCAAAGGTCTCCACCTCCTATCATTATAAGACTTCTTTCTACTCTGTGCAGTCTTTATCTGCTCCTAGATGATCTGCACCTTCTCAGTGGTAGCTCATACCAACTCTGGACTAATTAGTGCTGACTCCCCTGGGTTTGTCCAGTATAGATGTGATCTGCATGGTCGACTGTTTAGGGCCTCGAATGGTGTCATACCGATGGTGGAGTGATAACTATTGTTATATGAGAACTCCACCAAGGGTAAGTGATCCTCCCAACTACTACCAAAATCTAGGATGCAAGCACGTAGCATGTACTCTAGTGTCTGTATGGTCAGCTCTGTCTGACCATCCATCTGAGGATGAAAGGCGGTGCTCAAACGCAGCTGAGTCCTGAATGCCTCCTATAATCTCTTCTACAACCTGGATATAAAACATGTGTCACAGTCAGATACGATCGTCGATGACACCCCATGAAGTCTCACAATATCATGTACATATAGGCATCCCAATCCCTCTACTGATCCCTACTCTTTGATAGGTAGGAAGTGGGCTGACTTGGTGAGTCAGTCAATGATCACACAGATAGAATCATGTCCTATGGACGTACATGGAAGCCCTGTCACAAAGTCCATGGATATTATATCCCACTTCCACTCTGACACCTCTAGTGGTTGCGCTAAGCCTACTGGAACCTGATGCTCGATCTTCACTTACTGACAAGTGAGGCATCAAGAAACAAACTCTACCACTGTTTTCTTCATCCCTGACCACCAGTGCTAACTCCAGAGGTCCTGGTACATCTTCACCACACCAGGGCGTACCGTCATAGGGGACATATGGAACTCCCTCAACACCTCCTCTCATAGCACCACCGGTACCATGGTACGTCCTCTGAAGAGGATGAAGTGCTCCCCACCTTTAGAAAATCCTTCAGGTGTCTATCCTGAGGATATCTGAGAACGTTAAGACTCATAGTCAATGTCCCCAAGCTGTGCCTCTCTGACTCGTTGAAGGAGTGGGGGAGTTACTTTCATAGATTGGAGTTATGCTGCTCCATCTCTATCCATGAAGGATATTTTCATTGCGGCTAGCTGCTCTGTCGCCTCACTCATCAACTGCAGACCAGACCTCCTATTGACACTACTACAAATATGGCTTTTATCAGTGCTAAAAATGGCCTTTAACAGTGCTAGAAAAGCGCTATAAATGTCGGCGAAGATAAAGGGGGGGTCCCCTTTATCAGCGCTCCAAAAATCGATGATAAATACCCCTTTTATCAGTGCTAAAAAAAACACTAATAAAAGGGGTCTTTTATCAGTGCTAAAACAAAGTGCTAATAAAGGGATCTTTTATCAGCGCTTTCTTTTTAGCACTGATAAAAGTTAAAAAAAATCCTAACAATTGGGGGAAATTTTTATAGCGCTTGAGCCCCCCCCCCCCCCCCTTTACAGCACTTTTCCTCCCCCCTCCAGTGCCCCGCACGCACCCTCCACCCTTTATCAGCGCTAGCCCCAGAATTACCCATGTGTGTGTGTCCCTACCTCCACCTGGATTTGATCTCGAGACCTCCCCCTTGCGCTCCTGAAGCCTTTTCCACTCCCCTATATTGATTTTTTCTCCTGTTAGTGATATATCTATTTATTTATATATATATATAGTTATATTTATTCGTATAGTAATATATAGTTATATGAATATAAATATATAGTTATATTTATATAAATATATAGTTATATTAATATAAATATATAGTTATATTAATATATATATATATATTTATAGTTATATTAATATATATATTTATAGTTACATCAATATATATATTTATAGTTATATCAATATATATATGTAGTTATATTAATATATATATATATATAGTTAGATTAATATATATGTATATAAATATTCATATATTTTTATTTTAAATAAAATGGATATTAGTTATTATTTAGATAAAGCTAATATATTTTATTATTTATATTTATAATTAAATTTTTATGTGTGAATATATAAAAAATACGTATATATTGTTATATATTTTATTATAAATAGTAGTTCATTATAAGAAACAATGAAATTTCAAAGAAATAATATCAATATGAATGTAATAACTTGTAATAAATTCATTTCCCACTAACAAAATCCAATAATACCCCCTTAAATGAGGTTGAAAATCCACAAAATGTTAAAAAATCGGGGTACCCCGAATGAAAACTCAGTTTTTGAGGCCTTCTGGGCCTCTTTTGGCCTCTAAAAGACCTTGACTAGGGATCCCTTAGTCACAGTGATGTAGATCTCATCGCGGGCTTCGATTTGATATGTGGTAGAGCTCAAACAGACTCCCGGATCAAAAGTTATGGTCGTTTGAAGTTCGAGTTACATTTTCAAAATATTTTGGATATTTTTTTATTTTTTTTATTTTTTTAGTCTTTGAATTGTTATTAAATGACTATTACTCAATAATAATTAGCAAATTATTAATTAAAAATATTTTTTTAATTTTTTTATAAGCCATTTTCACTAAATATCTTATATATTAAGTGTAATTGTATATTTATACTTATCTAAAATATATTTAAAATTATATTTAAAAAATATAATTTATATTTATATCAATATAACTATATCTACATATTTAAATATTAATATATATTTTTTAATGAATTTTTGTTTTGGAAGTTGACCCTTTATCCGCACTTTTTTTAAAAGCACTGATAAAGACCCCCCTTTATCAACGCTACTAAAAAAAGTACTGATAAAGGGTACCCTTTAACAACGGTAAAAAAAAGCACTGTTAAATGGGGTACCTTTATCAGTGCTAAAAAAACCACTGATAAAGGGGTACTTTTATCAGCACTTTTTTTAGCGCTGATAAAGGTACCCCTCTTTATCAGTGCTTTTTCGTTATCGCTGATAAAGGGTGGTGCAGGGAATGCCTAGTTTTGTGGTAGTGTGAGTGCATCTGCTACCATGTTCCCCTTCCCAGGAGTATAGACTATCTCAAAGTCATAGTCCTAGAGGAACTCTAGCCATCTTCGTTGTCTTAGGTTTAGGTCCTTTTGTGAGAAGATATACCTAAGACTCTTGTGATCATAGTAGACTGTAAAACGTTCGCCCGTCAAGTAATGTTGTCACATCTTCAAGGTGAAGACGACTACTACTAACTCCAAGTCATGGATGGCATAGTTCTGCCCATTTTTCCTCATCTATCATGATCCATAGGCGATCACTGCTCGCTCCTGCATCAGGACACACCCAAGCCTGGTCCCTGATGCGTCGGGTAGACTACATACCAACACCCTCTTCTGGTAGCCTCGAGATGGGGGCACTCGTCATTCTCTACCTCAGCTCCTGAAAACTCTGTTGGCATCTCTCTATCCATACAAAGGGTTGTCCCTTCTTCAACTCTGACAAGGTTTCTTCAAATCTGGAAAAATTGGGCACGAATCTCCGATAGTACCCAGCCAACCCCCAGAAACTACGCACCTCAGTCACACTCCTAGGTGGCTCCTAAGCAAGCACAGCCTCTATCTTCACCAGATCCACTATAACTCCTCCCTCTAAGATAACGAGTCCCAGAAAGTGGACCTCTCGTATCCAGAATCAGAACTTCTAGAGCTTACCATAAATCTGGTGCTCTCAGAGTGTATCCAAAACTATCTGCAGATGATAGGCATGCTCCTCCTCTGACACCGAGTATATCAAGATGTCGTCGATAAATACTACCACAAAGTGATAAAGGTATGGATAGAAGATCCTATTCATGAGTCTCATGAACACTTCTAGGGCATTGGTCACGCTGAATGGAATAACCAAGAACTCATAGTGGAAATACCTACATCTGAAGGTCATCTTCTGCACATCCTCATCTCGTACCCTGAGCTGATGATATCCTGATATGAGGTTGTTTTCAAAAACCAATGATCCCCCTTCATCTAATAGAAAAGATCATAAATCCTTATAAGTGGATACTTGTTCTTCACAGTCACTTGGTTCAGGTGCCGATAGTCCACACAGAGTCTCGAGTACCCATTTTCCTTCTTGGCGAACAAAATCGGGGTTGCCCATAGAGAAACGCTATTCCTTATGAACCCCTTTCTCTGAAAGTTCTCCAACTGTACCTGTAACTCAAGAAACATAGCAGGAACCATCTAATACGTTGGTGTAGATATCAATGTCGTCCCGGGGTATAGGTCGATGTAAAAGTCTACCTCTCTGGGTGGAGGTAGTCCTAGAACATCATCAAAAAATACATCGGCATAATGGTACACTACTACAGGATAGTTCAGACTCTCAATATCAACTGCTCCGAGGGTAAGGATATCCAACTGATGTTTGATTGATTTCACCCTCCTCTGGGTAAGTCCATCATGTGCTACAATGGTTCCCTTCTTGTTGGTAAAGGAAAACCTGGTCCCATCCTCGCAGACACACCGCACTTTGCACCTAATACAGTCAATCTGGGCATGGATTGTGGATAATCAGTCCATACCCAAGATGACATCATAAGGCCTCAGTGCAGGTACAAGAATATCACTGCCGAAGCTCTCGCCTCCTAGAGTAAGCTCACACTATCGGAACGAGTGTGTAATCATCTAATCCTCTCTCGTAGGAGTCTCTATCTGTAAGGACCAATCCAACAGCTCCACCGAAATATCTGAGATCTGAATGAGGCAATACAAGAAAACTGCCGTTTAGCGGCGGTTTTTTCGTGGCGGTTTTAAAAACCGCCGCTAAAAGCGTTTCGGGCCGCCGTTTTGCGGCGGTTTTTAAACCGCCGCGAAATGCCATAATTTTTTTTTATTTTTTTTATTTATTTTTTATTTTTTTTAAAAAATTTTTTCGAGGATTAGCGGCGGTTTTATAAAAAACCGCCGCGAAATAGTAGCGGTTTCGGTAAAACCGCCGCGAAATGAAAGGAAAAAATAAAAAAAACATGAGAAACCCCGAAATCACTAAAACGACCATAACTTTTGATATGGGCGTCCGTTGGAGCGCTAAGACCAGTCAAATCGAAGATCATGAAGAGATATAGAGGTACATATAATCAAACCCATGAGACGGTATAAGGTGCAGAAGATATTAGAGTTATAAGAATGTTGAAAAAAGTTCTCCAACTTCAAACGGCCATAACTTTCGCTCCGGGTGTCCGTTTGGGCTCTACCACATATCAAATCGAAGACAGTGAAGAGAGATACGCACCAAATAGAGAGAAGCAAGCTTCTGTCATGTTTATCGACCCCTAAAACCCCTCTGAAGGCCTTTGAAACCCCATTTCTGTCACCAGTGTCCCGTTGAACTTGTCTTCAAACGGACCTACCTTTCGATCCGCATATCAGTTCGGACACCTCCACCTGCTAGATCATAGCTCATTCCATGAGATTCAGTTTGACTGGTCGCGGCGCCCACATGCACTCCTGGATCATATGTTATGTCCTTTTTAGTGGGTATCGGGTTTGTTATGTTTTTCGATGCCTCGTTTCTAGCACCTGTTCCTCATCATCTTTTTTTTAAATGGTCATAACTTTCGATCCGCCTGTCCATTCGGAATCTTTCACCTATCAGGTCGAAGATCGTTTCAGGATCTTTGATTTGACAGGTCTTGGATCTAAAACGGACTCTCGGATCATAAGTTATCTCCATTAATGTGAGTCCAATGTTTTTGCCTCTTTATGACAGTTTTGACGGGTTTTAACGGTTGCTTCATTTATTACTGTTTATCTGGGTTTCCATGACTTTTTATCTTTATCAATGGTTTTTTGTGGGTTATTATGATGATTATGTTGAATTATTAAGGGGTTTTCTAGAGTTGTCATGAGTTTTCATGTGTTCTCATTCTTTCAAATGTCTCATTCTTCATATGCTTCTCCATCCGTTTTCATGCGTTTTCATGATTTTTCATCCCTTACCACGTCTTTTCATACTTTTTCATGTGTTACCTTTATTATTTATTATTTATTATTTAATAATTATTTATATTTACTTATTATTTATTATTTATTATTTATTTTTAATTATTTATTAGTACTAATAATAAAATATTATTATTAATAATAATATTTGTTACTGGTTATTTATTATTTATTATTTATTATTTATTATTTATTATTTATTATTTATTATTTATTATTTATTATTTATTATTTATTATTTATTATTTATATTTATTATTTATATTTATTTATTATTTATTATTTATATTTATTATTTATTATTTATTATTTATTATTTATTATTTATTATTATTTATTATTTATATTTATTTATTATTTATTATTTATTATTTATTATTTATATTTATTTATTATTTATATTTATTATTTATATT